>CM062807.1:39290115-40695115 GCA_031772625.1 Pinus tabuliformis | reverse complement strand
AATTAATTGATCAATCAGCCCAAAAGAATTTTTGCATGCAGAGAATTCGAGTTACCCAGTTGAGATGGAGATTCCAAGGCAGTGTACTATCAATTGTAGCATATTCCCATGTGTACAAGTGGTGCATGTAGTTAGAGATGGACCTAAGGATATTATGCAATTATTTAGTGTGAAATTCCTAAAAAATAGGGGAAATTTCTCAAGGTAATAGCTCAAGGAAATAGGAGCTTGGGAAGGCTTGAAATTGGCTAAGTGTTAGGCCAGGTGTGCGCAGGCTTGAGAAAGCATTATATTTCTCCTCTATTCTCAGATTAATATAATATAGATAGTAAGGGATTATTCATAGTTGCTTTCCCCTAGATAAATCTATGTGCATGTGATATGTTTCCTTTTGCATGTCTATGATTCTTGTTTTAGATGGTGGATTAACTTCTGTAGATGAGTAGAGTAGCTTTAAGTCGTTATTTAGAAAATTTCAAGAGTAGCATTGAATCTACACATTAATTTCTACATAGTATTGAAGCTGGAATCACTATAGAGAAGATATTTCGAAGTTGTCATTGCAGGAGATTCGAATTTGAAGATCAATGTTGCAGGTTTTCTTAAGGATTGAGAATATATATTTCATTGGACTCAGGCTCCAGTATGCCTTGGAATGCACCTAAAAATTTGTTGCATGGAAGGACCACATGGAGGCGGTATTGGATGATAATGGGCTACTAGCTTACATTAAGATAGATGTAGCAAAACCATAAGCATATTATGCCCATAATATTGCTTAATGGAAGAAGGATGTGACCAAAGTGAGGAGAATCATATTGGAGGGAGTTCGAGATCATGTTGTCTCTAATCTCCATGGAAAAGAGACTTCGTTCGCGATGTGGAAAGAATTGTCCAAATTGTTTGAGAATAATAGTGACCACAAGAAGTTGGCACTCAAGGAAAATCTTCGAAGTATCAAGATGCAAAAGAATGACACAATCCCGCAGTACCTGATCAGGTTTACACAATGTTGTGATGAACTTGGCAAGGTTGGTGTTAATGTCCCTGAAGAAGACTTAGTATATCTAGCCCTTTTGGGCCTTCCCATGAGCTAGCATAGCTATCAAGATTCAGTAAATGGTAGAGAGAAACTACCAAGTTGGGAGTGGTTATGGTCTAATCTAATGCAAGAAGAAATAAGGTGAAACAATAGAGATGGGACCTCATCCAAGGGTGAGGATGAGGAGAATTGTGCCTTGGTTGGAAAGGCAAATAAAGGGAAGGGGAAGAAATCCAAATCCAAAGCATATTTGAGTCAAGGGGCCAAGAATAAAGACTTGTCCAGAATCAAGTGCTTTCACTGTCATGAATTAAGGCACTATAAATGAAGTGTCTACACAAGAAGGCAAGCAATAAGATCACAAGAGGAGTAGCAGGTGAAGCTTTGGCTTCACAGTTCGAACTTGATTTTATTGTCATTTCATGCATGGAAAGCACAGTGATGGGTAGTGTGTGGTATCTTGTTAGGTCCCTACACTAGTAGTATAGGGACCTAACATGCATGTTAGGTCCCTATACTACTAGTGTAACCCCTTATTGTTATTAGTACAACCCCCTTATTATATTGTTGTGCCCATGTAGTCCCTATATTGTTATTATTGTGCCCCATAGAAGCCCATAATTTTTATTTTTGTGCCCTTACATTATTATTGTTATGTCGGCTTTGATTATATTATGACCCCTTAGACTCCTATATATAAAAAGGAGGTCTTGTCATTTGTATCACCCAATAATTGTTCATTTGTGTAATGTAAAGGAGGTGGCCCCCTCGAAGAGGATTATTTTGAAGGCATTTATCTATCCTTTCTATCTTTTTGTGAGCTAGTTTCATAACATATGGTATCAAAGCTTTGGATTCTAGGGTTTCCTCTGTTCCAAATAGGTCATCGTGAAATTTTCGTTATAACTTTTTTTCTGCGTCATTTTAGAAGCTAAAAAAAAAACCATTTGAGCCAAAATCAAACTGAAGCTCACGTCCAAACTTTAGATATTGTGTCACTATATTTTTGGAGATATGATTCAAGGAAGTTAGGATTTGTGCAAGCTCCAAAATTTCATCTAAAACAGGTCATCGTGGAAGTTTCATTATCACTTGTTCACTACAAAATTTCAGAAGCTAAAAAAAGAACCCATTTTAGAAGAAAGCGGTCTGAACCTCGGGTCTGAATTTCAGATATTGTATCACTATATTTTCGGATATATGATCTGAGGAAGTTAGGGTTTTTTCAGACTCCCAAATTGCATCTTAAACAAGTGACCTGGGGAAAATCATCATAACTTTTTCTCTGAGCATCAGATTGAAATTTCATAAGAAATTATAGAAAGAGGACGGACTGTAGTTTCCTATTTATATTTTGTAGATCCGAAAGTCAAAACAGTGACACGTGGCACTTCATACAAGTTCGCTCTTATGAAAAGGTATATAATCAGGTCATCTTGGGAGATTATGCATAACTCTTTCTTGGAGAATACAATTTCGATCAAACTGGTGGCATTGGAAAGAGGAAGCAGAAGGCTACTGCAGGTCGTGATTTTAGAACTAGAAAATAAAAAATTACAGAGTTACAGTTGTTTCAATATCGAGCTCCTAAAATCAAGAAAAGGCAATATGAGGAAGTTTGATGGCAAGGATCTGGTAAATTGGATACTACAGATGGAGCAATATTTTGATCTACATGAGGTGCAACTATTACAAAAGGTACATATTGCATCTTCATATTTAGAACCGGATCACTTTTTATGGTATAAAGGGTTGTGTTAACATTAAGCACTTGTCACTTGGTCAATTTTCACGGAAGAAATGATAGCACATTATGAGGATACAAAGAGTAACACCTTCTTTAGCCAATTGATAAATCTCAAACAAAAGGGTTCAATCACAAAGTACATTGAGGACTTTCAAAAAATGAATATAAGGGTAAATTATATTCCAGAGAAGCAAAGGATTTATGTCTTCATAGGGAATTTAAAGGATAACATTCAACATGAGGTTTGTCTTTGGGAACCTGATTCATTGGAGAAGGCATTCAGGTTGCCAAGAAAAATTGAAAGCGAAATTATCAAAACAAGGAATACCACCACTCACGACTACAATTATGGAATTGTTTTTTCTCCTAGCCTTACATAACCTATAAGGTTTACACGACAACAATTGGAAGAAAAAAGAGAAAAAGGGCTTTGTTACAATTGTGATAACAAATACACTAAAGGTCATAAGTGTGCTGAGAAGAAATTATTTTACATAGATTATGAAGAGGAGGAAGAAAAGGATCAAGAAACATCAAAAGAAGAGGATATACACCAGGAACCAACCCCAGAGAAAGAAGAAATGAATCCGACCATATCTTGTAAAGCATTGGCAAGAATTACCACTCCTCAAACTTTCAAGATAAAAGGATATATCAAGAAGAAAAAGGTTCAAGAAGTGAAAGATCACATCGAGAAAGAAGAAATGAATCTGACCATATCTTGTAATGCATTGGCCGGAATTACCACTCCTCAAACTATTAAGATAGAAGGACATATCAAGAAGAAAAATGTTCAAGAAGTGAAAGATCACATCGAGCATCAAGAAATGAATCCAACCATATCTTGTAATGCATTGGAAGAAATTACGACTCCTCAAACTCTCAAGATAGAAGGACATATCAAGAAGAAAAAGATTCAAGCAGTGAAAGATCACATTGAGCATCAACAACAAGCTCTCCAACTTTTAAAGGATAATGCCACTTTGGTGCAGAATCGAATGAAACAACGGGCAGATTGACGTCACAGTGAAAGAAGTTTTGATGTAGGCGATTGGGTATTTTTATGGCTACATCTCAAGCAAGCTATTTATGAGAAGGAAATGTTGGCAATACTACATGCACTTAAGAAATGGCGACCTTACCTAATGGGAAGACACTTCAAGGTAAAAATGGATCATGATAGTCTTAAATACTTTTTAGAACAAAGATTATCTTTAGAAGAACAAAAAAAATGGGTCACAAATATGTTGGGTTATGACTTTGAAATCATCTACAAAAAAGGGAAGCAAAATGTTGTTGCAGATGCACTCTCAAGAAAGGATGAGGATGTGGAAGCATTGTTTTGTGTTATTTCTATTATCCAACCAGATTGGATAAATGAAGCAAGGGATGAATGGAAGAAGGATGAAGAAGTGTGGCCACTCATTCAAAAGTTGCAGAAGATCCCAGTTTAAACAATATTGCCAGAAATTGACGAGGAAGGAAAAATCATATTGGAGCCTGGAGCAGTCATAGAAACAAGAACCTGACAGTTATAAAATCGATCAATATTAGGGTATCTCATCAAGTGGAAGAATTTACCCACTGAATATTCCACATGGGAGGACAAGAATTTTATATAGAGGCATCAAGAACTACTCAAGCATTGAGGACAACACTTTTTGAAGGAGAGGGGCATGTTAGGTCCCTATACTACTAGTGTAACCCCTTATTGTTATTAGTACAACCCCCTTATTATTGTTATGTTGGCTTTGATTATATGATGACCCCTTAGACTCCTATATATAGAAAGGAGGTCTTGTCATTTGTATCATCCAAGAATTTTTTATTTGTGTAATGTAAAGGAGGTGGCCCCCTCAAAGAGGCTTATTTTGAAGGCGTTTATCTATCCTTTCTATATTTTTGTGAGCTAGTTTCATAACATATTTGGATAGTGGTGCTTTGTTCCACATGACAGGGAACAAAGAATTTTTTAGTGACTTGGAGGAGAAGGATATCTAGATGCACATCAAGATGGGAGATGATGGAAGGTATAGCGCAATCGATACTAGTACAATCAATTTTCAGAGGGAGTCAGAATCCCCTCTCAAGCTCAAGTATGTGATGTTTGTACTGGGTTTGAAGAAGAATCTAGTTTCTGTAGATGTGTTAGAAGACTGTGGTTATGATTTGATATTCAGAAAAGAGAAGGCTTTCCCGAGACACATCACCACGGGACAAGTGAAGCAGATTAGGGTTCGAGTGAAGAACCTCTACAAATTAGATGTGGAAGACTGTGCCATTGAGCCCAAAAGCATAGAAGGTGCAGAGCCGAGATATTGATGAATTATGGCATAGAAGACTTGGTCATTTTCATCATGGCGCTTTGAATATCACGTAAAATATTTCTACAGGCCTCCCCAAAGGAGCACTAGAGTAGCAAGATACATGCAAAGGGTGTATGTTGGGGAAGTACAAAAAATCCACCTTCAATGATCAGGAAAAGAAGGCCCATGCAATCCTTGAAAGGATCCTCTCTGATGTCTCTAGACCTTTCTCGACAACCTCCACTACTAAGCACAGGTATTGTGTCATATTTGTATATTACTTCTCATGAAAGTGCTGGATCTACTTCATGCAAGAGAAATACCAGTCATTCTCCAAATTTGTTGAATTCAAAGAACTTGTTGAGAAACAAATTGGCAAGAAAGTGAAGGCTCCCATGAGTGATAATGGAGGTGAGAATGTGTCAAATGAATTTAAAATTTTTTGTGCAAAGGAAGGCATTTGATGAGAGTTGACAAAACCCCATAACCCACAACAAAATGGGGTGGCTAAGAGGAAGAACACAAGTATTGTGGGAGAAGCAAGGGAAATATTGAACGACCAAAGCCTACCTCTGCACTTGTGGGTTGAAGCATGCAACACAATGTTCTATTTGTAGAACAAGAGTCCTCACAGGAGTCTTGACCTGAGTACACCAAATGAAGCTTTTTTAGGGAAGAAACCAGATGTGTCACACTTTAGGATCTTTGGATCATCAGTTTACTGTCAAGTTTCCAATTAAGCAATGAAAAATCTTGAGTCGATAGTAGAGTTGGGCATGTTTGTGGGGTGCATAGAAACACCTCACAACTATTGTGTGTACTTTCCATCTCTTAGGATGAGAGTGGTCAGAAGGGATGTGAAATTTGATGAGGAGAAGGCAATGAGGTGTTCTCTTGAGAGGGAGCTTCAGTTATAGTGTGATTAGGATATTTTGGCTCCAAAGGAAGAACCTTAGGATGTTATGGAGCAACCACAAGAAGAGGAGTAGAGAGTGGAGACATCCAAAGAAGGAAGGAAGTGAACTAGGGAAGCTGATAGATTATTGCAGGATGCTAGAGAGAATGTGGGAGCAACAACATCACAACGTAGGTAAAGGAGGTCACCAGATTGGTACATTGGCTACATAGATCTGATGAGTTAGCTTGTAGAGACTGAGCGATCCTCATTTGAGGAATATGTAGAGAAACTAGTATGGGTTGATGCTATGGTAGAGGAACACGATTCCATTGTCAGAAACAGTGTTTCGGAAGTGGTCCCAAGACCAGTAGACAAATTAGTGGTTGGTTTGAGATGGATTTACAAGGTAAAGCATACATCAGACGAAATCACATAGAAACAAAAGTCCATATTTGTGGCCAAGGGGTTCTCTCAGGTTGAGGGAATTCACTATGAGGAGACATTTTCTCTAGTAGCAAGGTACTAATCCATCAAGTCAATTCTAGCACTGTCAGCACATATGGGGTGGAAGATCCACTAGATGTATGTGAAGACAACATTCCTCAATGGAGTTATTGAGGACAAGGTGCACATTGAGTAGCCAAAGGTGTTTGAGACCTTTGACAGAGAGTCACATGTGTGTAAACTCAAGTGAGCATTGTATGGACTCAAGAAAGCACCTCGTGCTTGGTATACCAAGCTTGATAGTTATCTCACCAGTTTGGGCTTCACCAAAAGTGAAGCAGATGCAAACATTTATCACATTATGGTAGAAGGTAAATTATTGATTATTGTGTTATATGTTGATGAATTGATCCTTACTAGTGCTGATAAGCTGATCAAATCTTGCAAGGAGGACCTTGCGAGAGAGTTCAATATGAAGGACATAGGCCTCATGCAATACTTTTGTAACACCCTCCTCCCACATCCACCCAAGTAACCATTCCAACTGGGGTAAACATGAGACGAGAGGCTACTATGATCATATTCGACCTCCTATGTGACCTTAAGGAAGTGAAATCGATGGAACATCACACACGTTCATCCAACATCATCAACAGAATCCTTAGGAGACAAATCAACCACTATGACAACCTACCCCTAGGCCCCACTACTGTTCTGGACCTCTTAGGCCATATTCTCTCTCATGCTATGGGCAAGGGAGTGACCAGAAACCCAAAGCCGCTCTCATAGGCCTGCATGCCAGTGACTGTGGACCAAACTTGTCCATTCTGTGCCAGCGACCCCAATATTTAAGTCACTTTTTCAGGCCCATAGCCCAGGCCACTGCCCATAATGGAATGATAGCTTAGAATCAGGATATGTACAGGGAAACAATGATGCAAAAGAAATAAGTTGATCAAGACCTTAACTAGACCCCTACTAGCCATGACAGGGATTTCATCAAACATATTGCGAACATGTAACCTACAGGTGCAAACAACATAATTAAGTGTAGGGATCTCATACTTATCTAAGAATTGCTATGAAAAATTGTTCCCTCATGCCATTTTCTACATTATCATCTATTAGGTCATAGACACATTAACCATTCATGTACAAGTAAAAACATCCTGAGAGCCATACATAGTCGCTGTCACAAAATGTACATATAACCAACATAATAGGAACATAAATACCATAAACATATCAGCCATCAAAATCCATATATACATTAGCACATTTTCACATGAAAATCAATGGAACAAATTTCTCATTAATGAATGCAATAAACCAACTGGAGATGGGACTAGCATGTTCCACCCTACCATAGAATGGTTGAACCAAATCTCTCTTTAGTCATTCACCCTCGTTCCATATTCTAAGCACGATGTGGGATATCATAGAACACATCAATTAAAACTCATCCAAGGCTTCCAAAGGCTATCCACCTCAACCCATCAAACAATGATTCCACCTCATGGTCGAACATCACAAAACCATCATCAGATTGGTTTCCATCCAAGCCTTCCAGAGCGTTTGTCCAACCAAGGATTATAGAACTAGTAACTCCACCCATAACTTATACAGGGATTCCAAAGCATTTTTCCAACCAAGGATTCCAGTACTAGTAACTCAACCCACCAAGGGCTTCTAGAGCGTTTTTCCAACCAAGGCTTCCAGGACTAGTAACTCAACCCAAGCTGTTACGGGGCTTCTCGAGAGTTTGTCCAACCAGGGCTTCCAGGACTAATAACTCAACCCAAGCCAAGGAACATGAGAACAAACCAAAAATAAAACCATGAAGTAAACCCACAATCACCATGGCTATCTAGGAAATGGCAAGGCTAGGAAACCCACAGTCGATCCAGGCAATCTTCCATGCCAATGATAGATCACAACCAAGAAACCACATGAATATGCCATGCATGCCAAAACCAGTGAAGAAATCATACATGAAACTCGATACCTGCAAGAAAATATGATGTAGTTGTTGATGCTTATGCCTTCTTGCAATTTCCTTCTCTTCCTTTTCCTTCTTGCTCCAAGAATCCAAATATGCCACACCCTCCAAGAGTGCTCCAAGAAAAATCTAAGTATCCAAGAGTATGAGAGAGAGAGAGAGAATAATGAGAGAGCTCCAACCCTGAATTGACCAAGTCCTACACTGACTAGCCTGCCCAATGATCCTCATAAGCCTCTTTATTAATGAGGTCTCTATTTTCTTCATTTTCTATATTTTCCTCCTCACGTGCAACCTATGAACTTTCACCTTCCTTTTCTCCTAATTTCCATTATTTTCATAAATAAATGTGCCAAAATAACTTTTTTCCTCTTTAATGCATTATCCATTTCCTTTGCAATTTTCCTTACCATAAAAAACCAAATGAACACCCACTAGGATGTCCTACCCACCATTCAGCTTGGAATAAGTGTCCCATTATCTGTGGTATTTATATTTTTTTACATGGAATTTTCAACAGGGCTATTGCAACTTCCTTGGATTGGAAGTATGGCAAGGAGATGGGGAACTGTTTGTCTCTCAGGGCAAGTATGTCAATGAGATAGAGCTTCTGCATGGACAAATGAAAACCCATGGAGACTCCTCTAGAAGGAAACTAGAGGAAAGAGGATGCTACTTCAGGTGAAGTAGTGGAGACTACCATTTATAGGCATCTTGTGGGTTCGCTTATGTATTTGGTGAACACATGACCAAACATGTGTTATGTAGTTAACCAACTTAGTCAAGATATGGTTAAGCCAACGAAACTGCATTGGAAGGAAACAAAGCATGTGTTGAGATACCTCAGAGGCACTACTCAGTTTGTTCTTTAGTACAGGCTGAAAGAGGGAGTGACGCTGCAAGGCTTAAGAAATGTAGATTGGGCAGGGATTCCATCAGATAGGAAGAGCACCTTAGGAGGAATTTTCAATGTTGGGTCAATGACAGTTTCTTGGTACAACAAGAAGCAGAGATCTGTGGCACTTAGCTCAATAAAATCATAGTACATGGCTGCAATTCAAGTAGCATGTGAGGCCATCTAGATGAGAAAGATTCTTGTTGAGTTATTTGGTTAGATGTTGGATCCTATTGTGATTTAATGTGATAATTAGAGTTGTATAAAACTCTCTGATTATCTTGTATTTCATGATAGATCCAAGCATATCGACATCTGGTATCAACATCTACAAGATTGTGTGCAAAGGAAAATTATGTTGTTGCAGTACATTCCGATAGAGGAACAAGATGAAAATATTTTGACAAAGGCTTTGTCAAGAGGAAAATTCGAGTTCCATAGAAGAAGGATTGGGGTATCTAATAATCCCTTTCTTGTTGAGAGGGAGTGTTGAAAATGCAGCAAGAAAATCTAGTTTTGACTTTGCCTTGGTCAAACTAGATTAAAATTCAAATTTCTATTTCAACGGAATACTTGGAGGTAGTTAATTGAGGTGGCATGGCTCTTGTCACTTAGTTAACTCAAGAAATTCGAGTTGGAGACACTTGAGTTCAATTCTACATGATTAATTACTTGTTGGGAAAAGTACTGGGGGGGGGTGAATCAATATTTTCAAATCAATAACTTTTTACATTTTATATTCTGATTTCTATATGTGACTTTACTGAAAGGAACTTGCATGTGTATGTGATTGTTCTTAAGAAAACCAACGTACATCCAGTAAACTTATGTTTCATTTAATTAATCATTTGTTTGTCTTCAGCCAGAGCTTTAGTACTTTATTAAATATTAGATAGATAGTAACCATGTGCTATAAGATCAAAATAAACCATAACATGCAAGCAACACACATGAACACCAGGATTTAAGGTGGAAACCCAATGTGGGAAAAAACCACCCGTTGCTGTCGTCTCTGTCTTCTTTTTAATATAAAGAAAAATATTTTTACAATCTTGTATTGGTGAAGACTCATACTAGTATGTAGGCACCCACCTGCAAAAGGCTACAACCTTCACTCGTTCTCCAACTCCTACTGGAAAGGAGCTCCAACCCCTTGATCTGATTACCATCTACTACTAACACGAAGCTTCGAATTCCACACTGAAGGCTCCAACCCTAAGCAACATCCGTGGACCATGTTTCATGAATTTTCACACTAGATACACTTGCTACAACACATCATAACTTGTAGGCCTGTTTTCATCAAACTTTCAAACTGGACCCATTATCAACATCTAAGCTCAATATCAATAATAAAACTGTAACTCATCACTGTAATACAAAAATCAATCTTTGACACAACTGAATCAACCAATCATTGAAACCTAGCCAACCAATAATGTTTTATGTAGTTAACCAACTTAGTCAAGCTATGGTTAAGCCATATGAAACTGTATTTGAAGGAAACAAAGCATGTGTTGAGATACCTCAGAGGCAGTACTCAGTTTTCTCTTTAGTATAGACAAAAAGAGGGAGTGAAGCTGCAAGGCTTCAAAAATGCATATTGTTCGGGGATTCCATCCGACAAGAAGAGCACTTGAGGAGGAATTTTCAATGGTGGATCAACGTAGTTTCTTGGTACAGTAGGAAGTAGAGACTGTGGCACTCAACTCAATAAAAGCATAGTACATGGCTGCAATTCAAGTAGCATGTGAGGCTATCTGGATGAGAAAGATTCTTGTTGGGTTATTTGGTCAGATAATGGATCCTATTGTGATTTAATGTGATAATTAGAGTAGCATAAAACTCTTCGATTATCCTGTATTTCATGATCGATCCAAGCATATCGACATGTGGTATCAACATCTACAAGATTGTGTGCAAAGGAAAATTATGTTGTTGTAGTACATTCCGACAAAGGAACAAGATGCAAATATTTTGGAAAAGGCCTTGTCAAGAGGAAAATTCGAGTTCCATAGAAGAAGGATTGGGGTATCTGATAATCCCTTTCTTCTTGAGAGGGAGTGTTGAAAATGCAGCAAGAAAAACTAGTTTTGACTTTTCCTTGGGCAAACTAGATTAAAATTCAAACTTCTATTTCAACAAAATACTTGGAGGTAGTTAATTGAGGTGACATGGCTCTTGTCACTCAGTTAACTCAAGAAATTCGAGTTGGAGACACTTGAGTTCAGTTCTACATGATTAATTGCTTGTTGGGAAAAATACTGAGAGGGAGGGTGAATCAGTATTTTCAAATCAATAACTTTTTACATTTTATATTCTGATTTCTATACGCGACTTTATTGAAAGGAACCCACGTGTGTACGCAACCATTCTTAAGACAACCAACATACATCTAGTAAACTTATGTTTCAGTTAATTAATAATTTGTTTGTCTCCAGCCAGTGCATCAGTACTTTATTAAACATTAGATAGATAGTAACCATGTGCTATAAGTACAAAATAAACCATCACACATAAGAAACATACATGAACACCATGATTTAAGGTGGAAACCTAATGCAAGAAAAACCACCTACTGCTATAGTCTCTATCTTCTTTTTAATATAAAGAAAAATATTTTTACAATATTGTACTAGTGTAGACTCATACTAGTACGCAGGCACCCACCTGCAGAAGGCTACAACCTTCGATCGTTCTCCAGCTCTGATATGATTACCATCTACTACTGGCAGGAAGCTTTGACTTCCTCACTGAAGGCTCCAACCCTCAACAACATTAGTGGACTACGTTTCATGAATTTTCACACTGGATCCACCTGCTACAACACATCATAAATTGTAGGCCTCTTTTCATCAAATTTTCAAACTAGACCCATTATCAACACTTAAGCTCAATATCAATAATCAAACTATAACTCATCACTATAATACAATCATCAATCTCTGACACAACTGAATCAACCAATCACTAAAACCCAATCAAATGACACTTAACCAAAACTCAACCAATCAAATGGAACAGTCAGATCACTGTAACCAGTACACATAACTAAACTCAGAATACTACTTCAACACGTAGAATCAATTGCAACCTTGATCATTCAAATTCCAAAATCTATACTTTACTTTACTTAAGGCAACCCACATGTATATGCACTTTTCTGTAAAGAACCCCGCATACAAATTTTAATATACTCAAAACTGAAAACTTGTAATTTTGAATCAGACAGAGAGTTGACCAAAGATATTTTGAAATATTTTGTTCGCTTACAAAACCCTCATACAGTCAGTAACATCAACAATCTTTTCAACCAATCAACATGTAACCAAATTCAACTTGATCATTCGATCAGATCTAGTTTAGACATTATCACTCAACCCAGATCATCATGAGGACATCATTGACAAACAACAGAGAAGAAACAACATTGATCAGGTTGATCAGTCATTTATGAACATAAACCCTTAATTTATATACGCGACTTTGAAGAAGAGAACCACATGTATACGTGATTTTCCTGAGACCAACCAATGTATAGGTCTGCAAATTTGGACCTAAAATTGCGCAGCTCTTTGGAACTTTAGAAAGACCCAAATCATAATATTCAGAGATAAAAATATATGTCAATACTTAGATATAGTCAATCCATGAGAAGATCATACAATGAAAAGTCATTTCAGGTCTCATGATCCTGATCCATCATTGTATTCATCGGCGCATAATTATTTCAGATATATTGGATCTTATCCATCATCAAACTCTCAGGTGCATACTTAGTTTAGATCAAGAAAAGAATAAAACACCCATAACATGCATATTTTCTTTAGATCTAACTATTCAGAATATTTACATCACTTGTACATGCCACACACTTTGATCTTCACCACCTTATATAGTTTAGCCTTTTTCAATACCATAGGTCAAAACCATACTCCAGCCAATGGTTTTCTTTGACAGGATCAATATATGTTGTCGCGCTCATTACTATGGGTCAATACCATGGCAAAGACCCCTAATATTTAGAATTCCATGGTGCAGAAACTATACATGCATTTTCTTCTTTAAACTCGCGTGTATACATGACTTGGCTTAACAGAACTTGCGTATACTTCTTGAACTTCCAACATTATCATTCCTTTGCCTCTGAACTGCCATGCATTTTTTAAAACACTTTGTCACATCTCTAAACACATCCTGTTTATACCTTCAAAAAGTAGATTTTCATCAAGAGACAACTCATCAAGTAGGTTTCCATGCATCAAATAGGTTGTCATCAAAGACAACTCATCAGGTCGGCTTCCATTAAGGACAACACCTAATTCATACTGCCAACAATCTCCCCCTTTGGACTTGATCGCAACCACTTTGGTGTTTGGTCACCACAACCTGTAAATACATCAAGCCAAGCACCATTTTTTTCAAAACATCAAGCTACTATCCAAAAACCAACCCAAACACCAAGCTACTCTCCCCCTTCGACATCAAGGGCAAAGGGTTGACCAATGTTGAATGAAGACTTCAATATATAAACTTGTTGAATATGAATACTAACCATTCTCCCCCTTGAGCACATGTTGAATTCTATGATCATGCTCCCCTTGATCACATGTCGAAATCTCTGACATATGTACAATGAAGTACATGACTCTATGACTCATAGAACTTGTCCTATCACCAAAAAACTTACATCAATCACCCAATCACAGCGGGGTTTCAAAATTCATCATATGTCCTAAAGGACTTGACCACAATAGTCCATACATGACTAAATTTTACAATGAGTACATCATAGGTCTTTATATGACCTTTATGTCAAATGAAATTTATAACAAGACCAAAGACCTAAGAAAGAAAATGATAGTTATTAGCAACTATCATACACCATATATGATCTGCATCATAATCATCTGTCAGCGGCATTAAGAATGACGACCTGTAAATGTCCATCTACAATTCACAAGATAAGACAATGTAGCTTTAATTCCATCAACCTGTGCCTAAGTATGCCGCATATAGATTTTCATATATATCTTCTATCAACTTATCCTCTTGACCTTATCAAGATCAACTTGCTCTTTTCCTCAGTAGAAAAAGCCTTAATAAAAAACACAGCCTTTCATGAATCAACTAAGCATATGCCATATCTCCAAGCAGTAATCCTATATCTTCACAAAACCATTCACATCATATCATATACATGAGAAAGAACCATAATCATCATCCATGACCACAACATCATCATCAAATCATCGTAGCAAGAAATGCGTGTTCTTTTCCACAACAACCCTCAATATATCAACCATGTATATCTAGCTTCTCATCAATGAGAAAAGAAAACCATGAGCTCACAATCATTTGTCAAACTTTCTTGATACCATCAAAATCAACAATTCTCAAACATGTGAGAGCCAAGAACTATAGGAATCCTCATCCATAACTGCACCATATGAAATTTATGCATCTTTGAAGGCGTGATGACAACATCATAAAAGTAATGAGTGACACTTATCATTATCAAATAATGAAGTTGTGTACTCAAGCTTTGTTTTTCTCCTTGAACTTATGAATATCACCATGTAAGCAATATAACATATGTACTATATGCATCATAAAAAGAATCATCCATAAATTTGATCAGTAGCATCAAAACAACTATGTGGCTCAAGCAATATATAAGTATCATCTATGATTTCATCATAGGAAACATGACCACAGCATAGCATGATGCATCATTTAAACACTTCAACAACATAAACATCATCACCATTGATAAGAATTATTACATACCAAGGACTTCTAAAGCAAACATAATGCCAATACTGCATTATTAGAAGCATAGAAAATTCTCCTCCTAAACCTATGCCAACTGTTCACTGTCAGATCTGATCATTTCATATATGAGTAAGAATCATCAAGTTATCATCATCAATCAGTTATATATCAAGTCATAAAAAATTAATGAGGGCCAAAAGAACTTCTAAATAGCATCAATAGACTGTAATCATCAACCATCAAAACAGAAAAGACAATTGATAATTGACTGAACCATATCAGACCCTTTTCTTGAGTCTGTCCCATTATTTCTTCATCAAACCAAAGTATACGCGACTGTGCAGTTTAGAACTCGTGTATACACGTGACTTGTCTTCATAAGATCCGCGTACGGAAAGTGGAATACTGAAATTTCACACTTTCATCTCCCCCTGAGTCTGTTCTGACTGTACCTTGTCCTAGAACTTTTGTTGAAACATCAGTTCCAAGAATAACATTACCATGATGGTTCTTCATGAGAGACTCCATTTTACTCTTATCTCTAATCATGTGATGATAAAATCCACTATCAATGTACCATTCATCTTCGTCTTCGAATGAGAAGAGAGCAACACCACACCTTATCTATTCTTCCATTTCTTGCTTATTGATGGATCCAACTTTTTCATATTTTCTGATATCGATGTTCTTATTTGGTTGCTTACCATATTGTCTATGGCAATCCATGGTCTTGTTCCTACATTCTTTTGCTACATGCCCAAACTTGTTACAAGCATAACATCTTATATGTTTCGTATTCCTTCTATAGCAATCAATGGATTTGTGACCAAACATATTGCAAGAAAAACAATATCCCTTAAAGTACCTAGAAGCTAATGATCTTTCTGTGCGACGATTATTAGATTGAAACATTATACTTCTGCAACTAGCTGCAATATGTCCAAAATGATGACATATAGAACATTCAACACTATTTATCAAAGGAAAAAATTGATTAACACTTCTATAGTTAGGAGTAAATTATTTCCTTTGAAGACTTTCTTTCCTTGGTTGTTGATGGGGTTGACTTCTTATCTCCTTGTTAAGAATTTCAGATTTTGTATTAGAATTCCTTGCCTGAGCTTGTGATCTAGATTCACCTTTAACAGTTTCACGAAAACCAAGACCATATTTGATGGCAAGAGACCTTTAACTACTAAGAATATATTCAAAATCTTAGTACTATCTTGAAATCGCAAAAGTTTATCCTTTTCTTCTAATTTACCTTTTATGATATTTACCTCATCCTGATATTGCTTTTCCTTTTCTAGATACTGCTTCTTCATGATTTCTTCAACCTTTCTTCCTTCCTCCACTTGTTGTTTTAATTTGAGAATCTCATTTTCTTGTTCTTCAAATGTTTGAAGTAGTTCTTCATTCTGCTTATTTGATTTTTCAAGATCTTCTTTTAGAGAGATGACCTCAGCTTCAAGACTTTTTATAGTAACTGGTTCTTTCTTTAAGTTCCTTGGTTGTTGTATCCTTTTCATTCACTTGATTTTTCAATGATGTTACTTCATCTTGCAACCTTTGACATTGATCTTCCTTTTCCTTGTACTGCTTCCTTATTTTGTTTTCTTCCTCTAACTGAGTTTTTAACCTGGTAACTTCTTATTTGTAGGTACATTCCCTTTTATCAAATAGATCTTGTTGATCTCTAATTTTATCTGTGAGCCTTTTAACTTTTACTTCCATGGTCATTAGATTTCTTTCACTTTTACCCATAAGAGAAAATTCAGTTGTTTCATTGTCATATTCATTATCTTTAATATTGCATGAAAAGGGAAAGGTAAAAATAGAGGACCAAAAATCAGTATCTGATAATTATTTTGCTTGATCATCTTCATTCTGAGGTGATTCTAAATCTGAATATTTGCTTCCATATAATAGACAATCATCTATAACACTGTCACTGTCACTTTGATATGTCTTCTTCTTTTGAGGTGCTTTATTCTTTTGCTTCTTTCTCATTGTCTCAACGAATCTCCTTCAAGTGATCAAGCTTCTACCAAATAACTTGGCTCTGATACCAATTGTTGGGAAAAATACTGAGAGGGGGGGGTGAATCAGTATTTTCAAGTCAATAAATTTTTATATTTTATATTATGATTTCTATACGTGACTTTACTGAAAGGAACTTGCGTGTGTACGCGACTATTATTAAGACAACCATCATACATCTAGTGAACTTATGTTTCTGTTAATTCATCTTTTTTTTGTCTCCAGCCAGCGCATAAGTACTTCATTAAACCTTAGATAGACAATAGCCATGTGCTGTAAGAAAAAAATAAACCATCACACATAAGCAACACACATGAACACCAAAATTTAAGGTGGAAACCCAATGTGGGAAAAAACCACCCGCTGTTGTCGTCTCTATCTTCTTTTTAATAGAAAGAAAAATATTTTTACAATCTTGTACTAGTGCAGATTCATACTAGTATGCAGACACCCACCTTTTGAATGCTACAACATTCTCTCGTTCTCCAGCTCCTACTAGAAGGATGCTCCAACTCCCTGATATGATTACCAACTACTAATAGCAAAAAGATTTGACTTCCTCACTGAATACTCCAATCCTTAGCAACATCTGTGGACCACGTTTCATGATTTTCACACTGGATCTACTTGCTATAACACATCATAACTTGTAGGTCTCTTTTCATCAAATTTTCAGACTAGACCCATTATCAACACTTAAGCTCAATATCAATAATCAAATTGTAACTCATCACTGTAATACAATCATCAATCTCTGACAAAAATGAATTAACTAATCACTAAAACCTAATAAACTGACACTTAACCAAAACTCAACCAATCAACTGGAACACTTAGATAACTGTAACCAGTACACAGAACTGAACTCAGAATACTACTTCAACACACAAAATCAACTGCAACCATGATCATTCAAATTCTAAAATGTATATGCTACTTTACTTAAGGCAACCTGCGTACATATTTTAATATACTGAAAACTGAAAACTTGTAATTCTGAATCAGACACAAAGTTGACCAGAGATATTTTGAAATATTCTATTAGCTTACAAAACCCTCATACAATCAGCATTATCAATAATATTTTCAACCAATCAACATGTAACCAAATTCAACTTCATCATTCAATCAGATCTACTTCAGAGATTATCACTCAATCGAGATCATCATGAGGACATCATTGGCAGGCAACAACACTCATCAGGTTGATCAGTCATTTATGAACAAAAACCCTTACTTTATATATGCGACTTTGAAGAAGCGAACCCACGTGTATATGTGCTTTTCCCGAGACCAACCAGCATATAGATCTGCAAATTTTGACCTAAAATTGCGCAGCTCTTCAGAACTTCAGAAAGACCCAGATCATAATATTCAGAGATAAAACATGCGTCAATACTTAGATCTAGTCAATCCATGAGCAAATCATACAATGAAAAGTCATTTCAAGCCTCATGATCCTGATCCATCATTGTATTCATCGATGCATAATTATTTTAGATCTATTGGATCTTATCCATCATCAAACTCTCAGGTGCATACTTAGTTTAGATCAAGCAAAGCATAAAAAAACCATAACATGCATATTTTCTTTAGATCTAACTATTCATAAGATTTCCATCACTTGCACACCCCACACACTTTGATCTTCACCACCTTATATAGTTTAGCCTTTTTCAATACCACGGGTCAAAACCATACTCCAACCAATGGTTTTCTTTGACATGATCAATATCCGTTGTCGCACTCATTACTATGGGCCAATACCATGGTAAAGACCCCTGATATTTAGAATACCATGGTGCAGAAACTATACATGCCTTTGCTTCTTTAAACTCGCGTGTATATGCGACTTGGGTTAACAGAACCCACATATACTTCTTGAACTTCCAACATTATCATTCCTCTGCCTTTGAACTGCCATGCATTTTTCAAAACACTTTGTCACATTTGTAAACACATCCTGTATATACCTTCAACAAGTAGATTTTCATCAAGATACAACTCATTAAGTAGGTTTCCATGCATCAAATAGGTTGTCATCAAGGACAAGTCATCAGGTCGGTTTCCATCAAGGACACCACATAATTCATAATGCCAACATTGCTAATTTGTAGCAATCTGTTTAAGTTGATTTGAGTTATTGTCAGTTTAGCTAGTTTTAAATGTTAGAATAACTAGTGGAGGTCAAGTTATGGATGTGGAACTTCAACCACACTCAGTGATCAACCAGTTGATCAATTAGCCCAAAATAATTGTTTCATGCAGAGAATTCAAGTTACCCAGTTGAGATGGAGATTCTAAGGCAATGTACTATCATTTGTAGCATATTCCCATGTCTACAACTGGTGCATGCAGTCAGAGATGGACCTAAGGCTATTGCACAATTCCTTTGTGTGAAATTCCTAAAAAAAGGGGGCAATTTCCCAAGGGAGAAACACAAGGAAATATGAACTTGGGAAGGCTTGAAATTGGCTAAGTGTCAGGCCAGGTTCAGTCATTTAGGCAGAGGGATAGACTATACACTTGCAGGGTGTGCTCAGGCTTGAGAAAGCATTGTATTTATTCTCTATTAACTAATCAATGCAATATAGATAGTAAGGGGTTTTGAGGAGTTGCTTTCCCCTAGATAAATCTTAGTGCATGTGTGATGTTTCCATTTTCATGTCTATGATTCTTGTTTTAGATGGTGAATTAACTTCCATAGATGAGTAGAGTAGCTTCAAGTCTTGTGATTTAGAAAATTGCATGAGCAATATTGAATATACAAATTAATTTCTACAATTATGAGAGAAAAAAAACTTAATAGTAGGTAATGGGACCCTTACCTTTGTGTGCTTACCCAATATTTGCCAAAATGTTCTTATAGAATTAACTAAGGGATAAGCATATTTCTCAATCAATGATTACTTGAATTTTTCATTTGATAGACTTTGACTCAGATAGGCCATAAGGTGCTCCTCACCCAAATCATTCTTCTACATAAGGATGCCAGAAATGGCTTCCTTTATCGCATTAGTGTATATAATGAATTCTTTAGCAAAGTTAGGCTTTGCTAAGACAAGTGCAGAAGCTATGGCTTCTTTAATAGATAAGAAGGATCTTTGAGCAACATGATCCCATTGAAAAGTCCAACCTTGCTTAAGAACATTATGAATTGGTTTGACAATTCTAGAAAAATCACAGATAAAGCCTCAAACAAATTTAATTTTACACATGAAGGATTGAATTTCTTTCTTGGAATTTAGGATTGGAAGGTTTTTAATTGCTTCAACTCTCTCTGGGTCAATACTAACTCAAACTTCAAAGAGAATGCATTCGAGGAGTTTACTTGTAGCTACACCAAATATAAACTTTTTAGTATTGAAATACATGCCAAACTTCCTACATATTAGAAATACTCGCTTAAGGCGGTCAAAGTGATTGAAGAAACACTTGGAATAGATAGTTAGATCATCATGATAGATTCGAATGATCTTCCTGATGAGATCATCAAAGGCTATTTTCATATTCCTTTGGAAGGTAGCACCTGCATTGATTAGCCAAAAGGCATATGCTCATAGCGAAGTTTCCCCAATGCGTAGTAAAGTTGGGTTTATATTTTTCTACTTTCTTGAAGCAAATTTGATTGTAACCAAAAAATCCATTAGATATCATTTGAGAACCCGCAACCTGTTGCAGGATTTGATCTATGTTAGTAAGGGTGAAATTATCCTTAACACTTGATTTATTCAAGGCTTTATAATCTACATATAAAAGGATTTTTCTATTTTTCTTTCCAACCATGAATGAGTCAGTTACCCATTCCAAATATTTAATGGGAAATATAATATGGGTGTGAAGTTTTTCTGGCTCCTTCCTAATCATGGCTTCTAAATCAGGGTTTACGGTTCTCTACCTTTATCTAACCATATTGACATCCTATTTAATTGGAATAACATGCTGAATGATATTGGGATCAAAACCATGAAGATCCTTATAGGACTAGGCAAAGACATGAATGAATTCTTTGAAAAGGTAAATGAACATTTTCTTCTCGTCTTAAGAACATTGGGTCCCTATTTGTCGAATCTTGGGGTTCCTCGAGGGTCTTGAGGTTAACTCATATTGTTTTACCCATTTTTATTTTGGATTCCTCCTTATGTTCCTTATTAGTGTTTGACACATCAATAGGAGAAAAAGGGTTTTCTAAGGAAAAATCCCACATGGGCACTTATTGTCTTTTAAGGAAATTATCTCCTTCTTACTGGACAACTTAGTTTGGATGAAAGTGAAAATGATCTTATCATCAGGAAACACTTGCCAATCCTATACATTATTCAAAATACGAGGCCTATATAAATATTGAAGAATACAATCAGGCCTTTTAAGTAAGATTTTTCTTGATGGACTAGCGATGTACACAATCGAGCAATCATCAATGACATTTAATTCTCTCCAAATGTGAGTGATATTGAAAGCAAGAAGTTCGGATATTTTTTGCCAAAAAGCCTAAGTGTATAGCTTAATGAACTTGTTAGAAGGAGAATAGACCTTTCTGATCGAATTAAAAATAAGTTCTTATCCACATTGTTGATGTAATAAAATTCAAGTCTGAATGCATATTGGTGCATCTTTGCATAAGGAATAAAGTACGATACTTGCACCATTTCCTTCATTGGAAGATGTTCCATTGAAGTGTATATGCCATAGTTTGTCAAATTTATGGACTTTAGGTGAAGGAGATAGACCTTCTTCAGTGAAAAGGGAATAAACATCAATATCTTCTTCGATATAATTTACATGGGGTTGAGGTAAACCCTCGATATATGGTGTAATTTTTATCACCCAAAAAATGATCACCTATCCATTTACTACTAGGTTGATCAAAATATACTGTGTAGGATGGGTTTTTACACATGAAAACCCACTATCACCTTAGGAAATAATTTAGTGAACCATTTTCCTAAATTATTTATCATTAAAATCCAAAAACCCCATGAGAATAATTAAATAAATCATTATTTGTTTATTATTCTCTCGAAATAATTATTTAATGATTATTTCTAACCAATTTTGACTTAACCACTCAGGAATAATTAAATAAAATATTATTTATTTATTATTCCATATTTATTCCCCATTTCTCTCATGAAATAATTATTAAATCATTATTTAACAATTATTTCTAATTCATATTTGACTTAATCACCATGAAGTAATTAAAAAATAATTTTTTATTTGTTAATTACTTAAACCACTTTATAAATAAATATATTTGACCATTTCGAATATCTTTCCCTCTCTAAAAAATATAATAAAATATTCATAACAACTAGATTTTGATTTAGTCTATAAAATTTTATTATTTTCTAAATCTAGATCTATCTCAATATTTTGTTATAAATAGAGGGGTTTTCTCCTCATTCTTCACCATGACCATTCTCATCATCCCCATTATCGTCCTGAAACATTTGAGCTCTCATATTGAGTTCAAGCCTCAACTACAACAATTTTCCCATTACATATATTGAGAGAAAGAGTTAGAGCTGAAGCACAGGGTCATCAAAAGGACCCATCCCATGGAGGGGGGTTTGTAGACCCAAGTCTACAATCTCTCCTCATCAGGTGTATTACTTCCTATAAAAAGAATTAATCATTTTCATTCTCCATTGGGTTGTTACATATTATTTTTGTTGTTATATGTGTTTGTTTATGATTGCATATATTTTCTTGCAGATTTTTTGACCTTTTCAATGCAGATCTGAAGCATAGACACAACCACATTTTGTTGGTAGTACTGCCTGTCACCAACAGTTTAAGTGAAGGGATTTTCGTACACTTGCAAAAAAAAATCATGCTAACAAATGGCGACTTCACTGGGTCTTCAGTCGTCAACAAATGGCAAATCCATTGGTGTAGTAATTCAGAAGCCTTGGTGACTATTGTTTCAACTTTTTTTAGTGTTTTTCAGAATTCCTTTTTTTTTTTCTCTCAATTATCTTTTCTATTTTTAGGTTTCTATTATTTGCTGGAAATTTCTTGCTTTTGTTGGCTTTATATGTATTTTTTGTAAGTCACAGGTAATAGCCGCACAAGAGATGACACAATCTGCAAAAAATCTACTGACCAAAACCCTCGGGAATAGAGCATACTTTTTGGAATAGAACTTGCACCCCAAAACAAACTTTTTGGACCATTTCTTGCATCTCAGTGAACTTAAGAGGTTAGGACCTCTCTCTCTCTCTCTCTCTCTCTCTCTCTCTCTCTCGATATATATATATATATATATATATATATATATATATATATATATATATATATATATATATATATATATATATATTTCCAGAATTTTCAATTTTTGCCGAGAGTTTTTCTAGTGTGTCAAGAAGGGTTCCTGTACTTTTCTTATTCACCCCGAGGCCCAGAGTTTCTTAACATTTTTATCATTTTGAGGAAGGAAAAATAACCTTAGGGTTTCGAGTACACCTCTATCATTTAAGAGATAATTTGCTGAGTTGATGAGTCTAATTTACATAATTTTCAGCCACTGTTTTCCAACACTTTTTTCATCATTTTGCAATCTTTTTTAGGAAATTTTACAACTCTTTGTTTCCCTTAGAAACTTGTGTTTCTTTCCCTCTTTAAGATCCCCTTGAACATCCTTATTCTTGTAGCTTGTTTTCTGCCATTTTCCAACACTTTTCTTTCTATTTTTGTTGGTTTTTCTTCATCATTTCCCACATATTTTTTCCTTAAGATCCCAGTACCTTTAGATATTAGATATTTTGGTCATTTTGTGTCTTTGAGTCTCTTATTTTCCGTCACTTTTCATGATTCTTGGTAGCCTTCTTGGGTGGGGAATTGTGTGCTTAAGCTTGTTGTTTATTTTAATGTTCATTTTTAGTATTATTGATAGTTTATGCAATTCATTTTCAGCAGAATTGACATCATAAAACATGCTCAATTAAATCATCCACTGACACATTTTTTACACACACCCCTAAGTGAAACGTGAGTTTGGTTACAACTGCCATGCCAAGACTTGAGACACTCCACATTAACAATAAATTAACTCACATAGATTAAGCCCACTTAGGCAAGATGGAAAACAAATATTTGTATTTAGGTTTAGGATCATTGGGATTGGATTCCAAAAACACCCATCAAACACTTACACTGAAACATAGACAATTTTCCTTGTAGGGAGCTGGAAATCCTTCACAACCTCATAGTCAAAACCGGTGCATGCTAGAGACTCATTTGAGAGGCGGTTAGGCTTAAGTCTTAGTGTGCACAAATATCCACAAGGCTACCCAACTAGTCTATCTAGGGTTCCTCATTGTTGACTGACTACCAAGAATCCCAAGACTCAACCGTCCCTTTGGGACAAAGGTAACCTTAGTGGCCAATCTTAGGAAAACACCCTATAGGGGTGGCTATGGGTAAGTAGTCACTCCTCTACATTACCTTTCCCTAGAAAAATCTTCTTCAGACATCAGACCCTGTCAAGTAAGAATTTTTTGGAAGGCCATTTAAAACAATAGAACTAGGACTTGTTTGAGATTTAGACAACCTTTAGCCTAGAGGTTATTTTTTATTTGATAGGACGCATTTACTTGGATCAAAGTAACATATCATTATAGTTAGTTTACACTTGGCACCACTACACTAGGTGTTTGTTTGATATTTTTTACTCTCTTCCATCTTCATTAATGATGATCCCTAATATCATAACAAATTGTTGAGACTCCCAAGGCTACCAACTTTAATCATCAACTCGGGGTTCGTACAAACTTTGTTAGGTACCTATACTACTAGTGTAGCCATTTATTGTTATTATTAGTGTAGCCCCGTTATTTTATTGTTGTGCCCATGTAGTCCCCATATTTTTATTATTGTTCCCCATAGAAACCCACTATTGTTATTGTTGTGCCCTTACATTATTATTTTTATGTAGGCTCTGATTATAGTGTGACCCCTTAGACTCATATATATATAAACGAGGCCTTGTCATTTGTATCATCCAAGAATTTTTCATTTATGTAATGTAAAGGAGGTTTCCTCCTTAAAGAGGATAATGTTTAAGTTATTAATCTATCTATTTGTGAGCTGGTTGCATAACATTTGGTATTAGAGCATTGGATTCTAAGGTTTTACTACTACAAATAGGTCATCGTGGTATTTTCACTATAATTTTGTTCTACGAAGATTCAGAAGCTGAAATTTTTACCACAGGGAGCCCAAATCGTAATGAACTTCATGTAAAAATTTTAGATATTGGTTCGCTACATTTTTGGAGATATGGTCCAATGAATTTAGGGTTTTTGCATGCTCCATAATTTCGCCTCAAATAGGTGACCTTGGGAAAATCGTCATACTTTCCTCTACAAGAATCAGATTTAAATTTCATAAAAAGATGTTGGAATTGAATGAAATGTAGTATCTGGTGTATCGTTTGTAGGGCTGAAGGTTGAAACAGTGACATGTGGCACTCCTTACAAGTTTTCTCTATTGAACCAGTCCATAATCAAGTCATCATGGGAAATTGGACATAAATTTATCTTGAAGATTCTAAATTTGGTCTGAATTATGGCATTGGAAAGAAAACTCAGAGGGATACCACAAGACTGAATTTAAGACCTTGGAGATTCGAATTTATAGAAATACAATAGATTCAATATCGAGCTCCTACAAAGCAAGAAAAAAGTGTGTATTTATTTTATTTTAAAATTTGAATAAGTTTTGTTTGAAAAATCAGTTTGAAGTGATTTGAGGGGCACAATGAAGCATAAATATCATTGTTTAATTCAAAAATGACTTGAAGCAAGAAAATGGAAACACCTAGTAAGAAACCAGAAATCTCTACTATGATGCATGAAGAAGAGGAAGAAATGCAACATAATATATCAAAATTACGAGACCAAGTGCAATAAATTTCACTCTCGTAAAGACTAACAAAAAATTAAATGGAAGCTAAGATAGATGGTTTGAAGAATGGTTTAAAATCAAATGTGTAAGGTTTGAATTATGGATTAAAAATAGACATGGAAGGTTTGAATGATGGTTTAAAAGCATACATAGAAGGTTTCAAAGAAGGTTTGACAAAGTTGCTACAAGAAATGCTTCCTAATGGCGAAAATATATTAGATGAAACTCATGATGAGAAAAAATTAAATATTAATCATGATTTCATAGAATCTAACATTGGATTGAAGGCCCACCATATTCCAAGTATCGATATGAGGAAGTTTGATTGAAAGGATCCAATAACATGGATACTACAGATGGAGAAATATTTTGATCTCTATAATGTGCAACACACACAAAAGGTATGCATTACAACTCTATATTTAGAACCCAATAAATTTGTATGCTATCAATGGATTTGTTCTCGTAAACCACTGGTCACTTGGTCAATTTTTATAGAGGAAATGATAGCACATTATGAGGATACACAGAGCAACACCTTATTTAGCCAATTGATAAATCTAAAACAAAAGGGTTCAATCGCGAAGCCCATTGAGGACTTCCAAAAATTGAATATAAGGGTAAATCATATTCTAGAGGAACATAGGATTTATGTATTCATAGGGACTTTAAAGGATAACATCCAATTTGAGGTTTTCCTTTGGGAACCTGATTCATTGGAGAAGACATTCGGGGTGGCAAGAAAAGTTGAAAGCAAAATTATGGCAACAAGGAGTTCTACCACTCACAATTATAAAGATGGAAGTGCTAATGCTCCTAGCCCTCCACAACCTACAAGGTTGAAACCACAACAATTGGAAGAAAAAATAAACAAAGAGTTATGCAACCAACACACAAAATAGAAGAAAAGATAGATCAATGACTTCAAAATCAGCCTCTTCGAGGGGGAAACCTCCTTTACATTACACAAATGAACAATTGTTCAATGATACAAATGACAATACCTCCTTTCTATATATGGGAGTCTAAGGGGTCCCAATACAATTAGAGCCTACATAACAATAATATTGTAGGGGCACAACAATAACAATAGTGGGCTTCTATGGGGCACAATAATAACAACATGAGGACTATATGGGCACAATAATACAATAAGGGGGTTACACTAATAACAATAAGTGGTTACACTAGTAGTATAGGGACCTAACATTTCCTTCTACTTCAAAAAGTGTTGTCCTCAAATATTGAGTAGTTTTGGATGCTTCTATATAAAATTCTCATCCTCCCATGTGGAATATTTAGCGGGTAAGTTCTTCCACTTGATGAGATACTCTGAAATTGATCAATTTTGCAACTTTCGATTTCTTGTTTTTGTGACTACTTCAGGTTCCAATATGATTT
This sequence comes from Pinus tabuliformis, assembly GCA_031772625.1. Classification (NCBI taxonomy): domain Eukaryota; kingdom Viridiplantae; phylum Streptophyta; class Pinopsida; order Pinales; family Pinaceae; genus Pinus; species Pinus tabuliformis. Next base: position 40,667,655 of record CM062807.1, on the reverse strand, counting down.
TTCCTTCCTCATCAGGTTCTGGCATTATTGTTTGAACTGGGATCTTCTCACCTATAACCTTGTTTAAGCATGAAACATGGAAAACTGGGTGCACTCAGGAAGATGCAGGAAGCTCCAATTTGTATGCCATAGTACCAATATTTTGTAACACCTTGTACGAACCATAATAATTTGGTGATAATTTATTATCCTTCTTAGCTTGCTTGAGGGACATTTGTTTGTATGGTTTTAGCCGTAGAAATACCCAGTCACCTACATCAAAAATTCTTTCGCTGCAATGTTGATCTGCCTGTTGTTTCATTCTATTCTGCGCCAAAGTGAGGTTATCCTTTAAGAGTTTGAGAACTTGTTGTTGATGCTCGATGTGATATTCCACTGCTTGAACCTTAGAATTTTCTTTTAAAGATGATGTGATGGATGGTGGATGATATCCATAAAATGCCATAAATGGGGTCATTTTTGCTACAGTATGGAAGGAAGTGTTATACCACCATTCAGCCAGAGGCAACCACTTGACCCATTTTGTTCGTTTATAAGATAAAAAGCAATGAAGATATCCTTCCAAACATTTGTTCACTATCTCAGTTTGCCCATCAATTTGAGGATGATAAGGTGACCTATGAGCTAATTGAGTATCGAGACAAGAAAATAATTCCGTCCAAAAATTTCCAATGAAAATGGCATCTCTGTTGCTTACAATAATATTTGGGTTTCCATGTAGGTTTTGAATTGTTTCCATAAATACAGTAGCAACTGTACTGGCTTTAAATGGATGAGATAATGCACAAAAAAGTGCATACTTGGTAAGTATATCAATTACCACCATGATGACACTCTTTTCTTTGGACTTGGGTAAACCTGTGATAAAATCCATTGAAACCTCCTCCCAATGTTGATTTGGAATGGATAAAGGTTGTAACAGACCTGGGGTCTTAATTATCTCAACTTTATTTTGTTGGAAAACCAAACATTCTGGCACAAACTTTTGAATATCAGATTTAAGGCCATCCCAAAAAAATACTTTCTTAACTCTGTGGTAAGTTTTTAAAAATCCTGAGTGCCCTCCTAAGGGAGAGGTGTGCAATTCGAAAAGAATCTTTTGTTTGAGTTGGGAATTCTTACAGAGGTATAAGTGATCTTTGTACCATAACGAATCATTTTTCCTACTAAATGTATCAGATGTACTGGGATCTTGCTGCAACTTTTGAATGAATGCCCACACTTCTTCATAATTCTTCCATTCATCCTTTGCTTTGTTTATCCAATCTGTTTGGATAATAGAAATGGCACAAAACAATGCTTCCACATCCTCATCTTTTATTGAGAGTGCATCTGCAAAAACATTTTGTTTCCCTTTTTTGTAGATGATTTCAAAGTCATAACCCAACATCTTTGTGACCCATTTTTGCTATTCTTTTGAGGATAATATTTGTTCTAAAAATTATTTAAGAATATCATGATCCATTTTTACCTTGAAATGTCTTCCCATTAGGTAAGGTCGCCATTTATTAAGTGCATGTAGTATTTCCAACATTTCCTTCTCATAAATAGCTTTGTGTAAATATTTTCCCTTGATTGGATGACTTTCGAAAGCAATGGGTCTTTATTTTTGCATTAAAACAACACCAATTCCATTTCTTGAGGCATCACATTCCACAATAAAGGTTTTTTTGAAGTCTGGCGTAGCTAAGACCGGTGCTTGGCACATTGCCTCTTTAAGATGTTCAAAGTCCTCCATTGTTTCTAAAGTCCAAGAAAATGCATCTTTCTTTAGTAATTTTGATATAGGTGTTGCTATTATCCCATAATTCTTAAAAAAAATGCAATAGTACCCTATCAACCCAAGAAATCCTCACAGATGCTTTATGCATGTGGGAATTTTCCATTCCTTAATGGCTTTAATTTTGCTAGGGTCTACCTTAACACCTTCATGAGATACAATATGACCCAAATATTCCACCTCTTGTACTCCAAAGAAAAATTTGGAGCTTTTTGCATATAACTGTTTCTCCTCCAATAGTTTGAGCACCCTTTCAACATGATCCTTCCAAGACTTGTTGTAGATTAGTATATCATCAAAAAATACTAACACACATTTTCTAAGGAAGGGTTTGAAAATGAAATTCATCAAACCTTGAAATGTAGAAGGTGCATTGGTTAGGACAAAAGGCATGACCAAAAATTCATAATGAACCTCATGAGTTCTAAATACTGTTTTTGGAATGCCTTCAGTCTTCATTATGATTTGATGATATCCTCAATGAAGATCCAACTTGGTGAAGTAAATTACTCCATGTAATTCATCCAATAATTCATCAATGACATGAATGCAAAAATTATATTTAATAGTAAGCTTGTTGAGCTCCCTATAATCCAATCACATGCACCATGATCCATCCTTCTTGTGTACCAATACCACTGGAGCAGAGAAAGAACTTTGACTAGGTTGAATTATACCAACCTCTAGCATTTCTGTAGCCATACGTTCAATTTCACTCTTTTGGGCATATGGATATCTGTAAGGCATAATGTTTGGGGGAACACTGTCTGGAATCAAATGAATAACATGATGATGATCATGAATAGGTGGGAGGACTTTGAGAGTCTCAAATACCTTGGAATGATTTTCCAAAACGTTTTGGAGATATGGAGAAATAGATTATTTCGATGTGGGAACCTGTAGTGAACATAATTGTGCAATTACCCCCCGTTGTTATTTCATTAGAAGCTTTTTAATGCGGTTAGAGTTGATTATGTTTTCCGGTTTCCCTGCGATACCCCTTAATTCAACTTCCTTTCCTTCCAAAAAAAATTTCAAGAAAAATTCTTGAAAATTAAAAGCTATCGTACGCAAATATTGTAGCCATTGGACTCCTAGTATAACATCAAAACCACCCATTGGAATGGAGCATTGAACTATTCATTACATATTCTCCCATGGATAGCTTGATATTGTGGCACTTTCTAGAGAAATTTATGGTTCCTCCATTTGCAACCACCACTTGACACTCGGTGCTCGATATAGGAAGCAATTCAATTCCTTGGCTATCTTACAATGAACAAAATTATGGTTACTACCCGAATCAATTAACACTATTACCTTTTTCTTCTTGATATGTCCTTCTATCTTGAGAGTTTGAGGATTGGTAATTCCTGCCAATGCATTACAAGATATGGTCACATTCATTTCTTCTTTCTCTAGGGTTGGTTCCTAGTGTATATCCTCTTCTTTTGATGTTTCTTGTTCCTTTTCTTCCTCCTCTTCACAATCTATGTAAAATACTTTCTTCTCGGCACACTTATGACCTTTCGTGTATCTTCTATCACAATTGTAACAAAGACCTTTTGCTCTTTTTTCTTCCAAATGTTGTGGTATCAACCTCGTAGGCTGTGGAAGGCTAGGGGAAGCAACACTTCCATATTTATAGTTGTGAGTGGTAGGCTTCCTTGTTGCCATAATTTTGCTTTCAATTTTTCTTGCCAACCTGAATGCCTTCTCCAATGAAGCAGTTTCCCAAAGGCAAACCTCATGTTGGATGTTATCCTTTATAGTCCCTATGAACACATCAATTCTATCCTCCTTTAGAATATCTTTTACCATTATATTCATTTTTTAGAATTCATCAATGTGCTCCACCATTGAACCCTTTTGTTTGAGATTTATCAATTGGCTAAATAAGGTGTTTCTTTTTGTATCCTCATAATGTGCTATCATTTCCTCCATAAAAATTGACCAAGTGACAATTTGTTTACAAGAGAAAAGCCATCGATACCATACAAACTAATTGGGTTCTAAATATAAAGTTTCAATGCGTAACTTTTGTGTGTTTTTCACATTATGGAGATCGAAACATTGCTCAATCTGTAGTATCCATGTTATGGGATCCTTGCCATCAAAATTCCTCATATCGATCTTTGGAACATGGTGGGTCTTCAATCCAATATTAGATTCTATGGAATCGTGATTAACATTTCTTTTGTTTTCATCATGAGTTTCCTCTACTACCTTTTCACCATTAGGAAGCATTTCTTGAAGCAACTTTTCCAAACCTCCTTTCAAACCTTCCATGTCTTTCTTCAAATATTCAATGTTTACTTCTAAACCATCCATCTTAGATTCCACACCATCAATATTAGCTTCCATGCCATTCATCTTAGCTTCCATGCCTTTATTTAAACCATCCATCTTAGCTTCTGTTACTTTTTGTGAGAGTGAAATTTGTTGCACTTGGTCTCGTAATTTTGATATATCATGTTGCATTTCTTCCTCCTCTTCATGAGTCATGGTAGAGATTTTAGGTTGCTTACTAGGTGTTTCCATTTTCTTTCTTCGGGGCATCAATTAATGATAATTATGCTTCACTATTCCCTTTGAATTACTTCAAACTATTTTTTCAAACCAAACTTCTGCAAAATTTTAAAAAGACTACACACCTTTTTTCACTTTGTAGGAGCTCGATATTGAATCTATTGTATCTCTGTAATTTTGGATCTCCAAGGTCTAAAATTTCATCCTTTGGTAGCCCTTTGAGTCCTCTTTCCAGCCCCACAACTTGTATCAAGATTGGAATCTCCAGGACGATTTATTCAAAATATCCCACAATGGCCTAATTATAGACCAGTTCAGTAGAGTGAACTTGTATGAAGTGCCACGTGTCATTGTTTTGACCTTCGGACTTGGAAATGATACAAAGAAAAAAAAAATTTGTCCTCTTTCTATAACATTTTACTAAATTTCAATCTGATGCTCAGATATAAATTTATTATGATTTTCCCCAGGTCACCTATTTGAAATATAATTCTGGGGCCTGCAAAAACCCTAACTTCCTTGGATCAGATCTCCGAAAATATAGTGAAAAAAATATCTGAAATTCAGACCCGAGGTTCATAAATATTTCAGCTCAAATGGGTTTTAATTTCAGATTTTGAAAATCTGTAGAAAAAACTTTATAGCGAAAATTCTACGATGACTTGTTTGAAGCAGCGAAACCCTAGAATCCAAAGCTCTAATACCAAATGTTATGCAACCAACTCACAAAATAGAAGAAAAGATAGATAAACGACTTCAAAATCAACCTCTTTGAGGGGGGAACCTCCTTTACATTACACAAATGAAAAATTCTTCGATGATACAAATGACAAGACCTCCTTTATATATATAGGAGGCTAAGGGGTCCCAATACAATCAGAGCCTACATAACAATAATATTGTAGGGGCACAACAATAACAATAGTGGGCTTCTATGGGGCACAATAATAACAACATGGGGACTCTATGGGCACAATAATACAATAAGGGGGTTTCACTAATAACAATAAGGGGTTACACTAGTAGTATGGGGACCTAACAAAAAGGGTTTTGTTACAATTGTGATAAAAAATACACTAAAGGTCATAAGTGTGTTGAGAATAAATTATTTTACATAGATTGTGATGAGGAGTAAGAAAAGGAACAAGAAACATCAAAATAAGAGGATGTACACCAGGAACCAACCCTAGAGAAAGAAGAAATGACTCCAACCATATATTGTAATACATTGGCAGGAATTACCACTCCTCAAACTCTCAAGATAGAAGGACATATCAAGAATTAAAAGGTAATAGTGTTGATTGATTCAGGTAGTACCCATAATTTTATTCATTGTAAGATAACCAAGGATTTGAATTGCTTCCTATATCCAACACCAGAGTGTCAAGTAATGGTCGCAAATGAAGGAACTATAAATTACCTTGGAAAATGCCATAATATCAAGCTAACAATGGGGGAATATGTATTGAATAGTCCAATGCTTTCCATTCCAATGGGTGGTGCTGATGTTGCACTAAGAGTCCAATGGTTACAATCTTTGGGTACAATAACTTTTAATTTTCAAGAACCTTTATTGAATTCTTTTTGGGAAGGAGAGGAAGTTGAATTAAGGGGTATCACAGGGAAACTAGGAAATATAATCAACTCTAATGGCACGACAAAGCTTCTAAATAAATAACAATGGGGCATAATTTAACAATTATTCTCACTAGAGATTCAAACATTGAAATCATATATTTCTCCAGATCTCTAAAAAGTCTTGGGCAAAAATTCCAAGGTATTTGAGATTCCCAAAGGCCTCCCACCTATTCGTGATCATGATCATGTTATTCATTTGATTTCAAGAAGTGTTCCTCCAAATATGAGGCCTTACATATATCCTTATGCCCAAAAGAGTGAAATTGAATGAATGGTTGCAGAAATGCTAGAGGCCGGTATAATTCAACCTAGCCAAAGTTCTTTCTTTGCTCTAGTAGTATTGGTGCATAAGAAGGATGGATCATGGCACATGTGTCTAGATTATAGGGAGCTCAACAAGCTCACTATTAAAGATAAATTTCCTGTTCCTGTCATTGATGAATTGTTGAATTAATTACCTGGAGAAATTTACTTCACCAAGTTGAACCTTCATTTAGGATATCATCAAATTAGAATGAAGACCAGAGACATTCCGAAAACAAAATTTAGAATTCACGAGGGCCTGTATGAGTTTTTGGTCATGCCTTTTGGCCTTGCCAATGCACCTTCTACATTTCAAGGTTTGATGAATTCCATTTTCAAACCCTTGGAAAATTTGTGTTAGTATTTTTTGATGATATACTAATCTACAACAAGTCTTGGAAGTATCATGTTCAACATGTTGACAAGGTGCTCGAACTACTGGAGGAGAAACAATTATATGCAAAAACCTCCAAATGTTTCTTTATAGTATATGAAGTGGAATATCTGGGTCATATTGTATCTCATGAGGGTGTTAAGATAGAAACTATCACAATTAAATCCATTAAATAATGGAAAATCCTCACAACCATAAAACATCTTTGAGGATTTCTTGGGTTGACAGGGTATTATCGCAAGTTTGTTAAGAATTATGGGAGAATAGAAGCACCTCTAACAAGCACTAGTCTTAGCTATGCCAGACTTCACAAAAACATTTATTGTGGAATGTGATGCCTCAGGAAATGGAATTGGTGTTGTTTTAGTGCAAGAAGGAAGACCCATTGCTTTTGAAATTTGTCCAATCAAAGGAAAGTATTTACACAAACCTATTAATGAAAAGGAAATGTTGGAAATACTACATGCACTAAAGAAATAACAACCTTACCTAATGGGAAGACACTTCAAGGTAAAAACATATCATGATAGTCTTAAATACTATTTGGAACAAAGATTATCTTTAGAAGAGCGACAAAAATGGGTCACAAATATGTTAGGCTATGACTTTGAAATCATCTACAAAAAAGGGAAGCAAAATGTTGTTGCATATGCACTCTTAAGAAAGGATGAGGATGTGGAAGGATTTATTTGTGCCATTTATATTATCCAACCATATTAGATAACCGAATCAAGGGATGAATGGAAGAATGATGAAGAAGTGTGGACACTCGTTCAAAAGTTGCAGCAAGATCCCATTATATCTGATACATTTAGTTGGAAAAATGATTCATTATGGTACAAAGATCACTTATATCGTAAGAATTCCCAACTCAAACAAAATATTATTTTGGAATTACACACCTCTCCCTTAGGAGGGAACTTAGGATTTTTAAAAAATTACCACAGGGTCAAGAAAGATTTTTTGTGGTTGGGCCTTAAATTTGATATTCAAAAGTTTGTGGCAGAATTTTTGGTTTGACAACAAAATAAAGTTGAGACAATTAAGACCATGGGTATGTTACAACCTTTATGCATTCCAAGTTAATGTTGGGAGGAAGTTTCAATGGATTTTATCATAGGTTTACCCAAGTCTGAAGGACAAAGTGTCATCATGGTGGTAGTTGATAGACTTACCAAGTATGCACATTTTTATGCATTATCTCATCCATTTAAATCCAGTACAATTTCTACTGCATTTATGGTAATAATTCAAAAGCTACATGGAAACTCAAAGATTATTGTAAGCGACATAGATCCCATTTTCACTAGAAATCTTTGGATGATTTTTTTTTTACTTTTTGGGTACTCAATTAGCTCTTAGATCATCTTATACTCCTCAATCTGATGGGAAAATTGAGATAGTGAACAAATGTATGGAAGGATATCTTCTTTGCTTTGTATTTGATAAACAAACACAATGGGTCAAGTGGTTACCTCTGGCTGAATGGTGGTATAACACTTCCTTCCATACTGCAACAAAATGACCCCATTTATGGCACTTTATGAATATCATCCACCGTCCATCACATCAGATTTAAGTGAAAATTCTAAGGTTCAAGTAGTGGAAGATCACATCGAGCATCAACAACAAGTTCTAAAACTCTTAAAGGATAACCTCACTTTGGCACAAAATAAAATGAAACAACAGGCAAATCAACATTGCAGTGAAAGAAGTTTTGATGTAGGCGATTGGTTATTTTTACGGCTACAACCATACAAAAAAATGTCCCTCAAGCAAGCTAATAAGGATAATAAATTATCACCAAAGTACTATGGTCCTTACAAAATGTTGCAAAAGATTGGTACTATGGCATACAAATTGGAGCTTCTTGCATCTTCCCGAGTGCACCAAATTTTCCATGTTTCATGCTTAAAGAAGGTTATAGGTGAGAAGATCCCAGTTAAAACAATATTGCCAAAACTTGACGAAGAAGGAAAATAATATTGGAACTTGAAGCATTCACGAAAACAAGAACCCGACAGATATGAAACTGATCAATTTCAGAGTATCTCAATAAGTGGAAGAACTTACCTGCTAAAGATTCAACATGGGAGGATGAGAATTTTATACAAAAGCATCCCTAACTACTCAAGCGTTGAGGACAACACTTTTTGGAAGGAAAGGGGCATGCTAGGTCCCTATACTGCTAGTGTAGCCCCTTAGTGTTATTGTTAGTGTAGCCCCCTTATTTTTATTGTTGTGCCCATGTAGTCCTTATATTATTATTATTATTGTGCCCCATAGAAACCCACTATTGTTATTGTTGTTCCCTTACATTATTATTTTCATGTAGGATTTGATTATATTGTGACCCCTTAGAATCCTATATATAGAAAGGACGTCTTATAATTTGTATCATCCAAGAATTGTTCATTTAATATTTAATGTAAATGAGGTTTCCTCCTCGAAGAGGATAATTTTTAAGTCATTGATCTATCTATTTGTGAGCTAGTTGCATAACAAAATTAAGAGGTGACAGTGTTGTATGCATAGCAGGTCAAGCTATACTCATGTCACCTTCAATTAATGAATTAGATCAGAGCATACAAAGATCACTCCTTTTACTAGCTTTCAAAAGAACTTGCATGAAAGACAAGAGTCTATTGTAATTGCAAGAAAGTAAACATTATCCTATTTGCAGAAATGAAAGTGCCATTCACCAAATTTAAAGGATAACTACAATTCTAGGAATGTAAAAGACTGTACTAATTGCAGAGATAAAATATGCTAGTCTAATTGCATATGCAAATCAAGGTTCTACTTGTGGAATGTAAATCATTACTCTACTTGTAGAATGTGAAAAATTGCTTGAAAGACGAAACTTGATCTAAAGCATATGACTATAAAATCTAAGAACATAACTTAAAAAATAGGTATAATCTACTTGCATTGAATATTTTTCCTTCTTATCACCGAGTTCAAGATAATTTAGCTTTAGTAACAAAGTCCTTACACATTGCATAAGAGAACAATATTTGTGATTCAAATGTGGAAATTTGTCTACTAATTCTAATTGTTGTTTTGTACTTGCAGTGAAGGATGGGTCTAAATTGGTCCTTGGTCCTCCCTGACCATGGAATCAAAGTCTAGAGGTCATTATTCAATCCTAAGATATAAAAATCAAGCTCTTAAGCTGAATCTGGTCAAGTTTAGACAATGCTACAGGATGCTACAACACTGCTACAGGATGCTCCAGGATTAGGTTCGAGAGCATCTCGAGGGTAGGAAAGGTGTTCTGAAGGTGGGAGAAGGTATCTAAGGGTGTATGAAGGATATGTGAGGAATTTTTCCAAGCTTATCACCCCTCATAGTCCCATCTTGCACAAAATTAAATGCTCACGATTTCCCCCAATGAACCTGAAAAGATGAACTCAATGGCAGAATTCGAGAGCAGTATGAGGTGTCAAGGAGGACGATGGTGATGAAGAAATGGATCTAGGATAAGTGTGAAAATCCCTACAAGTCACTAGTAATACCTGCAAACTAACAATCAACCCCTTCTTACTCTTTGAAAGAACATAAATCTAGTGATCAAATTGCAGCAAAACAAATCAAGATGGAAAAGATGAGTTGAATTTTATTTCATCAAGCGCTACTCTATCCTATAACATGCATATAATCCATATGAAAATACATGATCTAAAATTTGAGGATGTAGAAACATAGTATGCAAGGGAACTACAAACCAAATCCTAGCAACTTTCAAAGGAAAACAAATGAATATTTTTGGTTTGTTGTTGTAGACTCCTTAACCACACTTCCCAAAAGAGAGGTGATAATCAGGCATAAAACAATAAATTTTGCAATCTAAATTCTACCTAAAGAAGGAAATAAATACCACTACTCCAAAAATTATAAAATAAAATACATAAGAGGGACTAAAGCCTCTGGGTTGGGCCCTAACCCAAGGGTCTCAACCCTCCAAAGTTAACTCAGATGTAGACCTATAATGAAATTTTCATTAACAAGAAATGGAGTACAAATACATCATATCAAAATGGAAATAGTAGTCTCAAGCACTTGGCTCTCAATATCTCTTCCTAGCTTCAAAATTTCTAATCCTAATGATCCCTTAGGCCTATTTATTTATACAAAGAGGATTGAGGGGAAACCTCCTTGAAAAGAGGACCGCCTCCCTCCAAAAAATCGAAAAAAGTGGATCTAGCTCCCTTAGAATCTCACATTCACTTGAGTTCATTGGCTTCCAGTAGACCTCGAGTTGTAGATGAGTGATTTTAGGGATCACTTCAAGTCAAAGGAGAGTAAATACAGGGGACAAGCCTCCTACACTTCCTCTAGTTGCCTCCAACATGCCTCTACATCATAAATGTACTAAAAAATGCTATTTTTCCTACACATTAACCACATTAGGCCACGAAGTATGACAAGCACCCTTTAGTCTTCCTACTAAGCACATTATAGCCAAAAAATGTAAATTAATGTGAGGAAAGAAGATTTTTGTGTGTTGAAGGATAGAAAAATGGGCCTTAAAATATACCTATTGATGGGACCCATCATCACACCCCTACTGAAAGTGTTGCTCATCCTCTAATAAAATCACTCACTAATGTGTAGTTCATGCATGGCCTTGGTGGCCTCTCTAACATCCGAAGGCATCTCAGATGGTGTGCCTTCCTGTGACAACTCTATTTTTTCCTGTAGAAACTTTGTTCCCTCCTTTAGCATCTCTGTTTGTGCCTTGAGTTGCTTAGTTGTGACTACCCTAGTGGTTGGCCTTCTCATGGGTGTCAAAGGTTATTTACCCTTGGATTTAGGGGAGGTGTTTTCCTATATTTTCCTTTTACCTCATCATAATCCTTATTCTTAGTGGCTGACTGGTACATCAACTATTATTGAGACTGTTGAGGGAGTTTGAGGCTTCCCTTGTTTGATTCTACTTCTCTTTCTTCTTTTAAAATATAAGAGACCTTGCCTAGTTTGCCTTCTCTTCAGTTTGCCAAGTGGGTTAAGGGCTACTAGAATAGAAACCACCTCTTGTTCTGTATTCCCCTCTAAGAGGCTTATTTTCTACCTTTTTTTTCCTTTCTTCTGAGATCTAGAGGGCTCTCCAGGGGTCTCTTCTTCTACTTTTTGTTCCCCTCCTCCATACTTCTCCTTTTATTTAGCTTATCCTTCAACCTCTTCTACCTTTTATTTAGCCTCTTCCCCTTCTTCTTCAACCTCTCCTTCTTCCTCTTTCTTACCCCCAACACTGGATTTTGTGGTCTCTTCTTATTATGTTAGGGTTTGGGTTTGTGTCTTAATGAAGGCTTCCCTATCCATATCCACAAAGTCAGTCCACAACAGAGGGCTTATGAGATGGCTTAAGGCATCCATAACAATGAGCCTTATGACGCCATGATGAATAATGTACTGGTGCTTCACTTCCCTCATCCTCTACATTATTTGGATTATGGACTGAAAGAGGAAATGTGGAACACTTAGCCTGCTTAGAATGGGAAATTCTATTTGGAACCTTAGCTCATAGAGTAACCTAAATTGATAGGAATATAAAACACTCATTCTACCTTCAAAGGATATGTATTTGAGGATTTTACAGGCCACTTCATCCCAAGGGTAAGGGAGGATTTCTCTTCTTATTCCATTTTTGTCTTCAATAGGTTTCTCTTTAGGGAGGAATAATTTTCTCTTGGTTGCGATGGCTTCTGTTCTATCTTCCTTTCCCCATTTGACTCCTATAGGTATGGTGGTCACGCTACTAATGAGTTCTGCACTAAAATGGATGGAAGGTCCCCTTATAACAATGGTGGCACTATATTCTCCTTCAGAGTGGAGGGCCATGGCACATTCTTGGGTTACCTCATCATCATACCCTTTCAATTTTTCAAAGAAACCCATCCACTGGTGGTTTAGGAAAATGTTTCTAACAAGAGGATGTTGACGGAATATATTGGTGTCTATGGTTTCTCTTCTACTGAAACCTTCCCCAATGGATCCTACTGCATCTTTCTCAAGTTATTCCAAGGAATTTTTTGTGAATAATTATGTTATGAGCAGTTTGGGGTCTCAAGGTAGGGTGTGGATGTTGTTTCCTCTTTTCTAGTCAGAGAGGGGAGAATTATGTTCCAAACTTCAAAAGGGTTACCTCTCCTATCACCTTGCTTTCCTCATGTGAAAATAACATTTTTTTTCAAAAGAATCAATTATGGAGGGGTTTGCTACAGGATGCCTGTAGCAGGCAGAGTTTTACTGAACAATTACATGGGGAATGAGGAGAAAATATGCCACTTACCCCTATGGGATTATTTATTTATGTTTGTGGGGGTTTGGAGGAATATTCTCATTGATTCAGACCCTCTTTCACTTCTCAGCCTAATCCTATAATACATCCTCTGCAATCCTATAACAATTTTGATAATCTTGTAGCAACTATGCCTAATCCTGTTGCATCTATAAATCAACTATGTAGCTCCTCTACAACTCCGTAGGGAACCCCTTATAGTAGCTAGCTCGACCTTCAATGCCTTAATGATCCTCTATAACTATTTTTTGGAATGAGCATCGATCCAACTAGAGTAAGGCCCTGCCATTTTATTTCCTCTTGTGGTAATGGGATCAACACGCTTGGTGAGTTGGCCCCTAAATGTATTTATTTTTTTTCCATTGAACCCACTCCTCATGATTATCACCCTCTCACTCTGAATTTTCCATGTCGCATGGGTGGTTGATTAAATCACACTTTTACTATTCGAGACCACCTTTAGCCCATAAAACTCTATCCTTTCTCATTAAAAACATTTTTTTAAACACTATGCACATAGGGGAAGAGGCGATGGGTGTCATACTTGAGCCTACCTGTGATGTCAAGTTACTATAGATGAATGCATGCTAATACTGAACCAATTGTTGATCAACTACTTTCTGAAGGTGTTAGCATCCATTATTTTTTCTCATGCACATGTCCTCATTTGAACAAAATAATTTGATGATGCTTTTGATAGGTGTTTGAAGTCTCTCTTTAATGCAGGTTCTTCCAGTGCTTGATCTATGACTACTGGAGGGAATTAGTGACCTTAAAGCTACCTCTAAAGGATGGTGTGGCTTCTTCAAATCTCAAGGATGTCCTAATTGATGCTTAAGAATGGCAAAATCTTCATTATGGAGTTGCAAAAGTCCCCTACTTTTGGTTATGTAGTATTTGTGCAGGCTGCTACAAATTTGATCTCCTTCCCGTATCAATCACACAACTCCTTCTAAAATCTCATGTTTATTCATGGAGTGCACTCAGTGGATTGGATAATTCATGGTGAGCCTATGGACAGGAATGGGAGCTCTAATGGTGGCAAAAACTTGTGAGGAAGGGGTGAAAATAAAGTATTTTTATGAACATAGGTGGAATTTTGGAAGGGAAAGTGCCTAAATGGAATGGGGAAGAGGTAAAGGAGGCTTGGTGAACCTATTCTGTCATTTCCCCAAGGAGAACATGAGTTTTTACCCCTTTCCCTAGGAATATCTCAATCCTGTAGCACTTTTGGTCAATTCTATAGTAGTTCAAAACAATCCCGTAACACTTTAGGATTGAGGCAAAATCAAGTGTAGTTGCTTGCTTGATGATGGAGGGATGTAGGGATATGGGTGGAATGATGGAGGAAATGTAGGAGGCTAGTTTGGGAGATGGAGAAATGGGAATATGGGCTCTTTTTCTTTGACTGTTTTCCCCTTCACCATGCCAGGATGGAACCCTACAAAAGAAAGCTGTTAGCAGAACTGGTTTAAGGGATCCCTTACCTCTATGTGCTTCCTCCTTTTGTTTCATTTTTCTTTTTTTCTCTTTTTTTTTTTTGAGACATGCAGACTACCTCTAAAGAGGTTTTCAATCTGCACACTCACCTCAAGTGTCTCCAAGGAGGTTTTCACCTGGATCTTTTCATCTAGATAAGTGTGTACAAAATATTGATATCCAGTGATATAGTGCCTACACTTATTCAAAGAGTGCACCATAGCCAGGAGTTCTTCTTCAATGATTTTATAGTTAAGTTCAACCTTAGAAAGGTTCTTACTGATGAAATATATAACATATGGTATTTTGTCTTCCACTTTTTCTAACACTACCCCTATAACTTTATCTGATGTATCTATGAGGACATGGAAAGGAAATTCCCATTTGGGACCCTTGAGGATGGTTGTAGTGATCAACTTCTGCTTCAATACTTCAAGGGCATATTGACATTTTTCTGTCCAACAGAAGTCCACATCTTTAGCTAGTAATCTAGACAAGGGTGAAGCCAATTTAATAAAGTACTTATTGAACCTTCTATAATAACCAACCAATGCAAGGAAGCTTCAACCCATTTTTTTTTAGGGGTAGGGACCCTTTTAATGATAGCAAATTTGTTGGGGTCAACCTGTATCCCTTCCTTAGATATGGAATGGCCTAATATAGTCCCCACATTCATAAAAAATCATATTCTCGTGACTTAATGAAAGATTCATCTTAATGCATTTCTTTAAGACTTTACATAGATTAGAAAGAGATTCCTGGAAATCACATCCATAAGGAGTGAATTCATCCATGTATATCTCAACAGTTTCATGAACAAGGTCAACAAAGATACTCAGAAATTCCCACAAGAAGGTATCAGGAATGTGAAACAAACCGAATGGAAGGACTCTATAGGAAAAGGTACCCAAAGGACATGTGAATGTGGTCTTGTCTTGGTCCTCAGGGCTAATATATATTTGGTTGTACCCACTAAATCCATCTAGGAAGGAAAATAATCTCTTCCCTGCAAGGCCATCTAGGACTTGGTCAATGAAAGGTAGAGGGAAATGGTATTTATTTGTAGCCTTTCTAAGCTCTCTATAATCAACAAAAATCCTCCACTTCTCATTCTTCTAGGGAATATGACAAGAGGGGACACCCAATCACTATTTAAAATGGGGTATTTGACCCCTGCATCGAGTAGTTTTTGAAATTCTTCTTTTACAATGTCATTAAGGGAAGGATTCATCCTCCTCTAGGGTTAGTGCACATGTTTGCATCCTTACTGATGTAAATACAGTAAATGTAAATTGAGGGATGCACACCTGTAATTTCCTTATACTCCCAAGCAAAATCATCAAGGTGTTGCCTCAACACAATGCATAATTCTTCTTCTTGCTCAACTGAGAGAGAGGGGTTGATCTTTAGATAATTGAATAGGATAATTTCCACAACCTTGGCATGATCTAGATCAGGGTAAATGGAGCAAAGATCAGTCCATGGATTACCCTCAGATTGTTCCAAGGATTTTTCCACCAGTTCATTAATTTCCATGGCAGTGAGAGGTTGATTTTGTAAGATATGGCCAATAAGGTTATCTTCATGAAGCTTCCTACCTCTTACAACAATATCAAGTGTACAGACTGGGTAGAGGGATGTTCGATAAAATTCTTCTTCTTCCCCCTCCTCTATCTATAAGGGAAAGTCATGCTCAATCGAAGGTTGAGTAGGGGGATACAATATGAACTACTTTGAGAGATTCCCATTCTTTATGGTTATCTTCCAAGCCTTGCAACTAATGTAGGAATCAACAGTGACCAACCAAGGTATTCCTAGGATGAGAGGGTAACCATTAAACT
Organism: Pinus tabuliformis; assembly: GCA_031772625.1. NCBI lineage: Eukaryota > Viridiplantae > Streptophyta > Pinopsida > Pinales > Pinaceae > Pinus > Pinus tabuliformis. The sequence goes on along the minus strand of CM062807.1, from coordinate 40,651,387 downwards.
TGGTTTTGGGCTGGAGGAAAAGGAAATCTGTGTGATACTATCAAGAGTTGATGGATACCATCACATCCTTAATAATTCCCTTTAGGGGATACTATGGACCTGTCTACAAGTTACAATACTGTTGTGGTTTTTCTCAAAGCTCCTTGGAGATTCAGCTTGAGCATGGTTTCTTTGGTCATAACATTGATTACAACCCCAAGGTCAATCAAGGTATTAGCGATCATATTGCTATCAATGTGCACATCCACCACTGGGCTACTAGGATCCAAGTACTTTGGGGAGATCACCCTCCCAAGCATTAGATCAGACAACTGCCCAACAACATTGATAGTTGGGGTATATCTTCTTATTCTCCCACTCCTTTGAAAGCATTATTCCTTGATAAACGTGTTGTAAATGGGGACATCTTTGATGACCTAGAGAAGGGGTATTTTTACACATGAGTTATTCAATTATCTTAGAAGTTCAACCTCTTCTAGGGTGTGTTGTCTAGGTTGGATCAACCTTTCAAGGTAGGGAGGTGAATTAGCTTGAGGGGTACTATATTCCTTCTCTTCTTCAAGTTATTCAGGTGGAGAAGGTGGGTGAGCATATGGAAGTACCTTCCTAAACTAAAGGTTGATCTCTTGGATTTCCACAACATAAGTAGGATAGGATGTCTCCCCACAGTAAACCCGTTGTGCCTACTTATTGTTCGGGTTTGGATTGGGTTGGAAAAACATTTAGGTTTCTTAGGTGGGTTGTGGTGAGATATCTATGGTTGAGGTCGAGGAGGAGGCATTAAAACAGGATGTCGGGCTGCCTAAGGCTTCCATCATTGCGATGGGTTGCCCCATTGAGGAGGTTGAGATTGATATGGCTGGAAAGGTGGGTTGACAAGATGATGGGGATACTGAGGAGAATAGGCCCAAGGAGAGGGCATGGACCAATATGATCATTTTTAGGGTACCAAGCTTGGAAATATGCATTCTGGTTTGAATTGTAAGAAGGATACTGTGCACTTGACATGCCCTGTTGATAAGGCCTAGGACCTTGGAACCTTCTCTGGTTGATGAAACATAACTGTTCCATGCCATTCTCATCCCCTTGGTACACAAAATTTAGGCCTAGAAGAGAGGGGAACTTGTTTGTTGCATGGTTCTCCTCATAGACAAAGCATACCTCTATGGTGTTCAATGGGCACTCATTTCTGGGATGCCTCTTAGTGCATTTAGGGAAAAGATGGCTAGTGCCCTTTCTACTTCCTCTTGCTTCCTTTTGATCTGCATAGTATCCATTTGAAAGGAAAAGGTATGCAACATTTCACTCTTAAATTATTCCAACATACTCCCTATCTCATGTTTGATAGTTGATGCAGAGGGAGATGAGTTGACCAGGCCTTGACTGGACCTACCCTTTTTTCTAGCAGCCCTAGAATGATTCTTGAATACTGTCTTGATGTCATCATAGGTCAGCTAATAAATTTCCCATCCAGACAATATATTGAGGGTCTCCATTACATCCTCCTTGATCCCTACGAGAAGTACAAACTTGATTGAATCGGGGTCAAGGGTATAGTTATCCCTCCTATAGTTGAGTTGGAATCTTTCCTCATAGTCTTCTAAGGATTCATCTGGTCCTAGGGTCATCCTAAATATTTCCTCTTTTGTCTCTTTATACCTACAATAATCCTTGTACTTCTCATTAAAGGCTTGCTGCATTTGTGCCCAAGTGGAGATGCTACCTCCAGGTAAGCCCATAAACTGAGTGCAATGTTTCATCGTTGAGGGTGGATGGAAACAACTTCAACTTCTCTTCATCAGAGGTATAGTCATAGGTCCTATAGACAACAACAAACTCAAACATGAATATGTCAGGGTCCTTAGAGGTTAGGCCATGGAAGTGTGGAAGGGAAGTAGGGTTGATATTATTCATCCTAGCATCCTCATTAGTCTCTCAGATGGGAAAGAACTCATTTTCTATTTTCAACCATGTCTTATATAGGTGATATAGGATCTTACTTCCCTAGGGATTCTTCAAAGATTTCAGGTTTCTCACCCAAAGGATTGTCTAACTCCCCTATGGTTAGAGAGGGAAGATCACAGTCACCAAAGAAGAATTATGGTTGACTTCTTGATGGGCTGGGTTTTTTTTTTAAAGAAATTTCCCTTGATTAACCCTACTCCTATGAGGCATGAAAGAACTAGTTTGTTTTTCAGTATTTTTTTCTTTTTCTTTTTCGTTTTCAAATAAGGAATGCTAATGCAGAACAAATGATAGAAAAGAAAGAAAGGTAACCTATAAGAAGAAACAACACCTACTTGGACACCTCCCTGACAAAAATGCCAAAAAGCGATGAGCCCTAGTATCACAACAATATTGTTAAGACTCCCAAGGCTACCAACTTTAATAACCAACCCATGGGCCGTACAAACTTAAGAGGTGATAGTGTTGTATGCACAATAGGTAAATCTCTACTCATGTCACCTTCAGTCAATGAATGAGATCAGGGCATACATGGACCACTCCTTTTACTAGCTTTCAAAAATAACTTGCATGAAAATACAAGAGTTTAATCTAATTGTAGGAAAGTAAACATTATCCTATTTGCAAAAATGAAAGTTTCATTCATCAAATGTAAAGGCTAACTACAATTGTAGTAAGGTAAAAGACTGTACTAATTGTAGAGATGAAATATGCTAGTCTACTTGTAGAGGAAAATCAAGATTCTGCTTGCGGAATGTAAATCATTACTCTACTTGAAAAAATTGAAAAATTGCTTGAAAGACGAAACTTGATCTAAAGCGTATGAATAGAAAATATAAGAACATAACTTCAAAAAATAGATCTAATTTACTTGCATTGACGAGTTTTCCTTCTTATCACTGAGTTCAAGATAATTTTTATTTAGTGACAGAGTCCTTACACATTGCATTAGAGAACAAGATTTGTGATTCAAATGTGGAAATATGTCTACTATTTCTAATTATTGATCTGTACTTCTAGTGAAGGAAGGATGGATCTAAAGTGGTCCTTAGTTCTCCCCAACCATGGAATCAAAGTATGGAGTTTATTATTCAATCCTAAGATCTAAAAATCAAGCTCTTAAATCAAATATGGTCAATTTTAGACAATTCTACAAGATGTTACATGACTACTACAAGATTGTTATAGGATGCTACAAGATTTCCCTGTTTTTCTACAGGATAAGGTTCGAGAGAATCCTGAGGGTAGGAAAGGTGTTATGAAGGTGGGAGAAGGTATATGATGGTGTATGAAGGATATGTGAGGCATTTTTCCAAGCTTATCACCCCTCAAAGGCCCATCTTGCACAAAAGTACATGCTCACAGTGTCCCCCAATGACCCTGAAAAGATGATCTCGGTGGTAGAATTTGAGAGTAGTATGAGGTGTCAAGGAGGAGGATGGTGATGAAAAAATGGATGTAGGATGAGTGTGAAAATCCTTGCAAGTCACTGGTATTATTCGTAGACTAACAATCAACCCTTTCTTACTCTTGGAAATAACATAAATCTAGTGATCAAATTGTAGCAAAACAAATCAAGATGGAAAGGATGAGTTGAATTTTATTTCATCATGAGAAACTCTATCCTACAACATGCATCTAATTCCATATACAAATACATGATATAAAATTCTACGATGCAGAAAAAAAGTAAGCATGGGAACTACAAACCAAAGCCTAGAAACTTTCAAAGGAAAATTAACACATATTTTTGGCTTGTTGTTGTAGACTCCTCAACCACACTTCCCACAAGAGAGGTGATAATCAGGCCTGCCATGATTTTTGCAATCTAGCTTCTAACTAAACAAGGAAAGAAATACTATTACTCAAACAATGATAAAAAATAAAATACATAAGAGAGAATAGAACCTCTGGGTTGGTCTCTAACCCAAGGGTCTGAAAACTCCAAAGTTAACTCAAATGTAGACCAATAGTGAAATTTTCATTAACATGAAATGAGTTCAAATACATCTTATCAAAATGGAGATAACAATCTCAAGCACTTGCCTCTGAATAGCTCTTCCTAGCTTCAAAATTTTGAATCCTAATGAGCCCTTAGGCCTATTTATTTATAGAAAGAGGTTTGATGGGCATCCTCTTTGACAATATGAATGCCTCCCTCCAAAAATTCGAAAAACGTGGATCTATCTCCCTTAGAATCTCTCATTCACTTGAGTTCATTGGCTCCTAGTAGACATTGAGGTGTAGATGAGTGATTCTAGGGATCACTTTGATTCAAAGGATAGTAAATACAGGGGACAAGCTTCCTACACTTCCTCTAGTTGCCTCCAATGTGCTTTTGCATAAAAAATGTACTGAAAAATGTTCTTTTTCCTACACATTAACCACATTAGGCCATGAAGTATGATAATCACACTTTAATCTTCCTACCAAGAACATTATAGCCCAAAAATGTAAATTAATGTGGGGAAAGAAGATTTTTATAGGATGGAGGATAGAAACATGGGCCTTAAAATATACCTTTTGATGGGACCCATCAATTACTGTTTAGCCTTTAGAGTCATAATTTTGTCCTGACACCATTGCACCCCCTAGGTGCTTGTCCCAAAGACTTCGTGGTCTTTGCCTCCAATTTCCTCTAGGATATCCTCTTACTCCTGCTTGACGAGTTAGGATCCATCCTCCTAGTCCTCCATCTTTTTCCCATACAAACTCTAGTTCTTATGATTCTTCTAGCTTTTGCTCTGATTCCACATCCTCCAAACCCCACACTACTACCATGTCAAGAGCTAATGCGGTTGGTGGAAACCCAAGTGGTAACACTGGTCCTAACCAAGGTAACCCTCAAGGAGGTAATATCAGAACCTCTTCAGGTATGGATGCTAATCAACCTCTTCTTCCCTACATGGTTGGTTTGAGCCTCCCTGACTTAATCCAACTCATCAATGATTCCCTTCTCCATGACCAAAATTGGCCTTCATGCTAACCAAACTTCCCTCAGACATCCCAAAGTTTGAAGGTAATCCTAGAGAAGACCCTACCAATCAGATTCACACTTTCCACATGTGGTGCTCATCGAACTCCAGGAACAAGGAACCCATCCACTTTCATATCTTTTAGCACACTCTAACTGGAGCTTCTACCAAGTGGTATGTCGACCAACTGCATGCCTCTCATTCCACCTTTGAGACTCTTGCCAATTCCTTCCTATCATGTTTCCAATTACCTTTTCAATATGACACAATACTGAACTATTGACTTCCTTTTGTCAAACTTCTGCCACTCACCTTTCTAACCATGTATAAGAATGGCATAGAAGGAGGAGCCTCTGTAAATCCCCTGAGTTAGAAGAACGTGTTTATATGGATTGGTTTTTGAGAATTATTTTGCCCCCCATAGGTAAATATGTCACCCATTAGTTCCCTCAAACTAAGGAAGAAGCTATCCAAATAGCCTTAAAATATGATCTGATATATGCCCACCCAGGTTATGTTTATATCATCCTTCCCAATCTCCCTAGGCTTGGTGCTGCTAATGCGTCAGGGAATCTCATGCTATTGACAGTATCATTGGATCCCTTTCCCATGCTCATTCATTGCCATATTTTAAACCTCCTATGAGTTATGGTCAACCCTAGGGGGGATCAGTTCCACTTACACCTATCCTCCTTTTGATCCTTCACATGTCAACTCTTACCAAAGTACAAGCATGTCATATGCATTTTCCCATCCACATCAGGCGACGTTAGGGCCAACAGTTGCTCAACTTGGTTGCCAAAATGTTACTGTGAGCCCTTATTATCCCTTTGCACTGCCTAGTGCTCCAACACCAATGGTATGGGTGTCTTAACCTTTCATGCCTCCACCAACTCTGCTGCTGCAACAGCCATTACCTCCTCAAAGTCAAGTATAAGCTCAATAGAGTGCTACCATTCCCCCTAACCCCAAATGGAGGAACAAGGGGAAAGGTAACCATAAATAACCATGTCAGGGCAATCACGACAACCAAGGAAGACAACCTAATGCCAATAAGGGTGACCAGTTCAATCCTGAAACCTAGCAACAGGATAGAAAACCCAAGAAAAACAAGGATCTTATAACTAATAAACCTTGTTATTGTTGCATGAATTGTGACCATTACACTCATGAATGCCCCATTCTCCATCATATGTGTCAAGTGTCTCTCGAAGGAAGAAACCTATCGCTCAACCCCCTCCTCCTTCCATGCAACTGAAAATGCTTACTAATCCATTCCATCGCCAAGGATATGTGGTTGCCCAACCTGCCCAGAATCTTCCAACTCCTCAACCTTTGCAACTCGGGAATAGAAATGATCAGATTCTCATGATGATTTCTAATGAGATCAACCTCTAGACTTGGTCGCGCTAGTATGAAAATTCTCCTGAGAAGTCAATGAATGATTCTCAAACCAAAGCTTCCACTGAGCCTCTCTCCTCACCAAATGGTACGTTACACATCCCTCTACCAAAAATAGATCTTCATCTGAAGACCACCAAAGGGCCATTACATTGAAATGCTCCTAATTCTTGAGCCACCCACACTTATAGTAGAGTACATGACTTGGCACAGTCTCTTGCTGCCATGTCAATGCTGGAATTTATCCAGACATGCCCATCCCAATGGAAAGCTCTACTGTCTTCTTTGGGTATTATGGATCCTTCTGATGATTTATTTATCATCTTGATGTTGATAAAGCAGAACATCCCCCCCTTTCCTTCCTCCGTTTATTTTCAAATACCAGTCTCTATAAAAGATGCCACTATTCAATGGTGTATAATCGATGAAGGTGCCTCCACTTGTGTCATGGATGCCACTGTTTGGAAGCAACTTGGATCCCCCAAATTTTCACCATCAACCATCACTCTTCATGCACGGGATGGTTACCCCTCACAACTTCTTGGTTTATATCATAATTTCCCTATCATTGTTGTTGGCAAGACAGTTCTTATCGATATCGAAGTTATCAATGCCCATTTAGATTATAACCTCTTTCTTGGTCGTAGTTACATGCATGGCATGGCATGTTAGCTATAACATATTATGTCTTTCGAAATATGTTCTTTCCCCATAATAAAAATATTATCACTATCGATCAATTGACTTACCACGACCCTCAGTCTCAGACATCTCCCCAAAATATCATTTCATCAATGATGGGAAACAAGGCCACCCCTACCTTCACTGATGTTTCCCCTGGAGTCTATAAAGATTCCATGTTGCTTGGGGCTTATTATGGTCCACCACCTATTTCATCTGAGCCTAGATCTTCAAGTGTTTACATGCTTCAAGAATCACGGGCCACCACCAAGTAGTCTGATACGTCTTCCTAGTGGCAAGCACCTCAACAATATGTCTCCCATGAGTCAACTCGTCCTTCAAGAAAAATTCCTCTAGGCCAATTCAATTTAGGTGGTGTCCCTCCAAGTCATCCTTCCTCAGGCAGAGTTCCTCCAGGTCATTACCCCTTTGGCCAGATACCTTTCTTATTCCCATTGCTAGGAATCTTTTCTACTCCTATAATGGCTATGTTGAGTCTTCCTAAAATGGATTTGGGAATCCTAGTTTGGTATATCAATCCTCCTACAAAACCTCCTCCTGACTAGCTCAAACCTTACATAGCTTTGACTTCGGTCCAACCCATTCCCACCACCCCTTGCTTCAGTTCCATAACAACCTCAATAGAAATATACTCGTGTTGCAAAAGTATTTGGCGAGGGGGAAAAGCCTAGAAAAAGGGGGGCAAAGACAAGGCAACACAAGAAACTACCACTCCTTCTAAACCACTGAAGCTTACTCCTCCACGTGCTTTGTGCAATGTCCCTAGAAATTCTACCAACAATTGTTCTAACCTCCCCCATGTTAAGAGCGTGGTCTTAGATACTCAACCCAACCCCAACATTCCTGAGGTGCAAATCACTTTACCTCAGTCTGCCAAAAAGAAGAAATAATTACACATGAATAACCCTTGTGCTTTGTGCGATATTTATGGACATTATTCTCATCATTGTCCTTGTCTCAAAGACTTTTGTTATACACTTCATTTGCTTCACAAATTAGGTGTCACTTGTAGTGACTCTAATTCTTTTCTACCTGCTGATTTTGATGCCAATTCTTCGTTAGGATGGGAAGCTTCTCAACCTACCATTGTGATCCCCCTCATGATGTTGAGATGAAAGACAATTCAACACCCATTCTCTACATGTCATCATCCATGGGATTGTCTTATTCATAATCCTTAGGAGTTTCTACCTATGTTTCTTTAGAATTTAATCTTCTGAAGACACTTTGGTCTCAACATATGTGGACCTTGAATCCACTTGTCATCAGTCTCCTATTGAAGACGTTGCATATCTAAACCATGTCTCCATGATGATGATTGGTTCAACCACCCCTTACTTGGAACCCACAAATTTAAACAACATCCACCTTGTGGCGATTACATTTCCATTCAATGTTTGGGTAAGGGGGCATTCGTTTTTGAGGGTCCAAAAGAAGTAATTCTCCCCAACCCTCATATCACATTTGGTAGTGTTGACTCTATTGCCACTAATATTCTCCCTTTTGAAGAGCTTCTAAAGTCCCATATCACTTCAGATCACCCTGGGGATGATCCATTAAATCATTCCCATATCTTGCATCAACAACCCAGTCCCTTAGACAATTTTGTTTTTCAAACCCAACATTGTCTAGGTGAGCATTAATTCATTATATCCAAATCCACTCTTTGGTATGGTGACACCATGTATGCAAACCTAGAAATTTCACCCATTTGACTCACATATGTAGTGCGAAGTGAGATTGGCAATATGCTATTTCCTATCTCCTACTGCAGCTATCCATTCTTCCCATAAGAAGACAACCATAAAAATAAGATGGTGACAATATAATAACCATATTATATATCAAAATATCCATCATAAGTGTTTAGGTTCACTATTCTAAATACACCCGACATGTCCATAATATGATATAATCATACATACAAAACTGGGGGGCACCTATGCTCCTACATCTACTCATCATCCTATGGAGGATCTCGTGCTAGTCAAGTCGAATGCTCAAATCCCTTATTTGAGCACTTGGATCACAACAGAAATCTAGAAACTCATCCAACTAGGGGCATCATTCCCACCTTTTCATACTCAATCATTCCCTTCCATCATCATAATATGGGGGAAAATATCTCATGCTTGGGGCATGATGGTTTCCCTGGCCACTTTCTCACTTGACTACCATTAGTCTTGGCCTAGACCTCAACGATATAGGTATGACCAATTATCCTTTCATTCCTTGGATAGTTTTTCCTACAGACCTCTCCAATGAGCCATATACACATCACATATCATAGATACTTGATACCATATCTTCAAATATTTTACTCTATGTGATACCACACTTACCACCCAGTCCCCATGTTTGACTTAGTGGGCGAGGATGCTCCTATACCTTATCTAGTAGTTAATTCCTCTATTCCTTTCTTACCTTGATTCTTCACTAGGAACTGACATCCTTCCACGAACCATGAAATCCATTTTAGACAAGTAAGGTCACCTACCTCAAAGCTGCAGATCCAAAATTTGATGGCCAGTTTGTCCACTATGAGCTCGCCAAGATTTAAGGCCTCCTCCTCCTATTCATATTCTCTAATAGCTCAATGTGTAAATGAATTGGATTTGGGGAAAGAAGCCCTTTTATAGTAAAAACCATAAATTTTTCATTCGCCATTACGAACAAACCATAACTTGGTTTGATGAAACATAAATGCCATTGCAAATTTCTCATTGAGCTCTATAATGAGTCTCTCTTCATTTCTAGTAATATGAAACGTCATCAGGAAGCCATTTTTCCACGAGGTCTCGTTTTTCCACCTATTAAAATCAAATCTCTTCATATGAGTTACCTATACTCTGACACCACTTTGTCTTTGCACTCATCAACTTATGTGTCAAGTTTCGTCATGAGTAAACACTATTTACTCATGTTTTTATGGCCCCCTTTAGGCCTTCCCCATGTGGCAGCATCATCGAGTCACCCTTTTTTAGAGCATCATAGATGAGTCGCCCCTGTATCCATGGATTTAGTTCAAAGTCCCATTGAGTCTTTTTATAGTATATTATCCCTTTTTCTATCACATTCATCCCATTTCACTCACATTTGGCCTTCTACTATTTTGATCTATCTTTGAAAAGCCTTTCTCTAAGTAATTGACCATCCCCTCTAGAATCATAGTAGTCGCTTCTAGGTCAACCTTGCATATTATGCTCTGAAAAGGGAAGTCATAAGTCCACCAATCCCCTTCTTTCCCCATCATCATCTGTGGTGTCAGTCTGTATCAGTCACAATACTATGATCCTCGTGCCTTTGTTGAGGATTCCTCCTTACCTCAACTCTAATGGGACCTCTTCTGTTGACATCAACACATCTATTCCAGTATAGTGGTCTAAAGGAAGACTTACCCTGGTTCCAACCTTCATCATTGTTCGGGGCCTCAGATCAAGAAAAGGGAATCATCACTTCCCCTTTGACTCAGATGTTTCTCGCGTCCTCGACTCCAACTCATTATTACATGATCGAGAATCATACACCTGATGGTCTAGTGATCCAATATATTGTCCCAACATTCCCCTAGGTGTGTGTGAGATGTTCTAGATGTCATGAGGGGGTGGCCCTTTAGGTAGCCTCCCACATGCCCAAATGCCAACAAATCATTATCCAACCTTATATAAAGTTCTATTGATTTGATTGGCTTGGTTTCCATTGATCGCAGAGCCCACATCATGCACCTTTCTTTCAAATGGTCTAATCAGATCTTTAGAGCCCTTTCCTATTCGGTGGGGCTTCTATGGTTGTGATCTCCCCCTCATATTGGTTTGGGGTGCATTATTTCCTATGTACTTATATCAACATATTTCATTGTATCAATCCTGAACTCTGTCTTCCAGGCACCTTATGTATATGGGACTATTATATCATTATATCACTTTATGGGATATTAATGACATCATATCATGTACTCTATTTCTCAGACCCTCATTACTGTTACACCATTATCATTTGTACTTATTTATCTTGGCAAGTATGGGTATGCCTCTCCCACCTCATTGAGATCTTGTACTCATCATAAAAGGAGATTTTTATTTAACAAGTAGGTCTCGCCCCCTCCATTTTCAATCCTTCCCATTGCCTCAATGATCTCTCTCTCCCTCTCTATGAATCCCCTTCGGTGTCTCGTGAAAGTGAAACTACAATGTATTTAATTCATATGATGTGCTATTAACACTCTTACATTTGGGGGAAATCTGTTATCACCCAAAAAATGATCACCTAGCCATTTCCTACTAGGTTGATTGAAATACACCATGTAGGATGGGTTTTTACACATTAAAACCCACTTTCACCTTAGGAAATAATTTAGTGAACCATTTTCCTAAATTATTTCTCATTAAAATCCAAAAACCCCATGAGAATAATTAAATAAATCATTATTTATTTATTATTCCATAATTATTCCCCATTTCTCTCATGAAATAATTGTTAAATCATTATCTAATAATTATTTCTAATTCATATTTGACTTAATCACCATAAAGTAATTAATAAATCATTTTTTATTTGTTAATTACTTTAACCACTTTCTAAAGAAAGATATTTGACCATTTCGAATATATTTCCCTCTCAAAAAAATATAATAAAATATTCATAACAGTTAGATTTTGATTTAGTCTATAATATTTTATTATTTTCTAAATCTAGATCTATCCTGTTATAAATAGAGGGGTTTTCTCCTCATTCTTCACCTTGACTATTATCATCGTCCCCATTATTGTCCTGAAACATTTGAGCTCCCAGATTGAGTTCAAGCCTCAGCTACTACATTTTTTCCACTGCATACATTGAGAGACAAAGCTAGAGTTGAAGCACATGGCCATCAAAAGGACCCATTCCACAAAGAGGGGTTTACAGACCCAAGTCTACAATCATTCCTCATCAGGTGGATTACTTCATATAAAAAAATTAATAATTTTCATTCTCCATTGAGTTGTTACATATTTTTGTTGTTATATGTTTTTGTTTATGATTGTGTATATTTTCTTGCAAATTTTCTAACCTTTACAATGTAGATTTGAAGCATAGACATAACCACATTTTGTTGTTAGGAATCCATGTCACCAACAATTTAAGTGAAGGGATTTTTGTACACTTGCAAAAAAACTTCATGATAACAATAATTATCCCTTAAATAATATCATATTTTTGTTGTCCTTGGGTAAGGTCATATGAGTTCCATCAAAATAGCCACATGTTCTCATCTTCTAGTCTCCACCCATAATTGTAAAATAATTTATGATTGATATATCCATAACCTGAATATTGCAAATGGTCCTTATTTTGGGATGAGCACATATAACTAATGTGACATCTATAATATAACCTATAGTTTCTTGTAAGGAAGTGTTAAAAGCCAATACTTTCTTAGGGATTTGCTCAAAAACATTGCAACCATAATTATTTGATAATAACCTTTGGTATTACATTAGGGCCTACCCACCATCGACTAGGAAACAATGCATAATTTTATCAGGAACCTTCATTAAAACATAGAAAGGAGATTTTTTTGGAAATTTTCAAGGATTATGTACAATGAATATCTTGTCTTAGGGAAGTTCCTCTTCATCATTGTATGTCAAGGGTATATATAGAAGTAGACACTCTTCCTCTAAGGAAAATTTCCAGCAATTGCTGTTGTTAAGGTATAGTGGCCATATTGAGCATAGAGGCATCAACCTTGATGTTATCCATATATTTAAGAATGTTGAACTTAGTCAAGCTTGAAGAGGAAGGAGGATTATAATTTACATTCAAAGAAGAGGATGTATTATTTACATTCTAACATGAAAAAGAGGGGCTGAGAGCTTTCAACTTGTTTGAAAGGTTGATTTACATTGCCTTTCAACTTGTTTGAAAGGTTGATTCTTGGCATTTTGATCTCTAAAAGTTCTCTTGGTTTAAATAACTAATATCTCATTATCATCTACCTAGTATAAGGTTGCAATTGTTGGATCAATCCTCTTATTAAAGATTTTCTATCACGTTTTTCTTGATTTCACAAGTTTTTTCATCATGGTATTCCTTACAAAAGTTACACCATGGGCGAGAGAGAAGAGTGTTTGATTGGTAGGTTTGGGAGGAGCACATATGAATGCTAAAGTAGAAGCCTCAGGATGAGGTTGATTTGCGACCTTTCTTTCGAAATAAATCATTCAGTTACCCATGTATTGAATGAGTTAGAGGATTGAGGAAATATCAACTCGATTAGTATGATCCTCTAATGGAAGTATGATTTGGTACAATTTCTCTTCATAATCTAAACCAATATGAAATGCTAACCCTAAATTGTTAGCGTTCTTCTCTTCTAATCAGTGACAGTATGGAGGAGGTAAAGTGATATAGTAGTGCATCATGGCCACTTGATTATGTGGCCTAATAATCTTTGGGATTTGATTGTACAATTTTTGAAGTGCAGATTGAAAGATTTGATTGTGTCACCCTTGCTAAAAGTGACATTATTATGTTGTCGCAACATATCAATAGGACTTCGTGGCTAGACATATGTGGACTTGAACCAATATCACAATTCTTACTAGGTTGAAAAATATTTAGGGTGTAGCTCAGAAAAATAAATGACTACCCTACCTTCTAGAAAATTAACATAAAGGCACATATAGGTATTGTTATCATTGGCATCTATGTTATAACAAGCGCTGAAAACTGTAATCAAATGTTTGTTATAGGTTATAGTACTATCAACGAAAAATATAGGAAGATGATCTTTAAACTTAGGAAGAGGTGTCAAATTCAACAGTGACGAAACATGCCATGGAGTCGCGTTGGCACCTTGTTTAAATTGAAAAAATCATATTTGTTGATTAATTTGGCAAGTTTTGTGGTTGATTGAACCAGATTGTAAGCATAATATAGATTACCAATTGAGATTCAAGGGGATGCAGTCGATGAGGACGACATTGAAGAAGAAGAAGATTGAGTGAAATCTCGTGTTCTAGACATGACTCTTTGTGCTGGTGAGGTAGTTATTGAAGAAATAATAAGGTTCTAAATGAGTTGATGACATGATTCTACAACAAGAATAACCTTTCATCTTTGGACCTCGTCGATAGGATTATACTCAAGAATTCCTGCATGAATTCTCCTAGAGAATTGAGATTCTGGTCATAAGCCAACTATCTTTGTGCAATGCATTCCCAAAGACTCCTTTCTAAGGCTTCTCTCTACTCTTGTAGTTCAATGTCCTATGTTATGACATCCCAAGAATGTTCAAGTTCAACGACATAATCTGAATTATTGAGGATGTAATCGAATAAAGAATGTGAAATATTCCACTGATCATTCAATTTTATTGGAATATTTGTTTGATTAGGGAACTAAATAGTCATATAGCTAGAAATATTAATAAACTAGGGATATGTGTATCAATGTCCCTAATATGGTTGCCAAAATATGCTGATGGATGAAGTTTTTTTGCTTCACTAACAAACCCTCAAATCTCATTGGGAACGTGAGATAATGGGACTGGGCCCAGAGTTTAATGCCCTTAGTGTAAGGATTTTATTATTTACAAAGTCATTTTCTAAGTGATTTACAAAGTTGTTTACAAATAAAGAAAAGAAAACGTGAACAACTAAATTGAGATAAAGTACAAAAAAGGTACAAAATTAACAATATGTAACTAGTAACATGAGAAAATGAACAATAATATAGACCGAAAGTCATAAATATTTTGAGAAAAATTAGAATAATACCTTGTCAGCCACAAGGCTATGCAGGTATGCGTAAAATATGGAATAAAGTTAAGAAATAATGATTAGTTTTCAATATAAATTGCTCATCAATGCAAGTGAAATTTTCAGGAAGGTATGGACTATAAAATGGCTGAAAAATGAATAATTTGTATTGATAAAAGAGAGTACAACTTCCTATTCGGCTACTCCCTACAAGGACTATTGACAATAACTTAATTCATAAGTGTCTATGACGTAAAAGACTCATGCAAAGACACTCAAATGAAAAAATAAAATAAGATAACATTAAAAATCCTTTTGGGTCCATTCTAATATGATTAAATCAACAAATATCTCTATAAAAAAATTAGCTATTAACATCGATATTAAGTACCAAACCTTATATAAGCATAAATGAATGCACGAAATGAAAGGCAACCTGAAATGATCACAAAAGAAAGAGATGAATATGCCCTTCTCCTTGTCACTCCTTGTAAGAAGTTTGTTGTCACTAAATAGGTCATCCTCTTGTACTAAAAAAGATAATGAATGAGAGGAAAAATGACAAATTTCAGGTCTAGTGCTTCCTCACATATTTTCCATTGTTTCTTCATAGTCTTCTTCCCTTTTTGTATTCTTTTGGAACAATTAGAGAGACTAATTTTTTTGGAGATTATTTTTTCATTAATTTAATTCACTTAAGTTACTCTTATTATTATTTGGGAAGAAAAAGTATAAAAGAATTTGGTTTTTAATTAATTAACTTTTAGAATAACTTTAGGTAGGTGGGGTCAACCTCTTACATCTTATGAACTGAACTCACCCTTGTGACTCCCGCATGTAAATGTGCAACCATAATAACCTCAAATAATAATCTGAATAAAATGAAGTGACACACCATCCATATCACATAATCTGAAATTAACCCCTTGTATCTCCCATATTAAACATGCATATAAAAAAAAACATGTATCATAAAATACGATCTCCCACATATGATTTACCATCAATACACCTTGTGCCTTTCGACATGAACATGCATATGTATAACATAGAAAAATCTACAAGTAAAATATTATATCATCCATGATATCTTTGCCTGTAACTCCTCAAAATGACATTTCATTAAACATGTATATATATCTCAAGTAAAGTGTTGCCTCCAAAATGAACTGTGCTAAAATTATGTTATGCAATGTGCCAAAAATAGACATCTGTGTGAAAATCAAGTATGTTGCAAAGTGTACTATAAAACATATGCCAAAAATAGAAATATTCATGAAGTCTAATCAGTAAAGTAAATCTGCATATCACATAAGCTCAAGATCTCTACTATGTTTACCCTTCAACTCCTTGCCTTCAATTTCTTATTTTTTCTCCCAAGCATGTATCTCTGGAAACATTTCCTCAGTATAAATCTCTCTCTTGCTATCGATCCCAGAAGTAGAGGTGTGAGAATGTGAAGGGGCTATAAGAGGATGAAGCTTGGCCACAACTATGTGAGGAGGAAATTGTAAAGGTTATTCCTGGCGTTGAGTCACAACTTGTGAAGCAACTAAGGGAAATCGATGAGTAAAGGGAAAATGAGGCACTATATAATGATAAACATATGGCCATCATGCGTGTCCATGAGGTTGTGCAATGGAGTTTGGGGCCCATACATCAAATAGAGTTGCCTGTGGTGGCTCTAAGGGCTATTGTTGTGAAATATCAACAATACTAATATGCAATAGTGATATGTTCTAAGAAGGATGTGGAGTGGGCTGATGGGGTGGTAATCCTCCTAGGTAAATATTCCCTATTTGAGTGAGTTGATTATACTCCTTAGAGTTATTATAGAAGTGGATAGAAAATTGAATTCTTTTATTGCAATTTTCCCTCCACAACACATTTCCAAATTTTCCATGCCCCCTTCTTTTATTATGCAAAACCCTAATGTAAAATGTCATTACGTGCAATTGAGTTTATTTGTTATACAATGTGATCTTAAAACCATGAGATAATGAACCAAAAATTACATTATGATTTATAATCATATCTATGTAATTGTAAGGGTGCATGCAAAAAACATTCACGAGGAAAACATTGTCCATTGGGAAGGGGTGGCTCATGCACAACATAAAAATTAGACTGACACAAGAATTTCATGTATCAAGACTGAGGGTATATGAACATCCATGTGAAAATGAGCTATCATATTATTTCCAAAAATTGCACGATGAAAATTGCGAGTGTAATAAAAGGAATGTTCATTATTAGGTTCTGAGTTTTCAACATCCAACAAATTGTTGAATTGGTGGCATTGTAATATATCATATAGCCCTCACAAATATACACATAATAATGAAGTATAGCCATATATGCAATAAGACAAAGTGTACTATCATAAGTAACTCTGTTGTGATATACCTACGACCCATCATGTTTCAGGGCTATATTTGCTTCTCAAACTCTTGTTGTAAAATATATAAAAGCTTTGCTGGTAATGCTGAGGGAACACCATACAGGTGTAAGAGTATGGAAAGTGGAAAAATGATGGATGTATAAGTGTTTCCTCCAATTTTTGACTTATTTTCATAACTGAATGCAAGTTTTTTATTCGACAATATGCCCTTTCTTTGACTTGTAAAATAATTGGTTTACACTGTGTGACTTGGCATGAACATCTTAGGCGGGGGTATTCATATGATATATGGAATAATAAAATAACATACTTAATAAACTTGAAAAAATATGGATTTTTTCTCATTGATAGCGTAGGCACATATCCTTGTAGACTTTCATTTCCAATACAGTAGTCTAGATGAAAAGAAAAATAAAAACGTATGGGCCATATAACATTGGTGAGGTCATTGTGTAGTTAGAGAATGTTGTATTGCAAACTAGAGGAGGACCGAGGCTAGAACATATTTGTGCATAGAACAACTCCTCACATGAATGCGTTAAGACCTTTCTCATAATAAGAACACGTTGAAAACAAAGGGAGGCAAGAGATTCATGCATTTTCCTGTTAGTTAGTGGATGGTGGTAGGAGCATTGAGTTGAGTATTTATTTAGGAGAGGTCTTAGAAACAAGTAGCTAGGCTAAGAGATTAAGACATGGTTTGTATCCATATGACTTCTAGGTACATGATAATATTCATTGAGCGCAACTAGAAATTTTAAACATGAACAAAATTAAAAAATTAGATACTTTCATACCTTAATGATAGCAACAAAGAATAAAAAATGAATGACACTTCTTGTTACAAGTCACAGCTCTATGGTACAGGGAGTTTTTTGAACTCACAATCATTGAAGCTTGAACCAAAGGATGGGAATAAAACTGCGTGGGTAATTTTAGAAAAGAAAAAATTAATATTTTTATATGCATGAGAATAGCATACAAATCAAGCTAAAGTAATAGTTGTGCTATAAAAGGGAAAACATTTCCCTGCGGACTGAATTAAACAAACAAAAACACCCAGAGTCTTAGATTTTGGTGCTAGGAATAACTGACAATATATGAATGACTGGGATACAAACTAAAAACCATTCACATTCATAATTATATAAATCCAGAACGAGCCACTATTACCATAGAGGCAGAACCAATCTATGCATGCAGAGCCAATTATTTCACGCAAGGGAAAGATGATAACGAGAAAATGAGCGAAGTGTGTTAACCCTTAATCAATAAAGTGAAAGTATTTACTGTAACAAAGCACCCTTCTTTTCAAGCTGAAACAAGAGTGATACATACCTCCTTCCAAAGATTAAATGGTATGCAGACAGACGGTTGTAAGTAGTTGCAGAGTTTAAAAAACATGCCAGGCGATGGGTTCTCATGACATTAATCTATTCAACTAATTCTTGGTACCAAAATGAAATCAAAATAGAGAGTTTTATTCATGCATTAGGTGTCTTGAGAATCAACTCTAGTTTCAGAGCACGTACCAACTCTAGTTTCAGGGCACGTACCTTGCCAGTAAACGTTGTACAAACTCGACTTAATGCAAGACACATCAATCTTATGAAATATCGTATGATATATCACCCAAAGATGTATATTAATGCTGCAATGGTACCATATGTAATAAAATTTTAACAGAAAACTACATCAAGAGACTCATCCATATATTGAACCTTTATCACTGAAAGTTAAAAAATGCTCAACATCATGCATTATGATGTATATCTTTGTCAATACCACATGCGGTGTATAGTCTTGGAAAGAGCTTAACATAAGGCAAGTGGAAAATAATACAGGTCATATGAATTGATAAAGTATAGTGTGCGATATTGGGTGGGTTAACCCACAAAATTTTTGCTCATGAACCTTTTTTTTATAAAAATGGTATGAATCTCCTTTTGAACCACAAACTATATATATGCCTTTACAACCATAAGGAAAACAAAAATTTTTCATATATTTTTTAAAAGAAATAATTTTGATATATAGTATGTGAAAGCATAATGGACACATGTTGAAAACTAAAATGAGAGAATAATCACCAAGCTAACTTAGTATCCAATATCTTCATGACATATGATCCACACACAAAATGTGAAGCATATTTATAGATAGAAGTAAGGTAGCATTGTATTCATTCAAAGAACAATCATGGTACCTATATGTAGCCAGAAATGAATTACATCCATATTTGCACATGGAGATAGGAAAGTGTAGTATACTCATCTCCTTATAAAGCCAAGAGAGAGGGGACCCCTCCTAACATTTCAATTTAAGTCGTATTGTTTAAAATTTTTGATTCTTTGTTTTTAGGAGAGGAATTATTAATTGTCCCAATGGTTTGCGTTTTGCAAGTAGGTGTGTCAACAATTATTAGAGTTGTGAAATGATAGGAATGGTAGAATTCTGATACGTTATTTTTTTTTCTAACTGGCATACTAACTTGAGATTTGATGTTTTAGCTGGTTTCACAACAAGAAGCTTATTGCAAATGTGCCAAGGTGATGGGTAAATAGTTTATTGGTGTTTTGGTTTGGCTAATAGTTATGTGTGTGTAACAACAGATAAGAAGATACTAAGGAACATCAAGAGAGTAAAGGGAGATGATTCTTACTGATATATGAAATCATATGATCATATCTGACAGCGAACAGTTGGAACAGATTCAGGGGGAGCATTTTCTATGCTTCTAATAATGCATTGTTGGCATTATGTTTGCTTTAGAAGTCCTTGATATGTAATGATGCTTATCAATGGTAATAATGCTTATGTTTTTGAAGTGTTTAAATGATGCATCATGCTATGTTGTAGTCATGGGTTGCCTATGATGAAATCACATATGATACTTATATATTACTTGAGCCACATAATTTTTTTGATGCTACTAATCATATTTATGGATGATTATTTTGATGATGCATATGGAACATATGTTATGTTGCTTACATGGTGATTTTCATAAGCTCAAGGAGATAAACAAAGCTTGAGTACAAAAATTCATTGTTTGATGATGATAAGTGTCACTCATTACTTTATGTTGTTGTCATCATGCCTTCAAAGATGCATATGGTGCAATTATGGATGAGGATTCCTATAGTTCTTGGCTCTCACATGGTATAGTGTTTTTGCTTTTGATGGTATCAAGGAGATGAGTTACTAACAAAGTTTAACAAATGATTGTGAGCTCATGGCTTGCTTTTCTCATTGATGAGAAGCTAGATACATACTACTATCTCTATGATAGATGAACTACAAATAAGGATCTTATGAATGATTTGCATATTGATGAAGTAATGTTGGTGTGATAGTTCTTCTTGGATGAAGAAAATGGGCCAAGAGAATGGTGTTACTATAGGTTTCATGAAGACATGGCTATTTGGAGACATGGCTTAGTTAGTCACATAGTGATGATGATAAGGAATGATGAATACTTCTCCCTATCTTACTTTATGATGATAGGATTGGTTCTCACATATGTTGATTATCATGGTTGATGCTTATTAGATGTGGGATGTTAGAAAACTCCCTAGTGATGATACATGTTTGATATGTTGGGGATTGTTGTGGAAAGAACATGCAGTTCTTGCTATGATTATTTGATGATGATGTTGTGGTCATGGATGATGACTATGGTGCTTACACATGTACATGATATGATGTGAATGGTTTTGTGAAGATATGGTCAGTACTGCTTGGAGATATGGCATATGCTTAGTTAATGCATGAAAGGCTATGTTTTTGATGAACATAGATTAAGGTTTTTTCTACTAAGGGAAAAGAGAAAGTTGATCTTGATGAGGTCAAGAGGATGAGTTGATAACATATATCTATGGAAAATCTTATATTGCATATCAGGTCACAGGTTGATGATATTGAAGCTACATTGATAATGGACATATACAGGTTGTTGCTCTTAGTGTCAATGTTAGATGCTCATGGTGTATGATGTATATGACTATCATGGTCTTTTTGAGGTCTTTGGTTTTGATGTCTTATCTACCATTTGATGTAAAGGTCATGTAAATACCTATGATGTACTCATTTTCAAATTCAGTCATGTATGGACTATTGTGGTTAGGTCATGTTGGATATGGATGTAATTTGTAACCCCACTGTGTTTGGGAAGTTGATGTAAAATATGTAAACCCAATGTGATTGGGTGATTCATGTAAGTTTTAGTCCTTGGTGTTAGGACAAGTCCTATAATTCATAGAGTCATGTACTTCAATGTACATCTGTCAGAGATTTCAACATGTGCTCAGGGGGAGCATGATCAGAGATTTTAGCATGTGCTTAGGGGGGGCATGGTTAGTGTTCATATTCAACAGTTTAGATATGGAAGTCTTCATTCAACATTGGTCATCCCTTTGCCCTTGATGTCAAAGGGGGAGAGTAACTTGGTGTTTGGAGAGTAGCTTGGTTTGGTGCTTGAATAGATGTGTTTACAGGAATTATAGGTTGTGGTGACCAAACACCAAAGTGGTTTCCATCAAGTCAAAAGGGAGAGATTGTTGGCATTATGAATTAGGTGTTGTCCTTGATGGAAACCTACCTGATGAATTGTCCTTGATGACAAGCTAAATGGAAACCTACTTGTTGAAGATGTGAACATGATGTGATAGATTGCCTTGTAGATGTGATAGAGTGTTTTGGCAAAGGCATATAAGTTCAGAGGTAGATGTATGTGTTAGGATATTCCGACACATAGGAAATAGTTAAGTACAACTTGGTCTAGTATAGAGTTAGGTAAAGTGTGTTTCTTTACCGTTGTACATTTTGTAACTTACAATTCGACGGTCACGATATGTAGTGATCCGACGGTTCATTCTCTCCTCGGTATTACCGACACTTGATCCATGGCTTGACACCCGATTGGTCCATGATTTCTATTTAAAGCGCATGGAGGGTCATTTGTAGGGAAAATCCGTGCATGAGAGAAACATATGTAAATTTTCATTCTTTTATTAATAAATTGCCTGAAGTGGCCGCGTTGGCTCAGGCCGTGGACTGTTTCCCTCTTTGAGGGTTTTAACCACGTCAAAAATACTGGTGTATTGATCTGTGATCTGGTTGTGAGCGGTGTCCTTTGGTGTTCTGTCTAAGGAACTTACCCTGTAAATTCCTATATGGCATCAGAGCTATTTGAGGGCCGCGTCCGTTGGTGATCCAAATCTGAAGCCGGTAGAATTGCATCCGACTGCTGTTTCCTAGATCTGCTGTTTCTGACTGCTTTCAGGCCGAGAGGACTGCTCTGTTGTGTTGGGAGCATCTATTCCAGTGAGGAACCCCTTTCGTTTCATGCGAAAAGGTTTCCGGTAGCCCTAGCTGCGTCATTTTTAAGATCTGGAGGTATACAGTGTTTATTTGCAGTTTACTGTTATTTTCTCTTTGTTTATTTTGGTTTCGGTTTATTTAGCTTTTTTATTATCGGATCTATACCTTTCATTTCTATGTATGCTCTTTGCCCTGCGACTTTGTGCGATCTGGGCAAATCAGAAACAGAAAGGAAGGATTTTTCTCATGCGTATGCTCTTTTCCCTGCGCCTTAGGGTGATTTTGGAAAATTAGAAACATTGAGGAAAATATTTAGTTTCCGGCCAAAGCTAACTTTGAGCCGCAAGGTTCATTTTTGAAAATATTTAGTTTTTCGGCTAAAGCTAACTTTGAGCCGTAAGGTTTGTTTTCTTTGCATGTCCGTGTTGGGTTTTGTGTTTTTTGTTTTGTAGGGAAAAAGAGCCTTCTCAAAGCAAGCACGCAACCCAAAGCATCAACCCCCCCCCTCTCTCTCTCTCTCTCTCTCTCAAATTTTTTGTATAGCTCAATTGGTTCAAAGCTATTCTAAGAGAGTAGAGGTCTTGGGTTCAAGTCTCCATTTTGTGGGGGTGGACTTTTTCATTTTCGCACATTCCTGCACCTCATCGGCAACTTCAACAACTTTTTTTCAAAAAGCCATAACTTCTTCATCCTGAAGCCGTTTTCAGAGCCATTTTTTTAAAACCAGCCTAATTTTTCGAGATCTATCCATTGGAACACTTAGTTTCAACATCTTTAGCTTCAGTTTCTGTTGAAATGGAAAGTCAATACCAAGTTACCCTTGACAGCACCAACTACTTCCAATGGTTTGCCTACATTGAGGATTTACTTAGAAGTAAAGGTCTCTACAGAATAGCCTCAGGCCAAGAAAAGAAACCGAAGGATGAAGATAAGGCTGCTAAATGGGAAAATAGGCAAGATCAAGCACGTGGATTGATAGGTATGTCTATTTCTCCAGATCTTAGATTCCATATTGCAGAACTTGATACTCCTGATGAAGCAATGAAACAAATCAATAAAGTTTTTGGGATTAAAAATGAACTTAGAGCCCATCAACTTGAAAATGAGTTGCTTACATTGGACCCTAATAATTTTTCTTGCATTGAAGATTTCTTGTCCAAGTTCAAGACCCTTAGATATCTCTTGGAAGGTGTTAAAGTTAAGAAAGAAGATAGTAACCTTATCTATTCCATTCTTACAAAGTTGGGACCAGCCTACTCTGTGTTTGTTTCCACCTTCCATTCTACAAGAGAAGCCTTCATTTCTCAAGGAACAGACTACAAGTCCCCTTCCTTTGACTCTTTTTGTGATTCTTTAATAAGAGAACAAGAAAAACTATTACACCTTGGTCTTCTTAATCTTGGAAACTCTTCCAAGAAAGCGTTAGCCGCCCAGCAGCAACCAAATTCAAAGAATCCTAAGAAGTCATATCCTAAAAAGAATGGTCCTAAACCAAACAAGGGTCCTAAGAAATTTCAGCCCCAAAATGAAAAATCATTTCAACAAAATGATAAGACAAATAAAAACAAAGGGAAGAAGATTGATAGACATTGCAATTTTTGTAATCGAGATGGCCACTTAGAATCAAAATGCTTTAAGAAGATGGAAGCCTTGGAAGCAGCAATGAAGAAGCATAACATCCATTTAGGGCAATCTTCAACTTCAACTTCATCTTCAGGAATGGCACTTTCTGCATGTGGTTGTCATGCATCTCGGTCTGGCTATGCATTAAATGTATCTTCTTCTTCTCATTCTCATGAGTGGCTCATTGATTCTGGAGCTTCTTATCACATGGCCAAAAACAAAGCCATGTTTTCTTCTTTAAATGATTGTAACACCAAAAATATATATGTTGGTGATGATAGATCTCTTAATGTTGTAGGGACTGGAACTGTTCATCTAGACAATGGTCAGTTTAATGATGTATTATGTGTTCCAACCTTATCCTGCAACCTTCTATCTATATATCAGATAACTCATTCAGGTGAAGGTAAAATAGTTGAATTTTCACCTCATGATGTTGTAATGAAGGACTTAAGAGATCCTAAACAGATTTTGGCTACTGGCATTGCTGATGATTCTACAAGGTTATATAAGTTTCACAACTTTGGGTCATCAAATCTTCCCTCAGTATTTGTTGCTCATAACGATGAAGTGAGCAAAATTTGGCATGAGCGATTTGGTCACTTAAACTATCGCTCCCTTCAGCATCTATGTAAAGAAAATATGGTGACAGGTCTTCCAATGGTATCTTGCAGAGATGGTGTTTGTTCCGGATGTGTACTCGGAAAACATCATCGGGACAGTTTTGAAAAACGTGCCTCTTGGCATGCCTCAGCCCATTTACAGCTTGTGCATAGTGATTTATGTGGTCCACTTCCAGTTGTGTCATTCTCTGGCTGCAAGTATTTCTTAACTTTCATTGATGATTTCTCCAGATGCACTTGGGTATACTTCTTAAAACTCAAGAGTGAAGTATTTAACACTTTTTTGGCCTTCAAGGCCTTTGTTGAAAAACAATCTGGACATCAAATTCTTAAGTTAAGATCTGATAATGGCGGAGAATATGTTAAAAACACATTCATCAACTATTGCACTGAGAATGGAATTCAAATGCAACATACTGTTCCATATACTCCACAACAAAATGGTGTAGCTGAAAGGAAGAATCGCACCTTAAAGGAAATGGCTAATTGTATGCTACAATCTAAAGGACTTGGTCTTAGTTTTTGTGCAGAAGCAATTAACTGTGCAAATTACATAATAAATCGCACTCCTACTAAGGCTTTAAAGAATATCACTCCAGAAGAAGCATGGAGCTCAATCAAACCAGATGTAAGTCACTTTCGTGTTTTTGGAAGTGAAGCGTGGGCCCATATTCCAGATGAAAAGCATAAAGCTTTAGAACCTAAGAGTGAAAAATGTACTTTTGTTGGATATTCTGAAGATGTCAAAGGCTATAGACTTATTCCATTTAAGTCCAAAAATGTTATCATTAGAAGAGATGTAAAATTTGATGAAAATATATCGGCCTGTGAGCCTAGTCCGGCGGATGTGCCACCTCTCCCTATCTCTTCTACCTTTGAAAACATTTCTTCTTCAGATGATGAAAGTGAGGATGACAATCCTCCCCCACCATCTCAGGATCCTCCTTCAGCTCCTGAGCTTCCAAAATGGGTTCGTGCTACTCGAGATGCAGCAGGTGATCTTGCCGGTGATCCTACAGATCAGCGACGCACACGTTCTCAGTTCGAGAGAGCCTCTTCTTTACTGGCTCAAGCTCCAGTAAATTATGATCCTGACACCTTTGCAGAAGCTTCAGGCCATCCAGATTGGGAAGCAGCTATGAATGAAGAATATCATTCATTATTGGCAAATGATACATGGGATCTTGTTCCTCTACCGAAGGGACGAAAACTTGTTAGATGCAAATGGGTTTACAGAACCAAGTATGGACCAGATGGGAAAGTTGATAAACATAAAGCTCGTCTTGTTGCTAAAGGTTTTTCACAGGTTGAAGGCATTGACTACACTGAAACCTTCTCCCCTGTTGCCAAAATGAACTCTATCCGCCTTGTTCTTTCCCTTGCTGCCTCTTTCAAATGGGAAGTCCATCAGATGGATGTTAAATCTGCCTTCTTGCATGGGGACTTGCATGAAGAAATCTATATGGAACAACCCATTGGCTTCATACAAACAGACTCCAGCCTTGTATGTCGACTTAAGAAATCCCTTTATATTCTCAAGCAAGCTCCTCAGGCTTGGTATGCCAAAATGGATAGCTTTATTTTAGAATCTGGCTTTTCTAGGTGTCATTCTGACAATACTGTCTACACCAAGAAAGTGGGCAACTCTCTTATCATCCTTGTTCTTTATGTTGATGATCTTATCCTTACTGGTAGTGATCCCAACCTTATAAACCATGTGAAGTCTAGCCTTAAAAGGAAATTTGAAATGACAAACTTAGGACACTTACACTATTTTCTCGGTCTTCAAGTCTTGCAATCCAAGGAGGGTATTTCTCTTTCCCAGTCCAAGTATGCCTGTGATATTCTATGTCATTTTCACATGGAAGACTGTAAGCCAGCCCCTTCCCCCTTTCAGTCTGGAGTCAAACTTTCAGTCACTTGTACTTCTCCTGAAGTTGATGCTACCTTATACCGTCAACTTGTCGGAAAACTTTTGTATCTAACCCATACTTGTCCTGACCTTTCCTTTGCTGTTGGCCTTGTTGCTCGATTCATGCAAAACCCCCGTGAAAGTCATTGGAAAGCAGCTAAAAGAATACTTCGTTATGTTCGAGGTATAGTTCAGTTTGGGATTCATTACAGTGCCGAAGCATCTCCTCTATTGGTTGGTTTCACTGATTCCGATTGGGCTGGTGACCCTGATGATCGGAAGTCTACTGCTAGTTATGTGTTCACTCTTGGTTCAGGACCTATTACATGGGCTTGCAAGAAACAAGGTGCCATTTCTCTTTCATCAGCAGAAGCAGAGTATCGTGGTGCCGTAGAAGCTAGTAAGGAAGCCTTGTGGCTTCGTCAGATCCTGTCAGAGTTTGGCTTTGAGCAGCAGCATCCGACTACACTTTGGTGTGATAATCAAAGTGCCATTCAGCTATGCAAAGATCTAGTCCAACATCAGTGCAGCAAACACATTGAATTGCACATGCACTTCATCAGAAAGCTCATTCACGACCATGTTCTTGAAGTGCAATATTGTTCAACAGATGATCAAGTTGCAGACATCTTCACAAAGGCTCTCACAGAGGCGAAGTTCACTAAACTTCGATTTATGGTTGGAGTTCAGGAAGTTGTCACTAAGGGGGGATAGGCTCTAGTGCCTCCTTCCTTCTCCTATTGTGTCATATTTGTAAATCCTTCAATCCTATCCCAAGTTGTTCTTAAGGGGGGATGTTAGGATATTCCGACACATAGGAAATAGTTAAGTACAACTTGGTCTAGTATAGAGTTAGGTAAAGTGTGTTTCTTTACCGTTGTACATTTTGTAACTTACAATCCGACGGTCACAATATGTAGTGATCCAACGGTTCATTCTCTCCTCAGTATTACTGACACTTGATCCGTGGCTTGACACCCGATTGGTCCATGATTTCTATTTAAAGCGCATGGAGGGTCATTTGTAGGGAAAATCCGTGCATGAGAGAAACATATGTAAATTTTCATTCTTTTATTAATAAATTACCTGAAGTGGCCACGTTGGCTCAGGCCGTGGACTGTTTCCCTCTTTGAGGGTTTTAACCACGTCAAAAATACTAGTGTATTGATCTGCGATCTGGTTGTGAGCGGTGTCCTTTGGTGTTCTGTCTGAGGAACTTACCCTGTAAATTCCTACAGTATGATAAATTTGAAATTTCAAGAAGTATATGCGAGTTCGGTTAAGTAAAGTCATGTACACACACGATTTTAAAGAAGAAAAGGCGCGTATGGTTTCTACACCATGGTATCTGAATACCAAGGGTCTTGTGGTATTGAGCCCAGTAACGGATGTTTTCATACTGTCTAAGAAAACCATCTGCTAGTGTATGATTTTCACTTGTCGTATTCAAAAAGGCTAAGCTATATAAGGTGATGAATATCAAAGTGGTGAGATATAGTGCAAGGTGTGCAAGTAATGGAAATCTTATGAATAGTTAGATCTGAAGCAAATAAGCATGTTATGGGCTATTGATGATTTGCTTGATCTGAACTAAAAATTCACCTAGGAGTTTGATGATGGATCAGATCCAATAGATCTGACATGACAATCATGATTATGAGATGATTTGTTTTGTGTTAAATACGTGATTTTTTTGTGTATGCGAAGATCTAGGTATGTCTAAGTTTCTATGTTGCAATGAAGATTTGACTTCGAATTTGCAGAACTATACACATGTTTTATAGCTTGCAAGGTGCGTACACATGAAGATGTGTTTCTGGTAAGTCGTATACATGTGGGTTTGGTTCCTAAAAAGCGTGTACACATGCGGATATGCTTTGAGGAAAGCGTGCACAAGAAATAGGGTTTTGATGAAAAAGAATGTCTAGTCAATTAATCAGTTTTTGATGTGTTTATGTTGTTTGTCAATGAAGTCTTCTTAATGATCTATGCTTAAACAATGATGGTATGATTGTGAATTGATTAATTGAAGAATGTTGAAGTTACTTGTTGATTGAAATTGAATATCAGAGAGAGTTTTGTGATTGGTTCAGAATGTTGCAATAGATTTGAGTGTTATTCAATGTTTGATTCAGAATGGTAGTTGTTCAATTTTCAGTTTTCAAAGGTTTAAGATCTGTATGTGGGTATGATTCATGAAAGGTGGGTGCAAACACGGGTTCGCTATTGTAAAGTAGCATATACATTTTGATAGATAGTTGATAAGGGTTTACAGTAACAAGATCTAGCTTCTATGATGTTCAATATGTTTTTTGGTATTATGGTTATAGTGATTTGACTATTCCAGTTGGTTGGTTAAGTTTTTGGTTGAGTTTTAGTTGATTGGGTTTCAGTGATTGGTTGAGTTAGTTGTGTTAGAGATTGGTTGATTCAGTTATAGTGATGAGTTACAGTTTGATGATTGATATTGAGCTTAAATGTTGGTAGTGGGTTCAGTGTGAAAATTTAATGAAACGTGGCCTACAAGTTATGATGTGTTGTAGCAGGTGGATCCGATATGAAAATTTATGAAACATGGTCCCAAACATTGAGGGAGTTGGAGCTTCTGTAATAGCCCTCGTGAAAATTCCATGTAATAAAGTTAATAAAGGAAAAATAATACCACGGGTAAGGGACACTTATTCCAAGCTAAATTTTGGGCAAAGATATCCTAGTGGGCATCACTGGATGTGTGTTTTGGCTAAGGAAATTGGCAAAGGAAAAGGCATTAAAAGGAAAAAATAAAATTTTGGCACATTTATTTATGAAAATAAAGGAAATTAGGAGAAAAGGAAGGTAAAAGATCAGAGGTTGCATGTGAGGAGGAAATTGAAGGAAAATAATGGAAAATGAAGAAATTAGAGGCTTCATCCATAAAAATTATTCTGAGGATCAGTTCAAGGTTTTTTGGTCAAGTTCAATTTTGGAGCTCTCTCATTATTCTCTCTCTCTTTCACTCTCCTAGTCACTTAGATTTTTCTTACAGAACTCTAGCGTTGAAGCAAGGAAATGAAAGGAAAAGCAAGCAAGGATCAAGGAAAGGAAAGAAGGACCCAAGAAACTTCAGTAGGAATACTTGCATGTAACCTTTTGCATGTGTGATTTCCTATCTAGTTTGGATATGCATGGCTTTTCATGTCGGTGTATGGTTCTCTTACTATCGATGGCATTGGTTTGACGGGTTATGAAAGTAGTTTTCAGCCTAGCCTAGCCTTTTTCTGGATTCCATGATATGTTGGGTTGTTTATTTCGATTTTGGGACTTTGGAATTGTTAGATGGATTTCGGAATTTAGGGTAGAGGTGGTCTCAATGTTCATTCCCAAAGGCCTAGGAATCCCTTGACGTATTTTGGCAGCATACACGCTACAATAGGAGGGAGCAGTCTCGGTTTAGGGCCTAGTGATCCGGGTTTGGATTGCGATAAAGCCTAAGAGACAAGGAGATGGAAAATTCCTCAAGGATAGTGATGGATTCTGGATGACATTCCAAGTTCTGTTCGGTTGTGATAGGAGCACTAGTTTTGGTGTGATCACAATTTGGTGAGGGTGGAGTTGGTTTAACCTCTCGATTCCCTTGGTTGTTCTTAGATTGGTTGTTCTATGAGATCACACATTCATGCTTGGAATATGGCATGGGGGTGACTGGTTGAAAGAGAGATTTGGTTTAGCTATGTCTATGGTCGGGTGGTATGTGGAAGTCCCAAACCTAGTCGGATCTTCCTTTGATTAATAAAAGCTAAGTTATCTCACTTTTTCGTTGATTTATATGTGGATTTAATGGCTATCATATCTATGATATTTATACGGTTTTAAGTTGGTTATAAGCATGGTTGAATGACTGGTTCATGTCATGGTTATCTCATATATTTACTTGTAACTATTAAATGGATGGATGCAAGGCCTAATTTATGATGTAGTAGCTCAATGGAGAATGAGGTGATCCTTCTGGTTATGTTTCATAATTTGTTTCAATCATTTATGCTCTTTCTTGTATCTTAGACCTATAGGTTGCATTACTGAGGGTGATTTTTGATTGATCAACATTGTTATTATGATTTTAATGAATTTTGGAAGTTATAACAAGCTCTGGGTAGAGGTAAGGATTTTGGGCTAGAAAAGTGGCTTAAATCCTGGGGTCACTAGCACAGAACTAGCAATTTTGGTCCACATTCACTGGCAGGCAGGCCTGTGAGAGTGACTTTGAGTTGTTGGTCGCTCCCTTGCCCATAGCATGAGAGCGACTATGGCCTAAGAGCTGCAAAACAATAGCGGGACCCAGGGACAGGCTGTCTGAGTGGTTGACTTGTCTCATGATGGTTTTTTTTATGATGTTGGATGACTGTAGGTGATGTTCCGTCGATTCCACTTCCTTAAGGTGACAAAGGAGGTCAAATCTCATTGTAGTAGTATCTCTCCTCATGTTTACCCCAGTTGGCATGGTTACTTTGGGCAGACCTGGGAGGGCATGTTACAACTTCCTTCCAGTGGTAGCTAGTAAATCAAATCAGGGGGTTGGAGCTCCCTTCCAGTAGAAGATGGAGAACGAGCGAAGTGTTGGGATGGGGTCCCCTAGGTCAGTTTTGGGGAAAAGCCCAAGTTTTGATGTAAAAAGATGTGAAGTCTCCGCGAATTATGGACGCAGAGCGCAAAGTTAGTTAAGATTCAAAAAGCGTTTTTACCCTCGTTTATGTAAACTTGAGTCAGTTTTTTAAAATCTACCCATGGTCTGCGGACCATGGGATTATATAAATAGGTGTGTCTTAGGGAGTCTATGACAGAGATAGAGGTATTTTGTCTATGGTTACGATGAAAGAAGTCTAGAGAGTTAGCGCAAGGGAATAGGTCTTAGAAGAGGAAAGGCTCTACAACTGAGTGTGCAGAGGCCTAGAGGAGTATCCGTAGCTGAGTGCACAGACCCCTGCAGCTGAGTGTGTAGGGAAGTATTGGGTTTGCAAACCTATACTGAAGATCAATAAAGAATATTGTTGCAGAAATTCCCGTGTTTTATCTCTTTACTTCTATTATGTATGATTGCGATATATGTTGTGATGAAATTATGTCTTTATAAAATAATGATGTATTAATGCGTGAATTTACTTGATCCATCTTATTAACTAAACACAATTAATTTTAAGTGATTATGCAAAGATCATAACACTTTCTGTTAAAGTTATCGAACACTTAGGTAGATTTGAGTAAATACTGATCTAAGGATAATCTATGATGCACGTAAGTAGCTAATTTTCTTGTTCAGGGTCTGCAAAAGCCAATCATAGACCTTCATGGAGGTCTAGGGGCCAATTGAGGGAAATTACAGCGCTAAGCCTTAAGGGCTTAATATCTACGCGAAGGCAAACCGAGGTCATAAAAAGACATCACACTGATCTCTAGATGCAGAAACTTAGTTCCAGCATCCTCCCATATTGCTTCGGGTGAGACCTCAATCTGCACTATGTGGATTGATGCCAAGAGGGCCAGTAGTGTAGGGTTTTTTTTGGTGCAATTAACTTTGAACTTGGGTCAGGACCCACTAAGCCAACAAATGGTTATGTTGTTGGGACTGGGATCTACATAAAGAGATGTGTGATGTCACATCACTGGAATCCAACCAAGAAGGAAATTGAGAAATGGTTAGACATAAATATCCATGAATTCGCGGCGTAGGAAAACATTAATCCGCACTTGAAAAAAGAACAGTGGTTGGACAGATATTTGTACACAGAAATACATGAAATTTTCTTCTGCACCTTCTTGATTGAACTATACGAGTGGATCAGTAAATTGGCAGACGACCAAGGAAGGTGGAGGCTTGATGGACCAATAGTGTGGACTTCGGAGTTAGTGCAGAGGTTGGAAGCCTCTGAAGATAAGATCGCATGCATTGTTGACCATTGGCTGGATCGGGTTATAGGAGTATTTGTTACAGAGTTCGCGGTTGATACCTCAGTCAGTTACAGCGAGGCAGAGTGATGATTCTTCAAGGGACCGCGAGGTAAGTATTTTAGATATTTGAATACCTGGATTAAGATGCTCTTGTTTGAAAAGCGGGTTATGCCATTGCCTTTATGTTTGGATCTACACAAAGTGGACGAAGCTTTAGAAACCAAGAAAAAGCAGGTCTTGAATATAGCCCATTGATTGGACCTCCTTCAAGTGACGACGAGGGAGCGGTACAGGCCTTGCCGCGGAGTGTTATCTAGTTGATAAGGCAGGGTTTTTTTGCAGGTACATTAACCATCCACACCACCTCCACCTTCACCTCTGCAACATACACCTTCACCCACACAGCCACCACCACTGTCGTTCAACATGTTGAATACAATGAAGTTGCCAGTTTTTAAGGGCTTAGGAAGTGAGTATCTAGATCAGTTTTGGTTTTTTACGAAGGTTATGTGGACCATGCAACATATTATGGATGATAATATAAATAAGGTGTAGCTGGTTACCACTCTACAAGATCGCACACTGACATGGTACATTAAGTACTACACCGATAACCCTGTGGCGTTGTTAGCAGACACTCAAACCGCTTTGAACAAAGAATTCGATAAGCCTAAGTATGACTCACATTCAGTAATTGGATTTAAGGAAATCACGATGAGGGTTGGTGAAATGCCTTGGGAGTTGGATCAAATATTGAAGTGTGTGATCTGCGAAGCTAATATACATCTCACATGTAGTCAGCACCACGATTTGTTTATAGCCTCGCTCCTGCCCCACCTAAGGATTGCCTTATCACAACAAAAGATAGGAACTTGGAAGGAAGCTTTGGAAATTGCGATGAGATTGCATGAAACACCTATTCAGGACACGTCTTTGGGAGTCCAATAAATTCACTCACAGTTGCAGAACCTTTTTTTGGAATTTCAGAGCTTGAAAAAAGTAAAGGAGTTCAGGTCAGAGGTATCTGAAGAAGTCTGGTGTCTCAAGTGTAAGAGCTAAGGGCATGATAAGGATCATTTCCCTATCTTCGCGAATTATATCATAGGGGGAGGTCCAATGCCCCTATGGTAGGAATCTCCAACAAGACCAAGTACGGGGCACGTGCTATGGTGTGGCATTTGTGAGGTAGCTAGAAAACATGTAACAAATCACTATCATTTGCTACAAAAATTTGTGCAGAGACCACAAAAATTGTTCTACGATTTTTGAAAATCGGTGGGCCATGATGAGCGCCACTACCGTAGCTATGAACTAATGATGGAGAGGAGACCTATGTACCGAATGCAAGTAGAGAATCGGCCTCAGGATTAGGGTTTTAGGGGAGCACACGAAGGATATCAAGGGCGTGGATGAGTCCATGGAGGAGGAGGACTTGGTAGAGGTTGTGGACAGGTCATTTTCTATAATTGTGGAACACCAGGGTACTGCGCACGGGAGTGTATGAGTCAGACATGCTCGCCATGTCAATATTGCACTCAGTTTGACCACACAATAGAAGAATGCCCTGTGTTGATAGCCAAGGTGTAGGTGAAGAAGGTGCAACCTCAACATCCTACCTAGAACTTACAGATGATGAGGGTTGAGCCTCGCAAATAGGATCCAAATGTGAATATCATGTTGAGAAACGGGATCACAACTAGTGACGATAAAGGAAAAAAACCTAAAGAGGATGGATGGGTCCGCAAGGCCCCGAAAAAGGAGATTGGGTTTGATCTAGAGCATGTGAAGGAAACGTTTATGGAGGCAAAGAAAATATTTTCCTAGGCCTCTACCTCAAGAAGTCAGGACAAACTGTCAAAAACCGGTGTGCCTATAGAGGTTGACCCCTCTGTTCTTACTACCTTCTTGGAGACTTGTATGAAATTGCTGTGCGATAGCAAGGATATGAAAGTGCTACAAGAATTGATAAAAAGTGTGTTGGTAAGGAAAATTCTCCTGAGGGACACTGCATAGTCCATAAGATTGGTAAACATAAGGCAAGGAAAAGGCATGAGATGAGGCTCACTGCACAAATAGGGGACTATGAGATGGACCAATTTATTTTGCATCTGGGATCTGATGTGAATGTTTTGCCTAAACATACATGGGAGAGAATGGGGAGACCTGCGCTGTAGTGGTCTCCGATTCAGTTGAGGATGGTGAACCAATAGAAGATTATCCCTATGGGACATTTGCATGGAGTTATCGTAGATATAGAAGGTGCGAGCGTGCTGGCTGATTTTGAAGTGATAGAAATTGTTGATGACAACAATCCATACCCCACACTCCTTAGAATTGATTGGGCTATTGATATGAATGGGGTAATCAATTTGAAGAAGCGGAAAATGTCGTTCGAAAGGAAATCACTCCACGTTGTAGTACCATTGGACCCTGCAGAAGGACCACGCTATACTGAACCGGTCCACGACTATGAGGAAAGTGACGATGATTTGGATAAAATCTACAAAATTATGGCGTGAGACCAAGATTGGGTTAATCTGACCGCTGATGGATGGATTGCATGGGACCACGAAAGCTCCTGTACCTCAGAATCAGATAAAGAATTGGAACATTGGCAAAATATGCTGCATGAAGTGTCTATATTGTGCTGCAACATGATGAATAAATCCCTGCGTTGTGTGTCATCGGAGGTAAGAATTTTACCTTATTACTATGGTTTAACTGACATAGATAATTTTTTGGATTCTTTTTAAAGAGAAGTCCCAGAGGATAATCGCTTTTAGGCACTGGATTTGGCACTGCGTGCTATGCCTGCTCGATGGTGGGGTATGCACAAGGACAAATTTGATGAATGGATTACAGGAGGATGATGAGGATGTGAATGGGTTGTCCTAAAGTGTGATTAACTGAGAAATAGGATGGGAGGAATGATCTATGCGATCATTTGGAAAAGTGGACTAAAGTCTATGGAATAGAGCCGCAACCAGAATGGGTGTACTTATTCTGTCACACTCTAGATATAATCCCTATGAATTGGTACCTAGAAATGGAGCTTTGCCATGGCACTGTAGAGTGGGATATATTGAGGGAAGGATTCTTAATGACCTTCAGTTTTGAAGACGGGTTTGAAAGCATCGATGAAGCTCTACAAGAGGTTAAGGCAGCAATCTTCAGGATCCCGAAGGATCCTTTGGAATTGGTTCAAATTGACTGGAGCACCCAGCTACGACATGAGATGGAATGCTATAATGTGACTACTGAAGGGGAGGATGAGGATCCAAGGAATATCAATATCCCAAAAACAAAGGCCACCACAAGGTCGAAGGTCCATAGACGAATATCACTGCATCGTGGAAGACTGGACAAGTAAACATTGGTACTAAAGCAGAGCCTAAATTTGAAAAGATTCGGGATTACTGGGATGATTCCACAGTGGATAAGGTTGCCGAGTTGCTCTGTGAATATCAGGATTTGTTTCCTACAAAATTTTTAGACCTGAAAGGCATCATAGGCGACTTGGGTGTGATGAAAATTACTTTAAAATTGGACGCGAAGCCTATTAAGAAGAGGCCATATCACCTTAACCCCAAATACAAGGAAAAGGTCCACTTGGAATTGGACAAGATGCTTGAGGTGGGCATTATTGAACTAGTGGAGGAATCTGATTGGGTGAGCCCAATGGTAGTCCAAGAAAAGAAACAAAAGGGAGAAATATGGATTTGTGTAGATCTTAGGAAGCTTAATGATGCCTGTGTCCATGATCCTTTTCCAACACCATTTACTAATGAGGTACTGGATAATGTTGGAGGATAGGAGGCCTACTCATTCACTGATGGGTTCTCTGGATACCATCAGATTAAGATAGCACTAGAGGATAGGAGCAAAACAACATTTGTGATGGAATGGGGTTGTTTCTAGTATACGGTGATGCCATTCGGACTCAAGAATGCATCGATGATATTCTCTCGCGTAGTCATTTGCGAGAATCAAGGAATTTATTCATAAATTCTTGGAGGTATATTTTGATGACTGGACAATGTTTGGGTTAGTAAAGCGCCATGTATCCAGTCTACACTTAGTGTTGGATACATGTTGAAGGTATTAGATCATGCTAAACTTGAAGAAGTGCTTATTCTGTGTCCTCTTTGGAATTTTTCTGGGTCATGTGGTGTGCAAGAAAGGGCTAATGGTGGATCCTGCCAAGATCTCATTAATAGTTAATTTGGAGGCCCCAAGGAGTGTCAAATAGATGCATGCAACACTGGGCCATACTAGGTATTATCAAAAGTTCATCAAGGTTTATGCTCAGATTACCGTGCCTATGGAGAAGCCACTGAAGAAGGATGCTACATTCTGTTGGGATGAAGAATGTCAACATAGTTTAGATGTCTTGAATGAAAAGATGGTCACTACAACGATCTTGGTCTTCCTGGATTGGAAGAAGGAATTCCATGTACACATTGACGCTTCATGCATTGCGTTGGGAGAAGTGCTGACACAGGTTGGCGAAAGAGAGATGGATCACCCTATAGCCTTTGCGAGTAGGAAATTATCAAAGGCTAAGAAGAACTTCTCAACAATAGAGCGCGGGGGATTGGCTATGGTGTACACACTCCAAAAATTTAGACACTATCTGTTGGGTAGGCATTTCAATATGTACACAGACCCCTTCTCCTTGAAGTACCTAGTCAATAATCCTGTGTTGGGGGAGAAGATATGTAGATGGATGATGTTGTTTCAATAATATGACTTTGTGGTAATTGTGAAGCCAGGAAGGTTGAATGTAGGACCTAACCATTTGTTGCGGATTGAAACGGGGGAGGAGCCTACTAGTTTGGAGGAAGGGTTGCCCGATGCGCAATTGTTCGCGGTGCATGTAGCGGATAACCACTTTGAAGACATTAACCACTTTTTTACTACAAGGATGGCTCCAAAAGGATACACCAGTCAACAAAATAAAGAGTTGGTAGTACACGCGTCTGATTTCTCGATAATTGCAGGACAATTATATAAGATGGGTTCAGACGAGATACTCCAACGGTATGTGCCTGATTTCGAAAGAAACAACATCCTTGTGGAGGCTCATGGAGGGGCTATAGGAGGAAATTATGCAGGAAAGGCAACAATGCAGAAAATTCTGCGCGCCGGGTTGTGGTGGCCTACGCTGCATAAAGATTCTAAAGCATATTGTAGGGCATGCAACGCATGTTAGAGAATGGGAAAACCATTATGGAGGGACGAGATGCCATTAAAACCTCAGGTGTCATTGTAACCCTTCGAGAAATGGGCAATGGACTTTGTGGGACCAATTCAACCCCTGGGCAAGAAGATGAGAGCAAAATACCTAACCAGATGGGTGGAGGCACAACCTGTGAAGGATTTTACAGGAGCCACAATAGCGAAATTCTTGTTTGAATATGTGTTAACCAAGTTTGGCTGCCCAAAAGTGTTGATGAGTGATCGCAGTTTGCACTTCCTCAATGAAACAATCAATGTGCTGACTGAAGAGTTCCAGGTTTATCATCAAAAGAGTACACCATATCATCCTCAAGCTAATGGAACAGTTGAGGCCTTCAATAAGATATTGGAGAATGCGCTGAAAAATATTTGTAATGTGTAGTGGAATGATTGGGACGTACGTGTACCGATAGTGTTGTGGGCATACAGGACTACTTGCAAAAAGCTAAAAAGTCAGAAACCTTTTCGGTTGTTCTATGGTGCAGAAGCTGTCATGCCTATGGAATACATTTTTGCTAGTTTGTGCACAACAACTTTCACAGGGATGGTGGGCTGCGGAGCCTTGGAAGAGTGGCTCAAGTAGTTGATGGAGCTCGAAGAGGACATATTCTTGGCTAGATTTCATCAGCAAGTCTAGAAGGAGCGAGAAAAGGCTTGGCATGATCACCACATCAATCTGCACACATTCAAGGTAATTGATTTCGTATTATTATATGATAGTAAGTTCGCTAAGTTTCCAAGGAAGTTTTAGATGCACTAGTTGGGGTCATATGTCATCAAAGATATCACAGATGGGGGCGCAGTTCAGCTCACAAAGATGAACGAAGAACCTTTTCTGGGAAGGGTGAATGGAAGCCAGTTGAAGCCATATGTAGGAGATCTGACTCTATGACTACATGACGACCAAACAATCTCAGTGTTCCACGCAACTGTAAGGGAGCGCAGGACTATAAAATACACTGCCCGATTTTGGGGACCACACGATAGGGGAGATGCACAAGAAAG
This sequence comes from Pinus tabuliformis, assembly GCA_031772625.1. NCBI lineage: Eukaryota > Viridiplantae > Streptophyta > Pinopsida > Pinales > Pinaceae > Pinus > Pinus tabuliformis. Next base: position 40,612,556 of record CM062807.1, on the reverse strand, counting down.
GGTGATGTCATAGTACTAGAAGCCATGGGAAGGGAGCTGCGCTATGGAGGGAGATAGTAGCACAAACAGAAAATGATCGTTAGAGTCATTGTTCATGATTTGACATCCAGGAGATGATTAAGAGGAGCGGGTGGGTGACATTTAAGGCTGAAATATTTGGAGATCTGCCGCCAAATTAGCATTAATGGATGAATTTTGGGGGGAATGGTCAGATTTGAATTCAAATTCCCCTATAAATTACGCATGCCAGTCCAATAGAGAACACTTTGCACCCTTAGAATTTTTAAGTTATGTTGTCCATTGCTTATGAATCATGAGTTCTTTGAAGCTTTGATCACAAGCCCTATGTTTGATAAATTGCCCGAGTTAGATAGGAAATTCATTTGCGACATCATGTCAGGACTAGGTCTCGCTGAGATTGCAAGCACTGGAGGAATTGTCACCTCCGAAGGAGCTGTTCCAGAGGTTGTGAGCATGGAGGCTCCAACTCCTATCCCTACAGCGCCGAGGTTGCCTAGGCCGAAGCCTACACCTGTGAGAGAGACCCGAAAGCCGAAGAAAGACAGGCATAAAAGGTTGGTGCCAATGCATGAGTCTCCTAGGAAGCATTCTGCTGCCTAGATGCAGAAGAAGGATAAGTAGCCTGAGAAGGTTGTAGATTTGGAGGCTGAAGAAGGAGCTGAAGATTTATATGCAGAGGGCGTGAAGCCCATCACCAAGTTGCCGTAATACATCCCTCCATGAAAATGGAAGACGAAGGTCACTAAGGACCTAGACTTGGAGAAATTCGTCATTCACATGCCCCTATTTCTAGAAAAGATAACCTTCGGAGGTGTGCACTTGGCACGGGTTCCCCTTTAAAGATGGAAGATTGGGACTTGGCTAACCATGAGAGGTTCCCCCACCTCACGACGGAGAATTATATGAGGTTAATGTATTATAAAGAATCAGGGGTCACTGAGTTGGAGTGAGTTGAATGGATCTGCGGAGTAGAGCAATCCGGGTTGTTGAACCTACTGTGGGTGCCCCAATACCACCACTCTAACATTAATACCACCTGTATACAATAGCTGCTTACTCTAGTGCATGATGGGTGCTTATTTCTTGGCGTACATATCCCCATCATGGATATGCTCATACACAAGATCACGCACCTTCTGCACGAAGGTATGAATCTGGCCAAGGAGTTTGGTGGAAAGACAAGCGAGAGAGACTTGGCAGAGTAGAGGAAGAAGAAATTTGAGCTTATCAAGAAGCCGCGCAGGTACTCCAGAACCTCCATCAACGATCCTGTGGTAAAAGTTGGCACCCAGATACTAGTTGATAAGGTTATGAGGAAGGGTCGCGTGGATGAGGTTTCGGTGCCTGTGTTGTCGTTGGCTGCAAAATGCGTGGAGGGTGTGCAGTTGAACTGGTCGTGATACTTATGTATTGAGTTCCTTGAAAATTTTCGTGAAGCCCAAAATGAGAGCAAGACCTTCCACTACGCATGGTTGTTGCTCTCCACTATGTTGGTTTCTTGGGATATGCTGGAGGACAACTAGTTTCCTCCCATGGAGGCCGGATTACTAGAAGCTAAACAATTTGCCTCCCTCTGGGCAACGAAGGACCCCACAGGGGTCACTGAAACAAAAATTTTCTGGGTATTGATGGAGTCGAGCTTCCGCATGGCCATCAACTAATGACTACAATTGTCCCCATCCGTGTATGAACAACTATCTAAATACGCTGAGTTCAAGGCAGACTTCCACTGTGTTTACATCTAGGCACAGAAGGACTCGGAGAAGAGGTGGTTTTATCTGCCATATCTAGTTATCGATGATATCATTTAGGAAGTAATCAAGCACTGACCAACGTATTGGCATAATTCATCTGATTTGGTTGCAGGTACCCGCAAAGGCACAGGGAGCTCAACAGAGAAAAAGTAGAAGGATGAAACGAAACAGGCGGTGCGGAAATTGGTTGCACATCAAAAAAAGGAGGACAAAGAGAAGGCCCAAATGGAAAAGGAGCACATCACAAAGGAACAGGCTGAACAAGAACAACGCAACTCTGAGTAGAGTGGCAAATCTCCTTCACCTGAAACCGAGGAGGAAGAGAAGTCAGCACAGGGTGATGGAGGTGATGAGGGGCAGCGCACCCCATTTTGGGGAAGGAAGCACAGAGAACAACAATAGGAGGGGTCCAGGAAGAAGACAAAGGAAACTGAATCACTGGTGGATCCCATTATGTTGATAGAAGGTGATCTCAATGAGATTGGGGACAAAGTGCATGACACTATAGCTGAACTATTGCAACAATTCGAGCAACAACACATGTAGTAATTAGGTAACATTCAAAAGGATCTGTGCAAGCTACATATCCAAACCAACAAAATACAGGTGGGCGCAGGTCACGTCTACCCCGCACAGATGAGCCTTGCACCATGGACAAGTCAGGCTGCCGAGCTAGTCAGGACAATGGTCCTTAGGAAATTTGTGCTCCTAGAAGGGTCCCTGAGCACAGAATCGGCTGATGACAAGATCATCGTTAGCACCCTAAAGAACACCGGCCTCAACATTGCAGTGCTCCCTAATGAGTTTCTTCACACACTACAGACAGGTGTGACAGTGGAATTGAGAGCACAGGAGTAGTGAGATCTTAGTTTAATTAGTGAGTACAGGGTGAAAAATGAACAAATGTTCTCCGAGAAGATGCAGGCCCTAAAGGAAAGGGATATAGTCTAGGCGCATAGCACCTAGTTGGCGGAAACGGTTGAAGAGGCGTGCCAAACATTTCTAGTGTTGCACATCCCTAAGGATGCGCAGCTAGAGGCCAAGATCCGGAAACTCGTTGCGGGCATTCGTGATGCAAAGGTAGAGGTGGCCAGATTTCAATTTGAACTCAACATGAAAATCATGGAGCTAGAACTCAAGTCATAGACTTTGACTCCACCCGAGGTCAGGGAACAACACAATGCTGCCATCAAGGAAGGGATAGCTACTATGGATGTCGTGGTCCTTGACTGCATAACTTTGTTTGAATAGACTATGGAAGTGGTGACAACCATGCAGGAAGATCCCACCCCGCAGATATTGAGTACAGAGATCCACGAGCTCCAGTAGCAATATGACGAGGTTAGGGTGACAAAGCACTCCATTGCTACAGCGCAGTGCCTCGCCAAGTTGCAGGAGGCAAAGGAGCTCCTTGTACAAGTGGAAGCAACACAGAAAAAAGAGGTAGTGCTTAAGGCACATTTGGGTCCTTGGTTGGACGAAGCCTACCTAGTCTCAACCAACATTTAGGAAAAGCTGATGAACTTGTAGCTCACACAACAAAAGATCAAGCAAGCCAGCGAAGGACCAGTTATAGAGCAGCTGGTTGAACAAGTGAAGCAGGCAGGCACACAGAGCACGACTGAAGTAGTCATTGTGCAAGTGGAGCTGGGGCATCTTCACAGCAAGATCACCACCCCAATCAAGTGACTCGAGGGTGAATCACGACCTTTGTGTTAGGGGCGTGTTGGGATGGGGTCCCTTGGGTCAGTTTTGGGGAAAAAGCCCAAGTTTTGATGTAAAAAGATGTAAAGTCTCCACAAATTGTGGACGCAGAGCGCAGAGTTAGTTAAGAGTCAAAAAGTGTTTTTACCCTCATTTATGTAAATTTGAGTCAGTTTTTGAAGATCTACCCATGGTCCATGGACCATGGGAATTTATAAATAGGTGTGTCTTAGAGAGCTTATCGTAGAGATAGAGGTCTTTTGTCTATGGGTACGATAGAAGGAGCCTAGAGAGTTAGTGATGAGCCCCAAAAATGGATAATTATTTGGGCTCATTCAACCTCCTAATTCGACTTAATCCACCATTCTCATTAGTTTATTGCATGTTTTTGATTATATTTATGCTAATAGAGTGAATTGGGTTAGTCATTATGCCAACAAGTCTAATGGGTGCTTTGTGTAGCCTTTTTGGTCAACTTGGAGACAAAATTGAAGGTTTTAATGAGCACTTGGCAGCCAAATTCGTGGGAGAACAAGGGAGAGGATTTGTAGGAAGGTGTCCCCTTCATTTATGGGCCCTTACCTCGAATTCTCCACCATCAGCTCGGAGTTCAAGGGCCACCAAATCAATCAGCACAAGGGCAGCCAAGCAAGTCAAGTAGGATTGCTGTTAACTACAAGTCTTGGGCAGCCGAGTCCCTAAAGTTTAGGAGGACTGTTGGGGTCCTCAATTTGTATAAATAAGAAGGCTTAGGGCCTCATTTGGGTTAGCTAGTGGTTAATAATTTTGTAGCTGGTAGTTAGTCATTTCATAGTCTTGTTGTAGTCATTTTGTAGTTCGATTTTTAGGCAGTAGATTAGCTTTGCTTTCAGCCCATTTTCAAGTTCTCCTTGTGGACAGTTTTGATGTAACTCTTCTTGTCTTGCTCAATAAAGATGAATCCAGCTTTGCACCAGCTCTAAATCTCTCTTAGGAGGCTGTAGCTCTTGGGGTTGGGCCCATCTCAAGCACCCAGTACCTCCTTTGATTATCTTTATGTGTTTTTGCTGCATTCTTAGAATAAAATCTGCTATTTAGATCTAAATCTTGTTTTGTTATTTAGTTTGTTTTTTGATGAGTAAAATAGCTTTTCATGCTCAAATTTAGTTGATAGGTTGTTAACAGAAAAAAGCTTCAAGAAAAGGGCCAACAAACATCTATGGTTTCACCTCTCCCTCAGTGGGATCAGGAGCTGTGACTAGGATGACCTTGCTGCCCAACAAAAACACTAGTTTGCTTGTCCATGCAATCTTTGGTGTAATGTTTTCATTTGTAGGAGTTAATCATGCGTTCAGGCCTTTTGAAATGCTTCTTTGCTTAAGTGTTGTACATGGTTCTCTTTATGAATAAAGTTGATGTTCATTTGTTTCATTGACAGTTAGACTAGATTAGCTAAGATTTTGATTGTGTGCAGGACTTAGTTGATTCAGTTAAGTGTACACCGTGCAGGGCATCTCCACCTCTCTCTCATTCACCCAAGCTTCATCCAGGCCAGCTGCTCCATCTCCTAGTTAGGTTCCTCGTCTCACAACTGTCTTTCTGCCCACGTAACCCTACCTTATTTCTCCTCCATTGTCTTAGCCTTCTTTAAGTCAAGCCAGCTTTCCACACCCTCTCACCACTCCAACCATCAGTCCTTGGGTCATTTTAGGCCCCTACTCTGCCTCCCTATCCATTCATGCACCTTACCTCACTCACCCATCCTCCAAAATCCAATTTTTAAACATCCTGTAGAAAAATTACAGAACATCCTGTAGAAATCCTAAACATCCTGTAGAACCCCTGCAGACTTCCTGTAGAAGCTCACGAATGAGGTTTCTTGGCAGCCAAACTTTGTGAAACTCTCTGGAAGGGTGTTAGGGACCCCTTAGACCCTCTCTGAACCTTCCCAACCTTTCCCAAGCATTTCTCCCCTTGATCTACCCGTGCACAGTAAAAAGCCAGTTAGAAGCACATGCATGATAATTCCAACAACTTAATCAAAAATACAAAAAGATGTTTTCTTCAGATAGAGGTAGTCTAGACACATGTATTTTACCTTCATAGAAGTAATATCATCTCTTTCAGTAGTTTGCATGCTCTCCTTTGCGTCAGTAGGACCAGCTGGTAGAATTAGGGTTTGCTAGGGTTTGCGTTTCTTTTTGGCTTTCAGTTTCTTTTTGCAATTAGATTAGCTTCCTTCGAGTTAGCTTTCATCCATCAATTAAAAAGCTTCTTCTAAGAGCTCATAGAAGTTGGCTTAAGCTCCTAGTGGACTTGTGCTAGCTGACCAAGTGACAGCTGCGGCAAGAGCTAGTACTTGTGCATACAGCACCGTCGCTTCCAAGTTTGTTACGAACTACCGGGTTGATAAAATTAAAGAAGGGAGTTCCAGGAGTTGTAGCATTATTGCTACAATACTGGAGCCCACCATCTTTTTGGCGCCATTGCCGGGGAAGCGTCAGAGTATTGGTGATTGTCGCTTTTCTTCTATTTTCCACTACAACCTTCTGCTAAGTAGTTTATTTCATTTCCATTATGAAATTTCCTTTTTGCAAAAGTATATTAGAATTTCTCGCTTTCATAGATTAGCATTTCAATTCCGCAATTTCAATTTTGCAAGCGTAGATTAGCATTTCAATTCTGCAAGCGTAGACTAGCATTTCATTCCTGCAATTTCATTTGAGCAAAATAGATTAGTCCTTTCCTGCTTTCATTTCAATTCCGCATTTTCATTTCAGCAAGATAGTTAGTTGCAGTTCAATCTATTTTAGCTTTTGCAGGTACAAGTAGAAAAAAAAGAAAAAAACAACCAAAAAGATTTCATTTCATGCCTTGTAGGAGTAGAGATAATTTAGAAAAATATTTGCACAAAACCCCCCACTGCTTCACACAGCCAACCTTCTCTCTTCTTCGATGGCTGTGACTAAGAAGAAGCCCTAGGTGGACATCAAGGCATCTTTAAAGAACCTCTAGGGGAGAAGAAGAAGAAAACATTCCTCTGGAGCGAATGGCTACAAGCAGAAATGTTGGGAGCAGTACCTTATCCAAAAATGAATTTGCAAATCAGATGGAAGATTTCAAGAGTGATATGAGGCAGTTTCTTGCCATGCAACTGGATACCTTGCGGATCCAAAAGAAGCAAGAGGAAGCCAAGAGGGCTTTGGTCATCTTCTGTCCCAGGTGCACTAGAAAGCATCCTAGGAACGAATGTCCATTGCACTCCATAGAAGTGTGTTTTGTTTGTGAAAGAGACCATCCTACGAATCAGTGCCCTTCCTTGCCCAGAATCAAAGCTGCCTATCAAAGGGCTAAAGGAGCCACTGAATCACTCTATTATATGAACCAAAGGAGGCCACATGGACCTAGATCTTACCAGCAGGAACTGCAAGGGACATCCGAGACCTATTATGACTCCTATCAAGCCACTTTCATGCCTTCTTGGGGTCCCCCTGCTCATCCTTCCTGGTTCACACCTCCTCCTTGTTCCTTCACAGATCCATATTATTCCCCACCAATTGCTCATTCGTTTCACTCTTATGCTTAGCCACAACCTCAGTGGAATGCACCTTATCAGGGGTGGAGGCCCCGATACAACACTCCTCCCGCTTATTTTCCTCCACCACCTGCTCATCCACAACCATCGCCTCCTCCTCCACCAAGGCAACCCCAAATGCCTACCCAACCACAACCCCATCCGCATCCATCTCAAATGTACACCCCCACTGAGCTACCCATACCACCATTTCCAAACTTGTCCATTGGAGTAGCTCAACAAAATTGCAATGCTGAGACACAACATGTCCAAATGACTCCTCTTGAGCTCGATGATCTTCACCATAGCTCAGGAAGAGTGTTGCAAAGCAGAGATTATCTTGAAAGCATTGAAGGACCACATCCGGCAAAAGAAGATTCAAAAGAGGAGATCAAAGAACTATGGGCTGCACTTGATGAAGAGAAGAGATCAAAATCAAAGATCGAGCGAGCTCCCTCATGGTTACCATCAAATCTTCCATGTATTCAAGAGAAAGATCAGCAAAAAGAGGAAGATGAGGAAGTAATGTTAGAAGGTGACATGAAACATGATCCAGATCAACAAAAGAACCAAAGATATCAGAGCTATATTGAAATATGGTTTCAAACGGTCACTAAGTTGCAGCAGTACTCTCTTCTTCAGCTATGTTTGATCCCTTCAAAGTCAAATCATTTGGTCTCTGAGATCCGGATAGCTGTCAAAGCATTCATTTCGAGCCTTCACATCATCTTGTCTCTAATCTCGATGTGCACATGGCTACATTGGAAGTATTCTTATACTTGAAAAGAATTTTGTTTTCTTCAAGTAGGGTAGGGTAGAAAAAAAAAAAAAAAGGAGAAAAAAGAGAAAAATGAAAATAAGATGAAAATAAAAATCTAAGGTGAAAACCTCCTCGGAGGCGCCTTAGATTGGCTCATTGATTGAAAACCTCCATGAGGCGGTCAATGGGTTGGAAAAAAGAGAAAAGAGAATAAGATCTCTGGGTGAAAACCTCCCTTGGAGGCGCCCAGGGCAGGCAATTAGGGTGAAAACCTCCATGAGGCGCCCTAGTTGTTTTTCAAAAAAAAAAAAAGGGAAAAAGAAAAAGAAAAATAAATCTAATTTCCATTGAATAATTTCAGGTTGCAGCAATGACATTGCAGGTCAGGAGGATCACTCAAAACAAAGACAAATGATTTTTTGTGCCTTCTACAGGAAGTTCTGTATTTCTACAGGAAACATCCTGTAGAACATTCAAACGAACCAGATTCGATTTTGGAAGGGAGTCTAAGGCTTGGAATATATTGTTTAGGCCTGCAAGCATCCATGTTTCCATTCCTCACCCTTTTCCATCATCTTTCCCACCTCATTGTGCTTCTTCATTGTGCTTCTACAGGAAGTTCCTGTAGAAATTGTAGGAAGCTAGAAATGGATTTCAAAAAGGTGGTTTGGCGAACATGGTAGCTTCCTCAAGGGTTCAGAAGTCCTCCTGCACTTTTCAACCTCCTCCTCCATCATCTCCATGCCTGCATCACAACCCAAGCTCAATTTTTCTTTCCATGCAAAAACTTGTAAAATGCTTTAAAGAGAAAATACATAGAACAAAATTTGTTTTTGCCATAACTTGAAAACCATGCATCCATTTGAAAAACCATTTTACAGGGAATTGTATAGGGATGATGGAAACATGCTCGAGTAGTTTCAGCCAATTCCGGTGCACGGTTTCCAAGAAATCAGCCTCCATCACCATCAGCCATTTTTGCATTTTCTCCATATCCATGCATCCGTTTTAAAACCTGTTTCATGGGGAGATGCACATAGGTGGTAGTAGCCTACCCAAGCAGTTTCAGCCAATTCCGATGCACGGTTTCCGAGAAATTGATCTCTGAAATATTCAGCCATTTTCCATTTTTCTCGAAATCTGTGCATCCATTGATCACGATTTTGCTATGGGAGGTGCATCATGATGATAGGAACATGCTCAGCAATTTTTAGATCGATCCGGTTTACCGTTTGGGAGCAATGGCGAAAACAAGTTCTGGTCCTGTGAAAATTCAGCAGCAGCAGCTTGAAGGTGCAGATCTGAACGTGGAAATGAACTCCTGCAGCTTGCATCCGGCCAGAGGACACCTGCACAAGGAAAACAACCAAAAAAATCAGCAGCCAAGCCACATGCAATCACAAAAACAAATGCATGCAGCGAATGAAAGATCTCAGCACTTCACAGCAACCATGCACGACTTGCAGGTACGTGACTAAACTCGTTCCTCTATTTGCATGAATGTAATTCGTAAACATCATGAGCAATGAGATGGTTGGGATTAAAAAAATTGGTGGCCAGCTAACTGGCCACCCTCGTCCAGTTCAAACAGCGCTCGGTGGGTGAAATCGACACGTGTGCTCAGCCATCTCAAGAAGAAAATTGAAAACAGGTAGTGGTGGTTGTTTAAAATCCAACGTAATTGATGGAAGTGAATACAGGCAGAGAACTACAGTTCATAATTACACTACAGTGGGGACCAACGGTCTGCATGGGGCCAACGTGCACTTAGCCAGCTCACCCTCCATCAGTGGAAGCCTCCATAAACAGCCAATTGAACTCATCCTTGAAATGCTCTCACCACCATTGTTTCCATTTTATCATCGTGCCTGCAGCTGCAACAAGCTCCATAGCAGCAAAACAAGCTTTCTTGGCCATTTTTATTTAAAAAAAAAAAAAAAAACCCTCCTGCTTATCAACGTTCTCCAGGAAGTACGAAACAACGTTCAAAAGCAGAGGTGGATTGGAAACAGGATGGAAGTCGGTCCATGGAGATGTGGTCAGGGTCCCAACCAATGCAAGCTTACTTTGTGTCTATGGGGGCACTGGAGTTTAGTTTTTTTCCATGACACTAGTGACAGTGATATTTGCAGTCCTTGGTTTCCTTTCTCCTTTGAACCGTGGAAGTTTAATGACAGCTATGCTGCTATTATGGGTGTTTATGGGTTTCTTTGCAGGGTATGCATTGTCACGTCTATATAAGATGTTCAAGGGCACAAAACAGAGGAGGAACACGTTGAAGACAACATTCTTATTTCCAAGCATTTCCTTTTGCATTTTCTTTATTCTCAATGCACTGCTATGGGGAAAAAATTCATCTGGTGCAGTTCCTTTTGGGACTATGTTTGCCTTGGTCCTTTTATGGTTTGAAATTTCTGTGCCATTGGTCTTTGTGGGCAGTTACTTTCGCTACAAGAAACCTGCAATTGAAGATCCAGTGAAGACCAATAAAATCCCCAGGCAGATTCCAGAGCAATCTTGGTATATGCAGCCCATTTTCTCAATACCAATTGGAGGCATTTTGCCTTTTGGAGCTGTATTCATTGAACTGTTCTTCATATTAACTTCAATATGGCTGCATCAGTTCTACTATATATTTGGGTTCCTGTTCATTGTCTTTGTGATCCTCATTGTTACATGTGCAGAGATCACCATTGTCCTGTGCTACTTCCAATTGTGCAGTGAAGATTACAACTGGTGGTGGAGATCTTATTTGACTGCAGGCTCCTCAGCATTTTACTTGTTTCTCTATGCCACATTCTATTTCTTCACCAAGCTGGAGATGACAAAGCTTGTTTCTGGAATTTTATATTTTGGCTACATGCCCATCATGTCATACTCATTTTTTGCTCTGACCGGTACAATAGGTTTCTATGCATGCCTTTGGTTTGTGCGGACAATATACTCATCAGTGAAGATTGACTGAGGCTCTGCATGCAGCTACCATTTTTCAGAGGGGCCGTTTAAGTTTTGGTTTAGGGGAATGGTGCTTGCTCCTTTTATGTTGTTTTAGAGGTTTTTGGGTAACATTACAGGAGACACCAATGTCTATGTGCTGCTGTGGGAGTTAACGCTGAAGATGTTGCAGAAACACAATGCCGAAAGGGGGCCTCCCAACACAAGCAGAAGGGTCCCTACCAAGTTACCAGGCATCCTCACATCCACTCCCTCCATGAACACTCATTTTTTCAAGGTTCAGACACAATCTGGTCATGGTTCAACCTTCTACAGGAAGCTACAGGACTTTCTACAGGAAGTTCTGTATTTTTACCAAAAACATCTTGTAGAAGCCTTTGGGTAGGCCAGAATCAATTATGGAGAGGGATTTGAAGCTAGAAGTCTGTTGAGGAGGCATGCAACCACTCTTTTCTTCCATCCTCCACTGGTTTCATCTCCTTTCACCACCATTGCCACCATCAGATTGAATATACTTTCACAATCATACCAAAGCTGAAACTTCTCTAGGAAAAGGAGCATAGGCAGTGGGAAGAACAAAGAAGCATGGTTTCATGACAGAGAAGAGGACATCACTTCAGAAGCTTGGCATGACAGGGAGGCCACCAAGGCCATAAAAGATGAGGAGATAGATTGGTTGCTCAGAGGATGAGCAACACTTTCAGTAGGGGGGTGATGATGAGCCCCAAAAATGGATAATTATTTGGGCTCATTCAACCTCCTAATTCGACTTAATCCACCATTCTCATTAGTTTATTGCATGTTTTTGATTATATTTATGCTAATAGAGTGAATTGGGTTAGTCATTATGCCAACAAGTCTAATGGGTGCTTTGTGTAGCATTTTTGGTCAACTTGGAGACAAAATTGAAGGTTTTAATGAGCACTTGGCAGCCAAATTCGTGGGAGAACAAGGGAGAGGATTTGTAGGAAGGTGTCCCCTTCATTTATGGGCCCTTACCTCGAATTCTCCACCATTAGCTCGGAGTTCAAGGGCCACCAAATCAATCAGCACAAGGGCAACCAAGCAAGTCAAGTAGGACTGCTGTTAACTACAAGTCTTGGGCAGCCGAGTCCCTAAAGTTTAGGAGGACTGTTGGGGTCCTCAATTTGTATAAAGAAGAAGGCTTAGGGCCTCATTTGGGTTAGCTAGTGGTTAATAATTTTGTAGCTGGTAGTTAGTCATTTCATAGTCTTGTTGTAGTCATTTTGTAGTTCGATTTTTAGGCAGTAGATTAGCTTTGCTTTCAGCACATTTTCAAGTTCTCCTTGTGGACAGTTTTGATGTAACTCTTCTTGTCTTGCTCAATAAATATGAATCCAGCTTTGCACCAGCTCTAAATCTCTCTTAGGAGGCTGTAGCTCTTGGGGTTGGGCCCATCTCAAGCACCCAGTACCTCCTTTGATTATCTTTATGTGTTTTTGCTGCATTCTTAGAATAAAATCTGCTATTTAGATCTAAATCTTGTTTTGTTATTTAGTTTGTTTTTTTATGAGTAAAATAGCTTTTCATGCTCAGATTTAGTTGATAGGTTGTTAACAGAAAAAAGCTTCAAGAAAAGGGCCAACAAACATCTGTGGTTTCACCTCTCCCTCAGTGGGATCAGGAGCTGTGACTAGGATGACCTTGCTGCCCAACAAAAACACTAGTTTGCTTGTCCATGCAATCTTTGGTGTAATGTTTTCATTTGTAGGAGTTAATCATGTGTTTAGGCCTTTTGAAATGCTTCTTTGCTTAAGTGTTGTACATGGTTCTCTTTATGAATAAAGTTGATGTTCATTTGTTTCATTGACAGTTAGACTAGATTAGCTAAGATTTTGATTGTGTGTAGGACTTAGTTGATTCAGTTAAGTGTACACCGTGCAGGGCATCTCCACCTCTCTCTCATTCACCCAAGCTTCATCCAGGCCAGCTGCTCCATCTCCTAGTTAGGTTCCTCATCTCACAACTGTCTTTCTGCCCACGTAACCCTACCTTATTTCTCCTCCATTGTCTTAGCCTTCTTTAAGTCAAGCCAGCTTTCCACACCCTCTCACCACTCCAACCATCAATCCTTGGGTCATTTCAGGCCCCTACTCTGCCTCCCTATCCATTCATGCACCTTACCTCACTCACCCATCCTCCAAAATCCAATTTTTAAACATCCTGTAGAAAAATTACAGAACATCCTGTAGAAATCCTAAACATCCTGTAGAACCCCTGCAGACTTCCTGTAGAAGCTCACGAATGAGGTTTCTTGGCAGCCAAACTTCGTGAAACTCTCTGGAAGGGTGTTAGGGACCCCTTAGACCCTCTCTGAACCTTCCCAACCTTTCCCAAGCATTTCTCCCCTTGATCTACCCCTGCACAGTAAAAAGCCAGTTAGAAGCACATGCATGATAATTCCAACAACTTAATAAAAAATACAAAAAGATGTTTTCTTCAGATAGAGGTAGTCTAGACACATGTATTTTACCTTCATAGAAGTAATAGCATCTCTTTCAGTAGTTTGCATGCTCTCCTTTGCGTCAGTAGGACCAGCTGGTAGAATTAGGGTTTGCTAGGGTTTGCGTTTCTTTTTGGCTTTTAGTTTCTTTTTGCAATTAGATTAGCTTCCTTCGAGTTAGCTTTCATCCATCAATTAAAAAGCTTCTTCTAAGAGCTCATAGAAGTTGGCTTAAGCTCCTAGTGGACTTGTGCCAGCTGACTAAGTGATAGCTGCGGCAAGAGCTAGTACTTGTGCATACAACACCGTCGCTTCCAAGTTTGTTACAAACTACTGGGTTGATAAAATTAAAGAAGGGAGTTCCAGGAGTTGTAGCATTATTGCTACAATACTGGAGCCCACCAGTTAGTGCAAGGGAGTAGGCCTTAGAAGAGGAAAGGCTCTATAGTCGAGTGCACAGAGGCCTACAACAGCATCTACATTTGAGTGCGTGGACCCCTACAGCTGAGTGCGCAGGGAAGTATTGTCTGTAAACCTATACTGAAGATCAATAAAGAAGATTGTTGCAGAAATTCTTGTGTTTTATCTCTTTACTTCTATTATGTATGATTTCGATATATGATGTGATGAGATGATGTCTTTATAAAACAATGATGTATTTATGTGTGAATTACTTGATCCATCTTATTAAGTAAACAGAATTAATGTTAAGTGATTACGCGAAGATCATAACACTTTCTATTAAAGTTATTGAACACTTCGGTAGATCTGAGTAAATATTGATCTAAGGATAATCTATGATGTGCGTAAGTAGCTAATTTGCCTGTTCAGGGTCTACAAAAGCTAGTCGTAGACCTTTACAGAGGTCTAGGGGGGAATTAAGGGAAATTGCAATGCTAAGCCTTAAGGGCTTAGAGATATATGCAAAGGAAAATCGAGGTCACAAAAAGACATCACACTGATCTATGGATGCAAAAACTTGGTTCCAACATCCTCCCATATTGATTTGGGTGAGACCTTAGTCCGCACTACACGGATTGATGCTAAGAGGGCCAGTAGTGTAGGGTTTTGTTTGGCACAACTAACTCTGAACCTGGGTCAGGACCCAATAAGCCAACATGAAGGTTGTAGCCTTCTGAAAGCTGGCACCTGCGTACTGGTACAAGTTTATACTAGTACGAGAGTTAGGGGGTTGTAGCTCCCTTCCAATAGGAGCTGGAGAATGAGCCAAGGTTGTAGCCTTCTATAGGTGGATGCATGTGTACTGGTACGAGTCTCCACCAACACAAGATTGTAAAAATCTTTTCTTTATATTGAAAGAAGACAGAGACGACATCAGCGGGTGGTTTTTTTCCCGCATTAGGTTTCCACCTTAAATCCTGGTGTTCATATGTGTTTATTTTGTGTGATGGTTTATTTTGTTCTTACTGCACATGCTTACTGTCTATCTAATGTTTAATAAATTATTGATGCACTGGCTGAGATAAACAGATGATGAATTAACTAAAACATAAGTTTATTGGATTTACTCTAGTTGTCTTAAGAATAGTCACATACACACGTGGGTTCCTTTCAGTAAATTCACGTACAAAAATCAAAATATGAAATGAAAAGTTTGTGATTTTGAAAATACTGATTCACCACTCACCCCACCCCCCCGCCCCTACCCCCCTCTCAATATTTTTCCTAACACCTCAATTGTGAGTCATTTAATTTAATTAGATAAGTATATTTACTTGTATATATGTTTCACTATGAATGATGAATGATATTTTTATGTATTGTGACAATGAATGAATCAACATTGATAAAGGAGTAATGTGTTATTCATATATGTCTACAATGAGATGTATATGTGAATGTTCTCATGGTTTTTAAGAATTTTCATGTCCCCGAGTTGTTGATACTTTCTTGAGTTACATATCTATTTACATGGTCTTGTATGAATGCTTGATGTGTCCAACTAAACTATACAATATGTGAATTCTATTATTGGGCATGTTATGGATCTCATGGATCTTTGAAGTATCTAATATTGTTGATTGTGTTTCTTGGTAAAAGACTAATGATGTTGTAATGTATGATTTATCAGTGGATATGATAGTATTGTGTGGAATCCCTTTTATGGTCTAATATGATGCTAATGTGCTTGAATTTACAGAGTAGTGTTAGCCATGACTTGTCTTGTTTCTATGCCTATTAGTAGGCATGTTCATAGCTTAATTGATGTGTTATGGCCATGTCTAATGTATGGAATGTTAGTGTTGGAATGAGGGTTTCATTCCTGTAGAAGTTAGTGTTCTGAGAAGCACTAGGCATCAAGGAAATGTTTGCAAAAAATCCCTTGAAAGTCTTGGAATTTCTAATTCTGAGTATTGCAAAGAATTAGACTTGTATCTAGATCTATATAAGTCATTGGATGGCTTTTGTATTCAGTTTGAATTCACTGTAATACTAGTGGATGTATTCGGGAGTTCAAGGATCTAGTTGGTTTAATCTTCTGTGTTTTTATGTAAGTATTGGATTCAAAATGATTTGACATCTCATGAAGGAAGCACGTAGAGTCAATATTCAACAAGGGCCCCACTTAGGTGGAGTCAGATGTTATATCATTTCATAAGTAAATCTAATATCTGGGTGATTTGGGAGGTTTTGCTCAATGAAAAGTGTTTGTGACATGGATTGGGTTAATACTGATTTCATAAAATGTATAGAGTTTCCAAGGTGGGCCTAGTGTGATGAGATAATGGGCATGATGCCAGATGTATTAACGCATGAAAGTATACGAGCATTCGGGGTGAAAGCCATGGTACATTCCTTGGGAAAAATGGATAGTGGGACAAGGTCAAATGCACTTGTGAATTTGTAGTGGTCTGAGAATCCTGGGGTCTAGGAAGTTTTCCAAAGTGAAAATTCCATGTACACCCATATATTACCCAAAGATGGATACAAAGGGAATCATTGATTTGCACAAAAGGGCCAGATCTAGTGGGGCTTGTAAAGTGAGGCGAGGTGGAAAATGTCGCAGATGACATGGAAAGGCCATGTGGGTGCCATGTTTCAACATTTGGCTGATGTGGTAGGAGTTAATTGGCTAAACTTTAAAATGGCATAACTTTCAATCCAAGACTCAAATTGAGGTAAAATTTATATCGCTAGAAATATATTGATGAGATGAATGCAATGATTTTGTCTAAATTTAATTCCACAATATTTGGTGAAGAGGGTGTTGATGGGGAAAAATGTCCCACCAACAGTGTGGAGTCCCAATTATAACTCACACCATTTGGGATACGAGTCCCATCCAGTATGTGGCCCTAACTTCCACCATGTATGTTTTTCTCATGGTCGTTGAATTTGGAGATGTTAAAGTGAGGGTAAGAAAAAATCCCCAGAAATAGGGGACGAGGTTAGCCCATGATTGAAAAAATCACAAAGCGATGTGCAAGAATAAGGTAACAAAATAATAAGAAGAAGCATATCTCAAATAGGAACCAGTTAGCCAAAACCATATAAGACATAATATTGAGAGTGCTAGAGGTTAACTGCAAAATAGTTCGCAATAAGTTACTAGCATTAATGTGGAATAAGAGAGAATATATTCGAAAGTAAACACATGTGAAACAACTACGAATTAGTTGATGAACATATCACCTGCATGAAAGCACACATAAAAACAAAATGAAAATACCAGATAACCAATACAACCACTATGAAGGTGCACGAGAAAGTGAAGAACTTCTCATTATTTATGTTGCAAATTCAATGTACATGTCAAGTAAGTCCATTAAAGCCCAATAGTGGAACATGGGATAAACATACCATCTTCAAGGTAAAACCCTAGCCTCACCATAGCTCACCATTCTATTTTCCAAGAGCAGAATGCTTCTAGCTCCTTAAGCAAAAAATAACTCTCTAATGCTAGCCTCACTTAAGTGATCCAATTCCTCTCTAGATGAGGCATGAGGGTATATTTATAAAAATGGGGAGGTGGTTTTTCATCTTCACAGTTACCTCTCATATTCCTTATGACCTTTCATATACCTTGTAGTCATAGTTAGAGTCACAATTTCTAGTGGTAGTGGCACTTTGTAGTAGTAGTCACAATTTCTAGTCATAATCACCCTTGTAGTCAGAGTCACAATTTCTAGTCATAGTCACCCTTGTAGTCATATCCACAATTTATATTGGAAGTGGCACTTTGTAGTTGAAACCATAATTTCTAGTGGAAATGGCACTTTGTAGTCGCAATTCCAATTTCTAGTGGCAGTGGCACTTTATAGTCGCAGTCACAATTTCTAGTCACAATCACCCTTGTATCCATAGTCACCCTTGTAGCCGCAGTCAACCTTGCAGTTACAATCACAATTTTTAGTCATAGTCACCATTGTAGTCGCAATTTCTACTTGCTGTCACCATTTGTAGTCGCGATTGTAATTTGTAGTGGAAGTCATAGTTTAAAAGTGAGACTTGGATTTTTCGCATGCAATGAGGATAGTATTAGTCGCAAGTCATATTTGTAGAGGGTAGTCAACAAGTCACTAGGAACTAGACTTGTAATTCTCAACTTAATAAAATGAGTTTCACAGTGTAAGTTGCAAATCACACTTCCATAGGTCAGGCAGACTAGCACTACAAGTTGCAATCGTGACTTGTGACAAAGGAAAAAAAATGTAAATTTTTCAAGGCTTAAGGCAAGGTCCATTGTCTCCTGTAAACTCAAGTGTGAATGAAGCTAGGTTGATTCTTGTAATATTATGCCAAAATTGAACTACATATGAACCCTGATGCAACTTATAACCTTGTTGACATGATAGTATCTACTCCCATTACAAGCTGGTCCAAGTGCTATTAAGCCTCTTGACCTGATTGCAACTTCATCCAAACCCCAAGCATACAAAAAAGTGTACATAAGCATAATTTTGACAACTTCTTAGAGAGATAATTCTTATAACCTACATAAAAATAAATGGAGAAGAACCATTGGAATATCCTTTGAAAAATTCCCAAAACCCTAATGTCAAGGATGAAGTAGGACATGCAAGCTTAGGTGATGTGCCTCATAGACATATAAGAACTTGTAGCCTTAATGATAACTAGGTTATCAAAGATTTTTGACTATTACAATCAAAAGGAATATCCATTAAGACCTTGAAAAGAACAGGGGGACCCAAAATTTAGATATACAGGCTAAAAATTTTGGGTGGTGTTGTAGCAACTACAACAATTGGTGAATCACTGGTAGAATCTAGCATCTCTACCTATGTCATCGCAACAAATAGAATCTTATTAATAATTCAATGAAGTATTGAATTGGATATTGTGGGTACCACATGGGTTACTTGACCTTTTACATATATTCCATTCATTTGTCTCCTTAGTTAGCTCATGTTAGTTTTTACACACTAAAATAAGAGCTCACACACATAAGTCTTTGACAAGGATTCATGAGAACGTGAAAAACAATTTATTGTGTTCAAAACTTTAAAGTGAGTTTTTAGTGTTACTCGTTTTCCATCATGCCTGTTCAGTACCTTGGCAAAGTTACTCTGCATAAACTCTCTATGTAGGAAGTCATTCTCATTCCTTACCCTTTATTTAATTTATTTTCTTTTGGATTCACTTTGGCATAATTTATTAAGGCATTCATTGTTCTAGGGAGGAAGAGAGGCCTCGACTTATTTTATGGGAAAGAGAGGTTGTTTCTTGTTTGAAAGAAACTAATATATTTTATGACTTAGGTTTTCCCTCATGCCATGCTTCAATATCTCATCTCTGACTGATAAGTGGATAGTAAAAAAGCACAATGAAATATTAGCACCATATTGGAAACAAAATTCAACCTTTATAGATATAGGCCTTACGAACAAATTAGTGTTTCGCACCAATATCAAATCATATTTTCCTTGTTAATAGATTAGACTTACATATATATATTAGGGACAAGGTTTCATTGCTAGGGCCTGCAAGAGTTTGCCTCTTGGTGTGACCATTATATCCACGCATGACCATTGATGGGATTTCAACATTAGGGAAAGGTGATCAAAGAATCTATTATGGGGTTTATTCATGTACGTGATTGCAAAGAGAATGTAGAGAAACAATCTTAAATTAAATGGTAAATGCTATTGCAACAAAAATGAAAAATGGAAGAGAAGATGCAATGCCATGTAGAAAATAAGTAAATTCAATGCAAGCAGAAGATAATGTTAAATTCATCATGCAATGAAATATACAAAGCTAGATTCAATAAAGGAATTTTTATGAAATAAAATGCAATGCAAGAAAAATGATCTAAATGTAACTATGAGGCCCATGCAATGATTATGTAGACAATTCCTAAATGCAATGCATTCAAGAGAAATATAGAAAGACGAATTCATAAAACTACCTTCGATAAAAAGGGAAATCAATGCTGGAAAGCTAGCAAGAAAATACAACATAAAACATGTATGCATAATTTGACTAACAAGAAAACCCTAACTAGTCTAAATCGAAACCCTAATCTAACCCAAAAGGAGGCTAGTTCATGTGAAGTGAAACTTCCAATGTAGCCAATGTAGTTGTTCTCGACTTGCAAAAACAAAGTTGTCACCGATTAAACTGAGTATGAAGTGTTGTGCAAAAACAAAAATGCTTACATTTGTAACTTGCATGGAAGACAGAAGATCACCCCTGCTGGAAGGAAAGCATGCCAAAAAATATTACTTCAGCCATACTAGAATCCTATTTTGGTATATATAATGGAAACCTTGGAAGCTCCTCAAAAGTGTTCATTAATTTATATATATCAAGTGCATGAGAGAAGAGATGTCTCTTATTTGCAGAATAATTTTGTAACAACCTTGGTTAAAAATCTATGTAAAAATATATAAGACCACAGTCATGGGACACACATTCTAAGCTGAATAGGTTGAAAAACATCATAGTGGGTGTTGATTTGTTTTATTATGGCTAAGGAAATTTGCAAAGGAAATGGTGAAGGCTTTGGAAAGGCATGAGGCATTTATTGACATTTTATTTATGAAAGTAATGGAAGTTAGGAGAAAAGGAAGGTGAAAGGTCACAGATTGCATGCGAGGAGGAAAATGAAGGAAAATAATGGAAAATGGAGAAAATAGAGGCCTTATTAATAAAAATTATTTTGAGGATCAAAGGGTGGGTGTGATCAGTGTAAGCCTCATCAGTTTAGTTTTGGTGGAGCTCTCTTCTATTCTCTCTCACACTCTTGGATACTTAGAGTTTTCTTGGATAACTCTTGGAAAGTGTGGCATACTTGGAGCTTTGGAGAAAGAAGGAAAACGAAGAGTAGGAAAGTTCAAGAGGACATCAGGATCCAACTACAATGGGTTTTTCTTACAAGTACCGAGTTGCATGTATATTTTCCTCACTAGTTTTGGCATTCATGGCATATGGATGTGGATTATTGATCATGATCTATCACTAGCATGGAGGATTTCCTGGATTGATAGTGAACGGCCTAGCCTTTCCATTTCCTAGAAAACCATGGAGATTGTGGGTTTATTTCCTTGTTTTTTTTTGGTTGGTTCTCATGTTTCCTTAGCTTGAGTCGAGTTACTAGTTCTTAGAGCCTTGGTTGGACAAACTCTCTGGAGCCCTTGGTGGGTTGAGTTACTAGTCCTGGAGCATTGATTGGAACAAACGCTATGGATCCTTGGATGGTTTTGATTGATGTGTTCTATGATATCCCACATTCATGCTTGGAATATGGCACAAGGGTGAATGGTTGAAGAGAGATTTGGCTCAACCATTCTACGGTCAGGTGGAATGTGGTAGTCCCATACCAGGTTGGCTTTTGCATCATTAATATGAGGTTATTTCTCCTTGTTATCTCATGAGTATTATACTGGTTTATATGTGGATTATATGGATGTTGTTTCCTTGGTATTTTTGTTGTTATTATGTTGGTTATGAATATGTATTATGACAGTGGCTATGTATGGCTCTCATCATGTTTTTACTTGTATATGAATGAATAATGTATCTATGGCCTAATGGATGATAATGAAACTAAAGCGATAATGAAACAATGTCTCATAATGAATCTCAGATAAGTATGAGACCCCTATGCTCAGATCTGTTATTTACACCTGTATATTACATATTTGTGATATGTTTGAAGAAATGCCTGTCATGGCCAGTAGGGGTCCAATTAAGGTCTTACTTAAGTAATTGCATTCGTACTGTTATTTCCATATTATCTTATTGTTATGAAGGTGTCATTCAATTATGGGTAGTGACCTGGGCTCTGGGCCTGAAAATGTGACTTAAATCCTTGATATGTTGGCACAAAACTGAGTAAAAGAGTCCATGGATGCTAGCTTGCAGGCTTGTGAGAGTATCCAAAGGTCCATGGATGCTAGCATTCCCATAGAATGAGAGCGTCCAAAGGTCAAGTGGTCCAAAATCTCAGTGGGACATAGGGGTTGGTTGGTAAAAAGGTTGGATTGGTTCTTGAGGGTCGTAATGCTGACGTTGAATGCCTGTATGGTGTGTTTCCATTGGTTCCACTTCCTTAACATGACTTAGGAGGTAAAATCATATAATAGTGAGCTCTCATTGCATGTTTACCCCGACTGGCCGGTTGCTTAGCTAGATGTGGGAGGAGGGTGTTACAGAGTGGTATCAGAGCACGGTTCACCCCTCATACTAGATAGGTTGGGTGTTGGTCATGAATTCATGTTGGGTGCATATGTGTTCCTTATGCTTGTATTCCATGTGCTTGTTGCATTTTCATGGTGTTGATCATGGTTGTAGTGATGTCGCCATGTGAAGGTTTATAGTGTTGTTGTGGAATGTGTCGTCATGAGTGTATGGTTGTATATGCATTTGTTATGCATGTTAGTGTCCATATGATGCTATGCATGCATTATCATGGTTATGCTTATGCATGCATGGTAGTTCGGACATGCATTGTGAGGTTGTTGTATGCAATTAGGTCATGATGATGATGTTAATATGTTATGATGCTAATGTGTTGGCTAAGATAGAGTAGGAGATGCAAATCATTAAAGTGAAGTTGCAACAATGGACTTTGGGGTAAGAGAAGATCATCATACATGTATTGTATGTTTGGCATGCAGATGTGTAGGTTAATGATTTTTATGTACATTATGGTTATGTGTATGCCTTGATTCTATTGATGTTATGGTTATATACATGATAGATTCTAGTTGATTAATGTAGTCATATGCACATGTTTCAGATAGTCATGAATGATAGTAATCTATGGTTGTATGCATTGCTATTGTTTTTTTATGTTATATAACTTGATGATTATGTATATGTTGTTGATGAGTATGTTATAGGTTAAATCATTGTTGTTATATGGTAGTTAGCTTGATGATTAGGTTTATCGCAATAAGACCTTGATGTTATGTGTATCATACTAAGTTGGATTGGTCTATGAAAATGGTTAGGGTTATGACATTAAGGTATGATTTAATATGATGTGATATTATGTCATACTAATCTAGACTGACTGTGCATATGTGATTATTATGTATGAATGATAATTGTTTATGAGTTTATGATGTGGACATGTTAGCTAGTCACTATTATGGATATCATGACCTTATTTTTGGATGAGTTGATATGTTGTGAAGTTATATCATTCTAATCTAGATTTTGCAGACAAGATAGCCTCCCCTGAGATACATTAAGGTATAAGTTTTCTTATGTCATATATTTGGTGCTTGACTATTTGGTTATGTCGTCTAGTTGATTAATTTAACATGGTATGTTTGCAGGTTGGTTGGATGTTTGGTGAATTGCATAATATGAATATGTGTTCAAATGATATTGTTTTAAGATTATTGTACTAACACATATGTGTTGAGATAGTTGATATGTACTTGAGTGTAGTAGGTGATAGTTGTAGTCTTATGTCTAATGACTATGAGTTGACTATGAATTATGACATGATTGTTAGTCTTGGTAAAGGTTGATTTCGAAATGATAGATATGATTTTCTTGATATTTGGAATGTGTGGTTGACATGTGTGAAGAGTTGCAGGAAAAATGCTTGGTATTATCAAGACAAGGTAATAGTTGATGCGTTTGTAAAACTAATAGTTGGGTGATGTGACAACACATAGTAAACCCCAATTCCAACAAAATAAAAAGGTAGAAGAAAGGAATTGGGCAAGAATTCCTTTGGCTATATTTGGAAACTCTAATTCGAAATGAATGAGTGCTTTGCATACAGGAAGTCTTCTTAACCTTGATTTTTTCTGACATTATGTGGACATGTGCTATAATCATGAACATGTATTTGACAGGTATATTAGCTAGTTTCCAGTTATGGGTGGATTCGTCAAGGGAATTGGAGCCCTTGAGAGATGGCATAGACATGTTCAGTTACAAGGAAATGTGCTTGGCACAACAAGGTAAGGTGACTAGTATGTTGTTATGGTTATTTATGCACTGGTAGTTATGAGTTCATGGAAATATGATGCAGGGGATTGCATGGAAAAGAGACTTCCATGAAATCTTGAAGAAGGATCAGGTTGAGATTTCCTTTGGAAGCACTAGAAACCATAGGGATTGAGTCATTGTGTCTGTTATTAGTCTTGTGCTTTTGTTCTTTTGTGATTTTCTTGCACTTTATTTGTAGTTTTGTTATGTCTAGTGCATGATCATGCCACTTTGTCTGTGCTGTCGTATTGTTATTGGTTTTCTCTTGCTTGCTTCTTGGTATTTCCTTTTATGTTTTGAGAGTCTTGGGAAGTTATTGGGAAAAAATGAAATTTAATGGAGCTCGGGGAGAGTTGTGTGGTACCCAAGAAGTGATGTAAGGCCGGATGAATCTCATTGCATGTATAAGGGTAGTTGAAGGCAAGAGTATGACAGCCAGTTGGATTGGTTGGGTCCATTGGTGTAAATGTATGATGGCAGGACAATCATGAGAAAAGTAATGAGGAAAGGTAAAGTAAATGGATTTGAGGTGTCAGATGCCTTGGCTATGTTGGGAACTATTGTTCTCAATGTTGTGCATGTTGTGCATAGATAAAGGAAATTCTCTTAACCTTGACCCTATGCTATCTAGTAATTATGTTGTCATTACGATTATGTTGATGTTTATATGTATACATGTATGTATGTATGTCGTTCTGACATGTTTTTCATGGATCATGATTGTTTAATGCTAATATTTATATGTACATGTGTATGTATGCATATCGTTGTCTAGTAAGATCATGATTGTTTTATGATAATGTTTATGTATATGTATCTATGTCACTATCTAACAGGGTTTTCAGGGATCATTCTTGTGGAGGAATGATTGCTTATGCAGGTGAATGGCATGACGAGGTTCTTGGTCTTATGGGAATCAAGTGGGAAGAGTAGTCATGAAAAATATATGAGGTCAGTATCATGTGGATATGAATTGATATTGTATGCTTGTATTATACCTATGTTTATGTTATGAAAGGTAATGCTAAAGGATACATCAACAGAATGAAGCAAAGTGATTTGCAACATGCTAGGATAAGCATGGATGGCAGAGAGACACTAGAAGCAAGGTTTATTGGTAGAGTCAATGTGGTTTTGGATGTGTGGTACTACTATTGTGCAGATGTTGTATATTTTGTACATGTTTCATTGTTGTGTGCATGTGGTGTTGTGCATATATAGTGTGTATACATGTTTTTTATGCAATGTTATGTACAAGGTGGTACCCATAGTGTTGTGCGATTGTTGCATATGCAGTGCTGGGTATAGATGGTGCTATGTACATGTTGGATATGCAGTGTTGTGTAGATATTTTATTGTGCACATGATGAATATGTGGTGTTGTGTGCATATGGTGTTTTGCGCATGTTGGAGATGTAGTGTTGTGTACATAGGGTGCTATGTACATATGGTGTTGTGTGTAGGTGGTGTTGTGTACATGTCGTGCATGTGGTGTTCTGTACATGTGGTGTCTCGTATATGTCGTACATGTGGTGTTGTGTACATCTGGAATTGTGTACACGTTGTACATGTGGTATGATGTACATGTGGTGTTGTGTACACGTTGTGCAAGTGGTGTCATGTACATGTGATGTTGTGTACACATTGTGCAAGTGATATTGTGTACATGTTGTACATGTGGTATTATGTGCATGTCGTACATGTTGTGTTGTGTACATGCAGTGCTATGTATGTGAATTATGTAGTCAT
The DNA here is from genome assembly GCA_031772625.1 of Pinus tabuliformis. Lineage (NCBI taxonomy): Eukaryota > Viridiplantae > Streptophyta > Pinopsida > Pinales > Pinaceae > Pinus > Pinus tabuliformis. Next base: position 40,587,159 of record CM062807.1, on the reverse strand, counting down.
GCTATCATGACATGTGTATTTGTTGTGTTGTACTTTGTGTAGTACATGTATTATGTTGTGTTGTATGCCATGTGTAGGTACATGTATTGTGTGGTATTGTATATCGGTTATAGATGTATTGTGTTGTGTTGTACAGCAGGTGTAGGTACATGTATTGTGTGACATTGTACATCAGGTATATATGGATGTATTGTGTTGTACATCGGGGGTAGATGCATGTATGTTTTGTGTTGTACCCTGGGTGTAGGTTTATGTATGTGTTGTTTTGTACCCTAGGTGTAGGTGTATGTGTGGTATGTCAAGTGTAGGTGTATGTATTGCATGGTGTTGTATGTCATGTGCAATTATATGTGTGATGCACACTATGTGTATATGCACATGGTTGAGGAGAAGGCATTGGGTGTTTGTCAGGTGTGGCAATAGATCTAGAGTGCGTACGGAATAAGGACAATGGCAGAAGCTAAGGATTGATTAAAGGATAAGCATCATTATTTTATTTTATTTTTATTATGCATGTGATTTATGATTTTGGTCTATAATGATTACATGTGATCTATGATTCTGACTTATGATAGTTACATGTGATTTATGATTTTTATTTATGACGGTTTTGTTTTGAGCTAACTTGATGTGATATGTTTATAAATAACAATTTGGTCAAAGATGCTAGATTTACTTATTGTGATAGGAAGTAAACAAAATTTTAATGTACCTTATTGACGGGCCACCAATGAGGTATGATTTGAGTTTATTTCAATTTATTTTAAATCTAATGGAAGTTATGTGCTTGGTACAGGAAGTATAGTAATGCCTAGTTGGGTGGTTGAAATTGATTGCAATAATTTGCAACAACAAAAGGCATTGAAAAATGCAGCAGTATGTTGGTAAAGCATTCAGGAGTAGGGCCATTGTGGGACACTGGTACCCAATAGTGTCCATTGATTTCCATGAACATGCTATGACCGATATGATGGTTTTAAGGCAGGGATATGCCTTGGTTTTTGTATCTTCTGATGCGAGGAAGCCTTGCCAAGGGATGGAATGTCCGATATGGGGGTGTCAACGGAACTTGGAAGGTGAGTGACTGCAAGGAAGGGGGTGATCGGATCGCTAGAGGAATTATGTAGCAGAGAAGGGAAGGTCGGGGATATATTTTATTTGGTCATTAACATTGCTAGATGGAATCAAATGCACATTGGGAGTGTGACCTAGAAAAATGAGTTACTAACTATTCATTGAGAGGATAAGTGGCACATGATTATAGCATTGGACATTGGATGTAGATTTGATATTATAGTGGATTCTGGACTTCCTAGGAAGGAGGTGAATCTTGGTATTACTTTGAGGGTGAAGGTGTGAGCCTCTAGATTCCCTTGTTACAGATGCAGGCATCGTATAATTTTATTGTCTAGTTGAGCAAATGTGCATATGTTTATATGTGTGTATTATTGTAAATACTGTATCGAGCTGGATTTATAAAGCTCCGTCAACGGTATGATTACATGTTGGGTGAAGAAAATGTGTATGTGTGTAGATGTGGTTATTATTGTAAATACCATAATGAGGTATGTTATAAAGCTTTAGTAAATGGTATGTTTGTCATGTTTTGGCAGATGGTCATTGTAAATATTGCAATGAGCTATGTTATAAAGCTACATGGGTAGTATGTTTTGTTTTCAGTAGTCTTTTTGGTTATAGGTGTCATTGAACACCGATGACAGTCTTCCCCCAAGGGGGAGGGCTATGTAACAACCATGGTTAAAAATCCATTTAAAAATATATAAGACCACGATCATGGGACATGTATTCCAAGATGAATGGTGGGAAAAAAATCCTAGTGGGTGTTGATTCGGTTTATTATGGCTTAGGAAATTGGCAAAGGCTTTAGAAAGGCATGAAACATTTATTGACATTTTATTTATGAAAATAATGGAAATTATGAGAAAAGGAGGGTGAAAGGTCACAGGTTGCATGTGAGGAGGAAAATCAAGGAGAATAATGGAAAATGAAGAAAATACAAGCCTCATTAATAAAAAGGATTTTGAGGATCAGTGGGTGGGATTGATCAGTGTAAGCTTGGTCAGTTTAGTTTTGGTGGAGCTCTCTTCTATTCTCTCTCACACTCTTGGATACTTAGTGTTTTCTTGGAGCACTCTTGGAGAGTTTGGCATACTTGAAGTTTTGGAGCAAGAAGGAAAAGGAAGAGAAGGAAAGCGCAAGAGGACATCAGGATCATCAGCTACAATGAGTTTTTCTTGCAGGTACTGAGTTGCATGTATGTTTTAATCACTAGTTTTGGCATGCATGACATATGCATATCAATTATTGGTCATTATCTGTCACTGGCATGGAGGATTTCCTAGATTGACAGTGGATTGACTAGCCTTTCCATTTCTTGGACAACCATGGAGATTGTGGGATTATTTCCTTTTTTTGTTTTGGTTGGTTATCATGTTCCCTTAGCTTGGGTTGAGTCACTAGTTCCTTGAGCCTTGGTTGGACAAACACTTTGGAGCCCTGTAACATCTTGGGTTGAGTTATTAGTCCTGGAGCCTTGGTTGGACAAATTCTTGTTGGCATTATGATACATATGTTGTACTTGATGGAAACCCACTCATCTCAGATGATAAATTATAGTGCAGCAAAGTTCACGCACTTTCATGAAGATAAAAGTTTCTTTCATGAAGATAAAAGTTTCCTTCATGTAGAGAAAAGTTCACGCACTTATATGCAGAGAAAAGTTTATTTCATGTAGAGAAAAGTTCACGCACTTTTATGTAGAGAAAAGTTTATTTCATGTAGAGAAAAGTTCACGCACTTTTATGCAGAGAAAAGTTTATTTCATGTAGAGAAAAGTTCACGCACTTTTATGCAGAGAAAAGTTTATCTCATGTAGAGAAAAGTTCACGCACTTTTATGCAGAGAAAAGTTTATTTCATGTAGAGAAAAAGTTCACGCACTTTCATGCAGAGAAAAGTTCCTTTCATGAAGAGAAAATTTCACGCACTTTCATGGTTGGCTCATGGTATTAGTCCGACAGTTTTTGATCCTATGGTTTTGGTCCGTGGTATTGCATCCAAAAGTGTTGATCTCACGCACTTCCATGGTTGGTTCATGGTATTAGTCCTATAGTTTTTGATCCTATGGTTTTGGCTCGTGGTATTGCATCCAAAAGTGTTGATCTCACGCACTTTCATGGTTGGTTCATGAGTTTTTTGATCCTATGGTTTTGGACCGTGGTATTGTGGAAGGCCTAAGACTATAAAAGAGGAGGGAGATCATTTGGCAAAGTATCATCGAATGAATTGAATATCTAATAAGTGCTAGATCTGAAATATTTGTGATTGGGTTATGGTGCAGATCTGGATCTGAATGAAGGAGGAACCTTAGCACATAAAGAAGGATAAGTTCTTTTGATGGGTCATAATCTTTATGCTTGAATAATAGTATCTTTGCATGATTTTGATCTGTTATATGAGGCGCATGCTTGATCTATAAATCTGACAATCTGGGTTAATTAGTGTCTGAATATTTGAAAGAAGGAATTATCCTTTATAGATCTGCACGCAGGTTTCAGGTTGTTGAAGTAGTGTATATCTTTAAATTGTGATCTAGCTGCCTCTGTCTATTGCTGCAGTATTCTGGGTTCAGAATTTGGTGTGTGGTTACTGTTACTATGTTCTGGGTACAACTGTCAGAGAAGTGTTTACTTGATTCAGTGCTAATTGGGAAAGGAGATTATTTGATGTAGATATACTTGATGATTGATTGATGTTCATGGATCCAGTCTGAAAATTTATGAAACGTGGTCCCTGGAAGAAAGAGAAGGTTGTAGCCTTCAGTAGGCCAGCACCTACGTACTAGTATCTTGGCTAGTACAAGAGCTAAGGGGGTGGTAGCTCCCTTCCAGGAGAAGCTGGAGAACGAGAGAGGGTTGTAGCTCTCTGCAGGTTGTAGCCTGCATACTGGTAAAGGACTGCACCAGTACAAAATCATTGTAAAAGGAGTTTCTAATTGAAAGAAGATAGAGACATATTGCAGCAGGTGGTTTTCACCCACAATGGGTTTCCACCTTATATCTGGTGTTCTTTTTTGTGACTATTTGCTTTTCTTGTTCCTGTTCATTATTTTATGATACTGACATACAAAGTAATGATCAATATTTGAAGAATTATTCAAATTACAAATAAGGAAGATAGATTGATAAGAATTTGATAATACTGATTCACCCCCCCCCCCCCCCCCCCCTCTCAGTATTATTTCCAACAATTGGTATCAGAGCAGGTCCTTCTGAAGAAGCTTGATCACTTGAAGGAAGATCTAACATCATGAGCAACTACGAGAGGGAAGCATCAATCAGGCCACCGATTTTTGATGGAACAAACTTCGTATATTGGAAGGTAAGAGTTACTGCCTATCTTCAATCTTTGGGTACAGAAGTATGGGACATTATAGAAACAGGGTATACTTTTCATCAGCTACTCCTACAGATTCAGCTGAGAAGAAGAAATATGAAACAAATGCAAAGGCGGTTAATACTCTTCTAGGATGTCTATCTCAATCTGAATTCGTGAAGGTTATGCAATATAAATCCACAAAAGAAATATGGGACAAGATTGTTTTGAGCTACGAAGGAGATGAACAGGGAAAACGTGCAAAACTTCAAACCCTCAGGATTCAGTATGAGAATCTCAGAATGTATAATGATGAAAGTGTGGCTAACTATTTCCTTCGGGTAGATGAGATTGTTAATTGTATGAAAAACTTGGGTGAAGAAATAAAAGAGGCTGTTGTGGTTGAAAAAGTCCTAAGATCATTGTCCCCCAAGTTTGAATCTAAAGTGTCTGCAATAGAAGAAAAGGAAAATCTATGAACTATTACTATGTCTCAGCTACACGGAATTCTAACTGCTTATGAAATGAGAAAAGGAGGTCCATCAGATAGGAGAGAAGCTGCTTTTAAGGCTTCAGGCAAAGGAGACTATTATGAATCAAGTCACGTGCCAGAAGAAGAAGAAGAATCAAATTTTGTCAGAAATCTTCAACGGGGTACTGGAAGGTTCAGAGGTAAGCTACCTTTTAAATGTTTTTCTTGTGGAAGAGTAGGTCATTATGTTGCCAAATGTCCTCATAAGGATAAGATTGACAAAGGAAAGGAACCTGCCAGATGGAACAAGAAACAGAATGTAAATAAGAAAAGCTACTACACTCATGAAGACAGTGATGGTCTATCAAATAGTGATGAAGATGAACGAGGTAATGACTATAAACTTTTAATGGCATTTGAAGATGATGATTACATGGATGCTATAGATGTGGATAGTTTTTATGAAGAGATTTCTAGACTTAAGCCATGTATAGAAGAAAAGAATATGATCATTGATACTCTACAATTTCAAATTGATGAAAAAGAAAAACATCTTGAAAAGTTAGAAGGTGAAATTGTTGGCCTTAGAAAAGAAATTGAGAAAAAAAAGGCTATTAATCTTAAGTTTGTCAAAGGATCTGAAACTTTGGATGAGATCATCAATGTACAACGTTCTCCGCTAAACAAGACAGGTCTGGGGTATAATGGAGAAACATCTCAAGCATCCACCTCAAAGAGTTATCTTGATGCAGCAAGAAGGAATGAGCAAAAGCACAATGGAGATCACCAGGTAAATCAGGGACGAATTACATCAAGAACGAACAAAGACTATCAGGTAAACCAGGGGCAATCTGTCTTAAGGATGAACAAAAGCTACAACCAGCCATAGGTAAAATCTTCTCAATTTGCTTCAAGAATGGATGACAATAGAAATTACAATCATTTGGCCGGTAGATTTGATAATCGCAGAAGTTTCTTCAATGGGCAATGTTTCTCTTGCCATAACTTTGGTCACAAAGCAGCTCAATGTGTTGCATATAAAACAATCATGACTAGAGAAGCTCAAAAACAAAGAAGTATGATCGGGATTACAAAAAGGACCTATAACAACTTTTCGGCTCTTGAAAATGAAGTTGAATGTTCTATTTGAAATAACTTTGGTCATGAAGATTCTGAATGCAGGAGCAGGTTTCAGCAGACATAGGAACAAGCCTCAAGCACCAGAACATGGAGAATAAAGGAACCACAAACAGAAAGATGTGGGATAGAATTTTATGCAGAAGGACAAGAAAATCTATGGTACATTGACAATGGATGTTCGAAACATATGACAAGTGATAAAGAAAAACTTGAATCATATTCTGCTTTAGAAAAGGGAAAGAAAGTCTCTTTTGGAAATGATACTCCTGCAGCTATAAAAGGAAAAGGCACTGCTCAGTTAAAAGAAAAGGTCAAAGCTGGAAATGTTTTGTATGTTGATGGATTGAAGCATAATCTTCTAAGTGTCAGCCAGATGTGTGATCAAGGAACCGAGGTGATATTTAGATCAAACAGATGTCGTGTTCGTGATCTTGATACAGGTGAAACAGTGATCAAAGGTAGAAGAACTCCAAATAATCTATACATATTTGAAGAAGGACAACAACAATGCTATTTGAGCAAGGATGATGAACACTGGTTATGGCACCAGAGGTTGGGGCATCTAAGTTTTTCACAAATAAGGAAAGCATGCAAATATCAGGCAGTTCGTGGTCTTCCAGATATCAAAATTCCAGACAACACCATATGCAAATCATGTCAGTTTGGAAAGCAAACCAGAACTAACTTTCCAGAGAAGGAAGGATCAGCTAGCATGCCTCTTGAGCTAGTCCATATAGATGTATGTGGTCCATTTAGGAAAATGACACCTCGAGGAGAAGAATACTTGATATTATTCATTGACGATTTCTCTAGGTTTGTTTGGTTAGGACTTATGAAGCACAAAGATGAAGCATTCGAGAAATTCAAATCCTTCAAAGCCTTGGTTGAAAATGAATCAGGTTACAAAATTAAGTTCCTCAGGTCTGACAGAGGTGGGGAGTTTACCTCAAATGAATTTTTCGATTTCTGTGAAGAACATGGGATAAGAAGAGAATTCTCTACAGCTAGAACTCCTCAGCAAAATGGAGTGGTGGAAAGGATGAACAGAACAGTCCAACAAATGGCTCGTGCTATACTGGATGAGTCTGGAACTCCCGCAACTTTCTGGGGTGAAGCCGCATATGCTGCGGTTGTTATTCTCAACAAAACAAATGTTTGAGTGAACAACACTCAAACTCCTCATGAGCTCTGGTATGGTGAGATTCCTTCGGTAAAGCACTTCAAAATCTTTGGGAGCAAATGCTATATTAAGAATATTGATGAGCAACTTGGAAAACTTGAACCTAGAGCAGATGAAGGCATTCTTCTTGGTTATTCTCCACACAGCAAAGCATATAAGTGCTACAATAAAAGACTTGGAAAAATTGTTGATAGCATTGATGTAGTGGTTGATGAAAAGGGATACATTCCTAGGCAAGTAAATCATGAAAATATCGAAGAAGATGAAGACTACCCTCAAAGACAGAATGATGAAGAAGAAGAACCTCAAGAAGCACCAGAGGAATAGATAAGGATAGAAGAGAAGACTCCATCCTGGTACGTTCAGAAGAATCATCCAGAATCTCAGATTTTGGGGCAGAAAGAAGCAGGTGTACAAACAAGAAGAACAATTGCAGAAGCTTCAAGCTATTTGGCATTACTCTCCTCCACTGAACCACAAAATGTAAAAGAGGCATGCAAAGATGAATGTTGGGTCAAAGGAATGGATGAAGAACTTGAGCAGATAAAAAAGAACAACACTTGGGAGTTGGTTCCTAGACCAAAAGATAAGAATGTTATAGGGACAAAATGGGTCTTCAAAAATAAGTTGAATGAAAATGGGAAAGTAATTAGAAACAAGGCAAGACTTGTTTGTAAAGGGTATGTGCAGCAAGAAGGAATAGATTTTGAGGAAAATTTTGCTCCTGTTGCAAGACTTGAGGCCATCTGAATGTTCCTTGCTCTCTCAAGCTTTCAAAAGTTCAAAGTATTTCAAATGGACGTGAAATCAGCCTTTCTGAATGGAGACTTAGAAGAAGAAGTATACATTGAGCAGCCAGATGGTTTCATTCTTGGAAATGATCCAAATCTTGTATGCAGACTGAAAAAGGCTCTCTATGGTCTTAAATAAGCTCCAAGGGCTTGGTACTATTGTTTGGACAAATATCTTCATCAACAAGGTTTTTCAAAAGGATCAGCAGATAGCAATCTTTATATAAAAATTGAAAATGACAAATTGCTAATACTTGTTGTGTATGTAGATGACATTATCTTTGGCAGCAATGAAGAATCTATGAGTCAAAGCTTTGCCTTGGTGATGCAGAAAGAATTCGAAATGTCCTTGCTTGGAGAATTGACATATTTTCTTGGCCTGCAAATCAAACAAAAGGAAGGAGGGATCTTCTTGTCTCAAACCAAGTATCTCAAGCAGATTTTGAAGAAATATGGCATGGAAGATGCAAAACCAGTATGTACACCCATGGTCACAGGATGTAGCCTCAATGAAAATGGTGAATCAGCAGCAGTACATCAACCAACCTACAGATCTATGATTGGAAGTCTAATTTATTTGACAGGTACCCGACCAGACATCATGCATGCAGTGGGAATAGTTGGAAGATTTCAGGCAAATCCAAAGGAAACTCATCTTCAGGCAGTAAAGAGAATCTTCAAATATCTTCAAGGGACTCAAAATTATGGCATATGGTATCCTAGAGATACAGATCTCACACTTCATGCTTATACTGATGCAGATTGGGTCGGAAGCGTGGATGACAGGAAGAGCACAAGTGGTGGTGCATTCTTTATGGGTTCCAGATTAGTATCTTGGTTCAGCAAGAAACAGAGTTCGATTGCCTTGTCTACAGCTGAAGCAGAATATGTTGCTGCTGCATCTTGCTGCACTCAACTCCTTTGGATGATGCAGACCTTGCAGGATTTTCAAATCACTTGTACACCACCCATCTCCATCTTATGTGATAATACAAGTGCAATCAGCATTTCAAAGAACCCAGTCATGCATTCAAAAACCAAGCACATACCAATCAAGTATCACTTTCTCCGGGAACAAGTGCTTGAACAAAAGGTCAAGTTGGAGTATGTTCCTTCTAAGGAACAGGTTGCTGATATACTCACCAAACCATTGCCTAGGGAGACCTTTGAATACCTCAGGCAAAAGCTGGGGGTTGTTGATGCATCATCTTGTTGTTGAATCTCTTCTGATTGTTGGTTGTACGCAAGGTTAATCTGAAGTATATGCGTACATGTGCTGGGTTGCGGATTGGTCAAAGATCGAATGGCACAGGTTCAGGGGGAGCATATCATGGATTGTTGGCATTATGGAGGAAGTACAGAAGGAGATCATGGATGCTGGTTTGAATATTGCTGCAATACGTCTCTATCTCTTTCATGGTCATTTATGGTGTTTGATGGATTATGGTTCTTCTTTGCAGATCTGGTTTATAGTCAGGGGGAGCATGTTCTTAAGGGGAGCATAACCCTTTGCCCTTGATGTCAAAGGGGGAGAATGATTGGTTGTTGTTGCCATCAAGTCCAAAGGGGGAGATTGTTGGCATTATGATACATATGTTGTACTTGATGGCAACCCACTCATCTCAGATGATAAATTATAGTGCAGCAAAGTTCACGCACTTTCATGAAGATAAAAGTTTCTTTCATGAAGATAAAAGTTTCCTTCATGTAGAGAAAAGTTCACGCACTTATATGCAGAGAAAAGTTTATTTCATGTAGAGAAAAGTTCACGCACTTTTATGCAGAGAAAAGTTTATTTCATGTAGAGAAAAGTTCACGCACTTTTATGCAGAGAAAAGTTTATTTCATGTAGAGAAAAGTTCACACACTTTTATGCAGAGAAAATTTTATTTCATGTAGAGAAAAGTTCACGCACTTTTATGCAGAGAAAATTTTATTTCATGTAGAGAAAAAGTTCACGCACTTTCATGCAGAGAAAAGTTGCTTTCATGAAGAGAAAATTTCACGCACTTTCATGGTTGGCTCATGGTATTAGTCCGACAGTTTTTGATCCTATGGTTTTGGTCCGTGGTGTTGCATCCAAAAGTGTTGATCTCACGCACTTTCATGGTTGGTTCATGGTATTAGTCCTATAGTTTTTGATCCTATGGTTTTGGCTCGTGGTATTGCATCCAAAAGTGTTGATCTCATGCACTTTCATGGTTGGTTCATGAGTTTTTTGATCCTATGGTTTTGGACCGTGGTATTGTGGAAGGCCTAAGACTATAAAAGAGGAGGGAGATCATTTGGCAAAGTATCATCGAATGAATTGAATATCTAATAAGTGCTAGATCTGAAATATTTGTGATTGGGTTATGGTGCAGATCTGGATCTGAATGAAGGAGGAACCTTAGCGCATAAAGAAGGATAAGTTCTTTTGATGGGTCATAATCTTTATGCTTGAATAATAGTATCTTTGAATGATTTTGATCTGTTATATGAGGCGCATGCTTGATCTATAAATCTGACAATCTGGGTTTAATTAGTGTCTGAATATTTGAAAGAAGGAATTATCCTTTATAGATCTGCACGCAGGTTTCAGGTTGTTGAAGTAGCGTATATCTTTAAATTATGATCTAGCTGCCTCTGTCTATTGCTATAGTATTCTGGGTTCAGAATTTGGTGTGTGGTTACTGTTACTATGTTCTGGGTACAGCTGTCAGAGAAGTGTTTACTTGATTCAGTGCTAATTGGGAAAGGAGATTGTTTGATGCAGATATACTTGATGATTGATTGATGTTCATGGATCCAGTCTGAAAATTTATGAAACGTGGTCCCTGGAAGAAAGAGAAGGTTGTAGCCTTCAGTAGGCCAGCACCTACGTACTAGTATCTTGGCTAGTACAAGAGCTAAGGGGGTTATAGCTCCCTTCCAGGAGAAGCTGGAGAACGAGAGAGGGTTGTAGTTCTCTGCAGGTTGTAGCCTGCGTACTGGTAAAGGACTGCACCAGTACAAAATATTGTAAAAGGAGTTTCTAATTGAAAGAAGATAGAGACATATTGCAGCAGGTGGTTTTCACCCACATTGGGTTTCCACCTTATATCTGGTGTTCTTTTGTGTGACTATTTGCTTTTCTTGTTCCTGTTCATTATTTTATGATACTGACATACAAAGTAATGATCAATATTTGAAGAATTATTCAAATTATAAATAAGGAAGATAGATTGATAAGAATTTGATAATACTGATTCACCCCCCCCCTCTCAGTATTATTTCCAACAATGCTCTGGAGCTCGGCGAAAACTATGGGTTGAGTTACTAGTCCTGGAGCCGTGGTTGGAACAAATGCTCTAGAGCCCTGGATAGCTGGGATAGAGACTGATTTGATGATGGTTTTTTGATGTCCAACTGTGAGTTGGAATCATTGTTTCATAGGTTGAGGTGGTTTGGACTTTGGAAGCTCTAGATGGTTTTGATTGATGTGTTCTATGATATCCCACATTCATACTTGGAATATGGCACAGGGGTGAATGGATGAAGAGAGATTTGGCTCAGCCTTTCTACGGTCAGGTGGAACATGGTAGTGTCATACTGGGTTGGATTTTGAATCATTAGTATGAGGTTATTTCTCCTTGTTATATCATGCGTATTATACTGGTTTATATCTGGATTATATGGTTGTTTTTTCCTTAGTATTTCTATCATTATTATGTTGGTTATGAATATGTATTATGGCAGTGACTACGTATGGCTCTGATCATGTTTTTACTTGTATATGAATGAACAATGTATCTATGGCTTAATGGATGATAATTCAGCTAAAGTGATAAAGAAACAATGCCTCATAGCGAATCGCAGATAAGTATGACACCCCTATGCTCAAATATGTTATTTACACCTGCAAATTGCATATTCCTGATATGTTTGATGAAATGTCTGTCATGGCTAATAGGGATCTAGTCAAGGTCTTACTCAAGTAATTGCATTAGTATTGTTATTTCCATGTTATCTTATTGTTATGAAGGTGTCATTCAATTATGGGCAGTGACCTGGGCTCTAGGCTTGAAAATGTGGCTTAAATCCTGGGGATGCTGGCACATAACTAAGTAAAAGAGTCCCTTGATGCTAGCTTATAGGCATGTGAGAGTGTCCAAAGGTCCCTAGATGCTAGCATGCCCATATCATGAGAGCGTCACTGAATGAGTCAACAAAGAGAGAGTACAATAATCCATATCATCAACAATAATCCTATTTGGTAAAATACACTAAACTACATCCATGAGATGAACCAAATAATGTTAATAATCAAAACCCTAATTTAAAAGCTTGTGATCAACTGTCACTATTTGTGGTCAACTGCTGAACTTTGCAGTCAACTAGAAAAATATTTGGTCAACTGAAAAATTCAAACCCTAGGTCTCAACTACACGGAGAAAGTGTCATGTGTGCGGCTGAAAACCTTCAACCACATGCATAGACCTGCTTACTTGTGGTTACAACTAAAATTTCCCTGTAGCATGTCCTTGACTGGGAACCAAAACCCTAGATCACATGTGAGAGCTTCATACCCTGCAATTTTGGACTTGTACGAACCAATCTCTGCAATGTGCCTCAAACTTGTGTGAGCCAAAAACAAAGAAGAGAATAGAATAATGATTCATAATCATCATCCAAATGAGGGTCACTTGACATGTATTTATATACATCCATGGGTATCCAATTTTATTTAGGGTCGACCCAATCAAATGTTCAAGTGTGGGCTTTAATTCAAAAATACACTTTCCCTTGTCTAAATTTAGTGGTTCAATCGTTTCATCATCTCATGACCCATCTAAGATATCTCAACGTCAAATTTTGTCATTGCTCATCTCACTCATGTCTACTTATCCCTGCTTATATATTGATTGTCTCTACTCATATGTTGAACATTCTAAAATCTAAATGAAGAAGAATTTGACATTGGAGGGGAGCTCAATCTACCACCCTCTATCCATCGGGGAGCCATTTCTACCACCCAGAATTACTGCCAATGGGGAGCCAAAGCTATGACCCGAGAAACCTCTACCAGTAGTAAGCCAATGCTATGACACAGGAAACCTTTGCTAGTGAGGAGCCAATCCTACAACCCGAGAAACTCTATAGTGGGGAGCCAATGCTACAACCCGAGAAAATCTGGCAGTGGTGAGCCATATGCTACAACTTGGGAAACTATGCTGATATTCCCAACATTACCTTTAAAATTTAGTGGTAGAATAACTACATCTCTATCTTGAGCAGGATTCCATTTACCATAAATATTAAGGATCACGGCTAACTCAAGAAACCAACACCCATTGGCCAGATGCGTGGGATAGATAGATGCCCACTAGGGTATAATCTACATAGACCAAGATAGGGGAGAAACATCTCCAACCTTATGGTTAACAAATAGCAGTGATACCTTATTGTTTAGAGATCCCTCAACCCCAGGAGCCCTTCATCTCAATTCCTCACCCTAGGATCTCAGATAGGGGGAAGAGTCAACTTAGTGTCCTTGATCATCTCAAACCCTTACTTGAGGAGGGTTACATTAATCAATCCATGCTACTTTCTATAGATTAGAAACATATCAACATGCTCATATCTAGTATCAGTTTAACCAACTCACTGAGGAGTTGGCTCAAACATCACCAAGAGCAAAGGTCCTCTATTTTCCTGTTCATGTAGGACATCAAAATCAAACATTATGTTAGAGTAAAAATATGTCACACAAAGGATACCTTATACATCATGCCTCTCATGGAGGTAGAAACCACAAGCCTAAGCGTATCTCATACAACAATAACATATCAATCTATGAAGATATATTTGTCCCAGCTACCTATGAGATTCTTTGCCAATAGAATCCCACTCTTTTTATTACAATATATCACTATCTATCTAGAACATGATAAAACAACTCCCCAAGGAGCTTCCTTAACTAAACTTCCCCATAGCTAGCCATGCTAGAAACAATGTACTCAATGTGCTCTTCCAATTATTAGTGTATCCATGCAAACTCATATCTCTGGAAGATTGTTCATCTCAAATTCAGTGATCAACTCCCTCTTACGTGTGATCATCAGAGGTTCACTACCTATCAAGAATATATCATTAGAATATAAAACTAAAATCAAGGGCATAGCTTGGACCAACTTAGAGGTTTGGATCAGAATTTATTCCAGGCTTCAGTAACTGATTATCCATTATTTCTTAGAAACTTCCCTGTTCATAGAACTCTTCCATCATCTACTCCATGACTGTAGGTATGCCATAATCTAGGTATACTCATGGTTTCATGCACAAGGCTTCACTTTTTGTGACCTACAAGAACAACCGCACCCATAGGCCTCTCTTTGTGCATTTGTGAGGCCTACAACCACACTTTTAAGCATTCGTCCATGCAGTTGTGAGGCCTATAACCACACTCTTAAGCCTTCCTCCCAATGGTTGTGGATTGGACTAGGAGAATCCTTCTCTGCTCAAACTAGAACAAGCCAAAACCTTTTCAACAAATCGAGATGTTTATTCATGTCTAGAATCCTTCCTTAACCAATCAAGTACTAGGTGTTAAAATCTCATGAAGTGTTTCTCCCTCTGAATGAGAAGCCTTCTAAATCATCACTATCAACATGTCTATCATAAGATTATCATGCTACAACAAAATTGCTAGATCACAAATTATATCAAGTTCTTAGACATATATCATAACAAGTCATCATCATGTCATCAAGGGTTAGTGTCATTTAAGAGTATCTTCATACTTCAAGGATCATAATCATAACATCAAGTCAGGACATCCAACAAAACCTTACCAAAATCAACAAGAGTATCAATATTTTTGTCACACTTTCATAATGATTATCACAAGCATTAACAATAGCATCAATCTATCATATATCAAAAGCAATATGCTATCCTTCTATATGAAATCCATCATGTCTATAATGAAAGATTCTTTCCAAATATCAAGAGCACTAATATATATCACATATACCATAAATCAAACTTACTTTCATATTATTTTCATACCACAAGGCTTACCTAACAATCCTTATAAAATTCATATACATTTTCACTTTGTATCCCTTATGCGTTATGGGAAATTGTAGCTATTTGACAACTTTCCACTAGCTCTTCTCTTCCAGCACTAACTTTCTTTTATTTCACATTAGATGATTGTGTAGGAAGCAATAATAAAACAAACAAGAATAATGTCATCAAGAAATAACATAAATCTAAATGATACTTATCATTAATGAGAGGTGATCACCTCCCTCTTGAACCATACTTCAAAAGTTAGTGGTGACCATAGCAATGTTGCCTTCCATATTCCCATCGACTTCATCAACAACCAAGGCCTTAAACCCTGACACAAAGCTAGAAAACCTTCACACTAATCATATTTCAAAAATAAAGCCATCATCATATCCCAAGGTTTCTTCCAAACCCTAACATCAAATCCTAGGAATCATATTTCTTGGGGTTTCCTTCAAACTGTACATAGCATTCTTTTAGGTCTCCTTCATCTTCTCTTACTTCCATCAAAGGTGTCTTCTCAGGGGTTATTTCAATGATTTTTCTTCAACCCAACTATGATACAAGTTAAATTTTTCTTAGGGCTATATTGTTCTTTTCTTTATATAATTGCATTTCTTCACTTACATATTAAATTCACCCCATAGCATATTATCATTATTCAAGTTTACAACATTATTCAACAACATATGCAACTATATAGAAAGAACAATGTCATCATCAATGCAGCGGAACATAAAGGAACAATAAAAGTAAAGAATTCACACATAGAGACACCAAGACTGACCGAAGATTAGGGAAAAACCCACTATGGGGAAAAACCTTTCAAATTCTTATTCTTAATAGATGGTCATTAAATGATTCAACAAAGAGAGAGTACAATGATCCACATCTTCATCAATAATCCTATCTAGAAAAATCAACTAAACGCCATCCATGAGATGAAACAAATAATGCTAATAATCAAACCCTGATTCAGAATCCTACGATCAATTGTCATTGTCTGTAGTTAGCTACCAAAATCTACAGTCAACTGAGGAAATCTTCAATTAACTGAAAAATTCAAACCCTAGGTCTCAACTGCATGAACATAATTTTTTGTGTGTGGCTGAAACCCTTTATAGGCCTACATGCCTGCGACTACAACCATAATTTACTTGTAGCATTCCTGCTGATGGGAATCAAATCCCTAGATCACGCGTGTGAGTTTCAAAGCCTACAATCTCAAACCTATATGACCCAATCTCTATGAATTGCCTCAGACCTATGTGATCCAAAACCAAATAAGAGATTTAAATAATGCTTCAGGATCATCGTACAAATGAGGTTCACTTGACTTGTAATTATAGCCACCCATGGGTGTCCATTTTTCTTTAGGGTCGACCTAATAAAATGTACACATTTGGTATTTAATTAAAAAATACACTTTCCCTTGTCCAAATTGAGTGCTTCAATAGTCAAAATTGGTCCTCTCGAAAAGGGGAATCTATCACATGATTGGAATTTGTCACTAAGTTTCCAAAAAAATTAAAATATTTCATGGGTGACATGAATAATAGAATTAACTCCTTCTAATGTCGGAGATTGCAAATCACAAAAAAAAATGTACAATTTTTCTATTATTTTCCTCTTCCGAAGACTAAGCCTTACTTCCTTGTGCTTATTAAAGATCCAATTTGTCAAAATGAAGGTTTGAAGTATTTAAAGTTTTTTCAATAGTAGCATATTCATTACACAAGTGAGGACAACAAGAGTAGTTAGAGGAATAAGAAGCATCAATTCCCATAAGAAATTCTTCTATAATCAAATATGATTCTAGATCTAAGTTTTTCACACCTACATCTGCTTGAAAAGTAAACCAATCAAAATATGGACATTGATATACATCATCACCTAATTTATCAAGGTCATTGTCAACATGATGACAATTTTCAAAGCCATTGGTTTGATTAAGCATTTCAATTTCGCTGGACTCATCACTCAAAACGTGAGATTATTCATTGACTATGAGTGGAGATCTATTGAATGAAGGATTTTCGTGAATGACCTGAGTGAGGAAATAATCATCTCGACATGTTGGGATTTTGGAATCAGAAGAGATATGAGATGCATTTCCATTCTTTCCTTCCTCTAGATGTATGACATTACTATATTATACTTGATCACTACCTAGCACAAAATAATGAGAATCAAGAGAATTTTAAGGGATTGTTGGTGTAGTAGATTCATTAGGAGGATCAAGATACAAGGAGCTTTGAGTCATGGATGAAGGAGAATGCAAAGAATCCCTTGAAGAAACATCACTTTCAACCAAATCTAATTCAAGGTTTCGATTTTGCATCAACAGATCAACATCCATATTATGATCCATGGGGTTGAGTGCACATTCAGTATTAACGGAGATAAGGCCTCAATCCTTGCAAGAAAGTGAAGGTGGGAGCATATTATAAGAATATTCATGAAAATATTTCGAAATATGTTCAACATGATGAAGTTGGATCTAATCAAGAGGTAGTTTACTAATTCAATTTTTAGGTTGTCCTGCTCTTGAGAAATTAATAACTTGTATCATAGGAAAAGTCTACTTATTTTCATGCAAAATCCCCTCATTACCTAAATTATTAATAACAATTATTTTATGATTAGGAGAATAGGCCAGTTCATTGGGTAATGAAGTTGAATGAGGATGAGGAATTTCACAGGTGCTGATTTACTCATCTAACATTATAGGTTTTCCCCGACTCACAATAGTTAGAATGATAAAATTATGGATAATATTTGGCTGACATATGACTTGCAGGTTACCAACATTGGATGGATGATTATCAATATTCATTTCATATTCAAATTGTTGTAGAGAGAGGCAAAAAAATGTTTAATTTCTCATCCAAATAAATCCAATCTAGATATCTCTCAGGAAATTGATAGAAAAAAATGGAAATATATACCAAATTTTTTTTCCAATGATTCATCTAGCCTCATTCTAATCTCATTGATATTTATAAACAAACTTTGATAATCATACATGTAAAAATCTTGACGATTCTCCTTAACAAACTACTCGAAAGAATTGATAGGCACAACTAGTAAGGTTTTACACCATTCCTTGATGTGACCTTCAATTGTATCATTGAAAAGGTTGTAATAAACATCTTCACAATAAGCCTCATTAGAAATAAAATCTTAAAGAAAACAAAGTGTATGTTCTAGCATCGATATTTAACCCTTGCCATCAATCCTATTTTGCGACAAGCGATGAACTATTTCTGTGGGGATTGAAAGATTTAGAATTTTAGAAAAACAATTTGTGTTAAATATTTGGGATGAAGCCATTTGAATATATGATGTTTAGAGAGGGGATCCAAGGGCTTAGCTTGTCATTTGGCCCTCCTTCTAGCGCCAAATCTATTTATGGGGAAAAATGTCCCGCCAACAGTTAGGGGGTCTCCCTAATGTGAAGTCCCAATCAAACCTAACACTGTTTAGGATAAGCCCCATCTAGTATGTGGTATCGACTACCAGCATGTATGTTTTTCTCATGGCTGTTAAATTTGGATATGTTAGAGGTAGGGCAAGAATGAAATGCACATAAATTAGGAATGAGGTTAACCCATGATTGACAAACTCACAAAGTGATGTACAAGAATAAGGCATCAAAATAATAAGAATAAGTATGTCTTAAAGAGGAATTGGTTAGCCAAAATCATGTGAGACATACAATTGAGAGAGTGTTATAGGTTAATTGAAAAATAATTCAGAATAAGTTACTAACATTAACGTGGAATAAGAGAGCATAGATTCAAAAGAAAACATTTGTGCAACAACTGTGAATTATTTCATCAACATATTGCCTGCATAAAAGCACACATACAAACACAATGGAAATACTAGATAGCTAATACAACCACTATGAAGATCCATGGAAATTAACACTAAAAGAGAAGAAGTTCTCATTATTCATGTTGCAAATTCAACATACATGTCAAGCAGGCCCATCAAAACCCAATAGTGGAACATGGGCTGCACATACCATCTTCAAAGAAAAACACTAGTCTCACCACAACTCACCATACTATTTGCCAAGAGCGATATGTTTTTATCTCCTCAAGCATAAAATAGCTCTCTAATGCTAGCCTCACTTAAGTGATCAAATTCATCTCTAAATGAGGCATGAGTGTATATGTATACAAATGGGGAGGTGGCTTTTCACCTTCCCTATGACCTGTCGTATTGCTTATGATCTTTCATGTTCCTTGTAGTTGCAGTCACAATTTCTAGTCGCAGTCACCCTTGTAGTCGAAATCACAATTTCTAGTCATAATCACCCTTTTAGTCGTAGTCACAATTTCTATTCATAGCCACCCTTGTATTTGCATTTACAATTTCTAGTGGAAATGGAACTTTGTAGTTGTAGTTGCAATTTCTAGTCACAGTCACCCTTGTAGTCACAATCAAAATTTCTAGTCGCAGTCACCCTTGTAGTCGCACTCAAAATTTATAGTCACTGTCACCCTTTATAATCGCAATCAAAATTTGTAATGGGAGTCATAGTTTCAAAATGTAACTTGGATTTGTCACATGCGATGAGGACAATCATAGTTGCAAGTCGCATTTGTAGAGGGTAGTCAAAAGTCACTAGGCACTAGACTTGTGAGTTAATAAGATGAGATTTATAGCGTAAGTTGAAAATCACACTTCCAAAGGCTAGCCATATTAGCACTACAAGTTGCAATTGTGACTTGTGACAAAGGAAAACAAATGTAAGTTTTTCAAGGCTTAAGGCAAGGCCCATTGTTGCCTATAAAATCAAGTGTGAATGAAGCTAGGTTGATCTTGAAACAATATGCCAAACTCGAAATACATATGAACCTTGATGCAACTTATAACCCTACTGAAATGATAATATATTATCCCATTACGAGCTTCCCCTAGTGGTATTAAGCCTCTTGGCCCAATTGCAGCTTCATCCAAACCTCATGCATACAAAAAAGCACGCATAAGCATAATTTTGAAAAATTCTAAGAGAGATAATTCTTATAACCTAAATAAACATAAATGGAGAGGAAACATTGAAATATCCTTTGAAAAATGAATGAATGCAAAATTACATAAACCCTATTGTTGAGGATGAAGTAGGACATGAAAGCTTAGGTGATGTGCCTCATAGGCATATAAGCACTTGCAGCCTTGATTATAAGTAGGTTATCAAAGATTTTTGACCATTACAATCAATAGGGATATTTGTTAAGACCTTGAAAAGCATGGGGGGTTCCAAAATTTAGATATATAACCTAAAAATTTTGGGTGGTGTTATAGCGGCTACAACAAAAAGATTTTTGTAACCCTATTTCCATAGTGAGACCATGAAGGTTGGGTTAATCAAAAGTAACACCTCCTATCATCCTGTAATATCAGTGGGGTGTGAGGGAGCATCACAATGTATCTCCCACTCTGAATCACTTCTTTATCCAGTGATGATGATACTTGGCCTTGCATTTTTCCCATGACTTCTTTAGTGCCTCTTGTGCTTGCAAATGGATCTACCTAATATTCTTAATATTTTTTCTTCCCTTAATGCATATCATGTGAGATACTCTCTTACTTCTCCTTGATTCCCATATACAACATCCAAGGGTGAAGGTGGAAAATATAAAAAACAAGATTCAAATGGTGACTTATAGGTAGAAGTATGGAATTCATTATCATAAGAGTGTTGTATATAGAATAAATTTTCATTCAATGTATTTAGATGATTTTGATTACAATTCCTCAAAAGTTGCACAAAATTCCTATTGAATACCTTTTTTCCCATTAGTGTGTGGATAGAATGTTATAAACATTTTTAATTTGTGTCCATCTTCCTCCACAATGTAGTCCATAATGCACTGATAAATATGGTGTCCCTATTTGAAATGATTCTCTGTGGTATCCTAAAATGCACACAATATTGTTGAAATAATACATTTTTTCCTTCATTCCCTTTGATTATCTTTCTACAGGGCATGGGAATACAAATATTGATAAAGATATCAATCGCCACAAATAGGTAGTCATTTCCCTTCCTAATAGTTGGAAAACCTCCCACAAAATCCATGGAAATGCTTTCCCAAGGATGAGTGGATACAATTAAGGGATGGTATTGACCCTGTTTCTTGTTAATGGGCTTGCTAGTACAATAGTATACATCTTATAATGAAACTTGCTACATATTCTTGCATTTTAGGCCACTAAACATACATCTATAAGTTAGTAATTGTCTTCACAACACTAAAATTCCCTACAATCTTATAGATATGAACCACTTTGATAAGCTATAATTGCTTACCATTAAGAACATAAATCTTGTCTAGCCTGTAAAGTACACCATTATGGAGAAGATAGTCAACAATAATGTCACCAACACCTAAAAAATCTTGGCCCTGTAGCTATTAAAACACCTCGTTGAAGTCATCTTCTATATATGACTCTTAGTATGCATAATGGGTGAAGGGATCCATGTGTATCATATTTTCCAAAGTTGTAATTTTCAATGTGGGTGGTCTCGAAAGCATTTATGCCATCATGTTTATGCTTTCCTTTTTATACTTAATGAAATTACTATAATAACCCCATCCAATTGTAATTTCTAGTTTGTTGTAGCTTACTCTAGGTCTACAAGTACTGTAGTGGTTGATGATCTATGTGGATGATGGTATTATTTCCCATCAAATAATGTTTCCACATTTTTACAATTTGTACTAGGGCATATAGCTCCTTATTGTAGTTAGGGTAGTTGAGAATCATCACATGAAATAATTCATAATGGCATAATATAGGCCTTCATCCCTACATTAATATTGCCCCCATGATATACCCAATCACATCTATCTCCACTTCAAAGGGATGCTGGAAAACGGTAATGTGAGAACTAGTTCTTGGTTGATTTTATTTTTTAACTCAAAAGCCTTCTCCAAAATATTTCACCATTGGAAAATATTACCACTTGTTGTTATAGTGTGGAGTGGTGAAACTACTATTTAAAATGAATCTATGAATTTCCTCAAGCACTATGCTTCCATAAAAAACCTCCTAACCCATTGTAGGGCTGCAACACCCTCTAAAATTTTGGCCTACACTCAAATTTTGGACCCTACGTTGGATCCTGTGATCGGTCATTCCTTATTCACTTATTGGTAAGCTAATGATTTCAAGTTCCCATGTTCAATCTCAAGAGTCATTCACACTTTTATCTTTACATAAAAAGTGTTATCTTCGGGCATGGGAGTTATCACTTGTCATGTAAAGGGAAGTTTGGGTTTGCTTCAAGGAGCAATATTTGTGAAAATGAGTTGTTCCCATCATATAGACATGTTTCACACTAATTTCCAAAGTTTCACACATTATTACACAAGTGTCATCATTATCCTCACAAATTCTATCGTTGGAGCCGCACTTGTCATAAGTTGCCACGGTCGTTGTATTAAGTGAAGTATGTTTTCATATGTTTTGGATGATCTATGTTGTATCACTAAGTGTCCAAGTGTGTGGTCATAGTCAAGTTCTATCACTATTCACATCAGTTCTACTGATCCCACACTTAGCCAAATTCCATAGGATTCCTAGCAACCTAGCCTCACCTAGCCTTCCTAAACTGCAAACTTTGCATCTAAAACCCTCAAGCTTTTTCCTTGCCTTCTAGAACTACGCAATGCACATAAATCCCAACATCCCTTAGCATCCAAAATACGCAGAGGATACCTCTAGTGACCTTCCCTCAGCCAGAGCTCACTGCCCTCAAGAACTGTGCAGATGTGTCCTCCAAGCCTCTCCGTTGCCTAGTACCCCTTGCCTATGAAAACTACGCAGATTTGTACTCCAGGGCCTCATCGTGTAGCAGCCACTGGCTACTTGAACTGCGCAATTTTGCGCCTCAATGGGCACTGCAAAAATTTTCCCCTCAATGAGGACTGTGTAGTCTTATCCCTTAGTCCAACACAGTAACTGAACCTTCTCCCCCTTGACCTAATACTAGTTCTAGCTCAGTGAGTGGATTATCATACAACATCTTAGACTAGGGGTTTATCAAACTAATGTCATCTTGTCATGAGTGGATTATAGATACATAAATTCTATCAGGCTATCATAAGATGATTAAGAAGGATATGAAGAAGGAGGACATGCTATATGATACTTAAGGAGCCGAGGAGAAAACATAATCATCAAGTAAGAAGACCAAGGAACCTTAGGGTATGATATAATATTAGAGGTCAAGACCGCATGAAGACTCCATCTGATTCACAACCCTTAGGAGGGCAGGTACAGAAAACAAAGCACATCTCATGAAATTGAAATACACCTCTTAGTGTAGTATGAATGACATCTTATCATTTTCATATCATTATGTCTTCAATGACATGTATGGTCACAAACATTTAAAGTCATTCCATGTGTTTTCTCTAAGTGTTTTGCTCCCTTTCACTTATTGGATCAACTATCGTATCTTGGCATGTTTGACTGTTATGACATATTTGCTAGCCTTCTATGGTGGTTTCGAAGGTCGACCTTGGTGTATATGATTTTTCCTAACCATGTAAACATCTGTCACACTCATACACAAGGTCTTGAACACCGTCGCACAAGTGTCATCACGATCGTCCTAAAGTCTATCATAAGTGTCGCATTTGCCACTTCTTTTCCTAAGATAGTCACTTATAGGGTAATGCTTTGTTTGTTGTTTTGATGGTGTATGCCATCGTGTCATCAAAGTATGCTAAATGTGTGATCACATTTCAAGTTCATCACAAGTCAATCTCCCTCCAACACTTAGCCATTTTTGAAAAATCCTCCCGACCGGGAAACTCAACTTCACTGGTCCTTGTTTGATCTATGCACTGCATAGTATCAACCCTCATTGATGTGATATTTCTTCTTGGAATTGTGTATTGCACAGATATTGTTCTCTGGGGTTGTTTCTCTACGCAATTACTGAGTCCAACAATCTTCCTTGACCCCGAGAATTGCGCAGTTGTGCCTCCCAGTTTGCCTTGAACTACACACTTCACACTTTCAGTCCTCAAGCTTTTCCCTTGCCTGCTGGAACCCCAAAATTCGTATAAAGCCCAACCTCCCTTGGATTTTAGAACTACGTAGATGTGTCCTCTAGTGACCCTCCCTCATCTGGAGCTCACTATCCTTAATAACTGCATAGATTGGTCCTCCAGGACTCAGTGACCAAGCTCTCTCCCCGCCAACTGGAACTGCACAATGTGCAGTCACTGGACCCTACCTCCCAGCCTATGACTTGTCCAAAGCTCATTTCATGGATAATAATGCACCGTATTAGAGTAGGGAGTTTTTAGATTGATGTCATATCATCATGAGTGAATTGCAGGAACAGGTACAATATCCAATCATGGAGATATGATGAAGAAGGAGAAGGAGGGAAGCATGCCTAAAGACTCAATTTTAGCTGAATGAATGAGTGGACCTACCAAGAGAAAGAAAAGGGACACAATTTTGCAACCACCTTCCAAGACTGAAGATCATTGAAGACCTCGCATCATCAAGATATGTGGAGAAAAAGAGAGCATATCCAAGAACACATCTAGCATTTAACAACAATAGTGACTTGACTTTTCCATATCATCAAGACTGTCTATGTCAGCAGTGTCGTTTCAAGTCGTGTCATGAGTTTTCATTTTCCACATTACTATTGTGGCCATGTATATTATAAATCAAATGTATTGTAAAGTGAAAGTCCAATGGACACACAAGAATATGAAGATTCATGTAAGTTGAGAAGTCATAGGAAGTTGAACAATCATGAGGGTAGTCAAAGAATCACAAGGGGAAGGAATTTCCCTTGGTTATATATACCCCTCTCGTTGTATGAGAAAATGATTTTTCACCTTGGCTCCTCCTACAAGGCATTAGAGAGACTAGCTAGTTCTTTGAGGAGAAAGGAGTGGCTCCAATGTCCCACTACTAGGGCTAGTGATGTACAATGTAAATATGTGACTTGGAACATTTTGTTAATAACATAAGCCTTTTAGGGTCAGTACATTCTTCATGCATTACTTATGAATGCTTGTAATACTATTATGTGGATGATTGTATTTCATGTTTGCTTTCACATGTACTAAGATAGCTGAACTATTTATGTTATTTTAGTGCTTACCTTGTTGAGAATGTGTTGTAATGGTTGTTATTTCTATCCCATCCTTGTGGACTATTCCGCAGGATACTAGACATATATTTCTTTACTTATTGTGTATAATGAACGTCACATCCGCCATGGACTGTTCCATTGGATGTTAGACGAACCTTCCCTTGTTTGTTGGTTGTAATGACTGTTGCGTCTACTGTGGACTATTCTGCTGGATGCTATACAGGTCCTTCTGGTTCTTGTGTGTCTCTTCCTAGGTTGTACTATTACCTCTCACTTAGAGACTTGCTGCCCCCCCCCTCCCTTTTTGTAGTGAGAGAACCTAGACATAGTTTCACTACACATTCACCAGGAACACTCACCTTTCTTTTCAAAGATACCATTGCATCACTCTGATGTGCTGAAAACTAGATCCAAGGAAAATATTTAAGGATTTGGTAATTGGGCCTTTATACCAGATTAGACTCCTACACCAAATGGTGTGAGGTCTAATTGGGACTTCATATCGGGGAGATCCCCTCAGTTGATGGATTTACAGCATCGACAACATAACCTTAGAGGAAATTGTAGGCATTGACCACATCATGATGGCCTCCATATTCGAGGGATCTATCTTAATATCCCCTCCACCAATAACATAACCTAAAGTCACCAAATATTGTTGTGAAAGCTCACATTTCTTGATATTCTCTAGTAGCTTTTGCTTCTTCAAATTATCGAACACCTACATTAAATGTGAAATGGGCTTCTCCTAGGTAGCATCTTAAACCAATAAATCATGTATATACACTATAAAAAATGAATCTAGACATGTGTTCAATACATCATTCATTAGTCTCATAAATATAGTGAGTTCATTTCATAAAAATGGTATTACCACCCACTCATGAAAACCATTCTTAGTTTTGAAGGTGACCTTCTAGGTGTCATCTTCTTTGACTTGTACTTGGTGATACACCAATTTAAGGTCTAACTTTGTGAAGTATTTTGCTTGCTACAATTGATCTAATAGATCATGAATCTAAGGAAAGGGGTAGTCATTCTTGTTATAGTATCATTCAACACTCTTGTAGACCTGATGCTCTTTTATGGCCTTGGGTAGTCCCTTTACCCATGCATACTTTTCTTTATACTAAAAAACTATATTTCAAATTCCATACACGAGAGCCCACTTGCAAGATCCCACAACCTAACTAAAATAATCAATTTGAGGTGGTTTATAGACACCCCTTTGGTAGGCCTAATGTATACGAGAGGAGAAATATCAACATTATACTCGATTCCCCCATATCAAGTCTACTTTTCCTGTGCATCCTGCAATTCTGGTCTCTAGGAAACCTTGGTTTCCTTTGCAGAGATGCTCAACATCCTTGTATATCATCTTATTTCACCTATTAGAGAGGTTTTCTTCATGGCTCGAGCTAGACAAATCTGAAGGAAGGCTTCATCAATGAATTTGGCCTAGATTAGGTTGTATCTATCCTATACTAAGTGTTGTTAATCAATAAAGAAGCTCATGCCTTATTCCTGATATATGTTGTCATCTTATGAAAGATAGTATGAATTATTATATATGATGATCTAACATATTATTATGCATGCACATTGAATTGCATATTATGTATATGCTTCTATGATTGATTTGCAGGCCTGCACATCTTGGAGGAAACAAAGGATTTGGATCCTACAGGAACATCTTCAAATGTAGGACCCTCGGCTATGTCTTTAAGTCCAACTTTGATAATTCAAATGTTTGGAATGTTGATAGAGTGTTCTATATTTCTCTATTGGGGCTTTCAACCCTTGCCTTAGGGAACTATTCCCGCTAATAGAATTGGTGACTCCGCTGGGGAATACCATCAAGTATTTCCTAGAATGGTTGTTTTTCTTTGATTTGGGTTTAGTTTGTTGTTTCTTGGTTTTTTGTAGTCTTCTTATGTCTTAAGTGATTTGTTCATTCAACTTGATCTTTTAGATATAAGATTTCTTTTATTTTTCCTCAATTTTCTCTTTATACACATTTTTTGTTATAGACAGTTGCATATAGACACTGCTTCTTCCAATTAAATAAATGCATATTTGTGTTGCTTCACATATAGTCATGTATATACGCTACACTGTATTTTAACAATCACGTACAAATATGAAAAATGAAAATTTTTTATTTCTTGATTTTGCTGAGGCTTTGACCATATTTTTTTATGCTTTATTGATATTTATAAAGTCTAGAATCACCTTGATGATTGTTGTTGTTGTTGTCTTTCATCCTGTTGGAGAAATTTTTATGTCAACCTAGGGTTTTCAGTTTTTGAAGCTTTTGTGTTTGAAGTTTGGTCCCAGATATTCTTTGTGAGGTATCTAGATTTTATATGGCTTTGGAATATATCTTTCTTCCTCTTAAACTTGTTGATAACCCAATCTTTGATTTGCTTCCCCTGTGACAAATTGGCTCTTTTGCTTTATTTTTCTTGTTTTTGAAATGGGGTTGTGATTCTTGAATGAGAGAGATTTCAGTTATTTGGAGTCTTTCTGATTTTCAGAGTCTTTTATATCTTTCTGGCCAAATTATTGAAGTGTTAAGTCTCTCATTTGCACTAGTATTTTAATCTTTGTGATCATTTGTGACTAGGTGGATTTGAGTCTTATTCATGCCTTTGGTCTTAATATCTTTGATTGTCTTCCCTTTTTAAATTTTTATTTTTTTAAATATTTAAAAGAAAAAGAAAAACATTTTCTTTGTTGCTTTCTTTTCTTTTGTTTCTTGGTTTTGTAGTCTTTTGGGTTTTTAGCAAATGTGTGAATTCTTGTTATAAGGTTAAAAGTATTTTTTTCTTTGAGGAGTGCTCTTTATTTTGGGATTTGCTTCTCTTTGTTGTTTGAATTGGCCTTTACCTTTTTTATCACATTTATTTACCTTTAAGTCTCTCTTTGAATATTGCATTTACATGCTAGTGTGCATTAGGTTAGATGCATTTTGGACATCATTTAGTTCTTTTTGTTAGGTTTTGAATGTGTGAGTGCTAAATTGAAAAAGAAAAAGATTTTTTGCTTTATTAGGTTTCTCGTAGAACCCTTGTAGAAATCTCTTTCATTGAAGAAAAATAAGTGTTGCATTCTCATGTAGCCTAGGTTTTCTATTGATTTATTTTGCATCAAAACATCATCAATTGCACTTACGTTTCCCTTGTCTTAAATAACAACCAACTAAAATGAGCGCTTAAATTAAAATGAACTAGAATTTTTCTTTTTGTCATAGCAACATCAACTAGTTTAGGGCATTTTAGGGCCTGGGAATAGGTGTGTGGAGAGTAAACTCTCCAAGGCCACTTAAACTAAAAAGTATAGAACTTTATTAACGAGTGTAAATCCAGTGTTGTTAAGCTATCCGGGAAAGCTCTGCTAACATAGGAGTCAAGCATGAGGACGTGTGATGATAAAGAAAGAGAGATACCCCCTCTCCTACTTGCTGGATCATGCACCCATGATTGTTTCACCCAGATTCTAATCACGAGCCGGTGACATTAGTTTCCTTTCCTAGGGAGCACACAAGTGGTTACGGGGGGGAATAACTGTGGACCTGAGGCAGACATTGTATCACTTTCATGGTACTTATGGAGGGTGCCCTTGTGAATCTTGGGTACTTGCACCGGAAAAAGCTATTGTCTGGAGGTCAGGGTAACTATTTATCACCTTCACTAGTTAGACTTGGGTCCTCATCATCCCAAATTTCCTTTGAAAGGCCCCTTTCTTCACTTTCTTGTATTTTGGTGTTCGATCCTAACCACCTTGAGTGGAAATACCTGGAACTTGTTTGACTGTCTGTATATTTAGGACTTTATAGTGGAGTTTTCTTTTCTCTTTGTATTTAGTTGGATTTAGGTGGATTTTGTCTTGTCACCTTTGGAATTTTGATTCTGAGTAACTGATCAACCACTCCACTAGTCTTGAAAGGCTTTTGATCTTTCTCTTGAAAATGTGGAGTTGCCTCCTTAACGGAAAATATTTTATTATGCATCTCTCTACCTTAAAAAGTCATTTGAACAATATTGTAAGGGAAAGATCTGCATATAAGTTGGGTATGGCCAATGTTCCTATGGATTCCAACCAAGGGACCCCTCTTAAAAGGGTACCCTTGTGTTTTTCATTTCTTTTGGAAACGTTGATACCTCGTTGATGGACACTTTGAATATTCCTGGATTGAATGTTGGACTACTAGTTTGGTTGTGGTCCACTTTGAATATTCTGAATGTTCTTGAAGCTTCTCAAATGAGAACTTTATTTCAAGGGAATCAAATGGGTGTTAATTGTTCCTCTTCTTCACCAAAGAAATCTAGGCTTCCTCTTTCTTCTTTGTCTTGTAATAATAAATCTGAAAAGAGGAGGAAGAGGAGGAATAAGAAGAAGAAGATTTATCTCCATGAATCATCACCAACCTCTTCTAGTCATGTTGGAGATGAGTCTACAGCCGTTGCAAGTCATGCTGGGGTCATAAGTCTAGTCACTGCAAGTCATACTAGAAATGGGTCACCTACCTTTATGATTCATGTTGTTCATAATTCACTTGCTTATGTGAGTCGAGCTAGGGGCACAAGTCCCATATCTCTTGGGGAAGAGTCACTAACCAATTTGAGTCATGTTGGACACTCTCCACCTCCACTGCTTGTCATGTTGGGGGCATTGACATTGATCAGAAACCTAGGTGTAGAATATTTAATCCTAAGTTCCTTGTAAGATATGTAAGGGAGATCATATTACTCATTTGTGACCTGAGATTTGAGTGGTACAAAGGTTGTGGTCTGAGTCTAAAGATTATTCTATTCCTAAACTTGTTACGGTTCTCAACACTCTACTCAACCATTGGTTGATGAATTGGTCAAGCCAGTGAAATATTTGGCTAGTCTCACTCCTCTTTTGGGGGGTGAAGTTCCTAACAATAGAGTCTTCTTGATTTCTAGTTCAGAGTCTTCTGGTCTAGGGAGCATGCCAGTCTCTTCAAGTGTACCCCCTCCAAGTTCTAGGAGTGTTTCCTTTGATTGGGATAATCTTATTGAGCGGCCACATCTTCCTTCTACTGCACCTTTCCAAATAAGGGTTAGAGTTAATTCCACAAATTTCTATCGATGTATGGTGGATGAAGGATCCTCTGCAAGTATTATATCCTCCTCGGCTTGGAAAGATTTGGGTTCTCCAAAGCTACTGGTAGCTAATAGTCAATTGTTAACCTATGATAGAAGACTGGGTGAATGTTTGGGTGTTATTCTTGAATTGATTATTACTTTAGGTGGGAAGACTGTCTTAATTGATATGGTGGTGGCTGATTTCCCTTTAGAATTTAATATTCTCCCATGGCATGATTATTTCTATGCTATGAATGTTGTGGTGTCTTCACTCTTTTGAGTGATGTATTTTCCTCATAATGGAAGTATTATCACTATTGATCAACTTGCATATGATAATCACCATCCTAATTTAAACTTAGTTCAGAATACCCCTTGGTATGTTCCAAGTTTTCAAGTTGACTTTCCCCATCACGTGTGAACTATGTGTCATTATATCCTCAATGTTCAATTGCTTATGAGAAGGTTCCTTTGAACTATTATTTTCCTTTTCGAGACTTGGTACTAGCAGTTGATCGAGCGATTTCTCCTATGGGGACAATATGGGACCCCTCACTTCCCTCTTTTGATCCTTCTACTTCTCATGATTTCTTGGATGTTGAGTTGCCTTTGTAGGAGGATATTTTTGAAGCCATGAGTTTTAGTTACCAAAGGAGTCCTTGGCCTATGTCCCACAAGGGGCTTGTCTTGAAGAACTACTATGCGTAAGCCGCAAGGCTGCATGGTTCCCTATACCATATTGTATGTATAAGGTACACATTTTCAAGTTTTCTACTCTATAACACAATATTTTATCTGAAGTTTATACATGGGATGTATTAACTTCTTGCCTAGTGTTCCTAATTATGTCTATAGAACTTTGAAGACTTCCCCTTTGGGTATTTTCATGGTTGATTTGCTCTGACAGGTGTTGATTTGCTTTGGCAGTCTCTTCAAGTGTACCCCCTCCAAGTTCTAGGAGTGTTTCCTTTGATTGGGATAATCTTATTGAGCGGCCACATCTTCCTTCTACTGCACCTTTCCAAATAAGGGTTAGAGTTAATTAACCTATGATAGAATATTGGGTGAATGTTTGGGTGTTATTCCTGAATTGATTATTACTTTAGGTGGGAAGACTGTCTTAATTGATATGGTGGTGGCTGATTTCCCTTTAGAATTTAATATTCTCCCATGGCGTGATTATTTCTATGCTATGAATGTTGTGGTGTCTTCACTCTTTTGAGTGATGTATTTTCCTCATAATGGAAATATTATCACTATTGATCAACTTGCATATGATAATCACCATCCTAATTTGAACTTAGTTCAGAATACCCCTTGGTATGTTCCAAGTGTTCAAGTAGACTTTCCCCACCACGTGTGAACTATGTGGCATTATATCCTCAATGTTCAATTGCTTCTGAGAAGGTTCCTTTGAACTATTATTTTCCTTTTCGAGACTTGGTACTAGTAGTTGATCAAGCGATTTCTCCTATGGGGACAATATGGGACCCCTCACTTCCATCTTTTGATCCTTCTACTTCTCATGATTTCTTGGATGTTGAGTTGCCTTTGTAGGAGGATATTTTTGAAGCCATGAGTTTTAGTTACCAAAGGAGTCCTTGGCCTATGTCCCACAAGGGGCTTGTCTTGAAGAACTACTATCTGTAAGCCGCAAGGCTGCATGGTTCCCTATACCATATTGTATGTATAAGGTACACATTTTCAAGTTTTCTACTCTATAACACAATATTTTATCTGAAGTTTATACATGGGATGTATTAGCTTCTTGCCTAGTGTTCCTAATTATGTCTACAGAACTTTGAAGACTTCCCATTTGGGTATTTTCATGGTTGATTTGCTCTGATAGGTATTGATTCTCTAAACTGGGATATAGGTTAGGTTCTCCACCTGTATTATGCATTATCATTTTCCTTTTCTGTTTTGGCCTTAGGATCGATCCCAACAAGATGTGACACATAACATTCTCATTGCTTAGAAGTGTCATAACTTGTGTGGTAGGAGCCTAACTTATCATGGGCACCCTAGATAGTACCTCATTGTCACTTGGTACCCATGTTGAAGTTTCGTTCTTAAGATCGGGAGTCCTCTTTAGTTCCACCATGACTTTGCATTGAAGCCTCATTCTTATTCTTCTCCACTTTTATTCTGGCTCTATACCCTAGAGGCTCACATGTGTTGAGTTGTAATATTGAATTGCATATTGACCACTTTCACCCCTTTTGGCCTTAATCCAACATCATTGTACTTGTGTATAATCCCCTTTTGACCATGACTTTTCTACAAGATCAAACCATGCATTCATTAGCCTTTGTGACTTGACACCCCTTTTTTCCAGGGAGGGAATGTCCCCTGAGCGTTGATCCCTAGTATCCACCACCTTCCATTAAGCGTAGGAATGTTGTAGACCTAGGAAGATTAAATATTAAATATTTTGAAAAAAAATAAGAGAGGGAACCAAATAATTTCTTCATCATCTTATGGAAGCAAGTTTCAGTCATGTCGTCCTTATACAAATCACTTAAAATAAGTCTTTCCTCCAAAGGGATGGGACTTAGTTTGACTTTAGGAAAGCCAAAACCTTGTTCTTGAGTCAGTCCTCCACTAGTTGGTTAACTCTTCCAATCAGATGGAGAGTTTGTTAATTCCTCCTACGTCACAAAATTATACGAAGTTATTTTATGTTTCCATAAATTCACATCAAGTTGTGCTTTTGTTCAAGGGAAGTCAACCTATTGTTGACAATTCTTCGACATCCCTTGGCTCATTTTTGTCGGCCATACTCGGCCTGTCAAGTTATTCTTAGTATCACATCAACGACTTGGTCCTTTAGTCATGCCAGTTAAGAATGTCCTTACTGACTTCTTGTTGGCAGGGCTTCTCTTATCAACTCTGAAAAATTTCTCTGAGAGTAAACCTAGAGTCATACCCTGTCCCTATTTACATCATTGATAGGTGACCCTATGCTCAACTTCGATTAGTATTATGGGTCTTTCAATTAGTGGTTTCCATTTTGTTTGAAGTTGGCGTACATTATCACAAATTGGCATTTGTGCAATACCTTGGTTTCCATTTGACCCTATTGGTATATTCCTCACCTCTATGTCAGATTTAATTATTGGCTGGTTTAGAGGATTTCTTTCATGCGCTGCCACATTTTTTGCACTCCAGAAATGTACTTTGTAATGGTTACTTCACCTTTATTCATCCGAGTTCTTCCAAATTATTGGCTTGTGGGTTACACTTGCAATGGTTGATGTGGGATTCCTTAATGCCCTCCTTCCAATAGATCTTTCACCATTGACTCCAACCCATTTCTTTGGGAACAAGGTCTGGAGTCATTTTTCAGTACCTTAGGGTTTGTAGTCATCAATGCAGACTCCTTCACTATCGATAGTGAGAATACATCAATGTATCCTCATTGATATATTCTTTCAACTGTTTGACTTCAACACATGTATTCACACTTGTTAGATTGTACCGGGGTACCTTGACACTCATTATAATTATTGGTGGGTTGTCTCACGTTTGTTAATGCTATACATCAATGACTGATGATCAAATGATTTCTCATATGGTTGAATTCAACTCATTTATTCCCATGGTGTAGAATGTACCATCTGCGGTCAGTGAAGACCTCAGGTTGTGTCAGCATCTTTGTTCAGATGACAACTCCTTCAATTTTTCTCTAGCGACACGTTTCATCTCTATATGTTGCAGAATTTCTCAACAACATCTTATATTTTGGCACTTGATTTTATGCAGTACCACTATTCCACCTATATGACTTGGTACTTTTATGAGGATCAATTATCCAACATAATTGGTCAAACATTATTCTATGTGATATTGATACATAACTCCATTGTTCTCTTTCACGATTATGATCTAATGATCCACTATGTATTATTTAACTCATTTTGTACACTTATGTATACATTTTGGATCTGGATTATACTTGACCAGTGGATATACTTTACTATTTCTGAGCATGGGTATGCCTGCCTTAGACATGAGTTTTCTTTCTAACTCCTTCCAGGTGTTTGATGGGTTGGAATTTGGTGATCTCCTCCTAGGTTTTCGAATGACTCCTCTCTCTATACTTAATATATTTCAGCCATCATGTTTCCATTTGACCTCATATATTAGGGGGCATATGTTATAACATCATTCAACACTCATGTAGACCAGATGCTCTTTTATGGCCCTAGGCAGTCCCTTTACCCATGTAGACTTGAATTTATAGTAGAAAAATATATTTCAAATTCCATACGTGACTATGCTAAAAAAAACATATACATATGTGGGTCCCAGACACACTATACTTATGTATACATTTTTAAATATGAAAAAAAAAAAATTTCTATTTTTCAGGGGTGGAGTTTATGGGTTTTACTGAGAGGCCACCTACAGGAGCATGTGGCCTAACTGAAATAGCCAGTTTGAGGTGGTATATATAGACCCTTTGGGTAGGCCTAATGGATAAGAGAGGAGAGGTATCAACATTATACTCGATTTCCCCTATATCTAGTATGATTTTTTTGTGACTCCTGCACCCCCAGTCTCTAGGAAACCCTAGTTTCATTTTCATAAATTCTAAACCTCCATATATAGCATCTTCTTGCACCTATTATAGAGGTTGTCTTCATGGCTCAGGCTGGACAGATCTAGAGGAAGGCTTTGTCAGTGCCTTTGGCTTGGATCAGGTTGTATCTATCTTGTACTTACTGTTGTTAATCAATAAAGAAGCTCATGTATTGTTCCCAATATATGTTGTCATATTATGAATGATAGTTTGAATTGTTATATATTATGATCTAACATATTCTTATGCATGCATGTTGAATTATATATTATATATATGCTTCTGTGATTGATTTGTAGGTCTACACATTTTGGAGGAAGCAGAGGGTTTGGACCCTACGGAAACATCTTCAAATGTAGGACCCTTGAGTATGTCTCTAAGTCCAACTTTGATAATTTGAATGTTTGGCATGTGTGGTTGAGAGTTCTTTGTTGATTTTTCTATCTTGCTTTATTGAGGCTTTCAACCCTTTCCTTAGGGAAATTTTCTCACCAATATTTCTTGAGTGTAATCTTGTTTGATGTTTTATAATAAATGCTCATTCACTAAGTCCCATCCTTCTTTTACACATTTATAATGGGTGACCCACTAGGTGAGGTACTTGAAAAAATAATACCCTATGCTAGCAAATGTTGCAACTGCTGCTTCACTTCATTTTCTTCTAACACAAACTATTTATATAGCTCAATATTTGACATTAGAGATTCTAGTAACAATTGGATTTTGTGCTCCACTTCCCTATTAGGTGGTATCCATTTAGCCTCCTGGAACACTCACTTGTATTCATGTAGAAACTCCCTTAGATGTTTTTTATGCTCTTTAGTACACCCCTCTAGTGATGCATTTGCTCTTATTGACTCATCACTGGATTAATTTTCTCTTAACAATAGTAAAACACATTTATTGCTAGAACTATCTACTTAGCTTAGTTGGCACTTATGAGTGAAATATTTGACTTACCGTTGTGCGCATTAATTATGAATGGTTTTCCATCCTTGATGAGGTGGTATTGGTTAGCACTTTGCATGAGTATTACATCCCTCATATACATGTAGAGAACCCCAACCACAACTCCAAATAGAGTCAAGTGGTACTGCATCCAATTCTACTTCATCAATATAATTAACACTTACAACAAATTTAAATTTGCACTATTTTCTTCCATTGATCTATACAACCTTGTTTACCCATCCCAATGGATATGGGCTAAGGTGATCATGAACCTACAAGCCAATTTTTTTTTAAAATACCCATCACTGTGAGATTCTCCTATGAACTTGAATGCACTTGAGCATCAATCTTGGTCTTTTTGACCTATATATTAATATGTAAATTTTTGGCCATCTTTTCTCTTCTTAATGGTGGAGGATACTTAGATTCACCTACAAAGGAGCACCTGGAAACAATGTTACACTGATCAGTGGAAATGAGTTGTTACAAGAGATTGGGAAAGGTGAAGAAATGCATTTTGCTGTCATAGGGAGACCTAAGGTAATTTTAATTTCCACAAACTTAGATGATTTACCTGAAGAAATCAACACTTTGTTGAATGATTTTGCTGACATTATTGTGGATGCGTTTCCAAATGCATTGCCACCAATTAGGAGTATTAGTCATCATATTGATCTAATACCAGGAGCAAGTTTTCCAAATAAAGCAGCGTACATATTAACTTCTCAAGAGAATGCAGAAGTTGGAAGACAAGTGCAAGAATTGATGGATAAGGGACTAATCAGAGAGAGTTTAGTCCATGTGTTGTACCAATAGTACTCAGTCCAAAGAAAGGATTTGAATGGCGTATGTGTACAGATTCCAGAGCCATAAACAAGATCACTATCAGGTATAGATTTCCTTTACCACGCATGGATGATTTGATGGATTTTTTGAGTGGGTCAAAGTATTTTACTAAAATAGATTTGAAGAGTGGATATCGTCAAATAAGAATTAGAGAAGGAGATGAATGGAAGACAACATTTAAAGCAAACAATGGGTTGTATGAGTGGTTAGTGATTCCTTTTGAACTCACTAATGCACCTAGCACATTCATGAGATTGATGACTGAAGTCTTGAAGGAATATGTAGGCAAGTTTTTTATTGTTTACCTTGGTGATATTCTAGTTTTTAGTAGAAGTAAAGAAGAACATCTAGAGCATCTTAAATTGGTTTTAAGAACTCTGCAGAAAGAGAAACTACTAATAAATCTGAAGAAATGTAGTTTCATGAAAGAAGAATTAATTTACTTGGGATTTTTAGTTTCTAAAGAAGGGTTGAAAATGGATCCAGAGAAAGTCCAAGCAATTTGGAACTAGCCTATTCCAAGGAATATATTTGAGGTAAGAATTTTTCATGGTCTTGCAAGTTTTTATAGGAAATTTATCATAGGGTTTAGTCAGATTTGTGCACCAATTCTTGAAACAATCAAGGAGACTAATCAGTTGTTCAAGTGGACAGAAGTAGCAGACAGGAATTTTAAGTTGCTGAAGGGGAAAATAATAGAGAAACCAGTTTTATCTTTACCCGATTTTGAAAAAATATTCCAAGTTGAAACTGATGCTAGTGGAGTTGAAATTGGAGCAGTTTTGAGTCAGGAACAAAGACCAATAACATAGTTTAGCGAGAAACTAAATGAAGTGAAGAAGAAGTATTCTGCTTATGATAAAGAATTTTATGTTATTGTACAAGCCTTAAAAAAATGGAGACATTATTTGCTACCTAATGAGTTTATATTGTATTCTAATAATCATGCATTACAGTTCATAAACAACCAACCAAAATTGAACCAGAAACATGCCAAGTGGGTAGAGTTTTTGCAGAGCTTTACTTTTGTGATAAAGCACACAAGTGGCAAGTTGAACAAAGTCATTGATGATTTAAGCAGGGTAAATTTCATTGTGTAAGAATTAAAAGTTGGTGTTGTAGGATTTGAAGAAATGGTTGAAATGTATAAAGGCGATGCAAATTTCAAAGATATTTATATAGCAGTACAAAATCCAATAGTTCATAACTGAAGTCAGTGGTTAGATTATCTTATCCAAGGACGTTTATTATTTAAAGGCAACAAGTTTTGCATTCCCAAATGTTCTATGAGGGAAAACATAATAAAGGAGAAACATAGTGGAGGATTATCTGGTCACTTTAGACAAGACAAAACCTTTGCTAAGGTAAATACTTTTTATTATTGGCCAAATATGCAAACTAATGTTAAGAGATTTGTTGAGAAGTGTAGGATATGTCAACATGCTAAAGGGAGAAGCCAGAATACAGGATTGTACTAGTCGCTGCCAATACCACACTGACCATGGGATGCAGTTAGCATGGATTTTGTTTTGGGGTTACCTAAAACTCAAAGGGGGAATGATTCTGTTTATGTTGTGGTAGATATATTTTCCAAGATGGCACATTTCATTCCATGTAAAAAGACTAGTGTTTCAATGCATATTTCTCATCTATTTTTTTTAGAAATTGTAAAGATTACATGGATTGCTTGTAAGTATTGTGTCTGATAGAGATACAAAGTTTGTAGGGCATTTCTGGAGAACTCTTTGGAAGAAACTAGGAGCTAACCTCAGTTTCAGTTTAGCATACCATCCTCAAACATATGGACAGACCGAAGTAGTAAACAAAAGCTTGGGAAACATATTGAGGAGTTTAGTGTATAAAAATCCTAAGCAGTGGGATTTAGCACTAGCTCAGGCTGAGTTTGATTATAATGACACTCCAAAATGAAGTACTAGAATGAGTCCATTTCAAATTGTTTTTGGGATGAATACAAGAGGTGTGTATGAGCTCAGAATTTGGCTAAACAAGAGACAAGAAGTGCAAAAGCTGAAGAGTTTGTAGAGCAAATGCAGAGACTACAAGAAGATGTCAAAGGAATATTGCAAGAAAGCAGTGGAAAATACAAACAGAGAGTAGATATGAAAAGAAGAGAGAAAGAATTCCAAGCGAGAGATCTAGTGATGGTGTATTTGAGAAAAGAAATATTTCCTACTAAGACTTACAATAAACTAAAAATGAAAAAGATAGGACCATGTAGAATTGTAAGAAAGCTTTCAATTAATTCTTATGAAATTGAATTTCCAGAAGGGATTGGAATATCACCTATCTTCAATTTTGCAGATTTATATCGATACAAAGAGACAGAGACAGAGCTACAAGAGGAAACAACAAAAGATAAAGTTCAAACTTTGAACTGGGAAGAAAAAATTCCAAAGACAGTTAAGAGAGAGGTGGAAGCTATTTTGGAGAAAAGAGTATCTAAAAGAACTAGAGGATAGGTTTATTTTCAATATCTAGTCAAATGGAAAGGACAAATAGTGGAGGATGCTAGTTGGTTGACAACAGAAGAGTTGCAGAAGTATAGAGTAAACCCTGAAAGTCTGAGGGATGATTATTTTCTTCCCTGGGAGTCTGATGTAGGAGCATCTGGACTTAGCCAGCAATGTGATGGTTTGTTCACATGTTGTGGCTAAATGAGTTGAATTTCATTGACCTGAGTGGTCAAAAGTCAGTTTTAGTCGAGAGGGTTGGATCTCTCGAAAATAATTTGTACTTAATTATTGTAATAGTTAAGAAATTGTCTTATTTTAGACTAAGGGATAAGTTGTTAGCATAGGTGTGTAATAGAGCTAAAAAAAAGAGATTTTATTGTTAGATTGATTTAAATAGAGATCGAGTTATTAATACAGTTATAATAGGATTCGACTCATAAAGAGAAGAAAATGTAATGAAGAGGGATTTGTTGAGATGATTGATATTTGAGTGAGAGGCGAGAGTTGAGTGATAGGGAGGATTTTGAGATTGAAACAGGGGTTTGTTAAATTGCTATAATTGAGATGAGAGGGCTAAGACTCTATAACTATTATTATATTGAAGGAATTTGATTTAGTGGGAATCTGTTTGTTAATCCTGGTGAAAACTCTCGTTTACCTCTGTGTATTTTCATTCTGAAACTAAATCGGGTATTTTCCTTGTTTTCACATTTTAATTATAAATATTAGTGTTTATGTGTTAATCGCGATCATTAGTATTAATGGCAGGGGTAGAAGAGCACAGAAAGGCTTGATCGTGGTTGAAGACCCACAATCGATCTTAGTTGTCGATCGCAAATTCAAACTTTTGGGTCACAGTCAACGGCGGGGTTAGGCCTGTTTTTAACCCATGTGTTAGTTGAAGAACCGCTAGTCGTAGGATTTGATGGACTCCGTTATCCAATGGATATCGGGTTTTAAGATGATCGGATGATAATCTCAAATCTGGACCCAAACTCTTATAAACCAAGATTTTATAAACCATATCAGCTCCGTAAGGGCAGTTAAGTGTCACGCAAGTTCCCTAGCCGATATCATTGTGAACCATTGGATCTAGCACACTTTGATCAATGGCGTAGAGTGAAGCACCTGTGCAAAAAGGGAAAGTCAACGTGGGACTGGTTGTTGTTCAATTGTTGTTCAATTGATTTTCAATTGCTATTCAATTGTTGTTCAATTGTTGTTTAATTGTTGTTCAATTGTTTTTCAATTGACCTCCTGCGTCAGTTTTGACTTCTGCAAGCATAAATTAGTGATATAGTTCTTGGACCTTAAAGATACTTCTTGAAATACCACACATGGCTAGCCCCACATTTGTGAGTAACGGTGATGATGTGGAATCCACTCATACCATAGTGGTCAACTTACAAGAGACATAAATTTCTCATGCAATCTCTAAATGAGGTGATTCTTGCGCTATTGGAAATGTATTAGCATAGTTAGTTTGGGACCAAGAAAAGGCCTCAAAAAGGCCCTTTTCACCTTAAATTTTCCAAACTGGGACTGTTGTTAAAATGATATTATAAGTTGATTCCTCCAATTTTTTTCCACTCTAAAAGCATTGAGATAGATGAAAATAATACAATAATCTTATCTAGATCAA
Source organism: Pinus tabuliformis (assembly GCA_031772625.1). Classification (NCBI taxonomy): domain Eukaryota; kingdom Viridiplantae; phylum Streptophyta; class Pinopsida; order Pinales; family Pinaceae; genus Pinus; species Pinus tabuliformis. Next base: position 40,546,388 of record CM062807.1, on the reverse strand, counting down.
ACTAACTAAAATAACAACAACCTCTTCAAGTCTTCAATACCTTACCAACTCCCCTCCTCACACAGTCTATTTATTATGCAAATATGCTCTTCCCATCTCCTCTTTCATATTGATTTTGTTGTTGCCATCATTTTTATTTATCATAGCAATAAACTAAGATAACCAATGCTACTTTCATTGTAATTTCCTTTTTTCCTCTATGCCATGGTGGAAAAGTTTCTATTTAAAGACTTGTTTTAATGTTTTTAAATTATAAACTCTGTAATTACAAAGTAAATAATGAAAAAATTATGATTTTAATTTAATGATTGTGAATAAAGATCTTAGCTTGTCGAATTTTATACCTTCTCTCCATCCAATTCCTTTTATGTGTGTTTAGTACTAGTTTCTCTCCATTTCCACTTTGTTTTATGCCATTGCTCAACTCATTTCCTTGCAATTCCTTTTATTTGTATTCAGTTTTATTTTCTCTCCCTTCCCACTTTGTTTTCTATTTCTAACCTTTTTTCTTGTGTAAATATGGATGTTTTTAAGAAATTCAACTCTACTATTATAAGTGTATATTTATTTATTTTTATTTTAAATCTATCATTTATAGTGCATGGATTTTTTTACATTCCATTATTATGGACATTTTTTGAAAAAAATCAAGCATTATTATTTATCTAACATCATGACCACTTTTTTAGAATGCCAATGGCAATGATTTTATTTTTCCACTTTTAATCTTAGTTTCTCCATTTTTGTGTAAAGAATTGCAAGACTTCCTCTCATTAAATTAAAATTAAAATTATATGTATATATAATTTCTTTTTCCTTTTTTTTTTTTTTTTTTTTTTTTTTTAATTTTTTTTTAGGTTTTAAATTTGTTTTTATTTTTATATGTTTTAATGTTTTTTATATTTTTTTGGTTCAAATGATAATGTAGGTTTCACTTAAACCCATCAATCATTATAAACATTATCGTTGTATTAATATGCCATGATATAAATTGAGCTTAATTAACATACATATATTATATTTGAAGGTGGTTAAGGTTGACCAAGAATTATGGGTCAATAAACCCTATTAAAAGTTCCATATTTTGATATATATATATATATATATATATATATATATATATATATATATATATATATATTTTTGATAATTCACCACTCATTTGACATCATCGAGATCATATTTGATCTCTTATATACATGATTTATTATTTAGATGATGAGCATTATATAAAGTATTGCATTTTTTATAGTTATTATCGTAAATATCTCTTTTAAATGTTATTCTCTTTCTGAAACACACTTTGGAGTTGTCATTTAAGGCATCAAAAATGTTTCAAAATTTTTTCAACCTTAATTTTCCAAAGTAGAACTACTATTAAAATGACCTTGCAAGTTGTTTCTTCTATTTTTTTTCCCTCTAAAAGCATAGAGATAGTTGAAAACTAATATAATGTTCCAATCCATATTAAACTAACTAAGATAACAACAAACTCTTTACACCTTCTATGCGTTACTAACTCCCTTCTTCACACACTATCATTTATGAAAAATATGCTTTTCCCATCCCCTCTTTAATCTTGATTTCGTTGTGACCATTATAATTTTTTAACTTAGAGATAAACTAATTAATATCACCAATGATTATTTCCTTGTAATTTCTTTTCTACTCTATGCCATGGTGGAAAATTTTCTACTTAAACACTTGTTTCGATGTTTTGAAACTCTAAACTTTGTAATTCACTTATAGTTTTTTTACAAAATAATTGATGAAACATATAATTTTAATTTAATGACTATGAAGAAAGCTCTTATCTTGTATAAGTTTATTTCTTAACTTATCTCCCTCCATTTTCTTTTATGTGTGTTCAATCCTAGGTTTCTTTCCCTTCCCACAATGTTTTATGACATTGCTTAACTTCTCTCCTTCCAATTCCTTTTATGCATGTTCAACCGTATTTTCTCTCCTTTCCCACTTTTCTTTCTAGATTTAACTTATTTCTTTATATTAATGTGGATGTTTGAAAAAAAATAAAAAAAATTAACTCTACAATTTTCATAAGTGTAAAAGGTTTTTGGAAAATTTTAACTCTATCATTTATATAAGTGCAATTGTGTTTTTTGTTTTTAATTTCATTTCGATGAACATCTTTTGAGAAATTATAAACATTATTTCTTTTTTGTAATTTATTTAGTAATTGTATTACGCATTCATAAATAAGTTTACAGCATGTTCCATGCTTACTGGTCTACCACAAGGGAAACCAAACCAGTGGCATAGCAACAATGTTTTTTTTCCATTTAAACCATCTAAACTTGATTAATAAAACCAAAAATATAATAGAGTTTATAATTGTCAAACAACTTATTGGAAAACTTAGAGATTTTAACACCTAGGATTTCAACCAAGTTGTTACTAACATAAGTAACAAAAAAAAAGCTCATTTATCAAGATGGTGAATGGTATCAAGTATGTTGTTCTCCTCTTTGGAGGAAGAGAACTCTAAGCATGCAATATTTTTGGTTGAGATCAATACATTGTCAATTTACTTATTATTGATGGTGCTAGATGCCGACAAGAGGGAAAGGGGTCTTCCTGGTATAAAGTTCCAATTAGACCCCACACCATTTGGAGTAGGAGCCCCAACCAAAAATACAACCAGTTGCCATAACAATGATCTTAAACATGTGCCTTGGATGCAATGAACACATAAGAAGGTATACACATAACTTTGGTGACAACAAGTGAGTAAAATTTTTGTGATATCAATTGTAATGCATAAGAGGTTTTTTCACGCAAAGGGAAAAGAGGGTGAGCCTCTAGAAGAAAAGTAGTAGTACTATCCTACAAAAGACACATGTGCATATGAAAGAATCATTAGTCAGCTTGCAAAATAGTTCACATGATGATAACGGTCATGAAATAAAATACAACACACATTAAATAAGATATATACTAAATATAATGAAATATTTCATTGACCTTAGCATAAATAAAATAAAATATACCACAAACATTTAAATAATGGTCTTATATCATCCACAATACATGCATGAAAGTGTGTTGACTCCGAGAGCTTTTGATGATTAAGTGAAAGTTACAAGTATACAATACAACGATATGACACTAGCTCCAGTAGTGGAACATGAAGCTACCACTTGCTTCTCCAAAGAATGATATTCACTCCTATGTTAGACTAGAGAAGCCAAGGCTACCAAATCTCTAGTTCCAATTCCTTTGCTTGAGTTATGAGGGTTTATTTATAACAAATTAGGTGACCCTCCACATCCTCTTATGACCTTTGAACTCCCTCATGACTCTTGAGCTTCTTTTGTCTTTATTCTATCTAATGAATCTTCATATTACATATTTGACTCTTGGACTTCCACTTACATTTAAATTTCTTATTATTTTCTAAATATAAAACCACATAAGACAAAATGTGGCTAGAGCCCAATAAAAAAAAAACTTTGTACATTATTCTTGAGCTTAAGGAAACTATAGCTCAACAATTTCTACTTGTAGTTCTGATGTAGCATATTCACACCAAGCCTTGGACTGTGATTCTATTTCCTCAAAATTTGATGGAGGGTCTGGCTTATATCTAACTCTTTCCTTCTTTGCATCCGAATAGATGGTTTTGGAACATAGTCTGAACATTATTCCATAATAAGAAAAACTTTATATTTTACTTGGAAGGTTAGGCTACAAATTGTTGAATGCTCTACTTAGTGATCTCTAGATCTTCTTTAGTGGTAACTTGCTTCAAGTTGCTCAAGAATATTTTAATTTCTTGTCTTATAACATTTCCCCCCTTTGTTTCTGCAAATTCTCCGACAAAGGGAATCTTGTACATCCTTACCAAAGAGTCCAAACTATGATAGAGTCATGAGTAGGCGATTATGAAGTTAGCCACATAAATACTGAGCTATTTGTTACCCTACATAAGAATCCTGGCCTCAACTCTTTCCAATTTTGCCTCCTGTCTTGTTTTCCTAGAAAAATCTAATGGTAAATTTCTATACTTAGTGCCCCATAGGCTTGGATCACATCAATGGTTGCATAAACTGTCTTTAGGACTTTCATATTCTCTTGTGACTACTTTTTCATTGCATGCAAGCGAACTACTGCCTTATGAAGGTTGATTATTTCCTCAAACAATTGTCTCATAGCGTCTCCCAATGATTGAATTTCCTCACTTATCACTTATCATATCTCCTTCTTATTAGAATCAATAGAAGACGACCTTTGATTCTCGATGAGGAGATGCTCGATATGTTTCCTTGTAGAAGCCAAATCCTTTTCCAATTGCTTATTTTATTTCACCAAAAAATCAATGTTTACTTTTGTAGCCTCTACAAAGGTTGCATTTGTTGTTGTGACTATTCTCATATTATTCTTGGTATTGGGCATAATTACCCTCTTTGTGTGAATGGAAATAGGATGGACAAGGTAATTAGGAAAATACTTTCACCTTTCTTGCAAATTTTTTTTCTTTAACTGATCAAAGGTAAGGCTAGAAATATCCATGACCAAATCATCTTTTGGAGGAGATATTCCCATTTCACTGAATTGGATGTGACCACCATTGAGGGGAAGTGAAGGCTAACTATTGATATGTTTTGCAATTGGCACAATTTGAGCCTCTTGGTTATCCTCCTCTCATTTAATGTTAAAAATAGCAACAAGAAATGATAAAAATAGAATATAGAATATTTCAATTTTAATTTGTCCTTGAATTAAAATTGTGAATTAAAATTCGAATTTAGTCTCACCAGTTGCTTGGAATTAATTAATTAATTAATTCATTATGGATTAATTAGTTGGAGAAATTCAAGTTAGAAGTCTTTCTAAAGTCATGCAAGAGTTATCCCTTAAATTAAGGACATTATCCCTTAATTAAGGAGATAAGGTTGAGTTATATTTGAGTTGTAATTAGTTAGCCCAGTTTACTGAGTCAAGTCCAGTTAAATTAGTTCCAAACTGTCTGAGGAACTAATTGTGAGTTATCAGTTAGTTGATGCATGCATGCACTCAACCAGTGTACTCCAGATAACTGAAGATTCTCTCGTCAGAAACTCATGCATGTCTATTATGAGAAAGACCCAGTTGAACTAAATGTCAAGGACAGTGTACTATCAGTTGCATGTGTTTTCCTATAAAGGAAACTCATGCATGCAGTCAAGGGAAGGTTCCTCGAGGATTGCATAGTTTTACAGGGTGTGAGATTAGTGTGAGTGATCAGTGTTACACTTGGTAACAAGAGGATCATCCAGGAGAAACTGCGTAAGGAAATAGGAGGCTTGGAGGGCAGAGGAGAAGGCTTGTGAGAAGTTTTGTTTGCCTGTGAGCATCCAGGAGGATTGTACTAAGAGCTGGCTAGCTGTGAGAGCTAAGGCTTTGTGTAATCTTGATGTATTTCCACCTTGTATGATAATACAGGTAGTGGGGTTTTTAGCTGAGGCTTTCCCCTGAGTATTTTCTATGTTTCATGTGCATTGATTCTTCTTCTTCTGGTTATATGTTTTCAGATCGATCTTGCTCAATCTTTAAGCTATTGCAAATTGATAGTAGAAGTAGATTATAGTATTTTTCTATGGTATATTGCATTATCGGGTTAATCTACAGCCAGATTTTCTACATGATCTTAGAGGTAGATTTGTAGAGAATTTGCATAATTTCTACATGGTATCAGAGGTAGCTGATCTATAGAGAAATTTCTATATGGTATCGGATCCTACTTTATCGAAGTAGTGAACAGTATACTGAGAAGAGAATTTCAAGTTTGAAGTTTGGGGTTGCAGGTGTAAATCAAATTCATATCACACTTCAATTGAGATGGGACATTATGCGACTAATTGCTCATCGAAGAAGTCCAGGAAGGGATCCTCGGAAGGACTGGAAGGTAAGGCATTAGCCTCTCACTTCGAAATGGAATTTACCCTCATCGCATGCATGGTGTCATCGATGATGGGTCGTGTTTGGTATGTTGACTGTGAAGCCTCATTCCACATGACCAGCGATAAAAGTTTATTTAGTGCCTTGGAGGAGAAAGACCTCAAGATGCACATAGAGATGGGTGACAACAGAATGTATATTCTTTCAAGAGTGGGCACGGTTGGTTTTCAGAGGGAGCATGGAGCTCATATCACCTTGATAGATGTGATGTATGTTCATGGACTAAAGAAGAACTTGGTATTGGTCGCAGTATTGGAAGATCGTGGCTATGATGTGTTTTTTAGTAAGGGAAAGGTTTTCCTTAGACACATCACCACGAGACAGGTGAAACAGATCGGTTCATGAGTCAAGAACCTGTATTCTCTTGAGGTTCAAGATGTATGCAAAGCCTTGAGGAGCAAGGTAAATTTTAGAGACTTGGTGGTTGAGAGGGAGAGTAAATTACCTCTCAACATGCAGTCCCAGAAGAAGTCTCAGACAATTGTGGAGGAGCCACAATTGGAGAAGTTGGCAAAGGGATCACATGCAGCCATTCCTTCAAGTTTGATGTGGGGCAATGTGAAGTGATAGTCCCAAGAAGGTTGAAATTGAGCAGGGTCCTTTGACAGGTTTTATCTCATGGATCGTACCTTGCTACGGGAGCCCAAAGTACATAGTAGCGGGAGGAATCAGTGGGATTGATGTAGTCAGAGATCAAAGTGACAGATGCTATAGCAGTCAGATACTGAAGAGTGTAGAGAAGGATTGACAACAATATAGAAAGGCAGAGGTAGCCGAAGCACAAAGCTTTCTATTGATAGAGGAAATAGCAGTCATAAACTTTGATGACAGATGCATCATTCTGATTCAGGTTGGATGTTTTTTTTGTTGTTGGAGTTGCTAGAGAAACAAAACTAAAGAGAAGTGTTGCATGTAGAACATTCCAAAGGTTCAAGATCGGGATCGAGTTGAATTCCTTTCTTGTTGAGAGGGAGTGTTGAAAATAGCAACAAGAAATGATAAAAATAGAATCTAGAATATTCCAATTTTAATTTGTCCTTGAATTAAAATTCGAATTTAGTCTCACTAGCTGCTTGGAATTAATTAATTAATTCATTATGGATTAATGATCTAAAAATCACCCTATGAGTGATCTCAGTTAAATATTTATTAAATGAAGGTATTACAGACTCATGTGCTGATGTGTGTCTATGTTATTTAGGCAACGAATTGATCAAATTGCAAATACACAGACACTTGAAATGGAAAACAACAGAGAAATAAAGTAAGAAAATATAAGAACACAAGAATTTAATAAGGAGTTCACCCTATCCTCCAGGTCTACATCTCCGGCCCAGCTCTCAGTGGTGGCCTTCTTTTATTGTGTCTTAAAGTAGAGAATTACAATGAAGGAGCTCAATATGAGTCTCCTGAAACAGAATTTTCTTGGCAGGGTGGTTCTTGGATTCCCCAAACCACTAAAGCGCACAGACTCTTTTCCTCACCAGCTCTTGACCTCTTTGATCTTTAATGGAGGGAGCCCAGTGTGGTGCTCAGTCCTGACAGATCCTCTCAGGGATGGCTTGAATCTCTCAAGTTCTTTGGTGCTCGACGCTTCCTTTGATCAGCTCGGCCCTCTGTCTTCTTTTTGCTTCTTTTGCTTCACTGTCTTTCTTCACTTTCTCTGTCTTCTGTCTTCCCCATCTTCAGTGTCTTCTGCTTTGTCTGTTCATGGCTTTAAAGCCATTCGAGCTCATGGTTGTTCGATACCCCTTCCACTTCTGTTGGATCACCTGCTGCAGCTTCGCTTGGAGCTCCCTACTTCGACGTCATCATCAGGCTCACCGGGAGTGGCCACTTGTCCTCCTGCGAATTGCGCCAGCTTTTTCCTTTGTCGGTCCAATTCTTCGGTTACGTCATGGAATGAGTCTTCTGCCACCTTGGTGGTCAAATCAGACCTCAAATTCTTATAGATTGTGGTTTATTCCCCTGGTAATTCCGGTTTTCCCATCGAGCGTGATCTTAGCCGTTAGATTTGGGGCCTCCAGATCCAACGCCATTCGCACATTTCATGTGGTTGACTTTCTCGATTGTTAGTGCGTGATGAGCAGTGGTTTTCTCTCTACTCTGCTTGCCACGCATCGAGCGCTGAGTGGAATCGCTCTGTTTTCGCCAATTCTGCTTACTGCCCAAGGGTTCCCCCGATAAATACTGCCGGTTTTGGGAGCGCGGGTCCTGTCTTAGCCTTTAGCCTGTTCCCCACAATTTTCCCCAACTCCCATGTGATCGAGTGCTCGGGGCCTGTCCTTCTCTAGGGGTTTTGCCCAACGATGCACGATTAGCGCTAAGTGCTAATCGCGCATCAAAAACTGCCTCCTTTTCTCGATTCGAGCTTCTGAGGGGCTAGTTTAACCTCCTGCACAGTCTCCATGGGCCTTGGTCAGCGCGCTTCGACCGAGGTCCTTGTCGTTCCACACTGGCTGCTAAATGCCACTATTTAGAGGTGTTTCTGATCGCTATTCTTAATTCTTTAAAACTTGTCCCAACCTAATACAGTCATGGTTCTCTGATAACTCTTCTTGGATCCAATTCGGATCATGGCCTTCCCACTGAAAAGCTTTTGGACCACCAAAAGTTGGTTTTCAAACATCAACTAAGTGAGGGTACTATTTTCTCACTTGTCCAATCTCAATCCACTTTGCATTGCTCGGCTTTGAACCTTTGAGTCCTACTCTTAGGTACTCAACATCTCCTATGTATGTCATCCTTACCTTCCTTTCCAGCACTGTGTCTTCCTATAATTCATTAAGATATTCAGGTAGCAGGTCATCAATAGAAGGCAACTAACTTTTCTCTTCAGGATCCTCAATCACTGAGGGTTCAAACAATCTCAAGCAATCTGCATTTACGACTAAGTAGATGTGCATGTAAGCTGGTAGATCAAGGTGAAAAGCATTCTCACCAATCTTCTCAAGTATTTTGAAAGGTCCATACCTGATAGGATTTAGCTTCTTACCTTCACCTTGCATCCTGTCCTTGCTGATATATAGCCAGACCTGGTCACCAACTTGAAAACTATGCTCCATCCGATGCTTGTCATGCCTAGCCTTGTATTTGGCTTGGCTCTTTTCTAGCTGTTCCTGTACTGCCTGGTGGATCTCCTGGATTTGTTCAATGAACCTAGTTGCCTTGTCCACATCACTGTGTCCCTCAACTATGGTATCTTTACTAAAGATAAAATCCAAAGGAGACCTTGGTGTGAAACCAAAATAGGTCTCAAAAGGAGATCTTTGTGTAGAAGAATGTTTGGCTCTATTGTAAGCATGGTGCACATAACACAAATGTTCATCCCAAAGCTTAGGATGTTTGCTACAATATCCTCTAAGTAACTGGATCACTGTCCTGTTGACTACTTCTGTTTGGCCATCAATTTGTGGATGAAAAGTTGTGCTTTTCTTTAGTTTGGTGTCCATCAGTTCCCACAGACTTGACCAAAACTTCCCCACAAACCAGGTGTCTCGATCAGATACAATAGAATTGGGTAGTCCAAAATGAACCCATACATGTTCAAAGAATAGTTTTGCAGTTTGTTCAACTGTAATCTGTTTGTTACAAGGTATCCAAATACACATTTTGCTGAACCTATCCACAACAACATATAGATAATCATGAATTTTTCTAGATTTAGGCAGTCCTCCAACAAAATCCATGGAAACACTTTCCCAAGGGTGAGAAGGTACTGGTAATGGAGTGTACAAGCCTAGTTTTCTGTTGCTGGGCTTGCTTTTAGCACACATAGTACACCCTCTTACATATCTAGAAACTGTCTCATTCATTTTTGGCCAATAACAAAATCTTTGCAGCTGTGCAACTGTTTTACTTACCCCAAAGTGACCTGATATCAGATAAGTGTGTGCCTCCCTAATTATCTTTATTCTCTCAGTTTTTGGAATGCAGAGTTTCCCACAATGGTATAAGAGTCAGTCCTTCACATGGTAGTCTAGTTCTTCTACCCATTTTCCTTGACTCAAAGTTGCATATACATCTTTGAAATCTATATCTTGAGCATATTGTTCAATGTAGCTTTCATGTAGCACAGAAGTATGCTTAAGTATAGTAGATGCATTTATAATGGGTCTAGATAACATGTCTGCAACTTTGTTATGTATGTCCTTTTTATATCTGATGACTAAATGAAATTGTTGTAGAAAACCCATCCATCTATAATGTCTTGATTGCTGCAACTTAGTTTGGGAGTGTAGATATTGAAGTGTTTGATGATCAGTATGTATTACTGTCTCTTTGCCCATTAAGTAATGTTTCCCCTTTTTCACACTCTGAACTAATGCATACAATTCTTCATCATATGTAGGATAGTTAACTACTACAGGATTAAAAATCTTAGAATGATAACAAATGGCTTTACGTGCTGTGTCAACATTGCTCCCATGGTATAGTCACTGCCATCAGTTTGGATCTCAAATGGTTTTTGCAGATCAGGCAGTGCTAGTACAGGTGTTGTACTAATCTTTTCTTTCAAGGTGTCGAAGTCTTTCTGATGTTTGCCTCCCCACTGAAACACCTTGTTCAATCCTATTAAAGCATGTAAGGGAGCTGCAATTGAGGAAAAGTTAGAAATGAACTTCCTCCAATATTGTGCTACTCCTAAGAAGCTTCTCACTTCTGTAGCAGACTTGGGTTTAGTCCACTTTACAATGACTGCCACTTTAGAGGGATCTATCTTCAATTCACCACCTCCTACTATATGACCCAAATAATTTAGAGATGTTTTTCCAAATTCACATTTTGAGAGTTTAACATAAAGTTTTTCTCTTATAAAAACATCTAGTATCTGCTTAACATGCTTTAAGTGTTATTCCCATGTTTTACTAATAATCAGAATGTCATCCAAATAAACAATAACAAAATCATCAAGAAAAGGTCTGAGTACATCATTCATTAATATCATGAAAGTAGCAGGAGCATTAGTTAAGACAAAATGCATAACTAGCCACTCATACAATCCCTGCTTTGTTTTGAAAGTAATCTTCCATGCAGCTTGTTCTGCAACTCTGACCTGATGGTATCCACTGTGCAAGTATAGCTTGGTGAAATAAACAGCTTCCTTCAATTGATCTAAAAGATCATCTATGCAAGGAAGGGGATAACAATTTTTAATTGTTATCTTATTTAGTGCTCGGTAGTCAATGCACATTCTCCACGAGCCATCTTTCTTTCTCACCAAAACGATTGGTGACCCACATGGTGATGTGCTAGGCCCGATGAACCCCTTCTCAAGCAACTCCTACACCTGCTTCTTGATTTCAACATTCTCTAAAGTAGACAACTTGTACATTCCAATGTTAGGCAATGGAACATCTTGCTGCAAAATAATATCATGTACTATTTCCTTCTTGGGTGGCAGACCTTTAGGTTCTTGAAACAAGACATCATACTCTGAAACAACCTTTTCTATATCATCTTGCTGTTTAGCATTACAACCCTCAAATACATTGGTTTTATCAGGTTTCTTTTCCTTTACAACCATCAGTAAGAATTGTTTGCATGAATTTATCTTTCTTTTCATCTGCCATGAGTTTATGAGAGTATAATTATTCTTGATCTTATGAGCTCTTACAAAGTATTCGATTCCATCTTTAACAAGTAGATACTTGTTCTCAGCTCTATAGAAAATAGCCTTCTATCCTACAAGTAAGGACTTCCTAAAACAGTTCCACATATATCCAAAGGAATTATGTCTAACTCAACCTCATCTACAAATGCTGACCCAAAAGAAAACTTGAGTTTGCATTGTCTAGTCACTTGTAGTTGTGCTTTATCATTCAACCATCCTAATGGGTATAGCTTCTTGTGAGGTGTAGTTGCTAATCCCAATTTCTTTACAATTGCTTCAAAAATTAAATTTACTTGCGAACCACTATCAAACAAAGTATCAATATTTTGATATTTGGAAACAACTTGAATATGAAAAAGCTCACGCCTTTTTCTCTCATTCTCTTCATCAATAATAGATTGAGTAGAATTACTAGTAGATGCTTCAGAATTCTTACCTTTTATACCTATGGCTGCAATAGTTGTTTCATCTCCCGAGTCTGACCCCAAATATTTCTGAATAGCTGCAGCAATCTTCTTCTTCTTGACCTCGAACTTCTTAGGCCTCAGCTCTTGATGTAGAATCCAACAATGCTCATCATCATGCACGTCCTTTTTACAGTGAGTGCATGAAGCTTTGCTTTTCTGTGCAGTGTTAGCCTTCCTTGCCTTCCACTTCTGCTTTCTTTTCTCCTTGTTCTTGCTTGTAGTGGGTTGGGATGGTCCTCCAACTTCTGTATTTCCATTCTTTCCTCTAGCTTCTAGATGAGTAGCTTGTATAGATACCTCATCTATACTAATGGGATTAAACATGAGGATGGTATGCCTCATGTAGCTGTGTAGACCACCAATGTACTTCAACAGAGTTTCTGGTGAGTCTAATGAGATTCCTAGAATCAATGCTCTTTTTCTAAACTCTTGAGTATACCCTTGCACACTTTTCCCTTTCAACTGCCAAAGAGTTTGCCAACTCATCATGGCTTGTTGCATGTAGGCCAATGGATAGAACTGCTTTTTGATTGCAGAAACAAATTCATTACAGACAGAGATAGTCTTACCATGTATTTTCATATTAGCTTGGGTCCTGCCTTCCCACCAAACCAAGGTAGTGCCTCCTAGGCATAAGCTTGCCAGTTGAATCTTGCTCTTGCCTGAGTCGATGTTCTGTACTCTGCAATAAACATCAATTTGTCTAATCAAATTGTCCAACTTTTCTACATTTAACTATCCATCATATATAGGCAAATCAAATTTAACATCTAGCTTGATTAAAGATGCTTTCTTGTTATGCACAGGGCTATTAGGAGGTGTGAGGAAGCTTTCCTCTTTCTCTTTTCCTTTGGAGTGGTCATGGAAGTGAGACTTATCTTCTTCTTTGTCTTGTTTAGTGCCGGATTAGTCTTCATCCTTATGTTTTCTAAAGTCCCTATACATTTCTTCTACCATGGACTTTATAGCTAGGAAACCTTCTATGAATTGAGGGTCTAGCCCCATAGAACCTTCCTCTAACATTATCTTCCGAGGATAGACTCTCCCAATTTCAAGATTAGTTTCGACCAACTCTCCTTCTCCTAATTTGAACTTTGATCTGGTGAGCATTCAACAACTAAACCAACACAAGCTTGTCTAACCTTTACAGCCTAAGGCTCTCATACCACTTGATCTGAAAATCACCCTATGAGTGATCTCAATTAAATATTTATTAAATGAAGGTATTACGGACTCATGTACTGGTGTGTGTCTATGTTATTTAGGCAACAAATCAATCAGATTACAAATACGCAAACACTTGAGATGGAAAACAACAGAGAAATACAGTAAGCAAATATAAGAACACAAGAATTTGATAAGGAGTTCACCCTATCCTCTAGGGCTACATCTCCATCCAGCTCTCAGTGGTGGCCTTCTTTTATTATGTCTTAAAGCAAAGAATTACAATGAAGGAGCTCAATATGAGTCTCCTGAAACAGAATTTGCTTGGCAGGGTGGTTCTTGGATTCCCGAAGCCACTAGAGTGCACAAACTCTTTTCCTCACCAGCTCTTTGACCTCTCTAGTCTTTAATGGAGGGAACCCAGTGTGGTGCTCAATCCTGACATATCCTATTAGGGATGGCTTGAATCTCTCAAGCTCTCTGGTGCTCGACGCTTCCTTTGATTAGCGCAGCCCTCTGTCTTCTTTCTGCTTCTTTTGCTTCACTGTCTTTCTTCGTTTTCTTTGTCTTCTATCTTCCCTGTCTTCGGTGTCTTCTGCTTTGTTTGTTCATGGCTTTAAAGCCATTCGAGCTCATGGCTGTTCGATTCCCCTTCCACTTCCGTCGGATCACTTGCTGCAGCTTCGCTTGGAGTTCCCTGCTTCGGCATCATCATCAGGCTCACAGGGAGTGGCCACTTGTCCTCCTGCGAACTGCACCAGCTTTTTCCTTCGTCGGTTCAATTCTTCAATTACGTCGTGGAATGAGTCTTCTGCCACCTTGGCGGTCAAATCGGACCTCAAATTCTTATAGATTGCGGCTTATTCCCCTGTCAATTCCGGTTTTCCCATCGGGCGCGATCTCAGCCGTTAGATCTGGGGCCTCCAGATCCGATGCCATTCGCACATTTTGCGCGGTTGACTTGCTCGATTGTTAGCACGTGATGAGTGGCGGTTTTCTCTCTCCTCTACTTGCCACGCATCAGGCGCTGAGTGGAATCACTCAGTTTTCGCCAATTCTACTTACCGCCCAAGGGTGCCCCTGGTAAATACCACCAGTTTTTGGAGCGCAGGTCCCGCCTTAGCCTTTAGCCTTTTCCTCACGGTTTTCCCCAACTCCCATGCGATCGAGCGCTCGGGACCTCTCCTTCTCGAGGGGTTTTGCCCAGAGATGCGCGATTAGCGCTAAATGCGAATAAAAAATTGCCTCCTTTTTCCCGATTCGAGCTTCTCGGGGGCTAGTTTCGCCTCCTGCGCAGTCTCCATGGGCCTCGATCAGGGTGCTTTGACCGAGGTCCTCGTCGTTCCACACTGGCTGCTAACTGCCACTATTTAGAGGTGTTTCTGATCGCTGTTCTTAATTCTTTGAAGCCTGTCCCGACCTGATACAATCATGGTTCTCTGATAACTCTTCTTGGATCCAATTTGGATCAATTAATTAGTTGGAGAAATTCAAGTTAGAAGTCTTTCTGAAGTCATGCAAGAGTTATCCCTTAAATTAAGGACATTATCCCTTAATTAAGAAGATAAGGTTGAGTTATATTTGAGTTGTAATTAGTTAGATCAGTTTACTGAGTTAATTCTAGTTAAATTAGTTCCAAACTGTTTGAGGAACTAATTGTGAGTTATCAGTTAGTTGATGCATGCATGCACTCAACCAGTGTACTCTAGATAACTGAAGATTCCCTCATCAGAGACTCATGCATTTCTATTTTGAGAAAGACCCAGTTGAACTAAATGTCAAGGACAGTGTACTATCAGTTGCATGTATTTTCCTATAAAGGAAACTCATGCATGTAGTCAAGGGAAGAATCCTTGAGGATTGCGCAATTTTACAGGGTGTGAGATCAGTGTTACACTTGGTAACAGGAGGATCACCTAGGAGAAACTGTGCAAGGAAATAGGAGGCTTGGAGGGCAGAGGAGAAGGCTTGTGAGAAGCTTTGTTTGCCTGTTACCATCTAGGAGGATTGTACTGAGAGCTGGCTAGCTGTGAGAGCTAAGGCTTTGTGTAATCTTGATGTACTTCCACCTTGTATGATAATATAGATAGTGTGGTTTTTAGCTGAGGCTTTCCCCTGAGTATTTTCTGTGTTTCATGTGCATTGATTCTTCTTCTTCTGGTTATATGTGTTCAGCTCGATCTTGCTCAATCTTTAAGCTTCTGTAAATTGATAGTAGAATTAGATTATAGTATTTTGCTTTGGTATATTGCATTATCAAGTTAATATATAGTCATGTTTTCTACATGATCTTAGAGGTAGATTTGTAGAGAATTTGCAGAATTTCTACATGGTATCAGAGGTTGCTGATCTATAGAGAAATTTCTACATTCAACCTCTATGCCTTGGGCATCTATTATCTCCATTTCTCTTACAAATTCCTCATCATGCTTCTACTTGCTTTCTTCATCCTCTAATTACTTATGTTGTTCTTCCTCTTCAAACTATTTGTCATTCTTCTTCTTCTCTTTGTTTTTGCCATATTTCTCCCTGGTTTTTCCTTTTGGATTATTCTTCTTCCTTCTTCCTAATTCCTCTTCTTTTTCCACTCTTATTTCTTCTTATTTCTACATATCTTCTCTTTTTTTCCTTTCTTGTTCTTCTTTCTAGATTCGTTCCTCTTCTTTCTTTCACTTCTCCTCCTATCTCTTTTCTTCTTCCTGCTACTTCTTCGTTGATTTTTTGACTCCTTTCTCCTCTTTTCTGCTACAAAAACCGCGCTAAGAATAATAAGACCTGTTCTAAATTTGCGACTCCTCTCTACTTCGTGATTATGCACAACTTTTCTCTTGTATTTGGCAATGCTGACCAAAGTGGGTACTTCTTGTTGATTTCCCTCCTGAACATCCTACTCATGGACTGCATTGGAAGGGATTGCCTCATTTCCTGGTGCATGTGCTCAAAAGGCATTGTCCCAATTATTTATCTTCTCCTCCTTTTTTTGTCAATAAGACTCATAAGGCCACGTAAGATATAACAAGGAAAATTATCTTTTACACTCTTCTCTAGTATTATATCTGTGAAATCTCATCTTAGCAAACCTAAGGCTGGTAAGCTCTTCATCTTTTGTCTCTACAATATTCAAGCTCTTGAGCTAATAGGATGCCTCCTGTAGAGGAAAGGAAGGCCAAGGTGCCTTCTTCTTCTTCTGTAGCAACTGAGATAGGAATGTGCTAAGTTGATAAAAAACCTCTTGTGTGACCACTTTATTGGTCACATACATTGGAAAAATATGTGGAGGCTTATGAGAACCAACTACTCTAAGGTATGTGCCTTGAGGTGAGGCAAACCAATCTTCTATCTCTGCAACTGCTTTCCTAGCCTCATGGGACATGTAAGGGGATTCTTCCTCAAATATGATTTGTTACAAAACAATGAAGAAGTGTTCAGCAAGCTTTTCATATAATCCTTCGTAGCTATAATCTGACAAAATTGTGTAATGCAAATAGATAAGGAGATCTCTGAGGGTCCACTTCCATTCTAGACTTGGGAATTCATGGCGAGCACAAATATCATCCAGTAAGTAGGTAGACATGTAGAAATTTGGTTGCTTGTCTTGTTTTGGTTCTTTCACCTTGTTCAAATTAATCTTCAGCTACTAGGATAACAAATTTTCCCTGTTGAATACTTTCCCTTCTATGACAAGTGGATAAAGCATGAAGGTCCAACCTTTGTTGAAGGATTCAATATTCTTTCATCCATAGATCTTGCAACACATAACCATCAAGTACTGGTAATTTTTTTTAGGGACTTGGTATTATAGGTACTAGCAGGCTTTTGCGAAAACTTAGTTAGTTCCTGCCACCACGACTTGATCACTTATTTGGTGTTCAAAAAACTTCAAGCTGCATAAAACTGAGAATCCGAGTGTTGTTAAAGCTTAGGAAACCTGTAATACGAGTGAAAGTAATGTGGCTCATATGAGGCAAGATACTTCCCACTAAAACTGTTGACCACCATGTTCTTAGTGCCTAGACCCTGCAATATACATTTGATGGCATCGACACAAGGCAACACAAGATACCTGCATGAAACTTTATGGAACCATGATTGCTTGATATTCTCATAGGATTCCTTGTCTTCCAAATCCTATGCAAACTCCTTTAAATTGAATACATCTTTGTTGGTGAGCCTTGTAACAATAGAATATTTTTCAATTAAGAATTGAGTGTTTGATGAAAGACTAATATGTGCTAGATCTACAATACCTGGTGAAACAAATACACTCATGGAGACAAAAAATTAGTTCAATAAGAGATAAGCTTATCTAACAATAAAATAAAAGTAGAAGACAACCAATGATAAGAGGTATTTTGCAATGCTAGAGCACAAGGGAGAGAAGGTGACCTCACTAGTCATTGGAAATGCACACTGCATAATGTCTAAGGGAAGATTGTGTGGGTCTTAACTGCAAGGGAGACTGACTGGGGGCTGGAACTGTGAAATGTGAAGTTATTGCTGGAGGGAGGCCTTCCACTGTACAGTGCATAGTTATAAAGGAAAGGAGGACCTCACTGGTAACTGAGTTTTTGCAATGTGCATCCAAGGTCTAGGGATTGAATAGTGCACAGCTACAAAGGGTAAGGGGGAAGCCTCTACTGGAAGAGATTGGACAATGTGTAGTTGAGGAGGAAAGAAGGTTCCTAGATTTGTGTAGTTTTCTTCAATAGAAGGAAAATATTGAAATTTTCTAACTAAATGGAGGAAGGATGTGGATCAGCTTGAGATTCAACTAACAAGTCACTCACATCAAGCATAAAATATAATGAAAGGAGAAGGACATGCATGCATAAATACATCCAATAAAAATAATTACTAGTAGGCAAAAAGACAAGGAATTCAAAGTGACATTAGAAAAGAAGTGTAAAAGGCTGAAATGACACTTGTAGAAGCTAATACTTGCAAAAATGACACTTATTATATGAAAAGCAAGACAAAACTAGATTTGCAAAAGAAAAAGTGGCAAAAAGTGATAGTTGAGAAACTTACCTATAAAAGCAGTGCAATTGCAACAAAATATCCTTGTGCTCATGAGAATGAATAGAGCCCCAAATATGAGTGTGAGAATGAGCTCTAGGATGACTTTATTATATAGGTGATCACTCATGAGATTAGGGTTAGGGTTTCAGATGTACATGCCTAAAATCAAGGAGAAACTCTTAGTTGACTAACATATGTAAGATGATTTATTTAGAAACATGTGTCACATTGCAAACTAAAAGTGCACAAATTTCCTCGAGAAGTGCACAATTCCTATTTTCAAGGAATGTACAATTGGATTTTCTGGGAGCTACGGAGTTAACTGGATGCTCCCAGAATTTTATACTGTGCCCCATAGAATCCCTCTATTGTTATTTTTGTGCCTTCATACTATTATTGTTACGTTATTTTGGTTATATTGTGACTCCTTAGACTCCTATATATAGAAAGGAGGTTTTGTCATTTGAATGATCAAAGAATCATTCATTTGTGTATTGTAAAGGAGGTTTCCCCCTCGAAGAGGCTGAATTCTAAGGCGTTGATATATATTTTCTATCTTTTTGTGAGCTGGTTTCATAACAACAAGTAACAACCTATCTTGTTTGTTAAATAATTCAAGATCCCTCTTCTGCCTATGGTGATACAAATGGTGATAATATGCCAATAAGCATAAATTTATAAAATAAATAATGGGTGAAATAAGAGAGGTGAAGCAAGCAACTTTGTCAGGGTACTACACAGGATCGCTGATAGCGAAGCATTACTTTTTATTCCTTGAAGTGACTCTTCCAGGGTATTGAACAGGCATATTGGTAATGGAGCAAGATCAGATTTGATATTAAAAATTTGGCATTCTATATCGCGTTCAAGGAATGTACAATTGGATTTTTCTAGGATGATTCTGTATAAAATTCTCATCCTCCCATGTGGAATCTTTAGCGGATAAGTTCTTCCACTTGATGAGATACTCTGAAATTGATCGATTTCGTAGCTGTCGAGTTCTTGTTTCTGTGACTGCTTCTGGTTCCAATATAATTTTTCCTTCCTCGTCAAGTTTTGGCAATATTGTTTGAACTGGGAGCTTGTCACCTATAACCTTCTTTAAACATGAAACATGGAAAACTGGGCGCACTCGAGAAGCTGCAGGAAGTTCCAATTTGTATTCCATAGTACCAATCTTTTGCAACACCTTGTACAGACCATAATACTTTGGTGATAATTTATTATCCTTCTTAGCTTGCTTGAGGGACATTTGTTTATATGGTTGTAGTTGTAGGAATACCCAATCACCTACATCAAAACTTCTTTCACTATGATGTTGATCTTCCTGTTGTTTCATTCTATTCTACACCAACATGAGGTTATCCTTTAAGAGTTGGAGGACTTGTTGTTGATACTCGATGTGATGTTCCACTACTTGAACCTTAGAATTTTCTCTTAAATATGATGTGATGGATGGTGGCTGATATCCATAGAGTGCCATAAATGAGGTCATTTTTGTTGCTGTATGGAAGGAAGTGTTATACCACCATTTAGCCAGAGGCAACCATTTGACCCATTGTGTCTGTTTATCAGATACAAAGCAACAAATATATCCTTCCAAACATTTGTTTACTATCTCAGTTTTCCCATCAAATTGAGGATGATAAGATGAGCTATGAGCTAACTGAGTACCAAAACAAGAAAATAATTTTGTCCAAAAATTTCCAATGAAAATGGGATCTCTGTCACTTACAATAATCTTTGGGTTTCCATGTAGCTTTTGAATTTTTTCCATAAATGCAGTAGAAACTGTACTGGCTTTAAATGGATGTGATCATGCACAAAAGTGTGCATACTTGGTAATTCTATCAACTACCACCATGATGACACTCTTTCCCTCAGACTTGGGTAAACCTGTGATAAAATCCATTGAAACCTCCTCCCAACGTTGGCTTGGAATGGATAAAGGTTGTAATAGACCCAAGGTCTTAATTGTTTAAACTTTATTTTGTTGGCAAACCAAACATTCCGCTACAACTTTTGAATATTCGATTTAAGGCCATCCCAAAAAAGTTCATTCTTAACCCTGTGGTAAGTTTTTAAAAATCCTCAGTGCCCTCCTAAGGGAGAAGTGTGCAATTCCATAAGAATCTTTTATTTGAGTTGGGAATTCTTAGAGAGGTATAAGTGATCTTTGTACCATAACGAATCATTTTGCCAGCTAAATGTATCAGATGTATTGGAATCTTGTTTTAACTTTTAAATAAGTGCCCACACTTCTTCATCATTCTTCCATTCCTCCCTTGCTTCATTTATCCAATCTGGTTGGATAATAGAAATGGCGCACAACAACGCTTCCACATCCTCATCCTTTCTTGAGAGTGCATCTGCCACCACATTTTGCTTCTCTTTTTTGTAGAGGATTTCAAAGTCATAACCCAACATCTTTGTGACCCAATTTTTTTGCTCTTTAGAGGATAATATTTGTTCTAAAAAGTATTTAAGGCTATCATGATCCGTTTTTACCTTGAAGTGTCTTCCCATTATGTAGGGTCGCCATTTCTTAAGTGCATGTAGTATTGCCAACATTTCCTTCTCATAAATAGCTTTGCATAAAAACTTTCCCTTGATTGGATGACTTTCAAAAGTAATGGGTCTTTCATCTTGCATTAAAACAACACCAATTTCATTTCCTAAAGCATCACATTCCACAATAAAGGTTTTTGTGAAGTCTGGTGTAGCTAAGACTGGTGCTTGGCACATTGCCTCTTTAAGATGTTCAAAGGCCTTTGTTGCTTCTAGAGTCCATGAAAATGCATCTTTCTTCAATAATGTTGTTAGAGGTGCTGCTATTCTCCCATAATTCTTAACAAACATGCGATAATATCCTGTTAACCCAAGAAATCCTTGCAGATGCTTTATGGATGTGTGGATTTTCCATTCCTTAATGTATTTAATTTTTCTAGGGTCTACCTTAACTCCTTCATGAGATACAATATGACCCAGATATTCCACCTCTTGTACTCCAAAGAAACATTTGGATATTTTTGCATATAATTTTTTCTCCTCCAATAGTGGTAGCACCCTGTCAACATGTTCAACATAATCCTTCCAAGACTTGCTGTAGATTAGTATATCATCAAAAAATATTAACAAAAATTTTTGAAGGAAGGGTTTGAAAATGGAATTCATCAAACCTTGAAATTTAGAAGGTGCATTGGTAAGGCCAAAAGGCATGACCAAAAATTCATAATGACCCTCATGAGTTCTAAATGTTGTTTTCGGAATGTCTTCAGTCTTCATTCTGATTTGATGATATCCTGAACGAAGATCCAACTTGGTGAAGTAAATTGATCCATGCAATTCATCCAGTAATTCATCAACGACAGGAATGGGAAACTTATCTTTAATAGTGAGCTTGTTGAGCTCCCTATAATCTGAACACATGTGCCATGATCCATCCTTCTTGTGCACAAATACTACTAGAGCAGAGACAGAACTTTGACTAGGTTGAATTATACCTGCCTCTAGCATTTTTGTAACCATACGTTCAATTTCAATCTTTTGGGCATAGGGATATCTGTACGATCTGATGTTTGGAGGAACACTTCCTGGAATTAGATGAATAGCATGATCATGATCACGAATAGGTGGGAGACCTTTGGGAGTCTCAAATACCTTGGAATGATTGTCCAAGACCTTTTGGAGATCTGGAGAAATAGATGATTTCGATGTGGAAACATCTAGCGAACATAATTGTGCAATTACACCTCTTTGTTCCTTTTCTAGAAGCTTTGTCATACTGTTAGAGCTGATTATCTTTCCCGGTTTCCATGCAATACCCATTAATTCAACTTCCTTTCCTTCTGCAAAAAGTTTCATGAAAAGTTCTTGAAAATTAAAAGCTATTGTACCCAAGGATTGTAGCCATTGGACTCCTAGTACAACATGAGCGCCTCCCATTGGAATGGAAAAGAATTGAGCTAGTCAATACATATTCTCCCATGGATAGCTTGATATTATGGCACTTTCCAGAGCAATTTATCGTTCCCCCATTTGCAACCATCACTTGACACTCTGGTGCTGGATATAGGAAGCAATTCAATTCTTTTGCTATCTTACAATGAATAAAATTGTGGGTACTTCCTAAATCAATCAACACTATTACCTTTTTCTTCTTGATTTGTCCTTCTATCTTGATGGTTTGAGGAGTGGTAATTCCAACCAATGCATTACAAGATATGGTCGGATTCATTTCTTCTTTATCTAGGCTTTGTTCCTGGAGTATATCCTCTTCTTTTGACCTTTCTTGCTCCTTTTCGTCTTCCTCTTCACAATCTATGTAGAATAATTTCTTCTTAGTACACTTATGACCTTTAGTGTATTTGCTATCACAACTGTAACAAAGCCCTTTTGCTCTTTTTTCTTCCAATTGTTGTGGTGTTAACCTTATAGGTTGTGGAAGGCTAGGGGCAACAACACTTCCATCTTTATAGTTGTGAGTGGTATGCTTCCTAGTTGCCATAATTTTTCTTTCCATTTTTCGTGCTAACCTAAATGCCTTCTCTAATGAATCAGGTTCCCAAAGGCGAACATCATGTTGGATATTATCCTTTAAATTCCCTATGAACACATCAATCCTATGCTCCTCTGGAATATTTTTTACCCTTATGTTCAATTTTTGGAACTCCTCAATGTGCTCCATTATTGAACCCTTTTGTTTGAGACTTATCAATTGGCTAAAAAAAGTGTTGCTTTTTGTATCCTCATAATGTGTTGTCAATTCTTTCATAAAAATTGCCCAAGTGATAAATTTTTTATGAGAGCAAAGCCATTGATACCATACAAACTGATTTGGTTCCAAATATAAAGTTGCAATACGCACTTTTTGTGTGTTTTTCACATTATTGAGATCGAAAAATTGCTCCATCTATAATATCCATGTTGTGGGATCCTTGCCATCAAACTTCCTCATATCGATTTTTGGAATATGGTGGGTCTTCAATCCAACATTAGATTCTATGAAATCATGATTAACATTTCTTTTGTTCTCATCATGAGTTTCCTTTACTACCCTTTCACCATTAGTAAGTATTTTTTGTAGAAAATTTATCAAATATGTCTTCAAATCTGCCATGTCTGTCTTCAAATCTATCTCCAAATCATCCATCTTAGCTTCCGCATCATTCATATTAGATTCTACATCTTTCTTTAAACCATCCATCTTAGATTCTGTTACCTTTTGTGCGAGTGACATTTGTTGCACTTGGTCGCGTATTTTTGATATATCATGTTGCATTTCTTCCTCTTCTTCATAAGTCATGTTAGAGATTTCAGGTTGCTTACTAGGTGTTTGCATTTTATTTCCTCGAGGTATCAGTTACCGATAATAATGCTCTACTGTGCCCTTTGAATTCCTTCAAAATAATTTTTCAAACCAAGCTTAAGCAAAAAATTTTAAAAATCTATACACCTTTTTTCACGTTGTCGGAGCTCGATATTGCCTCTGATGTATCTCTGTAATTTTAAATCATCTAGTTCCGAAATTGTGACCTGCAGTATTCCTCTGTGTCCTCTTTCCAATGCCACCAGTCTGATCAAATTTAGATTCTCCAAGGCAGAGTTATGCACAATCTCCCAAGATGACCTAATTATAGACCTTTTCAGAAGAGAAAACTTGTAGCAAGTGCCACGTGTCACTTTTTCGACCTTAGGGTCTAAAAAATATACATAGGAAACTATAGTCTGTCCTCTTTCTGCAACTTCTTATGAAATTTCAATCTGATGCTCAAAACAAAAGTTATGAATATTTTCCCCAGGTCACCTGTTTGGAATGTAATTCGGGAGTTTGCAAAAATGCCAACTTCCTTAGATCATATCTCCGCAAATATAGCGCGAAAAGCTCTGAAATTCAAAATTATGGTTTAGAATGATTTCGGCCCAAATTTGTTTTTTTTTTAGCATCTGAAACGTCGCAGAAAAAAAGTTATAGTGAAAATTCCATAATGACCTATTTGGAGCAGCGAAACCCTAGAATTCAAACCTCTGATACCAAGTGTTATGAAACCAGCTTACAAAAAGATAGAAAAGATAGATCAACGCCTTAGAATTCAGCCTCTTCGAGGGGGCAACCTCCTTTACATAAATCAAATGAATGATTCTTTGATCATTCAAATGACAAAACCTCCTTTATATATATAGGAGTCTAAGGAGTCACAATATAACCCAAACGACCTTACAATAATAATATAAAGGCACAAAAATAACGATAGAGGGATTATATGGGGCATAGTAATAACAATATGGGGACAATAGGGGCACAACAATATTAATAAGGGATACAACTACAATAGTAATGGGGTAATCACTAGTATTATAGGGACCTAACACTTGTTTTACATAAAATATTAAGTATATACCTCTGAAGTAGGCTAGCTCGCTTAAGTTTCCTCCTTCCCTTCTTTACTCAACTGCGTTGACATGTTAAAAACGACACATATAAAACACAATGACTCAAGGGCGAAGATACTATTAAAGGTACGAACATAACCTGCTAAGGCTTTCACTAGGAAAGAAACATATTTTTTGTCTAAGCATCAAGGTTTGTTTAGTATACAAGGCCCAAACAAAGAAGGGGATTAACACTTTATCAAGTGCTAACGATTATACAATGTCCTCTTGAAGTTTGCCACACTTCTTCAAAGCCAAACAACACAACTTTCATACACAGCTTATTACAAACAAACTTAAAAGAAAATCAAAAAAGGAAAAGGAAATTGAAAGAACAATGATCAAAATGGAAAATTATACTAAACATGTTCCTAAACTAACCAAAGAGAAGATCGAGATTATGTAAAGTGAAATTTCCAATGTAACCACCGAAGAAATTCTTGTCTTATGAAGGCGAGGGATGGAATGGTAAGGAATATTATCAAGAAAAGTGTAAAAGGAGAAAAATAGACCAATACAACTTACTCCAATACCTGAAGGCCAGAAACATTAGCTAAAAAATATGTGAAGAAAGCTTGCGCTAAACAATCAGTCACTATCTTGATGGTCGCACACATTTTGACAACTTCTCATAGAAGTACATTCATTCATACTTTCTATCTTAGAAAACATCAATAAAGATCGAAACTTATTACTAGAAAAAGGGCTTGCCAAGTAGGATTCTTATAACCCTTCGACAATCCAATCATGATATGTAAAATAAGATGGTGAAAAATCTTGAGATTGGAAGTGAGATATATTTTCAACACGTTCGGTTAAGTCATGAATAATTTCCTGTGACGCGGTTTGATTTGATCTTGCTTAGAAACCTTACTAATATTGCGAGATCATAACATAACCATCAGTAAGGGTTGAAGTGCCTCGACCTCTTAACAAGTTTCCAAACTATCAACTGGTGAATTGTCAAACACTGGTGGCTTGGAAAGATCAACAAATGAAGATGTAAAGTCATCACTAGATGTATTAATGAACACATTAAGAATACAATAGTGGGATCATATTTCATATTCAAGTTTAGGGACTCTTCCTAGCTGGATGAATCAAATGAAGGATTTTCTTAAGTGCAGGGAGTTACAAATTCTACTTCTTCACAAATTAAAGGATAGGAATGAGACAAATTATAAAAAATAAATTCCTACCTTTCTTCACACTACTCCTGATTATGATCGAAGCCAACTATATGAGGATACAAATCATTTAGAGAAGAAACTGGTATAGATATTTCATTAAACATGCCAGGACATGAAATATAGTGACTTAATGGTGAAGAGGGGTAAGAAAGATCAAATAAAAAATCATCTAAACTAACAGATTCTTGTTCACAATCTGAGGCCCACATATAGTCATCATAAAAGACATCATGAGTCTCTTTTTCTTCTACTTGGACAATAAAATTATCTTGTATTTGATCACCACAAGATTCAAGTGAAACTAGTGAAGTAGGTTGATCCGATGAATCAAGACAAAGAGGATCATAAAGGATAGCTGATGGAGGACAAGAGGTGAATCTTGAAGAAGCAATGTCAATGATCAAATCATATTCAAGATTTAAACATATATTCAAGTTTTGATAATGAGGGGAAGATGTACATGGGACTGCTTCATTTGATGAAGAAATGAAAGAAAGGGAAGATGGAAAAGAAAGATTAGATGTAAGGGAGTGCTCCATGATGAAGAAACACTAGGATACTTGTAAGGGATACAAATCCAAGAGGTTCCAAAGAAATATGCACTAGATATTGAAACTTCTCATTCACAAAATCCCAATCCATGTCTTCCTAAGAAAACTCATAACAAAAATGAAGAAAGTGATCAAGAAAATATTCCAAAGATTCATCATATTTCATTCTAAGGTGAATAATATTCTTATATACACTTTGATAATTATACATGTCAAAGTCTTGGTGAATATCCATGACAAGTTGTTCGAAAGAATGAATAGAAGTGGTCGATAATGTATAACACAACTGCTTAACACAACCTTCAAGAGTGAGAATGAAAAACCTACAAGCATCATCCTCACAATTAATTTCAAAAGAATCACAAAATTAAAGAAAACGAAGGGTGTGCTCAAGAATGGTTGTTTCAGCCTTGTCATTAAACTTTAAATTTGACAAGCTATGAATTATCTGTGCAAGAAATTTTAGATTTTCAATCTTAGAAAAAAATATTGGGGTTATGATTTAGGAGGAATCCATTCAAGAATAAAAATTGAAATTGGGATTCATGGGCTCATCTTGTCATCTATCACTCCTTCTAGTACCAAATCCCATTGATAGTGTTGGATGTCGACAACAAGGAAGGGGGTCTCCCCAGTATGAAGTCCCAATTACACCCCACACCATTTGGAGTAAGAGCCCCAACTGGAAATATGTTTGGTTTCCATAACAATGATCTTAAAGATGTTCCTTAGCTACAATGAACACATAAGAAGGCATACACATAACTTGGGTGACAAAAAATTAGTAAAATTTGTGTGATAGAAATTGTAATGAATAAGAGGCTATTTCACGCAAAGGGAAAAGAGGGTGAGCCTCTAGAATAAAAGTTGTAGTACTATCCTAAAAGAGATGCACATATGTACGAAAGAATAATTAGTTAGGCTGCAAAATAGTTTACAAGCTAATAATGATCATGAAATAAAATCCATCACACATTCAATAAGATATATACTAAATCTAACGAAATAGTTCATTTAGCTTAGCATAGATGAAATAACATATACTACAAACATTTAAAGAATAGTCATATAACATCCATGACACATGATTGAAAGTGTGTCGGCTCTAAGAGCTTCTGATGATTAAGTGAAAGTTCCAAGTATACAATACAATGATATGGCGCTAGCCCCAGTAGTGGAACATGAAGCTACCATTTGCTTCTCCAAAGATTGATATTCACTCCTATGTTAGGCTAGAGAAGCCAAGGCTACCAATTTCCAGTTCCAATCCCTTTTCTTGAGTTATGAGGGTTTATTTATCATAAATTAGGTGGCCCTCCACCTCCTCTTGTGAGCTTTGAGCTCCCTCATGACTCTTGAGCTTATTTTTTCTTTATTCTATCTAATGACTTCATATTCCCTATTTGACTCTTGTACTTCCACTTACATTTACATTTCTTATTATTTTCTAAATATAAAACCACATGAGACAAAATGTGGCTAGAGCCTAATAAGACAAAACTTTATATGTTATGCTTGAGCTTGAGGAAACTATAGCTTGACAATTTATACTTTCAGTTCCGATGTAACATATTTGTACCAAGCCTTGTCCTATGTTTCTATGTCCTCAAACTTTGATGGAATGTATGTCTTATATCTCACTCTTACCTCCATTTCATCTAGATAGATGGTTTTGGAACTAGTATGAACATTATTCCATAATAAGAAAAAATTCATATCTAACTTGGCAGGTCCAACTACAAATTGTTGAATGTTCTGCCTAGTGATCTATAGATCTTATTTAGTGGAAACTGACCTCAGGTTTCTCAAGAATTCTTCAATTTATTTCCTAATAAAAATTATCTACTTTGTTTCTGCAAATGCTCTGATGGATAAGGGTATCCTATGCACCCTTACCAAAGAGTCCAAACTGTGATACATTCATGAGTAAGTGGTTATGATGTTGGCCACATAAGTACTAAGTTGTTTGTTACCCTGTATAAGCATTTTGGAATTAAGTCTTTCCAATTTTGCCTCCTACCTTGTTTTCCTAGAAAACTCTAATGGTGCATTTCTATACTTAGTGCCCCATTCTTGGATCACATCAATGGTTGCATAAATTGTCTTTAGGATTTTCATATTCTCAAACGACTGTCTTTTTCATTGCATGCAAGGGAACTACTATCTTATGAAGGGTGATCATTTCCTCATATAAATTTCTCATAGTGTCTCACAATGATTGATTTTTTTCACTTATCGTCGCCCATATCTCCTTCATATTAGAATAAGTGGAGGACAAGCTTTGATTATTGATGAGGAGATGATTATCTGTTGCCTTGCAGAATTTGAATTCTTTTCCAATTTCTTATTTTATTACATCAATAAATTAATGTTTACTTTTTTAGCCTCTACAATGGTGGCATTTGCAGCTGCAACTGTTCTCAGATTATTCTTGGTATTGGTCATAATTACCCTCTCTATGTGAATGGAAATAGGATGAACTAGATCATTAGGAAAATACTTCAGCCTTCCTGCACAATTCTATTCTTTAACTGATCAATGGTAAGTGTTAGTGTCAATATTTGCATACTTTTGTCAGGGATCAAATATGCTCTTTGCATTTTCATTCTAGGAGTCTCATACTGAATTTTTTGGATCATTCCACTAGGTCATGTCAAAATGGTCCACTGATGGTTGTTTTCTTCTCTGAAAATCAAATCTTCCCTCATGAGGTACATTTTCTGACCCATCAACATGTTGTATTCAGTTGAGGTTTCAAATATGTTACTTTAGTTGTCAAGGCAGTTGTCTTTCCATTAGGTTTTAGGGTTCATTTCCAAAGTTTTTCCATTAGGTATGTCTTAGGGTTCACTCCAAGGTCAAAATCATAGTTTCACATGTAAATAAAGGGTAGCAAAATATGAGGAAGACCAATAAACAAATAGTGAAGTTATGGTTATTTTATAAATTTCTCAATTTCACTAATATAATTTTCATCTTAAAAAACATGTTTTTGAGATGAAAACATAGTATTTTAGTTGATTTATATTTTTCTTTTTTGATGTAATTCAAGTAATTTCATGCAATAAGTGTTCCCAGCTGCCCAATCATTTCTCCTTGCTGCAAGAAAATGAAACCATTAAAGAAATCAGTTCAATCAAAGCATCATCCACCTGTCAAGAGCAAAAAAAGGTCAGAAAGTAAAAAAGGCATTACAGTGAGAATTTGAAAAATGACAAAGAACTTTAGAAAGTGGGTATGAAAACTCATAAATTCAAGTCAATTCAAGTATAAAGCCTCTCAATACACATGAAAGCCTCATTTTCACTCTAGCACTCTCACAACTCCTTAGCAAAAGAAAATTAGCGATTCTCAGGTGAAGTTGGGCAAAATAGAGCAAGAGGGCACGTTCAGCAGGGTCACTGTGCGTTTAGCCTGGTCACTGCACTCCTGTAAAGGTCACTACAAATTTTCCAGAGATCCCAGTGTTATTTACAACAACGCTATGCTCCTGTAGAGGTCGCTGCGTGTTTGACCAGGTCACTGCGCGTTCGCCTGGAAGGAGCTAAAACGTGCTAGAAACCCTCCATCACCACCAAGTTTCCAAGTTGGTCATCATAAACTTCAGCATATCAGCTTGGTAGAAAATTTACTCACTCCTTCCCTCCATTATTCACCTACATAGGGTTTAAGTTGTTTGTTGTTATTCCTAATATCAAGCCCTAGTCATACATTCCCACCATCTCAAATCACATTTTCTAGATTTCATCACTATTCCCCCTTCACTTAACAACTATAACCTATCACCTCCCTCATTCCACAGATCCCCATCTCCTCCTCATCATCTCTCCTCACATCATTCCACATTTCCCATACCCATAGTCCATTCTACCATTTCCCTATGGCTTTGATAGCAACAAATCATGGCAGAAGAAGAACACCAAAGTCAAAGTGAGGAAGAAACACAACAGAGGAGGAAATATAAGAAAGGAGGAAAAATTATCAGAGATGAGCCAACCAACACAAGAGAACTCATGGCATCTCCCATCACTGTCACAAGCTTCGAACATATGGGTTGTTTTGAGTTTTGTGAGAAGGTGGAAAGGACACAACATCATTCTAAATTGACAAGATAGTTCATCATCAACCTCCATGACACCCAAGCAACCCTTGCCAGTGTCACCTTTACCATATCTTCTGCTATCATATTGGCTACTACTAGGATCCCAGATGTTGGGGAAAAATGGTTTAAATAGGTAGATTTGGATTACTGCTACTATGAGCCATATCTTAAACCCAGCCACAAGAATGAAAGAAGGAGGATTTTTCCTTTCTCTTACCTCCTAGACAGATATGTTCCTATGATGAAAATAATCATGAAGTACTTCACATGTGAGGGCAGGTTTTCTAGGCTCTATTCCTATCATATTCGGTTACTCATGCATTCTACAAGAGTTAGAATGCTCAATCTTCCCTACTATCTTTATCGGGATACTGATAAGATGTCATACATTTCCCAAAGGAAAGATCATGATCATCAAATGCATAGAATATTTCACCATTCTCTCATCAAGATGATAGTCCTACACCGCCTTGATCAACTTAACATTGCATGGGACACTTTCATATCCAATGAGATTTTCACAGTGCCACCTATTCAGCATGGACAAGAAGCCCCTTCATCCTCTCATCCACACACCTCCTTTCCTCCACCTCAGCCTATACATCATTCATCTTCATAACATGAGTCAGCCACACCATCACCTCCATCATCGCCATTTCATTAGCCTATTCATTCACCTGGAAGAGATAAAGAAACTGAGCAGGAGCATATTGAGCATGGTGAGAGCAATAAGCCCAAAAGGGTTGGTTTAGGTACCTTGGCGCATACCTAACAGAGAGGGCATAGGCAAGTGTTTTCCCACTGATTGTGGGAGGGGATTTTCCTTCTTCATAAACAAAGCAGGTACAGAAGGGTAAGGAAAAAGTTGTAGAGGCAAAGGTCCAGTAGCAGGAGGAAAACCTCCATGAGATATAGCATGAGTTTCAGTTAGTTGATTTAGATGAACATGATGACAGTAAAAGAAAAAATATTGTCATCAAGGAGAAGAATGCACTCATAGGAGAGCTCGGGGTCAACTTGCAAGGGTCCAATTAGATCATTTCGTACTATGAGCAAGAAAATAGGCAGTTTGAGGTTAAGAATGAGTTCATGGAGATTCAGCTCAGAAAGGCAAAGAGAGAGGCTGAAAAGGAAAAGTCCTTACTTGATGAGGCATATGGACAGTATGGTGAGCCACTTGACGAATAGGTTCTAAGAATAAGGCCAAGGACTAGAGGCCTAAAAAGAGCCTTGGAGTAGGAAAGGAAAAGGGAGGAAGAAATGGCCAATCAGCTCACCTTGAATGAGAAATTTGCCAAGATGGTAAATGAAAACTGAGAATATTGGCTTGAGAAGGTAAATAATCATTTGGATAACCTCCTAGGCAAGGCCAAGAAGGACAATGATATTCAAAGAAGGATGGCGAAGCACTATGCTATGAGAGACAAAATTGCAAGAGCCAAGCTTAAAAGAGCTCATGCAAAAATCGAGGCTTTGACCAAGAAAGAGGAAAAAAATAGGTTGGATATCCTTGCCAAGGCATCACTCCATGCCTCAAACATATAGCCATCTGTCAGCCCATCAATTTTGGCCATTTTTGAGCAATTTTAGCAAGATGTGTTTTGCTGTGTTTTTTGAAGAAATTTTGGCATAGTTAGCATGGTCAAACACGCAGTAACTAGGATGCTGTGCTTTTTTTTGGGGCATCCAATAAGAAAATTGTCAACATTTTTGGATTCAGAATGATAAGGACATGCACCCTATACTTTTTCTAAGAATTTGGAGCAAAACTAGTCAGCCAAAAGGGTCAAAAACTACCAAAAAATCACCTTTCTGCATCTTTTCTGGCCTGGTCACAGCACGTTTGAGTAGTCTTGGGAGATTGAAATTTTGTAGGGGCAAATGAAGCCCATTTTGAAAACCAAGGGCCACTGCGTGTTTACCAGGGTCATTGCGTGTTTCACAGTTTTCCACAATTTTCACTGTTTCATTCCAGGTTGACTTTTATCTATGGAAAATTCAATTTTTACCTATGTAATTGATTTAGATGATGTAATTATCATGTTTTTACTTTTACATAGGGTAGATACATTAGTTAGATGGCCTATGTGGCATGTAATGAATCATTTTTCTAGAGTGAGGGATGAGTTGGTTGTTGGCCTATATTATGTATTTTCTCAGTCATTTTACAGGTTGGACTTAGTGGGATGCTTATGTTTTGAGTAAACATCATTTTGTATCAGTTTTAGCAGGAGATTAATGAAATATTGCAGCTATTTCTTTGGGATCCATGTGGTATGATGTTTAGTTCAGTTTTCTCTATTGTGATCATATGTTAAAAAAAAATTGTATTTCATCAATCATTTCATTTCTTTTGAGTGGATGTTTTCAAGTTGATAGGTAGAATCCATAATATTTATGCTCTGTTTTGGGAAAATATTCATAGTTTATGTTTTCTTCAGTTTAGGAAGGATCCATGTTGCTCACATGCTCTTTCTAGCTTCTCACCTATATTGAATCACCTCACCCATCAAAACCCTAGAGTTCTGAACCTTGTGCCTACCTTGCCCCATTGAACACCCTGCAATTTTGACCTAATTTCCTTGCCCTAATTGTTTGGCTCCTCTTGATCCAACAAGACCTTTCAAAATCAAAATCAAACCCTGTGCTACTATACCTAGCCTAATATCATTTTTTGATCCAGTCATCTTGGTTGAGATCCTTGCGAAGAGAGCCCTCTCCTAGCCTAATAGGGCTAGCTACTTGGCTAAGCGTGGTTTGTGGTTACCCTGGCATTGCCTTCCTTCAGCCTAAGGTTCAATCTAGGTGATAACATTGTGGTGACCATACTGGGGAATGAAATATTAATCACCCAGTAACATGTTTCATTTAAATTCTTAAGCTTGTGGATGATGAGTTTTAGAATTTACTAGGCTGAATTGGAAAGTTGTAAAGCAATATATAAAATTTCAAAATTAGACATACTGGCTTCTCAAAAGTACACTAGATCCAATCTCGATCTGAATCCTCCAACCATTGTCAGTGATCCTTATAAAATTGCATGAAAATCTAAGAAAGTTGCAGACAAACTTAGTGTACTCGAAGAAACATCAAGTGAGGATTTCATTCCTCATGTTAATTCACTCTCGGGAAGGTTAGACACTTTGCAAGACATTGAGTTTGATGTTAATTTTGAGCGAAGTTTATTTTGTAGTAAATCTTTAAGTTGGATTGATCAGATAGTTTTTTATTCCTATATATCTTTTGATAACCCCGTTGAAGACTTGTTTCCACAAAGTAAATCAAGGTCACAACTTATTCATACTCTCCATCAGTTGCAAAACCTTTCTTTGAACTTAAACACTTGGGTGAAAAATAAGACTCATAGGCCATCTTTTGATTTTTGAAATATGTCCTTTGCATCTACTACCACCAAAAATATCCCTTACCCATTGCCCTCTTCTTTACAGATTGTTCACACTACTCAAGCTATAATTTGTTAATCCCCCTTTGAGTATACCAAGTACATCAATCCTTGCTTTAAATCTACCGACTCCCCCACCTCCAGTCATGGCTACTCGATATGCACCCCTTGTTTTACCTCAAAATCCTGGTGCCATGCCTGCTGATTATCAAACCA
This sequence comes from Pinus tabuliformis, assembly GCA_031772625.1. NCBI lineage: Eukaryota > Viridiplantae > Streptophyta > Pinopsida > Pinales > Pinaceae > Pinus > Pinus tabuliformis. The sequence continues at coordinate 40,512,272 of CM062807.1, read as the reverse complement.
AAATACCTTTCTTTGATGGCACCCAAACCATTACAACTCAACAACACGTAGACAAGATGAATGATTTCTTTGACCTCCATGAAGTTGAAATTGAAGATGTGACGATGAGGCTATTTGTACAAAGTTTTGGAGGAGAAGTTTGGAAATGGTTTAGAGCCCTACCAGAAGGTTCTATCACTACTTTACCCATCCTCCATAGGCAGTTCCTAGATTGGTGGGAGGTGAAGAAAAATCCCCTTCAGATTCTGTCCAAATATGAGAACATCAAAAGAAATGTTAGCAAGAGTGTGCAAGACTATTGTGTGAGATTTATTGAAGTGTACAATGCTATCCGTGCAAACATTAAACCACCAGAGGGATTGGCTTTTCTTAAGTTTCCAGATGGATTTGATGTTGATATGGCATATCAGTTACGTGAACGTGACCCTACAACTCTAGAAGACATGCAAAAGAATGTTGTGAGTGTAGAAGTGAACTTGCTGGCTAAATGAGTGAGGATGAGATCAGAGAAAAGAGTGACCATAAAAGAAGAAGCATCTACTTCATATGTAAAAATGGGTATGCTGATTTGAACAATGGAAAGGATGGTTGACCGGTTGTCCATCACAGATAGAACTGAACCTCAGATTCAGAATCCAAATTTTAGAGGGCAGCAACAACCCCAATTCTAAATCAAGAAAAGAGAACAAAAAGCACTGGAACAACCAGCACAACAACAATAGTAGATCAGAACTCCCTTACAGCAAAATTATGTTCAAGGAGTAGAAGAAGAAGATGAGGAAGATCCAATATTTGAAACAAATCACATTTTCACTACTGATGGTATGCCTATATTGTTGACTGAAGATGAAGAGTATGCAGAAAATTTCGACATTCAAAGGGATGAAGACTACATCTTGGAAAATGATGTTGTTTTGGAAGCCGAAATTGATGATTATCAGCGTGGTTACATGAATTCTTTGAGCACACAACAAAGGCAATATCATATGAGGAGCAGAGATGTATCGGTCAATCTTATCCAGAAAAGGAAGGATGTTCAATTGAAAAATGATCCCTCAAACAATTAGAAAAAGGGAAAGGAGCCTGCCAATTAGAATTCTAGAAAGGTGAATCAACGATCAACAAGTATAGTTGCAAAAGAGAAAGAAAATCAGCACAAGGATAGTGCAACGAAGGATCAAACAGATAAGAGGGACATCGGTGTCAAAGAGGTAGAAAAAGTCTCATCTTTTAATTTAGAAAGTGAAATTGCTAAATTGAAAGTGTCCATTCCTCTGACCGAGCTTGTTAAGAATAGCCATTACAAACATCATGTGTCTAGAATACTGCAAATTGATCCTTTGTCTAACATGGTGAATGTTGAGGATGATAACCCTGAACTTATTTTTGGTCCAGCTATAGAAGGTTAGCTAGAAGATAGTGAAGTCCAGCCCTTTTATCTGAGTCTTATATGGCATGATTATATTCTTCATAATGCTATGCTTGATTCCGGAGCTTCCCATAATTTGATGCCCAAGGCCATCATGGAAAAGCTCGGCTTGGATATCACCTGAAAATATCATGATTTGTATTCATTTGATTCTGATAGAGTTCGTTGCATTGGTCTCATCAAAGATTTGGTGGTTTCTTTAGATCAAATCCCAGTTTAAAATGTCTTGATGGATGTGGTAGTAGTTGATATACCACCTTGATTTGGTATGTTGTTATCTAGATCGTGGGGAGCCAAACTTAAAGGTGCTTTACAACTTGACTTCTCTTATGCTACAATCCATGTTTTCGGTCAATTGAGGAAGTTGTATCAGGAGAAGAAGATGAAGTATATGATCACTAGTAAAGAGAAACCCATAAATCATCCGATAAATGTTGTACATACAGATTTAAAGTCTTTTGATTTGTACACTGATAGTGGATTAAATGATGTAGATATTCAGCTTGTAGAAGTAGATGATGTACCAGAAATTTCTGAGAGTTTTAGAGCAGTTCTTAACCAAGAAAAGGAAAAAATGGCAATTCCTTTTGAGCAGCCTCCACAGGAGCAGAAATCCAGTGAAGAGCGAAAAAGGAAGTAACCAGCCAATGTAAGATCAAAAATAAGGAAAATTCCAACATCTAGAAGATGAAGCCGGCCTTTGGAGCATGGACTTCAATGGTGCTTTGGGTAAAGATGGTGCAAGTATTGGAATTTGGATTTAAAGTCCTGTTTTTCAGCCAGAAAAAGTCCCAAGTAATGTTAGAGTGTGTTCCTATAAATTAGCTTTTGATTGCTCTAATAATGAAGTAGAGTACGAGGCATTGATTACAGGTCTAAAATTTTTAAAGAAGGTGGGTGCGAAAAGGATTTATGTTTATGGTGATTCAAAGCTAATAATTAAACAAGTAAAATGATAATATCAAGTGAAGCATCCGCGGATGAGAGCTTATAGGAACACAGTCCTGGATATCTTGAAAATGTTTCCAGAATACACATTGACAGTGGTGTCGAGAAGTCAAAACATCATTGTTGATTCACTTGCTACAATAGCAAGCAATTTGAAAATTCCAATGAATTCTAGCAATAAATTTGAAATTCATGTCAAACATAGGCATACTGTTCCTAATAATCTGAGATATTGGAAAGTTTTTTGGGATGACAATGAAATTAATTCCTTTTTGCAGAATGAAGGGAAGTTTAAGAATTCTTTCATTGATGATGTTTGTGATTTTGATGAACAAGACATTGAGGTAAATCATATGGATGTTTTACAGCTAAAGGATAATGTTATTCCTATAGGTATTATACCTTTAGAGGATTTGTTTGATCGAGATGATGTGGCGAGAAAACCAACCTTGGTTCCTACTGACAAGGGAGTTGAAGATGTAAACCTTGGGACAGCAGACCAGCCCAAGCTTATAAAGTTATCAAAAACATTGTCTCTCAAATCAAAGGCTAAGTATGTTTAGTTGCTTTTTGAATTTTCTTATGTTTATGTGTGGGATTACTTAGATTGAAAGTATATGACAAGAACATCATTCAACATACTATTTGTATCAAGCCGAATCAAAAACCTTCTAGACAAAAGTGGAGGAGAATCAATCCAACGCTGTTGTCATCCATCGAGAAAGAGGTAAAAAGATTGTTTAAAGCTGGTATCATCGTTCCAATTAGATTCTCTGATTGGATTTCAAATTTGGTCTCCGTACAAAAAAATATCAGAGAGATAAGGTTGTGCATTGATTTCCAGAACCTGAATAAAGTATCCTTGAAAGATAATTACCCTCTTCCTAATATGGATCATATTCTAAAAAAAGTAGTTGGAGCATCACAGATGTCACTACTAGATGGCTACTCAGGTTATAATCAGATCTTGGTGCACGAAAAAGACCAAGACAAAATTTCCTTCACAACACCATGAGGAACTTTTGAGTATGCCAAGATGCCATTTGCGTTGAAGAATGTCAGAGCCACTTTTCAGCAGGCAATGGATATAACTTTCGCTAATGAGAAGGATGTCTTCTTGGTAGTTTATTTAGATGACTTGATAGTATTTTCTGGTTTTGATGATGAGCATTTACACCACCTAAGGATTGTTTTTCAAAAATGAAAGAAGTTCGGGATTTCTTTAAATCCAAAGAAGAGCCTTTTTGCCATGGAGGAAGGTAAACTCCTCGGTCATATAATTTCTAAATATGGTTTTCGCATTGATCCTTCAAGGGTGGAGGCAATCCAGCAAAAAGACTTTCTGTGCAACAAAAAGGAAATTCAAGCTTTCAATGGTAAGATGAACTTCTTATGCATATTTATACCAAATTTAGCTGAGCATTTACGCGAGTTAACTAATATGTTGAAGAAGGATAGCACTATAAAATGGACTGAGGATGCCATGAAATCTTTTAACCTGGTAAAGCTTGCTTTGATCACAGCCCCGGTTTTGATCAATCTCGATTATACTCATGATTTTATTATATTTTCATTTGCATCTAAGCATACTTTGGCTGTGGTGTTGATGAAAAGAAGGATCAAGTGGAACAACCCATTACATTTTTTAGTCAGACTATCAGAAATGCTGCTTTGTGTTATAACATCATTGAAAAGCAAGCTTTGGCTCTTAAAAAGGCATTGAAGTATTTCCGAGTTTACATCATGCATTCACATACCATAGAATATGTTCCTAACGTAGTTGTCAAAGATGTCCTCATGCAAACCAATCTGGAGGGAAGAAGAGGTAAGTGGATAGCAGTGATGTTAGAGTATGATCTTGAAATTAAGCCTACCAAACTGATCAAAGGTCAAGGCTTGGAAAAACTCATGGCTGAGTCGAATCTTCATGCTCTAGACATAAATCTCATTGCAGCAATGTCAGATGACGAAGATGGTGGCACACTCATTCAGGTATCAGAGATGTTTCTCAACTCACCTTGGTATTTTGATATAGTATATGTTCTTTAGCATCTTTCTCCTCCTCTTGGAATGTCAAGAAGTAAAGGTAGATCACTAAAACTAAAGTATGCAAAATTTTGCATTTTAAATAGTGCTCTCTATTGGAATTATCCAAGAGGCATTCTCCTTAATTGTTTGGTTGAAAATGAATCTCAACAGGTAATGAATGATTTCCATAGAGGAGATTGTGACGGTCACTTGTTTTGGAAAAAAACAGCTAATAAAGTTTTGAGAGAAGGATATTATTGGCCATCTTTATTTTCAAATTTATATAAAACAATCATGAGCTGCCACGAATGTCAAGTTTTTCAGGGAAAAAGGAAGTTGCTTCCTCTTCCTTTGAAACCTATTGTAGTAAATGAACCTTTCCAGTAGTGGGGGCTTGATTTCATAGGAGAAATTCATCCTACATCATCAGCACAGCATAGATGGATTTTGATGGCTACTGATTACTTCACCAAGTGGATTGAAGCCATTCTGACAAGGCAAGCTATAGACATGGTAATCATTCAGTTTTTAGAGTCCAATATCTTGTCTTGTTTTGGTTGCCCTCACAAGATTATTATAGATAATGCAACAACATTTAAGTCAAAGAGAATGGTTGAGTTTTGCAATAAATACAATATCACATTGGGTCATTCCACGACATACTACCCACAGGGAAATGGACTAGCTGAGTCCTCAAATAAATCCTTGGTAAACATTATTAAGAAGATGTTGGAAGCAAACAAAAAGAATTGGCATCGGAAGCTTGTCAATGCTTTATGGGCTGACAGAGTGAGCAATAAGAAATCAATAGGTATGTCACCTTTTGAGATGGTATATGGTACTGATACAGTGTTTCCCACATACCTTGCAGTCTTGGTCATGAGATTATTGAAGGAAGCCGACAGTGAAGAAGATGCTATTCAACACCATATTAATCAAATGATTCACCTTCAACAAACAAGAGAAGAGGTTTCTCAAAACACTTTCCGACTGCAAGAGAAGATAAAGAAGATTTATGACCGCAAAACCAAGGCATAAAAGTTTCAGCTGGAAAATGTAGTGCTACAATGGGATGCACGAAATGAAGAAAAAGGAAAGCATGGTAAGTTTGACAATATATGGAAAGGACCGTATAAAATCTCAGCCTATCGAGGACAGAATGAATTTTTATTAAAGGAAATGGATGGTCAAGAATGCTCAGGGGGACTAGTGAATGGTAGACTCCTGAAACACTACTATTTCTGATGCAATTTGCTAAAGTTGCTTCATTGTCATTGTATATATCGGTTTGCTCTCCTTGCAAGTTTTGAAGTACAATGTCATTTGAGCTTGGGGCCCAAAGTGAAGGATATAAAACTTAAATGATTTGTGTGGTGTTTAGATGGTTTTTGAATTAGTCTAGAGTCAGTTGTGAGTCATTTTTCAGTTTGTATTGAGTCATTTTTCAAAAATTTCAAAAGAGGTTTTTAGTGTTTCATTTGTTTGAACGTATCGGCCCAATCAGCTAGACACTTGGTCTATGGTGTTCTTGACACCTCCAAAGAGCTGCCATCCCCAATAAGGCCAATGTTAGTGTCAGTATCTACATACTTCTGTCAGGGATCAAACCTGCTCTTTTCATTTTCATTCTAGGAGTCTCATACTGAATTTTTTGGATCATTCCACTAGTTCATGTCAAAATGGTCCACTGATGGTTGTCTTCTTCTCTGAAAACAAAATCTTCCCTCATGAGGTACATTTGCTGACCATCTACATGTTGTATTCAGTTGAGGTTTCAAATATGTTACTTTAGGTGTCATGGCAGTTGTATTTCCATTAGGTTTTAGGGTTCATTTCCAAAGTTCTTCCATTTGGTATGTCTCAGGGTTCACTACAAGGTCAAAAGCATAGTTTTACATGTAAATAAAGGGTAGCAAAATATGAGGAAGACCAATAAACAAATAGTGAAGTTATGGTTATTGTATAAAGTTCTCATTTTCACTAATGTAATTTTCATCTCAAAAAACATGATTTTGAGATGAAAACATAGTATTTTAGTTGATTTATATTTTTCTTTTTTGAGGTAATTCAAGTCATTTCATGTAAAAAGTGTTCCCAGCTGCCCCAAGCATTTCTACTTGCTGCAAGAAAATGAAACCATTGGAGAAATCATTTCAATCAAAGCATCATCCACCTGTCAAAAGCAAAAAAAGGTCAGAAAGTCAAAAAGGCATTAAAGTGAGAATTTGAAAAATGAGAAAGAACTTTAGAAAGTGGGTATGAAAAATCATAAATTAAATTCATTTCGAGTATAAAGCCTCTCAAGACACTCATGAAAGCCTCATTTTCAGTCTAGCACTCTCACAATCCTTAGCAAAAGAAAATTGGCGATTTTAAGGTGAAGTTGGGAAAAACAGAGCAAGAGGGTGCGTTCAACAGGGTCATTGCACGTTTAGCCTAGTTGCTACACTCCTGTAAAGGTCACTGCGCATTTTCCAGAGATCCCAGTGTTATTTGCAATGGCACTGCGCTCTTGTAGAGGTTGTTGCGCATTTTACCAGGTCACTGAGCGTTCGCCTAGAAGGAGCTAAAACATGCTAGAAACCCTCCATCGCCACCAAGTTTCCAATTTGGTCATCATATACTTCAACAAATTAGCTTGGTGGAAAATTTACTCACTCCTTCCCTCCATTATTCACCTACATAGGGTTTAAGTTGTTTGTTGTTATTCCTAAGATCAAACCCTAGTTATACATTCCCACTATCTCAAATCACATTTCCTAGTTTTCATCACTATTCCCCCTTCACTTGACAACTATCCTCTATCACCTCCCTCATTATGCACATCCCCATCTCCTCCTCATCATCTATCCTCACATCATTCCACATTTCCCATACCCATAGTCCATTCTACCATTTCCCTAGGGTTTTGATAGCAACACATCACGACAGAAGAAGAACACCAAAGTCAGAGTGAGGAAGAAACACAACAGAGGAGGAAATATAAGAAAGGAGGAAAAATTATCAGATATGAGCTAACAAACACCAAAGAACTCATGGCATCTCCCATCACTGTCACAATCTTCAAACATATGGGCTGTTTTGAGTTTTGTGAGAAGGTGGAAAGGACACAACATCATTTTGAATTGACCAGATAGTTCATCATCAACCTCCATGACAACCAAGCAACCCTTGTTGGTGTCACCTTTGCCATATCTTCTGCTATAATATCAGCTGCTACTAGGATCCTAGATGTTGGGGAAAGATGGTTTAAGTAGGTAGATTTGGATTACTTCTACTATGAGCCATATCTTAAACCCATCCACAAGAATGAAAAAAGGAGGATTTTTCCTTTCTCTTACCTCCTAGACAGATATGTTCCTATGATGAAAATCATCATGAAGTACTTCACATGTGAGGGAAGGTTTTCTAGGCTCTATTCCTATCATATTCAGTTACTCATGCATTTTACAAGAGTCAGAATGCTCAATCTACCCTACTATTTTTACCGAGATATTTATAAGATGTCATACATTGCCCAAAGGAAATATTGTGATCATCAAATGCATAGCATATTTCACCATTCTCTCATCAAGATGATAGTCCTACACTGCCTTGATCAGCTTAACATTGCATGGGACACTTTCATATCCAATGAGATTTTCACAGTCCCACCTATTCAGCATGGACAAGAAGCCCCTTCATCCTCTCATCCACACACCTCCATTCCTCCACCTTAGCCTATACATCATTCATCTTCATCTCATGATTCAACCACACCATCACCTCCATCATCACCATTTCATCAGCCTATTCATTCACCTGGCAGAGATAAAGGAACTGAGCAGGAGCATATTGAGCATGGTGAGAGTAACAAGCCAAAAAGGGCTGGTTTAGGTACCTTGGCACATACCTATCAGAGAGGGCATATGAAATTATTTTCCCCACTGATTGTGGGAGGGGCCTTTCCTTCTTCATCGAAAAAGCAAGTACAGAAGGGCAAGGAAAAAATTTGTAGAGGCAAAAGTACAGTAGCAAGAGGAAAACCTCCATGAGATAGAGCATGAGTTTCAGTTAGTTGAGTCAAATGAACATGATGATAGTAAAAGCACAAATATTATCATCAAGGAGAAGAATGCACTCATTGGAGATCTTGAGGTTAACTTGTAAAGGGCCAAATGGATCATTTCCTACTATGAGCAAGAAAATAGGCAGTTTGAAGTCAAAAATGAGCTCATGGAGATTCACCTCAGAAAGGCAAAGAGAGAGGCTGAAAAGGAAAAGGCCTTACTTGATGAGGCATATGGGTAGTATGGTGAGCCACTTGATGAATAGGTTCAAAGAATAAGGCCAAGGACTAGAGGCCTAAAAGGAGCCTTGGAGCTTGAAAGGAAAAGGGAGGAAGAAATGGGTAATCAGCTCACCTTGAATGAGCAATTTGCCAAGATGGTAAATGAAAACCAAGAATATTGGCTTGAGAAGGTAAATGATCATCTGGAGAACCTCCTAGGCAAGGCCAAGAAGGACAATGATATTCAAAGAAGGATGGTGAAGCACTATGCTATGAGAGACAAAATTGCAAGAGCCAAGCTCAAAAGAGCTCATGCAAAAATTGAGGCTTTGACCAAGCAAGAGGAGAAAAAGAGGTTGGATATCCTTGCCGAGGCATCACTCCATGCCTCAAACATATACCCATATATCAGCCCACCAATTTTGGCCAATTTTGAACAATTTTAGCAAGATGTGTTTTGCTGTGTTCTTTGAAGAAATTTTGGCACAGTTAGCATGGTCAAATAGGCAGCACCTAGGATGCTGCGCTTTTGTTTAGGGAAAAAAATGAGAAAATGGTTAGCATTTTTGGATTCAAATGATGAGGACATGCACCCTGTACTATTTCTAAGAATTTGGAGCAAAATTGGTCAACCAAAAAGGTCAAAAACTACCAAAAAATCACCTTTCTGCATCTTTTATGGCCTGGTCGCTACACGTTTGAGTAGTCTTGGGATATTGAAATTTTGGAGGGGTAAATGATGTCAATTCTCAAAACCAAGGGCAGTTCTAGAAACTAGACAAGATAATCTTTCCAATGAGCTATCCTAGGCTAGATGTGGACATCGGGAAGGTGGTCAAAAGTCATCTTTAATAGGACATTACGCGTTTGACCAGGGTCATTGTGCATTTACCAGGGTCGCTGTACGTTTGACAATTTGATTCAAGTTTTACCTATGTAATTGATCTAGATGATGTAATTATCATGTTTTCACTTTTAACTAGGGTTGATATATCAGTTAGATGGCCTATGTGACATGTAATGAATCAGTTTGCTAGAGGGAGGGATGAGTCACTTTAACCATCGTACACTTCAGCTATCAGTTCAGCCTTCTTGCAACTGCTCCTCCACTCATGGATTCGACCCCTAATTCCTTGGATGAGTTGGTTGTTGGCCTATATTATGTATTTTCTCATTCATTTTACAGGTTGGACTCAGTGGGATGCTTATGATTTGAGTAAACATCATTTTGTATCAATTTTAGCGGGAGATTAATGAAAGATTGCAATGATTTCTTTGGGATCCATGTGGTATGGTGTTCAGTTCAGTTTTATCTATTGTAATCATATGTTAAGATGTTTTTTGTACTTCATCAATCATTTCATTTCTTTTAAGTGGATGTTTTCAGGTTGATAGGCATAATCCATAATATTTATGCTATGTTTTTGGGAAAATATTCACAGTCTATGTTTTCTTCAGTTTAGGAAGGATCCGTGTTGCTCACATGCTCTTTCTAGCTTCTCACCTATCTTGAATCACCTCACCCATCAAAACTCTAGAGTGTTGAACCTTGTGCCTACCTTTCCCCATTGAACACCCTGCAATTTTGACCCAATTTCCTTGCCCTAACTGTTTGGATCCTCCTGATCCAGCAAAACCTTTCAAAATCAAAATCAAACCCTGTGCTACTATACCTAGCCTAATATCATTTTTTGATCCAGTGATCTCGGTTGAGATCCTTGTGGAGAGAGCCGTCTCCTGGCCTAATAGGGCTAGCTACTTGGCTAAGCGTGGTTTGTGGTTACCCTGGCATTGCCTTCCTTTAGCCTGAGGTTCAATCCAGATGATAACATAATGGCGATCATACTAGGGAACGAAAGATTAATCACCCCAGTAAGATGTTTCATTTAAATTCTTAAGCTTGTGGATGATGAGTATTAGAATTTACTAGGCTGAATTAGAAAGTTGTAAAGCAATATATAAAATTTCAAAATTAGACATATTGGTTTCTCGAAAGTACACCAGATCCAATCCAGATCCGAATACTCCAACCATTGTCAGTGATCCTCATAAAATTGGGCAGAAATCTAAGAAAGCTGTAGACAAACTCAGTGTATTCGAAGAAACATCAAGTGAGGATTTCATTCCTCGTGTTAATTCACGCCCGGGAAGGTTAGACACTTTGAAAGACATTGAGTTTGATATTAAATTTGAGCAAAGTTTATTTCATAGTAGATATTTAAGTTAGATTGATCAGATAGTTGTTGATTCCTCTATATCTTTTGATAACCCCATTGAAGACTTGTTTCCACAAAGTAAATCAGGGTCATAGCTTATTCATACTCTCGATCAGTGGTAGAACCTTTCTTTGAACTTAAACACTTGGGTGCAAAATAAGACTCATAGGCCTTTTTTTTTTTTTTTTGAAATATCTCCTTTGCATCTACTGCCACCCAAACAATCCCTTACCCACTGGCTTCTTCTTTACATATTGTTCACACTACTCAATCTTTCGTTAATCCCCCTTTGAGTATACTGAGTACACCAATCCTTGCTTTAAATCCACCACCTCCCCCACCTCCAGTCATGGTTGCTCGATATGCACCCCTTGTTCTACCTCAAAATCTTGGTGTCATGCCTGCTGATTATCAAACCAAAATACCTTTCTTTGGCAGCACCCAAACCATTACATCTCAACAACACGTAGACAAGATGAATGAGTTATTTGACCTCCATGAAATTGAAATTGAAGATGTGACGATGAGGCTATTTGTACAAAGTTTTGGAGGAGAAGTTCAGAAATGGTTCAAAGCCCTACCAGCAGGTTCTATCACTACTTTACCCATCCTCCATAGGTAGTTCCTAGATTAGTAGGAGGTGAAGAAAAATATCCTTTAGATTCTATCCGAATATGAGAAAATCAAAAGAAATGTTGGCGAGAGTGTGCAAGACTATTGTGTGAGATTTAATGTAGTGTACAATTCTATCCCTGCAAACATTAAACCACCAGAGGGATTGGCTTTGCTTCACTTTCGAGATGGATTTGATGCTGATATGGCATATCAGCTACGTGAATGTGACCCTACAACTCTAGAAGACATGCAAAGGAATGTTGTGAGCGTAGAAGCGAACTTGCTGGCTAAACGAGCGAGGATGAGATCAGAGAAAAGAGTGACCTAAAAGAAGAAGCATCTGCTTCAGATGTAAAAATGGATACATTGATTCGAACAATGGAAATGATGGTTGACTGGTTGTCCATCACAGATAGACCTCAACCTCAAATCCGGAATCCAAACTTTAGAGGGCTGCAGCAACCCCAATTCCAAATCAAGCAAAGAGAACAAAAAGCATCGGAACAACCAGCACAACAACAATAGTAGATCAGAACTCCCTTACAACAGAATTATGTTCAAGGAGTAGAAGAAGAAGATGAGGAAGATCCGGTAATTGAAAAAAATCACTTTTTCACTGCTGATGGTATGCCTATATTTCTGACCGAAGATAAAGAGCATGCAGAAAATTCTAACATTCAAATGGATGAAGGCTACATCTTGGAAAATGATGTTGTTTTGGAAGTCGAATCTGATGATTATCAGCATGGTTACTTGAATGCTTTGAGCACATAGCAGAGGCAATATCCTCTGAGGAGCAGAGATGTACCGGTCAATCCTATTCAGAAAAGGAAGGATGTTCAATAGAAAAATGATCCCTCAAACAATCAGAAAAAGGGAAAGGAGCCTATTGTTGAGCCTCAAAACTATCATTTCCTTAACAACTTTTCTCATCCCTTCTTCTTTGTTTTTCCATGAAGAAATGCATTCCTATCATCGATGACCATTATACATTGCCTTAAGGAGAACGTTTTAGTGATTTACATGTTATACTTTTATGTTTTGTTGTTTGAATAAGTTTTTATCTTTTAGCTATGGAACGCAGCCTATTCTGCAACTAATCAGATGTTTTGTAGCTACTTCCATGCTTTTACAGGTTCCAAGTGTCAGAAGGAGAAAATAACTACATGGGTAGCTTGGAAAACATCATGACATGGATCGTGTCCTATTCACCTAGCCTAGGTCGAGAAGGAAGATGGTACAAGACTCTGGTCAAAAGAGAAGTCAAAAAGTAGAGACCTAAGGCAAATAGGACTCTATTTTGTACACATTTCACAGTGATGGGATCCGAAACAACTTCCTGAGCCCACGAACTTCAATAGCCATCTGTGCAACCGAATCCAACAACCATCACCTTAGATTTATGTCTCCAACAACCGAGGAAGAGAATTCCGTGTGCCTGTCTGCTACATGTTTTTGGCTGTAGCTTATTTTTCTCCATAAACAATTGTATAATTTCTTTATAAATACCTGTGTGAAGAACACAAAACAAGTTCGAATTTGTTCATGTATTAAGCTCAGACTACTACTCTGTAATTTTGAAAACTCATTTCCTGTGTTTTTAATATGAAGACCGTGTGTTTTATGGATATCTGAAAGTGTTTCTAGAGTTTTTATTGAGTACGCATAACCTGAGCAGTTGCAGAGGGCCCCTGCATTGTCTAAGGTTTCATTTCATTTTGTTTTGTCTTTTCTATTTCAAACTGTAAATTTACCATTCCTTCTCACAGTGTTCATAATCATTTTCATACTAACCTTATTTATAATGCATCATTTCTTCACTAATGCAGAATAGTTTCTTTCAGTACAGAATAGCTTTCTCTTTGCTTAATTTCTTTCTAGTTTTATTAGTAGTTAGAAGTTGAATTCAGTAGTGTAGAGTAGTTTATTTCATTTACTATTTTACTAGTTTTTAAATTTCTAAATAGACTAATCAGTGCCATTACTGTTCTTGCCATTTTATTACTAGTTTCGTGACTCATGGTGTAGATGAATGTTTCTAAAAAACCCTTCTAGTTGATAAGTCATCTCAAACTAAGTGGTTGAATACTTCATTCATGCAATGAGTCTTTTATGCATTTTTGCATTTATTTTCTTATAATAATGAAGTACAAAATTCCTCAAAATGTCATCACAAGGAGGTTTTTCTCCCAAAATTGAGAGGTAGAGTAACTAAGCACTTTATTTAGTTTTTGTTTCCATAGATTAATTGCAATTTCATTCTCAGTCTTGGTATTTCATTTAGTTTTGTTTCCATAATAGGTAGTTGAAATTTCACTTTCAGTTTTCAGTATTCCATTTAGTCTTGTTTTTTTAATTGAATAGACAGTAGTTGCAATTTTACTTTTTAGTTTGTAGCTCATGATTTGGAAATAATGATATGATTAAAGATAGAAACTCTGTTTTTATTTCTTGATTAACCTTTGCTTCCAAATCTTACTTAAGCTCTTTTAGTCCTCATCTTTTTAGATTCTTAGCAGTATTTATAGAAGTTAAATTTAGGATTTTGATAGTGACATTGTAAATCATTAGGGACTAAAGGACCAAAAACCCCCAAAACAACATAAAACTAAAAAACAATGAAGCAAGAAGGGTCATCTAGCACATATAGTGCACTACACTTCATTAGTTTACAATACCCAGATTGATAATTTATGTAGAGCAATTTAGGACACTAAATTGACCAAACATTTTGGCACCATTGTCAGGGAAGAGTAACTAGGTAGCCTTATCTCTTACATTCAAAAAAAAAAAAACAAAAAAAAAAACAAAACAAAACAATGACATGCATAGAGAAAGAGAATCTAGGGGTAGATTTATAGCTAAGGGTAGAAGTTCGATTCCTACAACACCACCTACTCCACCAAGAGTTAGAAAAGACACACCTCCATCCTAGACTCATACTCCCAGCCATAGGATTCTTGGAATTCAAGGGGCAGAAACTCAATAAGAAGAATCTCCTACTTCATCTACCAAAACAATCCTAGGAGAGAAAAATTTTGAATCTCCAACAGCAGGGATAGCCTTTTTCACCTCCACAGGAGAGCCTATTGTAGTTGAAGAATTAGGAATACCTGGTGAGGAAGAAAAAGTAGAAACTCTCTCCCATAGTCCATTAATAGAATAACTAGAGGAGGAGGGAATAACCTTGCAGGTTGAAACCTATACTGACTCTGAAGAAACTATAATGGCAGAAGAAGAATAAGATGGAGAATTCTCACTGTTTGGAGGAGGGGGTAGAGGGAGAGGTAGAGGGAATAATGGAGGAGGTAGAGGTAATAATGGAGGAGGCAGAGGAAATAGGGAAGTAGATAACACATACCACAATGAAAAATATCTCACCATCTGTCCTCCCAAACTTCTATGGGTTGAGAAGTAAGGACCCTGAAACATTTTTGTTTGAGTTTGAAGTTTTGTGTAGAACTTATGACTATCTAGAAGACTCTCAAAAACTCAAACTGTTTCCTTCAAAACTAAAAGAGGCTGCTTTGAAATGGTTCATGGGGTTAGTCACTCAATCCATTAGAATGTTGAATGACATGAAACAGGCATTTTTGGATAGATACTTGGATTATTGTATGCCTACCAATCATAAAGATGAGGTGTTCAAAATGATGCAAAGAGAGGATGAAAACCTAAAAGATTTGCTTGAGAGATTCAACTATAATTTGAAAAGAGCAAAGATGAACAATTTAGATGAAGAAACTTTGAAAGCTCTTTTGTTAAAGGCCATTAGAGATGAGTGGATAGATATCCTTAACATGATGGGGAAGGGAGATATCTCTCAACTTCCATTGAGTGATATAGGAGAACTGTGTATTCATCTCTCAAGAGGGAAATCAAAAATGGGGAAAGGGCCGAGAGATCCTTCTCTTGTTAGAGCAAACAAATCTGCAACTGGATCTATAAGTAGGGCATAAATTGGCAATATGCTTGATGAGTTTAAAACTGACATTTTAGGGAGCCTTAGTGAGCAACTAGACACCCTTAAAATTCAAAACAAGCAGAAAACAAAGGCTGATGCTTTAGCCATTTTTTGTCCAAAATGCAGAAAGAAACATGCTCTAAGGGAATGCCCTTTAGATGCAAAAATTGTAGAAACTTGTATGATTTGTTTAGAAAGTCATGAGACAAAGGGTTGTCCTTCAATCCCAAGTCTTAAGGCTGTCTTTCAAGATGAAATAGTCCCAAATTCTGCATAACCTCTTTGTTTTGTTGTAAGAATACCTTAGCCAAGGGCCACAAAATCAAGGATTTAACAATCCAATGTATCTTCAGCCCCCACCAAACTGGAATTCTTGGCAGCAACCTTGGCCTCAACCTCAATCTCAGTATCAATCTCAATCGTGGGCACAAATGGTACAAAATACTTATGGGAGATTTGCTCAATATTATCAATATCCTCCATCCTATTAGAATTATCCTCCCCCACAAAATCAGTAACAAAATCAGTAGCCACAACTTCAAAATCAGAATCCTCAACTTTCATTGCCATTTCCACAACAACTTCCACAACAAAGTCAAAATCCTCAACTCTTACTGCCATTTTAGTAGAAATCAAATCAACTACCTGCTCAACCATTGCCAAACCCCAACAATAAAAACCCTTAGAATGCTTACATGGTAGAAGGACAACAATTTCCAACTTACATGATTACCCCACTAGATCTTAATGATGTTCAACTAAGATCTAGTAGGATATTAGAAAAGGAAAGACCTTCTGTAGTTATTCAAGAAAAAGACACTTCTAAGGAAGAATCCCTAAAAGTCAATAAAACTTTTGAGGAAACATCTCTCCAAAACCAAAACATTGAAAAAGAAAAAGAAAAAGAACCAGTGAATACAACTCCTATCATTGAGCAACCAGCATCTACTTCTACACCTCCTTTTCCTAAGAGACTTCAAATTTATAGAGGAGTAGAAAAACAAATCTTGTTGCCCAATTATGATTTTCTAGATGAATTGAAGAATGTCTGTATCAAAATTCCTTTGTTACAAGCCATTAGAGAAATTCCAATTCTAGCCAAGATAATAAAGGAGTTGAGCATCAAAAGACCAGGAACAAGATCAAAAGAAACAAAAAGAATTCACCTGGTACGAAAGATAGCAGACATAATGATGGGGAAAATTACCATGTTGAAATATGTGGATCCAGGAAGTCCAATTGTGAAGACACATATAAATGGAATTAAAATTCCAAATACATTGATTGACTTAGGGGCAACAATAAACATTATGAGTAAACAAACTATGGAACAGCTTAAACTTCCTAACCTTCTTTACACACCTACCTTACTGCAACTTGCAGATAGATCAATAATCAAACTAGATGGTGTACTAGAAGATATTTCAATCTCAAATTCTTGGGAATATCCTGTTTATTTCATGATCTTAACTCCCAAGAATAATTTAGGAGGACACCCACTCATACTAGGAAGACCTTGGCTGGCCACAACTGATGCTTTTATTAGTTGTAGATCTGGTGACATGTATATTTCTGATAGTAATTCAACAAATAAATTTACTTTGTATCCTCCAACAAAAGAAATCACATAAATAGATGATAAGGAATGGGTTGATGATGAAGATGATATTCAACCTCTCTTTAGTATGTCAGAAATTAGTGAAGATAGTAAAATTCTAAACACATTGGAAAATTTTGAAACATCTTCAGAATATGACCATGCACAATTCCAAGAAAAGTCTAATGTTGAATACTTGTCATCTAGGCAGATGTCTCTCTATTCTATGGAAGAGTTTGGTAGCTCTATAATTTGAAATTTTTCCAGGTAGGACATTGAACATACACAAAACCTTGGAGAAACTACAACAAGAAGAGCTAACCAAAACATTACAAAAACATTCTGCTGCATTTGCATGGGAATACACCGACATGAATGGTATTGATCCTAAGACTTGTATCCATCATATCTATATTGAGGAAAACAATAGACCAATCAAACAACCTCAGAGAAGAATGAATCCAAATCTTAGGGAAATTGTGAAAGAAGAGCTCCAAAAATTACTCAATGTAAACTTCATTTACCCAATTTAAGATAGCCAATGGATGTCTCCTTTGGTAATTGTGCCTAAAAAGAATGGTAAATGGAGCATGTGCATCGATTACCGAGAATTGAATAAAGCAACCCTTAAATATCATTTTCATTTGCCCTTTATAGATGAAGCGTTAGATACATTAGCAGGTAAGAAGTATTTCTCATTCTTGGATGGTTTTAGTGGTTATAATCAAATTCAGGTAGCACTTGAGGATCAGGATAAAACCACATTTACTTGTCCATGGGGAACTTTTGCCTACCAAGTACTTCCTTTTGGGTTATGTAATGCACCTGCAACATTCCAAAGAGCAGTACTAGGAATTTTTTCTGATCTAATACATGATTATGTAGAGGTATATATGGATGATTTTACAGTCTATGGAAACACATTTGAAGAAGCTTTGGAAAACTTGGAAAAAGTTCTTAAAAGATGTAAAGAGCCATGATAAATGTTTTATGATGTTTACAGAAGGAATTGTTTTAGGACAACATATTTTGGGAGATGGGATTAAAGTTGACAAATCTAAATTTGAAGTCATCTCTAAGTTATCAATTCCAAATTGCCAAAAGGATGTTAGAAGTTTTCTAGGATTTACAGGATACTATAGGAGGTTTATAGAAAACTTCACTAAAATAGCATCTCCACTCTTCAAATTTCTTTAAAAAGATTGTGAATTCAGTTGGAATCCTGATTGCCAATTAGCATTTGAAACCTTGAAAGCAAAAATTTCTGAAGCACCTATTTTAAGAGGTTCAAATTGGAAACTTCTTTTCCATATTTCTACAGATGCTTCAGATATAGCTCTGGGCGCTGTATTGGGACAAAAAGATTTAATTCCTTATGCCATTTACTATACAAGTAAGAATTTGACTCCCACTGAGTTGAATTATGCTGTGAATGAAAAGGAATTTTTAGCTGTTGTTCATGCAATTAACAAGTTCAGACACTATATAACAGGCTATGAAACCTTTGTTCATACAAATCACTCTGCAATTAGATAATTGATGAATAAACCTATTACTAATGGTAAAGTTACAAAATGGCTTTTACTTTTGCAAGTATTCAACATTACTGTGCTAGATAGACCTGGAAAATAAAACACAACTGCTGATTTCTTGTCCAGGATTCAGAATATCAAAGAAGATTCTCCAGTTGAAGATAAGTTTGCTAATGAATATCTTTTTGTAGTAACTACCCAAACTCCTTTGTTTTTAGATGTTGCTAATTACTTGGTTACAAGGAAGTTACCTTCACATTTGTTTCCTAGAGAGAAAAGAAAGATTATTCAAGAAAGTGAAAGATATTCATGGATCACTAACGAATTGTATAAAATAGGGCCAGATCTTATGATCAAAAGGTGTGTCAAGGAAGATGAAATGCCTGATATTCTTAAAGCATGTCATGATGAGCCATGTGGTGGACACTTTGCTGAAAAGAGGACAACCTATAAAATCCTTTCTTTAGGATATTATTGGCCATCCATCTTCAAAGATTCTAAAGAATATGTTAGGAGGCGCGACAACTGCCAAAGGGTAGGGAAACCTGCTCCCTCAAATGAAATGCCATTAGAAACTCAGGTACTTATCGAACCCTTTGAAAAGTGGGCTTTAGACTTTATTGGACCAATTAATCCTCCATCTAAACAGAAAAAGTATATATTGGTATGCATTGATTATGTCACCAAATGGATAGAATCCAAAGCATTACTTTTTGCTAACGAAAAATATGTAGTTAATTTTATTTTTGAGGACATGTTCACTCATTTTGGTGTTCCAAGAGAAATTGTGACAGATCAGGGATCTTAATTTACATCCAACATGATGGAAAGGCTTATGGAGGAGTACAAAATCAAGCATAGGAAATCTACTCCCTATCATCCACAAGAAAATGGTCAAGTGGAGTCTACAAATAAAGTGATTGAATGAATCCTCACCAAGGTTGTGCATCTACATAGAAGAGATTGAGCAGAAACGCTTCCTGAAGCCTTATGGGCCTATAGAACTAAATGGAGGAACACAACGGGATATACACCCTATGAACTTGTTTATGGGAAACAAGTCCTGTTCCCTATAGAGTTCCAAGTCAAAACTTTCAAGATGGCAGTACAGTTAGGGATAGATTTATTAGAGGCTCAAAAACATAGGCTGGAACAATTAAATGAACTTGATGAAATCAGACGAGGCATTTCAAAGGAATGGTCTAGTCCAACAACAGAGGGCTAAATGGCATGACAAATACATCAAGGACAAGAGGTTTCAAGAGGGAGATTGGGCACTGTTATTTGATTCAAAGTTCAAGGATTTTCAAGGGAAGTTTCAAACTCATTGACTTGGGACATATGAGATTGAAAATTTTTCAATAATGGAGCAGTGAGGATTAGAATAATAGATGAAAGTCAAACTCCTCTTCTTGTGAATGGTCATAAATTGAAAATATATCAAAAACCAATTTCAAAGGAGGAGTTCATCAAGGTCTTCCAAAACAATTCTGAAATGAAGTTAGTGAAGAATAATACTTCTTCTCCACCAACTTGGTCTTTGTTTTTCCTATCTAAAATAAATAAATAAATAAAAGAGAGAGAGAGTAAAAATGAATTGTATAAGGTTGAAAACAAATCATTGATTGGTATGCTTATACAGAAAATATAGGGTGAAAATCAAAAGTTTCTGACACCCTATATTTTCCATTTCCTTCTCTGAAAAAGTGGTGACAAAAATCCACAGAAATTCAGCATTCTGCAAAATTCATTGTCTCATTTCATTTCACTCTGTTTTAGTTTTACAGTTTCACTTCATTCCATTGCCATATTTCACCAATAAATTTTTCCTTTTCCAACATTTCTTTCATCTCCATTTTCATTTATCGTCTTGACTTATTTTCACTTACACAGCCATTTCGATTCTATCTATTCATAAGACATATTTTACTCTCTGTTTTACATTCTGCAGTTGTTTCCACATTTTGCAACTAATTTCATTCTGTAGCTGATCCTGTTCTACAGCTAATTGGATTATGTAGCAATAGTTTGTTTATCAGTCCAAGCACAAGTTTCCAGTTCATAATAAAATCTTGTATGCAGGTGATTGAAGAAAAATCAACTTTGAAGACCAATCATGCCTAAAGCACCTGTGGAGCAAAAGCATCAAAATATTAGCAATTAGAAGGTAAGGTTCCAAAGGTAAAAACAAAAATTTATTTCAAAAATGAATTCAAAAACATAAGCTTATATAACATGTATGATCACATGTCTCCTTGATTAATCATTATGTGATTTGACTACCACGATGTCTCCGCCATATCTTCCATCTTCAATGCCAAACAGTCCAATAATTCCTTCATAACTGATCTCTATTTTAAACTCCATAACTCATACTTAACCGACCCTCCATAGCTACATTTGTTAACGGTCAAGTTAATGATGTGACCTACCTATATACGACTCTTCAAACCCTGATTGTTTATTATTACATGCCAACTCTTAAGTTTTTCTCTCATATTTACGTAGCCACTTTGTGCATACAGTCACTCTGTTTCCATACAATTGTGCATACGGTTACTCTGTTTCCATATATTCTGTATATACAGTTGTTTTGCTTCATATTCATAGTAATTCTGTTCCCGATCATTCTGTTCCTATATACCCTGTCAACCTGTTTCCATATCCATAATCATTCTGCTTTTGTATACACAGTCTTCTTATTACCATAAATGCAGACATTTCATTTCTTAGACAGTAAGAGTAGTTTTGAAGGGTAGCTGAGAATAAAGGTTATGGGGTTTATTTTTAACACTGAATCCGTAGGGGTAAAATACATGGAGGGTTATCCGCAGATGAAGGGAATGTTACAGAAGGCTGGTTAGTTGTGTTTTATTTAAAAATTCAATGGTTACCATAAGGAAATCACTAAATCCTTTGCCAGGTCATTTGATGGAATGGAAGTGGAAATAGGTGACATCAAATTTGCAATTATCGAGTCCTTCATAGCTGAATCAACAAAACTCCCAAGGCTAGGAGAAAGGTGGTTTAAGAACAAAGAGTTTCATGATGAATCCTAGAAGGTGATTCTTAAAAACCCAGGTATGGACATTTCAGTTTTTAGAAAAGGGATTCCAATTTCTGCGCTCAAAAACATATGGAGAAACATGTTGTTAATACTACAAAAATTTATTACATGCGAAGGGAGGTTTGGGTCTATGTATGTTTATCACATACGATTGTTAATGATTTTCTAGAGAATGGAACCCTCAATCTTCCCTTTTTCCTTTTGAATAGTCTGAGAAGAATGGAAACCAATGTTCAAAAGAAAGTTGAATCAATAGAAACCACTCTATATCACCATGGACTAGTGAAGATTTTAGTTGAATTTCATTTGAGGAGTGTAGGGGATACATGGGAGGAATTTTTGGTAAGGAATTTCTTCCAAGATGCTCCAGATTTGTCTGAGGGAAGTCATGTTAAAAGAAGTAGGAGAAAGAAGACCAATCTCACCATTCAAAGCACCCCTGAAACTTCAGCACAGAAAAATGATGAAGAAGAACCAATCTCTGAGAAATTAACAGAGATCAGAAAGCAGACTAAGTAGAGGAGAAAAATGAAAGAAAAGGTTGAAGAAATCAATAGGGATACCCCTGAACCTTCATCACCTCAGGAGGATGAATAGATACTTTCTGAAAGACTAACTAAGATCAAGGAACAGATCAAGAAAGATAAGGAGAAAGGGAAGAGGAAAAAGGATACAAAAGAAGAAACCATAGGCTTCCAAAACTTGAGGAGGAGTTCTAGACTTCGAGGAAAAGTGAAGAAGGTGAAATAAAAAGAGGCCCAGTTTATAAATTTAGAGGAAGAAACTCCAACTCAGTCCCCTGACAGTATTCCATATGAACAAAGTCCACAGAACTCTCCTCTACAAAATTTTGAAGGCAACCCAAGAAGAGCTTCTCCTGGCATTGATCCAATACAACAGCAAATCTATGACTACATAGAGTCATTAGAGAAAAAGAGTACCTTAGTAGACCCAGGGACTTCAGCTAATCTAGAGCAGCCTGCCACATCACAAGAAACTCTAATTAGCTCTCTCAAACAAGAGATCTATGAGCTAGAAATTCTGAACAGGCACATCCAAAAAGAAAATGAAAATTTGAAGGAACAAAATAAGGTGGATAGAGCTATTCATGATAACACCATGCTACACTTGGGATTATGGCACAAGAAGAACATAAAGCTAAAAAAGAAAAATAAGAAGCTGAACAGGGCACTTATTAACCTCAAGTATAGATTTCTCATGAGGAATCCAAGGATGGCAGTTGGTGCAAAGAAAATCAAGAAGAGGAAGTTGGATGTGTTGGCTGAAGTATCAGAACAAATGAAGTAGGAGGAATTTCACAATTTTGATTGCATGGGGGCATGCAATAGTCCTGCAGTGGGGGTATGTTGAGCCTCAAAATTTCCCTTTCCTTAGAAACTTTTCTCATCCCTTCTTTTTTGTTTTTCCATGAAGAAATTCATTCCCATCATCGATGACCAGTATACATTAACTTAAGGATAACATTTTAGTGATTTACATGTTATAATTTTATGTTTTGTTGTTTGAATAAGTTTTTGTATTTTAGCTATCAAACGCAACCTATTCTGTAGCTAATCGGTTGTTCCGCAACTACCTCCATGCTTTTACAGGTTCCAGGTGTCAGAAGGAGAAAATAACTACATGGGCAGCTTGGAAAACATCATGACATGGATCGTGTCCTATTCACCTAGCCTAGGTCGACAAGGAAGATGGCACAAGACTTCAGTCAAAGGAGAAGTCAAACGTAGAGACCTAAGGCAAACAAGACTCTGTTTTGTACACGTTTCACAGTGATGGGATCCGAAACAACTTCCTGAGCCCACGAACTTCAACAGCCATCTGTGCAACCGAATCCAATAGCCATCACCTTAGATTTATGTCTCCAGCAACCGAGGAAGAGAATTTCGTGTGCCTGTCTGCTACGTGTTTTTGGTTGTAGCTTATTTTTCTCCATAAACAATTGTATAATTTCTTTATAAATACCCGTGTGAAGAACGCATAACCAGTTTGAATTTTTTCATGTATTAAGCTCAGACTACTGCTATGTAATTTTGAAAACTCATTTCCTATGTTTTTAATATGAAGATCGTGTGTTTTATGGATATATGAAAGCATTTCTGGATTTTTGATTGAGTATGCATAACCTGAGTAGTTGTAGAGGGCCCCTGCACTGTCTAAGGTTTCATTTCATTTTGTTTTGTCTTTTCTATTTCAAACTGTAAATTTACCATTCCTTCTCATAGTGTTCATAATCATTTTCATACTAACCTTGTTTATAATGCATCATTTCTTCACTAATGCAGAATAGTTTCTTTCAGTACAGAATAACTTTTTATTTGCTTAATTTCTTTCTAGTTTTATCATTTGTTAGAAGTTGAATTCAATAGTGTAGAGTAGTTTATTTCATTTATTGTTTTACTAGTTTTTAAATTTCTAAATAGACTGATCAATGCCATTATTGTTCTTGTGATTTTATTACTAGTTTAGTGACTCATGGTGTAGATGAATGTTTCTAAAAAACCCTTCTAGTTGATAACTCATCTCAAACTAAGTGGTTGAATACTTCATTCATGCAATGAGTCTTTTCTACGTTTTTGCATTTATTTTCTTAGAATAATGAAGTACAAAATTCCTCAAAATGTCATCACAAGGAGGTTTTTCTCCCAAAATTGAGAGGCAGAGTAACTAAGCACTTCATTTAGTTTTTGTTTCCATAGATTAATTGCAATTTCATTCTCAGTCTTGGTATTTCATTTAGTTTTGTTTCCATAATAGGTAGTTGCAATTTCACTTTCAGTTTTAGTATTTCACTTGGTTTTGTTACAGAATAGACAATAGTTGCAATTTCACTTTCAGTTTTCAGTATTCCATTTAGTCTTGTTTTTGTAATTGAATAGACAGTAGTTGCAATTTTACTTTTTAGTTTGTAGCTCATGATTTGGAAATAATGATATGATTAAAGATAGAAACTCTGTTTTTATTTCTTGATTAAACTTTGCTTCCAAATCTACTTAAGCTCTTTTAGTCCTCATCTTTTTAGATTCTTAGCAGTCTTTACGGAAGTTAAATTTAGGATTTTGACAGTGACATTGTAAATCATTAGGGACTAAAGAACCAAAAACCCCCGGAACAACATAAAACTCAAAAACAATGAAGCAAGAAGGGTCATCTAGCACATATACTGCACTACACTTCATCAGTTTATGATACCCGGATTGATAATTTATGTAGAGCAATTTAGGACACTAAATTGACCAAACACCCACTGATCAGAATTCTAGCAAGGTGAATCAGCCATCAACAAGTATAGCTGCAAAAGAGAAATACAATCAGCACAAGTATAGTGAAATGAAGGATCAAACAGATAAGAGGGACATCAGTGTCAAAGAGGTAGAAAAGTCTCATATTCTAATTTAGAAAGTGAAATTGCTAAATTGAAAATGTCCATTCCTTTGACCGAGCTTGTTAAGAGTAGCCACTACAAACATCATGTGTCTAGAAATACTGCAAATTGATCCTTTGTTCGACATGGTGAATGTTGAGGATGATCACCTTGAACTTATTTTTGGTCCAGCTATAGAAGGCCAGCTAGAAGATAGTGAAGTCCCGCCCTTTTATCTGAGTCTTAGGTTGCATGAGAATATTCTTCATAATGCTATGCTTGATTCCGGAGCTTCCCACAATTTGATGCCCAAGGCCATCATGGAAAAGTTGGGCCTGGATATCACCCAAAAATATCATGATTTTTATTCATTTGATTCTGGTAGAGTTCGTTGCATTGGTCTCATCAAATATTTGGTGGTTTCTTTAGATAAAATCCCAACCAAAAATGTCTTGATGGATGTGGTAGTAGCTGATATACCACCTCGATTTGGTATGTTGTTATCTAGATCGTGGGGAGCCAAACTTAAAGACACTTTACAACTTGACTTCTCTTATGCTACAATTCCTATTTTTGGTCAATTGAGGAAGTTGTACTCGGAAAAGAAGATGAAGTATATGATCACTAGTAAAGAGAAGCCCATAAAACATCCAATAAATGTTGTACATACAGATTTAGGGTCTTTTGTTTTGTACACTGATAGTGGATTGAATGATGTATATATTCAGCTTGTAGAAGTAGATGATGTACCAGGAATTTCCAAGAGTTTTAGAGCAGTTCTCAATCAAGAAAAGGAAAAAATGGCAATTCCTTTTGAGCAACCTCAACAGGAGCAGAAAGTGAGTGAAGAGTAGAAAAGTGAAGTAACCAGCCAAGGTAAGATCTAAACTAAAGCAGAATTCCAACATCTAGAAGATGAAGCTGGCCTTTGGAGCATGGACTTCGATGTTACTTTGGGTAAAGATGGTGCATGTATTGGAATTTGGATTCAAAGTCCTGTTTTTCATCTAGAAAAAGTCCCAAGTAATGTTAGAGTGTGTTCCTATAAATTAGCTTTTGATTGCTCTAATAATGAAGCGGAGTATGAGGCATTGATTATAGGTCTAAAAATTTTAAAGTTAGGTGCGAAAATGATTTCTGTTTATGGTGATTCAAAGCTAGTAATTAAACAAGTAAAAGGAAAATATCAAGCAAATCATCCGCAGATGAGAGCTTATAGGAACGCAGTCCTGGATATCTTGAAAATGTTTCCAGAATACACATTGACAGTAGTGTCGAGAAGTCAAAACATTATTGCTGATTCACTTGCTACAATAGCAAGCAATTTGAAAATTCCAATGAATTCTAGCACTAAATTTGAAATTCATGTCAAACAAAGGCCTAATGTTCCTGATAATCTGAGATATTGGCAAGTTTTCTGGGATGACAATGAAATTAATTCCTTTTTTTAGAATGAAGGGAAGTTTAAGAATGCTTTCATTGATGATGTTTGTGATTTTGATGAACAAGACATTGAGGTAAATCAGATGGATGTTTTACAATTGAAGGATAATGTTATTCCTAGAGATCTTATACCTTTAGAGGAGTTGGTTTATCAAGATGATGTGGCGAGAAAACCAACCTTGGTTCCCATTGTAAAGGGAGTTGAAGATGTAAACCTTGGGACAGCAGACCAGCCCAAGCTTGTAAAGTTATCAAAAACATTGTCTCTCAAATCAAAGGCTAAGTATGTTAAGTTGCTTTTTGAATTTTCTGATGTTTTTGCATGGGATTACTCAGATTTGAAAGTATATGACAAGAACATCATTCAGCATACTATTCCTATCAAGCCGGATCAAAAACCTTTTAGACAAAAGTTGAGGAGAATCAATCCAAAGCTGCTGCCATCCATCGAGAAAGAGGTAAATAGATTGTTTAAAGATGGTATCATTGTTCCAATTAGATTCTCTGATTGGATTTCAAATTTGGTCCCGGTACGAAAAAAGATCGGAGAGATAAGGTTGTGCATTGATTTCCAGAACCTGAATAAAGTATCCTTGAAAGATAATTACCCTCTTCCTAAGATGGACCATATTCTGCAAAGAGTAGTTGGAGCATCACGGATGTCACTACTAGATGGCTACTTAGGTTACAATCAGACCTTGGTGCATGAAAAAGACCAAGACAAAACTTCCTTCACAACACCATGGGGAACTTTTCAGTACGCCAAGATGCAATTTGAGCTTAAGAATGTTGGAGCCATTTTTCAGTGGGCAATGGATATAGATTTCACTAACGAGAAGGATGTCTTCTTAGTAGTTTATTTAGATGACCTGATAATATTTTCTGGTTCTGATGATGAGCATTTACACCACCTAAGGATTGTTTTTCAGAAATGATGGAAGTTCGAGATTTCTTTAAATCCAAAGAAGAGCCTTTTTGCCATGGAGGAAGGTAAACTCCTCGGTCATATAATTTCTAAAGATGGTATTTGCATTGATCCTTCAAGGGTGGAGGAAATCCAGCAAATAGACTTTCTGCGCAACAAAAAGGAAATTCAAGCTTTCAATGGTAAGATGAACTTCTTACACAAATTTATACCAAATTTAGCTGAGCATTTACGTGAGTTAACTAATATGTTGAAGAAGGACAACAATGTAAAATGGACTGAGGATGCCATGAAATCTTTTAACCTGGTAAAGCTTGCTTTGACCACAGCGCCGGTTTTGATCAGTCCCAATTATACTCATGATTTTATTATATTTTCATTTGCATTTGAGCATACTTTGGCTACGGTGTTGATGCAAAAGAAGGATTAGGTGGAACAACCCATTGCATTTTTTAGTCGGACTACCAGAGATGCCGCTTTGCGCTATAACATCATTGAAAAGCAATCTTTGGCTCTTATAAAGGCATTGAAGGATTTCCGAGTTTACATCCTGCATTTGCATACCATAGCATATGTTCTTAACGCAACTGTCAAAGATGTCCTCATGCAAACCGATCCAGAGGGAAGAAGAGGTAAGTGGATAGCAACGATGTTAGAGTATGATCTTGAGATCAAGCCTACCAAACTGATCAAAGGTCAAGGCTTGGTGCTGGGTCCCTATAATACTAGTGATTACCCCATTACTATTGTAGCTATACCCCTTATTTATATTGTTGTGCCCCTATTACCCCCATGTTGTTATTTTTGTGCCCCATAGAATCCCTCTATTGTTATTTTTGTGGTTTTATATTATTATTGTTAGGTCGGCTGGATTATATTGTGACTCCTTAGACTCCTATATATAGAAAGGAGGTTTTGTCATTTGTATCATCGAAGAATTGTTCATTTATGTAATGTAAAGGAGGTTTCCCCCTCGAAGAGGCTGAATTCTAAGGCGTTGATCTATCTTTTCTATCTTTTCTTGAGCTGGTTTCATAACATTTGGTATCAGAGTTTTGGATTCTAAGGTTTCGCTGTGCCAAACAGGTCATCGTGGAATTTTCGCTATAACTTTTTTTCTGTGACGTTTCAGAAGTCGCAAAAAAAACCCATTTGAGAAGAAATCGCGCTGAACCTTAGGTCTGAATTTCAGAGCTTTTCGCGCGATATTTGCGGAGATATGATCTGAGGAAGTTGGTCTTTTTGCAGACTCCTGAATTACATTCAAAACAGGTGACCTGGGGAAAATCGTCATAACTTTCTCTCTGAGGATTGGATTGA
This sequence comes from Pinus tabuliformis, assembly GCA_031772625.1. Taxonomy (NCBI): domain Eukaryota; kingdom Viridiplantae; phylum Streptophyta; class Pinopsida; order Pinales; family Pinaceae; genus Pinus; species Pinus tabuliformis. Next base: position 40,483,536 of record CM062807.1, on the reverse strand, counting down.
AATTTCGTAAGAAGGTATAGAAAGAGAACAGACTATAGTTTCTTGTATCTGTGTTCCAGATCCAAAGGTTGAAACAATGACTCGTGGCACGTCGTACAAGTTCGCTCTACTGAACTAGTCTAAAAGCAAGTCACTGTGGGAGATTTCACATAACTCTTCCTTGGAGAATCCAATTTGGGTCAGACTTGTGGCATTGGAAAGAGGAAGCAGAAGGCTACTACAGATCACAATTTCAAAACTGGATGATCCAAAATTACAGAGATACATCAGATTCAATATCTGGGTTCTATAAAGTGAAAAAAGGTGTGTAGTTTTTTTAAAATTTTTGTGTAAGCTTGGTTTAACGGAATTCAAAGGGCATAGTAAAGCATTATTATCGGTAACTGATGCCCCGAGGAAAGAAAATGCAAACACCTAGTAAGGAACCTGAAAGCTCTAGCATGACTCATGAAGAAGAGGAAGAAATGCTACATGATATATCAAAATTACAAGAACAAGTGCAACAAATGTCACGCTCACAAAAGCTAACAGAAGCTAAGATAAATGGCGTGGAATCTAAGATAAAGGGCATGGAAGCTAAGATGGATGATTCAAAGACATATTTGAAGAGAGACATGGCAGATTTGAAGACATACATGGCAGATTTGAAGACAGATTTGACAAATTTTCTACAAGAAATACTTACTAATGGTGAAAAGGTTGTAAAGGAAACTCATGATGTGAACAAAAGAAATGTTAATCATGATTCCATAGACTCTAATGTTGGATCGAAGACCCACCATATTCCAAAAATCGATATGAGGAAGTTTGATGGCAAGGATCCCGCCACATGGATATTACAGATGGAGCAGTTCTTCGATCTCAATAATGTGCAAAACACACAAAAGGTACGTATGGCAACTGTATATTTGGAACCAAATCAGTTTGTATGGTATCAATGGCTTTGCTCTCGTAAACAATTTATCACTTGGGCAATTTTTACGGAAGAATTGATAGCACATTATGAAGATACAAAAAGCAACACTTTTTTTAGCCAATTGATAAGTCTCAAACAAAAGGGTTCAGTAATGGAGCACATTGAGGAGTTCCAAAAATTGAACATAAGGGTAAAAGATATTCCAGAGGAGCATAGGATTGATGTGTTCATAGGGTCTTTAAAGGATAATATCCAACATGATGTTCGCCTTTGGGAACCTGATTCATTAGAGAAGGCATTCAGGTTAGCAAGAAAAATGGAAAGCAAAATTATGGCAACCAGGAAGCATACCACTCACAACTATAAAGATGGAAGTGTTGTTGCCCCTAGTCTTCCACAACCTATAAGGTTGACACCACAACAATTGGAAGAAAAAAGAGCAAAAGGGCTTTGTTACAGTTGTGATAGCAAATACACTAAAGGTCATAAGTGTGCTGAGAAGAAATTATTCTACATAGATTGTGAAGAGGAAGAAGAAAAGGAGCAAGAAAGGTCAAAAGAAGAAGATATACTCCAGGAACAAAGCCTAGATGAAGAAAAAATAAATCCGACCATATCTTGTAATGCATTGGCGGGAATTACCACTCCTCAAACCATCAAGATAGAAGGACAAATCAAGAAGAAAAAGGTAATAGTGTTGATTGATTCAGGAAGCACCCACAATTTTATTCATTGTAGGGTAGCAAAAGAATTGAATTGCTTCCTATATCCAGCACCAGAGTGTCAAGTGATGATTGCAAATGGAGGAACAATAAATTGCTCTGGAAAGTGCCATAATATCAAGCTATCCATGGGAGAATATGTATTGACTAGCCCAATGCTTTCCATTCCAATGGGAGGTGCTGATGTTGTACTAGGAGTCCAATGGCTACAATCCTTGGGTACAATAGCTTTTAATTTTCAAGAACTTTTCATCAAATTTTCTACGGAAGGAAAGGAAGTTGAATTAAGGGGTATTGCAGGGAAACCAGGAAAGATAATCAGCTCTAATGGTATGACAAAGCTTCTAAAAAAGGAGCAAAGAGGTGTAATTGCACAATTATGTTCGCTAGATGTTTCCACATTGGAATCATCTATTTCTCCAGATCTCCAAAAAGTCCTGGACAATCATTCCAAGGTATTTGAGACTCCCAAAGGTCTCCCACCTATGCGTGATCATGATCATGCTATTCATCTGATTCCAGGAAGTGTTCCTCCAAACATCAGGCCGTACAGATATCCCTATGTCCAAAAAAGTGAAATTGAACGTATGGTTGCAGAAATGCTAGAGGCTGGTATAATTCAACCGAGTCAAAGTTCTTTCTCTGCTCCAGTAGTATTGGTGCACAAGAAGGATGGATCATGGCGCATGTGTCCGGATTATAGGGAGCTCAACAAGCTCACTATTAAAGATAAGTTCCCCATTCCTGTCATTGATGAATTACTGGATGAATTGCATGGATCAATTTACTTCACCAAGTTGGATCTTCGTTCGGGATATCATCAAATCAGAATGAAGATTGAAGACATTCCGAAAACGGCATTTAGAACTCATGAGGGTCATTATGAATTTTTGGTCATGCCTTTTGGCCTTACCAATGCACCTTCAACATTTCAAGGTTTGATGAATTCAATTTTCAAACCATTCCTTAGAAAATTTGTGTTAGTATTTTTTGATGATATACTAATCTACAGCAAGTCTTGGAAGGATCATGTTGAACATGTTGACAGGGTGCTACAACTATTGGAGGAGAAACAATTATATGCAAAAAGATCCAAATGTTTCTTTGGAGTCCAGGAGGTGGAATATTTGGGTCATATTGTATCTCATGAAGGAGTTAAGGTAGACCCTAGCAAAATTAAAGCCATTAAGGAATGGAAAATCCCCACATCCATAAAGCATCTGCGAGGATTTCTTGGGTTGACAGGGTATTATCGCAAGTTTGTTAAGAATTATGGGAGAATAGCAGCACCTCTAACAACATTATTGAAGAAAGATGCATTTTCATGGACTCCGGAAGCAACAAAGGCCTTTGAACATCTTAAAGAGGCAATGTGCCAAGCACCGGTCTTAGCTACACCAGACTTCACAAAAACCTTTATTGTGGAATGTGATGCTTCAGGAAATGGAATTGGTGCTGTTCTAATGCAAGATGAAAGACCCATTGCTTTTGAAAGTCGTCCAATCAAGGGAAAGTTTTTAAGCAAAGCTATTTATGAGAAGGAAATGTTGGCAATACTCCATGCACTTAAGAAATGGCGACCCTACCTAATGGGAAGACACTTCAAGGTAAAAACGGATCATGATAGCCTTAAATACTTTTTAGAACAAAGATTATCCTCTGAAGAGCAACAAAAGTGGGTCACAAAGATGTTGGGTTATGACTTTGAAATCATCTACAAAAAAGGGAAGCAAAATGTGGTGGCAGATGCACTCTCAAGAAAGGATGAGGATGTGGAAGCATTGTTGTGTGCCATTTCTATTATCCAACCAGATTGGATAAACGAAGCAAGGGAGGAATGGAAGAATGACGAAGAAGTGTGGGCACTTATTCGAAAGCTACAACAAGATTCCAGTACGTCTGATACATTTAGCTGGCAAAATGATTCGTTATGGTACAAAGATCGCTTATACCTCTGTAAGAATTCCCAGCTAAAACAAAAGATTCTTATGGAATTGCACACTTCTCCCTTAGGAGGGCACTCAGGATTTTTAAAAACTTACCACAGGGTTAAGAAGGAATTTTTTTGGGATGGCCTTAAATCAGATATTCAAAAGTTTGTGGCAGAATGTTTGGTTTGCCAACAAAATAAAGTTGAAACAATTAAGACACCGGGTCTATTACAACCTTTATCCATTCCAAGCCAACGTTGGGAGGAGGTTTCAATGGATTTTATCACAGGTTTACCCAAGTCTGAGGGAAAGAGTGTCATCATGGTGGTAGTTGACAGACTTACCAAGTATGCACACTTTTGTGCATTATCACATCCATTTAAAGCCAGTACAGTTTCTACTGCATTTATGGAAACAATTCAAAAGCTACATGGAAACCCAAAGATTATTGTAAGTGACAGAGATCCCATTTTCACTGGAAATTTTTGGACAGAATTATTTTCTTGTCTTGGTACTCAGTTAGCTCATAGCTCATCTTATCATCCTCAATCTGATGGGCAAACTGAGATAGTAAACAAATGTTTGGAAGGATATCTTCGTTGCTTTGTATCTGATAAACAGACACAATGGGTCAAATGGTTGCCTCTGGCTGAATGGTGGTATAACACTTCCTTCCATACAGCAACAAAAATGACCCCATTTATGGCACTTTATGGGTATCAACCACCATCCATCACATCATATTTAAGAGAAAATTCTAAGGTTCAGGCAGTGGAACATCACATCGAACATCAACAACAAGTCCTCCAACTCTTAAAGGATAACCTCGTGTTGGCACAAAATAGAATGAAACAACAGGCAGATCAACATCGCAGTGAAAGAAGTTTTGATGTAGGTGATTGGGTATTCCTACGGCTACAACCATATAAGCAAATGTCCCTAAAGCAAGCTAAGAAGGATAATAAATTATCACCAAAGTATTATGGTCCGTACAAGGTGTTGCAAAAGATTGGTACTATGGCATACAAATTGGAGCTTCCTGCAGCTTCTCGATTGCACCCAGTTTTCCATGTTTCATGTTTAAAGAAGGTTATAGGCGACAAGCTCCCAGTTCAAACAATATTGCCAGAACTTGACGAGGAAGGAAAAATTATATTGGAACCGGAAGCAGTCACAGAAACAAGAACTCGACAGCTACGAAATCGATCAATTTCAGAGTATCTTATCAAGTGGAAGAACTTATCCGCTGAAGATTCCACATGGGAGGATGAGAATTTTATGCAGAAGTATCCAGAACTACTCAAGCGTTGAGGACAACACTTTTTTGAAGGAGAGGGGCATGTTGGGTCCCTATAATACTAGTGATTACCCCATTACTATTGTAGTTATACCCCTTATTTATATTGTTGTGCCCCTATTACCCCCATGTTGTTATTTCTGTGCCCCATAGAATCCCTCTATTGTTATTTTTGTGGTTTTATATTATTATTGTTAGGTCGGCTGGATTATATTGTGACTCCTTAGACTCCTATATATAGAAAGGAGGTTTTGTCATTTGTATCATCGAAGAATTGTTCATTTATGTAATGTAAAGGAGGTTGCCCCCTCGAAGAGGTTGAATTCTAAGGCGTTGATCTATCTTTTCTATCTTTTCTTGAGCTGGTTTCATAACACTTGGCAAAACTCATGGCTGAGTCGAATCTTCATGCTCTAGACATAAATCTCATTGCAGCAATGTCATATGACGAAGATGGTGGCACACTCATTGAAGTATCAGAGATGTTTCTCAACTCACCTTGGTATTCCGATATAGTATATGTTCTTCAGAATCTTTCTCCTCGTCCTGGAATGTCAAGAAGTAAAGGTAGATCACTAAAACTAAAGTCTGCAAAATTTGGCATTTGAGATAGTGCTCTCTATTGGAAAGATCTGGGTGGGGGTTCTCCTTAATTGTTTGGCTGACAATGAAACTCAACAGGTAATGAATGATTTCCATAGAGGAGATTGTGGTGGTCACTTGTTTTGGAAAACAACAGCTAATAAAGTTTTGAGAGCAGGATAGTATTGGCCATCTTTGTTCTTAGATTTATATAAAACAATCATGAGCTTCCATGAAAGTCAAGTTTTTCAGGGAAAAAGGAAGCTGCTTAATCTTCCTCTGAAACCGGTTGTAGTAAACGCACCTTTCCAGTAGTGGGGGTTTGATTTCATAGGAGAAATTCATCCTACATCATTAGCACAACATAGATGGATTTTGACGGATACCAATTACTTCACCAAGTGGATTGAAGCCATTCTGACAAGGCAAGCTACGGACACAGTAATCATTTAGTTTTTAGAGTCCAATATATTGTCTCGTTTTGGTTGCCCTCACAAGATTATTACAAATAATGCAGCAACATTTAAGTCAAAGAGAATGGTTGAGTTTTGCAATAAATACAATATCACATTGGGTCATTGCATGGCATACTACCCGCAGGGAAATTGACTAGCTGAGTCCTCAAATAAATCCTTGGTAAACATTATTAATAAGATGTTGGAAGCAAACAAAAAGAATTGTGATGAGAAGCTTGTCAATGCTTTATGGGCTGACAGAGTGAGCAGTAAGAAATCAATAGGTATGTCGCCTTTTGAGATGCTGTTATGAAACCAGCTCACAAAAAGATAGAAAAGAGAGATCCACGCCTTAGAATTCAGCCTCTTCGAGGGGGCAACCTCCTTTACATTACATAAATTAACAAGTCTTGGATGATACAAACAAAAAGACCTCCTTTCTATATATAGGAGTCTAAGGGGTTATAACATAATCAGAGCCGACATAACAATAATAATGTAAGGGCACAATAATAACAATAGTGGGCTTCTATGTGGCACAATAGTAACAATATGGGCACTACATGGGTACATCAATATAATAAGTGGGTTATACTAACAACAATAGGGGGTTACACTAATAGTATAGGGGCCTAACATGCCCCTCTCCTTCAAAAAGCGTTGTCCTCAATGCTTGAGTAGTTCTTGATGCTTCTGTATAAAATTATTGTCCTCCCATGTGGAATATTCAGCGGGTAAGTTCTTCCACTTGATGAAATACTCTGAAATTGATCGATTTCGTAGCTGTCGGGTTCTTGTTTCTGTGACTGCTCCAGGTTCCAATATGATTTTTCCTTCCTCTTCAATTTCTGACAATATTGCTTGAATTGGGATCTTTTGCAACTTTTGAATAAGTGGCCATACTTCTTCGTCCTTCTTCCATTCATCCCTTGCTTTGTTTATCCAATTTGGTTGGATAATATAAATAGCAAAAAACAATGCTTCCACATCCTCATCCTTGAAGAGTATTCTCATTCGGTAAGGTCGCCATTTTTTAAGTGCATGTAGTATTGCCAACATTTCCTTCTCATAAATAGCTTGCTTGAGATGTAGCAGTAAAAATACCCAATCACCTACATCAAAACATTTTTCACTACAATGTTGATCTACCAGTTGTTTCGTTTGATTTTGCACCGAAGTGGCATTATCCTTTAAAAGTTGGAGAACTTGCTATTGATGCTCGATGTGATCTTTCTCTGCTTGAACCTTTTTCTTCTTGATATGTCCTTCTATGTTTTGAGGAGTGGTAATTTCTTCCCGTCTTTTACAAGATATGGTCGGATTCATTTCTTGATGCTCAATGTGATCTTTCACTTCTTGAACATTTTCTTCTTGATGTGTCCTTCTATCTTGATAGTTTGAGGAGTGGTAATTTCGTCCATTGAATTACAAGATATGGTTGGATTCATTTCTTCTTTCTCGATGTGATCTTTCACTACTTGCGCCTTTTTCTTCTTGATATGTCCTTCTATCTTGAGAGTTTGAGGAGTGGTAATTCTTTCCAATGCTTTACAAGATATGGTCTGATTCATTTCTTCTTTCTCTAGGGTGGTGTCCTGGCGTATATCCTCTTCTTTTGATGTTTCTTGATCCTTTTCTTCCTCCTATTCATATTCTATGTAAAATAATTTCTTCTCAGCACACCTATGACCTTTAGTGCATTTTCTATCACAATTGTAACAAAGCCCTTTTTCTCTTTTTCTTCCAATTGTTGTGGTGTAACCCTTGTAGGTTGTGGAAGGCTGGGAGAAACAACACTTCCATATTTATAGTTGTGAGGGGTATGCTTCCTAGTTTCCATAATTTTTCTTTCCATTATGTCACAAATCCCTTTTACTCTTTCCAATTGTTGTGGTGTTGCTCTAAAGAAGGTGTTGCTCTTTGTATCCTCATAATGTGCTATCATTTCCTCTGTGAAAATTGACCACGTAACAAGTTTTTTACGAGAACAAAGCCCTTCATACCATAAAAATTGATCTGGTTCTAAATATGAAGATGCAATACATACCTTTTGTAACAGTTGTACACCATGTAGATCAAAATATTGCTCTATTTGAAGTATCCAATTTACCGGATCCTTGCCATCAAACTTCCCCATCTTGCTTTTTCTTGATTTTAGGAGCTCGACCTTGAAACGACAGTAACTATGTACTTTTCAATCACCTAGTTCTGAATTTGTGACCTACAGTAGCCCTCTGTTTCCTCTTTCTAATGCCACAAATCTGACCCAAATTGGATTCTCCAAGAAAGAGTTATGCACAATCTCCCGCAGTGACTTGATTATATACTAGTTCAGTAGAGCGAACTTGTATGAAGTGCCACGTGTCACTGTTTCAACCTTTGACTCTGAAAAATATATAAACTAAAACTACAGTCCGTCCTCTTTCTGTACCTTCTTACGAAATTTCAATCCGATGCTTAGAAAAAAAGTTATGACAATTTTCCCTGGGTCACCTGTTTTGAGTGTAATTCAGGAGTCTGCACAAAGACCAACTTCCTGAGATCATATCTCCGAAAATATCGCACAAAAAGCTCTGAAATTCGGACCCAAGGTTCAGCACGATTTCTTCTCAAATGGGTTTTTTTTGCGACTTTTGAAACGTCATAGAAAAAACGTTATAGCAAAAATTCCACAATGACCTGTTTGGAGCAGCGAAACCCTAGAATCCAAAGCTCTGATACCAAATGTTATGAAACCAGCTCACAAAAAGATAGAAAAGAGAGATCCACGCCTTAGAATTCAGCCTCTTCGAGGGGGCAACCTCCTTTACATTACATAAATTAACAATTCTTGGATGATACAAACGAAAAGACCTCCTTTCTATATATAGGAGTCTAAGGGGTTATAACATAATCAGAGCCGACATAACAATAATAATGTAAGGGCACAATAATAACAATAGTGGGCTTCTATGTGGCACAATAGTAACAATATGGGCACTACATGGGTACATCAATATAATAAGTGGGTTATACTAACAACAATAGGGGGTTACACTAGTAGTATAGGGGCCTAACAGATGCTATATAGTACTGATAGAATGCTTCCCACATCCCTTGCAGTCCCGGTCATGAGATTATTGCAGGAAGCCGACAGTGAAGAAGATTCTATTTAGCGTTGGATTAATCAAATGATTCACCTTCAACAAATAAGAGAAGAGGTTTCTCAAAACACTTTCCGGTTGCAAGAGAAGATAAAGAATATTTATGACCGCAAAACCAAGGCAGAAAAGTTTCAGCTAGAAGATGTAGTGTTGCGATGGGATGCACGAAATGAAGAAAAAGGAAACCATGGTAAGTTTGAAAATCTATGGAATGGACCATATAAAATATCAGCCTATCGAGGACATAATGCATTTTATTAAAGGAAATGGATGGTCAAGAATGCTCAGGGGGACCAGTGAAGGCTAGACTCCTGAAACACTACTATTTCTAATGCAATTTGTTGAAGTTGGTTCACTGTCATTGTGTATACCAGTTTGCTTTCCTTGCAAGTTTTGAAGTACAATGTCATTTGAGCTTGGGGCCCGAAGTGAAGGCTATAAAACTTAAATGCTTTGTGTGGTGTTTAGTTGGTTTTTGAGTTAGTCTAGAGTTGGTTGTGAGTCAGTTTTCAGTTTGTATTGAGTCGTTTTTCAAAAATTTCAAAAGAGGTTTTCAATCTTTCATTTATTTTACCATGTCACCCCAATCAGCTAGGCACTTGGTCTACGGTGTTCTTGACACCTCCAAGGATTTTCCATCCCCAATAAGGCCAATGGTAGTGTTAGTATCTGCATACTTCCATCACGGATCAAATCTGCTCTTTGCATTTTCATTCTAGGAGTCTCATACTGAATTTTTTGGATCATTCAACTAGGTCATGTCAAAATGGTCCACTGATGGTTGTCTTCTTCTCTGAAAATCAAATCTTCCCTCATGAGGTACATTTTCTGACCCATCTCCATGTTTTATTCAATTGAGGTTTCAAATGTGTTAATTTAGGTGTCAAGGAAGTGGTCTTTCCATTAGGTTTTAGGGTTCATTTCCAAAGTTTCTCCATTAGGTATGTCTTAGGGTTCACTACAAGGTCAAAAGCATAGTTTCACATGTAAATAAAGGGTACCTAAATATGAGGAAGACAAATAAACAAATAGTGAAGTTATGGTTATTGTATAAAGTTCTCATTTCACTAATGTAATTTTCATCTCAAAAAACATGTTTTTGAGATGAAAACAAAGTATTTTAGTTGATTTATATTTTTCATTTTTGATATAATTCAAGTCATTTCATGTAATAAGTGTTCCCAACTACCCCAAGCATTTCTCCTTGCTGCAAGAAAATGAAACCATTGAAGAAATCAATTCAATCAAAGCATCATCCACCTGTCAAGAGCAAAAAAAGGTCAGAAAGTAAAAAAGGCATTAAAGTGAGAATTTGAAAAATGACAAAGAACTTTAGAAAGTGGGTATGAAAACTCATAAATTAAAGTCAATTCAAGTATAAAGCCTCTCAAGACACTCATGAAAGCCTCATTTTCACTCTAGCACTCTCACAACTCCTTAGCAAAAGAAAATTGGCGATTTTAAGGTGAAGTTGGGCAAAACAAAGCAAGAGGATGCGTTTAGCAGGGTTGTTGCATGTTTAGCCTAGTCTTTTCACTCCTGTAAACGTCGTTGCGCATTTGCCAGATATCCCAATGTTATTTACAATGGCCCTTCTCCTGTAGAGGTCGCTACGTGTTTGACCAAGTCGCTACGCGTTCGCCTGGAAGGAGCTAAAACGTGTTAGAAACCCTCCATTTCCACCGAATTTCCAAGTTGGTCATCATATATTTCAGCAAATTATCTTGGTGGCAAATTTACACACTCCTTCCCTCCATTATTCACCTACATAGGGTTTAATTTGTTTGTTGTTATTCCTAAGATCAAACCCTAGTCATACATTCCCACCATCTCAAATCACATTTCCTAGACTTCATATCTATTCCCCCTTCACTTAACAACTATCCCCTATCACCTCCCTCATTCCACACATCCCCATCTCCTCCTCATCATCTCTCCTCACATCATTCCACATTTCCCCTACTAATAGTCCATTCTACCATTTCCCTAGGGTTTTGATAGCAACAAATCATGGTAGAAGAAGAACACCAAAGTCAGAGTGAGGAAGAAACACAACAAAGGAGGAAATATAAGAAAGGAGGAAAAATTATCAGATATGAGCCAACAAACACCAGAGAACTCATGGAATCTCCCATCACTGTCACAAGCTTCAAACATATGGGTTGTTTTGAGTTTTGTGAGAAGGTGGAAAGGACACAACATCATTTTGAATTGACCAGACAGTTCATCATCAACCTCCATGACAACCAAGCAACCCTTGTTGGTGTCACCTTTACCATATCTTCTGCTATCATATCAGCTACTACTGGGATCCCAGATGTTGGGGAAAAATGGTTTAAACAGGTAGATTTGGATTACTACTACTATGAGCCATATCTTAAACCCAACCACAAGAATGAAAGGAGGATTTTTCCTTTCTCTTACCTCCTAGACAGATATGTTCCTATGATGAAAATCATCATGAAGTACTTCACATGTGAGGGTAGGTTTTCTAGGCTCTATTCCTATCATATTCGGTTACTCATGCATTTTACAAGAGTCAGAATGCTCAATCTACCCTACTATCTTTACCGGGATATTGATAAGATGTCATACATTTCCCAAAGGAAAGATCATGATCATCAAATGCATAGCATATTTCACCATTCTCTCATCAAGATGAGAGTCCTACACCACCTTGATTAGCTTAAAATTGCATGGACACTTTCATATCCAATGAGATTTTCACAGTCCCACCTATCCAACATGGACAAGAATCCCCTTCATCCTCTCATCCACACACCTCTATTCCTCCACCTTATCCTATACATCATTCAACTTAATCTCATGAGTCAGCCACACCATCACCTCCATCATCACCATTTCATCAGCCTATTCATTCACCTGGCAGAGATAAAGGAATTGAGCAAGAGCATATTGAGCATGGTGAGAGAAACAAGCCCAAAAGGGATGGTTTAGGTACCTTGGCACATACCTATCAGAGAGGGCATAGGAAAGTGTTTTATCCACTGATTGTGGGAGGAACCTTGCCTTCTTCATCGACAAAGCAGCTACAGAAGGGTAAGGAAAAAGTTGTAGAGGCAAAGGTCCAACAATAGGAGGAAAACCTCCGTGAGATAGAGCATGAGTTTTAGTTAGTTGAGTCAGATGAACATGATGACAGTAAAAGCATAGCTATTGTCATCAAGGAGAAGAATTCACTCATAGGAGAGCTCAAGGTCAACTTGCAAAGGGCCAAATGGATCATTTCCTACTATGAGTAGGAAAATAGGCAGTTTGAGGTCAAAAATGAGCTCATGGAGATTTAGCTCAGAAAGGCAAAGAGAGAGGCTGAAAAGGAAAAGGCCTTACTTGATGAGGCATATGGAAAATATGGTGAGCCACTTGATGAATAGGTGACAAGAAGAAGGCCAAGGACTAGAGGCATAAAAAGAGCCTTGGAGCAGGAAAGGAGAAGGGAGGAAGAAATGCCCAATTAGCTCACCTTGAATGAGAAATTTGCTAAGATGGTAAATGAAAACCAAGAATATTGGCTTGAGAAGGTAAATGATCATATGGAGAACCTCCTGGGCAAGGCCAAGAAGGACAATGATATTCAAAGAAGGATGGTGAAGCACTATGCTATGAGAGACAAAATTGCAAGAGCCAAGCTCAAAAGAGCTCATGCAAAAATTGAGGCTTTGACCAAGTAAGAGAAGAAAAAGAGGTTGGATATCCTTGCCGAGGCCTCACTCCATGCCTCAAACATATGGACATGTATTAGCCCACCAATTTTGGCCATTTTTGAACAATTTTAGCAAGATGTGTTTTGTTGTGTTTTTTTGAAGAAATTTTGGCACAGTCAACATGGTCAAACGCACAGCACCTGGGATGTTGCGCTTTTGTTTGGGGCATGCAATGATAAAATGGTCTAAATTTTTGGATTCAAAATGATGAGGACATGCACCCTTTATTTTTTCTAAGAATTTGGAGCAAAACTGGTCAGCCAAAAGAGTCAAAAACTACCAAAAAATAACCTTTCTGCCTCTTTTCTGGCCTGGTCACTGCACGTTTGAGAAGTCTTTGGAGATTGCAATTTTGGAGGGGTAAATGAAGCCCATTTTGAAAACCAAGGGCAGTTCTGGAAACTAGATAAGATAATATTTCTAATGAGCTATCTTGGGCTAGATTTCGACATTGGGAAGGCAGTCAAAAGTCATCTTGTATAGGACGTTGCCTGTTTGGCCAAGGTTGCTGTGCGTTTACTAGAGTCGCTGTGCATTTGACAGTTTTCCACAATTTTCATTGTTTCATTCCAAGTTTACTTTTATCTATGGGAAATTCAAGTTTTACCTATGTAATTGATCTAGATGATGTAATTATCATGTTTTTACTTTTACCTAGGTTAGATACATCAGTTAGATGGCCTATGTGGCATGTAATGAATTAGTTTGCTAGACTGAGGGATGAGTCACTTTGACCACCCTACACTTCAGCTATCAATTCAGCCTTTCTTGCAACTGCTCCTCCACTCATGGATTTGACCCTTGATGCCTAGGATGAGTTGGTTGTTGGCCTGTATTATTTATTTTCTCAGTCATTTTACAAGTTGGACTCAGTGGGATGCTTATGCTTTAAGTAAACATCATTTTGTATCAGTTTTAGCAGGAGATTAATGAAAGATTGCAACTATTTCTTTGGGATCCATGTGGTATGATGTTCAGTTCAGTTTTCTCTATTGTGATCATATGTTAAAATGTTTTTTGTACTTCATTAATCATTTCATTTCTTTTAAGTGGATGTTTTCAAGTTGATAGGCAGAATCCATAATATTTATGCTCTGTTTTGGGAAAATATTCACAGTTTATGTTTTCTTTAGTTTAGGAAGGATCCATGTTTCTCACATGCTCTTTCTAGCTTCTCACCTGTCTTGAATCACCTCACCCATCAAAACCCTAGAGTGCTGAACCTTGTGCCTACCTTGCCCCATCGAACACCCTGCAATTTTGACCTAATTTCCTTGCCCTAACTGTTTGGCTCCTCTTGATCCAGCAAAACCTTTCAAAATTAAAATCAAACCCTGTGCTACTATACCTAGCCTAAGCCCTCTCCTGGCCTAGTAGGGCTAGCTACTTGGCTAAGCGTGGTTTGTGGTTACCCTGGCATTGCCTTCCTTCAGCCTGAGGTTCAATACAGGTGATAACAGTAAGGTTGGAAATATCCATGAACAAATAATATTCTGGAGGAGATATTCCCATTTCAATAAATGGGATGTGGCCACCTGTGAAGGGAGGTGAAGGTTGATTGTTGATTTGTTTTGCAATGGGCATAATTTTGGCCTCTTGGTTATCCTCCTCTCATTCAAACTCTATGTCTTGGGCCTATATTTTCTCCTCTATTTCTCTTACAAATTCCTCATCCTGCTTCTGCATGCTTTCTTCATCCTCTAATTTCTTCTATTTTTCTTCTTCTTCAAATTGTTTATGTCGTTCTTCTTCTTCTCTTTGTTTATACCATATTTATCGCTAATGTTTCCTTCTAGCTTCTTCTTCTTCCTTCTTCCAAGTTTCCTCTGCTTCTTCCTTTCTTATTTCTTCCTATTTTTGCATATCTTATCTTTCTTTCCTTTCTTGTTCTTTTTTCAAGATCCATTCCTCTTTTTGCTTTTTCTCCTCCTCCTATATGTTTTCTTCTTCCCGCTGCTTCTTCTTTGATTCTTCTGACTCCTTTCTCCTCTTTTCCATTACAACAACCACTATAAGAATAATAGGATCTACTCTAAAAAAATTTCTCCTCTTTGCTTCAGGATTATGCACAACTTTCCTCTTGTATTTGGAAATGCTAACCGAAGTGGGTACTTCAGGCTGGTTTCCTTACTGAACATCCAAATCATGAATTAGATTGCAAGGGCTCTCCTCATTACTTGATGCATGTGTTTGGGAGGAATTATACTGATTATTTATCTTCTCCTCTTTTTTTTGATAATAAGACTCATAAGGCCAGGAAAAATGTAACTTGGCACAATGTATTTTACACACTCCTCTAGGATCATATCTATGAAATCTCATCTCATTGAACCTAATGTTGGTATTATCTTCAATTTCTATCTTTGCAGTCTTCAAGCTCTTAAGCTCATAGGATCCCACTTGCAGAGGAAAGGAAGGCCAAGGTGCATTCTTCTTCTTCTGTAGCAATTGAGATAGACATGTGCTAAGTTGATGAGAAACCTCTTGCATGACCACTTTATCAGTTACATACCTTGGAAAAATATGTGGTGGCTTCTGAGAAATGAATACTCTAAGGTATGTTCCCTAAGGTGAGGAAAACCAATTTTCTATCTCTACAATTACTTTCCTAGCCTCATGGGACATAAAAGGGGCTTCTTCCTCAAAGATCATCTCATACGAAACAATGAAGAAGTGTTCAAAAATATTGTCATACACTCCTTTGTAGATGTACTCTGACAACACTCTGCAATGCACATTGATATGGAGCTCTCTTCGGGTCCAATTCCATTCTAGACTTGGGAAATCATGGTGAGCACAAATACCATCCAATAAGTAGGAAAACATGTAGAAATGTTGTTGCTTTCCCTACTTTGGTTCTTTCGCCTTGTTCAAATTGTTCTTCAACTGTTGGGATAACAAGTTTTCCCAAATCTATACTTTACCTTTCATGACAAGTGGATAAATCATGAAGATCCAACCTTCATTGAAGGATTCAATATTCTTTCGTCAATAGATCCTACAACACATATCCATCAAATATTGTTAAATTGTTATGAGAGACTTAATATTCTAGGTACCATCAAGATTGTGGTGAAACTTAGCTGTTTCCTTCGACCATGAATTAATCACTTCTCTAGTGTTCAAGTAACTACAAGCTACATAAAACCAGGAATCGAATTGCTACTCAGGCTTGGGAAACCTATAATACAAGTGAAAGTCATGTGGCTAGTATAAGGAAAGCTGCTACCCACTAACATTGTTGAGCACCATGTTCTTAGTTTCTAGACCCTGCAATATCCATTTGATGGCATCAACACAAGGAAACAAAAGATACCTGCAGGAAACTTTATGGAACCCTTATTTCTTGATATTCTCATAGACGTCCCTATATTCTAGATCCTCTGTGAACTCCTTTGAATTAAATACATTTTTGATGGTGAGCCATGTAACAATAGAATATTTGTTAATGAAGCATTGGGTGTCTAACAAGGCAGATACTCATATCGAGCTACTGAAAATGGAATCTTTAGTACTGATTTCTGTGACCTCCTTTAATGATCCTTTATTTAGAGGCATAGTGTAGATGATGAAAGTTTGACATGTCCTAGATCTACAGTACCTAGTGAAATAGATGCACATAGAAATAAAAAATTAGTTCCACAAGAGATAAGATAATCTAACAATTAAATACAACCATAAGATAGCCATTGAGAAGAGGTATTTCACATCCTAGAGCACAAGGGAGGTAGGGTGACCTCTCTAGTCACTAGAAATACACACTACACAGTGTATGAGGGAAGATTGCATAGGTATTGAATGCAAGGGAGATTGACTGGAGACCAGAACTGTGTAATGCGTAGTTGCTACTGGAGTGAGGCCTTCCACTACACAATGAAAAGTTGCAAAGGGTAGGAGGGCTCACTGTTGATTGGGTTTACACAATGTGCAGTTGGGGCCCAAGGATTGTGCAGTGCGCAACTACAAAGTGTTGAAAATAGCAACAAGAAATGCTAAAAATAGCATTGCTATAGATAGCATTTCAGGATATATTCCAATTTTAATTTGTCCTTGAATTAAAATTTAGGAATTAAAATTCGAATTTAGTCTCACCAGCTATTTGAAAAATAATTAATTAATTCATCTTAATTTAATTAGTTGGAGAAATTCAAACATGAAGTCTTTGTGAAGACATGCAATAGTTATCCCTTTGATTGAAGAAGTTATCCCTTAATTAAGGAGATAAGGATGAGTTGTATTTGAGTTGTAATTAGTTAGCTCAGTTAACTGGAACTAATTGTGAGTTTAGTCAGTTAATGCATGCATGCATGCAACTAGTGTACTCTAGATAATTGGATATTCTCTCATAAATAACTCATGCATGTCAGTTCAGACAAAGACCCAGTTGAGATTAAAGGTAGGGACAATGTACTATCATTTGTAAGAATATTCCAATGAGAAAATCTCTTGCATGCAGAAGTAATTCATTCCTTGAGGATTGTACAGTTTTACAATGTGTAAGAGCAGTGTTCCACCTGGTTGAAGGTGAATCATCCCAAAGGAACAACACAAGGAAATAGGAGGCTTGGAGGACAGATGAGAAGGCATATGTGTTGTCTATTCTGTCTATGAGTAGGAGAGAGGGATTGTATTGAGAGCTGGATAGTTGTGAGAGCTAAAGATTTGTGTAATCTTGAGATATTTCCGCTTGTATGATAATACAGATAACATGGTCTTTAGCTGAGGCTTTCCCCAGAGTATTCTTCTGTGTTTCATGTGTATTGATTCTTCTTCTATGTTATATGTGTTCTATTTGATCTTGCTCAAAATCGATTAAGCTTCTGCAAGTTCGATAGTAGAAGTAGATTATGTATTTTGCTTTAGTACATTGCATAATCAGATTAATCTACAGTGAGAATTTCTACATGGTATCGAAGCAAAGGTGATTAGAGCTGTGAACAACATAACTGAGAAGGGAAAACTTCGAAGTTTGAAGTTCTTGATTGCAGGTACAAAATCAAATTCTTATCACACCTCAAAGTTCACCAATGGCGTTTAATGGCTTGAGACTCGAGTATGCCCTGGATGGCAGCTCGAATTACATAGCATGGAAGGATCATGTGGAAGCAATATTAGAAGACAATGGTTTGAAGGATTTCATTGATAAAGAAATCCCCAAGCCAATAACAACTAATGCCCAAGAACTGGTGGAATGGAAGAAGTATGTGGCGAAGGCGAGGAGGATTCTTCTAGAGGGATTTCGAGACCATATTGTCTCGAGTCTCCATGGGAAGGAGACTTCGTTCTCAATGTGGAAGACATTGAAGGACCTATATCAGAAAAATAGTGACTAGAGGAAATTGGCGCTGAAGGACAAGCTTCAGAAAATCATGTGCGAAAAGGGCGACACGATTTCTACATATCTAAACAAGCTCACCACCTACAGAGATGAGCTTGGATGTGTAGGAATAATGACAGCCGATGATGATATGGTGAGTCTTTCTCTCCTCGGTCTTCCTAAGAGCTGGCATAGCTACCAGGACTCAGTGAATGGAAGAGAGAAACTGCCTGCTAGATTGGGAACGACTGTGGCCAGATCTGATGCAGGAGGAGATCAAGAGGAGCACCAAAGATGGTTCTTCATCTAAGCATGATGATGAAGAAAATATAGCCTTAGCCAGTAATGCAAGGAAGGGGAAAGGGATGGCTTCCCATTCCAAATTGAGTTCTTCCCATGGTGGGAAGAAGATTGACAAATCTAAAGTGAGATGCTTTAATTGTCATGAGGTGGGCCATTCTGTAACTAATTGCCCATTGAATGAATCCAAGAAGGGATCCTCAAAAGGATCAAAAGGTGAGGCACTGGCATCTCAGTTTGAGTTGGATTTTACCCTCATCGCATGCATGGTTTCATTGATGGTGGGTTGTGTTTGGTACCTGGACAGTGGAGCCTCATTCCACATGACCAACAATAAGAGTTTATTCAGTACCTTGGAGGAGAAATACCTCAAGATGCACATAGAGATGGGCAATGATGGAAAGTAACATGTTTCAGGTGAAGGTATAGTTGTTTTTCAGAGGGAGCATGGAGCTACTCTCACCCTGACTGATGTAAAGTATGTGCCTGGATTGAAGAAAAACTTGTTATCGATCGTGATGTTGGAAGACAAAGGCTATGATGTAGTCTTTAGTAAAGGAAAGGCATTCCTGAGACACATAGCCATGGCTCAGACCAAGAGGATTGGGATTCGAGTGAAGAATCTCTACAAGCTGGAGGTAGATGTCTGTGCTGCATTGAGTTCCAAAGTAGAATTGGTGCAAAGCCAAGATATTGGCGAGTTATGGGATAGACGGTTGGGCCACTTGCATCATGGGGCATTGAAGATAATGCAACAGATTTCTACTGGACTTAGGTAAACTTGAGCAAGTGGACACATGCAAAGGTTGTAACTTGGGTAAGTATGCAAAATATTCCTTTTATGATCGAGACAGTCGAGCTGAAGCAATCTTGGAGTGAGTTCATACAGATTTTTGTGGACCATTCTCGACAGCCTCCACCGCGAAACAAAGGTATTATGTGATTTTCATTGATGTTTTTTCTCGTAAATGCTGGATCTATTCCATGCAGAAGAAGGATCAAACCTTCTCAAAGTTTTGTGAGTTCAAAGCTTTGGTTAAGAAAGAATTTACGAAGAAGATCACGGCCTTGAGAAGCGACAATGGTGGAGAGTATGTCTCTTAAGAGTTTAAGGACTTCTGTGCAGCGGAAGGAATTAAAAGGGAGTTGATGGCACCTCATAACCCACGACAGAATGGGGTGGCCGAGAGCAAGAACAGAACGATTGTGGGGGCAGATCGGGTGATGTTGCATGACCAAGGCCTACCACTTCATTTGTGGGCTGAGGCATGCAACATAGTGGTTTATTTGCAGAATAGAAGCCCGCATCGCATACTTGGGATGAAGACACCTGAGGAAGCTTTCTCCGGGAAGAGACCAGATGTGGGTCACTTCAGGATCTTTGGCTCATCGGTTTATTGCCATGTGACCAAGGATGCCTAGAAGAAACTTGAGCCGACAGCAGAGTTGGGGATACTTATGGGGTACACTGATACACCCCACAACTATCGGGTGTATTTGCCTACCATTCTGAAGATAGTGGTTCGCGGAGATCTTAATTTTGATGAGCAGAAGGCCATGTGAGTTTCCCTTGAGACGGAGCTCCAACTACAGGTTGTGGACAAACTTTTGGTTCCTAAGGAGGAGGAGCCTCACACTGATGTGGAGCAGCCGCATGTAGAGGTTCTAGGAGTGGAGACATCCACTCAAGTAGAGTCTTCCAAAGATGGGCAGAAGCGCACGAGAGAAGCTGACAGATTGTTGTCGGATGCGAGAGAGAATGTGGGAGAACCATCTTCTCAGCGCAGACAGAGGAGGTCACCTGATAGGTACATTAGATACATGGCCCTTGTTGGGGAATGTGTTGAGACCGAGCCATCTTCCTTTGAGGAAGCAGTGCAGCAGCCGATTTGGGTTGATGCTATGGTGGAGGAGTATGACTCCATAGTTCATAACAATGTTTGGGATGTGGTTCCAAGACTGGAGAACAAGTCAATTGTGAGTTCCCGTTGGCTTTACAAGGTAAAGCAAGCTGCTGATGGTAGTGTGGAGAAACATAAGGCAAGATTTGTTGCCCGTGGTTTCTCACAGGTCGAGGGGATTGACTATGATGAGACTTTTGCTCCTGTAGCAAGGTACTCATCTATCAGATCGATGTTGGCACTATCAACACAGATGGGTTGGAAGATCCATTAGATGGATGTGAAGACTACATTCCTCAATGGAAAGATTGAGGAAGAGGTGTACATAGAGCAGCTAGAAGGTTTTGAGACCTTCAATCGTGAGTCGCATGTGTGCCAACTCAAGAGAGCTTTGTGCGGGCTGAAGCAAGCACCTCATGCTTGGTACACTAGGATTGAAAACTACTTCACCGAGTTAGACTTCACAAAGAGTGAAGTAGATGCAAACTTATGACACATCATGGTGGAAGGTAAGAAGTTGATCATTTTTCTTTATGTTGATGATCTTATATTGACAATTGATGATCAGTTGATCATGTCTTGCAAGGAGGACCTTGCAAGAGAGTTTGAGATGAAAGACATGGGTCTCATGCACTACTTTCTAGGCATGGAAGTGTGGCAGAAGGATGGGGAAGTGTTTGTGTCTCAAGGAAACTATGCCAAAGAGATACTAAGGAGATTCCACATGGAGAAGTGCAAGCCCATGCAGACTCCTCTAACAGGTAACTGGAGGAAGGAGGATGCTACTTCAGGAGAAGTAGTAGAAGCTACTGTGTATCGGCAGCTTGTGGGTTCACTGATGTACTTAGTGAACACACGACCAGACTTGTGCTATGTGGTGAACCAGTTGAGTCAAGCTATAGTTCAGCCTACCAAGATTTTTTGGAAGGTAGCGAAGCATGTTTTGAGATACCTTGGAGGCACATCTCAGTATGGATTATGGTACAGATGGTCAGAGGGTGTGAAGCTACAGGGCTTCACAGATGCAAATTGGGCAGGGATTCCATCAGATCAGAAGAGCACATCAGGAGGAATTTTCAACCTTGGTTCAGCTACAGTTTCTTGGTACAATAGGAAACAGAGGTTAGTTGCACTCAGCTCAGTAGAGGCTGAATACATGGTTGCAAGTCAGGTAGCATGTGAGGCCATTTGGATGCGGAAAATTCTAGTTGGTTTGTTTGATCAAAGGATGGATCCAACTGTGATCTATTGTGATAATCAAAGTTGTATCAAATTCTAATGAGATTCTAGTATTGCATGACAGGTCCAAGCATATCAACATTAGGTATCATCATCTTAGAGACTGTGTGGCGAGGAGGATCATGTTGTTGCAGTATATTTCGATCGAGGAGCAAGACGCTGACATTTTGACTAAGGCATTGTCAAAGTGTAAATTCGAGTTCCATAGAGACAGGATCGGGTGGAAGATAATCCCTTTCTTGTTGAGAGGGAGTGTTGAAAATAGCACAAGAAATGCTAAAAATAGAAATTCTAAAAATAGCATTGCTATAGATAGCATTTTAGGATATATTCCAATTTTAATTTGTCCTTGAATTGAAATTGAGAATTCAATTTCAAATTTAGTCTCACTAGCTGTTTGAAAAATAATTAATTAATTCATCTTGAGTTAATTAGTTGGAGAAATTCAAACATGAAGTCTTTGTGAAGACATGCAACAATTATCCCTTTGATTGAGGAAGTTATCCCTTAATTAAGGAGATAAGGATGAGTTGTATTTGAGTTGTAATTAGTTAGCTCAGTTAATTGAGTTAAGTCTAGTTAGATTAGTTCCAAACCGTTTGTGGAACTAATTGAGTTCGGTCAGTTAATGCATGCATGCATGCAACTAGTGTACTCCAGATAACTGAATATTCTCTCATAAATAACTCATGCATGTTAGTTCAAACAAAGGCCCAATTGATATTAAAGGTAGGGATAGTGTACTATCAGTTACAAGAATATTCCAATGAGAAAATCTCTTGCATGCAGAAGGAACTCATTCCTTGAGGATTGTGCAGTGTTATAGTGTGTAAGAGTAGTGTTCCGCTTGGTTGAAGGTGAATCATCCCATAGGAATAGCGCAAGGAAATATGAGGCTTGGAGGACAGAGGAGAAGGCATATGTGTTGTCTATTCTGTTTATGAGCAGCAGAGAGGGATTGTACTAAGAGCTCAATAGTTGTGAGAACTAAAGCTTTGTGTAATCCTGAGATATTTCCACTTGTATGATAATACAGATAGCGGGGTTTCTAGCTGAGGCTTTCCGAGAGTATTCTTCTGTGTTTCATGTGTATTGATTCTTCTTCTCTGTTATATGTGTTATGTTTGATCTTGCTCAAAATCAACTAAGCTTCCGCAAGTTTGATAATAGAAGTAGATTAAGTATTTTGCTTTAGTACATTGCATAATCAAATTAATCTACAGTGAGAATTTCTACACAAAGGGCAAGGTGAAGTCTCTTCTAGAAGAGATTGTGCAATGCATAGTTGAGGAGGGAAGAAAGTTATTGGATCTATGCATTTTTCTCCGACAGAAGGAAAGGCTTGAAATATGCTAACTGAAGGGAGGAAGGATGTTGATCAACATGAGATTCAACCAACAAGTCACTCACATCAAGCAAGAAATATAATGAAAGGAAAAGGACATGCATGCATAAATACATCCAACAACAATACTTGTTGATAGGTGAAAAGAAAAGGAATGTGAAGCGACACTAGAAAAGAAGTGTAAAATACTGAAACGAAACTTGTAGAAGCTAATAATAGTAGAAATAAAACTTATTATATGAAAATTAGGACAAAATGACACTTGTGAAAGCAAAAGTGGAAAAAAGTGACAATTTAGAAACTTACCTAGAAAAGAAGTGCAATTGCGAATGAAGGCTCCTTATGCTCAGGACAATGAATAAAGCCCCAAATATGAGTGCGAGATGAGGTATAAGATGAATTTATTATATATGTGAGCACTCACGAGATTAGGGTTATGGTTTTATATATATGTTCCTAAAATCAAGGAGCCACTCTTAATTGACTAACACATTTAAGATGATCAATTTAGAGACACATGCCACAATGCTAGTTAGAATTGCGCAACTATCCTCGGGAAGTGTACATTTCCTATTTTCAAGGAATGTGTAGTTGGATTTTTCTGGGAACTTCGTAATCTATTGGCTCAAGAAACTGCACAGTTCAATGTCACAAGGAGTTGTGTAGTTTTCTTCCACAACTGATTGCATGGTTTCCTGACTCAAAAGGTTGCATAGTTATTTATGACAAAGGATTGCGCAATCCCTCAAAGCAAGGCATGTAATCAGTGTCATCAACGAAAGACTTAGCTTGTTTTCACAAAAGTGCTTTATCTATCTTCACAATTTGTGCAACTACTATAAAAAAGGACTAATTGTCATCATGGGGTGCCCAGTAGCTGTTACAAAGAAAGCACAGGTAAGAAATCAAAAGCTTGATATGAAGGAATACAAGGTTGCGACACTTATTACTTCAAGAACAAAACTTGATGCAAGTTGAAACAACAATTATTATTGTCAAAGGGAGACTCCAAAATCAAATCATGGGGGAAATTTTGGAGGCGGCTTGTAGTAGCTACAAGACTTGGCGACACACTGGAAGAACTCCAACTTCTCTGTTTGGTTCTAACTTTACGCACCGAGTCTATATTTTCAAGAAGTATTGTTTCATCGTGTAGATTACCATACTTTCCTTACTTAGATCGATTAAATATGAAATCTCTTCCATTCCTCTCATTGGATTAAAACATTCATGAGAAATTCAAGATTCAATTGCTTCAATTAGGGGAAATGAGTATATATGAGCGTGAGTGTAGAATGCTAGAGTTTCAATATCATCTCTCATGTTGCTCTTCTACTAGCAGACCCATTTAGTACCCTGATAGAGTCACTTCAAGGAATCACAAACATTGCTTCGCTAGTAGTGATCCTATTCATTACCCCAAGGAAGTTGCTAGCTTCGCCTCTCTACGCAAGAAGCCTTTCTCTTATTTCTCCCATTTTTTATTTTACAAATTTATGCTCATTAGCATCTTACTAGCATTTGTATTGCCATGGACAAAAGAGGGATCTTGAATTATTTAACAAGAAAGAGAGATTGTTCCTTGTTTTACAGAGACTTTTAAGTATATACCTTTGAAGTAGGTTAGCTTGCTTAAGTTTCCTCCTTCTCTTCTCCACTCGACCAAGTTGACATGTTAAAACTGACACATTTATAATATGGCGACTCAAGGAAGAATATCCTATTATATATATGAGAATCATAGATTTTCTAAGGCTTTCTTTGAGAAAGAAACATATTTTCCATCTAAGCATAAAGGATTGTTTAGGATACAAGGCCCAAACAAATAAGGGGATTAACAGTTTACCAAGTCTTGACAGTTATAAAATGTCCTCTTGAACTTTGCCACACTTCTTCAAAGCCAAACAACACAAAATTCATACACATATTATTACAAACAAACTTAAAATAAAATCACAAAAGGAAAATGAAAGAACAATGATCAAAACAGAAAACTATACTAAACCTATTCATAAACTAAACAAAGTGGTCATGATTATGTAAAGTGAAATTTCCAATATAACCACTGAAGTAGTTCCTAACTTATGAAGGAGAGGGAAGGGGTAGTAAGGAATACTATAAGAAAAAGTGTAAAAGGAGAAAGATAGGCAAATAAAGCTTTCTCCAATACCTGAAGGCCAAAAACATTAGTAAAAAAGTATGTTAAGAGAGCTTGCACTAAAAAATCTTCCATTGTGTCTTGATGGTCACGCACATCTTGATAACTTCTCATAGAATTACATTCATCCATACTTTCTATCTTCGAAACATTAAGAAAGATCAAAACTTATTACTAGCAAAAGGGATTTCCAAGTAGGATTCTTTAACCATTCAACAATCAGATCATGATATGTAAAATAAGATGGTGAAAAATCTTGAGATTGAAAGTGAGATATATTTTCAACATGTTCGGTCAAGTCATGAATATTTTACCATGATGGGGTTTTGATTTGATCTCTCTTAGAAACCTTACCAAGATCACGAGATTTTGACATAACCATGAACAAGGGCTAAAGTTCCTCGACCTCTTGATAAGTTTTCAAACTATTAAATGGTGAATCATTGAACACTAGTGGCTTGGAAAGATCAACAAATGAAGATGAAAATTCATCACTAGATGTATCAATGAACACATTCAGAATGTGACTAGATGGATCAGATTTCACATTCAAGTCCAAGGACTCTTCATGGTTGGATGAATCAAATGAAGGATTTTCTTGAGTGCAGGGAGCTACAAAATTTGCTTCTTCACAAATTAAAGATGAGGAATGAGACAAATTATGAACAATAAATTCCTCCCTTTCTTCATACCGCTCCTGATTATGATCAAAGCTAACAATATGAGGATCAAAATCATTTAGAGAAGTAACTGGTATTTGTTTCAGTAAACATGCTAGGAGATGATGTAAAATGAGTTAATGGTGAAGAGGGGAAAGAAATATCAAATGAAAAATAATCTAAACTGACATATTCTCGTTCACAATCTGAGGCCCACACATAATCATCATAAAAGACACCACAAGTCTCTTTTTCTTCTACTCGGACAACAACATCACCTTGTACTTTATCACCATATGATTCAAGTGAGACTAGTGAAGCATGTTGATTATGTGAATCAAGACAACGAGGATCATAAAGGGTAGATGGTAGAGGACAAGAGGTGAATCTTGAATAAGAAATGTCATTGATCAAATTAGTTTGATCAAGATTTAAACATGCATTCAAATTTTAAATATAAGGGGAATATGGACATGGGACTGGATCAATTATCTAATCTTCGAGTTTTCTAACGTCAACATTGGTACATGGGATTGCTTCATTGATGAAGAAATGAAATAAGTGGAAGATGGACATGAAAGATAAGATGTAACCTTAACTTCTCCATGACCAAGAAATGTTGGGAGACTTGTAAGGGATTCAAATATAAGAGGTTCCAAAGAAATTTGCACTAGATATTGAAACTTCTCATTCACAAAATCCCAATCCATGTCTTCCTCAAAAAATCATAACAAAAATGAAGAAAACGATAAAGAAAATCTTCCAAAGATTCATCATATTTCATTCTAAGGCGAATAATCTTCTTATATACACTTTGATAATTATACCCGTCAAAATATTTGTGAAGCTCCATGACAAGTTGTTCGAAAGAATGAATAGAAGCGATCAACAATGTATAACACCATTGCTTAACACAACCTTCAAGAGTGAGAATGAACAACCTACAAGCAAAAACTTGCAATTAATTTCAAAGAAAATCACAAAATTCAATAAACCGAAGGGTGTGCTCAAGAATGGTTGTTTCACCCTCGCCATTAAACTTTAAATTTGACAAGTTATGAATTATCCACACCATACATTTTAGATTTGCAATATTAGAAAAAAATCCAAGGGTTATGATTTTGGAGGAAGTCATTCAAGATGAGAAATTGAAACCATACTTCATGGGCTCAGCTTGTCATCTAGCTCTCCTTCTAGCGCCAAATCTTGTTGACCTTATCGGATGCTAACAATAGGGAAGGGAGTCTCCCCAGTATGAATTCCTAATTTGACCACACACTGTTTGGAGTAGGAGACCTAACCGGAAATATGGTTGGTTATCATAATGATGATCTTAAAGATGTTCCTTAGGCTGCAATGAACACATAAGAAGGAAAACACATAACTTTGGTGACAACAAGTAAGTAAACTTTGTGCAATATCAATTATAATACATATTGTGCAATATCAATTATAATACATAAGAGTTTATTTCACACAAAAGGAAAATCGGTGAATATTTAAAATATATAAATTACACCATTTTAATAACTTATAATTTTAAGAAACTTTTATTGAATTTTGAAATTAAATTTATTTAAAATTTATTATAAAATAATAAAAGCATAAAACATTTAAATTATTTTTTTACTAAATTTATGTTTTCTATTTATTAATACAATTATTTATATATATATATATATATATATATATTAGTACAATAATAAATATTATATATAAATATATAAATAAAGATAATTTAAATATTTTTAATTTAATAATAGTCATTTTAATTATATAATATTTAAAATGCTCAATCTTAGCTCAACCATTATAATTAAAGAGGAGATCATCATGGGAAGTAAGAATAGTGTCAAAGATACTATTACTTCTAATTTTAAGGACAAGTTGTGGGACGATAAAGAGATGGAGGGTAAAAGGAAGCTAAGATACCATAAGGAGGTGATCAACCCCACCATCGATAACCATTATCTCTTTGTGTTGACTAGCACTAAGAAAAAATTAACATCGCTAGGATAAGAACTAATTCTCATGAACTTCGAAGTAAAACTGGATGTTGGTCTACTCCCAAGATTCCCTGGGACGATAGAATCAGTTAGATTTACGATACTGAGAAAGTGGAAGATGAAAAACACTTCCTTTTAGAATGTCTAACCCTTACTCACATTCGCTCTCAATTCCTTAACATTTGCCACACTTCCAATATTCTTGACTTATTAAGTCAACCCATCTATAACAATCTTGGAGCCCTTCTTTCCCTTCTTTTTGATCATAGAAACAAGATTTTGAAAAATCAGAATTAGTTTTTCTTTTCTTTCTTGAAGTCCCATAGATCGCATTGGTCTTAGTGGCTGTTAATCATCATCATTATTTTATTTTGTTATTAATTATTTATATTTTTATATTTTGAAATAGTTTATATAGTAAACATGTAATATGTAAAATAATGTAAGTAAAAGTTATGATACTCGGAAATTACAGTGATAATGGTTAAAACTAATCCCTTATTATGTGATTACAACACCCATCTAATCTAATTACTAATTAAAAAAAATTATATCTAATTTTATATTTTATATTTTAAAATTTTATAAAAGATTATATTAAAACTTCTTCTAAATTCGAAAACATTTATTTTAATACCTTTTAGTGGATTTGCTATTGGAGGATTGCCTAGTCAAAGACAAAAGAAGAGATAGAAACGTTGGGAACAACTAAGAACAATATCACTGTGTTGGGAACAACTAAGAACATAATCACTGTGGCGACGCTGACTGATAGTTATGTTTGCTTTAATGGGTGACATCATGAAACTAAAGTAATATGATGCTTTAAAGATATTAATGCAAGCATGCAGTCCCCCAACTTCTTTATTATGAAAGAGATCAGTGTAAGCATAGAGTCCTCACTCTTCTTTATTAGGCAATGGGATACTAAATGCCAACACATAACTCTTAATGTGGACGTTTCATTATCTCATGGAAGTGGTTTTGATTACGATTCTAATTAGGTAAAGGTGTTTTAAGTAATAATGTGTAATGATGTTACGTGATAGAGATGCTTAGCTTTTTAATATCATTCTAATTATATATATATATATATATATAGAAATTGTGTATATAATTTAGGGTATATTATAAATTAAAATAAAAACATAAATAAGATAGATATCTTAATTAAAATGTATAAGTTTATATTAAAAAATTTATATATTTAGCGAAAATAATTTTATTTTATTTTTGCTAAATTTAAAACTAAAATATTAATTTTTTATTAGTATAGTATTTGATATTATTAATGTTTGTGAATTTAGATTTATAAAAATTATATTTGTTAAAATTATTAGTCAATAAATTTAGGTTACTTTTATTTTATTTTAATTAAGTGTTAAGAAGGATGAAGGTGTAAATTTTTATTTCAGTATTTCAAAACTTATTTATATAATTGGTAGATTTGATCCCTCTCAATGATTAATAAACTTGAAAATAAGTACTTTAAAATTAATTTGAGATATTTGATTCTTCTTAATACTTGATAAATTTGAAAATAAGATAGACCTAAGTTGTTTTGATTATATTAGTATTGTTATCATCTTTATTCATTCCAAGTCTCATTAGTGACACGTTAAATTAATAATAATGATTATCTCTAATAATAATTTCAAGGCTTGTTGTTTGAGAAGTCCTCAAGGACTAAAATAGTTTGAAGTATATTGATTTCAATGATACACGTAGTCATTATTCATGAGCTACATAATGTGCATCTCAAATCAATAATTCTATGTTGGAATATTACAAAGGTTTTATGAATCCTATTTTGGTTCACTAAAACTATTTTCCTTAAAGAGATTTTGGTTTTTTTCTTTTAAGAAAATAAGGAAAAACTAGAGTATTTTCGTGAGAATCCAATAAGTCTATTTTATTTTGATGGAGTTACAAATCCAAACTTTGAGTTAGCATAATTTAAGTGTTGTATCGGTTTTGAAGGGTATTGAATCAAATTGTGAAAGAAAAATAAGTAATGTTAATTATTTTGATAAGTAATGTCAATTATTTTGATGGTAATTAAAGTTTTGAGTTACTAGGTTTTATTAAGATCAAATTAGAAAAGAGTCTTGACATATTGGCAAGTTTTGAAGATTTTTTTTTTCAACATTATGAGTTCAAAGAAAAAAAACAAATATTGCTAAAACCATGATCAATGTTTTTGACCTCTATGGTGAAAATGATAACCATAAGAATCCAAGAATATCTTAAGCTAAAAGAATTTATAAAATTTGTGAAAGGAAATTGAGGATGACTATCATTTCTTTTTAATATACCCTATAGTTAATGACATAAGACATAAATTTACCCAATTTCTTAACTTAATTACTCTTTCTCCTTTATTAGAAATTACTTATTTAAAATGACACTTTGAACAATATTTAGTCTCATCAATAATAACTTTGGCATTTTAATTTCAACTATGTTCAAATATAGAATTGACATTATTAAGAATATCTAGATGATGTCCTTTATTTCTTTGATAAATTATTGGGCTTAGGAAATGGTGGTCATTATCTTGGTTATATATATATATATATATAAAATAATAATAACAATAATATTGATGATGATGAATCCCCATTAGATTTTATAATAATAATAATAATAATATTGATGATGATGAATTCCCATTAGATTTATGAGTCCTATAAAAATAAATAAATAAATTTGATTTATCACATTGTTAAAAAGATATAAAGATCATTTTTACTCTAAATGTTTTGATATCTAACATTTTTGTGGGAAGAAGTTATTTTCCTCCTCTATTTTATTTATCTCATATACTTTACAAATTCTTTAATGTTCCAAAGTGTTTTATTTATTGTCTAGTGCATTGTTTCACTATGAAGCTCATGAGAATTGTCCTTTAACTTTCCAATATCTATTTTCTTTTTTGAGATAGAAAAAAAGAAAAAGATATTTTTGATCTTCTAGCTTGGTGCTAGTGTTTTCCTTGAATTAAATCAAATTTATGTGTATTTATCACTCCACATTTTATCTTTCATATTAGTTATTATAGTTCTTTTTAACAATGTTGATATTTTGAAGTGCATCCTCCTTCACTATCCCTCAATTATTTAACCAAGAAATTGCATCTCCACTCCAACCTCTTTTGAGCTTTGAGTGACCTTTATTGATGTTGAAAGGAACATGATAAGCAACCTCTCATTCTTCATGTTAATTACCTTGTTATTTTGCATTAAATACTTAATTATATCCTTACTCTAGATGAGTGGAAACCTAACTTAAAAAAGACTAAATAAAGTATTTTTCCATTAATTTTTAGGTTATTTATTATGAAATACTTTTGGATCAGCTCAAATTTCATCCAAATTTTCACTTGGTAACAGGTGTGTTGAAAGGTGAAATGTGTTTAAATAATATCTCTATTTTATTATATTTATAATTTTTTTGAATTAATATAAAAATCATTCAAAAATAAAAATTCTCAATAAAAAACAACATCCTTCTTGTATAAAATGAGTATGAATAATACTAAGCTTTTTAACTTTCATTAACATTTTAAATTTCTTTGAAAATCAATTTAAACATACTTATATAAATGGATTTCTTAAAAAAAAAATATTTCTATAAACAAAAAAATTATTACTATAAACAAAACTAAATAAAATATAAAAATCATTCAAAAATCAAGTTTCTAATAAAAACAAAATCACAACGAAAAATAAATGGATGACTAATACTTATAAGATCATGTTTACGCAGTCTTCTTAATCTCTGTAATACTCTAAATTGTAATTAGAAATATAAAAAAATGACCCTCAATGTAAATACACCTTATTACCATAGCCCTCAAGGTAAAAGGGGCACAAATATCTTCTAAATAGCATTTTCAATAGCTTAACAAAAATACAACAAATGAAATTAACCTTTTTTGTTTTAACGATTTTTTTTGTTTTATCTAAAATTTAATGATAAAATAGTTAAGTGGTTTAAAATCCAATGATAAGATTAAAAACCAATATATTTGTCATATCTCAGGTTAAGAGCTTACTCTCTTTTCCAATATACTTAGTTAGGGGACGGGAGGATTTATCATAATAAATTTATATTTTGAAGATTATATATATATAAATTTTTAAAGTTTAATATTTATTATTAGATTAAGGAGAGATAGTAAATATGAATAAAGTTTTAAATTTTAAATTTTTAAATTTTAACAAAAATAATTTTCAATTTGTTTTAACTTTTTTGGTCGGTAAAATGTTAATTTTAAATTGAGAGTTATTTATCATAAAATTGTTTGTATTTAGAAAGAGTTTAGTTTGTGAGTTAAAATAGTATTAGGATAAAATTATTTAATTTTTGATATAGAATAAAGTTTGATTTATCATGAATTTATTTTCATTTTACATATATATTTTATTTATTAATTTATATCAGAATTACACATTTATATAAAAATAAAATATTTTAATCATAGTTTTTTATTTATTTATTTACAATTACTTAATATAATATGTATAGTTGATATAAAAATATTTTATTCAACATGAGTATCGAAATATTTTATTTATTGTTAATATATTTTATTTTTTCTTACTTTCTTTTTCTCTATATAAATTCATATGATTTTGATACTGAAATATGTTACATTTTTTTTCTTTTTTACCATGGTGAATCCATAATATGGATATTCAATTTTCATAGGTACAATATTATATATTTTATATGAGGAATATACATATACTATAAATACTATATTGTCATGTAACTTGCAAAAATTGAATGTGGGTGGATTTGATTCCATTCCTTCCTCCCAACCACTAGGGATAACCCCAATTGACATAAAATTATTTTACTTAATATGAACATTGAAATTTTTTATTTATGATTAAAAATATCACACACACACACATGTATATATATATATATATATATATATATACACACATACTTTATATTATGTGTGGACACATCTCCTTCATATTCGATAGTAATATCAATAATGCTTTTAACTAAAAATAATCAAATATGTATATTTATTTTTCTTATTTATTATAATTGATATTATTTTTAATTTTATTTTTAAAGAGATACTTACTAATTTTAGATGTTTCTATAAAATTTTTGAGAATACAAGTTTTTTTTATCAATAAAATTTCACTATTTTCTTTAAATTTTTCTTTTTAATTAAAGTGTCAATTAAATATAATTTAGATAGTTGAAAGGAATGGTGTTATCTTCTTTTCCTAAATTTAATTCCAATATGTGACAGGTTGAATTCATAACAAATATACTTTTTATCTAAAAATTATTTATGAAATGGCTTAGAGCCCTCTTGCCTAAAGATCGAAAAACATAATTTCACAAACATCTTTATATATTATTAAAATTTAAAAATTAAGTTGCAATACATATATGTGTTGTTTTATAAACATTAATTCATATTATATTATATATAGATATTTTAGAAATATTATATGGCATAATTTCTACATATCATATTGAATTTGTTTTTATGTATTTAATTACATAGTTTTTTATTAAATAAGTATTTATAATACGTTTAATAAATATTGTTCATAATATTTTAATTTAATAGGTTTTTAGGTTGTAATCTAATTAATAAAAGAAAAGAAGGAAATGATTTTTTTTATCGGGATTTGATGATTTTTTTTTTAAATCTATGATAATATGATTTCATTTCAAGTAATATTATGATTTTTTGTAAATTAAAATGAGAAAATAAATTTTTAAATATATAAATAAATTTGAATCCTTTAAAAATCTCTAAACACATAAAAATGACACATAACATGTATATATTTTTTCTAAATGACATTTGTGTTCTCATTATTCATTTACTTCCCTAAATTGAATTGGACAAAATAAAATAACTAATATTTTTTATAAATAACATTTGTGTTCTCATTATTCATTTACTTCCCTAAATTGAATTGGACAAAATAAAATAACTAAATAGTTTTTAAAATGATATTGAAATAATGAAAACCTTAATTATCCTTAAATTTATCGTTTAAAATTCCTTTTTGCAAGTAGATAAACCTAATCCTAAGTATCTGGTTTATACTTAATTAGACATATATTTGGATTTGACAAGGTATGTTATACGGACAACCTAAGCAGTTAATTTTGACAAGTTTAAAAGCTCTATAATTTGAAAATTTTCCAACAATCTCATGGAGGTCCAACAATCCCACGCTAAAATAGAGAGATATAACTAAAATATAGAAAAATTATGAAAATTACAAATTTTAATTACAGAATTTATATTTTTGCTATTTATATATTGCATTTAATATGTTATATTTAATTACCAACGAAAGGAAACTGTTACGTTTAACATTAAATGTAAAGTGTGACGCGGAGGAAGAGCTAGACCGGGTTACCACAGTCGCACTGTCATTGGGGGGCATCATCATTATTATCACCGCTAAACTAACTAACTAAACTGACCGCAAACCCTTCACACCTTCGCTGCCTATCACCTACTTCCCTCCTCGCACGCTCTACCTATTCTGTAAAACATGCTCCTCCCACATTCTTATTCTTCTTCCTCCTGAAGCTACCTTCGTTTTCGAGAGCCAAACCGAGGGGGATCACAGCAAATCAGAGCAGAAAAACAAGAAGCAGCCGAAGATGCTCGAAAGGTAAATTTTCCAGTCTCGTCTTTGCTGCCATATCGGCTTTTTGTGTTTCCTTTCGTTTCTGTGCGCCATGTGGATGCGAATTCTGCTGACGACGATGATGATAATCATGGCGCCGGTAACGATAGCTTTCACCAGTACAGTCAAAGAAATTGGAATGGAAAATGGCGGCACGGTCTGCCATAGGAGCCGGGGGAAAAATCGAGAATTAAGAATCAAAGATCAACTGAATAGGCTAGCTCGGTTATTTTGTCTGTCAAGGGGCGTACAAAGGCATCTGGGGATCGCAAGGCAATGGCTGATGCACTCGTACTCTCCCCTGACATGTCGATTCTCAGTGGGGATTCGCTCACAACTGCCTGGCCGGGCAGCGGGGAATATTTACATTTATCGCCGGCTCCGTCTAGTTTGGGAATGTTTAGTTTTCTTGGCCCCGTGGCCCTGATTTCGAACCCCGGAAAGAACATTTCCGGTTCTTGATTTAGAGAACGTGAATGTCTGAGCAACCGGTGATGAGGCCCTCGCCTTGTTTAGAAAAAGTTAAAAGTTTTTTCTCTAAAGCCCGACCCGTCTTGCCAAAATCGGCGTAATAATGCCGTCTGCCACACTCGAATCCATTTCTTGACGTTCCAATCCTCAATACTCTCAGTAAATACTCAGTAGATACGGAGAAATTAATGAATTCCCGTTTCTCTTCTTCTTCTTGCTAACATCGGCCCTTATAGATCGGCTCCGCCTTCTTGCAAGGACCGACCGGCGTTATAAATCATTATTAAGTCTCTGAAATTCTGTCTATGAATGCTATATCTGTTGTTAGAATAAGTGGTATGGGCAATAAAACAGTTACTCGGGCTAGTTCACGAAAAACCAGACAGTATGTATTTTAATTTTGATTCGATCGATAGAAGAGGTATTTTAATTGTATTTGCGGGATTCGATCTGAGTTTTGTAAACTGTCGCGTTTTATGATTTGTGCAGAAGCGGGTCATTGAACATCCATCTAGCCGCGCCGCAAGAACGGCTGCGTTCTCTCGTTGGCGCCAAGCGCTGGGATTATGTCATCTATTGGAAGCTGAGCGATGATCAACGGTATTGTAATTATATTCAGATGCGAACTGAGGCGTTTCCAGATTACATATATAGTGTCATGATTACTAATATTGTATAATTGTCTGTGAAGATGTCTAGACTGGACGGGATGCTGTTGCAGTGGGGCTGATCAGTCTGGGCAAGGATTGCAAAATCCTTCCCCTGAGTCGCACCTTTTCTTCTCACCTCGTTATTTTGAAGGAGGCAGTTGCCGGGACGTGATGTTTCAGCATCCTAAATGTACTATATGCGAAATATTGGCAGAGTTTCCTACTTCAATTCCACTGGACTCTGGGTATAAATATTATTTCAGTCCCGTTTATGCTCTTTCTATTACAGGAGCGAGATCAGAATTGAGGCTATTTCTTTTCTCTATTAATCTTTTACAAAGAATTGAAGCTTTATAGATCTGAAATAGTTTGTTTCATTGATTTGATTACAAGCATGCTTATCACTGTCCATCTGGCTCTGGTTTCTCCACACTTCTCGCTTTAAAGTCTAAACCCCAGAATTCGAAGCAGCGAAGTAAAATGGAGAATTAAGTTAGTCAAAACCTAATTGGTTTGGAAAGAACAACCGAAGCCCCGTTCTCTTCATGAAGAATTGGCGGTTTTAGGATCTTTAATTTTAAAACATTCTCCATTTAGGTTATTAGTCCTGATGAAATCGTGAGTCAAATGCACTGTAGTGCCTTCTTTCCTCGGTGAACATTGAAATTACGCCAATTGTGAGAATGCGGCTTAGTGAAGGTCTTACTTTCACAGTCAAGATTGAAAGTCGGTCATTGGAGAGTGTGTAAACCGTCGGGTTCACGTGATTATTTTTGAAAACTTGTCAGTCATTTTCTAGGATATTTTCGTTGAACGTTCGCTAAATCCTATGCCGACCTTGTTCTTCATAATTCATTACTGATTTTGACGGCTGTCGGAATTCGGCGAATTCTAGTGGATATGCACAGTTCTCTAAATCTGATCCGTCGAATTGACAGCCAGAGTTTTCTGAGCCACTGTTAGATTTATAGCGGCAAGTGCCGTTGAGGGATAAAATAGCTGTGTACCTGTCTATCGCAATTAGGGATTTCAAGCATTATTCCCGCAAGTTTTCTTTCGGTCGTCTCGCGGTGTATAGAGGGACAGTCAACACATCTCAAATGGGCGGAGATTTTCTAAGCTGAAAAAATTATATGATGATTGTAATCGAATCCTTTGCACGTTCGATGAATCCTGACCATTTTAAGAATACAAATTTCTTGTTATTCTCAGCCATGTGCAATGGGATGTTGTTTGGTCTTGGTCTTCAAAGGTTCAAGGGCGTGACCGACAAAATTTTTTTGCAAGTATTTCACAATCGTGTTAACTGTCGCAGATAGCAATCTTTAGCAGTATAGTTTCAGGACTCTCTTTAATGCACAGTTTAAGTCCTTTATAGCTGACTGTCAACACTCTAAATGATTTTTTAGGGTACACAAACATTCAGAGATTGTTCCTTCAGGTGTATGGACAAAATAGTTTTACAACTTTCATAGCTTCTAAGAATTACAATTGGATTTCCTACAACAGACGTTTTATTTTGCTGAGTGAGACCAAAATGTTGGTTCTTTAGTTAAGATCAATTGCAGGTTTAATCAAAGTTTACAATCATTGCCGTCTTGCTTGTGCACTCTCATCTTGGTGTCTGTTGAGTATATCCTTACTTCTTAGGTCATTTATGGTGATATGATTCAATTTTAAGTAGTTTTCTTTGTAAGCATCCCATTAAAAAACTAGTCAGTTTTCTTTGATGTCTCTTGAGTATATCCTTTTTTCTTAGGTCATTTAGGCTGATTTTATTCAATTTTAACTCTTTTTCTTTGTAAACATCCCATAAAAAAACTAGTCAGTTTTCTTTGATACAAATTTTCTAAATCTGATCAATTCTTTTATGATTGAGAACAGAAATTGGCATATTATCACGAGCACCAATACTCTGGATAACTCAAATAATATAGACCTTATTTCGAAATCAGACGTCTTAAATTTGAGTCCTGGCATTGTGTCAGTCATTATACTCAAAATTTAGTAGAACAAAGTTATGCACAAACGTACATATAGATGGACATCATGTAAGAAAAAACTGTGAGATGACCAGCGATGTTTTAACGTTGAGCTAAAGATTTGAGGTCGTAGTCAAAAAATTTTGATAAGAAAAATTGTATTCAGCGAGAACCAAAATTAAGCTGTAACGAATGCTATGTTTGAGATGCAAAGGGCAAAGATCAAGTTTCAAGCCAAAGTTAAAATTAGAGTGTTCGAAACTGTATCTCGATTAATAGCATCACGAGAACTAACATTTGAAACGAATTCCAGGATTCAAGGGCAGGTGTTCTTATCAGGACAACCGCGGTGGATGAACCTTCCAAATATTGGAGATCCCGATGCCGGACAGGTAAAATATACTCAGGCACAGATTTTGATTTCAAATTATGATTTCAAATCTGATCACTTTCGCTTATCCTATTCACATGGAAATGCCCATTTCTGATGACAGGAAGCAGTGCAAACTCAAGTCCTCATCCCCGTCCGCAACGGTATTGTAGAGCTCTTCGTTTCGAAACCTGTAAGGCTCGTCTTGATATTATTTAGAAAGTTTTTTAGGTTCAATTTCTTTTTAATATCTGTCTGAAAGCAAATTAAACTTCTCATCCCTGCCTATAATGGTCTTGTAAAATCTTCGTTTCAAACCTGTAAGGCTCGTCATGATATTATTTAAAGGTTTTGTTAGTTTCAGTTTCTCTTTAATTTCGCATCTGAAAGAAAATTCTTTAGTTCTTATTTCGTTTCGAATCCTGTCAGGCTTGCATTCATATTATTCAAAGGCTTTCTGAGCTTCATTTTTTCTTTAATTTCTGATCTGAAAGCAAATTAGGAAGTTTTGATTCCTGTCCATAATGGTCTTGTAGAGCTCTTCATTTCGAAACCTGTGACGTGTAGATATATTAATTAAAGGTTTTATGGGCTGAAGTTTCTCTTTGATCTCCGATCTGGAAGCTAATTCCATTTTGTTTTGTACAATTTGCTAGGTCGCAGAGAACGCAGCTCTTATGCAGTTTGTATTCACGCAGTGCGATCCGTGGCTTCCTCAGATGTATGATACGAATAATTTATTCGGTGCTTCAGCTGCTCCAAGCCTCGGTGGCTGTGGCTTTGGATCCGTGAGCGAAGCTGCCGGTACTCTACCATGGCTCCCTGCAGCTACAGGAGATTCTTCTGTACCTTGGGACGCAGAAAGGGCTTTATCAGAGTCGCAACTGTCTATTCACATGGTCACGCCGCATCTTAATTTCCTCGGGCAACAGTTGCAGCCACAAGTGGCGGCCTCTGGCCAAATTAAGCAGAAGAACGACTTCTATGAAGGATCTGCCGATTCCATTAATCATGCGGAAAAGCCACCCGCCATGCATATCGATCCAGTTTCTCTGCAAGACATTCAACAGGCAGGCTTACCGATGAGGAACAATTCACTACCTCGCGGGCATGGCCTCACTGAATCCCCTCATACGAGTGGTTTGTCAAAAGAGGTTCAGGATAAAGATGTCAAACAAGAGATCTCACGAGCAGACTCTTCAGACTGCACCGATCAAATGGAGGACGACGATGACCAGAAAGCTGCGGGCCGATCTGGCAGAAGACATCTCTCCAAGAACTTGGTAGCTGAACGCAAGCGGAGGAAAAAGCTCAACGAAAGGCTTTATGCTTTACGCGCATTGGTTCCCAAGATCACCAAGGTCTTGTCCATTAATATTCTATAAATATTGTACAGTTCAAGCTTATTATTTTCTGCAAGTTTGGACTTACATATTCTATCTAATGCAGATGGACAGGGCCTCAATATTAGGGGATGCTATTGAGTATATCAAGGAACTGCAGCAGCAGGTGAAGGAACTCCAAGAAGAGTTGGATGAAATTGACGTTCAAGCGGGAAACCCTACAACTCCGCCTAATTTGGAAAATGGTGGTCAAACAACCCTAGATGACGAAACCCATGCGAGATGCGCTGCTAAGACAGATCTGACAAAAGGTCCAGGAAATGCAACTGAAGAAACAGTTCAAACTATGCAGGTGAATATTTTACAGTAGACCAAAAAATTGATGACCTTAAACAAATATATTCATCCATTGATTCTTGAATTTTCCGAACAAACAAAGTTTCTGTTCTAGTGTTGATATTTGATGGGCTTACACAAATTCATCCAGTGATTCTTGAACTCTCTGAATGATAGCTTGAACTTATTAAATTTCTGTTCTGGCGGTGGTATTTGTGAAGATTGAAGTGAACCAGATTGATGCACATGTTTTCAACCTGAGAATATTCAGTGAAAAGCGAGTGGGTGGTTTTGTTAAATTAATGCAAGCAATGGACGCACTGGGTCTCGATATTCTAAACGCCAATATCACTTCCTTCAGAGGCCTGGTCTTGAATGTTTTCAATGCGGAGGCAAGTTTCTGTGCATGATATTCCTTCATTCTGTTTGAATAAAATTATTCTCATGTTCAGCTATTATTCTTCTGACAAATGCCGTTTCCTTATCAGTTAAGGGATAAGGAAGTAGTACAAGCAGGAGCGAAGCAATTGAGAGACTCGCTTCTGGAGATGACATTGCACCCAGACATCCTTCGATCAGGTGAGGGCACTGCTGCTTCAGATCATCAGCAACGTCACATCCAACAGACTACCTGAACCATAAACCATGTTCAAGAGTTTTCACCCCTTAAATGTGTGCTTGTTTTTTCCGGTTAATTATTCCATGGAAAAGGAATCTCTATTCTCACTGCTTCATGTAACCTGCACTATCTAGACTATAATATATTTATTCCATTGAATTTTCTTGTATCTTAATGTATGTGTCAATTCCATGTCTGAAACTAGAAGAACACGATGCTAACAATGCCAAGCTCTCGAGCTGGCACTTGGAATCATAGTTTGCAGATCAATATTTAACTATGGCATTTACCGTATAACATATGCTTGACAGATATTACTGTGGTTTCATTGGTCCTTTAAAGTTTATACCAATGGTCTTAAAGGGCAGATCATCATTGGCTTTCTTTCGTGTCCTTAAAATGTTAATGTTTTTATGTTTTCAGTGGATCTGAATTACTGAGGGAGAGCTTTGGGAGATCATTTATTCACGCTAACCATTCTTATCCTAACTTTGTCAACTAAGGAACTTCACCATTGTGCTCCTGGTTGGTTTGTTTCATTATCTACATTTGCATCCCTTATTTGTTAGATAATGTTCACAGTAGTTTTTATATCATTCTGCGGAATCCCACGTTAATAACCAGGCCCAAGAGATAACTGACATATATCATTTCGCCTCTGCGAAACTACTTGTTTTCTGTGATTCAATTCTTGCAAGGGAAGACAGATAACAACCTATGCACGCGTCATGATGCCTTATCATGATTTTGCCACAAAAAACACTCTTTTCATGCCGTTCAATGACATGGAACCTTGGAAGGGCTAGCACACCTGACTACCATCTACATCAACATTATCTAGACTCCAGTTCTGAAGTTCTAAAATATCATTAATTTAACCATTTAATTATTTACACAGCAAGGTCAACTATTTAATTATTTACACAGCAAGGTCAGCAGACTGCATCCCATCTTCCTCTATTAGATGACAAAGAGTCGGATACGCTGTGTGTTTGACATTTTGATAGTGTTTTCACTTTGTTCAAAT
Source organism: Pinus tabuliformis (assembly GCA_031772625.1). Lineage (NCBI taxonomy): Eukaryota > Viridiplantae > Streptophyta > Pinopsida > Pinales > Pinaceae > Pinus > Pinus tabuliformis. The sequence continues at coordinate 40,442,350 of CM062807.1, read as the reverse complement.
TTTCCGTGTTTTACTAGTGTATCATAAACTTACCCTGAGATATGACCTGCATCTCATCGTCAACCCTGAACGAACATGGACATGGTACACGCTTTTCATCTGAAACTATTTTCAATTTTATGATTTCGAGGGTCAAAGAGAGACATTACTCTCGTGGGACATTGTCGGTGGATATGATGAAATAATTTTACTGTTTCTTAATTTTCCACATGATATGTCATGAGATAATCCTTTTTAATGCTCAGTCTTTTAATGACCAAGTGAACGAAAAAACCCTTTCCATTCTTATTATTTATTTCAGCATTAGGGTGACCAAATGAGAAAATAAATCCCTTCGATCCTCCCGATCTACTTCAGCATTTCGGTGACCAAATTAATCTCTTTAATTTTTCTGGTGTAAATCACTTTCATTCTGAATTAAGCGGAGGTTTTCATACTTATTTATATGGTAGTTTGTTTAATTTTTTTAAATGGGTGGACACTCTTTATTATCAAATAAATTTTATCCATTAAAGACCAAAAAAAAATTAAAGAGGTTAAAAATGAGGTTTTTTACTTATTTATATGGTTAAAATTTTAGTTTTGTTTTTTTAAATAGATGGACATTCCACACATTATAAAAAACTTTACCTATTAACACCAAATTTTTTTTAAGATGTTAAGAGTTACTACTGATAAGTATATATATATATATATATATATATATATATATATATATATATATATATATAATCTTAAATTTTAATATTTTTTATTTTTTTAATTTGCTCTATTATCTTTTAACCATTTTTTTATTTTACTTTATTCTTTATTTTTTATTTTTTTTATTATTTATTAATTTATTTTTGACCATTAATTTAATGTTTGTTAGGTTTTTTATTAGTAAACTTCCAAACCATTATCATTACTTTTTAAGTGGTCCCAGGGTAGATCAGAGAGTGACAGTTAGCTAAACAATCCTTCTACTAAGAGATCACAAGATGAAGAATGAGGAAAAAAGCACACTTCATTGCTTGAGAAAATGAACAATGCTATACATGAACCTAATTTATAGGAACAATATAGTCTTCTAGCCATAGCTAGAAGATAAGACTGATGAATCAATAGATAAGGATAACACTTACAAGTTTCAATATTTATTGGAACATTAAGAATCTTTTGATTATTTTATTATTTCTTCTATTAACTACCTGTTAACCCTTTTAAATTAAATGATTGATCAACGCTAGCTCTTAAGAACTTGAATAGAGTGTCCACCTGAAAAGTTAGAAAAATTTGATCCCCTGCACACAAGAAATTTTGGCACTTTAATTCTTCTTCATCTAATTCAAGAGATCATGATAAGATCCCTTCTCTGGAAATGATACATCTTCACAGTCCCAAACATCATAAAAAAAAAAAATGTCCCAAATTTCATTAAAAACGATGTTGAACGATATTGTGCTTTTCCTCCAAAACAAGTATGGATCACTTTTAGATTAGCATGAACACCTAAGTAGTTAAAATTTATGCCTACATGTATCAAAAAATTCCTTAATTTGTAATTTTGTGAATAATTTTTATGTGTTTTATATATCTCTTTTTTTGGGGAAATTTAAACTTTGAATTTCATGGTTTACACGATACTTAATAACCAAAACTATCTTGAAATGAAATATCCTATAAAATGCCTTATATCTTTCTATTTAAAACTAAGTGAATCATATTAAACTTAAGGCAACTTCTACTTTTTAATCTTTAATATTTAAATAGAAATTATTATTATACTAATTAATTTCAATTATATTAAGAATCTACGAATATATTAAGAATAACCTTTTGATCTTTAATCTTTCATTAGAAATTATTATTATTCTAATTAATTTCAATTATATTAAGAATCAACGAATATATTAAGAATAATTATTGGTAAGGATTTTTATTTTTTATTTTAAATTGATTGTTATTATGTTATATTTAATTTATCACTACTACTTAAATATTTTATTTATATTATTTTTTTGTTAATTAATATTCCAATAAAATTAATTAAATAATATATAATTGAATGAGACTAAAGTTTAAAGGTTTTTGTTAAAATTTTATGATATAATCTTTAATGAATAGAACATATATTTGATATATTAACCGATTAAAAACTTTGACCATTAACCATTCAAATATATTATTTGAATAATTTTTCAAAAAACATATTAACAAAGATAGAAAAATATTAAAATATTTAGATCTTATTTTTCGACTCCACTTTGGCATTTATTTAAAGAACCAGTCAAATAAAGTAATAAAGGGAACAATTGGGCATGGCATATAGATTTTTTTTTTATACAAAGTATTGCAAATTTTAGCGGAGAGGTTTATATAATTTATATAAATTATATAAAGTATGGTTTATAATTATATTTATAAGTGTGTTTATTTTGAATTTAAGTTTTTAAAATTTTAATTTAATTATCAATAATTATTAGGTGGATGGTAGAGATTTAACTTTTATGAAATATCTTATAATATTTATACTAGTATACACAAATTAAATGTTGAGATTTATCTTTAAATTTGTTATTTTTTAATCTCTTTTAATTATATTGATTAATTTAAGAAAAGGTTATATGAACTAGTGGCATATGAATTGAGTTATGGCTTTTTGGGCATGTGATATTGATAAGTCATGGTATTGGCCCATGGTATTGTAACATTACCTATTTACAGATCAAGAATCTTCATGGTGGGCTTAAATCTCCATGGTGACAAATATTGTTTTATATTTTTTTTAAAATGCATATATGTTTAAATTATATATTAATTATTTTTATATTGCTTTAGTCCATGTGAAGGTAGGTCTCTAGGAATTGATTTGTTTGTTGACCATTATTAGTTTAGTATTGCAATTTATAATGTTTAAATTTGAAAAATAAATATTTATTTTTCAATATTATTAAAAAAAAAATTTCAAACATTTAATTGCACCATAACTTAAAGATATTATTCCAACATTTACATAATATATTCATATAGATAACTCCCTCACATATTTTATGTCATAATTTAGAAATATGAAAAAATTTGAATTCAATGAATAAAAATGTAAAACCAATAAAACACCGACCATATCTCTTTAATCCAACCATATCTCTTTAATCCAAAGATCCCATAAAAAGTCAAAAAACATATTGATCAACTGTTAGTGGAAAGAATTCTAATTCCAATAGATGAATATGACTGGTTAGTCCGATTATCACCCAATTATCACCCAAAGAAAGATATTAAATACACCAGACTATGAAATTCAAGAGTCTAAATGTAGCCTGCATCTAGTCCGATTGTAACCCAAAGAAAGATATTAAATACACCAGACTATGAAATTCAAGAGTCTAAATGTAGCCTGCATCCATGATCCGTTCCCTACTCAACGATGAGGTTCTTGTTTTTTTTCATGTATCATAAAGTAGAATTGTGGAAAAATATAAGAAGAAGATTATCCTTACAACCAATTAGGGCTTTTTTTCCTATAACATCATGCCATTCATACTAAATAATGTGCCTTTTGTCTTCTATAAGACCATGTTTTACATCTTTAGAAATTTCATCCATAAGTTTTTAGAGAATTTTTTATTTTTAAGCTTTGCATGAAAACCGTCCAAAAATAAAACTCTTGAAAATAACTTATATTTAGAGGTTAATAGCATATTTACTATCATTGAATTTCCACTATAATTTAGGCAAATATTTGCATAAAGAATGGACATGAATAAGATCTAAATAAATATACTTCCCAAGAGTTACTTCCCACCATTATTTATGTTTTCCTCAAATTAAAAATTATTTGCACACATAAAACTATTCTATTTTTTTTATTGCTTAAAATATCATATATTTTATACATAAAACCAAGTTTAAGATAGGTTGATTATCTTAGTCAACAAATCTCTAATTAGTTGAGAAAATATATCAACTATTTCTAATAAACTCAAACCAACATTAAAGTAAGCATTAATTATAACACCCTCCCTTAATGCTTACATTACAAATAACAATAATAAAACCACATAAAAATAATTCTAGACTTTGGTCTCTATCTGGTATTGCCTTCATCAACATTTCTATCCACTTTTGAACTTTCATAGACTATGCTCCTTCTCAACCACCACTTTTGAACTTTCATAGACTATGTTTCTCTCAACCATTCATTCTGAGTTGTCACTTCATCCATTGAAAATATAATTGCTTATGACCATCAATGATGTATTTATAGTGACCAATGATTCTTGACATTGAAAAATAATCTATATACTAAATTATTCTATTGAAACACTTCCATGTGTCAAAATACATAGCTTATTGTACTTTCTAGTAATATAGGAAAGTGGTTTAGATACTGAATGTATCTAGTAGTCAACGAAACAATCTAACCTTTTTCACATACACAAGTTCTCAAACACACAAGATAACTACTAATTGTTATTTTTGGAGTGTCGAAGTACAACAAGAACCACTAGATGATAATTAACTATAGTCATAATTAAATGAGTGACATGTTGTTGTGGTACCAAATTCTGTCAAGAGCCACTTACATTATGTTACTCTATTCTATTATTGGCTCCTCATCATATAATTTTATAAAAAAAAAATGTAACATACATAACCAAATATATATTGAAATATCATGCAAGCCACATATATTATACATATCATGTACTCTGTCCTCTATGCATTTAACTTAATGGTAAAAATTTACATCAATTGAATGCAATCGTTTAAAATGAGAGAGAGCTTTTCAAAATTTGTGCTGGCATCCAAAAAGAATAAAATGGTACTCTCATCCGCACCTTTTGTATTTCAAATGTGGAAACTACTTGAAAATTTGACATGAGGGTTATAAGAAAAATTTATGTAATACTTTACACATTCATCCACCAAATCTATTCATATAAATTTTGGGAAACCCACAACTTCTTCCAATGATATTAGTCATTGATCTAGGTGAGAAAATTAATACAAAGTTGCAAAAAATAGAATTATTGTGTCTTATTATTGGTTAGTGTACTCCATCTATGAGGGGATCATCCCAACTTATAGACTGTTAAAGAGATCGAGGATCTTTAGATTCAAATAGGATGCCAACACTGCGAGGATTGAGTCAAATAATTGTCTAGACAGTAATCATATAAAATGGAGAGTGTCACGAGGCATTAAATATAGGGAATTATTAATCCTCAAAGTATTGACACTGAGTCCTTACCAATGTTGAATCCCTTGTGCCAATTCATTACATCATCTTGCATACACTTGGAACACAATTTGTATGCCCTAGAACACAACATGTATAACCATACAAACACATCTACACTCATTTATGATACAAAAAATAACCCTCACATTTTCTTGGCCCTCCTTTGGGGCAGATACATCTAGAGCTACTAGGTGTGATAATAAATTAAAAATTATTTGCACACACAAAACTATTCTATGTTTTTATTGCATACGAGATTATATATTTTATACATAAAACCAAGTTTAAGATAACTTAACTAACTCAAACCAACTCTAAAGTAAGCATTAATTCTAACACTTCACATCTCAATTTATTATTTCTTGCAAAAGCAAGACTATAAGATTGCATTTCCCTATTGATCACTAATTTAGTATTGACCAATGTAGGTTATAATTTTTTATGTAACTTGACCACTAATTTAGCATTGACCAATATAGGTTATAATTTTTTATGTAAGTTGAGTGAAAATGACTAAGCTGCCTAGCACTTGTTATAGGTTGATGTCGATGAGATGAGCGTTTACCAATCATTTAATTTATATGACCACACTACTAAATATTTAATTTTTTGATTTAAATTTATATAAAAAAAATGATTGTTATGTTTTATAATTTTTTCAATAAAATATATTATTCAAAATCTCAATATTTATAAAAGATAATTTAATATCTAATGATTATTGAATATAATTTTACCTATTATAAATTATATTTTTTACATTAATCTTTATTTTTGAATAATTCTTTACTTTACTTTATATTTTAAACAACTACATTTATTAATGAAAAAAACACATCATTTATAGAGACAAAATCACCCTTTCATCACTTGGCTAGACAACTATTGCTATGATAAATCCACTCCCTCCTATATGTCCGGAAATGGAGCATCCCCTTGCAACAATTTTAATGTACATGTTTCTTTTTCATTTTCTCATTTATGAATATTGTTTAATTTCTCAAAAACCTTTCTATAAAAATGAAAATTAGTTATCTTATTATATTTTTTTACATAATTGAAATTACTCTTAAAAAACTAAAACTAAAATACAAATCCTAAGAGCCCAAACTATATTTTTGTTAATTTTTCATCTATATCTTTATCCATTATTTTTGTAGTGAGACTATTTTATCAAAATTTCAATCAGAATTCCTTAAAAAATTAGAAATTTCAATTTAAATTCTTCAAAAGAAATTATATCATATTTATAATTTCTCATTTTAGATGGAGTAAATGTGATAAAATCCTTATCAAATTTACCATGACATATTCCTAATCATGAAAACTCCACTATAAAAATCAAAAAAGAAAAGTAAAAACTAGATCAAAGCCATGTTTATGCTAAATGAATCTCATTAGAATAAAATCAATTCCTTCATTGGTTTTTTGGATGATTAAAGATTCTAAATACCATTCAAATAAACCACAAAGCTTTTCTTCTATATTTCTGTTTTGATTAATAGAATTCTTTATAAGCATATTTTATATAATATGCTTTCGTACCTTATAGATAAGTCTTTGAGAAACAACATGATTATTTATAAAATTTCATACTTTATAGATAACTCTTTCATCATTTTGATTAGATACAACATGACTATTTATAAATGGAGAATGACAAGATTGCCTACAAATAATTGATCAAAGTGTATTAGTGTCTATAAGTGATTTTTTTTTTCAGGTATTATTGATTCAGAAGGCTTAATGGAATGTTTCTACTAGATCTCTTGCCTCCAAATCTATGGTCTGAGTTCCAAATCCTGGAAAGAGTTAGTTAAGTCATTGACATTCGATTCATAAATGATTAGAAACCATATTGTGCACGGATATATTATTTTTCCCAACACAAAGGAATCGTTTATTTATTTGTTTCACCAGATTCTCAAAACCAATATAATACTTTGAATAGAAATGTTCTTATTAAGGAATACGAGTAAGTTGCTAGACTTTTGACCAAATAGGATTGGCTAGTTCCCATAGGAATTATTAGTAAAATCCATTGGAGAAATAGATTCTATAGGTGGAGTGAGAAATAGATTTTATAGAATGTGGGGTTGGTGTGTCATTATACTTGTGATTATACTTGTGAAGAGATAATCTGTTTAAAAATGTAAAAAAGAATAATTAGGAATGACTCTAGACAAAGTTTGTTAAATTTATAATTTATTTGATTTGTGTAAATTAAATTTTTTAACTCTATACCAATCATTTAGTAACTTTATAATTACATTTATTCTCGAGTAAATTGTGGTTATAAGTAAATTTCCGATTCAAATTGTTTCTATATATTTTCCAGATTAGTAATTCTGTCTTTTTTTTTTTTAATTCATACTTTTTTTTCCATACTAAATTGCAATGTGTTCTAACTAATTGACATTTATATTATTTATCTTCTTTTTTTAAAAGAAAAGAGGAATTGAATGTGTCCCATTTATATTAGAAAACAAAATATTGGAGACAAAATAATTTGTCAGTTTTTTAACTTTATCACATAATAGATCTCTTAAATGTTTGATGAAAAAATGATAAAGATTAAAAATAAAAAAAATCAAATATTAAAAAATAAAATTATATCTAAACATAATAGTATACTCTCAATCATTTATAATTTTCAATTTATTAATGGAATTATAACTTTCTCCCATCAATGGTTCACTAGTTTCCTTATGAAATACTCCATAGAAAGATAAAACATTATTTGCAAAGATTTATTAAAAACAAAAAAATTATTTAAAAATGTGCTTTAATCTAAAACCCAATTTCTATTAAATCTATTTCCATAATAAATGAGAAATTTCTCATAAAATATTCCATTTATATTTACTAATATTTTTAATAAATATATATTAATTATTATTATATAATAACATCTTATTTTTTTTTTAAATATTTATATATTACATATAGATAAAAATACTATAACCTAAATAAAAAAAATGTTATCATTAAATAGAAATAAATTCTCAATATAAATTCTCAACGACCCACTCAAAACTTATTTTGTAGATTCTTAGAAACAAAAAAGCACAACAATGAAAACTATTTCCACCGGTTCATAGAAAAATTCAAATGTCCACCATTAAATAAAATGGCCATACAAGTCACAAGTGTTGGGAAAATGATAAATATATTCATTGAAAACAAAACTAGCATGCTAAAAAAAACCAGTACACTAATACCATCTAACCTCGCATTTTCTTGCCAATTTCAAAGAAAATACGAGGTCCCTTTCACCATTGTTGCAAGTACACAACATGCATTAAAATGTTTTCCAAGCCACAAAATCCCAAGAAAAGAGATTCCACTAAGGGAAACAAAAAAAAGAAGAATGAGAATCAGGGGTTAAATTGACACCTGTTTACACTTTTTGCATCTTTTTAGCCCAAATACAGTTGATTTAAAAATCTAAACGACATTATCATCTCGTGAATAATTTATGAAAATTTCATAATTACGGGCACATAGAATTATGAAAAGTTTGTTTTATATATATATATATATATATATAAATTAGTTGTTATATATTTGCAATGTAGGACACCTACAGAAGGTAACTATTCAATGTTGTGTTTGGTAAAGAACTTGAATGCATTTGTGGCATTCTGCATAACAGATTAACCCATGTTTGGAACCCCTTTTTCCTTTTTTCATTGATGCACAATTGCAATCGTTAAATCCTAATTCGTAGCTGCCACTGAGTTGCAACACCTGAATACCTGATTGCACCTACTATTGAACACTGACCGACTTCTTCCAGGTTTTATATATTTTCCTTCATTTCTTCAAATTCTTGGTTTTTTGCATTTTGTTTTGTAAGCTCTGTGAGAACTTCTCGAGATTCATACTCTAGTGATAATTTGGTTAATACTCTGTTTGTAAAATAATGTATGTAATCTAATGTCTACATTATTTCACTGACAAAAATATCTCTTAACCTTCTTCAAGTTTTTCTACATTTGAAGAGTGTAGGATAGGGCAACACTGACCATGTGTTGTATTGGGTAAACAGATACTCAAATAGACTTGAAGAGAATATGATAATCGGAATAAACTAATTTAATGTTACAACCTAGCTAGGCCAACCTTAAATTGATGTTTGATGTGCTAGACTGATTGAGACTAATTTATGTGTAAGTCCTCTTTATGTGCGAGACAGGAGACCCTTCTCTAGAGCTATTATGTTATTTAGTTTAAGGAGGTGTACACACCTTGCCTCAATATTCAGTTGTAAAAAATACAAAAACTTGAAATAAGTTGTGGTGAAACACAAATTTACTTGCTTGGTTTTCTAAGATTGATGTTTTCTTTACTAGGTTCTATAAAATTATATTAGTGTAGAATTTCCTGTAGATTCACAAGCTCATTCAATTTACTAAAGCACAAGACAAGAATCTCCTTCTACTTTCAACCAACAGAAGCCAATAGAACGATGAAAAAAATATGTTCAAGAAGAAGGCAAATCAATGGAACATAACACAATAAGTTTTCCTAGAACATATCAATGTGCTTGGACCTATCAGGAAAAACTGGATTTTCAGAGAGTTTGATACAACTCTAATTATCGTAGTAAATCATTGTCGGATCCATCTGCTTACCAAACATACCAACCAGAATCTTCCTCATCCAGATGGCCTCACATGTTGCCTGACTCGTAACCATATACTCTGCCTCTATCGAACTGAGTGCACCCGATCTCTATTTCCTGTTGTACCAAGAAACTCTTGCCGACCCAATACTGAATATCCCTTTTGATGTGCTCTTCCTGTCGGATGGACTCTCTACCCAATCTGCATCCGTGAAACCTTGAAGCTTCACCCCCTCTGTCTATTTGTACCACAATCCGTATTGAGTAGTGCCCCTAAGGTATCTCAACACATGGTTTATCGCCTTCCAATATATCTTGGTAGGCCTAACCATTGCTTGACTAAGCTAGTTAACTGCATAACATAAATTCGGTCATGTGTTCACCAAGTACATGAGTGAACCCACAAGCTGCTTGTAAACAGTAGCTTCCACTACCTCTACCGAAGTAGCGTCCTCCTTCCTCTAGTTACCAGCTAGAGGAGTCTCCATAGGCTTGCAACTCTCCATGTGGAACCTCTTGAGTATCTCGTTGGCATACTTTCCTTGAGACATAAACAACTCCCCATCACCCTGCCATACTTCCATGCCCATAAAGTAATGCATGAGCCCCAATTCCTTCATCTCAAACTCTCTTGCAAGGTCCTCCTTGCAATATTTGATCAACTGATCATCACTTGTAAGTATGAGATCATCAACATAAAGTAAAATGATCAATAATTTACCTTCCACCACTATGTGGTACAGGTTCACATCCACTTTACTCTTTGTGAAGCCCAACCGGGTGAACTAGATGCCTATCCTAGTGTACCAAGAACGAGGTGCTTACTTCAACCCATACAATGCTCTCTTGAGACGACACACATGCGAATCATGGTCGAAGGTTTGAAAACCTTCAAGCTGCTCTATGTACACCTCTTCCCCATTCGTGCAATTAAGGAAGGTTGTCTTTACATCCATCTAATGTATCTTCCATCCCATCTGTGCTGATAGTGCCAATATAGATCTGATCAACAAGTACCTTTCAACATGAGAAAAGGTCTCATCATAGTCAATCCCCTCTATCTGTGAAAAGCCACGGGCCACAAATCTAGCCTTATTCTTCTCCACACTACCATCTGCAGCTTGCTTTACCTTATAAAGCCAATGGGAGCTCACCACAAACTTATCCTTTGGTCTTGGGACCACATCTAAAACACTGTTACAAACTATGGAGTCATACTCCTACACCATGGCATCAACCCAAACTGGTCGCTGCACTAATTCATCAAAGGAAGATGGCTTTGTCACAACAAATACGCTCATAAGAGCCATGTATCTAGTGTACCTTTCAGGTGACATTCTCTATTTGCATTGTGATGTGGGTGCTCCCACATTCTCTCTAGCATCCGACATCAATCTATCTACCTCTTTGGTGTTATTTCTCCCATCTCTGAAAGACTCTGCCTAAGTTGACGTCTCCACTCTTGGATCCTCTGCATGTGGCTTCTCCACATCAATCTAAGGCTCCTCAACCTTAGGAGCTAAAATCTCCTCAACCGCATGTAGTTGAATCTCCCTCTCAAGGGAAACTCGCATGGCCTTCTCCTCATTGAATCTGGCATCCCTGCGAACCACTGTCATCCTACTAGTAAAAAAGTACACATGATAGTTGTGAGGTGTATCAGTGTACCCCACAAATATCCCCAACTCAGTTGTCGATTCAAGCTTCTTTCATGCATCTGGAAATATACGATGACCCAAAAACCCTGAAGTGACCAACATCTGCCCTCTTACTAGAATAAGCCTCCTCAAGTGTCTTCATCCCAAGTATCTGATGCAGGCTATGGTTCTGAACATAAATTGTTGTGGTGCATGCCTCAGCCCAGAAGTGTAGTGGGAGACCCTGATCATGCAACATTTCCCTCGTTGCCCCTACTATGCTTTTGTTCTTCCACTCAGCCACCCCATTCTGCTGAGGGTTATGGGGTGTCCTCAACTTCTGTTTAATCCATTCCAGTACACAGAAGTTCTTAAAGTCATTTGAGACATACTCACCACCATTATCACTCTATAGAGATTTAACCTTCTTTCCCGACTCTTTCTCCACAAATGATTTAAACTCACAAAACTTTATGAAGGTTTCATCCTTTTTCTGTAAGAAAAATATATAGCATTTTCGAGAAAAGTCATAATCAAATATAACATAATACTTGTGTTTGGTCATGGATGTTGTCGAGAATGGTCCACACACATCTGAATGGACTTGCTCTAGAATAGCCTATGTTCGACTATCTCTGTCATTAAAGGAAGACTTGGTCTATTTACCCAAAGTACACCCCTTGCATGTATCAACTTTCTCTAGCATACCTTTGGGATAACGGTGGAGATTTATTGGATGATTTTCAAAGCCCCATGATGTAAGTGACCTAATCGCCTATGCCACAACTTGCCAACATCTTGGCTCTGTACCATCTCTGCTTTTGTGCTCAAAGAAACACAATCTTATACCTCCAGCTTAAAGAGATTCTTCACCTGAATCCCTATCTTCTTTACTTGACCCGTGGCTATGTGTCGAAGGAATTCCTTTCCTTTCAAAAAGATCACATCATAGCTTCTATCCTCAAGCATGGTAATGGATACCAAGTTCTTCTAATTACCATACACTTCCCATCATTTATGACACCATGCATACAATGAGGGAAAATTCCAATTCGAATTGAGAGGCCAAAGCTTCATCCGCCGCTCCTCTTGAGGGATTCTTCTTGGACTTCTTGAGTAGACAATTTGTAGTAAAATGGCCTGACTCGTGACAATGAAAGCACTTAACTTTCATCATTGTTTTCTTCTTACCTCCATGGAAAGAATCTGATTTAGAATGGGAAGCTTTCCATTTCCCCTTCTTCACCTTAATTGCTCAGCACAGTTCTCTTCATTATTAGTCTTTGATGAAGAACCATCCCTAGTGTTCCTCCTAATCTCCTCCTGAATCAAATCCGACCATATGCGTTCCTAATCTAGTAGCTTCTCATGACCATTGACAAAGTCCTGATAACTATGCCAACTCTTTGGCAGTCCGAGAAGAGCAAGACTCACCATATCATCCTCGGTAATCGTGATTCCAACACTTCCAATTTCATCACGACATTGAATGAACTTGGTTAAGTATTTTGGAATAGTCTCGCCTTTTTCCATTTTGATTTTTCAAAGCTTGTCCTTTAGTGCCAATTTCCATTAGTCACTATTGTTCTGATACAAGTCCATCAATGCTTTCCACATATCATACAAAGTTTCCTTTCCATGGAGACTGGAGATAATGTGGTCTCGAACTCCCTCAAGGATTATCCACCTTGCCTTCGCCACACATTTCTTTCATTTGGTCAGATTATGTGCATTCAATGTTGTTGGCTTAGGAATTTCTTGATCAACGAATTCCTTCAAGCCATTATCCTCCAGCACTACCTCCATTCTTTCCGTCCAAGATATATAATTCAAGATGCCTTCCAAGGGATACTCGAGCCACAAACCGTAGAACGTCATCTACAAATCCTGAAGTATGTATTGCAAATTCAAATTTCACCTGTAACCCAAAAATCAAAATTTTGAAATCTCCTCTAGTATATTGAATTCAGCTTCGATACCATGTAGAATCTCTTGTAGATTCACAAGCTCATGCAATTTACTAAAACATAGGACAAGAATCTACTTCTACTTTCAACCAATGGAAGCCAATCGATCAATAAAAACAATATGAACAAGAAGAAGACAAATCAATGATACATAACACAATAAGTTTTCTTGAGAAAAGTCATAGCTCAAAACCCTGCCTATCTGTATTGCATTAAATCATAAATATGAGTGAAGATACAAAGCTTGTTTTCACAAGAACAATTTTGCACAAGTATGCTCAATTGTCTACCTCACAAGCTCGTTATTAGCCAACACTTAGTCAATTTCCATTCTCTGCCAAGCCCATATTTCCTTGCGCAATTCCTAGGATGAATAACCCATATATAAATGGAATTCATGCTTCCAAACTACACAATCCAAACATAGGTCCTTCTCTAATTGCATGCATGATATTTACAACTTAGTAAATCAAACAATTGATAGTACATTGTCCTTGGACCCCTCAAATTTAGTGAGAACATATGCATGACTATAGAAAGACTTGAAATTGCTAAGCTAATTAAGTTAATTAAACTTAATTAACTATTTAGAAATTGCTATGTGAATAGAATTCGATTTTAATTCTCATTTTAATTGAAGGACAAATTAAACTCGAATTTCTTGTTGCCATTTCTCAACAATTAGCAACTAATTCCTTTACTATGTTCTATAAATTTATATTAACAATTTATTTCTTTGCCTAGTTTTATAAATTTTTATAAAACTACTATTGCTAGAGAACTGGTTTATGGTGGATTTCAAAAATTGGATTTTGCTATTTGCAAATTTTCATTTTTCGTTGTATTGACTTTACATGCTTGCACCTATAGTTGTGCTTGAATACAATAATTATGCATTGGATTTTCGCAATTTTTTTTTTCTTTTCTATTTCGGTAGTTATAGAGGTATAAGAAGACTCTGGGTTTGCGAAATTTACAGTTTTATTTATTACATTGAAAGTGCAAATTATTTTGTTTAGATTTTCCAAATTCCTAGAATTATGTAACAATTGCACCATTTGTTACGAATAAGATACCAATTAATCCATTGATTATTGACTTTTTCGATAATGAAAATAATCGCATGGAATCATTCGATAACACTTATTTTTCGACGATATCCAACGATCGAGACAATTGGTTGAATCCTGTGAAACTATCTGATCAGAGCTCATTGATAGCTTCTTTTCACGGAGCAAATACGCTCCAATTTTTTGATTATTTGCATCATACTCGGCCAAATTATAGGAATAGATTACCTTCTGATATGAAAAGATTTTATATAAAAAGGAATAATTTTACATATGGACAATTATTCAATCTTTTGATCATCCACAACAATCTATCTTCCTTGCCCATTGGTGAAATAGGACCCGTTCACTCAGAAAAAGAGACTATTTCATTCATCAAATCACAAGTATCTAACATATTATTACCTAAATATTTAAAACGAAAACGAAGTGGTGACCAAACGTTTGTATTAATCTATGATTTGTACAGATCCTTCAATTTACTAACTCGATTGAATCCATTCGTTCGTGAAAAGAGATATCTTTCTTCGATCGAAGAGATTTCTACAACGCCTTTAACAAAAGAACAAATAGTCAATTTTGAAAAAAATTTTTGCCAACCTTTTTTTAAAAGATCCGATTCAGAAGAAAACAACTTTGATCAATGCTTTAAAAGGACTGTTACCCCTACCTCCACTCGGACCAAGACATCACTTTTACGGAAAAAAGTTAAAGTTTTTGAAAATATTTTTTATTTTGTACCATATTCAATTCTTTAGGTTTGTATTGAATTGAAAAATAAAGGATGTTCATTCAGTCGTCTTGTTTTATAGGAAATCTCCTCCAGATAAAAAAAAATTTATGATGAACCTATATGACCAATCGTATATCAATACTCGAATACGCTATCTCTAACATATGTTCATTCATAGATCAGGATATTTTTCATATATATATATGAATGGAATAGAATTTCCTTTTGGGATGCCTTGATGGTGAAATGGTAGACACGCGAGACTCAAAATCTCGTGCTTAAGAGCGTGGAGGTTCGAGTCCTCTTCAAGGCATAATATTGCTCATGCTTATTGAATGAGCAATATTATGGCAAATCTCGTAGAGTATCTCAATAGATTGAGATAGATTCTCTGTTGATACGAGGTATTCCGACGATCGATTACCTACAAGTTAACGCTGTTGGAATAGGACAGTGGATCACAGGTAGGATCAGATCTTCTCTACCTAATGAGGAGTCCATTCCGAATACACCCTCGTATTATGAGGTATATTTCATTAAGGACACAGATTGAGAAGATCGATACATAGATTGACCAGATACCACCTCTATCAAGATCTTGCAATATACGGGAGTTACGACCGAACCTCACCAACTATATCCATGTCGGATCCTGTGACTCTATCCTTTCCTCTCTTCAAATAGTGTGGAAAAAAAATAATGCTAGAACCGAAATCGAGGAAATAAGGAGTAAGCATAGTCTAGTTAACTTAATGAGATATTATTAGACTATGCTTACTCTTACATGGTCGAGATCTCGGAGTGAGGTAATTCTATTTTAGGTGTTTTGAATTTTACAAAAATACATTGTTTTTTTATTATAATTGAAGTTTTATGTATTACATGGAGTGTTTGTGTTGCATTATTTAATTCCTCAATTAGGAAAACCAATTTTGCAGCATGCAGTTTTCAATTTTGGAGATTTTAATTTTAAAACTAATAATATATATTTATAAATAATATATTAAATATTAAATATTAATATATATGTATGTATGTGGTTAATGTTTTTGTTAAATTGAATTTTTTATAAATAACTATTCAAACTTAATATTATTTTGGCTAACAAATATAGTTTGGGTTTTACTGCTGACAAATTTCTTTATTATTTAGTCATTATCATTTAAATATATTGATTTTATATCTATGAAAAGATGATAAGATAATAGATGTTTTCTTAAGATGATAAGTAAGCAGGTTTCAAGATTTCTTCATCCAAATATTATTAACTTTTTATATGATTTCTTTAAAATTTTATTTGATTATTTATTTTTTAATTTCAATTATTTAATCCTATGATATTATAATTACTACACATTTCTCTATATTTTATATATAAAGCTCAATATTCACCTTAATGAGTTGTAAAACTTAATAGTCACTATAATGAGTTCTAAAGTACACTTTTAAATTTGCATATTTTGAAGTCTCCTATGATTTATAATTTAATAGTGTGAATTTTGTCTTTCACATGGATGGTCTCACAAGATTGTTACAATATGGGTTAAAGCTTGGATTCTTAAAAACTTTTATTTTTTAGGCTCTTTTCATCGTGTTTAAGTTACTTTTTCTTTTAATTTTTATTTCTTTAAGCGAAACTTATATTTTAACCATGAGATTTTAAAAAACAATGAAATTAACACATTTGTTTAAAGATATTTTTTTTGGTAATTTAAAAGTCTTTTGGATGGTCTACTACATCTCAAGTTCCACAGCCTCATAAAGAAGATCTTAATTTTTATTTGAATGAGGATTTAAATATCTTGGGGCACAATGAATAATTTGATATCTTCATTAATGGAAAAGAAACTATAGTTAGCTGCACTAGATGCCTTGTTGCTAATGTCCCTAACTGCCCTTGACTCATCCGTGTTGCTGTGCTTGACTCATCAATGGTGGAATGGAATAGGGTATATGACATAACATATGACTCATCAACGATGGAATGGAATAGGGTATATGACATAACATATGGAAAGATGTCAAAGAAAGAAAAATCTTAAATATTTAAAGTTTATGCTTTTATGTTTATGTTTTTAATGGTGTTGTGTTTTGACAATTACCTTTTTGTGGTGAAACTATCTAAAATTTAGTTTGTTTACATGATGATATTGAATGTACTTTTTAAACATTTACATATTTTATGCACATTATGTTTTTTGTTTGAAACTTATTTCATAAAGATTGTTTTGTTAATGAGATTGGCATTGAAGTGATTTAAATGGAAAACATGGTATGTGTATTTCAATTTTAGTTAAATTAAATTTTATTGTTTAATTTAATTGCAGTAATATCTACATTTACTATCTTTATATAAGAACAATTACTAATATGATTTACAGAAACCATTTAATGATAGATAAAAAGACTTATCAAATTTAACCCTCATGATAATACATATAATTATCCGACAAAGGTTTCCCTTCACCTTTTAAAAATTCACAGAAGAAGCAATTTCATTGACCCTAAAACATCCCTGAAATTGGACCAGAATAAGGGATTGATAAAGGTGTTGTTACCTTTGGCATTTGAGATGATACAGTTACAGTGCCTAAAAATGGCAGAGAAGGAATGAAGAGCTTAAAGAGAATATTCTGATTCAAGGTTGAAATCTTGACATATGGTTTTCTGAGAAGTTGTTTTCGAACATCCTACCATGCTTGTTACAACACTAAAGTAGCATGCAGGGGCTTGAAAGGTGACTTGCGCATGGCACAATATCAAGATGGGTATCAGGAACACGAGGAAAAAGTAGCATGCAGGGGTGTAAGAAAATATTTGTTTAAGATTTGGCGCAGTTTCAAATACATTGCATGTACATATGTACGTATATAAAGATTTCAGACCCAGCATAAGCATAAAATGTGAAAACCCATTTATAGTATAGTATGAATTATCAAGTTCATTATTTCAATTTTATAAGTAGGCAGAGTACATGTTTATTTTCGAATGTAAAGGGAAGATTAATTCGATTGAAAACTCTATTGAAGCATTTTGACTTCATCATGGAAAAAATATATGCGAATTATCTTATTTATGAATAATCAGATATATTTAAAACTATTATTTATAGAAAATATGATTAAAGATATTAATACATATTAACTTGCAAAAATTGTAGTTTATGTCTAATTATACTTCGCAGAATCAATTTTGATATTATGAAACATAAGTGATTGGAGACTTTATAGTTATTCATATTGTTGTTGAAGATTTCTGGAATAGAACTATGTAGTTTCGTTTAGGATGGTAACTCCATTCATCATCCAGGACTAGAGATTGAGTAAACGAGTGCTAAAAAAACCTATTTATAGGAAAATTGAAGAATGTATCCGCTTAGTGAGTAAATGAGTGCTAAAAATCCTGTTTATAGGAAAATTGAAGAATGTATCCGCTTAGTGAGTAAACAAGTGCTAAAAAGTCTATTTATAGGAAAATTGAAGAATGTATCCATTGGGTTAACCGTCAAAAAATATAATTAGTAAGATAACATGGAAATAATAGTGAGACATTGTTTGGCCGAATTTCAGAATTAAATAATAAAAGTTAGTTAAAAGTTAATGATGAAAACAAGTTTAAATTTAAATAATCAATAATATTGAAACAAGATATAAAAGATATTAGTAGATAAAATAGGCATAGTCTAACTTATAGACAAAAATAGTGTTTTTCATCGGAATTCACTAAAATCTGACAATACAATTTCAAGATTTTTCGCTATTTAAAATACACTTTTGAATGCATAAATGGATTCAACATGCTTGAAAGTCCATGGACACTCTAATTATGTAGATTAAATAATTTAAACTCAAGTTTTTAAAAATATTTGTTTTTGATTAAAATTGACCAGAAAATGGTCGTGAAAAAAGCCATTTTGTCTATAAGTTAGACTACACTGATAAAATATGAATTAATTTAGCTAAGAACTGAAAATAAAAATTCAAATACGAATTAAAAAGTAGATGATTGAGATTTGAAATTAATAACTAAATAATTAAAATAACCTAACACATGTTAATCAAATTTCAAATATTTTTTTTAAATAAAATTAATAATTAAATAATTGAAGATAATAAAAGTCTTGTCCAAATTAAAATTAAAAATCTCAAATAAATTTTTAAATTTAATTTTGGTATCGCTAAAATTATAAGGATTCATAAAAGGAGAAAAGATGAAAGATAGAGATGATTAAATCATGCTGGTTGAACATAAAAAGGTTAGAATATTAAAAATATTAAAAATAATTAAACAATTAATACAATTAAAAATAAAAATTAATAAAATTCAAATGAAATTAAACATTAGAAATTTAAAATTTTTAAAGATAATAAATTAAGAAATTGTTAAAATAGTCAAAATTTCAATTGAGGAATAAAATATTTAACATTAATTTTAATAGTTTTTAATTAAATGAATAGGAAAGTATAGATGGGATGGGCCTTAGGGATGGGTGGGGAAGAGGATAATTAAGGGAGAGCCAAGAATTAATGGGTGAGATGGCAGATGACAGGTAGGGTCACGTATAGTTGATACCAACCATAACAATATCTCAAAGTCTAATATCAACCATAATAGTATCTCAAAGTTTGTTATGGTTGAACACTCCTATGAATCCAAGCACCTAATTTGTTTCGATCAATCCAAAATCGTAGCCTATGGTCCATTCTATAACTCTATCTTATCCATGAAAGCCTATGGTCCATTCTATAACTCTATATTATCCATGATGCTCTCGAAATTGAGAAGAACCCTCATAGTTTCAATAGGGAAGATGGTTACAAGCTTAATCAATCCTGGAAACATGTCATCTACCATCTCACCTATTGATTCTCGTCCCTCCTTTAGTTATCCTCTCCCTCGACCCCTCCTGTGACGCCCTCGAGTCTCGGGCAGGCGTGCACGATGGGCGGACGCCCCGTGCACGACGACGGGCGCGTTTTGGCACGACGACGGGCAGTGCGACGAGCGGATGCGTGAACCTCCGACACTTGGGTAACCCGTGCACGACGGGCGGGCGACCCGTGGGCGACCCGTGCACGATGGGCGGGCGATCCGTGGGCGACCCGCGCCCGATGGGCGGACGGCCCGAGCGGCAAACGATGCGGTGGACAGCATGGTTGGACGCGGGCACAGTTCGACAAGGCGGGCGCGATGCAACGAAGTTGATGGACGCGGTTCTACGGTTCTACAGGCGAGCGCGGGGACGGCCACCCGACGAGCGGGTGCGGCCACCCGACAATGCGATGAGCTACAGGGCGGTGCGACGAACAGTAGTTGCGGTGCGATGTTATATGCGAGCCATGAGTGCGACGAAGAAATGTATGTGCGGCAACATAGAAGAATGCACGAAGGCTTAAGAAAATAATGCGATGGAATAAGAGCGGCTTATACCATGCGTTGGAGGAGACTTGCATAAGGCAAGCCGACTTACACTTAAGCTTAAGTGTGGGCGTACATGCGTTGATATGGGGGTTGGCCAGGGGCTGTACACCCCCTCTAAAATACATGTGTAAACATATTGTATAGTGGCTTGAACGCATATACAAATATGTGAATTAATTAAAATTAAAATATAACATAATAATATAATACGTGGGCTTTATATGTTATTTGGGAGGTCGGCCATAAGTTAAGCAACCCCCTTAAAACATAAGGAAGCATGTGTATATATTGGTGGAGGATGAGCTCATTCTCATCATCACACTTCGCTCAAGTCTTCCTTCGCATAAGGACAAGAGAGAAGTGCGAAAGTCTTAGAAGATGCGCATTCCTCATGCGCATAAGGAATAAGAAGGAGTTCGCATATCTTGGTCGGGTTATGTGAAGTGTTGGTTCGGTTGAGGGAGTTTTATACATGGATTTGTGCAGAAACGAATAGTAGAGTCTCGGTGGTTGTGGGAACGCCCCCTTACTATTGCGTTGGCACATGTAATTGCTGTAAGGTTGAATTATTCTAAGTGTTGCCCGCGGATGTTGCCCGGCACACTTGTTGTAAATTGAAGGTTTTCATAATATATTATATCGGGCAGACTTTTACCGGGAGTTGCCCCTCTCGTTCTAAATTGTTGTTTGCAATTGTCTTTCGGTTTAATTGCATATAATGATGTTAAGAATGGTTATGAAGATTTATGAAGATTAATGCTTATGATTATAAGTGAAGGCATGTTTATATCGGTTTAAAGCTGATTATATTGGTTAAGGCGTAGTCCATAAACGTTAACTTGTCAAAAAGGGAGCGTTCGGTGGTGCTGCACCCCGCCAGGCACGGTCAAAAAAATTACCGTAGGCTTGGGGGCGTGACAGGTGGTATCAGAGCCAGGTTGCTCGTGGAAGTTTTCGAGATTCGGTTTAAGCAAGGTTGCTCGTGACAAGGTTATGGAGAATAGTTTGGGTTAGATAGACTTGATGGTTTGTGGTAAAACCGTTCAAGTCGTGGTAGACATGGATGTTGCACATAGCTTTATGACTACATGGTTAGCAAAAGAGACAAGGCTGGCATCTATTATGAAGATCGAGACAGTGGGCTCTAGAGCTAAGGTGGTCGGTTTGGTACACAACGTACCTATACAGGTAGAAGGATGGAGAGGTCGGTTAGACTTCATAGTGATGAAGTTAGAAGGCTTCGACATGATACTTGGACGAGATTTCTTGAAGGGCAGCAAAGCTGTTGTTGACCCCTTCCAGGATGAAGATGTTGCAAGCTTGACTACGATGAAGGAAGAACTTGAGGATGATCAGGTTGACCCAGAATCGTGCAGGTTATCAACATGTATGGACGAGGTCACTCACATGGAAGAATCACATGATGATGAAAACTCGATGGAGGCAAAACTTGAAGATGATCAAGTTGAACCAGGATCGTGCATCTTATCGACATGGATGGGTGAGGTCACTCATATGGAGGAGCCTCATATTGATGAAGTAAGTATGGATACTTGCGTTTCATTTGGGCATTTGGTAGATGGACCGTGTGCAGTGAAGAGCAAGATCAGCTTGCCTAAGCAAGGAGACATCTTACCACGGATGGCTATGATGGAACCTTGTATGGAGAAGCAAGGATTGTCGACTGGTGCAGGACTTGTTGGGGCTACTTGTGACCTTATGGTTGGAGGTGCAAAGGCTCATGACAAGGGCGGAACTTGATGATTGTTGTGGATGATTGGGTCATGCTTTAGCCATATGGCTAGGTGCCCGGCATGACTCATGGACAGGTTGAAGGGCACACCCTTGGGTGGACTTCTCATGGCCGAGACCAAGAGATAGTCTTGGTGAACCTTTGGTGGAGGAGCTATGGAGAAGGGACTCGTGATGACATGATGATATGGTTGGTGACCGAGTTCACTAAACCGAAGATGACAGCTTGGATGGAGTTGTGAGCAGACCATGGAGCATTCCTACCGCATGGAGGCATATTGTATGCTTGCCGAGTGTTGGATGGCTTGTGGAGCTCATGATGATATGAGATCATTGTGACTTTGGGGACTTCATACATGGTGGACTTAGAGGATTTGAAGCATTGAGGAGCCGAGGTCGGGAGACTTTGATGCAGTATGGGATGCATACTTCCAAAGTACATGTATGGGCATGGCTTGGAAGGGTGACTTGATGTGGAGGATCGACATGAGACACTTTGGAGCAATGGAGTTATGATGATGATGCCTTGGTGGATGTACTTGGGCATGGGTTGAGCCGAGACTCAACTACTTTTCGCACATGATGATGTTGGGATAGATGTGGCTGATCACTTATAGCACATTGACACCAACACTTCGTGGACAGCATGTTGCAGATGAGATGGATGGAGTTTTCATGGACCTGAGCATGGATTATGGGTGTTGACACATGACCGGGATGTGTAGCACTTATACATGGGCAGTTTGCACATGGAGATGACTTGATGGAGACGAGGCCTTATATATGTTGCAGTGATGTTTGCCTTATATGGAGGGGTCTACATCATGGTCGATGCAGTCTTGGTAGAGAGCTACTAAGATGGTGTGTTGTCGAGGACGACAACGATTTCAGGTGGAGGAGAGTGTGACGCCCTCGAGTCTCGGGCAGGCGTGCACGATGGGCGGGCGCCCCGTGCACAACGACGGGCGCTCCTTGGCACGACGACGGGCGCGTTTTGGCATGACGACGGGCAGTGCGACGAGCGGATGGGCGAACCTCCGACACTTGGGCGACCCGTGCACGACGGGCGGGCGACCCGTGGGCGACCCGTGGGCAACCCGTGGGCGACCCGTGCACGATGGGCGGGCGATCCGTGGGCGACCCGCGCCCGATGGGCGGACGGCTTCCACAAGGCGGGCGCAATGCAACGAAGTTGATGGACGCAGTTCTACGGTTCTACAGGCGAGCGCGGGCACGGCCACCCGACGAGCGGGTGCGGCCACCCGACAATGCGACGAGCTGCAGGGCAATGCGACGAACAGTAGTTGCGGTGCGACGTTATATGCGAGCCATGAGTGCGACAAAGAAATGTATGTGCGGCAACATAGAAGAACGCACGAAGGCTTAAGAAAATAATGCGATGGAATAAGAGCGGCTTATACCATGCGTTGGAGGAGACTTGCATAAGGCAAGCCGACTTACACTTAAGCTTAAGTGTGGGCGTACATGCGTTGATATGGGGGTCGGCCGGGGGCTGTACACCCCCTCTAAAATACATGTGTAAACATATTGTATAGTGGCTTGAACGCATATACAAATATGTGAATTAATTAAAATTAAAATATAACATAATAATATAATACGTGGGCTTTATATGTTATTTGGGAGGTCGGCCATAAGTTAAGCAACCCCCTTAAAACATAAGGAAGCATGCGTATATATTGGTGGAGGATGAGCTCATTCTCATCATCACATTTCGCTCAAGTCTTCCTTCGCATAAGGACAAGAGAGAAGTGCGAAAGTCTTAGAAGATGCGCATTCCTCATGCGCATAAGGAATAAGAAGGAGTTCGCATATCTTGGTCGGGTTATGTGAAGTGCTGGTTCGGTTGAGGGAGTTTTATACATGGATTTGTGCAGAAACGAATAGTAGAGTCTCGGTGGTTGTGGGAACGCCCCCTTACTATTGTGTTGGCACATGTAATTGCTGTAAGGTTGAATTATTCTAAGTGTTGGCCGCGGATGTTGCCCGGCACACTTGTTGTAAATTGAAGGTTTTCATAATATATTATATCGGGCAGACTTTTACCGGGAGTTGCCCCTCCCGTTCTAAATTGTTGTTTGCAATTGTCTTTCGGTTTAATTGCATATAATGATGTTAAGAATGGTTATGAAGATTTATGAAGATTAATGCTTATGATTATAAGTGAAGGCATGTTTATATCGGTTTAAAGCTGATTATATTGGTTAAGGCGTAGTCCATAAACGTTAACTTGTCAAAAAGGGAGCGTTCGGTGGTGCCGCACCCCGCCAGGCACGGTCAAAAAAATTACCATAGGCTTGGGGGCGTGACACCTCCCTTGGGGCCCATCCCCTCTATATCTTCCTATTCTTTTAATTAAAACCATTAAAATTAATGTTAAATATTTTATTTCTTAATTGAAATTTTGACCATCTTAACAATTTCTTAATTTATTATCTTAAAAAAAAACTATTTTTTTTAATATTTTAACTTTTTAAGTTCAATGTACCCCTTTATATATATATATAAATGAAATTTCATCCATACATGTGGGTTAGTTTAATTTTAAATCTCAACCATCCATTTTATTGATTCGTTTTGAATTCTTACTTTTTCAACTCTTGTTAAATTAATTCATATTTCATCATTAACTTTTAACTAATTTTTATTTTTTACTCTTCAAATCCGGTTAAACAATGTCTTACTATTATTTTCATGTTATTTTACTAATTATATTTTTTATTGTTAACCCAATGGATATATTCTTGTTGAATTGAGGCTTCTGTGATCCATATCAAGTTTAAGAGAAGGTCTTCAGCGAAAATCACAAGATAAATCATTTGTCGATGCGTTTCGAACCAGCTAGTGTGGTTTCGTCAGGACAAGTTGAAGAGACAGATCTAGCTTAGCATGTTAAATAGTATGAGCAGAGTCTCCAACGGCTATCTGGATTAACGGCTACTTTTGACCTTAGGACCAGAGTCAAAAATTATTATAATTTAATGGCAATTAGTTATATTAGGTAACCATTAAAAATATATAAATATATAAAATAATTTAAAGGTGTTAATGGTTAGTTAAAAATGTATTAAAAATTATAGGTTAATTAGTATTTAAAAGGGGAATAAATGTATATATATAAAAATAAAAAGTAATATACATAGAAGTAAGTTAGAATTTTAATACTCTCCAAAGGATATATTCTTCAATTTTCCTATAAATAAGAATTTTAATACTCGTTTACTCACTAAACTCTCTAATCCTTAATAATGAATAACATTGTTTTATTTTCTGCTCTCTTTTAGTTAGACGTTTTTATAGGTTTTAGGTTCTTTTTACCTAGCTAATAAGTTTCATTTTTGTATACATGTCCCCTACGTTAAGGAAACGAAGTTAGTTTCGAGACTTATCCAAATTTTTCAATTTTTCTTTTTGACCCAGGTAAATTGGAATTTTAAATAGCTATTAACAATATAAATGTTTCTTATTTTAATATAAAGATTTTGAATTTATAAAAAAATCAACCTTAATAAAATTAAATTTGAAAATAATATATATCTATATATTAAAATAATATATATCTATATATCAAAATATATTTGACAATAATATATATCTATATATATTAAAATATATTTGACGCTAATTTGATCAAAGATATAAGCATAATTCATATTAAAAAATAGATAATATAATATTTTTAACATAATTTATATTAAATATAAATAATTTAATTTAAAAAAATAGATATTTTAATATTTTTAACCTAATTCATATTAAATATAAATAATTTAATTTTTAAAAATAGATAATTTAATATTTTTAACCTAATCCATATTAAATATAAATAATTTAATTTTTAAGTTTCCATTAAAATGATGTGAATTAATTTAACAAAATAATTTAATGTTTAAGTTTCTATTACAATCATCAATTTAATAATATAGTTATTGGTAATAATTATTTTATAATTATTTATGATATTTATATGGGAAAATTCACTTAACAAAGATATATTATATGGTTTTTTATTATAATTTCAATTTTTAAATTTTTTTAAAGTTAAATTGTTTTTATTAATTAGTAAAATAGGGCATCACTCTTACCATATTTATTGGCCAATAGATATAAACTAAAACAAACATTTAGTCATCTAAATATCCTTAATAACCAAAACTTGATAGAACATATAAACAAGAAAACATTCAAAATCAAAATGCAACCTACAATCATTAAAATTCAAAAGAACTAACTGGAGTAGGATTACTAGGACCATAACCCAAATATGGAGGGGGTTTAAAGTCATATTGGTCATGCTCCATGTGTGCAAGAGGGCCTTCAAGGCAATCTAATTTCTTTTGGATTCTTACTTGACCTCTTTAGAGACTGACCAACCAGTTTTGCAAATGTCATTGATTATGTGGGAGATCGTTCATGAAATTATAATTGCATTTCAGTTTTCATGGTGATCCTTGCTGAGACATTCCAAAAGATAAATTGTTTGGCTAATTTTATTATCCAAGATTTCCAGTGAGGGGGCTTGAACAATGCTTCCCAGATTTTGTTGGGGGTGTTGGTCGGCTGCTTCTCCTAGGTCACGATCGCCCAACCCATGGCAATCAAGCTAGTGCCCATTCCCCACTACCCCCTTTGTCCCATCCTCAATGTGACATTATGATTGTGCTCACGGTCCAATTGACCTAGGGTCTAAAAGAAACACATTTTTTACTGCTAGCATAACCTTTGTTATTCCAATCTTTCAGGACCAGACCACACACTTCCAAATTATCGTTGTGGACTATATCTTTCAACGGTCTCTGGAGGACCTAAGAAAAGGCCACTCCCTTGACTCGCAACCCCCTGACAACTAATCAAACACAAAAAAGAGTTGTCGCACCAAATTCTACCTTGTTTTTAGGCCTCCAACCCCAGGAAATAAACCCAAAGTTCATGGGCTTCCAACTAACAAAGCCCAACCCAAAGCAACATTTGACAAATGTAGGAACAAAATTCCCCCAACTAATATAAAATGAATTGCAAGGTAACTCTTTTCTTATTCTTTTTGTCCTTTGATATTTCTTTTAGGACATACCCTCTTTACATTTTTTTAATTTTAATATGGAAAAAATTTGCAGAAAGCAAAGGTATGTACAATATTACAAGACTTTACCTCAACCAATTCAAAATTATGAATCTTATCATTATAGAACTCTAACACTTTCACAACCCAGCTGAGTTTTATGTGTTGTTGGTGGGTATCCTTTGTCTTTATGTTCATGATATGATCCATCATATATTATTTAATGTAGTCATGGTTGAGTTATGTGGGGGCCCAATTTCTCAACTTCCTCTAAGTTTTCCAATAGAGGTGGAAAATATGGTCAAAGTAGCTCCACATTAAATAGTAGATGCAAGCCAAGGAAAGGAGGAATACACAATTCCAAAGCATTTTCACCCAGAAACTTTATGATTGTGTAATACTGATATTAGAGTGTTCTAAGCTTACTATGGGGGGCTATGGGGTGCTTTTTTTGTAAATGTAACCACACCTTATCACAAACCCAAAACTTATGTGGAACCCTATGTTGGTTGTGTCATTGCTTGCACTTGGCATTGGATTTTTATAGGATATCATAGACCTGTTGTTGGAGGTGTTGGATCCCTTCAATAAATTCGGCTACCCAATCTGCCTCAATACGAGCATGGGAGGACACTATGAATGAAGATGTAATAGACATGGCTAAATTAATGAGGGCCAATGGTTGGAACCCCAAGAACAATTGAAAAGGATTGTGGCAAATAGATATATATGGAGGGCTCTATTATACATATGGAAGGATTTGGAAAAATGTACACAAATTATTGAAGTTATACTTACACAATATATGCATAATCATCTTGTTGACTACTTCTCTTTGTTCATTTGGTTGGGATGAAATCCAATTGAATTGGTCAACTTGGTATCCATGAGAGACCATAGGCTATACCAAAAGGTGATGAGGAACCTATGTCCCTATCTAAAATAATGGTTTGAGGTAGCCCATAATGAACCTAACTTTCTCAAGGGAGAGTTTAGTAATGGCTTTAATTATGATATTCTTCTTGCATGGTGCAAAAATAACCATCTTAGAGAACCAATCGACAACCAAAAACACATAATCATTACCATGCTTAGTGTATGGAAAACCTAACATGTGGTCCATGATGACTGACTCCTAGGCTTGTCTAGGGTAGGTATAGGAGTGTATAACCCCTCCTTCTTAATGATTAGTTTAGAAACAACATAGGCATTGTGTGATCTATATCTTGCTAGAAATCTTCTTGAAGCTTTGGCCAATAGAAATACTTTTGAAGTACTGTTGTAGTCTTCTCCACACCAAAGTGCCTTTCCATATGATTATAATGTTCCTCCTAGATCAACTTGGCATGCTCTATTTAAGGAACAAAAAGGTGGCATAGTGAGCATAAGAGCGCGTCCTAGAGGTGGAAGTCTAGAATTTTCTTTCTTATTATCAATATTTGGTATGTGGCAGTGAAGTAAGAGTCATTTTTGTATAGTTGTGGCCACCCAAAGGTCTTGTTCCCATAAGATTTGAGATTTTTGGTTAGCACCACAACTAAGGGTTGATAGAGGTAGTTTGTGACATGATTAGTGGTGTTAGCACTTGGATTGAACCTCAGGCTGAAGGAAGGCAATGCCAGGGTAACCACAAACCACGCTTAGCCAAGTAGCTATCCCTACTAAGCCAGGAGAGGGCTCTCTCCATAAGAATCTCAACCAAGATGACTGGATCAAGAAAATGATATTAGGCTAGGTATATTAGCACAAGTTTTTATTTGATTTTGAAGGGTTACGCTAGAGCACGAGGAGCCAAACAGTTAGGGAAAGGAAATTAGGTCAAAATTGCAGGGTTTCGATGGGTCAAGTTAGGCACAAGGCTCAACACTCTAGGATTTGATGGGTGAGGTGATTCAAGACAGGTGAGGAGCTACAAAGAACATGTAAGCAACATTGGTTCTTCCTAAACTGAAGAAAACATAGATTGTGAATATTTTCCCAAAATAGAGCATAAATATTATGGGTTTTGCTTATCAACTTGAAAACATTCACTTAAGAGCAATAAAATGATTGATGAATTACAAAAAAAAAAATAAAAAATTAAAATGTGATCACAATAGGGAAAAATGAACTGAACTTCATACCACATGGATCTTGAGGAAATAACTACAACTTTTCATTAATCTCCTACTAAAAATTGATATAGAATGATGTCTACTCAAAGCATAAGCATCCAACTAAGTCCAACCCATTACAATGAGAAAGAATAAGAAGATATAGACATTGTTTCAACCTCCTCCCATCCTCAGGGGTTGAATCCCTAAGATGAGGAGCTAATCTAACCAAAACTGAACAAGAAACTGGAATCTAGGCATCCTAACAACTTGCCTCTAAAAGTGAGGAAACTGATTCATTTGTCCTCAAGATGACTTTTAATCTAATTAATCTACCTTATAATACTTATTATCCATTATATTTACGTTCCTAGTCATCATTTAGATCAGTAAAACACCATTTATGAGAGGAAACTCAAAATTACAGTCAAGGCACAGTGAAACAGACACTCAGCACAATTTTTGTCGTATGTGCAATGCCCAAGCCCTATGAAAAACGCTTTTTGCAGGTCCACTTTGGAGGCCTTCCCTGTGTCCAAATTGAGCTCATGATAGCTCATTGGAAATATCTTCAAGTATTATTCCAGAACATCTTTAATTTCTTCATTTGAATCTCATTTTACCCCTCAAAAATGGATTCTCCCAAGACTGCTTCTGTGTGTCCAAAAAAGCGCAAAAAGGTCATTTTTGGGTGTTTTTTGACCTTTTAGTTGACCAGTTCTACTCTAAAAGCTTAGAAAATGCTCAGGGTGCATGTACTCATTATTCTAAATCCAAAAATTCTAACCATTTCTACATTGGATGCCCCTAGGAAAAGTGCAGTGCCACTGGAGCCAAAATTTATGTGTTAAGAAATGCCAAATTTTTCAAAAGACAAAAATTTTTCAAACCTTGCTCAAAATTTTATGGAAAACACCACCATCAAGTGTCTTGCTTAGCCAAGGAAGCTTCAGCAAGCAACCTAAGCCTATTATCCTCCTTTTTTTCCTTCGAGTGCTTGTTTTAGCCTTCTCTTCATTTTCTTGACCCTTATGTTGCAAATCTTGTTCCGGGTCCTGTAATGGCGAGCCATGTGCCTCATGATTCAATTGTCCCTGTTGGCCTTTTGGAGTAGCTTCTCCAAATGCAAATTGACCCTGTCAAGCCAAGTTTCTCTATCCTCCTCAATTTCCTTCTCAATTCTTTGTTTTGTAGTCAAGGTAGCCGATGTTTCTTCCTCTTGCATTGTTGATTTGCCCTTGTCACTTTGCCTCTTTGCTTTGAGAAGTTCCAGTTCTATGAGGAATTGTTTGTCCTTTAGCTGCTTGTTCTCTTGCTCAAGGTATGAAATGACATACTTAGCTCTCGCCAAGTTGTCCATCAGTGCTTGGATAAGTGCATCTTTTTCCCTTATGGTTATGTTTTCATTTGTTGCCTCATATTGGGCCTCCAAGTCAACTATCTCAATGCCATGATGGATGTGTGGCTATTTTGGTTCATCATCTTCCATCAAATCAAAATCTCTTTCCTCCTCATCATCAAGGCTTTCCTCTAGCGCCTTTTCCTTCCCCTTATGCAGTCGTTGCACCTGTTGTACTTGTTGTGTCGATGAAGAAGGCAAAGCCCCTTCCACATTTTGTGGAGCAATAATTTGCCTATGATCTGATGAAGAAGGCAAGGCCCCTTCCACATCAAGTGGAGAAAACACTTGCCTATCTATTGCAAGAAATTTTCTAGCCCCTCTCTGATATGTCTTATAGGCTTTTGGCTTGTCAATAACTCTAGTCTCTTTAACCTTCTCACTTTTCTTTACTTAGGGACTACCGGAAGGCCTTTTTGATTCTTGAGGAATTGGTGGAGGAATTTGAGGACCCTTGAAGATGTCATTGGAAATGAATGTCTCTCGGGAGATGTTAAGGAGGTTGAGATGATGTAGCAAAATCATCTTGATCAAGGAATAGTGATAGAGACTACTCATTTGTTGGGGGTATGGCCTTTTCTGTACAATATAGGACATCTTCTCAATGTTTCTGAATAAAAAATAAGGGATGCTCAACATTTTCACTCTTGTAAAATGCATAAGATGCCTAATGTGATAGGTGTACAATCTAGAAAATCTGCCTTCACATGTGAAATATTTCATAATGATCCTCATCATAGGGGCATATTTGTCTTCAAGGAACTTGAAAGGAAAAGTCCTCTTCTTTCCATTTCTGTACCTAGATTTGATGATTGGCTCATAATAGTGCTCATCCAAATCTTGTTCCTTATACCATTTCTCCCCCACATTTGGAATCCTTGTAGAATCAACAATGATGGAGGATGAGACTATAAATGTCACCTCGGCAAGAGTTACCTTGTTATCACATAAATTGGCTACAAAATGTCTAGTCAGCTCAGAATGATGTTGGACTCTTTCCACCCTCTCACAAAACTCATAACACCCTAGATGCCTGAAACAAGTGACAGTCATATGAGAAGCTTGTAACTCTCTGATGTTTGATGGTTCCTCCCTGATAATTCTGCCTCCCTTGTGTGGTTTTCTTTGATGCCGAGGTTCATCTCCCAAACTCTCATTGCCACTGTTTCCCTCCTCATAATCTCTATCATCTTTGTCCATGTTTTTCAAATTTGGAATCTGTGTAACCCTAGAGAAGGTAATGAAGGAGTAAGTATTTGTGATTTAGGGATAGGGGAAGGGGAGATGAACTTATGTGGTGTAGGATGGAATATAGTATGAAAATGAGAGGGAGGGTATTCTTTTTGATAGGGGTTGTTTAGTAAATAGGGTTTTAGGATTTTTTGCTTTGGGGATTTAGGGAATAAGGGATATGGAGGGTGTTGGCATTATGATGCATGTGTTGTACTTGATGGCAACCCACTCATAGAAGAAAAACTCACTTATATATAACTAGATGAATCTACAGAAGAGATATCAGATGTGACAGAATACATGGGATGCAAGACAGCTCAAAGGAATCAGATGACAGTTCTCAATATGACAAGTTAGCTTTGCCATCAAGTCCAAAGGGGGAGATTGTTGGCATTATGATACAAGTGTTGTCCTTGATGGCAAGATGACATATTATAGTGCAGCAAATCAGTAGCAAAGAATTGATGATCAGACTACAAAGAATGAAGAAAGAAGAGTATATACGTAGGTTCACTATATACCAAGTCACGTACATATGCAGGTTATACGCAGGTTCACTATGTACCAAGTCGCGTATATACGCAAGTTCACTATATACCAAGTGGGGTATACACGCAGGTTCACTATATTCAAAGACGCGTATACACGTGGGATTGTTGATCAAAAGTCGTGTATGTGTATGCACGCACTTTCATGCATGGAAAAGCGTGTACATGTGGGAAAGCTTATTTTTGGGTCCATGGTATTTAGACCTATGGTTTTGGTCCTTGGTATTACGTCCGAAGTTTTGAACCCAGGTATTGGGTCCCTAGTATTGGTTCTAAATGGTTTTGGACCATGGTATTGAGTAAGGCCTAAGACTATAAAAGGAGAAGAAGATCATTTGGCAAAGGCATTGAGAAAGTCTTGAATATTTGATGAAGTATGAGATCTAGTATGTAGGTAATGGGTTCATGATGCTTTGCTTGATTTGAGCTAAGAGGAATCTCAGCAGTTGATGGGGAACAAGATCTAAGGATAGATCGGGATCTAATGGCTTGGAATGAATCATCTCTATATGGTTAGATCATGTTTATTCTAGATTTGTATACTGATGCACGCAATGTTCTGTAAATGTTATGATCTAGGTATAACTCAAGTCTAGAATAGCTACAATGTTATGAGTAAATATTTGCAGATATGTACGCGGGTTGGCTTTGGTAAAAGTGCGTATGTACACCAGTTTGGTTCATCATAGTAGCGTATACATTATGAAATATGATCTGGTTATTGTTGCAGAGTTCTGTTGTCTGTTCTGTGTTCTGGTGACTGTGTTGTTGACAGGGTTTCAATGTTTTAGTATTGGGTGATTCAGAGATCAGTGATGCAGGTGTAGTTGATGGATGTTTTGCAGTGGTGATTGATTTTGTGCTTCAATGTTGTTGACGGGTCCAGTATGAAAATTGGATGAAATGTGGCCTTTAGATTATGGTGTTGTGCTTCAGGAGTATCCAGTCTAAAAATTTATGAAACGTGGTACCTGATGGAAGAAAGAGAAGGTTGTAGCCTTCTATAGGTTGGCACCTACGTACTAGTACATCATCTAGTACAATAGCTAAGGGGGTGGCAGCTCCCTTCCAGTAGCAGCTGGAAAGCGAGTGAAGGTTGGAGCATTCAGTAGGCCGGCACCTACGTACTAGTAAATGGATCAGCTAGTACAAGAGCTAAGGGGGTTGTAGCTCCCTTCTAGGAGAGTCTGGAGAACGAGAAAAGGTTGTAGCCTTCTGCAGGTAGAATCCTATGTACTGGTATAAGACTGCACCAGTATAGAACTATTGTATAAAGAAGTTTCTTATTAAAAAGAAGATTGAGACGACTTATAGCAGGTGGTTTTCACCCACGTTGGGTTTCCACCTTACATCATGGTGTTCATGTGTGTGATGATCTGTTCTATTTTACTGCTCCTGTTTACTGTTCGTATGGTTAATAATGTTCTAATGCACTCATTAAGGATCAACTAACTGAATCATAAGTTTACTTGATATATGCTTGTTGCATTACACACAATTGCGTATACACGCGGTTTGCCTTAACTGAAGTAGCGTATATGAATCTTAATATGGAAATGAAAAAGTTTTATTGATTTAATAATACTGATTCACCCCCCCTCTCAGTATTATTTCCAACAATTGGTATCAGAGCAGGTCCTTTGGTAGAAGCTTGATCGCTTGAAGGAGATCCGTAGATCAATGGGAAAGAAGCTTAAGAAGAAAGCGCCTAAGAAGAAGAAGACATCTCAGAAGAGCTATGACAGTGGGAGAATCGATTGGGGAATATGTGGAAGAAGCACTTCAGATTCAGAATCACTTCAGAATGAAGATGAACAAGCAAAAGAACTAGCAGGTTTGAATTTGCTATACTATGGTGATACATTTATCCATCCTTTGAAGATGATGAAAGTGATAGCGAAACAATTGAATTTTCTCTTATGGGTGAGCAAGAAAGATATCAAATAGAGGCAGAATTTAAAAGGCTTACAGACAAAAATTAGAGATCAACAAGATCTATTGAACAAAAGGGAATGTGCCTTCAAAGAAGAAGCTACCAAACTAAAATCTCAACTAGAGGAAGGAAACAAGGTAAGGAAGTTATTCAAGGACAAGGAAGATCAATGTCACAAGTTGTAGGGTGAAGTGACATCATTAAGAAATGAAGTCAATGAAAGGAGCACAACAATCAAGAAACTCAGAGATAGATCCAGTTACTATGAAAGTCTTGAAGCTATGATCCTCTCGCTAAAAGAAGATCTTGAAGAATCAAAAAGGAAGAATAAATAACTACTCCAAGCTCTTGAAAAACAAGAAAACGAAGTTCTTGAACTAAGACATCAGTTGGAAGAAGGAAGAAAAGCTGAAGAAAACATGAAGAAGCAGTATCATGAAAAGGAGGAGCAACATCAGGTTGAGGTAAATATTCTTAAAGATAACTTAGAAGAAAAGGATAAGCTCTTACGATTTCAAGATAGTACAAATATCTTGGATGATATTCTTAGTAGTCAAAGGTCTCCTGCTATCAAAACGGGTCTTGGTTTTCATGAATTTGTTGAAGGAGAATCTAGTTGAAAAAATAAGACAAGGGACTCTAATGTAAAATCTGAAATGCTCAACAAGGAGATGAGAGGTCAATCCCATCAATAACCAAGGAAAGAAATTCTTCAAAGAAAATCTTTTGTTCCTAACTATGGAAATAATAGTCGGTCAATTCCTCAAATTAATAAGGTTGAATGTTATGTATGTCATAATCTTAGACATGTTGCAGCTAGATGTAGAAGAAGAATGGTTTAGGACTATCACTCAGAAAGATCATCACGTTCCAGGTACTTTAAGGGATATTGCTTTGCTTGCAATATGTTTGGTCACAGAGCTGTTGATTGCTATAGAAGGAATATGAAACATGTAAGATGTTATGCATGTAACAAGCTTGGACATACAGCAAAGGAATGTAGGAACAAAGTACGGGCACCATACCAAAAGGAGAAAAAATCATCACACTTAAAGATATGGAAGAAGAAGGAAGTACAGTGAGAAATATGTGGCACAGCACAATATGTAGACATAACAGACTCAGCGGGACTTGAAAGTGAAAAACTTCAGTGTCCTAAATCTCATACGCAAGTTTCATAAAGGGAAGTCGCGTATATACGCAAGTTGGTTACTGCACAATCACGTATATGTTAGTTTGAGGAAAAGCAGTGGGAAAGGATCAAGAAAAGGGGTCTGATATGATTCAGTCCATTATTTGCTCTATTTCATAATGGTTACAATCTATTGATGTTGTGTGGAAATGTCTTGATACTTGTAAGATGTTTAGGAATGATTTGATCTTAACTTGTGGATGATGATACTTCTTGCTGATATATGCATGACCAGATCTGACAGTAAGCAAGATGGCACAGGTTCAGGGGGAGCATATGCTTTTGATAATACATTGTTGGCATTATGGATTCCTATAGTTCTTGGCACTCATGTGGATGAGGATTGTTGTTGTTGATGATATCAAGAAGCCTTGAGCTCAAGATACATAGTGCTGGATACATGAATGTTTACTCAAAGTTGCATTGTTGGAGACATGATGATGATAATTTCTTACCTATATGATGATAGGTTGATACTTACATATGTTGATTGATGCAAATGTTCCCATGTGCGATACTTGGATCATGTAGATCTTGATGTTGATGAGATGGCTATGGTGTTTTTTGCATATGATATAATGTGAATGATTCTGTATGTCATATGCAGAATTCTGTTCAAAAGGATGAGTTGATGCAAACATACCTTATTTCTGGTCTAGATGATGTTGTCAGATGATTATGGAGCAGATCATACATTGTGTATGATAGTTGCTGATAACTATCATGATCTTATTTAGATGTTTGGTCTCTGTTATAAATGTCATGTAAAGGTCATATCAAGACTCATGATGTAATAGTTTGTCTCTATCTATTGTAGTCATTTGATGAATCCCTTTTGGTCATATGATGTAATTTGTACCCCCTCTATGCATGGGAAGGATGATGTAATATTTCAGTCATGTACAAACATTTGGTATCTGGCGTATCCCCATTTGGTTGGATGGATGAGTCAATATTGGTATATCCCCACTGGGTTGGGAGATGGATGTATGTATGAATCCTTGGTGATAGGAAGGTCATTTATGATAGAGTCATGTTCTTCTTGTAGAACATCTTTTTGCAGACCTTGCTTACAGTCAGGGGGAGCATGAACGACACACTTCAGCAAAGCAGAGACTTCAGCATATACTCAGAGGGAGCATGGTCAGATTGGTACACCTTGGTATATACAAAGGGGGAGCTCATTCAGAGATTTCAGCAGGTACTCAGGAGGAGTATGGACAACGAAATGTTTATCAAGGAAAGAGAATATCTTGGTCCACCCTTTGCCCTTGATGTCAAAGGGGGAGAGTGATTTGGTGTATCAAGACCAAAGGGGGAGATTGTTGGCATTATGATGCATGTGTTGTACTTGATGGCAACCCACTCATAGAAGAACAACTCACTTATATATAACTAGATGAATCTACAGAAGAGATATTAGATGTGACAAAATACATGGGATGCAGGATAGCTCAAAGGAATCAGATGACAGTTCTCAGTATGACAAGTTAGTTTTGCCATCAAGTCCAAAGGGGGAGATTTTTGGCATTATGATACAAGTTTTGTCCTTGATGGCAAGATGACAGATTATAGTGCAGCAGGTCAGTAGCAAAGAATTGATGATCAGACTACAAAGAATGAAGAAAGAAGAGTATATACGTAGGTTCACTATATACCAAGTCACGTACATATGCAGGTTATACGTAGGTTCACTATGTACCAAGTCGCATATATACGCAGGTTCACTATATACCAAGTAGGGTATACACGCAGGTTCACTATATTCAAAGACGCGTATACATGTAAGATTGCTGATCAAAATTCACATATGTGTATGCACGCACTTTCATGCACGAAAAAGTGCGTACATGTGGGAAAGCTTATTTTTGGGTCTGTGGTATTTAGACCTATGGTTTTGGTCCTTGGTATTGCGTCCGAAGTGTTGAACCCAGGTATTGGGTCCCTAGTATTGGTTCTAAATGGTTTTGGACCATGGTATTAAGCAAGGCCTAAGACTATAAAAGGAGAAGAAGATCATTAGGCAAAGGCATTGGGAAAGTCTTGAATATCTGATGAAGTATGATATCTAGTATGCAGGTGATGGGTTCATGATGCTTTGCTTGATCTGAGCTAAGAGGAATCTCAGCAGTTGATGGAGAACAAGATCTAAGGATAGATTGGGATCTAATGGCTTGGAATGAATCATCTCTATACGGTTAGATCATGTTTATTCTAGATCTGTATACTGACGCATGTAATGTTTTGTAAATGTTATGATCTGGGTATAACTCAAGTCTGGAATAGCTGCAAAGTTATGAGTAAATATTTGCAGATCTGTACGCGGGTTGGCTTTGGTAAAAGCGCGTATGTACTCCGGTTTGGTTCATCATAGTAGCATATACATTATGAAATATGATCTGGTTATTGTTGCAGAGTTCTGTTTTCTGTTCTGTGTTCTGGTGATTGTGTTGTTAACAGGGTTTCAGTGTTTTAGTATTGGGTGATTTAGAGATCGGTGATACAGGTGTAGTTGATGGATGTTTTCCAGTGGTGATTGATTTTGTGCTTTAATGTTGTTGATGGGTCTAGTATGAAAATTGGATGAAACGTGGCCTTCAGATTGCGGTGTTGTGCTTCAGGAGTATCCAGTATGAAAATTTATGAAACGTGGTACCTGGAGGAAGAAAGAGAAGGTTGTAGCCTTCTGTAGGTTGGCACCTACATACTAGTACATCAGCTAATACAAGAGCTAAGGGGGTGGTAGATCCCTTCCAGTAGCAGCTGGAAAACGAGTGAAGGTCAGAGCATTCAGTAGGCCGGCACCTACGTACTAGTAAATGGATCAGCTAGTACAAGAGCTAAGGGGGTTGTAGCTCCCTTCTAGGAGATTCTGGAGAATGAGAGAAGGTTGTAGCCTTTTGCAGGTAGAAGCCTGTGTATTGGTATAAGACTACACCAGTACAAAACTATTGTATAAAGAAGTTTCTTATTAAAAAGAAGATTGAGACGACTTGTAGCAGGTGGTTTTCAACCACATTGGGTTTCCACCTTACATCATGGTGTTCATGTGTGCTTCTTGTGTGTGATGATCTGTTCTATTTTACTACTCCTGTTTACTGTTCATATGGTT
Organism: Pinus tabuliformis; assembly: GCA_031772625.1. Classification (NCBI taxonomy): domain Eukaryota; kingdom Viridiplantae; phylum Streptophyta; class Pinopsida; order Pinales; family Pinaceae; genus Pinus; species Pinus tabuliformis. The sequence goes on along the minus strand of CM062807.1, from coordinate 40,403,326 downwards.
AATAATGTTATGATGCACTCATTAAGGATCAACTAACTAAATCATAAGTTTACTGGATATACGCTTGTTGCATTACACACAGTTGCATATACACGCAGTTTAGCTTAACTGAAATAGCGTATATGAATCTTAATATGGAAATGAAAAAGTTTTATTGATTTAATAATACTGATTCACCCCCCCTCTCAATATTATTTCCAATATAGGGATTTGTTTGAGGGGATTAGGGTAAAAGGGATATGGAGGGATTTGTAGGAGGGATTAGGGTTTCAAAGAATGAGTGGAGGGATGTATAGGAGGGATTAGGGTTTCAAGGAATGAGTGGTGAGATGTATAAGAGGGATTAGGGTTTCATTTTTGAAATAGCAAACCAAATTCAAAATGATGAATTGAATGCCAAGAGGATAGTTTAGAGATCACACTTACTTGTTTATAGGCTATAGAAGGCAAACAAAGCATTTTGAGTGACTGACAGAGTGTTTTGGCACTTGCTGGCCCTATGCATAGTGCCACCTATAAGTGCACAACACTCCACCTATATGCACAACGCCATTCAAATTTACACTGGAGAAACTTCCCTATGTGCAGCACCACTCATATGCGTAGCGCTCCAGCCTCCATGCGCAGCACCTCCTCCAAATTCTCTGTGCACAATGCCCTATATCCTATGCGCAATGCCTCTTTTCCTTAGCCACCAATTGGCCTCAATTCCCCTCTCTCCTTCAATGCTTTTCTTCCTCTTTTTCAAATGAGAGTGATGAGTTTGGAAAAGGAGTGTGACATCTTATATAGACATTGATTTTGATTTTTCATTAGAAAAACCCACTTTCTAATGTTTTGGAACTTTTTCTTCTTTTCTCTAATTATCTGTTTAATACCTTTCTCTCTTTGTCTCTTTTTAGGTGGATGGTGCTTGGATTGAACTGATTTTTTTAGTGGTCTCATTTTCTTGCAGCAAGGAGACATGTTTGGGGCAGCTAGGAACACTTATTACATGAAATGGGCTGAATTACATCAAAAGAATATAAATCAACTAAAAATACTCTGTTTTCATCTCAAAAAGTTGTTTTTGAGATGAAAATTACATTAGTGAAAAAAAATCTTTATACAATCATTATAATTTATTGGCAATAACTCTTTCTTTATTTGTCATCCTCATACCTTTGCTTCCATTTATTTACACTTGAAATCATGCTTTTGACCTTGGAAATGAACCCTAAAACCTAATGGAAAGACAACTACCTTGACACCTATAGTAACATATTTGAAACCTCAACTGAATTCAACATGGAAATGGGTCAGCAAATGTACCTTATGAGGGAAGATTTGAATTTCTAGGAAAAAGACAACCATCAGTGGACCATTTTAACATGACCTAATGGAATGATTCAAAATTCAGTATGAGACACCTAAAATGAAAATGCAAAGAGCAAATTTGATCCCTGATGGAAGTATGCATATACTGACACTAACAAGTGGTACCATTCTTATATTTAATGTTCAAGTCGAATTGTTGTAGGCATGTGGACTATTTTTTATGGAAGACATTTTGCAACTTTCCTTGTGTCTACATAAATTTAAAGGCCCATCATTAGTGTGGATGATCATATCCTTCCCAAAATATAATGATTCCATTGTTGGCAAGATTCCACAATGGAGTACATTTCCTTATCATGGGTGGGATATATCCATATGTTATCAGACTGTTGCACTATGATAGGCCATTGGATATCCTTTCTGAGTGAGGACCACACTTATAGCAAAGTGCGAGGTATATGTATCAATATCAAATTCTTTTTTCATGTTTGGAATGATGAGTACTAGTGTAAAGAAAAGATAGTGCATTAGATTCTCAAATTCTTTCTGTTGTGACTTAGACCAGGAATTTTTTCTTTTTTCTACACCTTTGTCACTTGAATTAAGGGCTAAAAAATATGAGAGAACCCTAACATGAACTTTTAGTAGAAGTTAGAAAAGCCTAACAAGCTACAAAACTTTATTAGAGTCATCAAGGTTGGCCAATCCTGAATGACATGGATCTTGGATGGGTCCACATGCACCCCATGTTCATCCATAATGTATCAAAAATATTAAATTATTTGAATTCCAAATGAACATTTCTCCATACTGGCATACAAATGGTGTTAACGTAGGGTGCTTAAGACTTATTGAATGTGTTGCAAATGTTTTACTAGGTTTTATTGAAGTTGAGGATGTCATCCAAATATACAACCACAAAAGGTTCTATGAATGGCCATAGGTTATTATCCATCATCCTCATGAAAATGCTAACTTATTACAACTACCTAACAAGTACTGCAATAATATGAATCAGTTTTTAATGTTATTCATCTTAATTGTGTCAAGCAATCTAAACTTACAAGTGATAGGGGATTGAAAGGTTGTTAAAGATTGGTTGAAAGGTTGTCCTTCCTTAAACACTTCTTCATCCTCACATGGTGTATAAGTAAGCCAAATTTGCACTATGTATCTCTGGTAATTTGTAATTTTAAAAATATATTTTTTAATAAAAAAAATATTTTATGTATTTTTTTAAAATATATTCATTTAATCTAACTGGGTCTAGTTCTAATTTCATTTTTTTTCTATATAATACTACTTAAGCACCCACGGGAGATTTAAACTGGTGACGTATCGCAAGGAGTGCCTTAACAGTACACCCATTCACCTCAATCCAAAGCCCCGTGGGCAATTCTAATTTGAAAGTAATTTAAAGGGAAATTTTAATTTTTAAGACTATAATATCAAATAAAAACTTTTTTAATTTCATATTAACCGACCTACATCTTAACTCCGGATCTATCGAGCTTTGAGAGGGGTCCAATCTCTTGAGGTGTAAACATTTTTTTCTAGTGCAAAACTTGAGGAAATTTTTTCACCTCGAGAGATTGGATCCCTCTCAGCACTTGATAGTTATAGGGTTAATATGGATCTAGGTTGGTTATATAATACTATATAATATCTATATTTTTATTTGTGTCTCTTTGTTATTCCCTCTCTTTATATCACCCCCAAAACATATACACATTCTCTCTCCATGACTCCCTTGTCACCCCCTCTCTCTCTCCACCTTTTTCCCTCTATGTTTTTCTTGTTCCCTCCCTCTCCTACCCCCTCCAATTCCATCTCTCTCTCCTCATCTCTATCTTCCTTCCTCTCTATCCCTTATCTCCCACCTCCCTCTATATCTCCCCCCCAAATCACTCTCCCTCTCTCTCTCCCTCTCTTTCGTCCAACTCTATCACTATCTCCCCCCCCTCCCTATCCTTATCCATATCTATGTCTCTCTCTCTCTCTCCCTTCCCCTTCTCTCCCTATCTCTATCCTCTCCTCTTCTTTCTCTTCTCTCCTCTCCTCTCTCCCTCACTCTCTCTCCATCTCTCCCTTCTCACTCCTCTCTCTCTCTACCTCCATCTCTCTATGTCTTTGTTCTTTCTTGCCGCTCTTTCCCACTCCAACTCCATCTCTCTTTTCCTTCCTCTCGCTTCCTCTCTCCCACCTCACTCTCTCCCCCCCATCACACACACTCTCTCTCTCTCTCTCTATCCTCCAACTTTTTCACCATCTTTCTCCATCTCTCCACCCCCTCCCCAACTCTCTCTTAAATTTGATCACATTGTATTGTGTTTAAGAAATTATCTAAATTAGAAAAACTTAATTGGTTGTAAAATATTAAACCTATATTTTGGATCAATCATGTCAAAGAAGATAAAATAATGAAAAACTTTAAAAAATCATGCACTATATTTAATCTATTATAATTAGTCAATTTGCTTGTTCTCATCCCTTGGATCCTATGGGATTTTCTATGGGAATATTTTTAGTAGTCATGAGGATAGAGGGTTTAGATATATATCAAATTGTAACATTTTCCGTTTTAGATTCAATTAAAAAAATGTTGTAAAATTAAATTAAAATAAAATATTTTTACTATGAAATAAGTTATGGTTTTTTGGCATGTGGTATTGATAAGCCATGGTATTGTAACAAAGTGGATTTACAAGTTAATATCCATGGTAAAGTGAGGGTGGATATCCATGGTTAACAATCTTGTCATATTGTTCTAAAATATTTGATTGTGAAATAATTTATGTTTTTTGGGCATGTGGTATTGATAATCCATGGTATTGCCCCATGGTATTGTAACAAAGACTCTTGCCATATTGTTGTAAAATATTTTAGTTGTGAAATAAGTTATGGTTTTTGGACTTGTAGTATTGATAAGCCATGGTATTGGTTGTAATATATTAAACCTATATTTTGGATCAATCATGTCAAAGAAAATAAAATAATGAAAAACTTAAAAAAAAACATGCACTACATTTAATATATTATAATTAGTCAATTTGCTTGCTCTCATACCTTGGATCCTTAGCTAAGATGAATCTATGTTGATTCTTTATATATATATATATATATAGAAAGAACCGGCATAGATCCATCTTATCTTAATTTTATTAAAACATTAATTTAATTTCTACGGGAATATTTTTAGTAGTCGTGAGGATAGAGGGTTTAGATATATCTCAAATTGTAACATTTTCCCTTTTAGATTCAATTAAAAAATGTTGTAAAATTAAATTAAAATAAAATATTTTCACTATGAAATATGTTATGTTTTACAAGTTAATATCCATGGTAAAGTGAGGGTGAATATTCATGGTTAACAATCTTGTCATATTGTTATAAAATATTTGATTGTGAAATAATTTATGTTTTTTGGGCATGTGGTATTGATAATCCATGGTATTGGCCCATGGTATTGTAACAAAAGCTATTTTTTACAAGTTAATAATATCTACCATAATGTGGGGGATGAATATCCACGGTTAAGAATCTTGTCATATTGTTGTAAAATATTTTGGTTGTGAAATAAGTTATGTTTTTGGACTTGTAGTCTTGATAAGCCATGGTATTGGCTCATGGTATTGTAACAAATCCTATTCACAAGTTAATAACAAAATCAAAATATAACAAATTAAATTTTATTATTTTTATTAATTTAACTTTTTATTATTAATTGAGGTCATATTTAAATGTTTACACTCATCCCAATATCATTTTTAAATTCTTCTTCTTCTTTTTAATTTGGCATCTTAGGCAAAAATAACAAATTCTTATTAAAAATAAATCATTTAACCCAATTGCAGTATATATATTTTATTTTATATTATAAATATGTCTTTTATTTTTTTCTATTATAAATATTTCTTTTCTTTTCAATTTGCAATTTAGCGCTGGGTTCAAATAAAATATTCATAGATTACAACATCACATTGTAGCACTGTATTCTTCTCTGCCTTGTCTATATCTGCTTGGAAATTCTAGAAGAAGGAAGACCATCAACGTGTTCTATGGATTTCATGGGATTCGAACCCCAAATGGAGTTTGCATGGGAAACACCTTAGGATAGCATTAACGATAAGATAGAGGAACGACAAGGTCACTGGGTGTGGATATTTTGGTTATTTGTACATGGGTATGAATTTGGAATATGTCCTTCATTTTTACTAGAGAGCATTTTTGTTTGTATGGGTAAATAATTTCGAGGGTTTATATGATCAAAGCATAAAATTTTTCTAGAGTTGAGGGTTTAATGATTTTTATAAGGGAAAGGTCATTGGGCGTGGATATTTTGGTAATTTGTACATGGCCTTTTTACTAAAGAGGGTTTTTGTTTGTATGGGTAAATAATTTCGAGGGTTTATATGATCAAAGCATAAATTTTATCTACAGTTAAGGGTTTATTTTATCTAGAGTTGAGGGTTTAATTATTTTTATAAAGGAAAGGTCATTGGGCGTGATATTTTGGTAATTTGTACATGGCCTTTTTACTAAAGAGTATTTTTGTTTGTATGGGTAAATAATTTCGAGGGTTTATATGATCAAAGCATAAATTTTATGCAGAGTTGAGGGTTTAATGATTTTGATAAGGGAAAGGTCATTCCACGTGGATATTTTGGTAATTTGTACATGGTCTTTTTACTAAAGAGGATTTTTGTTTGTATGGGTAAATAATTTCGAGGGTTTATATGATCAAACAATAAATTTTATCTAGAGTTGAGGGTTTAATGATTTTGATAAGGGCAAGGTCATTGGGCGCGGATATATGAATTTGGAATTTGGAATTTGGAATCTGTTCTTCGTTTTTACTAAAAAGGATTTTTGTTCTTATGGGTAAATAATTTCGAGGGTTTATATGATCAAAGCATAAATTTTATCTATAGTTGAGGGTTTAATGATTATGATATTTTGGTAATTTGTACATGGGTATGAATTTGGACTCTATTCTTCCTTTTTACTAAAGAGGATTTTTGTTTGTATGGGTAAACAATTTCGAGGGTCTATATGATCAAATCATAAATTTTATCTATAGTTGAGGGTTTAATGATTTTGATAAGGGCAAGGTCATTGAGCATCAGTATTTTGGTAATTTGTACATGGGTATGAATTTGGACTCTATTCTTCCTTTTTACTAAAGAGGATTTTTGTTTTTATGGGTAAATAATTTTGAGGGTTTATATGATCAAAGCATAAATTTTATGGTTTAATGATTATGCTATTTTGGTAATTTGCACATGGATATGAATTTGGACTCTTCTTCCTTTTTAATAAAGAGGATTTTTGTTCTTATGGGTAAATAATTTTGAGGGTTTATGTGATCAAATCATAAATTTTATCTAGAGTTGAGAGTTTAATGATTATGACGCAGATCTTGAATGTGGCCAACATTTCATCAAAAGACAATGCACAAGTAAGCATTTTTCATGTCCTTATTGTACAAAGGGTTTAATGATTATGATAATGCATCTTGATTGCGGCCAACTATTCATCAAAACACAATGGACAAGTAAGCATTTTGCATGTCCTTATTGTACAGATCAATTCGACCCTCCCTAACTTTTCTAGGTTCAGAATGCATGAATTTTTATTTTTTATTTTCACCTTTTTTTAGTGGTTGATTGTTTGTGTAATGGACTCTACCATGCCCAAATGAAAAGGTCTCAAGTGATGCAAGAAAATTTTCTAGTAGGATGCAAATGCTAGACCTTCCTCAAACTTTGTTACATGAAATTAAAATTTCTTGTAATCATGAACATAAAATCTTTTTTGTTTCATCCTTAGATTCTGATCTCAATGCCTACATTTTTAAATCATGTTACTATATTTTAAGTAGAATATAATTATATCCATTAAACCTTACAACTCTCCAAAGTCTAGGTTAATTTCAGCTAAAAAGAAGGAACCTGAACGACTTTTGCAATTTAGATTCAATTCTTACAGACAATGATTAAAAATGGGAGAACTCAATGGTATGATAACTTTTACCCACCCATCAATTTCGAAGACCTTTGGTATTATTTGGAACCTAAATAGAAAGAGTAGAAGAAGAAGAGGAGCCTAGATGAGGTGGACCTTGACCTGCTTGATACTTTTCAAAAGTTGGGCATGCCCTTGACTAGAAGAAGAGATTGACCAACGTTGTTGTAGATGTTGTTTTCGACAGTGTTTTCATTGCTACCATGCATAGGTAGACTCTATAGGTAGTTGAGGTTATCTTTTGTTCATTATAAGAGGTAATTCAGGAGTATCTTTATCTAGTTAGGAAGTAGCTTGGTAGGGTTGTTTCTCTTGTTGATAACTATTATGTTGCATTGTATTTTTATTTTTTTAGTGATAACTCCTTCTATTAAATATCCAAGCACATTTTGTCACCCATGGAAATATCCACTTATTTCAGGATGAATGAGATGGAGACCAAGCACTTGAGAGGTCTCTTATTTTTGTAGATGAGAGGAGTTATGTGAGGTGAGAGGAGTTTTGTGACATATATTGAAGGATGAACTATATTGTTTTATGACACCAATCATCTTCATGCCATAGTAGTGGATCTCTATTGCACTAAGGGAGCAATGATAAAGTATTCCACTATAAAGAATTGGTATTTCGGGGATGAGGAATGCAAATGTGGGATTTATAATTTTATTACGAAAAGAGTTTTGTGCAATGGAGACAAATCAAGGATTTCGTGGACCTGAGTAGAGACTGGTTCACCAATCACTTGGAAATACTCAAGCATTGTTTTGATAGGACATGATGCAATTGGAGAGTTCTATTTTATTTCCTTGAAAAATAACTATCAATAGGGGGGGAAAAAGATGATCCATATAGGGAAGAATTGCAGGAGTAGGATTGTTTCTAAAATTATATCTATATGCAAGTCAAGGGAGTACTACAAAGGATTAGTGCAGGTGCAACAAAATTATCATAATGCAAGGAATTTCTCACAGTGTGATTTGATACTCATCGGTAACGAGAAAGCTGCAAATACTTATCATTACATTCAGGTACAATTGAGTTGCATTCTAAAGTCTCTAATTTCATTTATTGATAGTCCTTCTTGTGTCCTTGTCTCTCTTAATTTAACTATGGTAGGATTGGAATGGATTAAAAAATCAAGCATATCATTGAGTCAAATAGACACCCACATGTCACTACTTGTCATTGTGCATACTCTTTGTTTTTGATACAATTAAAAGTGAGCAATATGATATGTGCACACATAAAAATCCTAACATGCATGTTGAATCTCCCTCCAATTACATTTTCTATGGTGACATTTTATTTGCTTTGTTTATACAGGTCATCTAGCCACATAGTGGCCACTATCGAATGTTAAGGTACATATGTCATATAAATATTTTATAGACTACTTTATTTTATATTCATGTATTTATCGTCTTTCATGTCTTATACTCTGCATTGTATCTTCTCTCATTTTCAGGAGAGGAACTCAATATTGATGGTAAGAAGCAACAATTGAAGAAAGAGGAGAACAATAACACTAGAGCAACAAATGAAAAATGAGATAGAGAAGAGAATATGTCTAGTGATACCCTTAGAGCCAATATCTTGCATAAGAGACACTCATAGAGACTGATGGTCAAGCCTTCAGAGTTGGTGAATTCACTTGCAATGCTTTGGCAACATAGTGATAATGTTTTGAAATGATGAAACAATATTTCATGTGTAAATTGTAGCCCAACCCATATAAAGATGGAAACTCATATTGTAATACTTGATATTTTATATAATAAAATTTCTATCATTGAAATTATTTGTATTTGCACTTGATATTTTTTAGTCTTGTAATTAACATATGTAGCTTTGTGTTATCATATTAGATAAACATACACATTATATGACATTTTCTTAAAATTTAGTCACAAAATCATACTAATTAATTTATGGTGATTAATAATAAACACATAAAATCAATCTAAAACTACTAAATTAGTAGTTTATATTAATTAATGATGAACATGAATAAAATGAATATATGACTAAATTAGTCGTTTATAATGATTATGAATGAAATTAAATGAAATGAATAGAAACTACTAAATCAGTCGTTTATATAATGAATATGAAAATACTAAAAAGCCATAAATGACTACTGTAAATGATAAAAAAATTATTATTAAATGATCACTAAATTTTGCATATATACGACTATTAGTAGTTAATTTATATCATCTTATAACACGACTAAAATTTAGTCATATTTCTTTGGTCATTAATTGATTTTAAATAATGACTAAAATTTGCATATATATGACTATTAGTAGCTAATTTACAGTATCTTATAACACAACCAGCGTTTTGGTCATTAATTGGTTTTCTCAAGGATTCATATAGTAATATATTTTGTTATATATTTGGTCATTAATTGTGACAGTTAATGACTAAACCAATGAAAAATTTATGACTAAATATACTACTAGCTGGTAAAATTGAGGAAACCAATTAATGACTAAGCTAAAAATGGCTAAAATTTGGTCGCGTTATAAGATACTGTAAATTAGCTACTATTGGTCACCGACTGAAAAATGGTTGTTTATATGAAAATTTTAGTTTTTTTTAGTAATTAATTAGTCATTTTGTATTAGTGCTCATTAAGTGGAAGAACTTACCTACTAAATATTCGACATGGGAGGATGAATATTTCATAAAAAAGAATCCAAAACTACTCAAAATTTGAGGAAAACACGTTTTTGAAGGATAGGGGCATGTTAGCTCCCTATAATACTAGTGTAGGCCCCATATTATTATTGTTGTGCCCCATAGAAACCCAATATTGTTATTGTTGATCCCTTGCATTATTATTGTTATGTAGGCCCCAATTATATTTTGACCAAACCAAGGAGATATTTTCATTTGAATCATCCAAGAATTGTTCATTTATGTGATGTAAAGGGAGGTTTCCCCCTCTAAGTGGCTTATTGCATGGTCATTTATCTAATTTTTTTTTATGCTTTTGTGTTATTTTGATTTGGTTACATAATAATGGAAATATGTTTGTGAGTACAAAGAAGTATGGTTTGTGGCTTGTGAGCTACTACAGTGCAAAAATACTCTTTGTGTGCTTTATCTCCTATCCCTCTCAGTTATTTTTACTCAGCTATGGAACAAATTTACTTGAAAGAATGGAACCCCTTTTCCTCCTAGTGGCCTTGTTATAACATGACCCGATAACCTGCTAGTGATTAGGTTTGACTACCTCAACTCTTAACCAGAGTTAAAATATAGGCTCTTCTAGAGTATTCTACATCATAATCACATGGATAGCCCATTTTTAATGAATAATGGGGGTTGACATGGCATCCTCTCAAATTATGGTGGTGAAAACGGGAAGGTCAACTTCTGAGTGTCATAACTTTCGCATACATACTCTGATTAATGTGATTCTTGTGTTGTTGGAAAGGTCTCTATGTGTAGAATAGGAAAACAAAGGTGCTACACTAAAGTAGAAAATTTTTACCCCCAAAAAAACATCATGTTATGCCTCAAAACACTCATAGAAGGTTTCAGACCCCAATTTGCCAAACTAGGTCCTACCGGTAGAAATGGTTTTGAGAGTTGATTCCTCCACTTTTCCACTCTGAAAGAATTGATATGGATGAAAAATAATATAATTATCCAATATAAATCACTTTCTTTATAGTTACTTTTTTTAGGGCTCTATAAACAATACATATTCTCCATGTCTCGTCCTTCTTATGCACCAACATAATTGGACTCTCACAAGGTAAGGAGCTTAGTCAAATGTAGCCAATTTGGATGAGCTCATGAATCTGAATTTTATTTCCTCATTCTCCAAGAGAGAGAAACTATATATTAGGTCATTAGTTAAAGATAACTAGGTATTAGTTCAAATGCGTGTTTGACCTAGAAATGTTAAAAACCCCTATATATGGGGCAATGTTATATCTATATGTCTCTACAATATTGTACACTTTCTTCTATTGTGTAGAGAGGCCTCATGCAAAGGTTGTGGTGGTTGTAGTAACATTTATTTCACCTTCTAAATGGACCATTAAGCAAACAAACATTTTATTTTGAGAGATTATCTTTTGGCCCTATTTTGCTAAGATCAATAAAATTTCACTATTTGGGACTATCTCTAACATATTGTAGAGTTGACCTATGAGAGTAACAATGAAACTAGAGGGACAAGACTCGTAAATATCATTAATTTTCCACATATAAGGTTTTCCTAAAAGAACATCAAAAACTTCAAGTGGGGCAACATCACACAATACATCATCCTTGAAGGGCTTGATGTTCTAGGACATGGACATTGATAGCTAACATGAATGTGTCATCCATGGCTTAATCAAACTGATATCAGGTTCTTTTGGATCATGCTATCAATGATGCAGTGTAGTGAGGTCCTATTCACTCACATATGTGAATGTAAGAGGTGCTCCCCCTCTTCAGGTTCATTTGGATCTTCTAATTAAATTTTTGTGGTTGTGATGGTAGCACTAGGCTCTACATTGATGATCTAGTTTGATTTATCTTGCTCTAAATTAGAATTAGAGTTAAGTCTATTTCCTTTTCTTTAAGATTCACTAACAATGATTATTTCGAGTGGCATTCATCAATGTTATGTTAGGGGCTTTTGTGGAACTCATGCAACATTTTAGTGTTCTTTTTGAACTTCCCATTACCATTTTTTGCTATGACTTATGTTGGTTGTATTGGGGTTAGATATTCTTGATTTTTCCCTTGTTTTGTAAGATTATGCCACTTTTTCCAAGATTTTCTTGTAGTCGATTTGCTGATTTAATTGTTGCTTATTCTTGCACATCAATTTCTACTCAATTTTGATAGCAAATTTATAAGTGTCTCCTAGTGATTATGTGTTCAAGAAATCCATGTCCATTTGGATGTACTTGTGTCTCGGGGGCTTCACTTAATGAGCCTCTAACATAGCATGTGCGTTCATCACATACTAAACAATACCCTTAATTTGACTACATATTGGAAAATACCTTTGAAAACCACATTATTTAATCCCCTACCAATACGAACCTTATACACCTTCCCAATTTAAAAGACCACTACTTTAATTAGATATTGTAGGTTTCCATTTTTTCATTAGCATTTTTTACACCCCGTTATACTTTTTCATTACCTTTGAGCTCTATTTTTTTATACCTACCAATATTAACACCCTTTACCCCCTATTATATGCTCAATATATTGTGTCATTGTTTCCTCAATATATATCCCCCAATATGTGTTGGGTGTGGAGCTTGATTATCTTCTTTATTCAGAGGTATCACCGCATTGGAACCCAGTTCCTAATGGAGCGACAATGTTGCCCATTTAATCGCCATTAGGGGGGTCCAGGGGGGGCGATGGCGATTTTATGACCCCCCCTCCTAGTGGAAGTTTGGGGGCAGCACCCCCGAAGCTAAAAATAGACGTAAAATTGCCTTGTAAAATATTTTAATTTCATAGTCAATCTAAGCCGTTCATTAGGTGGATGATCTGACAGTAGAAGTTATGTTTAATTTAGTGTTTTTTTCACTAGAATCCAACCCCTCAATTTATATGAGGGAATTGTATTGCGGTTGGGTATATGTGTATTATGCGTGAGAAGAGAGAGGAGACTGTGTGAGAGAGAAGAGGAAATTACATCCGATATGTTGTAGATTTTATCTCTTCATTTTGTTGGATAATATAAAAGGAATGATTGACTATTTCTCCATGGATGTAGCCCAAACTAGGTGAACCACATATATATATGTGTCTCTCTTGTTTTGTGCATTTTCATTGTTTGTGTTTCTGCAATATTTTATGTGTTCCATTGCTTTGTAATATATAATTTTCTAACAATATGAATGCACGTGGAATGGTATTTCTTTTTGAGTGAAGCCCCCATGACTTGTGTACAACACTATGGTACTTTAGAACCAGGTGCCACTCAGTTCTCTGATACCCAACTTTGACTGCAAGATATTGAAAATATTGGTGTACTTTGGCCATCATAGAATCATCATAAAAAATTTCATCATAGAGTCATATTCATTTTATGTTCACAAGTAACTTTCCCACCAATATTTGACATGGGGAAAGGATTTTAGGAGTGCAAAGGTGATCCTTTCGTTGTTGAATTTTTTTGGATAGAGTAATAGCCCTCTAATAGCTTCTCCAAATCATTGGCATCTTTTTTCCCTTCAAATATAGGGATATCAAAGTTAACTTTTACCTTGAATGGCGTCATACCTCCAAAATTGTAGTTGGTTAATGGTGCTTATGATTTTTGTTGGAATTCATTAAAAGATCTCGAGAAAATTGTTTATCATCTTATTCCTTTGCGATACGAATGTTTCCTTGACCGACAACTTCATAGGATATCCTACACCATAATATCTATTTTTTTCCACCATGGGAGGCCATTTGAGTTGGAAAGAGTGATTGTTCCCAATTGAAACTAGCTTAAGACCCAACTCTTTGTACCCTAACCATGTTGGGGACATGCATCGAGAAATAATAAGGAGAAGATTACTCTGATACCACTAATATGGGTTGTACAAGGAATGAAATGAAAGGAAATAAAAGAAAAACACACACACACACACACAAAAATATAATAGAAATCACAATAATTTGGTGAAAACCCAACTTATATTAATAAATGAAATAACATAATATTGTAGAACATAAAGTGGCTAGAGTGGCGGTAGCTATCTCTAAACATAGAGAGATGGTGGATATGTGCATTCAAAAAATCTATAATAAGAGGCCAAAAGAATGGCCTTTCAGAATAAATAAATAACCCCAGGGGTCTAAAGCCATAACAATATAAAATCAAATGCCAAAAAGCTTTGCAAGCCCCAAGGTGGTTTGTTGGTACATCAATTTCTCATGGTGCAGTTTTTATCGCGAGAACTAACATTTGAAACGAATTCCAGGATTCAAGGACAAGTGTTCTTTATCAGGACAACCGCGGTGGATGAACTTTCCAAATATTGGAGATCCCGATGCCGGACAGGTAAAATATACTCAGGCACAGATTTTGATTTCAAATTATGATTTCAAATCTGATCACTTTCGCTTATCCTATTCACATGGAAATGCCCATTTCTGATGACAGGAAGCAGTGCAAACTCAAGTCCTCATCCCCGTCCGCAACGGTATTGTAGAGCTCTTCGTTTCGAAACCTGTAAGGCTCGTCTTGATATTATTTAGAAAGTTTTTTAGGTTCAATTTCTTTTTAATATCTGTCTGAAAGCAAATTAAACTTCTCATCCCTGCCTATAATGGTCTTGTAAAATCTTCGTTTCAAACCTGTAAGGCTCGTCATGATATTATTTAAAGGTTTTGTTAGTTTCAGTTTCTCTTTAATTTCGCATCTGAAAGAAAATTCTTTAGTTCTTATTTCGTTTCGAATCCTGTCAGGCTTGCATTCATATTATTCAAAGGCTTTCTGAGCTTCATTTTTTCTTTAATTTCTGATCTGAAAACAAATTACGAAGTTTTGATTCCTGTCCATAATGGTCTTGTAGAGCTCTTCATTTCGAAACCTGTGACGTGTAGATATATTAATTAAAGGTTTTATGGGCTGAAGTTTCTCTTTGATCTCCGATCTGGAAGCTAATTCCATTTTGTTTTGTACAATTTGCTAGGTCGCAGAGAACGCAGCTTTTATGCAGTTTGTATTCACGCAGTGCGATCCGTGGCTTCCTCAGATGTATGATACGAATAATTTATTCGGTGCTTCACCTGCTCCAAGCCTCGGTGGCTGTGGCTTTGGATCCGTGAGCGAAGCTGCCGGTACTCTACCATGGCTCCCTGCAGCTACAGGAGATTCTTCTGTACCTTGGGACGCAGAAAGGGCTTTATCAGAGTCGCAACTGTCTATTCACATGGTCACGCCGCATCTCAATTTCCTCGGGCAACAATTGCAGCCACAAGTGGCGGCCTCTGGCCAAATTAAGCAGAAGAACGATTTCTATGAAGGATCTGCCGATTCCATTAATCATGCGGAAAAGCCACCCGCCATGCATATCGATCCAGTTTCTCTGCAAGACAGTCAACAGGCAGGCTTACCGATGAGGAACAATTCACTACCTCGCGGGCATGGCCTCACTGAATCCCCTCATACGAGTGGTTTGTCAAAAGAGGTTCAGGATAAAGATGTCAAACAAGAGATCTCACGAGCAGACTCTTCAGACTGCACCGATCAAATGGAGGACGACGATGACCAGAAAGCTGCGGGCCGATCTGGCAGAAGACATCTCTCCAAGAACTTGGTAGCTGAACGCAAGCGGAGGAAAAAGCTCAACGAAAGGCTTTATGCTTTACGCGCATTGGTTCCCAAGATCACCAAGGTCTTGTCCATTAATATTCTATAAATATTGTACAGTTCAAGCTTATTTTCTTTTGCAAGTTTGGACTTACATATTCTATCTAATGCAGATGGACAGGGCCTCAATATTAGGGGATGCTATTGAGTATATCAAAGAACTGCAGCAGCAGGTGAAGGAACTCCAAGAAGAGTTGGATGAAATTGACGTTCAAGCGGGAAACCCTACAACTCCGCATAATTTGGAAAATGGTGGTCAAACAACCCTAGATGACGAAACCCATGCGAGATGCGCTGCTAAGACAGATCTGACAAAAGGTCCAGGAAATGCAACTGAAGAAACGGTTCAAACTATGCAGGTGAATATTTTACAGTAGACCAAAAAATTGATGACCTTAAACAAATATATTCATCCATTGATTCTTGAATTTTCCCAACAAACGAAGTTTCTGTTCTAGTGTTGATATTTGATGGGCTTACACAAATTCATCCAGTGATTCTTGAACTCTCTGAATGATAGCTTGAACTTATTAAATTTCTGTTCTGGCGGTGGTATTTGTGAAGATTGAAGTGAACCAGGTTGATGCACATGTTTTCAACCTGAGAATATTCAGTGAAAAGCGATTGGGTGGTTTTGTTAAATTAATGCAAGCAATGGACGCACTGGGTCTCGATATTCTAAACGGCAATATCACTTCCTTCAGAGGCCTGGTCTTGAATGTTTTCAATGCGGAGGCAAGTTTCTGTGCATGATATTCCTTCATTTTGTTTGAATAAAATTATTCTCATGTTCAGCTATTATTCTTCTGACAAATGCCGTTTCCGTATCAGTTAAGGGATAAGGAAGTAGTACAAGCAGGAGCGAAGCAATTGAGAGACTCGCTTCTGGAGATGACATTGCACCCAGACATCCTTCGATCAGGTGAGGGCACTGCTGCTTCAGATCATCAGCAACGTCACATCCAAGAGACTACCTGAACCATAAACCATGTTCAAGAGTTTTCACCCTTTAAACTGTGTGCTTGTGTTTTCCGGTTAATTATTCCATCGTAAAGGAATCTCTATTCTCACTTCTTCATGTAACCTGCACTACCTAGCCTATAATATATTTATTCCATTGAATTTGCTTGTATCTTAATGTATGTGTCATCTCCATGTCTGAAACTAGAAGAACCCGATGCTAACAATGCCAAGCTCTCGAGCTGGCACTTGGAATCATAGTTTGCAGATCAATATTTAACTATGGCATTTACCGTATAACATATGCTTGACAGATATTACTGTGGTTTCATTGGTTCTTTAAAGTTTATACCAATGGTCTTAAAGGGCAGATCATCATTGGCATTCTTTCGTGTCCTTAAAATGTTAATATTTTTATGTTTACAGTGGATCTGAATTACTGAGGGAGAGCTTTGGGAGATCATTTATTCACGCTAACCATTCTTATCCTAACTTTGTCAACTAAGGAACTCCACCATTGTGCTCCTGGTTGGTTTGTTTCATTATCTACATTTGCATCCCTTATTTGTTAGATAATGTTCACAGTAGTTTTTATATCATTCTGCGGAATCCCACCTTAATAACCAGGCCCAGGAGATAACCGACATATATCATTTCGCCTCTGCGAAACTACTTGTTTTCAGTAATTCAATTCTTGCAAGGGAAGACAGATAACAACCTAAGCACGCGTCATGATGCCTTATCATGATTTTGCCACAAAAAAACGCTCTTTTCATGCCGTTCAATGACATGGAACCTTGGAAGGGCTAGCAGACCTGACTACCATCTACATCAACATTATCTAGACTCCAGTTCTGAAGTTCTAAAATATCATTAATTTAACTATTTAATTATTTACACACCAAGGTCAGCAGACTGCATCCCATCTTCCTGAATTAGATGACAAAGAGTCGGATACGCTGTGTGTTTGACATTTTGATAGTGTTTTCACTTTGTTCAAATTTTCCGTGTTTTACTAGTGTATTATAAACTTACCCTGAGATATGACCTGCATCTCATCATCAACCCTGAACGAACATGGACATGGTACACGCTTTTCATCTGAAACTATTTTCAATTTTATGATTTCGAGGGTCTAGTCGCTCTTTTACACAGGGATAAAGAGAGTCATTACTCTCGTGGGACATAGTCGGAGGATATGATGAAATAATTTTACTGTTTCTTAATTTTCCACATGATATGTCATCAGATAATCCTTTTTAATGCTCAGTCTTTTAATGACCAAGTGAACGAAAAAACCCTTTCCATTCTTATTATTTATTTCAGCATTAGGGTTACCAAATGAGAAAATAAATCCCTTCAATTCTCCAGATCTACTTCAGCATTTCGGTGACCAAATAAATCTCTTTAATTTTTAGAATGTAAATCACTTTAATTCTGAATTAAGCGGAGGTTTTCCTGGGTTTGGACACTCCACTTATTATCAAAAAAGTTTTATCCATTAAAGACCAAAAAAATTTAAAGATGTTAAAAATGAGGTTTCTCTACTTATTTATATTGTTAGAATTTTAGTTTGTTTAATTTTTTTTTAATAAATGGACATTCCACAGATTATAAAAAAACTTTACCTATTAAAGACCAAAAAAATTTAAAGATGTTAAGAGTTACTACTGATAAGTCCTTTTATATATATATATAAAATCTTAAATTTTAATGTTTTTTATTCTTTTAATTTGCTCTATTACCTTTAACTTTTTTCATTTTTCTTTATTTTTTTTTAATTCTTTTTAATTATTTTCATTATTTATTAATTTATTTTTGATCATTAATTTAATATTTGTTAGGTTTTGTGTTACACCAATAGACATTAGTAGACTTCCAAACCATTATCATTACTTTTTTAAGTGGTCCTAGGGTAGATCCGAGAGTGATAGTTAGCTAAACAATCCTTCTACTAAGAGATCACAAGATGAAGAATGAGGAAAAAAGCACACTTCATTGCTTGAGAAAATGAGCAATGCTATACATGAACCTAATTTATAGGAACAATATAGGCTTCTAGCCATAGCTAGAAGATAAGACTGATGAATCAATAGATAAGGATAACACTGAATAAGATCGCTACACCTTACAAGTTTCAATATTTATTGGAACATTAAGAATCTTTTGATTATTTTATTATTTCTACTATTAGCTACCTGTTAACCCTTTTAAATTAAATGATTGATCAACACTAGCTCTTAAGATCTTGAATAGAGAGTCCACTTGAAAAGTTAGAAAAATTTGATCCCCTGCACACAAGAAATTTTGGCACTTTAATTCTTCTTATTCAAGAGATCATGATAAGATCCCTTCTCTGGAAATGATACATCTTCACAGTCCCAAACATCATTAAAAAAAAATGTCCCAAATGTCATTAAAAACGATATTGTGCTTTTCCTCCAAAGGAAGTATGGATCACTTTTAGATTAGCATGAACACCCAAGTAGTTAATTCCTCAATTTCTAATTTTGTGAATAATTTTTATGTGTTTAAGTGTCTTGGGCTAACGCTAATGAATTTCGTACGGATTCTCATCATATTCGGCTAAGCTCCAGGTATGTACTGTAATTCGTTCCTCTGCAGCTAACGGAGCTGTAAATACGTATATAACTCCTTGCTCAGCAGGTAAGGTAACTGATCTAAGTATAGGGGAACGTCTGTAACTAAATGGCTAATGGGCCTTATATTGCGTCTGTAACTGATCGGCTAACGTTCCTGTCAATATCCGTCCCGTCCGTATCTGAAATAGGAATATCCTCATTTCTATACGATATATAAGGATGCTGTAATGTTATGCTTTAATCACATATTCTAAAGATGCTCTATTTGTCCCAAACTCTATAACTTGACTGTAAATCGAATTAAGCTAGCTACGGTTATAACTAAATAGATCGATGTTAATTCCGGTAAGGTGCTGGCACAAAAGGTTGAAGAGCAGCTAATATCTTGTACCGTTTCTTTCTTGTACCGGCTCTAACAAATATAGGAGTGGTACCGGCTTGAATCTCGCAGTGGGACCAGCTCACTTACTCTAACTCACATGGCCCAGCTCTCATCTGTCTAATGAACCAGCTCATGGATCGTTCTGGGACCGGTTCTGATAAATCAAATAAGGCTCTGGGAACTTCTATAATGGCCCAGCTCTGTGATCGTTCTGGAACCGGGCTCATTGATCGTTCTGGGACCGGTTCTGTTATCGCTCGACAAGGCTGCTCTCGGGGTGCTGCCTGTAACCCTGCCTGCATCAAAATATTGCTAAATGTATGGTGTGATTGTATACGTAATATAAGGTAAGTTCGAGGGGGGGACTGCTGACCAATATGAACAATTCTGTGGGCCCACGCATATATATAGGCCGATGTGCTTAGCTGCCCTGGGTATTCCGGTATTCCATGGTATCCGACCCGTCCTGTCATGCCGTAATGTCGTAGGAAGTATCTTCGGCTCCCGCTAATGTCGTACGTAGAATAATCATCGGCTAACGGGACTGTAATTCCATATATGAACTAGGAAGTTCATTATTATATATGATATTATCACTATGCTGGCGCTGCAGTAATTACATATATAAATACTAATAAGCTCCCTAACATGAAACCAATATTGGGTATTCAATTAAATGACCTGTTATTTCCACTCTCGGTGGGTCTAGCCATTTTTGGGAAATTTAAACTTTGAATTTCATGGTTTACACAATACTTCATAACCAAAACTATCATGAAATGAAATATCCTATAAAATACCTTATATCTCTCCGTTTAAAACTAATTGAATCATATTAAATTTAAAGTCACTTCTACTTTTTAATCTTTAATATTTAAATAGAAATTACTATTATACTAATTAATTTCAATTATATTAAGAATCTACGAATATATTAAGAATAACTTTTTAATCTTTAATCTTTGATCAGAAATTATTATTATACTAATTAATTTCGATTATATTAAGAATCAACGAATATATTAAGAATAAAGGAAAACTTTTTTTAAATGGATTGTTATTATGTTATATTTAATTTATCACTACTACTTAAATATTTTATTTATATTATTTTTTTTAATTAATATTCTGAATAAAATTAATTAAATAATATATAATTGAATGAGTTTTTAATCACTACTGTTTAAAGGTTTTTGTTAAAATTTTATGATATAATCTTTAATGAATAGAAACATTTGATATATTAACCAATTAAAACTTTGAACATTAATCATTCAAATATATTATTTCAATAATTTTTCAAAAAACATACTAACAAAGATAGAAAACTAAAATATTTAAACCTTATTTTTCGACTCCACTTCGGCATTTATTTAAAGAATAAGTCAAATAAAAGCAGTAAAGGGAACAATTAGGCATGGCTATACAGATTTTTTTTTTTTTTTTATACAAAGTATTGCAAATTTTTCCTTGAGAAGTTTATATAATTTATATAAATTATATAAAGTATGGTTTATAATTATATTTATAAGTGTGTTTATTTTGAATTTAGGTTTTTAAATTTTTAATTTAATTATCAATAATTATTAGGCGAATGGTAGAGATTTAACTTTTATGGAATATCCTATAATATTCATACTAGTATACACAAATTAAATGTTGCGATTTATCTTTAAATTTATTATTTTTTTATCCCTTTTAATTATATTGATTAATTTAAGAAAAGGTTATATGAACTAGTGGCGTATGAATTGAGTTATGGTTTTTTGGGCATGTGGTATTGATAAGTCATGGTATTGGCCCATGGTATTGTAATACTGCCTATTTACAGATTAAGAATCTTCATGGTGAGCTTAAATCTCCATGGTGATGAATATTGTTTTATATTTTTTTGTTAAATGTATATATGTTTAAATTATATATTAATTATTTTTATATTTCTTATTAGTCCCTGTGAAAGTAGGTCTCTAGGAATTGATTTGTTTGTTGACCATTATTAGTTTAGTATTGCAATTTATAATGTTTAAATTTGAAAAATAAATATTTATTTTTCAATATTATTAAAAAAATATATTTCAAACATTTAATTGCACCATAATTTGAAGATATTATTCCAACATTTACATAATATATTCATATAGATAACTCCTTCACATATTTTATGTCATAATTTACAAATATGAAGAAATTTGAATTCAATGAAAAAAAATGTAAAACCAATAAAAACACCGCCCATATCTCCTTAATCCAAAGATCCCATAAAAAGTCAAAAAACATATTGAACAACTGTTAGTGGAAAGAATTCTTGGAATTAAGGATCCCATAAAATGTCAAAAAAATATATTGATCAATTATTAGTGGAAAAAATTCTAATTCCAATAGATGAATATGACTGGTTAGTCCGATTATCACCCAAAGAAAGATATTAAATACACCAGACTCTGAAATTCAAGAGTCTAAATGTAGCCTGCATCTAGTCCGATTATAACCCAAAGAAAGATATTAAATACACGGACTATGAAATTCAAGAGTCTAAATGTAGCCTGCATCCATGATCCGTTCCCTACTCAACGATGAGGTTCTTGACCAGGTTGAGAGGAAATAAACCTATTCTTTCACCATGGTTTTTTTTCATGTATCATAAAGTAGAATTGTGGAAAAATATAAGAAGAAGATTATCCTTACAACCAATTAGGGCTTTTTTTCCTATAACATCATGCCATTCATACTAAATAATGTGCCTTTTGTATTCTATAAGACCATGTTTTACATCTTTAGAAATTTCATCCATAAATTTAGAGAATTTTTTATTTTTAAGCTTTGCATGAAAACCGTCCAAAAATAAAACTCTTGAAAATAACTTATATTTAGAGGTAAATAGCATATTTACTATCATTGAATTTCCACTATAATTTAGGCAAATATTTGCATAAAGAATGGACATGAATAAGATCTCAATAAATATGCTTCCCAAAGAGTTACTTCCCACCATTATTTATGTTTTCCTCAAATTAAAAATTATTTGCACACATAAAACTATTCTATTTTTTTTATTGCATAAAATATCATATATTTTATACATAAAACCAAGTTTAAGATAGGTTGATTATCTTAGTCAACAAATCTCTAATTAGTTGAGAAAATATATCAACTATTTCTAATAAACTCAAACCAACATTAAAGTAAGCATTAATTATAACAACCTCCCTTAATGCTTACATTACAAATAACAATAATAAAACCACATAAAAATGATTCTAGACTTTGGTCTCTATCTGGTATTGCCTTCATCAACATTTCTATCCACTTCTAAACTTTCATAGACTATGCTCCTTCTCAACCACCACTTTTGAACTTTCATAGACTATGTTTCTCTCAACCATTCATTCTGAGTTGTCACTTCATCCATTGAAAATATAATTGCTTATGACCATCAATGATCTATTTATAGTGACCAATGATTCTTCGCATTGAAAAATAATCTATATACTAAATTATTCTATTGAAACTCAAAATACATAGCTTATTGTACTTTCTAGTAATAAAGGAAAGTGGTTTAGATACTAAATGTATCTAGTAGTCAACGAAACAACCTAACCTTTTTCACATACACAAGTTCTCAAACACACACGATAACTACTAATTTTTATTTTTGGAGTGTCGAAGTACAGCAAGAAGTTCCACTAGATGATAATTAACTGCAGTCATAATTAAATGAGTGACATGTTGTTGTGGTACCAAATTACGTCAAGAGCCACTTATATTATGTTACTCTATTCTATTATTGGCTCCTCATCATATAATTTTATAAAAAAAAAATGTAACATACATAACCAAATATATATTGAAATATGATGCAAGCCACAGATATTATACATATCATGTACTTTGTCCTCTATGCATTTAACTTATGGTACTTTGTCCTCTATGCATTTAACTTATGGTCCTCTATGCATTTAACTTATTGGTAAAAATTTACATCAATTGAATGCAATCCTTTAAAATGAGAGAGAGCTTTTCAAAATTTGTGCTGGCATCCAAAAAGAATAAAATGGTACTCTCATCCGCACTTTTTGTATTTCAAATGTGGAAACTACTTGAAAATTTGACATGAGGGTTATAAGAAAAATTTATGTAATACCCTACACATTCATCCACCAAATCTATTCATATAAATTTTGGAAAACCCACAACTTTTTCCAATGATATTAGTCATTGAACTAGGTGAGAAAATTAATACAAAGTTGCAGAAAATAGAATTATTGTGTCTTATTATTGGTTAGTGTACTCCATCTATGAGGGGATCATCCCAATTTATTGGTTAGTGTACTCCATCTATGAGGGGATCATCCCAATTTATAGATTGTTAAAGAGATCGAGGATCTTTAGATTCAAATAGGATGCCAACACTTCGAAGATTGAGTCAAATAATTGTCTAGACAGTAATCATATAAAATGGAGAGTGTCACGAGGCATTAAATATAAGGAATTATTAATCCTCAAACTAGTGACATCGAGTCCCTACCAATGTTGAATCCCTTGTGCCAATTCATTACATCATCTTGCATACACTTGGAACACAATTTGTATGCCCTAGAACACAACATGTATAACCATACAAACACATCTACACTCATTTATGATACAAAAAATAACCCTCACATTTTCTTGGCCCTCCTTTGGGGCAGATACAAAGGAGATACATCTAGAGCTACCAGGTGTGATAATAAATTAAAAATTATTTGCACACACAAAACTATTCTTTGTTTTTATTGCATACGAGATTATATATTTTATACATAAAACCAAGCTTAAGATAACTTAACTAACTCAAACCAACTCTAAAGTAAGCATTAATTCTAACACTTCACATCTCAATTTATTATTTCTTGCAAAAGCAAGACTATAAGATTGCATTTTCCTATTTATCACTAATTTAGTATTGACCAATGTAGGTTATAATTTTTTATGTAACTTGACCACTAATTTAGCATTGACCAATGTAGATTATAATTTTTTATGTAACTTGAGTGAAAATGACTAAGCTGCCTAGCACTTGTTATGGGTTGATGTCGATGAGATGAGCTTTTACCAATCATTTAATTTATATGACCACACTACTAAATATTTAATTTTTTGATTTAAATTTATATAAAAAAAATGATTGTTATGTTTTATAATTTTTTCAATAAAATATATTATTCAAAATCTCAATATTTATAAAAGATAATTTAATATCTAATGATTATTGAATATAATTTTACCTATTATAAATTATATTTTTTACATTAATCTTTATTTTTGAATAATTCTTTACTCTACTTTATATTTTAAACAACTACATTTATTAATGAAAAAAACACATCATTTATCAAGACAAATTCACCCTTTTATCACTTGGTGAGAAAACTATTGCTATGATAAATCCACTCCCTCCTATATGTCCTGAAATGGAGCATCCCCTTGCAAAAATTTTAATGTACATGTTTCTTTTTCATTTTCTCATTTATGAGTATTATTTAATTTCTCAAAAACCTTTGTGTAAAAATGCTGTTAAAGAATTAAAACTAAAATACAAATCGTAAGAGCCCAAACTATATTTTTGTTAATTTTTTATTTATATCTTTATCCATTATTTTTGTAGTGAAACTATTTTATCAAAATTTCAATCAGAATTCTTTAAAAATTAGAAATTTCAATTTAAATTCTTCAAAAGAAATCATATCATATTTATAATTTCTCATTTTAGAGGGAGTAAATTTGATAAAATCCTTATCAAATTTACCATGACATATTCCTACCATGACATATTCCTAATCATGGAAACTCCACTATAAAACTTAAAAAAGAAAAGTAAAAACTAGATCAAAGCCATGTTTATGCCAAATAAATCTCATTAGAATAATCCAATTACCTTTATTTCATTCTTGAGCGACTAATCCACCCAAGTGATCCAAGATACGGGAAAGTAAGAGCAATTCCTTCATTGGTTTTTTTAGATGATTAAAGATTCTAAATACCATTCCAATAAATCACAAAAACGTTTCTTCTATATTTCTGTTTTGATGAATAGAATTCTTTATAAGCATATTTTATATAATATTCTTTCTTACCTTATAGATAAGTCTTTCATCATTTTGATGAGAAGCAACATGATTATTTATAAAATTTCATACTTTATAGATAACTCTTTCATCATTTTGATTAGATACAACATGACTATTTATAAATGGAGAATGACAAGATTGCCTACAAATAATTGATCAAAGTGTAGACATTTGTCACCTATTAGGTCGGGAGATCGGATCGATTATAAAAATATGAGCCTAATTAGTCGATTTATTAGTGAGCAAGGAAAAATATTATCCGGCCGAGTGAATAGATTAACTTCAAAACAACAACGTCTAATGACTAACGCTATTAAACGAGCTCGTATTCTATCTTTGTTACCTTTTCTTTATAATGAAAACTAATTTGATCCATGGGAAATAAGCCTACTCCTTAATCAAATCGGAGCTGGAATATATGTTCGATAAAGATGCAGATCTTAAGTCTATTGTTGAAAAAGTCAACAGGATTTCATTTTTGGAAAATAATTGGATTGAATTCTTTTCGTTCATTTCCAATCCAATATGAAAAAACTTTTCAATATTTCGACCTTCCGGAGGGAATTCTCCGGGAGAATCTGTTCTATCCATTCCATCTTTACCTATTTATTTCATCTATACCTAACCTATTTCATCATACGATAAGTTGTTAAAGATGGTGGAAAAGCAATTACTATCTAATACAGCTATTTGTGCAAGTGTTTTACGATTTGGAAGCAACTGCCTCTTGTACAAATATTGGATGAATCTATTATAAGAAACCCCATTGGCACGAGCTGCTGCATTGATCCGAGTAATCCACAAACGACGAAGATCTCTCTTGCGTTTACCTCTATCTCGGTGGGCGGAAACTAAGGCTCTAGCTTTCCGTTGGTTAGCAGTTCGAAAAAGTTTCGAATGGGCCCCTCGAGAGCCTGATACAAATGCAAGAATTTTTTTCCGACGTTTTCGAGCTATATATCCACGTTTCACTCTGGTCATTGAAGTTTACTCTCATGAATCGCTAATATTTTTCTCGGTTAGTCATTTGTTTTGTTTGGTCCATTGAAGAATAACACTGATTCTTCTTATTTAGAAAATAAAAGTTCCAACGGCTTTTGCTACTGCAACCTTCCCAACCATAATTCCCTTTGGATAGGCATCTTCCTGGTAGGCAAGGGCTGGGACCTTGTACTGAGAATGAGAAAAAATCATGGGTTTCATCGTTTCTATGGTTCTTTCTCCAACGGTAAGGTCCTCTCTATACGCCGGAGCCTTTTATTCATTTCCGAAATATGAGATGAGTATGTTATCGGTAACTTGTACGGTTTACCATCTCCAGCTCTACTCTTGAAGTAATAAATACTCTCATTACAAGATCTATTAATACAGTAACGACATGTAATTCTGGGGTTGGCCAGGTAGCTGACCCTGTTGTTCCGTTCTCGCGGCAATATGAGCATAAACTTTATGCTTCTTCAATTTGCATGATTTCCCCGCTCAATGGATTGATGACCATTCGCTACCAATGAGGAATTGCTTTTCATCCCACATCAAGGTGATTGGATTTGCACCAATGGAAACCATAAATTTCATCCCCGGTAAGGTTAGATGATGGATCTTTACTTGATTACAGCGGGAAAATTATTCTGTTATTCCGTTGTAAGAATTTCCTAGTCTGTTTAAGTTTCTGATCCAAACGAGTCGCACATACACCCTAGCACATACTCCTCTACGCTGAGGACATCCTCGAAGAGCAGGAGATTTTTTTCAGGTATTATTGATTCAGAAGGCTTAATGGAATGTTTCTACTAGATCTCTTGGCTCCAAATCTATGGTTTGAGTTCCAAATCCTGGTTTGAGTTCCAAATCCTGGAAAGAGTTAGTTAAGTCATTGACATTCGATTCATAAATTATTAGAAACCATATTGTGCACGGATATATTATTTTTCCCCACACAAAGGAATCGTTTATTTATTTGTTTCACCAGATTCTCAAAACCAATATAATTCTTTGAATAGAAATGTTCTTATTCAAGGAATACGAGTACGTTGCTAGACTTCTGACCAAATAGGATTGGCTAGTTCTCATAGGAATTATTAGTAAAAACCATTTGAGAAATAGATTCTATGGGTGGAGTGAGAAATAGATTCTATAAAATGTGGGGTTGGTGTGTCATTATACTTGTGAAGAGATAATCAATTTTAAAAAAAAAATAGGAATGACTCTAGACAAAGTTGGTTAAATTTATAATTTATTTGATTTGTGTAAATTAAATTTTTTAACTCTATACCAATCATTTAGTAACTTTATAACTAAATTCATTCTCGAGTAAATTGTGGTTATAAGTGAATTTCGACTCAAATTGTTTCTATATATTTTCCAGATTAGTATTTCTTTTTTTTTTTAATTCATGCTTTTTTTTCTCCCTACTAAATTGCAATATGTTCAACTAATTAACATTTATATTATTTATCTTCTTCTTTTTAAAAGAAAAGAGGAATTGAATGTTTCCCATTTATATTAGAAAACAAAATATTGGAGACAAAATAATTGGTTAGTTTTTTAACTTTATCACATAATAGATCTCTTAAATGTTTGTTGAAAAATTGATAAAGATAAAAAGTAAAAAAAAAAATCAAATATTAAAAAATAAAATTATATCTAAACATAATAGTATACTCTAATCATTTATAATTTTCAACTTATTAATGAAATTATAACTTTCTCCTGTGAATAGTTCACTAGTTTCCTTGTGAAATATTCCGATAAAAATTATTTCCAAAAATTTATTAAAAACAAAAAATTATTTAAAAATGTGCTCTAATTTAAAACCCAATCTCCATTAAATCGATCCATTAAATCGATTTCCATAATAAATGAGAAATTTCTCATAAAATATTCAATTTATATTTACTAATATTTTTAATAAATATATATTAATTATTATTATATAATAACATCTTAATTTTTTTTAAATATTTATATATTACAGGTAGGTAAAAATACTATAACCTGTTATCATTAAATATAAATAAATTCTCAATATAAATTCTCAACCTACTCAACTTATTTTGTAGATTCTTAGAAACAAAAAAGCACAACAATGAAAACTATCTCAACAACCTAGTTAACTTATTTTGTAGATTCTTAGAAACAAAAAATATTTCCACCGGTTCATAGAAAATTTCAAATGTCCACCATTAAATAAAATGGCCATACAAGTCAAAGTGTTGGGAAAATGATAAATGTATTCATTGAAAATAAAACTAGCATGCTAAAAAACCAGTACACTAATACCATCTAACCTCTTATTTTCTTGCCAATTTCAGAGAACAAACCATGTCCCTTTCACCATTGTTGCAAGTACACAACCTGCATTAAAATGTTTTCCATGTCACAAAATCCCAAGAAAAGAGATTCCACTAAGGGAAACAAAAAAGAAGATTCATGAGAATCAGGGGACCTGTTTACACTTTTTGCCTCTTTTTAGCCCAAATACAGTTGATTTAAAAATCTAAACGACATTATCATCTTGTGAATAATTTAGGAAAATTTCATAATGACGGGCATATAGAATTATGAAAAGTTTGTTTTATATATATAAAAATTATTTGTTATATATATATATATAATTGATTTCCATTTTGGGTGGGAAAACTTCAACATTGCGTACAAGTTAGTGCTCTTCTCTTTCCAAAATTCCAATGTCCATCAAATTTTACGAGTTTTATTTAATGACTGTCGAATAAGTAGGTTGACTCCTGAGCTGAATCATGAGTCCTTTATTGTTCACTAAATTATTTAATGTAGATCAATTAGTATCAAGATTCACCTATATTGAAAACTTGCTAGTTAGTTGCACCGTGCAATTTGCAATGAAGGACACCTACAGAAGGCAACTACTCAATGTTGTGTTTGGTAAAGAAATTGAATGCATTTGTGGCATTCCGCATAACAGATTAACCCATGCTTGGAACCCCTTTTTCCTTTTTTCATTGATGCACAATCGCAATCGTTAAATCCTAATTCGTAGCTGCCACTGAATCGAGACACCTGAATACCTGATTGCACCTACTATTGAACACTGACCGACTTCTTCCAGGTTTTATATATTTTCCTTCATTTCTTCACATTCTTGGTTTTTTGCATTTTGTTTTGTAAGCTCTGTGAGAACTTCTCGGGATTCGTCCTCAAAACCAAACCCTAGTGATAATTCCCTAGTGATAATTTGGTTAATACTCTGTCTGTAAAATAATGTATGAAAAAATAAGTGGTAAAAAATACAAAAACTTGAAATAAGTTGTGGTGAAACACAAATTTACTTGCTTGGTTTTCTAAGATTGATGTTTTCTTTACTAGGTTCTGTAAAATTATATTAGTGTAGAATTCCCTGTAGATTCACAAGCTCATTCAATTTACTAAAGCACAAGACGAGAATCTCCTTCTACTTTCAACCAACGGAAGCCAATACATTGACGAAAAAATATGTTCAAGAAGAAGGCAAATCAACGGAACATAACACAAGTTTTCGTGGAACATATCAATGTGCTTGGACCTATTAGGAAAAACTAGATTTTCAGAGAGTTTGATACAACTCTAATTATCATAGTAAATCATTGTCGGATCCATCTGCTTACCAAACAGACCAACTAGAATCTTCCTCATCCAGATGGCCTCACATGTTGCCTGACTCGCAATCATGTACTTTGCCTCTATCGAACTGAGTGCACCCGATCTCTGTTTCCTGTTGTACTAAGAAACCCTCGTCGACCCAATAGTGAATATCCCTCTTGATGTGCTCTTCCTGTCGGATGGACTCCCTACCCAATCTACATCCGTGAAGCCTTGAAGCTTCACCCCCTCTGTCTATTTGTACCACAATCTATATGAGTAGTGCCCCTGAGGTATCTCAATACATGGTTTATCGCCTTCCAATACAACTTGGTAGGCCTAACCATTGCTTGACTAAGTTGGTTAACTGCATAGCATAAATTCAGTCATGTGTTCACCAAGTACATGAGTGAACCCACAAGTTGCTTGTAAACAGTAGCTTCCACTACCTCTACCGAAGTAGCATCCTCCTTCCTCTAGTTACCAGCTAGAGGAGTCTCCATAGGCTTGCAACTCTCCATGTGGAACCTCTTGAGTATCTTGTTGGCATACTTTCCTTGAGACACAAACAACTTCCCATCACCCAGCCATACTTCCATGCCCATAAAGTAATGCATGAGCCCCAATTCCTTCATCTCAAACTCTTTTGCAAGGTCCTCCTTGCAATATTTGATCAACTGATCATCACCTATAAGTATGAGATCATCAACATAAAGTACAATGATCAATAGTTTACCTACCACCACTATGCGGTACAGGTTCACATCCACTTTATTCTTTGTGAAGCCCAGCCGGGTGAAGTATATGCCTATCCTAGTGTACGAAGAACGAGGTGCTTGCTTCAACCCATACAACAATCTCTTGAGATGGCACACATGCGAATCACAGTTGAAGGTTTGAAAACCTTCAGGCTACTTTATGTGCACCTATTCCTCATTCGTGCCATTAAGGAAGGTTGTCTTTACATCTATCTGATGTATCTTCCACCCCATCTATGCTGATAGTGCCAATATAGATTTGATCAACAAGTACCTTGCAACATGAGAAAAGGTCTCATCATAGTCAATCCCCTCTACCTGTGAAAAGCCACGGGCCACAAATCTAGCCTTATTATTCTCCACACTACCATCTGCAGCTTGCCTTACCTTGTAAAGCCAATGGGAGCTCACCATAGACTTATCCTTCGGTCTCGAGACCACATCCCAAACACTGTTACAAACTATGGAGTCATACTCCTCCACCATGGCATCAACCCAAACCGGTTGCTGCACTAATTCCTCAAAGGAAGATGGCTTTGTCACAACAAATACGCTCATAAGATCCATGTATCTAGTGTACCTTTCAGGGGACATCCTCTGTCTGCGTTGTGATGTGGGTGCTCCCACATTCTCTCTAGCATCCGACGTCAATCTATCTACCTCTTTGGTGCGATTTCTCCCATCTCTCGAAGACTCTGCCTTAGTTGATGTCTCCACTCTTGGATCCTGCTTCTCCACATCAATCTGAGGCTCCTCAACCTTAGGAGCTAAAATCTCCTCAACCGCATGCAGCTGAATCTCCCTCTCAAGGGAAACTCGCATGGCCTTCTCCTCATCGAATCTGGCATCCCTGCGAACCATTGTCATCCTATTGGTAAAAAAGTACACTCGATAGTTGTGAGGTGTATCAGTGTACCCCACAAATATCCCCAACTCTGTTGTTGGTTCAAGCTTCTTTCATGCATATGGAAATATACCGATGACCCAAAAACCCTGAAGTGACCAACATCTGCCCTCTTACTGGAATAAGACTCCTCAAGTGTCTTCATCCCAAGTATTTGATGCAGGCTATGGTTTTGAACATAAATTGTTGTGTTGCATGCCTCAGCCCACAAGTGTAGTGGGAGACCCTGATCATGCAACATTTCCCTCGTTGCCCCTACTATGCTTTTGTTCTTCCACTCAGCCACCCCATTCTGCTGAGGGTTATGGGGTGTCGTCAACTCCCGTTTAATCCCTTCCACTACACAGAAGTTCTTAAAGTCATTTGAGACATACTCACCACCATTATCACTCTATAGAGATTTAACCTTCTTTCCCGACTCTTTCTCCGCAAATGATTTAAACTCACAAAACTTTATGAAGGTTTGATCCTTTTTCTGTAAGAAAAATATAGAGAATTTTCGAGAAAAGTCATAATAAAATATAACATAATACCTGTGTTTGGTCATGGATGTTGTCGAGAATGGTCCACTCACATCTGAAAGGACTCACTCTAGAATAGCCTCTGCTTGAATATCTCTGTCATGAAAGGAAGACTTGGTCTATTTACCCAAAGTACACCCCTTGCATGTATCAACTTTCTCTAGCGTACCTTTGGGAAAACAATGGAGATCTGTTGGATGATCTTCAAAGCCCCATGATGTAAGTGACCCAATCGCTTATGCCACAACTTGCCAACATCTTGGCTCTGTACCATCTCTACTTCTGTGCTCAAAGAAACACAATCTTATACCTCCAACTTAAAGAGATTCTTCACCTGAATCCCTATCTTCTTTACTTTACCCATGGCTATGTGTCGAAGGAATTCCTTTCCTTTCGAAAAGATCGCATCATAGCTTCTATCATCAAGCATGGCAATGGATACCAAGTTCTTCTAATTACCATACACTTCCCATCATTTATGACACCATGCATACAATGAGGGAAAATTCTAATTAAAATTGAGAGGCCAAAGCTTCATCCGCCGCTCCTCCTGAGGGATTCTTCTTGGACTTCTTGAGTAGACAATTTGTAGTAAAATGGCCTGACTCGTGACAATGAAAGAACTTAAATTTCATCATTGTTTTCTTCTTACCTCCATGGAAAGAATCTGATTTAGAATGGGAAGCTTTCCATTTCCCCTTCTTCGCCTTAATTGCTAAGCACAATTCTCTTCATCATTAGTCTTTGATGAAGAACCATCCCTAGTGTTCCTCCTAATATCCTCTTGAATCAAATCCGACCATATGCGTTCCCAATCTGGTAGCTTCTCATGACCATTGACAAAGTCTTGATAACTATGCCAACTCTTTAGTAGTCCCAAAAGAGCAAGACTCACCATATCATCCTCAGTAATTGTGATTCCAACACTTCCAAGTTCATCATGACATTGAGTGAACTTGGTTAAGTATTTTGGAATAGTCTCGCCTTTCTCCATTTTGATTTTTCAAAGCTTGTCCTTCAGTGCCAATTTTCATTAGTCACTATTGTTTTGATACAAGTCCATCAATGCTTTCCACATATCATAAAAAGTTTCCTTTCCATGGAGACTCGAGATAATGTGGTCTCGAACTCCCTCAAGGATTATCCACCTTGGCTTCGCCACACATTTCCTTCATTTGGTCAGAATATGTGCATTTGATGTTGTTGGCTTAGGAATGTCTTAATCAACGAATTCCTTCAAGCCATTATCCTCCAGCACAACCTCCATTCTTTCTCTCCAAGATATATAATTCGAGATACCTTCCAAGGGATACTCGAGTCACAAATCGTAGAACGTCATCTGTAAATCCTAAAGTATGTATTGCAAATTCAAATTTCACCTATAACCCAAAAATCAAAATTTTGAAATCTCCTCTAGTATATTGAATTCAGTTTCAATACTATGTAGAATTTCTTGTAGATTCACAAGCTCATGCAATTTACTAAAACACGGGACAAGAATCTACTTCTACTTTCAACCAATGGAAGCCAATAGATCAATGAAAACAATATGAACAAGAAGAAGACAAATCAATGACACATAACACAATAAGTTTTCTTGAGAAAAGCCACAGCTCAAAACCCCGCCTATCTATATTGCATTAAATCATAAATATGAGTGAAGATACAAAGCTTGTTCTCACAAGAACAATTCTGCACAAGTATGCTTAATTGTGTACCTCACAAGCTGGTTATTAGCAAACACTTAGTCAATTTCCATTGTCTGCCAAGCCCATATTTCCTTGTGCAATTCTAGGATGAATAACCCGTATATAAATGGAATTCATGCTTTGAAATTGCACAATCCAAACATAGGTCCTTATCTAATTGCATGCATGATATTTACAACTCAGTAAATCATACAATTGATAGTACATTGTCCCTGGACCCCTAAAATTTAGTGAAAACATATACATGACTACAGAAAGACTTGAAATTCCTAAGTTAATTAAACTTAATTAACTATTTATAAGTTGCTATGAGAATAGAATTCGATTTTAATTCTCATTTTAATTCAAGGACAAATCAAACTCGAATTTCTTGTTGCCATTTCTCAACAATTAGCAACTGATTCCTTTACTATGTTCTATAAACTTATATTAACAATATATTTCTTTACTGAGTTTTATAAATTTAAAATTACTATTGCTCGAGAACTGGTTTATGGTGGATTTCAAAAATTGGATTTTTCTATTTGCAAATTTTCACCCTTTTCGTTGTATTGACTTTACATGCTTGCACCTATAGTTGTGATTGAATACAATAATTGTGCATTGGATTTTGGCATTTTTTTTTCTTTTCTATTTTGGTAGTTATAGAGGTATAAGAAGACTCTAAGTTTGCTAAATTTACAGTTTTATTTATTACATTGAAAGTCAAGTTATTTTGTTTAGATTTTCCAAATTCCTAGAATTATGTATTTTGGGTATTTTGAATTTTACAAAAATACATTGTTTTTTAATTATTTGTTTTTTAATTATAATTGAAGTTCTATGTATTACCTGGAGTGTTTGTGTTGCATTATTTAATTCCTCAACTAGGAAAGCCAATTTTGCAAAATGTAGTTTTCAATTTTGGAGATTCTAATTTTAAAACTAATAATATATATTTATAAATAATATATCAAATATTAAATCTTTATTAATTAAATATTAATATTTATAATATATATTTAAAATTATATATATATATATATATATATATATATATATATATATATATAGTTTATATGGTTAATGTTTTTGCTAAATTCCCCGGATGCGGGTGTCTTTGACGTATGAGCGGCAGGTGGCTCGTCACATGGGCAGCTGTCAGCCCGGACGAGCCACCATATACCAGCACGCTGATGCATTTACTGTGACGGAGGGTGAAGCCATCGGGAGGTTAAGTCTGGCTCAAGCGCCATTCAATGCGGAAGGAGATTTTCTTGGGATGTCAAGTCTGGTTCAGGCGCCATTCAATGCGCAGCATCGGACAGGGAGAATGGAGCTCAATAAGTTCGAACCCCATGTTGCATTCCCGCATTCTTCCAAGCGGCTTGAGCAAATTCTGGCAGAGACAGAACATTCTCTGGCAAGGTGTAAGCTTTCTCAGAGGGAAACTGTTACGGGAGGCAGTCGAAGGATGCCAATTGAGAGGCTCAGGATGAGCAGTCGACGCGGCGGTTCTAGGGGTCGCTCTGCTACTCAGAGGCCCGCCATTTCGCCCTCCTCCTCAGTGGAAATTACTTCTGAGCAGAACAGAAGTCCGAGCAGAACAGTTGGCCGTAGAAATGAAAGAGGCAGGGGAGAAATCCTGGATTGCGGTCACAGGGAGCATCCAGCCGTCAGATATCGCATCCCCTGCACGCTGGAGAATAATACGCTCATCGTTTCAGTCACTGTGGAGCATTGCAGCGACCTCCGGGGGCCAAGGGACGACCTGACAGTGCCAAGGGTGGATATGCAGGTTCCCAGAGTTGATATGAGGCGACCCACTCAAGCTGAAGAGGCCGGCCCCAGTGAGCCGGCTCAGAGGATGATGCGCCCAGATGCGGAGGAAGATAAGAAGCTCAAGGGTTTAGCGACGGATGAGCCTCACATTACTGATGAGGATTAGCTCAGAAGCCTCTCTGTTCTCACGGCCAGGAACGCTACTCTCGGTCCATCTCTTTCTGCTTACTTTGTTTGTCTGTTATGGGGTCAATGTCCACCGTGAAGGTTTATGTGTCTACAATGTCAGTCTACGTGTCAACTATGTCAAGTTATGGGTCCATCGTGTCAAGTTATATGTCCACTGTGTTGGCTCAAAAGCCTGTTGTGTCGATTTAAATGTTGGTTATGTCGGAAGGAAGAAACTGGTCCCTTTTTGCACCAGTGTTGCTCTGAATGGCTAATCATCCTCTTTGGAGATGCGAGGCCACGGCCCTTTTGTAAAATTGGATGTAATTTTGGTTTTTTGTAATATAAATTAGCGCAGTCTTATGGAGAAAAAAAAATTGTTTTTGCTAAATTGAAATTTTCATAAATAGCTATTCAAACTTAATATTATTTTGGCTAATAAATATAGTTTGGGTTTTACTTGTGACAAATTTCTTTGTTATTTAGTCATTATCATTTAAATGTATTGATTCTATATTGTGAAAAGATGATAAGATAATAGATGTTTTCTTAAGATGATAAGTAAGTAGGTTTCAAGATTTTCTTCATCCAAATATTATTAACCTTTTATATGATTTCTTTAAAATTTTATTTGATTATTTATTTTTTAATTTCAATTATTTGATCCTATAATATTATAATTACTACACATTTATCTATATTTTATATATAAATCTCAATATTCACCTTAATGAGTTGTAAAACTTAATATTCACTATAATGAGTTCTAAAGGACACATTTAAATTTGCATATTTTGAAGTCTCCTACGATTTATAATTTAATAGTGTGAATTTTGTCTTTCACATGGATAGTCTCACAAGATTGTTACAATCTGGATTAAAGCTTGGATTCTTAAACACTTGGATTAAAGCTTGGATTCTTAAACACTTTTATTTTTGTAGACTCTTTTTATCGTGTTTAAGTTATTTTTTCTTTTTATTTTTAATTTTTTTAAAGTGAAACTTATATTTTAAACATGAGATTAACACATTTATTTAAATACGATTTTTTTTCGTAATTTAAAAGTCTTTTGGATGGTCTACTACATCTCAAGTTCCAGCGGCTCATAAAGAATATCTTAATTTTATTTGAATGAGGATTTAGATATCTTGGGGCATAACGAATAATTTGATATCTTCATTAATGAAAAAAAACTATAGTTAGCTGCACTAGATGCCTTGTTGCTAATGTCCCTAACTTCCCTTGACTCATCTGTGTTGCGAATGTCCCTAACTGCGTTTGACTTATCAATGGTGGAATGTAATAGTGTATATGACATATGGAAAGATGTCAAAGAAAGAAGAATCTTAAATATTTAAAGTTTATGCTTTTATGTTTATGTTTGTAATGGTGTTGTGTTTTGACAATTACTTTTTTTTTGGTGAAATTGTCTAAAATTTAGTTAATTTACATGATGATATTGAATGTACTTTTTAAACATTTACATATTTTATGCACATTATATTTTTTGTTTGAAACTTATTTCATAAAGATTATTTTATTAATAAGATTGGCATTGAAGTGACTTAAATAGAAAATATGATATGTGTATTTCAATTTTAGTTAAATTAAATTTTATTATTTAATTTCATTGCAGTAATATTTACATTTACTATTTTCCTATAAGAATAATTACTAATATGATTTACAGAAACCATTTAATGATAGATAAAAAGAAGTATCAAATTTATCCCCCCGATGATAATACATATAATTATCAAACAAAGGTTTTCCTTCACCTTTTAAAAACTCACAGCAGAAGCAATTTCATTGACCCTAAAACATCCCTGAAATTGGACCAGAATAAGGGATTGATAAAGGTGCTGTTACCTTTGGCATTTGAGATGATACAGTTACAGTGCCTAAAATGGCAGAGAAGGAATGAAGAGCTTAAAGAGAATATTCTGTTTCAAGGTTGAAATCTTGACATATGGTTTTCTGAGACATGCTTGTTACAACACTAAAGTAGCATGCAGGGGCTTGAAAGGCCCGAGAAAAATTTGACTTGCGCATGGTACAATATCAAGATGGGTATCAGGAACACGACGAAAAAGTAGCATGCAGGGGTGTAAGAAAAAAATTGTTTCAGATTTATTAAAAGAAGTTTTAAACTTGATTTGGCGCAGTTTCAAATACATTGCATGTACATATGTACGTATTTAAAGATTTCAGACCCAGCATAAGTATAAAAAGTGAAAACCCATTTATAGTATAGTATGAATTATCAAGTTCATTATTCAATTTTATGAATAGGCAGAGTACATGTTTAATTTCGAATGTAAAGGGAAGATTAATTCGATTGAAAACTCTATTGAAGCATTTTGACTTCATGATGGAAAAAATATATGCGAATTATCTTATTTATGAATAATCAGATATATTTAAAATTATTATTTATAGAAAATATGATTAAAGATATTAATACATATTAACTTAGAAAAATTGTAGTTTATGTTTGGCAGAATCAATTTTGAATATTATGAAATATAAGTGATTGGAGACTTTATAGTTATTTATATTGTTGTTGAAGATTTCTGAAATAGAACTATGTAGTTTCGTTTAGGATGGTAACTCCATTCATCATCCGGGACTAGAGATTGAGTAAACGAGTGCTAAAAAAACCTATTTATAGGAAAATTGAAGAATGTATCAGCTTAGTGAGTAAATGAGTGCTAAAAAGCCTGCTTATAGGAAAATTGAAGAATGTATCCGGTTAGTGAGTAAACGAGTGCTAAAAAGTCTATTTATAGGAAAATTGAAGAATGTATCCATTGGGTTAACCATCAAAAAATATAATTAGTAAAAAAATATAATTAGTAAGATAATATGGAAATAATAGTGAGACATTGTTTGGCCCAATTTCAGAATTAAATAATAAAAGTTAGTTAAAAGCTAATGATGAAAACAAGTTTAAATTTAAATAATCAATAATATTGAAACAAGATATAAAAGAGATTAGTAGATAAAATAGGCATAGTCTAACTTATAGACGAAAATAGTGTTTTTCATCGGAATTCACTAAAATATGACAGTACAATTTCAAGATTTTTTGCTGTTTAAAATACACTTTTGAATGCATAAATGGATTCAACATGCTTGAAAACCCATGGACACTCTAATTATGTAGATTAAATAATTTAAACTCAAGTTTTTAAAAATATTTGTTTTCGATTAAAATTGACCAGAAAATGGTCATGAAAAAAACCATTTTGTCTATAAGTTAGACTACGCGGATAAAATATGAATTAATTTAGCTAAAAATTGAAAATAAGAATTCAAATACTAATTAATAAAGTAGATGGTTAAGATTTGAAATTAATAATTAAATAACCAAGCCCAAGTTGATCAAATTTCAATTTTTTTTTTTTTTTAAATAAAATTAATAATTAAATAATTGAACATAATAAAAGTCTTATCCAAATTAAAATTAAAAATTTTCAAATAAATTTTTAAATTTAATTTTGCTATCACTGAAATTATAAGGATTCAGAAAAATGAGAAAAGATGAAAGATAGAGATGATTAAAATAACGTTGGTTGAACATAAAGAGGTTAGCATATTAAAAATATTAAAAATAATTAAATAATTAATACAATTAAAAATAAAAATTAATAAAATTCAAATGAAATTAAACATTAGAAATTTAAAATTTTTAAAGATAATAAATTAAGAAATCCTTTAAATAGTCAAAATTTCAATTGAGGAATAAAATATTTAACATTAATTTTAATGGTTTTTAATTAAATGAATAGGAAAGTATAGATGGGATGGGCCTTACGAATGGGTGGGGAAGAGGATAATTAAGGGAGAGCCAACAATCAATGGCTGAGATGGTGGATGACAAGTAGGGTAAGGTATAGTTGATACTAATCATAATAATATCTCAAAGTCTGATGTCAACCATAATAGTATCTCAAAGTTTGTTATGGTTGAACACTCCTATGAATCCAAGCACCTAATTTATTTGGATCAATCCAAAATCCTAGCCTATGGTCCATTCTATAACTCTATACTATCCATGAAAGCCTATGGTCCATTCTATAACTCTATATTATCCATGAAGCTCTCAAAATTGAGAAGAACCCTCTTAATTTCAATAGGGAAGATGGTTACAAGCTTAACCAACCTTGGAAACATGTCATCTACCATCTCACCTATTGATTCTGGTCCCTCCTTTAGTTACCCTCTCCCCCACCCCTCCCTTGGGGCCCATCCCCTCTATATCTTCCTATTCTTTTGATTAAAACCATTAAAATTAATGTTAAATATTTTATTTCTTAATTGAAAGTTTGACCATCTTAACAATTTCTTAATTTATTATCTTAAAAAAAAACTATTTTTTTTTTTAATATTTTAACTTTTTATGTTCAATGTACCCCTTTATATATATATATAGATATATATATATATATATGTGAAATTTCATCAATACATGTGGATTATCTTAATTTTAAATCTCAACCATCCATTTTATTAATTCGTTTTGAATTCTTACTTTCAACTCTTACTTAAATTAATTCATATTTTATTTACTAATCTTTTTTATATCTTTTTTCAATATTATTAATTATTAAATTTAAACTTGTTTTCATCATTAACTTTTAACTAATTTTTATTTTTTACTTCTCAAATCCGGTTAAACAATGTTTTACTATTATTTTCATATTATTTTACTAATTATATTATTGTTAACTCTCCTTATTAGTCGAGTGTGCTAATACACCCTAAAAGGTCCTCTCCTTAACAGTCGAGCCTGTGTAACCCCTCTGTCACTAAGTAAGTCCCCAATGGATATATTCTTCAATTTTCCT
Source organism: Pinus tabuliformis (assembly GCA_031772625.1). Classification (NCBI taxonomy): domain Eukaryota; kingdom Viridiplantae; phylum Streptophyta; class Pinopsida; order Pinales; family Pinaceae; genus Pinus; species Pinus tabuliformis. The sequence goes on along the minus strand of CM062807.1, from coordinate 40,362,327 downwards.
ATAAATAAAAATTTTAATACTCGTTTACTCACTAAACTCTCTAATCCTTAATAATGAATAAAATTACCATCTAAAACATTAAACTAATCACAAAAACCACATAATTCTATTCTGAAATTCTTCTTTAAAAAAATTAATAAAAAATAAAAAATAAAATAAAATATTTTTACTACGCCCGATTTTAAATATACTTTTTGATTTTCATTAGAATTAATTTTAAATACAATAAAACATTTTACAATACTTTGGTGATTGTTGCATCTGATAAAATTGTTTTATTTTCTGCTCTCTTTTAGTTAGACGTTTTTATAGGTTTTAGGTTCCTTTTACCTAGCTAATAAGTCTCATTTTTGTATGCATGTCCCCTACGTTAAGGAAACGAAGTTAGTTTCGAGACTTATCCAAACTTTTCATTTTTTCTTTTTGACCCAGGTCAATTGGAATTTTAAATAGCTATTAACAATATAAATGCTAGATTTTGAATTTATAAAAAAATCAACCTCAATAAAATTAAATTTGAAAATAATTATTATCTATATATATTAAAATATATTTCACAATAATATATATGTATATATATTAAAATATATTTGACGCTAATTTGATCAAAGATATAAGCATAATTCATACTAAAAAATAGATAATATAATATTTTTAACATAATTTATATTAAATATAAATAATTTAATTTAAAAAAAGATAATTTAATATTTTTAACCTAATTCATATTAAATATAAATAATTTAATTTTAAAAAATAGATAATTTAATATTTTTAACCTAATTCATATTAAATATAAATAATTTAATTTTTAAGTTTCCATTAAAATGATGTGAATTAATTTAACAAAATAATTTAATGTTTAAGTTTCTATTAAAATCATCAATCTAATAATATAGTTATTGATAATAATTATTTTATAATTATTTATGATATCTATATGGAAAAATTCACTTAACAAAGTTATTAGATATATATTATATGGTTTTTTATTATAACTTCAATTTTTTTAAAGTTAAATTCTTTCTATTAATTAGTAAAATAGGGCATCACTCTTACCATATTTATTGGGCAATAGATATAATCTAAAACAAATATTTATTCATCTAAATATCCTTAATAACCAGAACGTGATAGAACATATAACAAAATCAAAATGCAACCTACAATCATTAAAATTCAAAAGAACAAACAGGAGTAGGATTACCAGGACCATAACCCAAATATGGAGGGGGTTTAAAATCATATTGGGCATGCTCCATGTGTGCAAGAGGGCCTTCAAGGTGATCTAATTTCTTTTGGATTCTTACTTGACCTCTCTAGAGACTGACCAACCAGTTTTGCATATGCCATTGATTATGTGGGAGATCGTTCATGAAATGATAATTGCATTTCAGTTTTCATGGCGATCCTCACTGAGACATTCCAAAAGATAAGTTGTTTGGCTAATTTGATTATCTAAGATTTCCAGTAAGGGGGCTTGAACAATGCTTCCCAGAATTTGTTGGGGGTGTTGGTCAGCTACTTCTCCTAGGTCACGATTGCCCAACCCATGGCAGTCAAGCTAGTTCCCATTCCCCACTACCCCCTTTGTCCCATCCTCAATGCGACATTATAATTATGCTCACGGTCCAATTGACCTCGGGTCTAAAAGAAACACAATTTTTACTGCTAGCATAACCTTTGTTCTTCCATCTTTCAGGACCAGACCACACACTTCCAAATTATCGTTGTGGACTATATCTTTCAACGGTCTCTAGAGGACCCAAGAAAATGCCACTCCCTTGACTCGCAACCCCCCGAAAACTAATCAAACACAAAAAAGAGTTGTCGCACCAAATTCTACCTTGTTTTTAGGCCTCCAACCCCAGGAAATAAACCCAAAGTTCATGGGCTTCTAGCTAACAGAGCCCAACCCAAAGCAACATTTGACAAACGTAGGAACTAATTTGCCCCAACTAATATAAAATGAATTTCAAGGTAACTCTACCCAAACAGTGATAACCGATGGAGCATGAATATGAAACTTACCAAAGAAGCCAAACACGAAGCAAACTCCTCCCAATACACGCACCGGGTATTACTGTGATGGAACTCTTCTTGAATTTCCCATGAATCCACGTGTCTATTTTGAATGCCTGGATCTCAAGTTCGATGTTGAATTACAAGCATAATAAATAGGATGAGGGCACTGGGACCAAGGTTCACATCGCCCTGGTTTACCTTAAATGACTTGACTTGACTAATTGCCCTAAACTCAAATTCTCTCGCTGAGATTGTCGATAAATTCACCAAATCCTTGCCTCCCGTACCACACAAACAAGAACAAATGAAATTGGCTGAACTACATGAAAAAATTAACCACCACTATCATTCTAAACTTAAACATTAATTAATGAATTGTATTTTGCATATAAGTGTGGAGCCATGCCACACATATTCATTATCAGGAGAGTAGATGGGATGGTTGGCACCCACTTAGTTCCTTTCATTTGCCTCATCCATCGCCCCATTAGGGAAATAACTTTCAAATTTAAAACATTTATGTCTTTCTTTTTTTTATTTATATATATATATATATATATATATATATATATATATATATATATATATATTTTAAAAATATATTTTTTTATTTTAATTTAATTTTTTTAATTATTTTTAAAGTTTTATACATACAAGTAAAATCTATATATTGATTAAACTAATATCTATATATATAAATTTTAATTATTAAAATAAAACAACTACCATAATTTTATTATATATTAATATAAATAAGAAAGAAATTGATAACTCTATAGTGTTCGAATATTGACTAATTTATATAAATAGCAAAGAAATATATACCATACAACATATTTTTTATTTAAAACATTTAAATATGTTTTAATTTAATGTTAAAAGATTGTGTAATAAAAATGAGTATTTATGGGTTTTTATTTATTATTATTATTTTTAAATAATTTTTAATTTTTAATTTTAACTTATATTAAAAATTTATATATTAAGATAAGTTGATAAATTGTGACAGAATGGAAGAACTTGAAATTCATGTGTAGTATAGAGTCATTGTCCATAGACTTTATGAAGAGGTGAAAGTGAAAATTAGACCCTCATCAAGTATTTCAGAAAGTTTTAGAACTAACATTGGAGTCAAGCAAAGTTCCTCTTTACCCCCTACTCTTTTTGGTTTATATATTGATAAATTGGAAGAGTGGCTAAATCTGCAAGGCATAGATGGTGTTCGGTTGGGGGAGTTTGTGATAAAGCTTCTTTTATATGTTGATGATATTGTATTGATTTCCAAATTGACCCATGGATTGCAAATGCACTTATATGCCCTTGAGAATTTTCGTAGAGCGGTGGGGATGCAAGTCAATACTAGCAAGACCAAAATAATGATTTTCTCTAATGAAAGGAAGCAGAGCCAACATACTTTCTTCTTTGAAGACAACATTCTTGAAGACGTAAATGAGTACAAATACCTTGGGATTTATTTCAACAACAAACTCAATTGGGAGGACTGTAGAAAGAAGAGAATTGTAGGAGGGTGGAAAACATTATATGCTCTTCAAAACATATGTAGAGAGGCAAAGCTATGGGATTGGAAAACGATTAAAGTGCTTTTTGGACTCCTAGTTTGTCCAATGATGCTATATGTGTGTGAATTGTGGGCTAGCAGCGCCCCCATCTCAAAATGGAAACAAATTGAGAAAATCCAAAAACGCTTGATCATGAGCAAGTTCAAAATAAAAAGTTTACTACCTTATGAAATAATGTTGAGTGAAACGGGAGCAACTCCCATCGAAGCAATTTCTATGGTGTGGCTCACAAGATATCTAAAAAGAATTGAGCAAATGAGAGTAGGTAGATGACCTAACATTATCTTCAATGAAGGCATGAGTGAAAGAAAGAAAACATGGATGAAAAAGTGAATATCTACTTCAATGCCTATCCCACAAATAACAAGGAGCTAAATAATTTTGTTATGGAGAAGTTTCGTAAAAGGGTACGGGGAAAAGATTTCGATAGAAGAAGAGGTACTACATTGAGGAATTCAAGCCTACATGTGATCTACAACAAAAAGAGTTCATTGGAGCTAGCATTCTGTGGAGGGCAAAGGTTCTTATTGCTCAATTAAGGACCAACTCGCATCAACTTTGATGTGAAACAGGATGGTGGAAAAGGAGTAAAGAAGCTTGGGAACAACAAGTGTGTACATTTTGCACGTCTGGGGCAATGGAATTGGAAAAACATTTCATTTTGGAATGTGATGCATTCAAAGACATCAGACAAAAGTTATGAGAACATGTTAGCATCAATTTCTTGGAATTGTTTTTGTAGCAAGGGGATTATTGAAAGGTTGGATCAACTCAATATCAATTTGAATCGGAAAAAGATTAAATTGCAAAAAGCGAAAAACAAAAAACTAATAGTCTCAATTTATTTTTAGTCTCATAAACCTTAAAATATCATTTTATTTTAAAATATAAATTTATTAATCATTTGAAAATCTATAATTTATTTATATATTAAAAGATAAATTAAAAAGAAATCTAATACTACAACATTTTTTAAAGTGAAACACCTAAATATGTTTTAACTTAATGAAGTCGAAGAAGTTTTCTTAACAAAGGTAGGTGATCGTGAACAATGACTAATGAGATGAAGAGAGCGCAAAAATCAATGTGTTGGAGCCAAGATATTTATAATTAGATGTCAAATTGGAAGCCAAAGTCTATGAAGAAAGTTTGTTCAATATGATAAAGGTTTATGTATTGGTTTTTGTGTTAATTAATTTTAAAGGTTTGAAAATAAAATTATTTAAATAATATAATTTTTTAGTTTATTTATATGAAATGTATGGAGTTAAATTATAATAGTATTAATAATAATTAGTTAGATAAGTATAAAAATTTAATATTAATTTGTTTTTTTGAATGGGGTGATAGGATAGATTGAGATATTAAGAGAGGTACCATTGTTATACGGTGTTTATTCTCAAAGTAAGTGTATAGGACAAGGGTTTTATTATGTTTCTTGAATTTGTTAATTTTATTTTAATCATGTTAAATTTTGTTTTTTTTACTTATTATTTTATATTTTTTTTTCCTAATTATATATAATATTAACTTGTGAAAGACAGTAAAAAGGAAGAGGGTTTCATTGTGTTTTTCAATTTGATAATGCTACTTTGATGGTGTCAAAATTTGACCTCACTTGAAATCTTGATTTACTACACTCTTTTGATTACACAATTATAGCGTGCATCTCAACTCATAATCATGAATAACTGATTTGGTTCTATTATAATGCATAATATATCATGGATATTACCTCATGAAAACCTCCAACTATATGATCATCATTGTGATGAGATATGTACCATAAATAGTGGATTTATAAGATCACATTATGTTCTCTCTCGACTCTTCTAGTAAATTTAGTTTATATAATATAGTTGCAAATCCTTTGGCTATTGTCTTATTTCGATATTTCATTCCTTAATATTGTTGTTAGCTAACTCTTATCCCATTTGCGACAAGGGGTTGTAAGGTTTTATATTAGGTTTATTTCTTTATGTGATATTTGGTTTTCTCCTTAATTTGTGAACTACTATAGATATTCTACTGGAATCATTCATCACAATAAATCTAATAAAATAAAAGAAATCTATACTATGGAGGTAATTATACTTTATATCTTATATTATTTAATAAATGATTTTTTCTTTAGATGAATGAAATGGCTTAAATGTGAGAAATAGAGAGAAGAAAAAAAAAACAAACACATACATCATCTATAATAGACACAAGTTTTATCCTAGGAAACCCTGAAAAATATTTGTTTTCGATTAAAATTGACCAGAAAATGGTCGTGAAAAAATCCATTTCGTCTATAAGTTGTTCGTGAAAAAATCCATTTCATCTATAAGTTAGACTCACTGATAAAATATGAATTAATTTAGCTAAGAGTTGAAAATAAGGATTCAAATACGAATTAATAAAGTAGATGGTCGAGATTTGAAATTAATAATTAAATAATTAAAATAACCTAGCATGTTGATCAAATTTCAAATAATTTTTTTTAAATAAAATTAATAATGAAATAATGGAAGATAATAAGTGTCTTGTCCAAATTAAAATAAAAAAATTTCAAAAAAATTATTAAATTTAATTTTGTTATCACTAAAATTATAAGGATTCAAAAAAAAGATGAAAGATAAAGATGATTAAAATAATGCTGGTTGAACATAAATAGGTTAGAATATTAAAAATAATTGAACAATTAATACAATGAAAAATAAAACTTAATAAAATTCAAATGAAATTAAACATTAGAAATTTAAAATTTTTAAATATAATAAATTAAGAAATCGTTAAAATAGTCAAAATTTCAATTGAGGAATAAAATATTTAACATTAATTTTAATGGTTTTTAATTAAATGAATAGGAAAGTATAGATGGGATGGGCCTTAGGGATGGGTGGGGAAGAGGATAATTAAGGGAGAGCCTAGAATCAATGGGTGAGGTGGTAGATGACAAGTAGGGTAATGTATAGTTGATACCAACCATAACAATATCTCAAAGTCTAATGTCAACCATAATAATATCTCAAAGTTTGTTATGGTTGAACACTCCTATGAATCCAAGCACCTAATTTTTTTCGATCAATCCAATGGTCCAGTCTATAACTCTATACTATCCATGAAAGCCTATGGTCCATTCTATAACTCTATATTATCCATGAAACTCTCAAAATTGAGAAGAACCCTCTTAATTTCAATAGGGAAGATGGTTACAAGCTTAACCAATCTTGGAAACATGTCATCTACCATCTCACCTATTGATTCTCGTCCCTCCTTTAGTTACCCTCTCCCCCCACCCCTCCCTTGGAGCCCATCCCCACTATATCTTCCTATTCTTTTAATTAAAACCATTAAAATTAACGTTAAATATTTTATTTTTTAATTGAAATTTTGACCATCTTAACAATTTCTTAATTTATTATCTTAAAAAAAACTATTTTTTTTAATATTTTAACTTTTTATGTTCAATGTACCCTTTTATATATATATATATATATATATATATATATATATATATATATATATATATTTCATCCCGTGTGGGCTATTTTAATTCTAAATCTCAACCATCCATTTTATTATTTTGTTTTGAATTCTTACTTTCAACTCTTAGTTAAATTAATTCATATTTTATTTACTAATCTTTTTTATATCTTGTTTCAATATTATTAATTATTAAATTTAAACTTATTTTCATCATTAACTTTTAACTAATTTTTATTTTTTACTTCTCAAATCCGGTTAAACAATGTCTTACTATTATTTACTATTATCGTATATTCTTTAATTTTCCTATAAAAAAGAATTTTACCCACTAAACTCTCTGATCCTTAATAATGAATAAAGTTACCATACTAATCACAAAAACCACGTAATTGTATTCTGAAATTCTTCTTCAAAAAAATTAATAAAAAATAAAATAAAATATTTTGTTACACCCGATTTTAAATATACTTTTTAATTTTCATTAGAATTAATTTTAAATACAATAAAACATTTCACAATACTTTGGTGATTTTTGCATCTGATAACATTGTTTTATTTTCTGCCCTCTTTTAGTTAGACGATTTAATAGGTTTTAGGTTCTTTTTACCTAGCTAATAAGTCTCATTTTTGTATACATGTCCCCTACGTTAAGGAAACGAAGTTAGTTTCAAGACTTATCCAAATTTTTCATTTTTTCTTTTTGACCCAGGTCAATTGGAATTTTAAATAGCTATTAACAATATAAATGCTAGATTTTGAATTTAATATAAAGATTTGAATTTATAAAAAAATCAATCTTAATAAAATTAAATTTGAAAATAATATATATCTATATATAATATATATTAAAATATATTTGACGCTAATGATATAAGCATAATTCATATTAAAAAATAGATAATATAATATTTTTAACAATAATTTATATTAAATATAAATAATTTAATTTAAAAAACTAAATAATTTAATATTTTTAACCTAATTCATATTAAATATAAATAATTTAATTTTAAAAATGATAATTTAATATTTTTAACCTAATTCATATTAAATATAAATAATTTAATTTTTAAGTTTCCATTAAAATGATGTGAATTAATTTAACAAAATAATTTAATGTTTAAGTCTCTATTAAAATCATCAATTTAACAATATAGATATTGGTAATAATTATTTTATAATTATTAATGATATTTATATGGGAAAATTCACTTAACAAAGTTATTAGATATATATTATATGGTTTTTTATTATAACTTCAAATTTTTTTTTTTTAAAGTTAAATTGTTTTTATTAATTAGTAAAATAAGGCATCACTCTTACCATATTTATTGGCCAATAGATATAAACTAAAATAAATATTTAGTCATCTAAATATCCTTAATAACCAGAACGTGATAGAACATATAAACAAGAAAACATTCAAAATCAAAATGCAACCTACAATTATTAAAATTCAAAAGAACTAACTGGAGGAGTAGGATTACCATGACCATAACCCAAATATGGAGGAGGTTTAAAGTCATATTGGGTATGCTCCATGTGTGCAAGAGGGCCTTCAAGGCGATCTAATTTCTTTTGGATTCTTACTTGACCTCTCTAGAGACTAACCAACCAGTTTTGCATATGCCATTGATTATGTGGGAGATCGTTCATGAAATGATAATTGCATTTCAGTTTTCATGGCGATCCTTGCTGAGACATTCCAAAAGATAAGTTGTTTGGCTAATTTGATTATCCAAGATTTCCAGTGGGGCTCTTGAACAATGCTTCCTATATTTTGTTGGGGGTGTTGGTCGGCTGCTTCTCCTAGGTCACGATTGCCCAACCCATGGCAGTCAAGCTAGTGCCCATTCCCCACTACCCCCTTTGTCCCATCCTCAATGTGACATTATGATTATGCTCATAGTCCAATTGACCTAGGGTCTAAAAGAAACACAATTTTTACTGCTAGCATAACCTTTGTTCTTCCATCTTTCAGGACCAGACCACACACTTCCAAATTATCGTTGTGGACTATATCTTTCAACGGTCTCTGGAGGACCCAAGAAAACACCACTCCCTTGACTCGCAACCCCCCGACAACTAATCAAACACAAAAAAGAGTTGTCGCACCAAATTCTACCTTGTTTTTAGGCCTCCAACCCCATGAAATAAACCCAAAGTTCATGGGATTCTAGCTAACAGAGCCCAACCCAAAGAAACATTTGAAAAACGTAGTAACAAATTTCCCCCAAATAATATAAAATGAATTGCAAGGTAACTCTACCCAAAGAGTGATAACCAATGGAGCATGAATATGAAACTCACCCCCAACTTGTTTCCACCATACATAAGCAAGGGAACCAAATTGTACAAATGTAACCTTGAGGCTCCACAAATAGAGAGAGTCACTTGAACAACAAGAAATTGAGGGAAATCTTACCAAAGAAGCCAAACACGAAGCAAACTCCTCCCAATACACGCACCGGGTATTATTGTGATGGAACTCTTCTTGAATTTCTGTAACACTACAGTACAGGAGTAAATTTTTTTTTTATCTTAACAACAGTATATCTAATTATTAGTCATTCGAATGCAATAAAGATTATATAATTATCTTTATGTAAATAACTACATAAACAAGTAATAGTGTTGAGTTTAACTATGCTAAATTCATAGCACGCATCCATGATAACTATGTCAAGTAAGCATTAACTTTGTCTCTTGTTCAATCTTGGAATTATCATTCGGCTGTCAATAATATCTATACGTACAAGGTGATATATGAGTTGATCACTGGTACTACAGGATATAAATGAACATATGGCAATTTCTATATTTGAGTAATGGCTTACGTTGCCTGGAATAAATGTTGCCGTGAGTCGCTCAGGCAACTGACGCCTGCCCCAACTGGCCTTCTCCACATCGTCCATCTGGCACGATGAACGGTCGGCCAGTTGACACCATGTGCTCTCGCGTGCTCAGGACTCCAGGGTTTCATGCGGACTGACACTTATCTCGATCTTACCACTTGGTAGCTGTTTCCCGGGTTTTCTATGCTCGATCCCACGGCGGAGATGAACCCGCCCAGATCGAGGGCTGACATCGAGCCATGGGTCAGTAGTAAGTATTGAAAGTCTTTATGCGTTTGATAATTCTTTAGCCCTTTTCATTGTTGGAATGACCCCCTGTCGTTCACAGTTCTCTGGCGCTTCACATTTTCACAGAGAACCTTTCCTTCAGGCCGTCTGATGTGCGGTAGGAATTCTCTACCTTCCGTTGCCGGTCATGGTAAGCCGCTCACCTAAATCTTCTTGGTTACAGTTCTTTTTCGTTTGTGTTTAATCTCTTCCGCGAGTTTTAATCTTTACTGCTCTGGTTTTTGAATGAGTCTCAGGTGAGGAGTTCGGTTGTTGAGGCCGACGTGCAATGGAGAGCCTGCTTCACTTCCCTACCCATTCCATGTTCCGGGTAAGAGTTGTATGCATCCATAGTTAAACTTGTGAGGCGTTCCCTGGGTAACGGACTGAACCGTTATCCTTCTTGACAGGCTATCTGAGTTATGCATGTGCAATGGAAGTCCATCGCTGTTTTCAGGGGTTTCTTCCCATGAGGAAATTAACGTTTTTCCCGTCTCTGTTGCTTGTAAATTAAATTGGTTTCTACGCCACCATTCAGGCGGAAACCTTAGTTGGGATGCGTTGGATGCCCGACCTTTATTGTATAATTTGTTTCATAATCAAGTTATCAATTGTTACAGATGGTCGAACATTGACTGGTTAATATATTGAGTTTTCCTCCATAATATTGTTTTCGGTTAGTTTTTTTTTAAGGAATACTGCTGGTTCATTGTGGATAAACTCTTACCTGAGTTCCAGTATTTTTATTCGGTATATTCTGGATATGCTTGCCTTAACGGAGGTTTTTACTGTGAATTTAATTAAGAAACATGTTTCCATGTTCTTTCTTGGTTTATAGTTACTTTTCATGTTAGAAAAATATGAGTTGCCGGCTTCGACTACGGAAGCCCTCGCTGGCTGTCCAATAATACTCACACGGCTACGGCCTTTTCTTTACAGGCCCAGAAATGCCTATTATCATTTATTAAGTATATAATGTGGGCGCTGCCCCTCCTCTGCTCCTCGAGCACAGGAGTATTTTCGTTATCGTTTTCATGCATTCTTAAATACACTATTAAGATGATGATATTGTGAACTTGAAATTGGTTGTTGGGTCTAGGGTATATGCATTATTCCATTTTTTGATCTAAACCATTCTTATTTCCTCAGCAGTAATTCTTGGAATCCCTGTGTACAATATTTATTGTTTTCGATTCGATTATGTAAGCTGAAATGATTATACACAGTATTCGGTTTCCTGTTTGATTATCACTTATGCTACAGGAAATGATTTTACACAGTATTCGGTTTTCCTGTTTGATTATCACTTATGCTACAGGAATTTGTTCCAGCATGGAATCTTTGTTTTTTTTTTAATTAAAATCTAGTTTAATCTCTGCCAGTTGCGCAGAAGCTAACTCTTAAAGTTATCAATGTATTTTTCGTTTCCACCTCTACCATTGTCTGCATAATTACAGAAACTCTTCCAATGCTATGTACAATCTAGTCTGTCATAAACCTTAATTAATTTCCACAGTTTATAAACAATTCTTTTAACTGTTAGGTTTCTTAATAGACCATACCTGAGCAGAGGCAAACCTCTTATTTGCGCTTGTCAACCACCCGACCTTAGGAAGATCCTCCTCGATCTTCCACCCCCAAGCACTTTTGCAGATCCTTACTGTCTGCAACCCTCTGGCCACACCAGAGTCTCGCTATCTGGTCCTTACCAGACGTAGCGGTTCAGGAAGCTTTCGCCTTCCACACACATGCTATCTGATCTTTACCAGACATAGCTTTCTTTTTTCCTCTTTTCAAAGAGTAATTCTTTTCTTTTCTTTTTTCCATCTGATCCCTACCAGACTTGGCATAACCTTTTTCCCCCTTTTTCCTATGGGGTCTCAACCGTCTCATGAAAGTAGTTAGGTTTTCTTTTTCTAACTACCTCAATAGCTACTAACAACAATTAATCAACATACTTAATTAAACAGTAGTAGCAACAATTAATTATCATAATTAATTAACAACAGTAGCAACATAGTTATTTTAATTGCCAAACAGAACCTTAGTTAACAGTTAAATTCTACTGTCTTACTTAAGACATCATCGATTTACTAGGGGCATTACATCTCCCCCCTGAAGTTCAACATCGTCCCGATGTTGTTGTCCATCCATAAACAATTCGGGATAGGCTTCTTTCATGCTCTGCTCATCTTCCCAGGTGGCTTCATCTAGCCCAAAGTGCTGCCACTGTACTTTAACCTGGGTGATGACTCTTTTCTGCAGCTCGACCCTTCTCCGATCTAGTATCTTCACTGGCTCGACCAGGAACTCTCCTTCCGGTTCCACCTGAAACACATAATATTCAAATTAGCAGTTTTCTTATCAATCCATCTCTAGTTCTTGTTTATATTACAACATCTTCTTACCTGAATATCCTGCCAACTTATTATGTGTCTAGGGTCATAAACATACTTCTTTAAAACGGACACATGGAAAACATTATGGACTCGGATGTGGCTAGGTAGGGCTAACTGATAAGCTACCGGCCCCACTCGTGCTAAAATCTGGAAGGGCCCACAAAAGCGGGGTGCCAGTTTGGCACAACCATTCCATTTTAGAGTACTTCTCCTTGCCCGAATTCTGACATATACATGTTCACCCACTTGGTACTCTCTAAAGGTCCTTTTCTGATCCGCAAAACTTTTTTGTCTGTCCTGAGCTATTTTCAAATTAGCCCTCACTCTCTTAACCATTGCTTCCATCTCTGTTAACATTTCAGGACCCAACATGAGTCTGTCTTCTGGTCCACCCCAACTAGATGGCGTGTGGCATTTTCGACCGTAAAGTACTTCAAATGGACTCATCCGCAAGGATGCATGATATCCATTGTTATAAGCAAATTCTACAAGGTGCAAATACTCTTCCCAATGAGTGGGTTGCTGCATCACATATGACCTCAGCATATCCTCCACCACTTGATTCACCCGCTCCGTCTGTCCGTCTGTCTGTGGGTGATAAGCGGTGCTAAAATTCAATTGAGTCCCCAGACCTTCAAACAAGGTCTTCCAAAAGGCTGATGTGAATTTAACATCGTGATCAGATATTATAGTTTTCGGCAGCCCATGGAGTTTAAATATGTTATGCATAAAAACATTTGCAATTTGTGCTGCACGATACATAGATTGAACTGGTATGAAGTGAGCTGACTTACTGAGTTTGTCCACTACAACCATAATAGAGTCATTATTCCTCTTGGACTTTGGTAACCTTGTAATAAAGTCCATGGTGATAATCTCCCACTTCCATTCTGGTATAGGTAATGGCTGTAGCAAACCCGCAGGGTGTTGATGTTCAACCTTAACCTGTTGACATTCTAAGCATCGCGCCAGATATTCTACCACATCTCTTTTCATGCTTGGCCAATGATATTCCTTACGAAGCGAGGTGATTAATTTTTGATAACCCGGATGTCCTGCATAAGGACTCTTATGATATTCATCTAGAATCTTTTCCTTAATATCGCCCTGATTGGGTACATATATTCTTTTCTGGTAGCACAGAATGCCAGCTGCATTCAATTCATAACCTTGTTGTATTATGTGGGTATTTAAATTCTGCACCAGTTGCTTCTTTTGTTGGTAGATTTGATCTTGTTCAGCGGCCTCTTCAATTTCTTTGCCAAGGGTGGACTGTCCTTCACTAATGCCAACTTCATAAATACAATGCACTTTTCGACTCAGTGCATCGGCCACCCGGTTTTCTTTTCCTTTTAGATGTTTGATTTCAAAATCGAAACCGCCCAAAAAGTCTACCCACCTAGCTTGCCTAGCATTTAAAGTTGGTTGACTAAAGTAGCTGGTTAAGCTATGGTGATCGGTCATCAATAAGAATTTTCTTCCCACCAAATAATGGTGCCACATTTTCAGTGCATGTACTACAGCAGTTAGTTCCAGATCATAGGCAGAATACTTCTGCTCATGTTCTTTCAATTTTCTGGATTCATATGCGATCACTTTCCCTTCCTGCATCAGCACCCCACCTACACCCTCTTTGCTTGCATCTGTGCAGACTACGTACTCTTTTTCTGGGTCTGCAATACTCAGCACAGGTGCAGTGGTGAGCAGGTTTTTGAGCTGTTCAAAGCTCCGTTGACATTCTGCTATCCACTTAAATATTTTTCCTTTCTTTTGCAAGGAGGTGATAGGGTATGCAACCCTGGAGAAGCCTTCCACGAACCATCTGTAATATCTAGCCAGCCCCATGAAAGACCTGATATCTGCCACGTCCTTTCGTGTTGGCCATTCCATTATGGTTTTGATCTTTTCAGGGTCCACAACAATGCCTTCCTTAGTGATGATATGCCCCAAATACTGGATCTACTCTTTATAAAAATCGCATTTGCTAAATTTACCATATAGCTGATGTTCCCGTAGTGTCTGTAACACTAATCTGAGATGCTCCTCACGCTCTTTAATACTCTGAGAGTATATAAGTATATCATCAATAAAGATTAACACGAATTTGTCTAGGTACTGATGAAATACACTATTCATCAGGCACATAAATGTCGCAGGTGCATTGGTCAACCCGAAAGGCAGTACCACGAACTCGTAATGCCCGTAACGGGTTCGAAAAGTTGTTTTGGCTATGTCCTCCTCCTTAATTCTGATTTGATGATAACCTGACCTCAAATCGATATTTGAGAAGATTGTCGCCCCTTTCACTTGATCAAACAGTTCATCAATGCGGGGTAGTGGATATTTGTTTTTAAATGTCAATTTATTTAGCTGTCTATAATCTATGCACATACGGAGAGTTCCGTCCTTTTTTCTAACAAACAATACAGGGGCTCCCCAAGGAGATACGCTAGGACGGATATACTTCTTGTCTAACAGCTCTTGCAGCTACATTTTTAATTTTGTTAATTCTGGCGCACTCATCCGGTATGGTGCTCGGGATACTGGGGCTGCACCAGGTACCAATTCTATTGTGAAATCTAAATCTCTTTTGGGTGGTAGCCCTGGTACTTCTTCAGGAAATACATCTGTAAAATCTCGCACTACTGGTATGCTTTCCACAGCCGCAATTTTATCTTCAGGTCTAGCATATCCTACTTGTACTACATATATTTGACATTTTTTCCTGATGCTTTTAGCTAGCTGTGAGGCTGTAATTGGCCGGATCTGCACTGGTTTCAGGATACCTTGAATTTCCTTTTCTTTTCCCAGTTCATCCCGATAAGAAATTGTTTTTGTCTTGCAGTTTATTATAGACCACCGCCTTTCCAGCCAATCCATCCCTATCAACACATCATACGAACCGAGAGGGAGTACATTCAATTATGTCATTACTGTCTGACCTGCTATCCTTAATGGGCAGTTGCTGACCTTAGCCAGCACTCGTCTTTTGGCCTCGGTGGCAAGCTGTACTAACCATGGATTCTTAAACTTAATGGCTTGCAAACTACAATTTTCCACAACTTTGGGACTAATGTAGCTTAAGGTAGCTCCTGGGTCTACTAAAATGGAAACAGTTCGATCAAAGATCTTACCTTCAAATTCTATCATTGTTGGCTGGTAATCAGCTTGACGATCCTCGAGGGTGGCATTTATTCTGGGTATGGACTGAGCCACGTCTCCCACTGTGGAGGCTTCATAAACCTGGGACACCTGATCGCTTTCCTTTCGGTGAGGGTAATTTTTAATATAATGTGGCCCGCCACAACCCCAGCACTGTATTGGTGGCCTAGCTGAACCCTCATTATCAGCTTTACCCGAATGTTCACTGTATTTAGATTCATTAGGTGGCTTTAATCTGATTTGATTTCTCGATTGGTTTCTATTGCTGGCCCCTTTTGAGAATCCCTTGTTGAAATTGCTGCGAGCTCCCTTAACTCCTACAGTCATTCTGCTGCCCTTTTTATCTTCCTAGCGCTTCCCAGAATTTTCTCCTTTTTGTTTATTCCGTTGATAACATATTCTAGCTTTCCGTATCGCTTTGTCCATGGTCTTCAGATTATCAAATTCGATCCTTTCCCGCATTGCCTGGGGTAGGCTGCTAACGAACCGCTGCACTTTAGCCTTTTAGTAATGAATTCATCCATGGTCTGCTGCCCAAGCCGCAGATCATGAAATTCCCGTGTTTTTTCATCATAGAAACGTTCAGTCAGGTACTTTTCCTTGAAATATCTTTGAAAAGCTTCCCAAGTTACATCTTGCTCACTCACCCCCCACACCATCTTGACTTCTTCCCACCATAATGTAGCCTTGGCCTGCAGTTGGAAGATGGCCAGCCGTGCCTTAAGATGGTGATCATACTCGTAAACTTGGAAATATTTGTTCATGTTGATTAGCCAAGCTTCTGCAGCTTCCTCAAATTCCCCATCAAAATGTGGTGGTTTAATCTTCCGAAACTCCCCTTGCAGTTCTATCCGCTGTCTCTTTGGGGTTTGATGTTCAGAGGCATTATCAGATTTCTCTCCTCGAACCTCCGCTCTTTCCTCTGTTTCCTCCTGTTCGGTGTGATAGCCCTGTTCATCTGATACTCGTGTTTGCTCAGGTCTAGGATGAGACTGTTGCTGGTTTTGTTTATCTGATAAACTTTTCAGGATCCTCTCTTGTTCCATGGTTAGTCTGGCGTTGTCCTCACGCAAATGGGCCATTTCGTTCTTCAGTTCCTAGACTGTCTCCAATATAGTCAAATTAGTGCTGCGGCCTTCCTCTCCCAGTTGTACCCATATCTCAGGATTTCCCTGAGGGTGAGTAACGTTGTCTGGTCGATTCATATTTCCATGAGGAGCGCTACTTGTTCTCCTCATTCTGCTGTCACCTGAACAAAGATTAGCTCATTTCAACAGATGTGATTTGCAATATTTAGAAATACCCCTTGCTTGCTTGTTAGTTGGTTACTTATGTATTGCTGTCTCCATTATGATTAACCCGAGGTCACAGAGTTGTAACCTGGGCTCTGATACCACTTGTAACACTACAGTACAGGAGTAATTTTTTTTTTACCTTAACAACAGTATATCTAATTATTAGTCATTCGAATGCAATAAAGATTATATAATTATCTTTATATAAATAACTACATAAACAAGTAATAGTGCTGAGTTTAACTATGCTAATTCATAGCACGCATCCATGATAACTATGGCAAGTAAGCATTAACTTTGTCTCTTGTTCAATCTTGGAATTATCATTCGGTTGTCAATAATATCTATACGTACAAGGTGATATATGAGTTGATAGCTGGTACTACGGGATATAAATGAACATATGGCAATTTCTATATTCGAGTAATGGTTTACGCTGCCTGGAATAAATGTTGCCGTGAGTCGCTCAGGCAACTGACGCCTGCCCCAACTGGCCTTCTCCACATCGTCCATTTGGCACGATGAGTGGCCGGCCAGTTGACACCATGTGCTCTCACATGCTCAAGACTCCAGGGTTTCATGCGGACTGACACTTATCTCGATCTTACCACTTGGTAGTTGTTTCTTGGGTTTTCTATGCTCGATCCCACGGCGGAGATGAACCCGCCCAGATCGAGGGTTGACATCGAGCCACGGGTCAGTAGTAAGTATTGAAAGTCTTTATGCGTTTGATAATTCTTTAGCCCTTTTCATTGTTGGAATGACCCCCTGTCGTTCACAGTTCTCTGGCACTTCACATTTGCACAGAGAACCTTTCCTTCAGGCGGTCTGATGTGCGGTAGGAATTCTCTACCTTCCGTTGTCGGTCATGGTAAGCCGATCACCTAAATCTTCTTGGTTACAGTTCTTTTTCGTTTGTGTTTAATCTCTTCCGCAGGTTTTAATCTTTACTACTCTGGTTTTTGTATGAGTCTCAGGTGAGGATTTCGATTGCCGAGGCCGATGTGCGATGGAGAGCCTGCTCCGCTTCCCTACCCATTCCATGTTCCGAGTAAGAGTTGTATGCATCCGTAGTTAAACTTGTGAGGCGTTCCCTGGGTAACGGACTGAACCGTTGTCCTTCTTGACGGGCTATCTGAGTTATGCATGTGCAATGGAAGTCCATCGCTGTTTTCAGGGGTTTCTTCCCATGAGGAAATTAACGTTTTTCCCGTCTCTGTTGCTTGTAAATTAAATTGGTTTCTACGCCACCATTCAGGCGGAAACCTTAGTTGGGAATGCGTTGGATGCCCAACCTTTACTGTATAATTTGTTTCATAATCAAGTTATCAATTGTTACAGATGGTCGAACATTGACTGGTTAATATATATTGAGTTTTCCTCCATAATATTTTTTTCGGTTAGTTTTTTTTTAAGGAATACTGCTGGTTCATTGTGGATAAACTCTTACCTGAGTTCCAGTATTTTTATCTGGTATATTCTGGATATGCTTGCCTTAACGGAGGTTTTTACTGTGAATTTAATTAAGAAACATGTTTCCATGTTCTTTCTTGGTTTATCGTTACTTTTCATGTTAGAAAAATATGAGTTGTCGGCTTCGACTATGGAAGCCCTCACTGGCTGTCCAATAATACTCACACGGCTACGACCTTTTCTTTACAGGCCCAGAAATGCCTATTATCATTTATTAAGTATATAATGTGGGTGTTTCCCCTCCTCTGCTCCTCGAGCACAGGAGTATTTTCGTTATCATTTTCATGCATTCTTAAATACACTGTTAAGATGATGATATTGTGAACTTGAAATTGGTTGTTGGGTCTAGGGTATATGCATTATTCCAGTTTTTGATCTAAACAGTTCTTATTTCCTCAGCAGTAATTCTTGGAATCTCTGTGTACAATATTTATTGTTTTCGATTCGATTATGTAAGCTGAAATGATTATACACAGTATTCGGTTTCCTGTTTGATTATCACTTATGCTACAGGAAATGATTTTACACAGTATTCGCTTTTCCTGTTTGATTATCACTTATGCTACAGGAATTTGTTCCAGCATGGAATCTCTGTTTTTTTTAAATTAAAATCTAGTTTAATCTCTGCCAGTTGCGCAGAAGCTAGCTCTTAAAGTTATCAATGTATTTTTCGTTTCCACCTCTACCATTGTTTGCATAATTACAGAAACTCTTCCAATGCTATGTACAGTCTAGTCTGTCATAAACCTTAATTAATTTCCACAGTTTATAAACAATTCTTTTAACTGTTAGGTTTCTTAATAGACCATACCTGAGCAGAGGCAAACTTCTTATTTGCGTTTGTCAACCACTCGACCTTAGGAAGATCCTCCTTGATCTTCCACCCCCAAGCAATTTTGCAGATCCTTACTGTCTGCAACCCTCTGGCCACACCAGACTCTCGCTATCTGGTCCTTACTAGACGTAGCGTTTCAGGAAGCTTTCGCCTTCCACACACATGCTATCTGATCTTTACCAGACATAGCTTTCTTTTTTCCTCTTTTCAAAGAGTAATTCTTTTCTTTTCTTTTTGCCATCTGATCCCAACCAGACTTGGCATAACCTTTTTTCCCCTTTTCCCTATGGGGTCTCAACCGTCTCATGAAAGTAGTTAGGTTTTCTTTTTCTAACTACCTCAATAGCTACTAACAACAATTAATCAACATACTTAATTAAACAGTAGTAGCAACAATTAGTTATCATAATTAATTAACAACAGTAGCAACATAGTTATTTTAATTGCCAAACAGAACCTTAGTTAACAGGTAAATTCTACTGTCTTACTTAAGACATCATCGATTTACTAGGGGCATTACAATTTCCCATGAATCCATGTGTCTATTTTGAATGTATAGATCTTAAGTTTGATGTTGAACTACAGGCATAATAAATAGGATGAGGGCACTAGCACCAGGGTTCACATCGCCCTGGTTTACCTGAAATGACTCGACCTGGCTAATTGCCCTAAACTCAAATTTTCTTGTTGAGATTGTCAATAAATCCACCAAATCCTAGCCTCCCATACCACACAAACAAGAATGAATGAAATTGGCCGAAATACATGAAAAAATTAACCACCACCATCATTCTGAACTTAAGCATTAATTAATGAATTGTATTTTGCATATAAGTGTGGTGCCATGCCACACATATTCATTATCAGGAGAGTAGATGGGATGGTTGGCACCCACTTAGTTCCTTTCATTTGCCTCATCCATCGCCCCCATTAGGGAAATAACTTTCAACTTTAAAACATTTTTGTCTTTCTTATTTTCTCTCATACATACATACATATATATATAATTTTAAATATATATATTTTTTATTTTAGTTTTATTTTTTAAATTATTTTTTAAATTTTCTAAATACAAGTAAAATCTATATATGGATTAAACTAATATCTATATATAAAAAATTTAATTATTAAGATAAAACGACTACCATAATTTTATTATATATCAATATAAATAAGAAAGAAATATATAACTCTACGGTGTTCGAATATTGACTAATTTATATAAATAACAAAGAAATATATATCATACAACATATTTTTTATTTAAAACATTTAAATATGTTTTAATTTAATGTTAGAAGATTGCGTAATAAAAATGAGTATTTATGGGTTTTTATTTATTATTATTATTTTTAAATAAATTTTATTTTTTAATTCTAACTGATATTAAAAATTTATATATTAAGATAAGTTGATAACTTGTGATAGAATGGAAGAACTTGAAATTCATGTGTATTATAGAGTCATTGTCTATAGACTTTATGAAGAGGTGAAAGTTAAAATTAGAACCTCATCAAGTATTTCAGAAAGCTTTAGAACTAACATTAGAGTCAAGCAAAGTTCCTCTTTATCCCCTACTCTTTTTGGTTTATATATTGATAAATTGGAAGAGTGGCTAAATCTGCAAGGCATAGATGGTGTTCGGTTGGGGGAGTTTGTGATAAAGCTTCTTTTATATGTTGATGATATTGTATTGATTTCTAAATTGACCCATGGATTGCAAATGCACTTATATGCCCTTGAGAATTTTTGTAGAGCAGTGGGGATGCAAGTCAATACTAGCAAGACCAAAATAATGATTTTCTTTAATGAAAGGAAGCAAAGCCAACATAATTTCTTCTTTGAAGACAACATTCTTGAAGACGTAAATGAGTACAAATACCTCGGGATTTATTTCAATGACAAACTCAATTGGGAGGACTGTAGAAAGAAGAGAATTGTAGGAGGGTGGAAAGCATTATATGCTCTTCAAAACATATGTAGAGAGGCAAAGCTATGGGATTGGAAAACGATTAAAGTTCTTTTTGGACTCCTAGTTTGTCCAGTGATGCTATATGTGTGTGAATTGTGGGCTAGCAACGCCTCCCTCTCAAAATGGAAACAAATTGAGAAAATCCAAAAACACTTGATCATGAGCAAGTTCAAAATAAAAAGTTTACTACCTTATGAAATAATGTTGAGTGAAACGGAAGCAACTCCCATCAAAGCAATTGCTATGGTGTGGCTCATAAGATATCTAAAAAGAATTGAGCAAATTAGAGTAGGTAGATGGCCTAATGTTATCCTCAATTAAGGCATGAGCGAAAGAAAGAAAACATGGATGAAACAAAATACACATGGATGAAAAAGTGAATATCTACCTCAATGCCTATCCCACAAATAGCAAGGAGCTAAATAATTTTGTTATGGAGAAGTTTCGTAAAAGCGTACGGGGAAACGATTTCGGTAGAAAGAAGAGGTATTACATTGAGGAATTCAACCCTACATGTGATCTACAACAAAAAGAGTTCATTGGAGCTAGCATTCCGTGGAGGGCAAAGGTTCTTATTGCTCAATTAAGGATCAACTCGCATCAACTTCGATGTAAAACAGGATGGTGGAAAAGGCCTAAAGAAGCTTGGGAACAACGGGTCTGTACATTTTGCATGTCTGGGCAGTGGAATCAGAAAAACATTTCATTTTGGAATGTGATACATTCAAAGACATCAGACAAAAGTTATGAGAACATGTTAGCATCAATTTCTTGGCATTGTCTTTGTAGCAAGGGGATTATTGGAAGGTTGGATCAGCTCAATATCAATTTGAATCGGAGAAAGATTGAATTGCAAAAAGCGAAAAACAAAAAACTAATGGTCTCATAGTCTATTTTTAGTCTCATGAACCTTAAAATATCATTTCATTTTAAAATATAAATTTATTAATCATTTAAAAATCTATAATTTATTTATATATTAATATAAATAAAAAAGAAATATGTTAATAGAAACACCTAAATATGTTTTAACTTAATGAAGTGGAAGAAGTTTTCTTAACAAAGGTAGGTGATCGTAAACAATGACTAATGAGATGAAGAGAGCGCAAAAATCAACGTGTTGGAGCCAAGATATTTATAATTAGATATCAAATTGGAAACCAAAATCTATGAAGAAAGTTTGTTCAATATGATAAAGGTTTATGTTTTGGTTTTTGTGTTAGTTAATTTTAAAGGTTTGAAAATAAAATTATTTAAATAATATAATATTTTAGTTTATTTATATGAAATGTATGGAGTTAAATTATAAAAGTATTAATAATTCGGCCTGGAGTATGCCGTAAAACTGCTTCTGCTTGGCTAAGAGCTCGTCTTCCTCGGACGTAAGGAAACAGGTTAACGGCCCAAGACCCAGAGGCATCTGGCAGGAGTGATGAGCCTGCTCCCTTACGGACCACCAGCGGGTTATTTCAGGTGGCGTGGTTTTCCTATCTAACTATGATGAGTCAAACCGACATTCGCGGATAGCAGCCAGAGATGGCTGTCCTCACTGTTGGTTTTGACACCTGAGTTGATAGGTTTTTCCACCTAGGTGAAAAAAAAAAAAGTATTAATAATAATTAGTTAGATAAGTATAAAAATTAAATATTAATATCTTTTTGAATTGGGTGATAGGATAGATTGAGATATTAAGGGAGGTACCATTGTTATACGGTGTTTATTCTCAAAGGAAGTGCAGAGGACAAGGGTTTTATTATGTTTCTTGAATTTGTTAATGTTATTTTAATCATGTTAATATTACTATTATTATTATTTTTTAACTTATTATTTTTTGTCGAATTATACATAATATTGACTTGTGAAAGGAAGTAAAAGGGAGGAGGGTTTCATTGTGTTTTTCAATTTGATAATGCTACCTTGATTGTGTCAAAATTTGGCTTCACTTGAAATCTTGATTTTACTACACTCTTTTGCTTACACAATTATGCGTAATACAGCGTGCATCTCAACTCATAATCATGAATAATTGAATTGGTTCTATTATAATGCATAATATATCATGTATATTACCTCATGAAAACCTCCAACTATATGATCATCATTGTGATGAGATATGCACCATAAATAGTGGATTTATAAGATCAAATTATGTTCTCTCTTGACTCTTATAGTAAGTTTAGTTCATATAATATAGTTGCAAATCCTTTGGCTATTGTCTCATTTCAATATTTCATTCCTTAATATTGTTGTTAGCTAGCTCTTATCCCATTTGCGACAAGGGGTTGTAAGGTTTTATATTAGGTTTATTTCTTTCTGTAATCCTTGGTTTTCTCCCTAATTTGTGAACTACTATGGATATTCCACTGGAATCGTTGATCACAATAAATCTAATAAAATAAAAGAAATCTATACTATGTAGGTTAATTATAATTTATATCTTATATTATTTAATAAACGATTTTTGCTTTAAATGAATGAAATAGCTTAAATGTGAGAAATAGAGAGAAGAAAAAACAAACACACACATCATCCATAATAGAAACAAGTTTTACCCTAGGAAACCCTTACGGGAAAAAATCTAGCTAGAAAGTGAGACCACTCTACTCTCTTTTCTTTGGTATAAAAATATGCAAGTAAAAAGGAAGAGGTGCTCTCTATGGAGTTACCTGAGACCTGCGGCCTGTAAATTCCACCGAACCTTAACCTCCTCCATTTTTCTCTCTATCCTCACACTCGCAATTTCTCTACACATCTATGGAACAAAATACAATAGCATAGAATTGAACCCCTACTCCTCCTAGGGGCTTAATATTTAAAATAACCCAATAGCCAACTAGGGGTAATGTTTGATTCCCTCAACCCATAATAGGAGTAATGGTTTTGGAACTTATAGAATATTCTTGAAATTTTACATGTCCCATTTTCATGAGTAATTGGTGATGATGTGGTATCCTCTCATGGGTGGTCAACATGGTAGGTCAACTTGTGGGAGATGTAACGTTGCATGTGAAATCCAACTGATGCAATCCTTGTTGGATTCAAACTTATACTAAACATGGGGGAACAAAATAGAAAAATACACTTTCCTGCTTATTTAAACATTCATGACTAATAACCATACAATCTCACATATGGAACACAAGATATAAATAATTTTTTTTATAACAAATATGTATAGGCACCAACCTACTGCTACAAAATTTGTGGGGAAAAAACTACTTTTACAAACTTTATAGGCACCAACCTATAGGAGACACCAATCCCCCATGCTATAATATTTGAAGGAACCAACCTACAGGGGACAACAATCCTTTATGTTGCAAGATTTATAGGAAATAACCTACAAGAGACATCAATCCCTTTTGTTGCAAAATTTGTAAGAACCAACCTATAGGAGAAAACAATCCCCTATACTGCAATATTTGTAGGCATCAACTTACAACAAACACCAATCCCCTTTACAATAATATTTGTAGGCACTAACCTATAGGAGAAACCAATCCCATATGCTAGAATGTTTGTAGCCACCAAACTACGAGAGACACCAATCCCCACTATTGTAAATATTCATAGGAACCAACCTACTTCATTGAGTCTTCTTTATAATTCTACCTTCACTAGGACAATTACTTTCTTCTTCCTTCACCAATTCTACTTGATACTTCTTCCTTCACTAGGTTTTCTTTCTTTTTCTATCTTAACCAATTTTATCAGTTGATTTTGCTTTCACTAGGTTTGTTTGTTGCTTATGTCTTCACTAGGTCTTCTTACTACTTATGCCTTCGACAAGTCTTCTTGGTGCTTTTTCCTTCACTAGGTTTTATTCATGCTTATTCCTTCACCAAGTTTTCTTGTTGCTTTTATCTTCATTGGGTTTGGTTGCTGCTTCTACCTTCACTAGACCTGCTTCTCTGAAAACCTGTTATTTCTGGCCTCTTCCAATGAACTTGTTTAACATTTCACATATCTAATTTTGAAAATTTGATTCTAAATTTTTTATATAATTCACTTCTATATATGTTCTTATATCTTTGATATTTTTCACAGTTTGAAAAAGTCCCAAAAACCAAGTTATATAAAAATGACAAAGTGACCTATTTGAAGCATATTTTAGGAGCATTCAAGAACGCTAAATTTCACAGGGAATATATCTAAAAATATGGGGAACCAAAGTCTGAAATTTATACCATAGATAACCAGATATCTCATATCTATCTCCTTAATATTTCACAATCTAAAACATCTCAAAAATATATTTATGGTGAAAATGCCAAGAGGATTTGTTTGAAGCAGATTTCAAAAGCATTTAGGAACCCCAAATTCTTAAGAGAATATCTCCAAAATTATAGTGAAAAAGAGTTTGAAATTTCTATCATGGGTACCTAGAGATCTATCCTCTATTCCTCAATATTTAAAAATTTGAAACATCTCTAAAAGAAATTTAGAATGAAAATTCCATGTTGACCAGTTTGAAGTAGATTTCAAGAGCATCAAGAATCCTGACTTCCTCATAGAATATTTTCAAATGCATACCTAAAAAATTCTTGAAAGTTTTACCAATTGTACAAAAATATCTTTCCTCCATCTTCTCCAAGTTTCATGGTCCGAGACATCCCAAAAGAAAAGTATAGAAAAAATTCCAAGTCGACATGTTTGAAGTAGATTTTAGGAGCATTCAAGAAGCATAACTACATGTTTGAAAAATCCTAGAAGAAAAGTTAAAGAAAAAAATCCAAGATGACATGTTCGTTCCATAAATCACATTTTTTCTCCACCTTTAAGACCATAAGAGTATTCCACCACTTTTTTTGTACACCTTAAATCTCTTATTTTTTGGATGGTATTAAAATATGCTTAGTTATCCTTTATTTATAGTATTTATACATTCACTTATGGGGATGACTTGTAAAATTGGTTGGTTTGTCCTATACATTCTAATTGGGATAACTTGATAGAATGTTTTATATCTCCTCACTCTTGTGGAGTTAGAGGGAGTTCCATATAACATTGGAAAGGTATCGGAATAACATTTTCAACCACACATACTATGATCCCATTTGAGATAAGAATTTGGAGTAAAAATTCCTTCAAATATAGAGTATTCAAATTTGGAATCAAGAAAAAACTAGGTATTCAAACAATATTTCCAACTATCTTCATCTTGCAATCTTGATCTTGGAAATATGTAGTCTCCCTCTATCTTTGAAATCAATAATGACAATCTTTCTAGAAATCTCACCCTAACTTTGACATCAATGACAATGTAATATTCAACAATCTCCCCCTTTTTCATTTATGGTAACCCCAAACATTTGTGCACTGCTATTGTAGAACTTTCTCTATCTACAAATTATTCCCATTTGACATCAACAAAGAGATATTGCCCATGTCTACAACTTCTCCCTTTTTCTTAAACTCTCCCCCGCACCCCCTTGACATCAATGGAAAAGGGCTACGCCCCTTAGGCTCGTGTTTTTATTTATTGATGACTTGGGAGAGATATCACTTCCATACAACATTTTTCTCGTTTAATTGTCATATGTTTTAAAAAATCACTATAAATATACCATTTGTTTTCTTTTCTTTAAGCGTATATAGAAAGTCCACATTCCTCCTATTTTTCTTGCTTCTTTTTCCGTACCTTTTTGCATTGTTCTCTATGTCTAGCAATATATTCTTTCTTTCTTTTCTTAGGAAACCTTATTGTTCTGCTTGTATAGTCACATGGTTTGTCCTATAGTTGTTACACTTGTAACATTCAATATGATTTAATAGTAGAGAAAATGAGTTGTATATTTTAACACCAACTTCAATAAGACATCTAGTTTTGTTGCTCACAAAACTATTCTTTGAGGTCTTATAAGATCCTTTGTTTCTATTTATCACACTGATATGGCTTGTACAAGGAATGAGATTAAAATAAATAATGGAAATAGATACACACAAAAATAAATATAAAAAAATCATAGTAATAAGGTGAAAATCCAATTTTTTATTATTAAATGAAATAGTAGAATATTGTAGAACACAAATTGGCGAGAATGGTGGTAGCTATGTTTGAAGAGAGAGAGAGAGAGAGATGGTGAGTATGTGCATTCACAAACTCTATCACAATAGGCCAAAAAAATGACCTTTTAACATAAATAAAGAACCAAATAGGTCCAAAAACCTAACCATAGAAGATGAAATACCAAAATGTTTACAAAACCTGGGGTGGTTAATTGGTACATCAACTCTTTAAGGGATGATGTTTGCATACAATATCCATTTGGAGTGCATGATATCTCATTGGAAAGACATATCGAAGAACTAAAATTTTTAGCTAGGTGTATGTAATGTCATGGGAACCATTGCTCCCCGTCCCACCCTTTCATAGCAAAAAAAACATCGTTTAGGGCTTAAAAACAACCTCAAAAGTTTGGGACCCAAAAATCAAAGAAAAACTACCAAGAATATAGAGAACCATTGAGATACTAGAAGAGGTGGACACCGACATAAAAAGGAATTGTTGCTTCCCTCTTAGGAAGAAATGGTCTCCATTGCATCAAGTTCGCTCATCAGTTGGGGAAAATTTTGCTGAATTTGGCTCTTGGTGAGCCACTTACCTTAGTGAAGTAGTTTCCTTACTTTTTGTTATCACTCTGATATTTCTTTTGAACTTAATGAAGAAAGAAAAGTCAAAGGTGACCACAAACCACTTTTGGAGATCAGGACCTAGGCTTCCCGATGCTCAGAGAGGGCTCTCTCTTTATAATTTAACTTCGTTTCAGTTAAGATGATTTTAGGCTAGTTATTGCTTGCACTTGGGTTTTGGTTTGAAATTTGGTGGTGGGATCAATTTACTTAGGAGAACATAGGTTTGGCTTTTACCATTGGGCTATGGAGTCGAATGTCAGATAAACAAGACTGAATTCATTTCTAAAAATAATGTCTATAGGGCAAGATAGATGAGTTACTGCAAATCTCAAAGGCTAAATGGTGGAATGGTTTCAAATCGGATCCAGGGATCAATTAAGGGTTCCCTAGGCCAGACTTTGGAAGGAATGAAAGAAGTCAACCGTGATGGAGAGCAATTAAGGGTTCTCAAATCTGGGTATCAGGGGAAAACATGTAAATGATTAACTGTGCAAAACAGAGTGTAATTAAACAAATTCTGAGTGATATTTCCAGTTAATTCATTCAAATTTAGAACACATTTAAGATTATGAAACACATGAGAAGGTAACAAAATCACACAAAGAAAGTACTTCACTGCAAATGGCTCATCTCATGAATACTGTAGTGAAATGATTTTATTACTTGCTCCAGTCTATTGACTTGAAAATAGTACAATCACCCTTAGGTTTTCATATCCAAATAATTCTACAAATTTAAAATAATCCACACATAATACTTCGAATTTTGAAGTATTTATACAAAAGGAATTACAAAATATCTGAAACTACTTTCAGAATTAATCTAGGAAAAAAGAAATATCTTCTTGCAAGAAGATAGAGACAACTATTGAATTGCTTCTTGTTGTCCCTGTTATTAAGGTTATGCCGGCTTTGCTCTTTGATCTTTTTCCCTTTATGCTGCTTGACTGTTTGGTCTTCACGGTGGATGTTCTATTTTACTTTAACCTTTCACCTGATACTCTTTAACCTTGTTGACCTGTCAATATCCTTTTACTTTGTTGTTTTACTTTTAACTGTACATTTTTAATTTATTGTGTATTTACTACAAAAAATCATTGACTTTTCCCCATCTTTCTTCATCTGGTGATTGGATATTGATCATTTTTTTGTATATCTCATCTGCCTCTATATATTTGGCAAAAGTGGGCTTATTAATAAATAGGTTTTTTACCTCATGCTGGAGGTAAAACAAGTTTTCAAAAGTTTGGTACAAGACTTTGCCTATTGTTATGCCCTTCATGGATGAAGTGATCACCTGTTCTTTGGCTACTTCCCTGATCTTCTTGTTGTAATCTACTTGTGTCATTAACTTGTCATTTATTACTAATGGATTAGGTAATCCCTTTTCCTTCAAAATTTCAAACTTAGCCATGAACCTATCAACGGCTAGTTGCATGTTTTTACACTTATCTCTAAATTCAACATCAAATTCCTCTTGGTGAGGACTCTTCTAACTTCCAAAATTGTACTTGTCCTATCAGGTATCTCAAGCTCTTGCAATTCATACTTATTCTTGGAGTTGAGGAAGTGGATGATTCTTGATGCTTCCTCTCGCATACTTCCAAGTTCTTCTTTAACCCTTTCAATGGCTTATGTAGCCTGATTTATTAAATTTATCTACTCAAATATAACCTGGATGGATGGCCAAATATCATTGACAAAGTCAATGATATTGTCCCATAGTTTCTCTTTAGCCTTACCTATAAGCTTAGTCAATCTTAGTTCTTTCTCCAGGATTTTTATCCTTTCATTCATCCTTGCAACCTTTTTGTTGTTCTTCTTTATGCATGATCTGGGCAAGTTTGCAATCTGTCTCAAGGCTGCTAACTTTCTCTTTCAGTTTGTTCATCTCATTGGTCTGAATGGACATTTCTTCCATTGCTTTGACTATCCTATTTTCTTCCTCACTTGTGGAGGCCGTTGTTGTTGATCTTGTTGCTAATGTAGCCTGTGCTAATGTTGATAGTGCAGTGGCCATTGGAGTAGTGGGAGCTAATGTTGCTGCCAGTGTAGAAGGTATAGCTGTGGTCACTGTTGGAATGACAGTTGTATGAGCATTATCAATGCTAGCTCGTTTGAGCTAGATCAAGCTATCCAACTCATTTTCCATCTCCTTTAATTAGTCATTTAGTTGTAGCACCAAGTCCATCATTTCCTCATGATTGGTCTGGCTTTCTAGGACTTCCTTTGTCTGTGGGTGCTGCAAATGAGGCAACTTGAGTTGTTTCTTGAGGGCTGTTATGTCCTCATTCTTCTTCTTGATTAGTTTCTTTGTGGCCTTTACATCACTTGGGTCATGACCCAGTTCAATAACCAAGTCCTCCAAGGAATTTATCTTGGTGTCTTTAGCTTGTGAAGAGGCTCTCTCCAACTTGAATTGAGCTGTTATATTATCTAATGAATCATGTAGCTTGTAAGCAACCATTGCCTTTGTTGTGAGGGTGGAGTAGATCATCTCTCCAGCATGCTTGTGAAATTTGATTTGATAAATGGGATGAACATCCCTGGCTAAGACCTCAAAATTTGTCTTCTTGTAGTTTGCTGAGGTCCTTGGTTGTTGTACAGTGGGCTGTAAGAATGAAACTTACATTTTTTCTCTTTGATGTCAAAAGCCGACATCAGTCTAGTCTGGTTTGGCAGTGCGAGCTTGAGATATTGGGCATATGTCTCTGCCTTCAGTTTTTCATTCCTCATTGTGATTTCTTTAAATCTGTCTTTCATGTCCTTTTCCTTGTCAGCTGGCTTGACATCGGAAGAAATCTTCATACTCGGCTGTCTATCTACCAATTGTGTGTTGGATGTTGAGGGCTATTGTGTTTCCTCTAATGCAGCTACTTCTTTACCTTTCTATTTCATTTCCTTAGTGTCAATTATTTCTTCTGATACAATGTTATCCTCATGTTCAAAGATAGGATTCAACTTGGGCCTATTGCTTGGTTCTATCAGCTCATCAGTAGTCTCGATGGTAGAGCTAGATGCCTCATCCCTGTTAGGATATTCCGACACATAGGATATAGTTAAGTTCAACTTGGTCTAGTATAGAGTTAGGTTAGAGTTAGGTAAAGTGTGTTTCTTTACCGTTGTACATTTTGTAACTTACAATCCGACGGTCACGATATGTAGTGATCCGACGGTTCACTCTCACCTCGGTATTACCGACACTTGATCCGTGGCTTGACACCCGATTGGTCCATGAGTTCTATTTAAAGCGCATGGAGGGTCATTGTTCGGGTAATCCGTGCATGAGAGAAGCTTATGTAAATTTTCATTCTTTGATTAATAAATTGCCTGTAGTACCCACGTTGGGACAGGCCGTGGACTGTTTCCCTCCTTGCACTCTGAGGGTTTTAACCACGTCAAAAATACTGGTGTATTGATTTGAGATCTGGTTGTGAGCGGTCTCCTTTTGGTATTCTTTCTGTGGAACTTACCCTGTAAATTCCTACCTGGTATCAGAGCTATTTGAGGGCCGCGTCCGTTGGTGATCCAAATCTGAAGCCGGTAGAACTGCATGCGGCTGTCGTTTCCTAGATCTGCTGTTTCTGACTGCTTTCGGGCCGAGAGGACTGCTCTGTTGCGTTCGAAGCATCTATTCCAGTGAGGAACCCCTTTCATTTCACGCGAAAAGGTTTCCGGTAGCCCTAGCTGTGTCATTTTTCAGATCGGGAGGTATACAGTGTTTCTTTTGCAGTTTGCTGTTATTTTCTCTCTGCTTATTTCGGTCTCAGTTTATTTAGCCTTTTTTTAACCGAATCTATACCTTTCATTTCTGCGTATGCTCTTTGCCCTGCGACTCTGTGCGATCTGGGCAAATCAGAAACAGAAAGGAAGGATTTTTCTCATGCGTATGCTCTTTTCCCTGCACCTTAGTGTGATCTCGGAAAATCAGAAACATTGAGAAAAATATTTAGTTTTTCGGCTAAAGCTAACTTTGAGATTTTTTTTAAATTTCTAGTTTTTTGGCTAAAGCTAACTTCGAGCCGCAAGGTTCGTTTTTCTTTGCATATTTGTGTTGGGTTTTGTGTTTTGTGTTTTGTAGGGAAAAAGAGCTTTCTCAAGGCAAGCACGCAAACCAAGGCTCTCTCTCTCTCTCTCAAATTTTTTGTATAGATCAATTGGTTCAAAGCTATTTTAAGAGAGTAGAGGTCTCTCTCTCTCTCTCTCTCTCTCTCTCTCTCTCAAATTTTTTGTATAGATCAATTGGTTCAAAGCTATTTTAAGAGAGTAGAGGTCTTGGGTTCAAGTCTCCATTTTGTGGGGGCAGATTTTTTCATTCCCGCACATTCGCGCACTTTGCCGGCAACGTCAACAATTTTTTTTCAAAAAGCCATAACTTCTTCATCCGGAAGCCTTTTTCAGAGCCGTTTTTTTTAAAACCGCCTATTTTTTCGAGATCTATCCATTGGAACACTTACTTTCAGCATCTTCAGCTTCAATTTTTTTTAAAATGGAAAGTCCATGCCAAGTCATTCTTGACAGCACTAACTACTTCCAATGGGTAGAATACATGGAAGATTTACTTAGAAGTAAAGGTCTCTTCAGAATAGCCACAAACCAAGAGAAGAAACCAAAAGATGAAGACAAGGCGGCAAAATGGGAAAATAGACAAGATCAAGCACGTGGTTTGATAGGGATGTCTATTTCTCCTGATCTTAGATTCCACATTGCAGGACTTGAGACTCCTCATGAAGCATTAGAAAAACTTGCTAAAGTTTTTGGGATTAAAAATGAAATTAGAGCCCATCAACTTGAAAATGAGCTGCTTACTTTGGATCCTAATAATTTTTCTTGCATTGAAGATTTCTTGTCCAAATTCAAGACCCTTAGATATCTCTTGGAAGGTGTTAAAGTTAAGAAAGAAGATGGTAACCTTATTTATTCCATCCTTACTAAGTTGGGACCAGCCTACTCTGTATTTGTTTCCACTTTCCATTCT
Organism: Pinus tabuliformis; assembly: GCA_031772625.1. Lineage (NCBI taxonomy): Eukaryota > Viridiplantae > Streptophyta > Pinopsida > Pinales > Pinaceae > Pinus > Pinus tabuliformis. The sequence goes on along the minus strand of CM062807.1, from coordinate 40,329,377 downwards.
ACAAGGGAAGCTTTCATTTGTCAAGGACAAGACTACAAGGCCCCTTCCTTTGACTCCTTTTGTGATTCCTTAATAAGAGAACAAGAAAAACTCTTACACCTTGGTCTTCTTAATCTTGGAAACTCTTCCACGAAAGCGTTAGCCGCCCAGCAGCAACCAAATTCAAAGAATCCTAAGAAGTCATATCCTCAAAAGAATGGTCCTAAACCATCTCAGCCTCAAAATGAAAGATCATTTCAGCAAAATGATAAGACCAATAAAAACAAATGGAAGAAGACTGATAGACATTGTAACTTTTGTAATCGAGATGGCCACTTAGAATCTAAATGCTTTAAGAAGATGGAAGCCTTGGAAGCCGCAATGAAGAAACATAACATCCATGTGGAGCCTACTTCAACTTCAACTTCCGGAATGGCACTTTCTGCATGTCATTTTCAATCATCTCAGTCTGGTTATGCATTAAATGTATCTTCTTCTTCTTCTCATTCTCATGAGTGGCTCATTGATTCTGGAGCCTCTTGTCACATGGCCAAAAACCAAGCCATGTTTTCTTCTTTAAATGATTGTAACACCAAAAATATATATATTGGTGATGATAGATCTCTTAATGTTGTAGGGACTGGAACTGTTCATCTAGACAATGGTCAGTTTAATGATGTATTATGTGTTCCAACCTTATCCTGCAACCTTCTATCTGTCTATCAGATAACTCATTCAGGTGAAGGTAAAATTGTTGAATTTTCACCTCATGATGTTGTAATCAAGGATCTAAAAGATCCTAAACAGATTCTAGCTACTGGTCTTGCTGATGATTCCAAAAGGTTGTATAAGTTTCACAACTTTGGGTCATCCACTCTTCCCTCAGTATTTGTTGCTCATAATGATGAAGTGAGCAAACTTTGGCATGAGCGATTTGGTCACTTAAACTATCGCTCCCTTCAGCATCTATGTAAAGAAAATATGGTGACAGGTCTTCCTATGGTATCTTGCAGAGATGGTGTTTGTTCCGGATGTGTACTCGGAAAACATCATCGGGACAGTTTTGACAAACGTGCCTCTTGGCACGCCTCAGCCCCTTTACAGCTTGTGCACAGTGATTTATGTGGTCCTCTTCCTGTTGCTTCATTCTCTGGCTGCAAGTACTTCTTAACTTTCATTGATGATTTCTCCAGACGCACTTGGGTATACTTCTTAAAACTCAAGAGCGAAGTATTTAACACTTTTTTGGCCTTCAAAGCCTTTGTTGAAAAACAATCTGGACATCAAATTCTTAAGCTAAGAACTGATAATGGTGGAGAATATGTTAAAAACACATTCATCAAATTTTGCACCGAAAATGGAATTCAAATGCAACATACTGTTCCATACACTCCACAACAAAATGGTGTAGCTGAAAGGAAAAATCGCACCTTAAAGGAAATGGCTAATTGTATGCTGCAATCTAAAGGACTCAGTCTTAGTTTTTGGGCCGAAGCAATTAATTGTGCAAATTATATAATCAATCGCACTCCTACTAAGGTTCTAGAAAATATCACTCCAGAAGAAGCTTGGAGTTCCATTAAACCAGATGTAAGTCACTTTCGTGTGTTTGGAAGTGAAGCATGGGCCCATATTCCAGATGAAAAGCATAAAGCTTTAGAACCTAAGAGTGAGAAATGTACTTTTGTTGGATATTCTGAAGATGTAAAAGGTTATAGACTTATTCCATTTAAGTCAAAAATGTTATCATTAGAAGAGATGTAAAATTTGATGAAAATAAATCGGCCTGCGATCCTAGTCCGGCGGATGTGCCACCTCTTCCTATCTCTTCTACTTTTGAAAACATTTCTTCTTCAGATGATGAAAGCGAGGATGATAATCCTCCCCCACCTTCTCAGGATCCTCAACTTCCAAGATGGGTCCGTGCTACTCGGGATGCAGCAGGTGATCTTGCCGGTGATCCTACAGATCAGCGACGTACACGTTCTCAGTTTGAAAGAGCCTCTTCTTTACTGGCTCAAGCTCCAGTAAATCATGATCCTGACACTTTTGCAGAAGCTTCAGGCCATCCACATTGGGAAGCAGCTATGAATGAAGAATATCATTCATTAATGACAAATGATACATGGGATCTTGTTCCTCTACCAAAGGGACGCAAACTTGTTAGATGTAAATGGGTTTACAGAACCAAGTATGGACCAGATGGGAAAGTTGATAAACATAAAGCTCGTCTCGTTGCTAAGGGCTTTTCACAGGTTGAAGGCATTGACTACACTGAAACCTTCTCCCCTGTTGCCAAAATGAACTCTATCCGCCTTGTTCTTTCCCTTGCTGCCTCTTTAAAATGGGAAGTCCATCAGATGGATGTTAAATCTGCCTTCTTGCATGGGGACTTGCAGGAAGAAATCTATATGTAACAACCCATTGGCTTCATACAAATAGACTCCAGCCTTGTTTGTCGACTTAAGAAATCCCTTTATGGCCTCAAGCAAGCTCCTCGGGCTTGGTATGCCAAAATGGATAACTTTCTTTTAGAATCTGGCTTTTCCAGGTGTCATTCTGACAATACTGTCTACACCAAGAAAGTGGGCAACTCTCTTATCATCTCTTAAATCCCCCACACTTAAGATCTTATTCTTACTGGTAGTGATCCCAACCTTATAAACCATGTGAAGTCTAGCCTTAAAAAGAAATTTGAAATGACAGACTTAGGACATTTACACTATTTTCTCAGTCTTCAAGTCTTACAATCCCAAGAGGGTATTTTCCTTTCCCAGTCCAAGTATGCTTGTGATATTCTTCGTCATTTTCACATGGAAGACTGTAAGCCAGCCCCTTCTCCCTTTCAGTCTGGAGTCAAACTTTCAGTCTCTTGTACTTCTCCTGAAGTGGATGCTACCTTATACCGTCAACTTGTCGGAAAACTCTTGTATTTAACCCATACTCGTCCTGATCTTTCCTTTGTTGTTGGCCTTGTTGCTCATTTTATGCAAAACCCCCGTGAAAGTCATTGGAAAGCAGCTAAAAGAATACTTCGTTATGTTCGAGGTACAGTACAGTTTGGGATTCATTACAGTGCCAAAGCAACTCCTCTGTTAGTTGGTTTCACTGATTCTGATTGGGCTGGTGACCCTGATGATCGGAAGTCTACTGCCGGTTATGTCTTCACTCTTGGTTCAGGACCTATTACATGGGCTTGTAAGAAACAGGCTGCCATTTCTCTTTCGTCAGCAGAAGCAGAGTATCGTGGTGCCGTGGAAGCTAGTAAGGAAGCCTTGTGGCTTCGTCAGATCCTATCAGAGTTTGGCTTTGAGCAGCAGCATCCAACCACACTTTGGTGTGATAATCAAAGTGCCATTCAGCTATGCAAAGATCCAGTCCAGCATCAGCGTAGCAAACACATTGAACTACACATGCACTTCATCAGAAAGCTCATTCATGACCATGTTCTTGAAGTGCAATATTGTCCAACAGATGATCAGGTTGCAAACATCTTCACAAAGGCTCTCACAGAGGCGAAGTTCACTAAACTTCGATATATGCTTGGAGTTCAGGAAGTTGTCACTAAGGGGGGATAGGCTCTAGTGCCTCCTTCCTTCTCCTATTGTGTCATATTTGTAAATCCTTCAATCCTATCCCAAGTTGTTCTTAAGGGGGGATGTTAGGATATTCCGACACATAGGATATAGTTAAGTTCAACTTGGTCTAGTATAGAGTTAGGTTAGAGTTAGGTAAAGTGTGTTTCTTTACCGTTGTACATTTTGTAACTTACAATCCGACGATCACGATATGTAGTGATCCGACGGTTCACTCTCACCTCGGTATTACCGACACTTGATCAGTGGCTTGACACCCGATTGGTCCATGAGTTCTATTTAAAGCGCATGGAGGGTCATTGTTCGGGTAATCCGTGCATGAGAGAAGCTTATGTAATTTTTCATTTTTTGATTAATAAATTGCCTGTAGTACCCACGTTGGGACAGGCCGTGGACTGTTTCCCTCCTTGCACTCTGAGGGTTTTAACCACGTCAAAAATACTAGTGTATTGATTTGAGATCTGGTTGTGAGCGGTGTCCTTTTGGTATTCTTTCTGTGGAACTTACCCTGTAAATTCCTACAATCCCTACTCCTTTTATGATTCTTCTCCTCATTTATTGGAGTCTGTATGATAGGAGGAATGTTCATTGGCCCTCCTTGTTCTGGAACCTGCAGGAAAGAGTTGTGATCAAATTGTCTCTCCAAATCAATAAGTGTGTTCTCTATATCCACAACAGTGTTTTCCATGTCAATCAATGTGTTCTCCACCCACTCATCCTGGTTAGCAAACTCTTCAATGTCAGGCCTTGGGTGGTGGATGTATGCTGCCAACTTGAATTTGAGTCTGAGTTTGTTTATGACCCCATGAGGGTCGTAGTGCCATATGAAACTGTTTTTGAATTTCATTAGTTGAAGTAACTTGTCGGCCCCTTGTCCAGCTTCTTTGTTGTTGCAAATAAATGGGCCCATTTGGTTATTCACTTTGAACTGGGTTTTCTTCCTATAAGCTAGGAAGTTGATCTCATCAGAGCTGATGATTTTCCTAAAGTACTCAAGAGCAAATATCCTCATAGGGAGGTATTTGGGAAACTTGTAGGGGGATAGCTCACAGCCATAAATCCTGATCTCAGTTTGGTTTTGTACAAGTACCAATCTCCCACCTTGTTGTTCTTGGCCAATTTCAGTACTCTCTTGATCTCTGGGCTGATTCTAGGCTAAGTCTTAGAAGTTATCATGTTCATAACTTGGTATACAAAAGAGTCTATAAAGTATTTGTAGGTGATTGAAGTGGAAAACTTGTGGACCAAGGGTGTTTAGTAGATCACTGATCTCTCCTTTACCTTAGTGTCCAATTTCTGGATCCTCAAAGGGAACTTATCTGTCTGGTAATATAGGAACATATGAAACAACACTGGAGAGTATTTGAAAACTATTTCAGTGGGCAATCTAGTGAATTGTTTATGCATTCTGTCTGCAATGAACTGGGCATAATCATACATGACAGTAGGAGGCTTGCCTGGAGTGAAAATGGATAAGAAGGCCATGATGACCTCATCCACATGCATATCAGATGTGTATCCTAGGATGCATGAGAGGATGGTGATTATTCTCTTGCCAGTCTATGAAAAAATAGTGGCAACATAGGGTGGAATGTCTTTAGGAGTATGTCTCTCTTAAATGATGAAATTATGGAATATTTATTTGATTTTGGATGGGTCCAGTGCGATGTACAGGTCCAAAATGTTTCCAATGGATAAAGGAGTTAGATTAGGACTAGGTTGGATTTGCAGCATCTAGTTGATGGATTCAATAGTAATGGTGAATAATATCTCATGGTTTGGTACCTAAATAGCCCTCTGGCTTGGAACATAACAGGCATGACAAAAATGTACTATGTCTGGGAATGGCTAAACTTATGGGAATGTATACTTGGGAAAATTGGATTCCCAAAGGTTAATATCATCAGCATGCTTTAGGAACCTATCCTTGGCCCAGCAGTGGATTCTCCGAAGATGGCCTAGGGTGGTTGTGTCTTTAATTTGGAAATCCCTGTCTACCAGGCCAAGTGGTCAATGTCTAAATGAGGGGTTGTCACTGGTCTGACATCTAGAGAGGTTTGGGAAGCCATTTTTATAACAAAGTAGGCTTACACTGTCTGTGGGAATGAAGTTTTGATAACCCTAGTATAGGGGTAGGGTATTGGCAGTTTGAAGGTAGGAGTTTTGGTATTTTTAGGAGAAGGAATACTCTTAATTTAAGGGAATTCAATTAAATTCAATCAATTATTTCATGAATTTTTCTGTGCGTTTTAAACTAAGATGGCTATTCTATTTTTATGTTGAAATACTTGGAATTTATGGTCAGGGCTGCAAACTGGTCTTTGAATGGTGGTTGCAGAAGTTTTTGTGGCTTCAGGTGTTCTATGGATGGCCGAATTGGGTGTCCGGTGGTGTTTCGTGCAGTACTCAGTGGTTGACAACTAGTTGCAGAAGATCGAGAGGCGCACGGATGCTTTGGAGGCTGTCGTAGTGTAAACGAGCGGAAAAGGGTGCAAATGGGGTATGCGGGCTTTTAACTGAGAGTGGTTAGAAATTGGCGGGGAATTATTTTTATGAACAGTGATGGTTTTGCTATATGGCAGGGAGGTGGTATTTGGGGGATATCACACCGCTTATGGGGGGCAGGTTGTATTTTCCCGAGAGCACATGACTTAGCGCGGTTCCACCACATAACCCAAGGGGGACCGGGCATTACCGCCCATATCGTGTGCTTTTGGGCCAGTAAAGGTCGGGCAGTGAGCAGGCGTGATATGGGCGAGGGCCATAGGATCTGGGGGTGGACGATCCAACGGTCATCGTGTGGCAGAGTAGCGTGATGGGGAATGGGGGCAGAAGTTAGCGAGGCCCATGGAATTAATTACACTTAAGTTGTAATTAACCAATGATTAACTGCGGGTTTAACTGTAATGCGGGTTTATGAAGTGGGGCCAAGGTTTTATTAGAAAATGATATTATAGAGGAATTTAATGAAGCGGGGGGCTTTTAAACTTAGGGCAAAGGGTTTTTATGAGTGTTTTGGGGTTTCTAGGGGAATTAATCAAAGGGAAAGTGATTTTTCCAAGGGGAAAATAGTTTCACACTAGGGGAAAGGGATTTTTGTGAAGGGGGATGAATTTATAAGGTAAATTGGCTAGGGAATTTGTGAAACCAAGGGGTAGGAGTAAAAATTAAGGGAAATGGTGTCTTCACAAGCCTTGAAGTGGTAAAAGGGAAATTAGTAAGTATATAGTGGGGGGTGAAATGCAATGGGGGGAAGTTAGGCAAATCAACTTATGAGCATCCTTTTTCTTTCACAATTGCTCCTGCACACTGAAACACATGATTAAACATGATAGATGTGCTTATGCCTCAAATAGCTTGTATTTCTGCAACCTTTCTTCTACTTACCCTAACATTTTTTCTTCACTTTGTTGGGTGCACTTAAGCTAGTGAACCCTTTTCTTTCCTTTTCTTTTATGAAACAAACTATCTACTTCTAACCTTATATCTTCCAAGGGCTCAGATTAAACTGATGAGCTCCTTTTATTTCTCTACCTATCTACTAATCTGCCAAGATTAAACTGTTTGGCTAGATCTTTATTCTCTAGCTATAAACATGAAATTCAAAGCATGAAGTAGTCAAGATTAAACAGTTTGACTATCATGGGTTGTGGCATGTATGACAAGCTACACACAACCATTATTTAAGACAGTAAAGTAAAGAGTAGTGGCACTTGGACTTTCAAACTTTCATGATCTGTTTTTTTGTTTGGGGTTCATATTTTTCATATTTTTTTATCTTTTCTTATTCTTTTTTTCCTTTGATATTTCTTTTAGGACATACCCTCTTTACATTTTTTAATTTTAATATTAAAAACATTTTCTAAAAGCAAAGGTATGTACAATATTACAAGACTTAACCTCAACCAATTCAAAATGATGAATCCTATCACTATAGGACTCTAATAGTGGCTCCACATGGGGATGGCATTTTCTGGTGAAATGTCAAGAACTCTAAAGACTAGTAGCCTTCAAATTGTGACTGTAGTTACCTTGTGAACTGTCATTCTGTGATTCTGCTTTACTAATAGTTATGAGAGTGAATCCTTCAAAGCTCAGGGCCTTCTCTTCGGGCTTCAACTTCAAAGGATTACCATCCAATCCAATCCACACTCTGAAATGTTCTGTACAATGATGCAAAGTAAAGTGAACTATTGTGAGTTAGTGGAAAAATAATGCTTCAACATCCTACCATTAACAGGTCCTCCTGGTAGATCTGATCCATCTATCTCTCTCAAGAAAAAGGAATTGCTGCCTCTGTAGCCGTAAATTACATAAGGTCCTTGCCACAAAAAATCAAACTTTCCATGCTTGCCTTTGTCTTCTCTCCTTAAATCCCACTTAAGGACTTTATCTCCTATGTAAAAATAATATGTTTTAGTCTTTTTATCAAAGACTTTCTTTATTTTGTCCTGGATTACCTGTAATTTTACATACACTTCTTCTCTAGTCTGCTACAGGTGTATGGTCTGATTTATTCTTCTTTGAATATCATTTGGTTCCACATGTAATTCCTGGATGATCTTCATTACTGGCACTCCCAAGGATGATGGAAAAACTGCATCCATCCCATAAACTAATTGGAATGGAGATGTGCCAATGGATTTCTTAGTAGTTAGTCTATTTGCCCATAAGGCATTGACTAACTTCTTGTTGCATGTCTTTTTGTTATCTTCCAGCAATTTCTTAATGATATTGACTAGGCCTTTGTTATATGACTCTACAATTCCATTACCTTGAGGGTAATAGGTTGTGGAATGACCAAGGGTGATGTGGTACTTGTTACAGAAATCTATCATTCTCTTGGATTTAAAGGTAGCTGCATTATCAGTAATGAGCTTCTAGGGACATCCAAATCTTGATAGGATATTACTCTCTAGGAAGGAGATTATGATAGTGTATGTGGCTTGCCTAGAAGATATGGCCCCTATCCATTTGGTAAAATAGTCAATGGCTGTCAGAATCCACTTGTGTTGAGTTGAGGAGGATGGGTGTATTTCTCCAATGAATTCTAACTCTCATTGTTGAAATGGAATTTCAGTGGAAATTGGTTTAAGAGGAAAAGGTAAAAGTTTTCTCTTTCCCTCAAATATCTGACATTTATGACAAGAGGTCACTTGTTTCTTAACATCTACAAACAAAGTAGGCTAATAGAAACCAGACCTCTGGATTTTGTCATCAATAGTCTTCCAATACAAGTGTCCTCCACAATCCCCTGCATGAAAATCTTGGATGATTTTATCAGCTTCATTTTTTAGTAAACAATTCAAAATAATACCACTATTGTCTTTCCAAAACAATGCATTATCTATGATACAATACTTCAATGACTTCATCTTTAAAAATCTAGCTTTAGTTCTTGTCAAACCAAGAGGAGCTTGTCAATTTTGTAATACAAATATAATATCTACATACCAGGGTGAATCAGTGAAAGTTTCATTGATCGGTGGAGTCGCCATCTCTTCCTGATCATCAAGGGCACTAATGAAGTTTATATCAAGGGCCTACCAATTCGATTCAGCCATGGGTTTGGCTAAACCTTGGCCTTTGATAAGATTATTTGGCTTTATCTCTATGCCATATTCCAATATTGTGGCAATCCACTTGCCTCTTTTCCCTTCAGACCCATTTTTTGTCAAAATGTCCTTAACTACAAAATTTGGAACATAAGCAATAATGTGAGAATACATAATGTATACTCTGAAGTATTTGATAGCCTTTACTAAAGCTAATGCTTGTATTTCCATAATATTGTATTTGAGTGTGGCATCTCATAAGAATTTACTAAAAAATGCAATTGGTTTTTCATATCCTTGGTTGTTCTTTTGCAACAAGACTACTGCAATGGTGTGTTTTGAAGCAAAAGAAAAAATTATAAAATCTTTGTTAAAAGCAGGACTTATCAGGACTAGAGTTTTGGTTAAGGCTTCCTTGATGGCTTCAAAGGATTGTTTGGCCTCCACTATCCATTTAAGTGCTGAGTATTTTCTTATCATGTTATTTAATTCTATAATCAGTTCTACTAGATTTGAAATGAATCTCCTAAGGAAGTTTATCTTTCTTAGAAATGACTATAACTCTCTAATGTTTCTAGGATGGGTAATAGTCAAAATGGCCTCTATTCTAATCCCATATTTAGATATGATCCAACAGTTTTCCCTCTTCCAGACCAAAGAGTGTCTTTTTGGGATTAAAAGAAATACCAAATTTTCTACATTTGATAAATACTCTTCTCAAGTGGTCTAAGTGTTCATTGTCAGATTTAGAGAAGATTGTGGTGTCATCTTAGTATACTACTAGGAAATCATGGACCTCCTTGGAAAAATCTATATCCATAGCTCTTTGAAATGTGGCATCTGCATTCATTAACCCAAAAGGCATCTTCAAATACATGAAGGTACCCCAATGAGTAGTAAATGTAGTTTTGGCTTGGTCCTCAGGTTGAACTAAGATCTGGTTATACCCAAAGAATCCATCTAATAGTGAAATCTTGGATGATCCTACTACCCTCTACAGTATATGGTCCATTTTGGTAGAAGATAGTTATCTTTTAGTGAGACCTTGTTTAAATTCCTAAAATCTACACAAAGTCTAATTTCACCAGTCTTTTTCCTAGTAGTGACTAAGTTTGAAATCCAGTCTGAGTATCTAATGGGGGTTATTATTTGGGCATCAAACATTCTTTTAACTTCCTTCTCAATAGAGGGCATAAGAACTAGGTTTATTCTCCTAAGTTTCTGTTTGAAAGGTTTATGATCTTCTTTTAGAGGTATTTTGTGTTGGATTATGCTGGTGTCATAAGATTTTAAGTCTTCATAACTCCAGGAAAATACATCCTGGAACTCTTTAAATAGATTGATGTATTTAACTTTTTCCTCTAGAGGTAAGGCTTTTGATATTTTAATGAGTTTTGGTTTATCCTTAGTTCCTATGTTAACCTCTTCTATGTCAGCTCTCAGAGGTTCCATTTTGGGTTTCCGAGCTACATCATTAGAGTCAAACAAATCTTCTAAAGGGACTAATCCCTTAGGCAAAAAATTATTTTTCAGATTAAGAATCTCAGGATCATCATTCATTATTTCTTCAATCTCTACATTCTCTAAACTATCTATTTCTACTCTAGTAAATTTAGTTGGTTTAGCTATAACTAAAATATTAACATCTATGTTATTTTCTATATTATTGTCTACTGTACAATCAGTATCTACCTTACAATTTTGAAATTCACCTTCATTGTTCATGAAATTGTAAATCTGAGAATCTTGGGAGAAAATCTGCCAATATTTCAGGTTATCTCGTATAACAAGCCTATGTATGACTTCTGCACTGTACTGATGGTTGGGTTGAAATTGCAATTTACATGTACTAGCAAAAGTGGCTAGACTATGGGCCTGCATGTTTTGGTTTCTAGGAATAGTAGCAAAGTTTGTTTCCAGGAGTTCTTTGATCAAGTCTAGGACTGTATCCCTATATCGACTGAGTCTACGATTGTTCATAGAGTATTCACCATTAATCTATTTAATAATCAGCTCTGAGTCTCCCATGATGGAAAATCTTTTGACTCCCAATTTCCTAACCAATTGTAACCCTAGAATTAGGGCTTCATATTCGGCCATGTTATTGGTACACTTGAAATTCAATCTGAAAGCATGTCCTTCGGCATGATTACTCTCCATATTATGGATCCACACTCCTGCACCAACCCCTAACCTATTGACAGACCCATCAAAGTCTAGATGCCATAGTGATTCATGAAATATGTTCTCACTATCAGTTGTTCCATATTTCAGGTCATTAGCTATGATTTCCTTATTATCATTTTCTGCATTGTACAAGATAAAAAAATCCATATCTGAATGCATGGAGTATATGGGAAAGTTTTGTGGTTTTTCCTCACTACTCACCATGTATTTCATCAAGGTCTCACTATACAGTTTTCTCGGTTGGCCAAAAACAGATATGGTGGCATAAGGCATATCCAACTGCAAGGATCCCTGCAGTTTTTCTCCCCATGAGCGAGATAGCAGAATTCCATATTTCGGTGGGATGTCTTCAACTACAATATCTATTAGAATACTCTTTACATGGCACTGGACAAGAGTTACACATAAGTCCTTAATCAAACCAAGGCATTTAACTTGGATGGAGTCAAAAGAAAACAAATCCTTATATGGCCTGGTAATGTCTAGGTTCAGTCTTTCCATTATTTCCTTTGGCATCAAATTGTGGGATGCCCCTGAGTCCAACATAGTGTTATGCAATATTTTTTTCATGAATTTTTAGGCTAATGCAAAAGGGAGGAACTCCCCCTTGCTGATGAATACCATTGGCCTCAGGGCCAAACAATAATTAAGGCTGATCATCATTCAAATTAAAATAATCCTTTCCCTCTCCTATGTTCAAAGTTTCAGTTATTTGTGACCTATAAGATTCATTATTTACTAGTTTGGTCAAGGGAACTCATATCTTTATTTTTGCTATTTCAATTTTGATGTTGAAAGGGAGATGAGGTTTGTTTGTTTGATTTAGATCTTCCTTAATATGTGCAATTTGTGTGTCCTTATTTTGTTTCTCAGTACTAGGCATTTCAGTTTGTGTTTCTACTGTTTTGCCTTGATTTGTCTTATTTTGATTGTTTTTAGTAATTGTCTCTGTTTTGGTTTCAGTGGAGGTTAGATCTACAATTTTAGCAGTAGAATTCTTTGGTGTTCCCCTAGGGAGGATTTGTAACACTTTGTTAACTAGAGCTTCTTTTATTATCTTAGTCTAGGTTTGGATGGATCCTTTAATGGGAGTCTTATTATTCTTTTTACTTCTCAAGATATATTGTTTGTGTACCTCATACATAGCTTACGCATATCCCTATTTAAAATCAAAGGATTCACCAGATTCTAACTGCAACATATATAACTCCTGTTCTTCTTGAGTAAGAAAAACAATGTCTTCCTCTTTGGTTTGTAGTAAATTAATATGGGTATCATCCTCTCCTTCTTGGTTTTGTGAATCCTCAACATAGTTATCTTGGAAGGGAGGCCTAATTTGTTGATCTGGTGTAGCATTCTTTCCAGCATTAGGGTTATTCCTAAAATTGGGGTTTCTTATTGGGGGTTGTTGTTGTTGATTTGCCCATTGATTTTTCCTCTCCATGTTTTATAATCTATCCATTATTCTTTCTAAACTTTTAGCTAAAATATCTACTTTCCCATCTGAAGTGGAAGCTTCCTCTTTAAATACAACTTTCTTTTCATTTCTCGTTCATGCTTTCTTAGCTAATAGGTTGGCCTCTACACTAACAACATTGCTTTTCATTTGTTCAACTGTTTCAGGGTTTCTTTCCGTTAACTGGTATGACATGTCAGCGTCAAAACCATCAGGGAACTTAATTATTTTTAGGTCAGGTGGAGGCTTAATATTCGCTGGAATTGCATTGTAGATACTATTGAACCTAGTGCAATAGTCTTGAACTGACTCATTAGGAGCTCTTCTAATGTTTTCATATTCAGAAAGTATTTGCAATGGGTTTTTCTTTCTCTCCCATCTATCAATGAATAACCTATGAAAATTGGCTAAGTCTGCAATATGGTTGGCATGAAAGGCTTTGAACCATTTCTTGACATCCCTAGTTAAAGTTTGGGCAAATGACCTCATTTGGATATCTGCTTCATCTATCTCATGCAACTCAAAAAAGTCAGACATCTTTTTTACATGTTGTTGGGAAGTGTAGTGACCAGTAGCATCAAACAGGAAGATTTTACTTTGATAATCTGGGGGCATGGCATGGAGTTGTGCAGGTAAAACAAGAGGTGCATATCGGTTTTCCATTGTTGTGATTCTCTCTTGACTAGGGGGTAAAGTTGTGGTGCTTGAGGAAGGACTTGAAACTAATGGAGGTGAACTAGATGATGATGAGGATGGTTGATTAATAACTGGTTTAGGTGACTGGATTGTGGTAGATACAATTGGTGAGGTTGTGGTAAAGAAGGGGGTACTTATAGTGAGTGAAGTTTGTGCAGAAACTTCAAGGGTAGCAGTAGTAAGGGAAGGTATTTCAACAGATTGTTGAATGTAAGAATCACCTATATTACTTATCAATTTAAAGGCCCAATCTTCTATCTTGTCAAAAGTCTCAACAACAAATTTATCTAAATCTGAATGAATAATCCTTTTTGATTCAATGAGTTGAACAAACTTACGATCTAAGATTGTTTCATGGATTGCATTCTCATATTTACTTCTAAATAATGAGAGGTTAAATGAAAAATTAGAAGGGATGTCCTCTAACGTTGACAATTCCTCAGGGAGTGAATTGGCTCTAACTAACTTGCTACTATTGGCTTGAGTTTCTGTTTTTTTGGGTTGTCTTAAAATTCTCTCTGGGTCATCAATTATAGTTGCAAGGTTTGGATCTGGGTTTTCCCTGGTATAGTGAATCTTCTTAGGAGCCAGAATTTTAACTCTTTTAACTGTTTTTATGAAATTTTTGAAAATTTATTTCAGAAAATGAGCTTAAGTGGCTCAAGATTAAATTTAAGGTTTCCTTAAAGTTTTATGAGACTGAGGATTGAAGTCCCCAGTATGGTCGCCAGAAATGTTATCACTCTAATATTTCTTTTGAAGTTAATGAAGAAAGAAAAGTCAAAGTTAGCCACAAACCACTCTTGGAGATCAGGACCTAGCCTTCCTAGTGCTCAGAGAGGGCTCTCTCTTTATAATTTAACTTTGTTTTAGTTAAGATGATTTTAGGCTATTTATTGCTTGCACTTGGGTTTCGGTTTGAAATTTGGTGGTGGGATCACTTTACTTCGATGAACAGAGGTTTGGATTTTACCATTGGGCTGTGGAGTCGAATGTCATACAAACAAGACTGGATTCAACTCTAAAAACAGTGTCTACATGCCAAGATAGATGAGTTACTGTAGATCTCAAAGGTTAAATGGTGGAATGGTTTCAAATTAGATCAAGGGAGTAGTTAAGGGTTCCCTAGGCCAGAATTTGGAAGGAATGAAAGAAGTCAACTGGGATGGGAGAGAAATTAAGGGTTCTCAAATCTGGGTATCAAAGGAAAACATGTAAATGACTAACTATGCAAAACAGAGTGTAATTAATCAAATTCTAAGTGATATTTCTAGTTAATTCATTCAAATTTAGAACACATTTAAGATTATGAAAAACATGAGAAGGGAACAAAATCACACAAAGAAAGTACTTCATTACAAATGGCTCATCTCATGAATCTTGTAGCGAAATGCTTTTATTACTTGCTCCAGTTTGTTGACTTAAAAATAGTACAATCACCCTTAGGTTTTAAGATCAAAATAATTGTACAAATTTAAAATAATCCACACATAATACTTTGAATTTTGAAGTATTTATACAAAAGGAATTACAAAATATCTGAAACTGCTTTTAGAATTAATCTAGGAAAAAAGAAATATCTTCTTGCAAGAAGATAGAGACAGCTATTGAACTGCTTCTTGATGTCCCCGTTATTAAGGTTATGTTGGCTTTTCTCTTTGGTCTTTTGCCCTTTATGTTGCTTGGCTGTTTAGTCTTCACGATGGATGTTCTGTTTTACTTTAACCTTTCACCTGATACTCTTTAACCCTGCTAACCTATCAATATCCTTTTACTTTGTTGTTTTACTTTTTACTGTACATTTATAATTTATTGTGTATTCACTACAGTAAATCATTGGGTTTTTCCCATCTTTCCTCATCTGGTAATGGGATATTGAGAATTTTTCTGTATATCTCATATGCCTCTATATATTTGGAAAAAAGTGGGCTTATTAATAAACAGGTGGTTTACCTCATGCTTGAGGTAAAACAAGTTTTCAAAAGTTTGGTACAAGACTTTGTCTGTTGGCATGTCGTTCATGGATGAAGTGATCACCTGTTCTTTGGCTAATTCCCCAATATTCTTGTTGTAATCTTCCTGTGTCATTAACTTGTCATTTATTACAAAGGGATTAGGTAATCCCTTTTCCTTCAAAATTTCAAACTTAGCCATGAACCTATCAACGACTAGTTGCATGTTCTGACACTTATCTTCTAAATTCAACAACAAATTCCTCTTGGTGAGGACTCTTCTGACTTCCAAAATTGTACCTGTCCTGTCAGGTATCTTAAGCTCTTGTAATTCATACTTATTCTTGGATTTTAGGAAGTGGATGATTCTTGCTGCTTCCTTTGGCATATCTCCAAGTTCTGCTTTAACCCTTTCAATGGCTTTTGTAGCTTGCTTTATTAAAACTCTCTGCTCAAATATGACCTAGATGGATGGCCAAATATCATTGACAGTGTCAATGATATTCACCCATAGTTGCTCTTTAGCTATACCTATAGGCTCAGTTAATGTCAGTTCTTTCTCTAGGATTTTTATCCTTTCATTCATCCTTGCAGCCTTTTGTTGTTCTTCTTTATGCATGATCTGGGCAAGTTTGCAATCTATCTCAAGGTTGCTAACTTTCTCTTTCATTTTGTTCATCTCATTGGTATAAATGAAAATTTCTTCCATTTCTTTGACCAGCTTGTTTTCTTCCTCACTTGTGGAGGTTGTTGCTGTTGATCTTGTTTCTAATGTAGTCTGTGCAGATGTTGATAATGCAGTGGCCATTGGAGCAATGGGAGCTAATGTTGCTGCCAGAGTAGAAGGTATAGTTGTGGTCACTGTTTGAATGAAAATTGTAGGAGCATTATCAATGCTAGATTGTTTGATCTAGACCAAGATGCCCAACTCCTTTTCCATCTCCTTTAACTGGTCATACAGTTGCAACACCAATTCCATCATTACCTCATGATTGGGCTAGATTTCTAGGACTTATTTTGTCTGTGGGTGCTGCAAGTGAGGCAACTTGAGTTGTTTCTTGAGGGCTACTATATCCTCATTCTTCTTCTTGATTAGTTTCTTTGTGGCCTTTACATCACTTAGGTCCTAGCCTAGTTCAATAACTAAGTCCTCCAAGCACTTTATCCTGGTGTCTTTAGCCTGTGAAGAGGCTCTCTCCAACTTGAACTGGGTTGTTATATTGTCTAATGAATCCTGCAACTTGTAAGCAGCCATTGCCTTTACTGTGAGGGTGGAGTAGATCATCTCTCCAACCGGCTTGTGAAATTTAATCTGATCAATGGGATGAACATCCCTGGCCAAGACCTCAAATTTTGTCTTCTTGTAGTTTGCTGAAGTCTTTGGTTGTTGTATAGTGGGCTGTAAGAATGAAACTTGAATTTTTCCTTCTATGATGTCAAAGGCTGACATCAATCTAGTCTGGTTTAGCGGTGTGAGCTTGAGATATTGGGCATATGTCTCTGCCTTTAGTCTCTCATTCCTCATTTTGATTTCTTTAAATCTGTCTTTGATGTCCTTTTCCTTGTCAGCTGACCTGACATAGGAAGAAATCTCCATACTCATTTGTCTATATACCAACTGTGTGTTGGATGTTGAGGGCTATCGTGTTTCCTCTAATGCTGTTGCTTCTTTACCTTTCTGTCTCATTGCCTCAGTGTCAATTTTTTCTTCTGATGCAATGTTATCCTCCTGTTCAAAGACAAGATTCAACTTGGGCCTCTTGCTTAGTTCTATCAGCTCATCAACAGTCTCCATGGTAGAGCTAGATGCCTCATCCCTACTCCTTTTAGGATTCTTCTCCTCATTTACTAGAGTCTGTATGATAGGAGGAATGTTCATCAGCCCTCGTTGTTCTGGAACCTGCAGGAAAGAGTTGTGATAAAATTGTCTCTCCAAATCAATAAGTGTGTTCTCTATATCCACAACAATGTTCTCCATGTCAATCAAAGTGTTCTCCACCCACTCATCCTTGTTAGAAAATTGTTCAATGTCAGGCCTTAGGTGGTGGATGTATGCTGCCAACTTGACTTTGAGTCTGAGTTTGTTTATGACGCCATGAGGATCATAGTGCCAAATGAAATTGCTTTTGAATTTCATTAGTTGAAGTAACCTATCAGCCTCTTGTCCAACTTCTCTATTATTGCAAATAAATGGGCCCATTTGGTTCTTCACTTTGAACTGGGTTTTCTTCCTATAAGCTAGAAAGTTGATCTCATCAGATCTGATGATCTACCTAAGGTACTCAAGAGAAAATATCCTCATAGGGAGGTATTTGGGAAACTTATAAGGGGCTAGCTCATAGTCATAAATCATGATCTCAGTGTGATTTTTGTACAAGTACCAATCTCCCACCTTACTGTTCTTGGCCAATTGCAGTACTCTCTTGATCTCTGGGCTGATTCTAGGCTGAGTCTTAAAAGTCAGAATGTTCATAACTGGGTATACAAAAGAGTCTATAAAGTCTTTGTAGGTGAATGTAGTGGAAAACTTGTGGACCAAGGGTTTCCAGTAGATGACTGATCTCTCCTTTCCCTTGGTGTACAATTTCTGGATCCTCAAAGGGAAATTATCTGTCTGGTAATACAGGAACATATGAAACAACACTGAAGAGTATTTGAAAACTCTTTCAGTGGGAAATATTGTGAACTGTTCATGCATTATGTCTACAATGAACTGGGCATAATCATACATGAAAACATGAGGCTTGCCTAGAGTGAAAATGGATAAGAAGGCCATGATGACCTCATCCACATGCATATCAGATGTGTATCCTAGGATGCATGAGAGCATGGTGATTATTCTCCTGCCAGTCTCTAAAAAAATAGTGGCAACATAGGGTGGAATGTCTTTAGGAGTATGACTCTTTTCAATGATGAAATTCTAGAATATTTGTTTGATTTGGCTGGGTCCAGTGTGATGTACAAGTCTAATAGGTTTCCAATGGACAAAGGAGTCAGATTAGGACTAGGCTGGATTTGCAGCATCTAATTGATGGATTCAACAATAATGTTGAATAATATCTCATGGTTTGGTAATGGGTGAACTTCTGGGAATGTATACTTGGGGAAATTGGATTCCCAAAGGTCAATATCATCAGCATGGTTTAGGAACCTATCCTTGGACCAGCAGTGGATTCTCAGAAGGTGGACTGGGGTGGTTATGTCTTTAATTTGGAAATCCTTGTTTACCAGGGCCAAGTGGTCAATGTCTAAATGAGGGGTTGTCACTGGTCTGACATCTAGAGAGGTATGGGAAGCCATTTTTGTAACAATTTGTGGAAATTGGGCTGACACTGTCTGTGGGAATGAAGTTTTGATAACCCTGGTATAGGGGTAGGGTATTGGCAGTTTGTAGGTAGGAGTTTTGGTATTTTTAGGAGAGGGAATACTCTCAATTTAAGGGAATTCAATTAAATTCAATCAATTATTTCATGAATTTTACTGTATGTTTTAAACTGAGAGGGTTGTTCTGGTTTTATGTCAAAATACCTGGAGTTTATGGTCAGTGCTGCAAACTAGTCTTTGAATGGTGGTTGCAGAAGTTTTTGTGGCTTTAGGTGTGCTATCGATGGCTGAATTGGGTGTCCGGTGGTGTTTCCGATAGTACTCGGTTGTTGACAACTTGTTACAGAAGCTTGGGAGGTGCATGGATGCTTTGGAGGCTATCACAGTGCAAACGAGCAGAAAAGGGTGCAAATGTGGTCTGTAGGCTTTGAATCAGGAGTGGTTAGAAATTGGCAAGGAATTATTTTTATAAATAGTGATGGTTTTTCTATATGGCAGGAGGTGGTATTTGGGGAATATCGCATCACTTATGGGGGTCGAGCTGTATTCTACCGAGAGGACGTGACTTAGTGTGGTGCCTCCACATAACCCAAGGGGGCCCGGGAAATACCGCCCATATCGCGTGCTCTCAGGCTGGTAATGTAGAAATTTTGAATAATTAAGTACTTATTCATAGAGATTATCCCGATTATACACTATTGCAGAATACATGCACAATACATAATCTCCTCTACGTTGATCATCAATTTAGCAGCATCAAAAACAATGAAACATCAATCGCATGCACACATTAACACAGTATGTAACCCGGGGAAAGCATATAGCTGAAAACCCCACACTATCTGTATATTAATGATTGAGAACATGTGACAATACATAGTACAATACTCCTCACAAGTACTCAGTACTATCTCCACTTGTTACACACAAAACTAGCTCAGATCTGAACAAGTCATAGGTTCAAATCTTCTCCGTTGCTTTGCCTACCTCCACTGCACAATGCTAAGTGAAAATCACGTGACCACAAGCTATAATTCCTTGGTATTGGCACACACTGTGAAGTCCTCATTGGCATTACTCAAATCCATGCATGTGCAAATCTCATGCACAACTGATAGTCACAACTCACCCTTTCACTTACCTCTAACACCTGTCTCTGTTGAACTATCCATGCACTGAGTTAACTGATGTATTTTTTAGTTTCTTCATGAGTTAATAATTAGTGAATTAATAAACAATCAATTCACACAGCTCATCACTAGTGTATTCTTTAGTTAGACTAAATACAACTAGTTCAACTAAGTCAAACTGAACACAACTCCATCAACTCCACATCCAACTCCACAGAACTCACATGCATGAGTTCTAACTGAAGTCCTCCATGCAATAGCTCAACTAACACATAAGAAACCACGTGATTCCTTTTGTCAGCTGCATGTGCCACATCCGTAGCTCGAACTGAAGTTCTCCAAGAGAATAAAATAATGTTTAGAGTCCAAATATTACTAAGGGCTAATAATATTTGACTGTTTCTATTTTTAGCTTGGCAGTCTAAAAATAGACTCTGATCACTCCGCTGTGAACCAAAAATAGAAGTCCATATATTTTTACCAACATGACCAATCATCCACAAATAGCATCCTGCAACTCATAGACCATGATCCATATGTCTAAAAATAGACCTTGCGCCAAAAATAGCCTACGGGCCCACTTAGTGAAGGCGACTCCTTTCCACTAAGCTCCATCATCTTGTTGCATTCTCAACACTCCCTCTCAACAAGATTATGGATTATGTGCAACCCCTATCCTACCTCTGTAATGTTCTGCATGCAACACATTTGCCCGGTCCACTTGCTCCAACAACACTTGGAACAAAAACACTCCCAACTGACCACTCTGTTGGGCTAGGAACATACTCTGATGCTGAAGCTCTACCTGCTATTGACAAGTGCTCCCTTTCTGACATCTGCGATACTGCAACATCTCCATGCATCTCGCACCATTGTACACTTCTCTGTGCCACCTAGCACTGTGCAAAACACTTGTGCCTCTCGCATTGCTGCAGCCTGCTAGCTATGCGCTGTCCTGAGATTCCCTACACTGTCGCTTTCTCTGCCTCTCCATCCGCATCTGTCTCTACCTAATCAGTCAGTTCCTAATACTCCACATAGGGGCTCCCATAGCAAGGTCTCATCCAAGAGGTTGGGTACCTCAAGGATCTTGCCCATCCTTCTTAGGACGATCAATCCACATCACCCCACCTCCTACTTGGAGGTATGGCTGCATGCGATCCCTCAGCCCACCTGGCTCGAAGTTTCCCCCTACTGGAGGTCTATGCATGAGTAGATGTCTCTACTCGATCTCCTCTCAGCTTCCCTTGTTGTGGCTGCTCCACAACCTCCTGAAGCTGCTGCACCAACCGTGGCTCCTCCACAATCGTCTGAAACTTCTTCTGGCTCTGCATGTTGAGAGGTAATATACGCTCCCTCTCAACCACCAAGTCTCCATCAGTTGCCTCGCTACTCAAGGCTTTGCATGCATCTTGAACCTCAAGAGCATACAGGTTCTTGACCTGTGAACCAATCTTCTTCACCTATCTAGTGATGATGTGTCTAAGGAAAACCTTTCCCTTACTGAAGACTACATCATAGCCTCTATCTTCCAGCATTGCGATTGACACCAAGTTTCTCTCCAGTCCTGGTACATACTTGACATCGGTCAAGGTAAGGCGAGCTCCATGCTCCCTCTGAAAAATAATTGTGCCTACACCTGAGACACTATACTTCTCATCATTACCCATCGCTATGAGTATCTAGAGATATTTTTCCTCCAAAGTACTGAACAAAATTTTGTCACCGGTCATGTGGAAAGAAGCTCCATTGTCAAGAAACCAACCACTTCCCATCATGGATGAACCATGCATGCGAAGAGTGTGAAATCAAACTCAAACTGTGAAGCAAGTGCCTCACCTTCAGATCCTTTCCGGAATCCGTTCTTGGACTTCTTCTTTGGGCAATTAGTAGCATAATGGCCCAACTCATGACAATGAAAGCATCTCACCTTTGACTTGTCAACCTTCTTCCCATCATTGGAAGAACTGGATTCGGAAAGAGAAACCTTCTCCTTCCCCTTCTTCACCTTACTCGCTAAGGCACAGTTCTCCTCATCATGCATGGATGAAAAACTGTCTCTGGTGCTCCGTCTGATCTCCTCTTGCACAAGATCTGACCAAAGTCTCTCCCATCCTAGCAATTTCTCCCGACCATTGACAGAGTCCTGATAGGAATGCCAACTCTTCGGAAGACCAAGGAGAGACAAGCTCACCAAGTCCTCATCATCGACAGTTACCCCCACACTTCCCAACTCATCCCAGCATTAGGTGAACTTCGTGAGATACCTAGGCATACTGTCTCCATTCTCACACTTAATGTTTCTGAGTTTATCCTTGAGCGCCAACTTCCTATAGTCGCTCTTGCTTTGGAATAGATCTGTCAACGCTTCCCACATCAAGTATGGAGAAGCCTTTCCATGCAGGCTGGACACAATGTAATCCTTCACGCCCTCCAACAAAATCCTTCAACACTTTGTTGTCTTCTTTTGCCAAGCCACTGCTTTAGCATCATATGTAGGCTTTGGGACCTCAGCCTCTATGAAATCCTTCAACCCATTATCATCTAACACCGCCTCCGTCCTGTCTTTCCATGCAATATAATTCGAGCTGCCCTCAAGAGCATACTCCAATCGCAATCCTTTGAAAGACATTTCAACTTTGACACCAAGAAAACACTGCTGCAAATTCGAATTCCACCAGCTCAAAACTCAACCACCTCTGATCTAGAATTCGTGAGAACAAAGTATTTCTCGTACAGAGATTGACTGTATGGGATTTTACCGGATATATCACCTTCCAAAGGAAGGATGAATCCAGAGGCTACCTGGCCCGATTACAGACTCTGCCTGAAGAAATAAAATGTAAACACTTTCTGAATAATAGATCTGATGATCAACAGCTCTGATACCATGTAGAAATTTTGAATAATTAAGTACTTATTCACAGAGATTATCCTGATTATACACTATTTCAGAATACATGCACAATACATAATCTCCTCTATGTTGATCATCAATTTAGCAGCATAAAAAACAATGAAACATCAATCGCATGCACATGTAGGAATTTACAGGGTAAGTTCCTCAGACAGAACACCAAAGGACACTGCTCACAAACAGATCACAGATCAATACACCAGTATTTTGACATGGTTAAAACCATCAAAGAGGGAAACAGTCCACGGCCTGAGCCAACGCAGCCACTTCAGGCAATTTATTAATAAAAGAATGAAAATTTACATATGCTTCTCTCATATACGGATTACCCTACAAATGACCCTCCATGCTCTTTAAATAGAGATCATGGACCAATCGGGTGTTAAGCCATGGATCAAGTGTCAGTAATACCGAGGAGAGAATGAACCGTTGGATCACTACATATCGTGACCGTCGGATTGTAAGCTACAAAATGTACATAGTAAAGAAACACACTTTACCTAACTCTATACCTAACTCTATACTATACCAAGTTCTACTTAACTATTTCCTATGTGTCGGAATATCATAACATCCCCCCTTAAGAACAACTTGGGACAGGATTGAAGGATTTAAAAATATGACACAATAGGAGAAGGAAGGAGGCACTAGAGCCTATCCCCCCTTAGTGACAACTTCCTGAACTCCAACCATAAATCGAAGTAGTGAACTTCACCTCTGTGAGAGCCTTTGTAAAGATGTCTGCAACTTGATCATCTGTTGAACAATATTGCACTTCAAGAACATGGTCGTGAATGAGATTTCTGATGAAGTGCATGTGCAGTTCAATGTGTTTGCTGCGCTGATGTTGGACTGGATCTTTGCATAGTTGAATGGCACTTTGATTATCACACCAAAGTGTAGTCAGATTCTGCTGCTGAAAGCCAAACTCTGACAGGATCTGACGAAGCCACAAGGCTTCCTTACTAGCTTCTACGGCACCACGATACTCTGCTTCTGCTGAAGAAAGAGAAATGGCACCTTGTTTCTTGCAAGCCCATGTAATAGGTCCTGAACCAAGAGTGAACACATAACCTGCAGTAGACTTCCTATCATTAGGGTCACCAGCCCAATCGGAATCAGTGAAACCAACCAATAGAGGAGATGCTTCGGCACTGTAATGAATCCCAAACTGAACTGTACCTCGAACATAACGAAGTATTCTTTTAGCTGCTTTCTAATGAATTTCACGTGGGTTTTGCATAAACCGATCAACAAGGCCAACAACAAAGGAAAGGTCAGGACGCGTATGGGTTAGATACAAAAGTTTTCCTACAAGTTGATGGTATAAGGTAGCATCAACTTCAGGAGAAGTACAAGTGACTGAAAGTTTGACTCTAGAATGAAAGGGAGAAGGGGTTGGCTTACAGTCTTCCATGTGAAAATGGCGTAGAATATCACAGGCGTACTTGGACTGAGAAAGGGAAATACCTTCCTTGGATTGCAAGACTTGAAGATCGAGAAAATAATGTAAGTGTCCTAAGTCTATCATTTCAAACTTCCTTTTAAGGCTAGACTTCACATGGTTTATAAGGTTGGGATCACTACCAGTCAGGATGAAATCATTAACATAAAGAACAAGAATGATAAGAGACTTGCCCACTTTCTTGGTGTAGACAGTATTGTCAGAATGACACCTAGAAAAGCCATTTTCTAAAAGAAAGTTATCCATTTTGGCATACCAAGCTCGAGGAGCTTGCTTGAGACCATAAAGGGATTTCTTAAGCTGACATACAAGGCTGGAGTCTGTTTGTATAAAGCCAATAGGTTGTTCCATATAGATTTATTCATGCAAGTCCCCATGCAAGAAGGCGGATTTAACATCCATCTGTTGGACTTCCCATTTGAAAGAGGCAGCAAGGGAAAGAACAAGGCGGATAGAGTTCATTTTGGCAACATGGGAGAAGGTTTCAGTATAGTCAATGCCTTCAACTTGTGAAAAACCCTTAGCAACAAGACGAGCTTTATGTTTATCAACTTTCCCATCTGGTCCATACTTGGTTCTGTAAACCCATTTGCATCTAACAAGTTTTCGTCCCTTTGGTAGAGGAACAAGATCCCATGTATCGTTTGCCAATAATGAATGATATTCTTCATTCATAGTTGCTTCCTAATCTGGATGGCCTGAAGCTTCTGCAAAGGTGTCAGGATCATAATTCACTGAAGCTTGAGCCAGTAAAGAAGTGGCTCTCTCGAAATAAGAATGTGTACGTCGCTAATCTGTAGGATCACCGGCAAGATCACCTGCTACATCTCGAGTAGCACGAACCCATTTTGGAAGCTGAGGAGCTGAAGGAGGATCCTGAGAAGGTGGGGGAGGATTTTCATCCTCGCTTTCATCATCTGAAGAAGAAATATTTTCAAAAGTAGAAGAGATAGGGAGAGTTGGCACATCCGCCGAACTAGGCTCGCAGGCCGATATATTTTCAGCAAACTTTACATCTCTTCTAATGATAACATTTTTGGACTTAAGTGGAATAAGTCTATATCCTTTGACATCTTCAGAATATCCAACAAAAATACATTTTTCACTCTTAAGTTCTAAAGCTTTATGTTTCTCATCTGGAATATGGGCCCATGCTTCACTTCTAAAAACACGAAAGTGACTTACATCTGGTTTGATTGAGCTCCATGCTTCTTCTGGAGTGATATTCTTTAAAACCTTAGTAGGAGTGCGATTTATTATGTAATTTGCACAGTTAATTCCTTCTGCCCAATAATTAAGACTAAGTCCTTTAGATTGAAGCATACAATTAGCCATTTCCTTTAAGGTGTGATTCTTCCTTTCAGCTACACCATTTTGTTGTGGAGTATATGGAACAATATGTTGCATTTGAATTCCATTCTCGGTGCAAAAGTTGATGAATGTGTTTTTAACATATTCTTTGCCATTATCAGATCTTAGCTTAAGAATTTGATGTCCAGATTGTTTTTCAACAAAGGCCTTAAAGGCCAAGAACATGTTAAATACTTCACTCTTGAGTTTTAAGAAGTATACCCAAGTGCGTCTGGAGAAATCATTGATGAAAGTTAAGAAATACTTGTAGCTAGAGAATGAAGCAACTGGAAGTGGACCACATAAATCACTATGCACGAGCTGTAAAGGGGCTGAGGCGTGCCAAGAGGCATGTTTTTCAAAACTGTCCCAATGATGTTTTCCGAGTACACATCCGGAACAAACACCATCTCTGCAAGATACCATTGGAAGACCAGTCACCATAATTTCTTTACATAGATTCTGAAGAGAGCGATAGTTTAAGTGACCAAATCACTCATGCCAAAGTTTGCTCACTTCATCATTATGAGCAACAAATACTGAGGGAAGATTTGATGACCCAAAGTTGTGAAACTTATACAACCTTGTAGAATCATCAGCAATGCTAGTAGCTAAAATCTGTCTAGGATCTCTTAGGTCCTTAATTACAACATTGTGAGGTGAAAATTCAACGATTTTACCTTCACCTGAATGGGTTATTTGATATACAGATAGAAGGTTGCAGGATAAGGTTGGAACACATAATACATCATTAAACTGACCATTGTCTATATGAACAGTTCTAGTTCCTACAACACTAAGAGATTTATCATCACCAACATATATATTTTTGGTGTTACAATCATTTAAAGAAGAAAACATGGCTTTGTTTTTGGCCATGTGATAAGAAGCTCCAGAATCAGTGAGCCACTCATGAGAATGAGAAGAAGAAGATACATTTAGTGCATAGCCAGACCGAGATGCTTGACAACCACATGCAGAAAGTGCCATTCCTGAAGATGAAGTTGAAGTTGAAGATTGCTCCAAATGGATGTTATGCTTCTTCATTGCTGCTTCCAAGGCTTCCATCTTCTTAAAGCATTTGGATTCTAAGTGGCCATCTCGATTACAAAAGTTGCAATGTCTATCAGACTTCTTCCCTTTGTTTTTATTTGTCTTATCATGTTGTTGAAATGATTTTTCATTTTGAGGCGGAAATTGCTTAGGACCCTTGTTTGGTTTAGGACCATTCTTTTTAGGATACAACTTCTTAGGATTCTTTGGATTTGGTTGCTGCTGGGCGGCTAACGCTTTCTTAGAAGAGTTTCCAAGATGAAGAAGACCAAGGTGTAAGAGTTTTTCTTGTTCTCTTATTAAAGAATCACAAAAGGAATCAAAGGAAGGGGACTTGTAGGTTTGTCCTTGAGAAATGAAGGCTTCTCTTGTAGAATGGAAGGTGGAAACAAACACAAAATAGGTTGGTCCCAACTTAGTAAGAATGGAGTAGATAAGGCTACTATCTTCTTTTTTAACCTTAACACCTTCCAAGGGAAGTCTAAGGGCCTTGAACTTGGACAAAAAATCTTCAATGCAAGAAAAATTATTGGGGTCCAATGTAAGCAATTCATTTTCAAGTTGATGGGCTTTAAGTTCATTTTTAATTCCAAAGACTTTAGTAATCTGTTTCATTGCTTCATCAGGAGTATCAAGTTCTGCAATATGGAATCTAAGATTTGGAGAAATAGACATCCCTATCAACCCACGTGCTTGGTCTTGTCTATTTTCCCATTTAGCTGCCTTGTCTTAATCTTTCGGTTTGGTCTCTTGGCCTGTGGATATTCTGTAAAGACCTTTACTTCTAAGTAAATTCACAATGTAGGACCACCATTGGAAGTAGTTGGTGCTGTCAAGAATAACTTGGCATGGACTTTCCATTTTTTTTTTAAAAACCGAAGCTTTAGATGCTGAAACTAAGTGTTTCAATGGAAATATCTCGAAAAATTAGGCTGTTAAAATAAATGGTTCTGAAAACGACTTCCGGATGAAGAAGTTATGGCTTTTTGAAGAAAATTTGATGAAGTCGCCGATGAAGTGCGAAGAGAGAGAGAGAGAGAGAGAGAGAGAGAGAGAGAGAGAGGGGTTGATGCTTTGGGTTGCATGCTTGCTTTGAGAAAGCTCTTTTTCCCTACAAAACAAAAAACACAAAACCCAACATGGACATACAAAAAAATGAACCTTGCAGCTCGAAGTTAGCTTTAGCCAGAAACTAGATATTTTCAAAAATGAACCTTGCGGCTTGAAGTTAGCTTTAGCCGGAAACTAAATATTTTCCTCAATGTTTCTGATTTTCCGAGATCACACTAAGGCACAGCGGAAAAGAGCATACGCATGAGAAAAATCCTTCCTTTCTGTTTCTGATTTGCCTAGATCGCACAGAGTCACAGGGCGAAGAGCATATGCATAAATTAAAGGTATAGATCCGGTAATAAAAAAATAAAAATAAACCGAAAACCGAAATAAACAAAGAGAAAATAACTGGAAACTGCAAATAAACACTGTATACCTCCAGATCTTAGAAATGACGCAGCTAGGGCTACCGAAAACATTTTCGCATGAAACGAAAGGGGTTACTCACTGGAACAGAAGCTCCCAACACAACAGAGCAGTCCTCTCGGCCCGAAAGTAGTCAGAAACAGTAGATCTAGGAAACAGTTGTCATATGCAGTTCTACCGGCTTCAGATTTGGATCACCAACGGATGCGGCCCTCAAATAGCTCTGATACCATGTAGGAATTTACAGGGTAAGTTCCTCAGACAGAACACCAAAGGACACCGCTCACAAATAGATCACAGATCAATACACCAGTATTTTGACGTGGTTAAAACCCTCAAAGAGGGAAACAGTCCACGGCCTAAGCCAACGCGGCCACTTCAGGAAATTTATTAATAAAAGAATGACAATTTACATATGCTTCTCGCATAGACGGATTACCCTACAAATGACCCTCCATGCTCTTTAAATAGAGATCATGGACCAATTGGGTGTTAAGCCATGGATCAAGTGTCGGTAATACCGAGGAGAGAATGAACCATCGGATCACTACATATCGTGACCATCGGATTGTAAGTTACAAAATGTACATAGTAAAGAAACAAAATTTACCTAACTCTATACTAGACCAAGTTGTACTTAACTATTTCTTATGTGTTGGAATATCCTAATAGCACACATTAACACAATATGTAACCCGAGGAAAGCATACAGCTGAAAACCCCACACTATCGGTATATTAATGATTGAGAACATGTAACAATACATAGTACAATACTCCTCACAAGTACTCAGTACTATCTCCACTTGTTACACACAAAACTAGCTCAGATCCGAACAAGTCACAGGTTCAAATCTCCTCCGCTGCTTTGCCTGCCTCCACTGCACAATGCTAAGTGAAAATCACGTGACCACAAGCTATAATTCCTTGGTATTGGCCCACACTGCGCAGTCCTCATTGGCATTACTCAAATCCATGCATGTGCAAATCTCATGCACAACTGATAGTCACAACTCACCCTTTCACTTACCTCTAACACCTGTCTCTGTTGAACTGTCCATGCACTGAGTTAACTGATGTATTCTTTAGTTTCTTTATGAGTTAATAATTAGTAAATTAATTAACAATCAATTCACACAACTCATCACTAGTGTATTCTTTAGTTAGACTAAATACAACTAGTTCAACTAAGTCAAACTAAACACAACTCCACATCCAACTCCATAGAACTCACATGCATGAGCTCTAACTGAAGTCCTCCATGCAATAGCTCAACTAACATATAAGAAACCACGTGATTCCTTTTTTCAGATGCATGTGCCACATCCGTAGCTCGAACTGAAGTGCTCCAAGAGAATAAGATAATGTTTAGAGTCCAAATATTACTAAGGGCTAATAATATTTGATTGTTTCTATTTTTAGCCTGGCAGTCTAAAAATAGACTTTGATCACTCGGCTGTGAACCAAAAATAGAAGTCCATATATTTTTACCAAAATGACCAATCATCCACAAATAGCATCCTGCAACTCATAGACCATGATCCATATGTCTAAATATAGACCTTGCACCAAAAATAGCCTGCGGGCCTACTTAGTGAAGGTGACTCCTTTCCACTAAGCTCCATCATCTTGTTGCATTCTCAACAGGTAAAGGTCATGTAGTGAGTGGGCACAATATGGGTGAGGGCCGTAGGATCTAGGGGTGGACGATCCAATGGTCATCTCGGTGGCAGAGTAGCGTGACAGGGAATGGGGGCGGAAGTTAGTGGGGCCCATGGAATTAATTACACTTAAGTTGTAATTAACCAATGATTAACTGCAGGTTTAACTGTAATGCGGGTTTATGAAGTGGGGCCAAGGTTTTATCGGAAAATGATATTATAGCGGAATTTAATGAAGTGCCAGGGGGGGTTAAACTTAGGGAAAATGGTTTTTATGAGTGTTTTGGGGTTTTTAGGGGAATTAATCAAAGGGAAAGTGATTTTTCGAAGGGGTTTCACACTAGGGGAAAGGGATTTTTGGGAAGGGGGATGAATTTAGAAGGTAAATTGGCTAGGGAATGTGTGAAACCAAGGGGTAGGAGTCAAAATGAAGGGAAATGGTGTCTTCACAAGCCATGAAGGGGTAAAATGGATATTAGTAAGTATATAGTGGGGAGTGAAATGCAATGGGGAGAAGTTAGGAAAATTAGCTTACGAGCATCCTTTTTCTTTCATAATTGCTCTTTCACACTGAAACACATGATTAAACATGATAGATGTGCTTGTGCCCCAAATAGCTTGTATTTCTGCAACCTTTCTTCTACTTACCCTTTTACTTACCCTCTCATTTTTTCTTCACTTTGTTGGGTGCACTTAAGCTAGAAAAGCATTTTCTTTCCTTTTCTTTTATGAAACAAACTATCTACTTCTAACCTTATATCTTCCAAGGGCTCAGATTAAGCTGATGAGCTCCTTTTATTTCTCTACCTATATACTAATCTGCCAAGATTAAACTACGTCGCCAGATCTTTATTCTCTAGCTATAAACATGAAATTCAAAGCATGAAGTAGTCAAGATTAAACAATTTGACTATCTTGGGTTGTGGCATGTATGACAAGCTGCACAAAACCATTATTTAAGACAGTAAAGTAAAGGGTAGTGGCACTTGGACTTTCACACTTTCATGATCTGCTTTTTGTTTGGGGTTCATATTTTTTTTTATCTTTTCTTATTCTTTTTGTCCTTTGATATTTCTTTTAGGACATACCCTCTTTACATTTTTTTAATTTTAATATGGAAAAAAATTGCAGAAAGCAAAGGTGTGTACAATATTACAAGACTTTACCTCAGCCAGTTCAAAATTATGAATCCTATCACTATAGAACTCTAACACTTTCACAACCCAGTTGAGTTTTATGTGTTGTTGGTGGGTATCCTTTTTCTTTATGTTCATGATATGATCCATCATATATTATTTAATGCACTCATGATTGAGTTATGTGGGGGGCCAATTTCTCAACTATCTCTAAGTTTTCCAATAGAGGAGGAAAATATGGTCACAGTAGCTCCACATTAAATACTAGATGGAAGCCAAGGAAAGAAGGAATACACAATTCCAAAGCATTTTCACCCAGAAACTTTATAATTGTGTAATACTGATATTAGAGTGTTCTAAGCTTACTACGGGGGGCTATGGGGTGATTTTTTTATAAATTTAACCACACCTTATCACAAACCAAAAACTTATGTGGAATCCTCTGTTGGTTGTGTCATTGCTTGCACTTGGCATTGGATTTTTGTAGGATATCATAGACCTGTTATGGGAGGTGTTGGATCCCTTCAACAAATTTGGCTACCCAATCTGCCTCAATACGAGCATGGGAGGACACTACGAGTGAAGATGTAATGGACATGGCTAAATTAATTGGGGCCAATGGTTGGAACCCCAAGAACAATTGAAAAGGATGGCAAATAGATATATATGGAGGGCTCTATTATACATATGGAAGGATTTGGAAAAATGTACACAAATTCTTGAAGTTATACTTACACAATATATACACAATCATCTTGTTGACTACTTCTCTTTGTTCATTTGGTTGGGATGAAATCCAATTGAATTGGTCAACTTGGTATCCATGAGAGACCATAGGCTATACCAAAAGGTGATGAGGAACCTATGTCCCTATCTAAAATAATGGTTTGAGGTAGCTCATAATGAACCTAACTTTCTCAAGGGAGAGTTTAGTAATGGCTTTAATTATGATATTCTTCTTGCATGGTGCAAAAATAGCCATCTTAGAGAACCAATCGACAACCAAAAACACATAATCATTACCATGCTTAGTGTATGGAAAACCTAACATGTGGTCCATGATGACTGACTCCTAGGCTTGTCTAGGGTAGGTAGAGGAGTGTATAACCCCTCCTTCTTGATGATTAGTTTAGAAACAACATAGGCTTTGCATGATCTATATCTTGCTAGACATCTTCTTGAAGCTTTGGCCAATAGAAATACTTTTGAAGTACTGTTGTAGTGTTCTCCACACCAAAGTGCCTTTCCATATGATTATAATGTTCCTCCTAGATCAACTTGGCATGCTTTATTTAAGGAACAAAAAGGTGGCATAGTGAGCATAAGAGCGCATCCTAGAGGTGGAAGTCTAGAATTTTCTTTCCTATTATCAATATTTGGTATGTGGCAGTGAAGTAAGAGTCATTTTTGTCTAGTTGAGGCCACCCAAAGGTCGTGTTCCCATAAGATTTGAGATTTTTTGTTAGCACCACAACTGAGGGTTGATAGAGGTAGTTTTTAACATGATTAGTGGTGTTAGCACTTGGATGGAACCTTAGGCTGAAGGAAGGCAATGCCAGGGTAACCACAAACCACGCTTAGCCAAGTAGCTAACCCTACAAGGCCAGGAGAGGGCTCTCTCTGTAAGAATCTCAACCAAGATCACTGGATCAAGAAAATGATATTAGGCTAGGTATAGTAGCACAAGGTTTGATTTGATTTTGAAGGGTTACGCTGGATCAAGAGGAGCCAAACAGTTAAGGAAAGGAAATTAGGTCAAAATTGTAGGGTTTTGATGGGGCAAGTTAGGCACAAGGCTCAACACTCTAAGATTTGATGGGTGAGGTGATTCAAGACAGGTGAGGAGCTAGAAAGAGCATGTAAGCAACATTGGTTCTTCCTAAAATGAAGAAAACATAGTTTGTGAATATTTTCCCAAAATAGAGCATAAATATTATGGGTTCTGGCTATCAACTTGAAAACATTCACTTAAGAGAAATGAACTGATTGATGAATTACAATAAAATAAAATAAAATGTGATCACAATAGGAAAAATGAACTGAACTTCATACCACATGGATCCCAAAGAAATAACTACAACTTTTCATTAATATCCTACTGAAAACTGATACAGAATGATGTCTACTCAAAGCATAAGCATCCAACTGAGTCCAACCCATTACAATAAGAAAGAAGAAGAAGATATAGACATTGTTTCAATCTCCTCCCATCCTCAGGGGTCGAATCCCTAAGATGAGGAGCTAATCTAACCAAAACTGAACAAGAAACTGGAATCTAGGCATCCTAACAACTTGCCTCTAAAAGTGAGGAAACTGATTCATTTGTCCTCAAGATGACTTTTAATCTAATGAATCTACCTTCTAATACTTATTATCCATCATATTTACATGCCTAGTCATCATTTACATCAGTAAAACACCATCTATGAGAGGAAACTCAAAATTACAGTCAAGGCACAGTGAAATAGACACTCAGCACAATTTTTGTCCTATGTGCAGT
This sequence comes from Pinus tabuliformis, assembly GCA_031772625.1. Taxonomy (NCBI): domain Eukaryota; kingdom Viridiplantae; phylum Streptophyta; class Pinopsida; order Pinales; family Pinaceae; genus Pinus; species Pinus tabuliformis. The sequence goes on along the minus strand of CM062807.1, from coordinate 40,295,942 downwards.
GCCCAAGCCCTATGCACAACGCTTTTTGTAGGTCCATTTTGGAGGCCTTCCTGGTGTCCAAATTGAGCTCATGATAGCTCATTGGAAATATCTTCAAGTATTATTTCTAGAACATCTTTAATTTCTTCATTTGAAGCTCATTTGACCCCTCAAAAATGGATTCTCCCAAGACTGCTTCTGTGTGTCCAAAAAAGTGTAAAAAGGTCATTTTTGGGTAGTTTTTGAACTTTTAGTTGACCAGTTCTACTCTAAAAGCTTAGAAAATGCTCAGGGTGCATGTACTCATCATTCTAAATCCAAAAATTCTAACCATTACTACATTGGATGCCCCTAGGAAAAGTGCAGTGCCACTGGAGCCAAAATTTATGTGTTAAAAAATGCCAAATTTTTCAAAAGACAAAAATTATTCAAACCTTGCTCAAAATTTTATGGAAAACACCACCATCAAGTGTCTTGGTTAGCCAAGGAAGCTTCAGTAAGAAACCTAAGCCTATTATCCTCCTTTTTTCCTTCGAGTGCTTGTTTTAGCCTTCTCTTCATTTGCTTGACCCTTATGTTGCAAATCTTGTTCCGGGTCCTATAATGGCGAGCCATGTGCCTCATGATTCAATTGTCCCTGTTGACCTTTTGGAGTAGCTTCTCCAAATGAAAATTGACGTTGTCAAGCCAAGTTTATCTATCCTCCTCAATTTCCTTCTCAATTCATTGTTTTGTAGTCAAGGTAGCCGATGTTTCTTCCTCTTGCATTGTTGATTTTCCCTTCTCACTTTTCCTCTTTGCTTTGAGAAGTTCCAATTCCATGAGGAATTTTTTGTCACTTAGCTACTTGTTTTCTTGCTCAAGGTATGAAATGACATACTTAACTCTCGCCAAGTTGTCCATCAGTGCTTAGATATGTGCATCTTTTTCTCTTATGGTTATGTTTTCATTTGTTGCCTCATATTAGGCCTCCAAGTCAACTATCTCAATGCCATGATGGATGTGTGGATGTTCTGGTTCATCATCTTCCATCAAATCAAAATATCTTTCCTCATCATCATCAAGGCTTTCCTCTAGCGCCTTTTCCTTCCACTTATGCAGTCGCTGCACCTGTTGTACCTGTTGTGTCGATGAAGAAGGCAAAGCCCCTTCCACATTTTGTGGAGCAAGCATTTGCCTATGATCTGATGAAGATGGCAAGGCCCCTTCCACATCAAGTGGAGAAAACACTTGCCTATCTACTGCAAACAATTTTCTAGCCCCTCTCTGATATGTCTTGTAGGCTTCTGGCTTGTCAACAACTCTAGTCTCTTTAGCCTTCTCACTTTTCTTTACTTAGGGACTACCGGAAGGCCTTTCTATTTCTTGAGGAACTGGTGGAGGAATTTGAGGACACCCGAAGATGTCATTGGAAATGAATGTCTCCCAGGAGATGTTAAGGAGGTTGAGATGATGTAGCAAAATCATCTTGATTAGGGAATAGCAATAGAGACTACTCATTTGTTGGGGGTATGGCCTTTTTTTGTACAATATAGGACATCTTCTCAATGTTTCTGAATAAAAAATAAGGGATGCTCAACATTTTCACTCTTGTAAAATGCATAAGATGCATAATGTGATAGGTGTACAATCTAGAAAATCTGCCTTCACATGTGAAATATTTCATAATGATCCTCATCATAGGGGAATATTTGTCTTCAAGGAACATGAAAGGAAAAGTCCTCTTCTTTTCATTTCTGTACCTAGATTTGATGATTGGCTCATAATAGTGATCCAAATCTTGTTCCTTATACCATTTCTCCCCCACATTTGGAATCCTTGTAGAATCAACAATGATGGAGGATGAGACTGTAAATGTCACCCCGGAAAGAGTTACCTTGTTATCACATAAATTGGCTACAAAAATCCTAGTCAGCTCAAAATTATGTTGGACTCCTTCCACCCTCTCACAAAACTCATAACACCCTAGATGCCTGAAACAAGTGACAATCATATGAGAAGCTTGTAACTCTCTGATTTTTTATGGTTCCTCCCTGATAATTCTGCCTCCCTTGTGTGGTTTTCTTTGATGCTGAGGTTCATCTCCCAAACTCTCACTGCCATTGTTTCCCTCCTCATAATCTCTATCATCTTTGTCCATGTTTGTCAAATTTGGAAGCTGTGTAACCCTAGAGAAGGTAATGAAGGAGTAAGTATTGGTGATTTAGGGATAGGGGAAGGGGAGATGAACTTATGTGGTGTAGGATGGAATATAATATGAAAATGAGAGGGAGGGTATTCTTTTTGATAGGGGTTGTTTAGTAAATAGGGTTTTAGGAATTTTTGCTTTGGGGATTTAGGGAATAAGGGATATGGAGGGATTTGTTTGAGGGGATTAGGGTAAAAGGGATATGGAGGGATTTGTAGGAGGGATTAGGGTTTCAAAGAATGAATGGAGGGATGTATAGGAGGGATTAGGGTTTCAAGGAATGAGTGGAGAGATGTATAAGAGGGATTAGGGTTTCATTTTCGAAATAGCAAACCAAATTCAAACTGATGAATTGAATGCCAAGAGGATAGCTTAGAGATCACACTTACTTGTTTATAGGCTATAGAAGGCAAACAAAGCATTTTGAGTGATAGACAAAGTGTTTTGGCACTTGCTGGCCCTATGCGTAGTGCCACCTACAGGTGTGCAGTGCTCCACCTCTATGCACAATGCCATTCAAATTTACACTCGATAAACTTCCCTATGTGCAGCACTTCACTCATATGCGTAGCGCTCCAGCTTCTGTGCACAATGCCGTATCTCCTATGTGCAACGCCTCTTTTCCTTAGCCACCAAGTGGCCTCAATTCCCCTCTCCCCTTCAATGCTTTTCTTCCTCTTTGTCAAATGAGAATGATGAGTTTGGAAAAGGAGTGTGACATCTTAAATAGAGATTGATTTTGATTTTTCATTATAAAAACCACTTTCTAACGTTTTGGAACTTTTTCTTCTTTTCTCTAATTCTTTGTTTAATACCTTTATCTCTTTGTTTCTTTTTAGGTGGATGGTGCTTGGATTGAACAATTTTTTTAGTGGTCTCATTTTCTTGCAGCAAGGAGACATGTTTGGGGTAGCTAGGAACACTTATTACATGAAATGGACTGAATTACATCAAAAGAATATAAATCAACTAAAAATACTCTGTTTTCTTTTTGAGATGAAAATTACATTAGTGACAAAAAATCTTTATACAATCATTATAATTTATTGGAAATAACTCTTTCTTTATTTTTCAACCTCATACCTTTGCTTCCCTTTATTTACACTTGGAATCATGATTTTGACCTTGGAAATGAACCCTAAAACCTAATGGAAAGACAACTACCTTGACACCTATAGTAACATATTTGAAACCTCAACTGAATACAACATGGAAATGGGTCAACAAATGTACCTTATGAGGGAAGATTTGAATTTCTAGGAAAAAGACAACCATCAGTGGACCATTTTAACATGACCTAATGGAATGATTCAAAATTCAGTATGAGACACCTAAAATGAAAATGCAAAGAGAAATTTGATCCCTGATGGAAGTATGCATATACTGGCACTAACAAGTGGTACCATTCTTATATTTAATGTTCAAGTGGAATTGTTGTAGGCATGTGGACTATTTTTTATGGAAGCCATTTTGTAACTTTCCTTGTGTCTACATAAATTTAAAGGCCCATCATTAGTGTGGATGATCATATCCTTCCAAAAATATAATGATTCCATTGTTGGCAAGATTCCACAATGGAGTACATTTCCTTATCATGGGTGGGATATATCCATATGTTATCAGACTATTGCATTATGATAGGCCATTGGATATCCTTTCTGAGTGAGGACCACAGTTATAGCATAGTGTGAGGTATATGTATCAATATCAAATTATTTTTTCATGTTTGGAATGGCGAGTACTGGTGTAAATAAAAGATAGTGCATTAGATCCTCAAATTCTTTCTGTTGTGACTTGGACTGAGAATTTTTTTTTTCTACACCTTTGTCACTTGAATTAAGGGCTAAAAAATATTAGAGAACCCTAACATGAACTTTTAGAAGAAGTTAGAAAGGTCTAACAAGCTACGAAACTCTATTAGAGTCATCAAGGCTGGCCAATCCTGAATGACATGAATCTTGGATGGGTCCACATGCACCCCATGTTCATCCATAATGTATCAAAAATATTAAATTATTTGAATTCCAAATGAACATTTCTCCATACTGGCATACAAATTGTGTGAACGTAGGGTGCTTAAGACTTATTGAAAGTGTTGCAAATGTTTTACTAGGTTTTATTGAAGTTGAGGATGTCATCCAAATATACAACCATAAAAGGTTCTATGAATGGCCATAGGTTATTATCCATCATCCTCATGAAATTTGTTGGAGACTTATTCAAGCCAAAGAGCATGACCAACCACTTGAAATTGTCTTCTTTAAATTTGAATGTTGCCTTCCATAAGTTAGCATTTTCAATTGAAACCTAGTGGTAGTTTGAATTCAAATTAATCTTACTGAAGAAATTTGCACTCGTAATCTGGTCAAGAATATTGTTAATATTGTGGATTGGATTTACTTTCTAATCTGTAAATTACCATGGGTATTCCAGTAGACAGTTAATCATAATGAATCTATAAAATTATATTTAAAATATGAAATTCTACATTATTATACTTTTATTATTTTTCTGGATCTGTAGATTTATTGTTAATAGTGCATGCATGTGAATTTAAAATTATATTGAAAATAGAGAACATTGAAATAAAATCTCCCACACACATTTGACACAATATATGGCTTGGGAAACCCTTTTAGGAGAAAAACCCCACCAGATGGTGATGCCACTATGTTCTCTTTATCTTAATGGATGTTGTGTCCCTATAATAATAGTGTAGCCACCATATTTTTATTGGTGTGCGCCATATAATCCCACTATTGTTATTGTTAAGCCCTTACATTATTATTGTTATGTAGGCCCTAGTTATATTTTGACCCTTTAGACTCCTATATATACCAACGAAGTCTTGTCATTTGAATCATTCAAGAATTTTTCATTTATCTAATGTAAAGGGAGGTTACACCCTCGAAGTGGCTTATTATCTATTCATTGATTTATTATGTTCTTATTTTTATGTGTTATTTTGATATGGTTACATAATATTTTATATCAAAGCAATTCTTCCACAACCCTATCCCCTCTGCATGCTCTGGTCTTAGCTATAGAATCGATCAATTTCATGGTATCTCCACTAGTAGAAAATGAGAAATTAGTGACTAGATGACTAAAAAAGTTAGTCACCACAACTTTTCCAAGTGAAATACTACCAAAATGAGCAATCTTAAGTGAATGAACTAAAAACAACTAACATAAATCACTAATTTAGTCGCGGGTTAAAATATGTGACTAGCTAATAAGTAATACAACTAAAAATGACTTCCATGAATGACTAATTTAGTCTAAGAACAAAAATACAACTACCTAACAAGTACTGCAATAATATGAATCAGTGTTTTATGTTAGTCATCTTAATGTGTCAAGCAATCTAAACTTACAAGTGATAGGGGATTGAAAGGTTTTTAAATATTGGTTGAAAGGTTGTCCTTCCTTAAACACTTCTTCATCCTCACATGGTGTATAGGTAAGCCAACTTTGCACTATGTATCTCTAGTAATTTGTAATTTTAAAAATATATTTTTAATAAAAAAAATATTTTATGTATTTTTTAAAAATATATTCATTTAATCTAATTGGGTTTAGTTATAATTTCATTTTTTTTCTTTTCTATATAATACTACCTAAGCACTCATGGGGGATTTTAACTGGTGACGTATCGCAAGGAGTTCCTTAATAGTACACCTATTCACCATCAATCCAAAGCCCCATGGGCAATTCCAATTTGAAATTAACTTAAAGGGAACTTTTAATTTTTAAGATTATAATATCAAATAAAAACTATTTTAATTTCATATTAACCGACCTACATCTTAACTCTGGATCTATCGAGATTTGAGAGGGGTTCAATCTCTCAAGGTGCAAACTTTTTTTCTAGACTTGAATAAATGTTTTCACCTCGAGAGATTGGATCCTTCTCGGTACTTGATAGTTATAGGGTTAATATGGATCTAGGTTGGTTATATAATACTACATAATATCTATATTTTTATTTGTGTCTCTTTGTTATTCCCTCTCTTTATATCACCCCCAAAACATACGCACACTCTCTCTACATGACTCCCTTGTCACCCCCTCTCTCTCTCCACCTTTTTCCCTCTATGTTTTCTTGTTCCCTCCCTCTCCTACCCCCTCCAATTCCATCTCTCTCTCCTCATCTCTATCTTCCTTCCTCTCTATCCCTTATCTCCCACCTCCCTCTATATCTCCCCCCCAAATCACTCTCCCTCTCTCTCTCTCTTTCGTCCAACTCTATCACTATCTCCCCCCCTCCCTGTCCTTATCCATATCTATGTCTCTCTCTCTCTCTCTCCCTATCTCTATACTCTTCTCTTCTTTCTCTTCCCTCCTCTCCTCTCTCCCTCACTCTCTCTCCATCTCTCCCTTCTCACTCCTCTCTCTCTCTACCTCTATCTCTCTATGTCTTTGTTCTTTCCTGTCGCTCTTTCCCACTCCAACTCCATCTCTCTTTTCCTTCCTCTCGCTCCCTCTCTCCCACCTCACTCTCTCTACCCCCCATCACTCTCTCTTTCTCTCTCTCTCTATCCTCCAACTTTTTCACCATATTGCTCCCTCTCTCCACCCCCTCCCCAACTCTCTCTTAAATTTGATCACATTGTATTGTGTTTAAGAAATTATCTAAATTAGAAAAACTTAATTGGTTGTAAAATATTAAACCTATATTTTGGATCAATCATGTCAAAGAAAATAAAATAATGAAAAACTTTAAAAAATCATGCACTATATTTAATCTATTATAATTAGTCAATTTGCTTGCTCTCATCCCTTGGATCCTTAGCTATGATGATGAACCGACATAGATACATCTTAGCTTAATTTTATTAAAACCTTATTTTAATTTCTATGGGAATATTTTTAGTAGTCATGAGGATAGAGGGTTTAGATATATCTCAAATTGTAACATTTTCCCTTTTAGATTCAATTAAAAAAATGTTGTAAAATTAAATTAAAATAAAATATTTTTACTATGAAATAAGTTATGGTTTTTTGGCATGTGGTATTGATAAGCCATGGTATTGTAACAAAGTGGATTTACAAGTTAATATCCATGGTAAAGTGAGGGTGAATATCCATGGTTAACAATCTTGTCATATTGTTATAAAATATTTGATTGTGAAATAATTTATGTTTTTTGGGCATGTGGTATTGATAATCCATGGTATTGACCCATGGTATTGTAACAGAGGCTCTTGTCATATTGTTGTAAAATATTTTAGTTGTGAAATAAGTTATGGTTTTTGGACTTGTAGTATTGATAAGCCATGGTATTGGTTGTAAAATATTAAACCTATATTTTGGATCAATCATGTCAAAGAAAATAAAATAATGAAAAACTTTAAAAAAACATGCACTATATTTAATATATTATAATTAGTCAATTTGCTTGCTCTCATACCTTGGATCCTTAGCTAAGATGGATCTATGTTGATTCTTTATATATATATATAGAGAGAGAGAGAGAGAGAGAATATATATATATATATATATATATATATATATATATATAAATGTTGTAAAATTAAATTAAAATAAAATATTTTTACTATGAAATATGTTATGCTTTTTTGACATGTGGTAATGATAAGCCATGGTATTGTAACAAAGATTTACAAGTTAATATCGATGGTAAAGTGAGGGTGAATATCCATGGTTAACAATCTTGTCATATTGTTATACAATATTTGATTGTGAAATAATTTATGTTTTTTGGGCATGTGGTATTGATAATCCATGGTATTGGCCCATGGTATTGTAACAAAAGCTATTTTTTACAAATTAATAATATCTACCATAATGTGGGGGTGAATATCCACCCTTAAGAATCTTGTCATATTGTTGTAAAATATTTTGGCTGTGAAATAAGTTATGTTTTTGGACTTGTAGTCTTGATAATCCATGGTATTGGCTCATGGTATTGTAACAAATCCTATTCACAAGTTAATAACAAAATCAAAATATAACAAATTAAATTTTATTATTTTTATTAATTTAACTTTCTATTATTAATTGAGGTCATATTTAAATGTTTACACTCATCCGAATATCATTTTTAACTTCTTCTTCTTTTTAATTTAGCATCTTAGGCAAAAATAACAAATTCTTATTAAAAATAAATCATTTAATCCAATTGCAATTTATATTCAAATAAAATATTCACAGATTACAACATCACATTGTAGCGTTGTATTCTTCCCTGCCTTTTCTATATGTGCGTGGAAATTCTAGAAGAAGGAAGCCCATCAACATGTTCGATGGATTTCATGGGATTCGAACCCCAAGTGGAGTTTGCATGGGAAACTCCTTAGGAGAGCATCAATGATAAGATGGAGGAATGAAAAGGTCACTGGGCATGTATATTTTGGTAATTTGTACATGGGTATGAATTTGGACTATGTCCTTCATTTTTACTAGAGAGCATTTTTGTTTGTATGGGTAAATAATTTTGAGGGTTTATATGATCAAAGCATAAATTTTATCTAGAGTTGAGGGTTTAATGATTTTTATAAGGGAAAGGTCATTGGGCATGGATATTTTGGTAATTTGTACATGGCCTTTTTACTAAAGAGGATTTTTGTTTGTATGTGTAAATAATTTCGAGAGTTTATATGATCAAAGCATAAATTTTATCTAGAGTTGAGGGTTTAATGATTTTTATATATCTAGAGTTGAGGGTTTAATGATTTTTATAAAGGAAAGGTCATTGGGCGTGATATTTTGGTAATTTGTACATGGCCTTTTTACTAAAGAGTATTTTTGTTTGTATGGGTAAATAATTTCGATGGTTTATATGATCAAAGCATAAATTTTATCGAGAGTTGAGGGTTTAATGATTTTGACAAGGGAAAGGTCATTCCACGAGGATATTTTGGTAATTTGTACATGGTCTCTTTACTAAAGATGATTTTTGTTTGTATGGTAAATAATTTCGAGGGTTTATATAATGATCTTGATAAGGGCAAGGTCATTGGGGGCGGATATATGAATTTGGAATTTGGAATTTGTTCTTCCTTTTCACTAAAGAGGATTTTTGTTCTTATGGGTAAATAATTCCGAGGGTTTATATGATCAAAGCATAAATTTTATCTATAGTTGAGGGTTTAATGATTATGATATTTTGGTAATTTGTACATGGGTATGAATTTGGACTCTGTTCTTCCTTTTTACTAAAGAGGATTTTTGCTTGTATGGGTAAACAATTTGAGGGTTTATTGATCAAATCATAAATTTTATCTATAGTTGAGGGTTTAATGATTTTGATAAGGGCGTTTAATGATTTTGATAAGGGCAAGGTCATTGAGCATCGATATTTTAGTAATTTGTACATGGGTATGAATTTGGACTCTATTCTTCCTTTTCACTAAAGAGGATTTTTGTTTTTATGGGTAAATAATTTCAAGGGTTTATATGATCAAAGCATAAATTTTATGGTTTAATGATTATGCTATTTTGGTAATTTGTACATGGATATGAATTTGGACTCCGTTCTTCCTTTTTACTAAAGAGGATTTTTGTTCTTGTGGGTAAATAATTTTGAGGGTTTATGTGATCAAATCATAAATTTTATCTAGAGTTGAGAGTTTTATTATTATGACGCAGATCTTGAATGCGGCCAACATTTCATCAAAAGACAATGCACAAGTAAGCATTATTCATGTCCTTATTGTACAAAGGTTTTAATGATTATGATAACGTAGATCTTGATTGCGACCAACTATTCATCAAAAGACAATGGACAAGTAAGCATTTTGCATGTCCTTATTGTACAGATCAGTTTGATCCTCCCTAACTTTCTAGGGTCAGAATGCATGAATTTTTATTTTTTATTTTCACCTTTTTTAGTGGTTGATTGTTTGTGTAATGGACTCTACCATGCCCAAATGAAAAGGTCTCAAGTGATGCAAGAAAATTTTCTGGTAGGATGCAAATGCTAGACCTTCCTCAAACTTTGTTACATGAAATTAAAATTTCTTGTAATCATGAACATAAAATCTTTTTTGTTTCATCCTTAAATTCTAATCTCAATGCCTATATTTTTAAATCATGTTGCTATATTTTAAGTAGAATATACTTATATCCATTAAACCTTACAACTCTCCAAAGCCTAGGTTAATTTCAACTAAAAATAAGGAACCTGAATGACTTGTGCAATTTAGATTCAATTCTTACAAACAATGATTAAAAATTGGAGAACTAAATGGTATGATAGCTTTTACCCACTCATCAATTTCGAAGACCTTTGGTATTATTCTGAACCTAAACAGAAAGAGTAGAAGAAGAATAGGAGCCTAGATGAGGTGGACCTTGACCTACTTGATACTTTTCAAAAGTTGGGAATGCCCTTGACTATAAGAAGAGATTGACCAACGTTGTTGTAGATGTTGTTTTCGATAGTGTTTTCAGTGCTACCATGCATAGGTAGACTCTATAGGTAGTTGAGGTTATCCTTTGTTCATATTAAGAGGTAATTCCATAGTATCTTTATCTAGTTAGGAAGTAGCTTGGTAGGGTTGTTTCTCCTGCTGATAACTATTATGTTGCATTGTATTTTTATTTTTTTAGTGATAACTCCTTCTATTAAATCTCCAAGCACATTTTTTCACCCATGGAAATATCCACTTATTTCAGGATGAATGAGATGGAGACCAGGCATTTGAGAGGTCTCTTACTTTTGTAGATGAGAGGAGTTATGTGAGGTGAGAGGAGTTTTGTGACATATATTGAAGGATGAACTATACCATTTTATGACACCAATCATCTTCATGTCATAGCAGTGGATCTCTATTGCACTGAGGGAGCAATGATAAAGTATTCCACTGTAAAGAATTGGTATTTCGGGGATGAGGAATGCAGATGTGGGATTTATAATTTTATTACGAAAAGAGTTTTGTGCAATGGAGACAAATCAAAGATTTCATGGACCTGAGTAGAGACTGGTTCACCAATCACTTGGAAATACTCAAGCATTGTTTTGATAGGAGATGATGCAATTGGAGAGTTTTATTTTGTTTCCTTGAAAAATAACTATCAATATGGGGGACAAAGATTATCCATATAAGGAAGAATTGTAGGAGTAGGATTGTTTCTAAAATTATATCTATATGCAAGTCAAGGGACTTCTAAAAAGGATTAGTGCAGGTGCAACAAAATTATCATAATGCAAGGAATTTTCGCAGTGTGATTTGATACTCATCGGTGACTAGAAAGATGCAAATACTTATCGTTACATTCAGGTACAATTGAGTTACATCCTAAAGTCTCTAATTTCATTTATTGATAGTCCTTCTTGTGTCCTTGTCTCTCTTAATTTAACTATGGTAGGATTGGAATGGATTAAAAAATCAAGCATATCATTGAGTCAAATAGACACCCACATGTCACTACTTGTCATTGTGCATACTCTTTGTTTTTGATACAATTAGAAGTGAGCAATATGATATGTGCACACAAAAAATCCTAACATGCATGTTGAATCTCCCTCCAATTCCATTTTCTATGGTGGCATTTTATTTTCTTTGTTTATATAGGTCATCTAGCCACATAGTGGCCACTATCGAATGTTGAGGTATATTTCATATAAATCTTTTATAGACTACTTTATTTTATATTCAAGTATTCATTTTCTTTCATGTCTTATACTCTGCATTGTATCTTCTTTCATTTTCAGGAGAGGAACTCAATATTGATGGTAAGAAGCAACAACTAAAGAAAGAGGAGAACAATAACACTAGAGTGACAAATGAAAAATGAGAGAGAGAAGAGAATATGTCTAGTGATACCCTTAGAGCCAATATCTTGCATAAGACACACTCATAGAGACTGATGGTCAAGCCTTCAGAGTTGGTGAATTCACTTGCAATGCTTTGGCAACACAGTGATAATGTTTTGAAATGATGAAACAATATTTCATGTGTAAATTGTAGCCCAACCCATATAAAGTTGGAAACTCATATTGTAATACTTGATATTTTATATAATAAAATTTCTATCATTGAAATTATTTGTATTTGCACTTGATATTTTTTAATCTTGTAATTAACATATGTAGCTTTGTGTTATCATATTAGATAAACATACACATTATATGACATTTTCTTAAAATTTAGTCACAAAATCATACTTATTAATGATTAATAATAAACACATAAAATCAATCTAAAACTACTAAATTAGTAGTTTATATTAATTAATGATGAACATGAATAAAATGAATAAATGACTAAATTAGTCATTTATAACGATTATGAATGGAATTAAATGAAATGAATAGAAACTACTAAATCAGTCGTTTATATAATGAATATGAAAATACCAAAAAGCCATAAATGACTACTGTAAATGATAAAAAAATTATTATTAAATGATCACTAAATTTTGCATATATATGACTATTAGTAGTTAATTTATATCATCTTATAACATGACTAAAATTTAGTCATATTTCTTTGGTCATTAATTAATTTTAAAAGATGACTAAAATTTGCACATATATGACTATTAGTAGCTAATTTACAGTATCTTATAACACAACCAACGTTTTGGTCATTAATTGGTTTTCTCAACGATTCATATAGTGATATATTTTGTTATATATTTGGTCATTAATTGCGACAGTTAATGACTAAACCAATGAAAAATTAATGACCAAATTTATGACTAAATATACTACTAGCTGGTAAAATTGAGGAAACCAATTAATGACTAAGCTAAAAATGGCTAAAAGTTGGTCACATTATAAGATGCTGTAAATTAGCTACTATTGGTCACCGACTGAAAAATGGTTGTTTATATGCAAATTTTAGTTTTTTTTAGTAATTAATTAGTCATTTTGTATTAGTGCTCATTAAGTGGAAGAACTTACCTACTAAATATTCCACATGGGAGGATGAATATTTCATAAAAAAGAATCCAAAACTACTCAAAATTTGAGGAAAACACATTTTTGAAGGATAGGGACATGTTAGCTCCCTATAATACTAGTGTAGGTCCCATATTGTTATTGTTGTGCCCCATAGAAACCCAATATTGTTATTGTTGATCCCTTGCATTATTATTGTTATGTAGGCCCCAATTATATTTTGACCAAACCAAGGAGATATTTTCATTTGAATCATCCAAGAATTGTTCATTTATGCGATGTAAAGGGAGGTTTCCCCCTTGAAGTGGCTTATTGAATAGTCATTTATCTAATTTTTCTTATGTTTTTGTGTTATTTTGATTTGGTTACATAATAATGGGAATATGTTTGTGAGTACAAAGAAGTATGGTTTGTGGCTAGTGAGCTACTATAGTGAAAAAATACTCTTTGTGTGCTCTATCTCCTATCCCTCTCAGTTATTTTTACTCAGCTATGGAAAAAATGTACTTGAAAGAATGGAACCCCTTTTCCTCCTAGTGGCTTTGTTATAGCATGACCCAATAACTTGCTAGTGATTAGGTTTGACTACCTCAACTCTTAACTAGAGTTAAAATATAGGCTATTCTAGAGTATTATACATTATAATCACATCGATAGCCCATTTTTAATGAATAATGGGGGTTGACGTGGCATCCTCTCAAATTATGGTGGTGAAAACAGGAAGGTCAACTTCTGAGTGTCATAAATTTCGCATACATACCCTGATTAATGTGATTCTTGTGTTGTTGGAAAGGTCTCTATGTGTAGAATAGTAAAACAAAGGTGCTACACTAAAGTAGAAAATTTTTACCCCCAAAAAAAACATCATGTTATGCTTCAAAACACTCATAGAAGGTTTCAGACCCCAATTTGCCAAACTAGGTCCTGCCGGTAGAAATGGTTTTGAGAGTTGATTCGTCCACTTTTTCCACTCTAAAAGAATCGAGATGGATGAAAACTAATATAATTATCCAATATAAATCGCTTTCTTTATAGTTACTTTGTTTAGGGCTCTATAATCAATAAATATTCTCCAAGTCTCGTCCTTCTTATGCACCAACATAATTGGACTCTCACAAGGTAAGGAGCTTAGTCAAATGTAGCCATTTTGGATGACCTCATGAATCTGAAAGTTTATTTCCTCATTCTCTAAGAGAGAGAAACTATATATTAGGCCATTAGTTAAAGAAAACAACGTATTAGTTAAACTGCGTGTTTGACCTAAAAATGTTAAAAACCCCTATATATGGGGCAATGTTATATCTATATGTCTCTACAATATTGTACACTTTCTTCTATTGTGTAGAGAGGCCTCATGCAAAGGTTGTGGTGGTTGTAGTAACATTTATTTCACCTTCTGAATAGACCATTAAGCGAATAAACATTTTATTTTGAGAGATTATCTTTTGGCCCTATTTTGCTAAGATCAATAAAATTTCACTATTTATGACTATCTCTAACATATTGTAGAGTTGACCTATGAGAGTAACAATGAAACTAGAGGGAAAAGACTCATAAATATCATTAATTTTCCACATATAAGGTTTTCCTAAAAGAACATCAAAAACATCAAGTGGGACAACATCACACAATACATCATCCTTGAAGGGCTTGATGTTGTAGGACATGTGACATTGATAGCTAATATGAATGTGTCATCCATGGCTTAATCAAACTGATATCAGGTTCTTTTGCAAGGATAATTTTAGGGGCGAATGTTCGCCCTTTGGCGAAATTAAGGGGTTTTAAATTTTTAGTGGGCGAATATTTTGTATCATAGTACATTTTTACAAATCACCTCAAATAGCCCACCTTATTTTAAGGGAGAGGGTAAAAAAGGTAAATTTAGCCCTTGAAATTAGGACTTACAACCTTCCATTCGCCCATTTTCAAGAATAGGTTTTATTTAAGTGAATCCATTCGCCCATTTTCAAGAATAGGTTTTATTTAAGTCAATCCTATGGGCCAAATACCATATTTATAAAAGAGGTATGGTAAATTAATAAAAATATAAATAAATGAGAGGTATGGTAAATAAATAAATAAAAAAATTATATTTACTCCATAAGTCACCTTATATACATGTAAGGGTGTAAACAAATAAAAATATAAGTAAAGTGGAGGTATGGTAAATAAATAAAAATATAAATAAACTAGACGTATCGTAAATAAATAAAACCTCTTTTTATATTTAGTCCATAACCCTCGTTCTATTTATGAAGGCTCAAGAAAGAGGTTTTATTTAAGTGAATCCTATGGGCCAAATACCATATTTGTAAAAGAGGTATGGTAAATTAATAAAAATATAAATAAACGAGAGGTATGGTAAACAAATAAAACATTTTTTTATATTTACTCCATAAGTCACCTTATATTTACGAACACTCAAAAAATGGGTTATATTTAGGTGAAACCTATGGCCAAAATACTATGGGACAAATACCATGGACTAGATTGTTATTAATACATGCAAAAAACCATTATTAACCCTAATATTAGAATTAATAAAAATAAAACTGGCACATGGTATTGACCCATGGTATTCACCAAAATGGCACATGGTATTGACCCATCGTATTCACCTAGAATGTAGCCTATTTAAATGGGGGAATTAAACCAACATGTAGCCTATGCTAAGATTCACTAGGACTTTACAAAGTTTTATTATTTAGTGAAAGACTCGCCAAGATCTTACAGGATTTTATAATTGAGTAAAATATTCTAATAAAAATAAAAACGGTACATGGTATTGACCCATGGTATTCACCAAAATGGCACATGGTATTGACCCATGGTATTCACATGGAATGTAGCCTATTTAAATGGGGGAATTAAACCAGCATGTAGCCTATGCTAAGATTCACTAGGACTTTACAAAGTTTTATTATTTAGTGAAAGACTCGCCAAGATCTTACAAGATTTTATAATTGAGTAAAATATTCGCCATGCCTGGTGAGAGATTCGCCAAAAAATTATATATACATATTATATTATTGATAAAATCGCCTTCCATTTTTCCTATATACCATGGAGATTCGCCCATTTATTATATTTATAAATTTAGGGGGGGTTCTTAAAATTTTCCCTGTTCTTTTGGATCATGTTGTCAATGATGCAGTGTAGTGAGGTCCTATTCACTCACATATGTGAATGTAAGAGGTGCTCCCCCTCTTCAGGTTCATTTGGATCTTCTAATTAAATTTTTGTGGTTGTGATGGTAGCACTAGGCTCTACATTGATGATCTAGTTTGATTTATCTTGTTATAAATTAGAATTACAATTAAGTCTATTTCCTTTTCTTTAAGATTCACTAACAATGATTATTTTGAGTGGCATTCATCAGTGTTATGTTAGGGGCTTTTGTGGAACTCATGAAACATTTTAGTGTTCTTTTTGAACTTCCCATTACCATTTTTTGCTATGACTTATGTTGGTTGTCTTGAGGTTAGATATTCTTGATTTTTCCCTTGTTTTGTAAGATTATGCCACTTTTTCCAAGATTTTCTTGTAGTCGATTTGCTGATTTAATTGTTGCTTATTCCTGCACGTCAATTTTTTCTCAATTTTGATAGCAAATTTATAAGTGTCTCCTAGCGATGATGTGTTCAAGAAATCCATGTCCATTTGGATGTACTTGTGTCACGGGGGCTTCACTTAATGAGCCTCTAACATAGCATGTGCATTCATCACATACTAAAAAATACCCTTAATTTGACTACATATTGGAAAATACCTCTGAAAATTACATTATTTAACCCCCTACCAATACGAACCTTATACACCTTCCCAATTTAAAAAACCACTACTTTAATTAGATATTGTAGGTTTCCATTTTTTCATTAGCATTTTTTATACCCCGTTATACTTTTTCATTACCTTTGAGCTCTATTTTTTTATACTTACCAATATTAAAACCCTTTACCCCCTATTATATGCTCAATATTTTGTGTCATTGTTTCCTCAATATATATCCCCCAATATGTGTTGGGTGTGGAGCCTGATTAGCTTATTTATTTAGAGGTATCACCACATTGGAACCCAATTCCTAATGGAGTGACAAAATTGCCCATTTAATCGCCATTAGGGGGGTCCAGGGGAGCGATGACGATTTTATGAACCCTCCTTCCTGGCGGAGGTTTGGGGGCAGCAGCCCCGAAGCACAAAATAGATGTAAAATTGCCTTGTAAAATATTTTAATTTCATAGTCAATCTAAGCCATTCATTAGGTGGATGATTTGACAATAGAAGTTATGTTTAATTTAGTGTTTTTTCACTAGAATCCAACCCCTCGATTTATATGAGGGAATTGTATTGCGGTTGGGTATATGTGTATTATGCGTGAGAAGAGAGAGGAGACTGTGTGAGAGAGAAGAGGAAATTACATCCGATATGTTGTAGATTTTATCTCTTCATTTTTTTGGATAATATAAAAGGAATGATTGACTATTTTTCCATGGATGTAGCCCAAACTAGGTGAACCACATATATATGTGTCTCTCTTGTTTTATGCATTTTCTTTGTTTGTGTATTTGCAATATTTTATGTGTTCCATTGCTCTGTAATATATAATTTTCTAACAATTTGAACCCAAGTGTTATGGTATTTCTTTCTGAGTGAAGCCCTTGTGACTTGTGTACAACACTATGGTACTTTAGAACCAAGTGCCACTTAGTTCTCTAATACCCAAATTTGACTGCAAGATATTGAAAATATTGGTGTACTTTGGCCATCATAGAATCATCATAAAAAATTTCATCATAGAGTTATATTCATTTTATGTTCACAAATAACCTTCCCACCAATATTTGACATGGGGAAAGGATTTTAGGAGTGCAAAGGTGATCCTTTCATTGTTGAATTTTTTTGGATAGAGTAATAGCCCTCTAATAGCTTCTCCAAATCACGGGCATCTTTTTTCACTTCAAATATAGGGATATCAAAGTTAACTTATACCTTGAATGGCGTCATACCTCCAAAATTGTAGTTGGTTAATGGTGCTTATGATTTTTGTTGGAATTCATTAAAATATGTCGAGAAAATTGTCTATCATCTTATTCCTTTGCAATACAGATGTTTCCTTGACCGACAACTTGATAGGATATCCTGCACCATAATATCTATTTTCTTCCACCATGGGAGGCCATTTGAGTTGGAAAGAGTGATTGTTCCCAATTGAAACTAGCTTAAGACCCAACTCTTTGTACCCTAACCATGTTGGGGACATGCATCAAGAAATAATAAGGAGAAGATTACTCTGATACCACTAATATGGGTTGTACAAGGAATGAAATGAAAGGAAATAAATGAAAAACACACACACACAAAATATAATAGAAATCACAATAATTTGGTGAAAACCCAACTTATATTAATAAATGAAATAACATAATATTGTAGAACATAAAGTGGCTAGAGTGGTTGTAGCTATCTCTAAACATATAGAGATGGTGGATATGTGCATTCAAAAAAGCTATAATAAGAGGCCAAAAGAATGGCCTTTCAGAATAAATAAATAACCCCAGGGGTCTAAAGCCATAACAATAGAAAATCAAATGCCAAAAGGCTTGTAAGCCCCAAGGTGGTTTGGTGGTACATCAATTTCTCATGGGTGTAGTTTTTTCATACAATATCCATTTGGGGCACAAGATAACTTTTTTGAAACCTCTATTTGAGAATAAATTTTTTAACCAAATCCAAGGCATGCCATGACAACACTTGAACCCCCAAATTTCCAAAAGACATCATTTAGGGCCTCGAAAGTTTGGGACCAAAAAATCATAGAAAAAATTCCAAGAAGATAGGGAATCATTAAGAAAGTGAAAGATGTGGGTGGAAATTGATATCCACATGGATCACACAATATTTTATTACATAAGCTCTACAATTTATTTATTTATGACCAAAATTATCACAAGTAGAGAAATAATGAAAGAAGTTTAGTTTGGTACCAAGATGTGAAAGGCCTTCTTGTGGAGAAACTCTTCTAAATTCATTATTGTTTATCTTGTGAGGAAAAATAGATCTCTATAGGTATTAATCTCATTTCCTTGTGCTACTTTCTGTTGGTGCACTAAGATGTATTTTTACAGGCAATCTTAATTCCTACATTATTTGTCAACCCGAGGTAAGTCTTTTTATTTCAAGAGTGTGAGCATTATATTTGCATTGAATTCAAAGGTTAACTAATAACAAATCATTGCAATTGCTAATGACTATCTTCTTCAAACTCAATCCAAACAATTTTAAAAGAAATAATTATGAAATAAATTCATGGCACACTATGCAATTCTACTTAACATATCATGGAAGCAAATGGATCTGAATACAACTTGTCAAGAATCATGCTTGCCAATGTTAACTAGAATTGAAGCTAACTCGCTCACTCATGAAAAGAACTATAACAATTAACAACAATGGTAATTGAACAACAAATCATAATTAAGCAGTAATTCTGAATTTAACAACAAATCTGAATTGAACAGTAATTCTAAATTGAACAACAAATTTGAATTGAACAATAAACAATACAGGAATAACAAACATTATCTGAATAGAAAATGATTGTAGAAGCATAAAGCGATTAATTCTATCTCTAAAATCTATGATAACATTACTTGAAAGGAACAGTGATCTGTGCTGCAACTAGCATAACCAATTCAATCAAAAGTATTACTTGCATATAACATACTGTTCAATCTGAATCTCGAATGAACAACAAAAGCAAACTAAATCGACAATCCTTACAATAATCAAAAGTAATATCAACTTAACATTAAAAATCAATCAAGAATGAAATATTATGACACAGGTAAAGAATTAGATCTCTTGGTTGGGCCCAGAGTCGCCAGAATTCTTCGCTAAGAGATACTCATAATATAAGTATGAGTTAAATGAAGTCTTTCTTCATTAAAATAAGTAACTGAGTTACAACATCCAAGATAGCATTATTATGTCAAAAAGAATAATTACAAACTGTGAAATTCTGAACTCTTTGTAGTTTTTCCTTTCGGCATTATATATTACATTTATAAAGTAAATAGATAAAAGCGAATCCTCAGGATCATGGGATCCTGAGGATTTCCCTATACTTGATCTGACTCTATCATAAAATAGTCATTGGTTTGCCCAGTCTTTGGCTGTTCTGCCTTGCCTCTAACACTGTTTCTTTCCCTTACGAGATGTTGTCATTCTGTTTATTGGGGAGATATCACTCAATTCGTGACTTCTGCACATAAAAAGAGTAAAAATCAAATTTTCCTACTTAGATTCGTCTAATTTGTTACTGATTACTTTTACTCAAATTTAGCTATTATTTCCTTTAGTTTTATTCATAAACAGAGATAATCATGTGAGGATGAGTGCTAAATAAAGCTATTACCAAGGATAAAACATACATTTTTCTTGACCCAACATACTCCCCAGCTTACCTTGTTGCATGACCTCATGCAATTAAATAGTTGAGGTGTACCTGAGTTAGGGAATAGGCAGGATATACCTCCTCCGTATAAATTCGGAATCCATTTTTCTTCTTAAGTATAGAAAAATCCTGGTTAACGTCTTGATCCCTCAAGGTGTACCCACTGCGATACTTATCTCGAGGATACCATATGATTGGATTTGTATACCGGCATCCTATCCATTCAGGCCCCATGGTTAAGACCATGTTACTGTACTTATGGAAACGAGAGGAGGCATATTTAAAGTTCCAGTATCCAAATGGTTCTCGGTTTCTAATAGTAGTGCTAGAGACTTCCCACCTTTGTCTAGGTGCAGATAAGGCTTCCTCCTGAATATCTTGGAAGTAATCCTTTATAGCTTGTATGATATCTATGTGAAATGGCCCCAATTGGCCCACAACACCATCTTGGTTTATGAATTGCTTATGCCTGACCGAGATATGTGGGGGTTTTGTAGGTTCCCCTCTGACCCATAGGTCGATTCCTTCTTCACGCTTTCTAAAAGTATTGTGAGCCTTGGCCCACTTGAGTTGGTTAGTAGCAAAAGAGAGAAATTCCTAGAATTGTACATCCCCTATAAAGGGGCCAAGGTTGTTGTCTCTGTCATCTTCCAGAAATAAATTATGCATATAAAGTTCACAGAGGAGGCGTTGTACCTACTCATTCTGTTCTCTGAAGCACTTGACAAAGTTTGGGGTAGTTTTGATTTCCACAGACTTCCCAACCTTAACAGATTTGATTTTCAGTAGGAGGTATCTTTCCAGGAGGAATAGGGCATAATTTGTAGCAGGGGCTCTGCATGACAGGGTGTCTGAATAAAGAGAGAAAATAGTTTCCAACTACTCTTTAGCCTTTTGTAATTTGTCCTGTGCTTTCTCAACCTTTTTCTATTCAGCCTTGTACTGAGCGAAGGTCTCATCCTCAGTCGCTGTGAGTGCCTCAAACTTTTTCTTTAATTCTTGATGTATCCATAGGGGCACTACCTCCTCCTTGTGTTGGGTTAATTCCTGTTGAACCTTCAGTAGTTCATTCTACAGTCTCCTAATAAATGCCTCCCTTACTAAGGGAATATAAGAAGGTGTCTCCTTTGTTTGGGCATCATTATCTTGTGTCTCCATAGGCTCAGTTTGGACAGCAGCCTCGGCTGCTTCTTGAGTTATGCAATAATCAATTGGGATGCTTTCTTCAACATCAGTCTGAATGACAATGTTCACAGTAGGGTAGTCCATTTGGGTCTCCTGTGAACAAACACAGGGGTCTTCAGTCTACATTTCAGTGTCCTCTACAAGACATTTCTCTATCTGAGTTTCCTTTGAACAGACCAAAATAATCTCAATTTGGGTTTTAGCATCCTTTCTAGAACAAAATTTTGTCTATGTTCATGTGATCTCCCTTTCCACTTTAATTTTTCTAGCTCTGATAGCCTCTTTTAACCATTTTCTTAGCTGCCCAATTATTCGCTTTTATTTTCTATATTTTTTTAGCATTTTTTTGAGCCTGTCTTTGTAGGACTTCTTTATTCTGGGACTTCCAACTGGTGGTGGTGCAACTACATTTTCCTTAGGTTCATGCTCATGTGGTATTGTGTCAGCATCAAGGAGGGTTTCAAATGGAATTGTATCTCCCGATGGAGCTTCACCTTCTAGTTCTTCTTTGACGTGAATTTTTCTCTCAAGAGACCCCAATACAATGGTGTCTCCTGAGCAATTATCATTCTCCGGGTTTTCTTCTGGGTAGGCCTCGTCCTCAGGGGACTTAGAAAAAATAGTATTGCCTGGTTGATTTTCATCTCCTAGGGTCTCATCTATAGGATTTTCTTCAGCTGGGGGGTCCACTGGACTGATATCTGCTGTCTGATTTTCTTCTCTAATAGCTTCCTCTTCATGCATCTCAGCTTCAAGGGGTTTTTCCACAGAAGGGATTGGTTCCCTCTGTTCTTCCAAGAAATTAGTAAATGGTAGGGTTTGATCACAACTAGGGCTATCAACAGAGGCAGACTGGTTGGGGGTACAATTTTGTCCTTAACATTCTCAGATTGTTCTCTTCCCTCGCCAAACATCACCATGTTTTCCAATACCCGGGCCACCTCTTCCTCATAGTCTTACAGACAGGTATCATGTGGACTTGGAGGTGGTGTGAGTGATGGGTCAGCCTCATTTTTTTGAATTGGGGTATGCCACGGGGACTTCACGCATGAAAAGTGCTTGCGTTTTGTTGAGTTCAAAGGCACAGAGGAATTTTTCCTCTTCAGTGTCCTTCTCGGACCTGGGGTTCTAGGCCCTTGTTGTTCTATTATTGGGTTTTCTGCAGGTGGGGCCAAAGTAGGATTTACAATATTGTCCCAGGTTAACTGTTGCTGGGCCAGTGCATGTATGATAAGAAATTTAATCAATCTATGATGACTGATGATGGTGCGTGGGTCCTTAGCTTTCCTGACTCGTCGAGTGACATCATGCAATAGATAATTCAAATAAAATAGAAAATTAACTGAAATTTTCTGTTTTAGGATGGCTAACAATTTGGGGCTTTACCACATCTTGGAAACCATGGTATGTGATGTACCACTGCATGATGACTGCTAACTCCTACCATGGCTACCTTAACACTGAAGGATGAATCCCTTTCCCTGTTCGTGCTAATTTCTCATCTGGGTCCTAAAACACTACGACACATTTTGCAGAAGGATGTGCTTGACTTTCCACTTTGTTCCCTAAGTTGTAAGTCCAGTGAATTCGGCTATGACCACTTTAGAGACTGTTATATCCTTGCCTCTTACTATGGTGCTGCTATTCTGCAAATTCTGAAAGAATTCGAGTGTCATTTCTTCGTGAAATCCCTACAATTTATTAAGATATTACATCCATCCTACGCGCTCGAGAATTGCATGAGCCTGGTCCAATACCATGAGTACTGTGGGCTCATTTCGGATAGCTCTACCTCCCATGGCTTCTTTGTTCCTGTGACTAGTTCTCCAACATGGACTTCTGCTACTCTTTCGAAATTTAGAATAGTAGCAAAGATTGTTAAAGAAATTAATAGGAAAATGACGTTGATTTGGGAATTAACAACATATATAGTCAAGTCATTTGTCTCATCAATCATTTTTTACACAGGCTCATAATCAATTCACATGCCATCCATAATGGTCGTCGTCGTTTCTCCAATCAGAAATACCTTGCTAATTATTACGCATATCCAATCATCATGCAACCTTTACGTGAAAACCAATTTAATAATTAGCATTCAATTAACCATAACTGTCACACACGTTGTTCATACTCAAACCATCCCCCCTCTAATGGGAAAAAGGAAGTCCACACCCACCAATCATGTGAAAATCAAGTGCATGAATTGAGGATTCATAAATGTAGACAACCAATCCAGAAAAGCGACGCAATTCATGACAAAGAAATTAAAGCTATACACGTAGCAGAGGTAAAAATGGACGAAAAAGATAAAAATAGATATCTAAATTATTATGTGAAAATATGTTCACTGTAAGCAGTATTAGTAATAGACACATAATTGACTATAATTAGTAATGGTTGTCATGAATTGATTGGACAAATATAATATAATGAATATATAACATAAGTTACCATGCATATTGTCTTGTAAGAGTGTTGTTCAAATGGGAAATCTCGTTAGAAATGAATCCATAGGTGGTGATAGAATAGAGAGCATTTGGCAGTGTAAGATAATACTCCAATACCATAAGTAGAGCCATTGCTGCCAGCAGGTGTTCATAGCCTCTACAGGGTTGCTTTTTAACCCCACAAATGAGCTAGAGTCCTCCTTTTAGTATGTAGATAATTCTTCTTTTTCTACCATAAAGAGACCACTATGCTGGCATGGTGACCAGATGATCATAGTGCCATTCACCAAGATATAACAAAATGATCAGGTTGGCTTGTAATGAGACCCCCTATCCTTCTGACAGTTTTTAATCATCAAGAAGGTCATTACCTTGGTTTGGTGGCCAAAAATGGAATGTCACTTGTTACATCTTTATGATCATGGTAGGCTAGCTCATGATGAGACCCCCTATCCTCTTTAAGACAATGTTCATTGCATTTTCATATTTCTTTATTTTCATTTTTCTTATCTTTTGATGTTTTTATAAAAAGAGGGAGGCTCATTTGCTCCTTAAGAGTCAGGGATGGTGTAAGAAGTAAAAATATTCCAAGGAAAGGTTATACTTTTACCCCCATCTCATCATATCGAAGGGATTTGTCCATTTGAAAGTGTGGTAAATAAGCCAGCATGGTTTGAAATAATGAATCATTTTATGATGTGTCCAAAAAAAAGATGTCTAGCGAGTCATTATAGAGATGCACCATATTAGCTTTTGGATAAAGATAACCATCAAGAGGCTTCATAAATCATAATAGTGTTGACATTATTGTTTTTCTTTATGTTAGGCACAAATCCACTTAGATGGTGTTTATTCAAAACATAAAAGAAAAAGAAGATGGCACAATGATCGACAATGAATCAATAAAATAAATCACAATTCGTCCTAAAATAAACAAAAAAGTGTTGTTCAATTGATTGAATGGCAATCATTCACTCATTTGAACAACAAAATAGAAAAGAAAACAAAATTGTTGTTCAATTGATTGAAGAACAATCATTCAATCGGTTGAACAACAAAATCGAAAGGAAAACACGCAAGAGTGTTATTCAAATGATTGAACAAGAATCGTTCGAACAACAAATATCAATAAGAAAAAAAAGCGTAAAAGTGTTCTTCAATCGATTGAATAGCAATAGTTCAATTGTATGAACAACAAAAATTGAAAATAAAGACTCAAAAGTAATGTTCAATTGATTGCATAGAAATCGTTCAATCGTTTGAACAAAAAAATTGAAGAAAAAAGTCAAAAGTGTTGTTCAATCGATTGAACAACAATCATTCAATTGTTTGAACAACAAAAATTGAAAGAGAAAACAAACACAAAATTATTGTTCACTTGATTGAACAATAAGCATTCAATCATTTGAACAACAAGAATTGAAAAATAACAAGCGCAAAAGTGTTATTCAATCGATTGAACAACAATCGTTCAATCATTTAAACAACAAAAATTTTAAAAATAAAAATGCAAAAGTGTTGTTCAATCAATTGAACAGCAATCGTTCAATCGTTTGAACAAAGAAAATTTAAATACGCAAAAAGTGTTGTTCAATCGATTGAACAACAATTGTTCAATCAATTGAACAACAATTGTTCAATCGTTTGAACAACGAAAATTTAAAAACGCAAAAAGTGTTGTTCAATCGATTGAACAGAAATTGTTCAATCATTTGAACAACGAAAATGTAAAAATTAAAAATGCAAAAAGTGTTGTTCAATCGATTGAACAACAATCGTTCAATCATTTGAACAACAAAAATTTAAAAATGCAAAAAGTGTTGTTCAATCGATTGAACAAAAATCGTTCAATCGTTTGAACAAAGAAAATTTAAAAATGCAAAAAAGTGTTGTTCACTCGATTGAACAACAATCATTCAATCGTTTGCATAACGAAAATTTAAAAATGAAAAATTGTTCAATCGATTTAACAAAAATCGTTCAATCATTTAAACAACAAAATCAAAAATGCAAAAATGTTGTTTAATTGATTGAACAACAATTTCCACTCACAAAAATAAGTAACTGTTCAATCTACTGAACAACGACGCACACATAAACATAACTGTTGTTCAATTGATTGAACATAAATTGTTCAATCGATTGAATAACACTTACTAAGCACTTAAAACAAGAAAAATCCTCATATTTACATGGTGGTACCTAAATGAATTACAATCAATCAAAAAGAATATATACATTATTTACAATTTAAAAAAATCTCAATTTTTTGAAAGAAAAGTTGCAGGGTCAACACTCTCTATATCTAAGATTTGAATGGAGGGGTCCTCGCATGCCTGCTGGCAGAAAGACTCCTTAGTGAGTGGCTTGTGGTAGAGACGCACCCAATGCCCATTCACCTTAAAATAATGGCTAGAATCGTCAATGGTATTCAAAGTAAGAGTGCCATTGTTATGTACTTCTTGAATCTCATAAGGGATGAGCCATCTTGTATGCAACTTGCCTGGAAAGTCCTGGAATCTAGAGTCGTAAAGGAGTGCCCAATACCCTTTTTGAAATGTCTTCTTTTTTATGAGGCTATCATGCCACTTTTCCCTTTGTTGTTGAATAATTGCAGTCCGTTGCAAAGCTAGCAGTCGAGCTTCATCTAGTTCGTTGATTTGTTGAAGTCGCTTGGTTTGGGCTTCTGTTAAATCCAGCCCCACTTCCTGAGTCGTTCTTAGAGTCTTTATTTTGAATTCGATCGGAAAAATAGGTTCTTTGCCAAACATGAGTTGGTACGGAGAGTATCCAGTAGTATTCCTCCAAGTCATGCGATAGGCCCACAAGGCCTCTGGCAGTCTAGCAGCCCAATCTCACCAATGTGTTGAGATTGTTTTGGTCAAAATTGCTTCAATGACCTTATTGGTGCTTTCGACCTGCTCGTTCTCCTGCGGGTGATACAGGGAAGTGATCCTATGTGTAATGTGATGGTTTCTGAGAGTGGCAATAATCTTGTGTCCTACGAATTGCCCTCCCCCATCTGTTATCACTTCCCATGGTAAACCATACCGCACGAATAGCCCAAAGAGGAAGTTAATCACGACTTCCTCTATGGCTCTTGGTAAATCTATTGTTTCCACCCATTTTGTCACATAATTTGTGGCAATGAATATGTAGGCTTTTTTATTCTATGGTGGATGGAATGGGCCAACAAAGTTCAATGCCCATTGTTCAAAGGGTTCTATGAATAGTTGGGGTTGCAGTGACATTTCATCAGATTGGCCAAGTCGGCCCATCCTTTGGCAGTTATCACAAGCCTAGGCATATTTCTTAGCATCTTTAAAAATAGTGGGCCAATAATAACCCATCTGTAGTACCTTATGCCTTGTCCTTCGATCTGTGAAGTGTCCTCCATAGGGCTCATCATGGCAAGCTTTCAGGATGTCATAAATCTCATCCTCGCGAATGCATCTGTGTATACACATGTCAGACCCTATGTGAAAAATATATCCACCAATCCAAGAGAATCGGGCGCTACGTTGAATGATCTATTTCATCTCCCTCACTGTCAAAAGCTTGGCCAGCTTCCCTACTACCAGATATTTTGCCACATCCGCGTACCATGGCGTCTTGACTATGACAACAAACAAATGTTCATCTGGGAATTGGTTGTCCACTGCCAGTGGATCATTTACCTTTGGGATTCGAGACAGAAAATCAGCAACTGGGTTTTCCTTCCCCAGACGATCCTTAATAGTAATGTCAAATTCCTACAAAAGAAATAGCCAACGAGTCACTCGACCATTTGTGATAGGTTTTTTATCTAAATATTGAATGACAGAGTGATTAGTATACAGAAAAAATTGGTAGCTAGTTATGTAATGTCTAAATTTGTTTATTGCATAAATAATAGCTAAGAATTCTTTTTTTGTTATTGTATAATTAAGTTCTACAAGAGTAAGCTTCTTGCTAATGTAATATATAGCATAAGGCTTCTTGTCCTCTTCCTAACCGAGGACAACGCCTATAGCTGCATTTGATGCATCCATGGATATGTGAAAAGGCATCTCCCAATTTGGTCCATGTAATACTATGCCGTCGATACTAGCTTCTTTAAACTTGTAAAAATTGTGTCACATTTGTTAGACCATTTGAAATCAACATTTCCATTTAAAGCATATAAAAGTGTGGCAATTTGTGAAAAGTTTTTAATAAACCTGCGATAATAACCTACATATCCCAGGAAACTACGTACCTCTGTCTAAGTATAGGGAGTAGGCAGTAAAAGAAATACCTATATTTTTGCTGGATCTACTTGTATCCCTGCTGAAGAAATATAATGTCCCAAGATTACATCTTTGGTCATCATCATGTGACACTTGACATTTCTTAAACATAACATGGTAGCGATGCATCATTCTAAAACGTTTTCTAATGTTTGCAGTGCTTGATCACATTCATCCCCATATGGAGTAAAGTCATCCATATATACCTCAAGTCCTTCGTTTATCTGGTCAGCAAAAATGTTAAGTATAGCTCTCTGAAACATGGCTGGGGCATTGCATAAGCCGAATGGTAATACTCTATGAGCGAATGTACCCTAGGAACAGGTGAAGGTTTTTTTGTCTTGGTCTTCAGGGGTGATTTGAATCTGATTGTAGCCACTTAAGCCATATAGGAAGGAAAATAATTTCTTCCCTGCCAAGGTATCAAGGATTTGCTCGATAAATGGGAGAGGGAAATGAT
This sequence comes from Pinus tabuliformis, assembly GCA_031772625.1. Lineage (NCBI taxonomy): Eukaryota > Viridiplantae > Streptophyta > Pinopsida > Pinales > Pinaceae > Pinus > Pinus tabuliformis. Next base: position 40,267,083 of record CM062807.1, on the reverse strand, counting down.
ATTTTTGTGTTGCCTTGTTCAGTTCCCGGTAATCTACACAGATACGCCATTTCCCATTTTTCTTGGGGACAACCACCAATGGAGAAACCCATTTTCTATTCAAAATAGGATAAATGAAATTCACATCCAACAACTTCTATAATTCTTCTTTCACAATATCCTTAAGGTGTGGATTCAATCTCTGTTGAGGCTTTTAGATAGGTCAAGCATCCTTCTCGGTATAGATGTGATGAGTGCATAGCTGTGGGTCTATACCCTTCATATCAGGATAATCCCAAGCAAAAGCCCCTTTATATTTTTGCAGGATCTGAATGATCTTTTGTTGTTGATCACTGTCCAAGCTATCATTAATGTTTAAAACTTTTCCTGGTTCAATTTCCACCGGCTTGCTGTTATGAGCAGCAGTCATCTCGATGTGTTGATCATGAGTATCCTCAAAGGGATCTTCCAATGCTTCATTATCAAGGATTGCTTTCAAAATTTGACACTTTACGTTGCTCACATCAGGCAGTTGATTGATGAAATTGTTAATAACGTCATCTTTAGTCTAATCTTTGAATTCTAGTGCCTCTGCTATTATGAGTGGTGAACGAATGCTTTCTTCCAGGTATGCTGGTGGTTGTTTACATATTTTTACAATGGGCAGACTTGGTTTGGCAGGGGGATATAAAACAAGATATTTTACAGCATCCCCCTTTGCAATAGTCATTCTTCCTTCCTGAAAGCCTATATATGCATCAGTAGTCTCTAGCCAAGGTCGGCCCAGTATCAGAGGGTGCCCATCGAATCGACTCTTCGAGTTTGTAACAAGAAAATCTACTGGATATTCCCATGAATCAACAAAAACCATGATATCTTGTAGAGTTCCTTTTGGCCTTACCATCAAATGATCAGCAAGTCCTAGTAAGGTGGTGGTTGGTTCCAAGGCTATAATACCGAGTGCTTTATAGGTTCCTACTGTTAAAATATTAATGGTTCCACCCAGATCAACTAGCGTATTGGGAAAAGAATGACCATATATCTGAATGGTCACTATGGGGTTCCCAATATCTTCATACTTTACCAGAGTTTTCCCTCCCAAGAGTAAACTAGATAAGGTTCCTACAACATGAATGGTGGGTGAATTTTTGCTTTCCTCACAAGCTTCTTTACACATAACTCTTTAATTTTTTTTAGCATAGATGAGAATGTCCTGAATGGCTTGGAGGAGCGGAATTTTTATACAAATATTTTTTAGTTCCACTACAAGATCAAAATTTGTGTAAACAATCGGCTTAGGTATCGCTAACCTTTCAGGGAATGGGGAAGAAGTGATTATGAGTTCCTCTAGATCTTTCTGATGATCTGTCTCTTCTCCTCATTTCATTTCAGTATCAATTATAGGTGGTGGTATATGTACAGGTGGTGCAAAATGTACAAGTGGTGTTTTGATATCAATTGATGGTTGATCCCTATTTTCCTCAAGGGTGATGATACGTCTTGACCTCAATTTAAGTTCATTATATTCTTTTTGCTAAATCTCATAGTCTGAGCTTTCTACAATTTGCACCAGCTGGATCGGTCTGTTATTGGGATTTGGATTCGGTTGGATTGGCAGTTGTGGGCATAGAAGAGGTTGAGGATTTTATTGTAATGGATAAGGAGCTGACAATGTGGGTTGAGGTTGAGGACCTGTCCCCATAGGAGTGTTGGATATTCCCAAAGGTCACTACCAATTTGTAGACCAATTCAGGTTTTGAGAAGTGGAGGCAGGCCACTGGGATTGATAGGGATTTCCTTGCCAAACAAGAGTAAAAGGAGAATTTGGCTAGCCATTACCCGGAAAGGATTGAGTTGACCATGGTGTCATAGGGAATGGCTGAGGTTGCCAATTCAAGTAGTGTGATTGGCCTTTCCATGCTACCCCATGGTTTTGTTGCTAATTAAACTGCGAAGAATGAAAGAACTAGATGCATATTGTGACATACCTGGAGGTTTGGACTACCACAGTCAACGCTGGTTCATTAGATATACTGGCTCTATCTCTTCTTCTGCTTCCTTGAACACTACTTTCAACCCTAGGAGTGATGGACACTATTCAGTGACATGATCCTTGGTACAGATAGCGCATTTCTGAACCATGTCTAATGGAAACTCTCGTTGGTTGTGCTTCTTCCGACAGCGTGGACAAAAAATGGCCGAGTGTTGTTCTACTAAAGCTTGTTTTGTTTAGCCTGTAGGACATCCAGCTACGTTGTGAGGGTGCCCAGGATGTCCATTTTGAAATCTTCTAGGAAGTTACCAAGTTCCATTTGTGTTATGCCTCCACTGTGTGGCTTGCTTCCCCTACTCATGGGATCTCGGCTTGCTGCTTTTGTGTGTGAGCTTCCTCACGAACACTTGATACACAAGCAAACGTTTTCATCATAATCTTCCTGAGAAATATATCCTTTCCCCATTAAATTTAGAGTTTCTAACAACTCTTTTTTCATTCCTTTAATTAAGATATCTCTTAGGACTTATTTTGGTAGGGTGGTGTGGATATCTGTGCAAGTTATAATGAAACCGTTCGACGTACTCTTCTAGAGTTCCATTATTCTTTCCAACCATCTTAAAGATTTCATCCTTTAGCTCCCTAGTCTTGCAAAAGTCCTGGTATCTTTTGAGGAAGGAGGTTTTCATATCGTCCCAAGAATTAATAGTACATCCACCCATACCCATGAACCATCTTAAAGCTGCTCCTGTCATATTAGAATGGAATAGTTTTAGTTTTGGGGGTCAGTGGTGTAGTCATACCCTCTATAGAGGACATAAAATTCGAACAGGATGGCATCAAGATCCTTTTTGATCATCCCATGAAACTTTGGGATGCTCAGCAGAGGAATAGCTTTCATGGGGGCATTGGCCACTTGGTCGACTATGGGGTATTCCAATGTCGAGGTTTGACCTTGATGTCGTTGATTTTCCATTTGGTCAAAGATGTGCCAATACTCTTCAGGGATTTCAGGGGGTGTTTTTTGAGTAAGTGGAGGATTAACAACCTGAGATGGCTTTGCAACACTACTTAGATCTAGGATCACAGGAGACCCTTGTTCAAATAGCTGAGGTCTTGCCTTAGCAATTCCACTGGTTTCTCCTTCTCCTTCTCTTAAGTTACATGATTTTCCCTCTTGTAGAGGATCAAAATGTAAGCTTACTGTAGCTTGAAGACTCTGTTCAGATCCTCCAATTTGGCTTTGAATCTCAGTGTGAGCTGTAGATGGTGAGCCTACTACTTGAGGGATTATAGTAGGACTTTTTCCAGATACAGATCGGAATCCTATTGATGCTTTGGACTCTGCTTTTCTCACAATTTCATTTATAAAGGTCGTTCTCCCAAGGTTCACCGATCCCTTGGGTTTTGTGGATTTTGGAGGGGGTTTATGTTCCTTTTCTATCTTTTTATTCCTAGAAATTCATAAAAACCAATTCCTATTTAACATCTAAGCTTTTGCTGAAAAACAGGCTGGTAAGTGTTGGGTATGGAATCCCCACCCGACATGTTTTGGGGCTCAAAGCCTAAGTTTTGAGATGATATTATTGTAAAGCTCTGTGAATTGCGGGCACGAAATGTATGTTAGAGTCATAGGGCTATCCGCCCTAAGTTTGAAAGTAATGTCAGCCTACCCATGGTCTGCAGACCATGGGATTGTCTAAATAGAGTGAGGCTCTAAGTTGTAAAGAAGAAAATCTAATAGAGAATAGGAATGAAGGGTCTTAGAGATTAATTGGCAGTGTGAAGTGCGTCTTGTGTCATAGAATAGGAAAAGGATTTGCAGCTGAGTGCACAGACCCCTACAGCTGAGTGCATAGGGCAGAATAGAGTCTATAACCGAGGGAAGAAAATGATAAAGAGAAGTTTTATCTAAATTCCGTGTATCTATTCTTAAGTTATTACATGTTTGATATCAATTTCTAATGTATTGTTTATTTACTGCGCGAACTTGTATGAATGATTTATATTGCTAAGTATAATTTACACATGCAAGTAAGCTAAGTTGATAAACTAATATCAGGTTACTAGTAAAGTCTTGTGTAATAACATTGTTGGGCCCCCGAGTAGGGTTGCACAAGGTAGTATCTCAGACTGCAAGGTAAAGGAAAGTGCGCATAGCAGGGTCGAACGCGGACCACTTGAAACCATCAGACATCTCCAGGGTGTGGAAACCTGGTTCTAGCACCCTCCCATACTACTTCGGGTGAGACCTCAGCCCGTGCTCTGCAGACTGTCGCCGAAAGGGCTAGTAGTACCAGGATTTGTTTGGCTAAATCACCTTTGAACCTGGGTCAGGTCCCAACAAGCCAACAAATGGTTCCGTTCCCGGGACCAAGATCTGCATAAGGGATGTCTGATGTCATGTCACTGGAATCCAACAAAGAAAGAAATTGAAGGGTGGTTGGACAGAAATATGCACGAGTTTGTGGCATAGGAAAACAGGAATCCGCGAGTATCAAAGGAATAGTGGTTAAAGTGCTACTTATATATGGAAATCCACAAAATTTTCTTTGCATCCTTCACCTCTGAGTTGTATGAGTGGATCGCGAAGTTGGCAGACAGTCAGGGAAGGTGTAGGCTCGACAAATCGATTGTGTGGACTCCAGAATTGGTGCATAGACTAGAAGCATTGGAAGATAGGATCACGTGCACTGTGGACCATTGGCTCGATCGAATTATAGGAGGGTTTATCATCGAGTTCGTGGTAGATACATCGGTTAGCTACAGCGAGGCAGAACGACACTTCCTCAAAGGGCCGCGAGGTAAGTATATTAAATCTTTGAACACTTGGATTAAAATGCTACTGTGTGAAAAGTGTGTTATGCAAATAAATTTATGTTTGGGGCTACGCGAAGTGGGAAGATCTACAGAAACAAAGGTAGCACAGAGATAGAAAATAGCCCCTTGATTTCACCTTGATGGGAAAGTGAGTAAGAGCTCGTGAAAGTTTCTACGAGAAGCACGATTAGTCTAATAAGGTAGCGAATTCCGCACATACCACCCCCACCTACACCACCACCGGTTTCACCATCGTCTCCCCCATCTCCTCCCACACCACCTCCACCACCACCACAGTTAAATATGGCGAGAATGATAATATTGCCGGTGTTCAAAGGAGTAGGGAATGAATATATGGACCAATTTTGGTTCGTAGTAAAGGTTGTATGGGAAGCACAAGGAATCATGGATGACAATATAAAGAAGGCAACGCTAGTAAGCGCATTGCAGGATCATGCACTGACATGGCATATTAAGCATTCTAATGACCATCCAAACACAAGGATTGCAGATATCTAGGCTAAGCTAAACAAGGAATTTAGCAGGCCAAATCAGAGACACAGTCAATTATCGGATTTAAGGAAATTGCGATGCTTCCAGGCGAGACTCCCTGGGAGATGGATCAGAGACTAAAGAGTATGATTCACGAAGCCAACATGACCTTGACAGATGGGCAGCACCGTGGATGGTTTGTAGCATCACTAATGCCAAATCTAAGGACGGCGTTGTCACAGTAGAAATTATCCACCCAAGCCAAAGCTTTGGAGATTGCAATGAGACTGCATGAGACCCCAATACAAGATCCTGGACTGGGAGTCCAACAAATCCATGCGCACTTGAAAAATTTGTGTCTGGAAATGCAGAGTTTGAAACAAGATAGGACAACTCGCCCAGAAGCACATGAGGAGGTATGGTGCATAAAATGAAAAGGCCAGGGGCATGACAAGGACCATTGTCCAGTCTTCACGAACTACCTAGCAGCAGGAGGGCCAATGCCATTGAGACTAGAGGCACACGTAGGACCGAGTGTGGTGCCCGCATTATGGTGCACGATTTGTTAGATAGGAGGAAAACACGCTACAAATATCTGTCACCTATTACAGAAGTATACGCAGACGTCCCAACAATTGTTCTGTAATTTCTGCAGGTTGGTAGGCCATGATGAGTGCACCTATAGAAGTTATGAACTGATGATGTATCGAACTCCTGTCTATAGAGTGTAGACCGAAACGCGAGCCCTTGATCCAAATGCAAGGATGGCGTGTGCTAGATTTCAGGGGCGCAAAAGAGGTCGAGGTGGAATGGGACTAGGAAGGGGTCGCGGAAAACTGATTTGTTACAATTGCAGAGGGCCAAGGCATTATGCCTATGATTGTACAAATCCAACTAGACAATCATGTTTATATTGTACCTATTTTGATCATGAGACAGAGGACTACCCTACATTGATAGCAAGGTTACACGATAAAGGAATACTTTAGCTTCCCCCAACTCAGAACCTACAAATGATGAGGTTTGAGCCATGTGAAGAGGACTCGAATGTAAACATCGTGCTTCTAAGTGGTATCATGACAGGAGATTACAAAGGTAAGCGGCCTGAAGAAAGTGCGTGGGTTAGCAAGGCTGCTACAAGGGAACCTAAATTTGATTTGGAGCGTGCAAAGGAGACATTCATGGAAGCCAAGAAGAGCTTCAGAGAGGCCTCCACTTCAAGTAGTAAGGATCAACTAGAACCAAGGATGGATCCTTCAGTGCTCACCACCTTTCTCGAGACATGCATGAAGCTGCTATGCAATAGCAAGGCTGTGAAGGGACTGCAGGAACTCATCACTAGGTGTGCTGGGTTAGGAGAACTGCGCGTAGTCTGGAAGCTTGGAAAGCACACATCGCAAACAAGAAGGGAAATGAGATTGACTGTGCAAATCAGATAGTATGAAATGGATCAAGTGATTCTGGATCTAGGATCGGACGTGAATGTACTGCCAAAACAAACATGGGAATTCATGGGCAGGCCCGCATTGCAGTGGTCTCCTATCCAATTGCGAATGGCAAACCAACAGAAGATCCTACCGATGGGAAGATTGCAGGGTATAATGGTAGACATTGAAGGTGCGAGCGCGCTTGAAGATTTTGAAGTGATAGAGATTGTCAATGATAGCAATCCCTATCCCGTGCTACTGGGAATAGATTGGGCCATTGATATGAATAGAGTGATAAATCTAAGGAAGTGAAAAATGATTTTTGAGAAAAAGTCACTACGCATAGTGTTACCTCTAGACCCTGCAGAAAGATCGCGCTACACAAAGCCAGTGCGCAACGATGAGATCGATGACAAGATAGACTGTATCTACAAGATAACCACTCGGGAACAGGATTGGGAAAATCCTACAGCCAATGGTAGGATTTTGTGGGAGAAAGCTCCTGCACATCAGATTCAGATGAGGAAATAGAATGATGGCAGAACTAGTTACACAAGGTAACCACACTACATTGTAACATGATGGTAAGATCACTACGCTTCATGACAACAAAGGTAAGGGATTTTCCTATGTATGATGGCTTGATAGCGGTGGATGAATTCTTGAACAAATTTGAAAGAGAAGTGCTAGAACAGTAGTGGTTTGATGCTCTGAAATGGGCACTACACACTATGCCCACAAAGTGGTGGGGTACGCACTAGTAGAATTTTGAGGACTGGCGTGAATGTAGAAAGATGATACACTTATGCTTTGGGAAGCCTCAGATGTGGATGGAAGTCGAGCATCATGAACAAAATAGCCTGCGCGCCCACCTTTCCAGATGGGTATAGGCGTATGGTATGTAGCCCGCATGAATGCACACCGCTCTCACAATAGGAAACAGGAACAACAAGCAGAAGCAGGCAAGACAAGTGCGAGAATGGAAAAGTAGGATAAGACATAGTGCGCCAAAAATCAAACACAGGGAAGACTTGCACAATGTGTGTGAAATACTGAACAGGGTCCACCATGTGAGATGCACCGACTGGGACCTGCGTATATCAATGGTTGTATGGGCTTATAGGACCATGTGCAAAAATATGACCGTGCAAGCGCATCTGAAGCTGAAGTATGAAGCAGGGGTTGTAGTCCATGTGGAGCACGTGAAGCCGAGTCCACGCGTAATAGAACCAATAGATACGACGGTTAGCACAGACCAAAACGAAGAAGTCATGCAGTTACGAGAAACAGAACATATAAGACTTGAGGAAGAAATCCGAGGAGGAAACTTTAGACTTCACGAGCTTGAAAAATACTGGGTATGGCTAAGGGAGAAAGCGCCTTAATGGATGCAATGGTTAAGAAGTTGGAAAATGAAATAAATTAAGCATTTCTCATCGAAAATCCAAGGATGGCAAGGCAAGGTACATACGATCGTATTGACGAGTTGGAGGACTATTGCCATGAACTGGTTAGTCTGCTATTGTGGCTTGGACCGCATATCACCAAACGAAGTGACTAGGTTAGCACATTGCAAGTAGTAAAGTGCGTGGTGCCAATCACCACAATGATAGATGAGGATTCTCGGTGAACCATGGTGTAGGACGGGATGGAGCCCTGCACGAGTGGTGCGACCACCTAACTAGTCGTAGGAAGAATAGTCTTAGGGCTCCAGGCAGTGGAAAGGGAGTGCGGGACTATAAAATATTCTGCCTGGCAGCTGCGCAATATTGGAGATGTGTGCAGAATTAGAACGTCACAGGGGTCGTGGCCGCACATGGAGGGTTGCGCTGCCACGCGGGTCGGCTAGGAAGTGACCATTGGTGTTACTATTCATGATGGGATGTTCAATTTAAGGCCAAATGGAGTGGGCGGTGGGCATTTAAGATGCGAGTTATGGGCAAGATTTGGGAAAATCTGTCGCTAAGAAAGCATTAATGGCCCAAAATTGGGGGGAATGATCAAATTCGAATTTGAAAGGTGCTTTAAAACTCAAAGGGCTTGCTAGCGAACAATACTTGGTCATTTGAGAATTGAGCGCTTGAGTAGAGCACAGAGCATTGAGAGCCAAGCAATAATTGAGCCACTAATTTCGCGAGAGACAGAATACAGCCTAGATATGATCACGAAGACTAAGGATGGGTTGGGAATTGAAGAGGTAACCACTGGCGAGGACGCGCAGACCCAAATGTTGGAGGATATTCCAGAAGGCGTCGGGGTAGTGATAGAAATCCCCAAATCACCGCGAATATTCGTGGCCCAAGAAGGATAAATAGGCAATGGGTCCAGTATGCATTTCCCCGAGGAATCCATGGCACAGCAAACTATCCATGGCAGAAAATGGGAAAGGATTCACAATAGAAACAGATGAGGAAGAAGAACACTTGTAGGACTTGATTGCCACAACAAAAGAAGAAGAAGACATGGAGGAGGATATCCAATTGTTGCACTCTGCAAAAAAACTACCCGCGTATGTCCCTCTGCGGAAAGGAAAAAAAAAGTGTCGCAGGACCTAGACGAAACGAAGAGTTCACTCCAAACCCCGCTCCTCCCAGATGGTATTGTATTTGAGGGCATGTACCTAAGCTACATACCAACCATGAAATTTTAAGACTGGGACCTCACTGACTGCGAGAAGTTCCCTCATCTAGAGACCACAAATCTGATGAAGCAGAATACTGAGGGGGCGGTGATAATGTTAGAGCCACGGAAAAAACTGCTTGGTGTCGAAAAGTTGAGGTTGCTACACTTATTATGGATACCACATTTCCACCACGCACCCATCACCATTTTCACCATCAGGCAGCTGCTCCGCCTGGTGCATGATTGGTATCAATGGCTAGAGGAGGCTATTCCCATCACAACATACCTCATTCACCATATCTCTTGGCTCCCATGTAAAGGAAAGGACCCCGTGACCATAGCCAGAAAAGGTAGTGATTCATCTCTTACAGAAGCCATGAAGGTAAAATATAAGCTAGAGAAGAAGAAGAGGGGCTATGTCATCTCTAGCATCAAGGACAAAGGGGTGCACATAGCAATCCAACTCCTTGCCGACAAAATTATGAGAAAGTATCACACCAATGAGGTACCAGTGTCAGTGGTCACGCTGGCCAAGCAGTGCATGGAGGGGGTCGAGTTCTACTGGTCCAAATTCCTCTACGAGGAAATTTTGACAAACTGTCAAGAAGCTCAGGAGTAGGGTAAAACCTTCCACTATGTGTAGTTGTTATTATCCATATTTCTAGTAATAGGAGAGTTGTTGGAGGACAGTAAATTCCCTAACATTGATAGAGAGTTACCAAAGGCTGCGAAGTACACTTCGCTCTTGGCCACAAAGGACTTGAAACGGATTTGTGACACCAAAATTTTCTAGGTGCTCATGGAGGTGAGCATCCGGATGTGGATCAATCGGAGGCCGCGCCTATAACCTACAGTGCACAATAGTCTGCAGAGTTTTGCAGACTTCAAAGCTGATATGTACAACATTTATATTAGGGAGCAAAAGGATCTGGCAAAGCAATGGACGAAGCTACCATTTGTAGCAACTGAAGATGTGATTTTTACTGCTTGGAGACATGGCCTCCCGAATGGCGCGCCTTGGATCTGGCAAAACTAGAGAAGGCGGCAGCACAGAAGAAAAAAGATGATGCCAAACTACGCGTCACCCAATTGGTAGAGAAAAGGTGAAAGGAAAAAGCAGTAGCTAAGGTAGGGGCAGAGCAAGAAGCGGCACAGAAAACTGTGGAGCAGAAGGAGGCCATAGAAGCAGCACAGGCAGCAGAGGTAGCAACAACACAGGAAGACAAGGGCCAAGCAACATCCTCGCTAGGGTAGGAGGCGAAGGAAGTAGAAACAACAGAAGGGAGCATGGACCTAGAGGCCGCATCCACATAGTTAAAGTGGCCATGCATTACAAAAAGAGAAGGACCAAGGAAAAAGGTCAAGGCCTCGAAGTTGGCCATTGACCCGATCACCTTAACTGAAGGTGATCTCCATGACATCGATGAGACAATTCGTGATGTCAAATATGAAGCGGTTCAGGATTTTATGCAGGAGAATTAGACTGTGTTGGGGGCCATCAGGGCGCAGCTGCAGGAATTACAAGTGCGTCCCCCCTCAGGTGGGTGCCCTTTCTACCCACCTCGCAGCAGGATCTTTGGTAGCAAAATAGATGTTGCGCACAGGGATGAAAAATACGATAATATTACCGAAAGGGGCTATAATTGCAAAAAACGTGACAGATAGATTTTCGGTTAGCATGTTGAAAGGACTTGTCCTTAATTTTGTTTCCCTTCTGCGAGAAACATTGTATCAGCTACAGGATGGGATAACAGCATAGTTGCATGCCAAGGAGAGCTGCACGATCCAAGTTCGTGGTGAGCAAAAAATAAACATAGAACAACTCAGCTTGGAGCACGACGAGTTGGTGTCGCAAAATCAACAATTGGTGTAGATGGTAGATGATGCTTGCCAATGCATCCCAGAGTTGGCCATTGCAGCAGATCTACCGGTAGAAGTGTAGATCCACAGTTTGGCAACCAGATTTTGCGAGGCCAGGGAAGAGACAACCAAGGAGCAGCTAGACCTGAATCTCCAGATTGTTGAGCTGCAGTTGAAGGCCCAGCCTTCCACTCCCCCAGAAATTAGATAACAGCACGCTAGCGATATTGCAGCAAGGTTGGAAGAAATTAGAGGTGCAGTGTGTGACTGTACTGACATGTTGGAACAGGCACTTGAGTTCCTCACAACTTTGCAGGAGGACCCCAACATCTAGCGGCTAGAGATAGAGGCATACGAACTCTAGTAGTAGTACAACAGTGTCAGAGGTACTGTTCAGACAATAGTCCTCACTCAGCGGCTTGCAAGGATGCAGTAAGCCAAGGCATTAAAGGAACATGTGGATGTGGCGCGCCATAAAGAAGCAGTTCTCAAAGCACGCGTTCAACCATGGATTGACGAGGCTTTCATGATCATGGAAAAAATGAAAGAGAATCTTGCACACATCCAAGGGATGCATGCGCAGATGCAGGAAAGCATGCTGGCCACAGAGGTCTCAGAAGAAAGGATGCAACAAGTTCAGCAAGAAGCAGCTTAGTGCTTTGTAGACATCAGTACTGTTCGAGAGCAGTTGGAGGGACTCCACGCCAAGATCGTCGCGCCAACAAAGTGACTCGAACGTGACTCATGATGTTTGTGTTAGGGGCTTGTTGGGCATGGAATCCCCCCACGACATGTTTTGGGGCTCAAAGCCCAAGTGTTGAGATGATATTATTGTAAAGCTTCGCGAATTACAAGCGCGAAATGTATGTTAGAGTCATAGGGATGTCTGCCCTAAGTTTGAATGTAATGTCGGCCTACCCATGGTCTGCAAACCTTGGATTGTATAAATAGAGTGAGGCTCTAAGTTGTAAAGAAGGATAATCTAATAGAGAATACGCATGAAGGGTCTTAGAGATTAATTGGCAATGTGAAGTGTGTCTTGTGTTGTAGAATAGGAAAAGGCTTTACAACTGAGTGTGTAGAGGCCTAGTAGAGTCCGCAGCTGAGTGCGCAGGGTGAAATAGAGTCTGTAACTGAGGGAAGAAAATAATAAAGAGAAGTTTTAATCCAAATTCCGTGTATCTGTTCTTGAGTTATTACATGTTTGATATCAATTGCTAATGTATTGTTTATTTACTGTGCGCACTTGTATGAATGATTTATATTGCTAAGTATACTTTACACATGCAAGTAATCTAAGTTAATCAACTAATGTCAGGTTACTAGTAAAGTCTTGGGTAATAACATTGTTCGGCCCCCAAGTAGGGTTGCGCGAAGGCAGTGTCTCAGGCTGTGAGGTACAAGAAAGTGCGCGTAGCAGGGTCAAACCGCAAACCACTTGAAACCATCAGACATCTCCAAGGTGCAGAAACTTGGTTCTAGCACCCTCCCATACTACTTTGAGTGATACCTCAGTCCATGCTCCGCAGACTATTGCCGAAAGGGCCATTAGTACCCAGATTTGTTTGTCTAAATCACCTCTGAACCTGGGTTAGGCCCCAACACGCCAATAGTAAGCAAGCACTTTACTTGCTAGGTACGTAGGTTCTTACCTCCCGTTTTTAAAACCCAATTCTTTTGTAGCAAGATAAAAAGGAAATCACTTTGGAACACTCTCCCCGGCAATGGTGCCAAAATGTTGGGGCACTAAGATGTCTTTTTACAGAGAATCTTAATTCCTACATTAATTGTCAACCCAAGGCAAGTCTTTTTATTTCAAGAGTGTCAGCACTATATATGCAATGAATTCAGAGGTTAACTAACAACAAATCATTGCAATTGCTAATGACTATATTCTTCAAACTCAATCCAAACAATTCTAAAAGAAATAATTCTAAAATAAATTCATATCACACTCTACAATTCTACTTAACCTGTCATGGAAGCAAATGGATCTGAATACAACTTGTAAAGAATCACGCTTGGTGGTTTTAACTAGAATTGAAGCTAACTTGCTCACTCATGAAAAGAATTGTAACGATTAACAACAATGGTAATTGAACAACAAATCCTAATTAAACAGCAAATCCTAATTAAGTAGCAATTCCGAATTGAACAACAAATCTGAATTGAACATCAAATTCTGAATTGAACAAAAAATCTGAATTGAACGTCAAACGATACAGGAATAACAAACATTATCTGAATAGAAAATGACTGTAGAATCATAAATCGATTAATTCTATCTCTAAAATCTATGATAACATTACTTGAAAGGAACAATGATCTGAGCTGGAACTAACATAACCAATTCAATCAAAAGTATTACTCGCATATAACACACGGATCAATCTGAATCTCGAATGATTAGAAAAAGCAAACTGAATCAACAATCCTTACAATAATCAAAAGTAATATTAACTTAACATTAACAAGAAATCAAGAATGAAATAGAAAATATTATGACACAGGTGAAGCAATAGATCTTCTCTTGACTGGGCCCAGAGTCACCAGAAGTCTCCGCTAAGAGATACTCAGAATATAAGTATGAGTTAAACGCAGTATTTCTTCATTAAAACAAGTAACCGAGTTACAGCGTCCAAGATAACAGTCTTATATGTCCAAAGGAATTATTACAAACTGTGAAATTCTGAACTTTCTGTATTTTTGCCTTTCGCCCTTATATATTACATTTAGAAAGTAAATATATAAAAGTGAATCCTCAGGATCAGGGGATCTTGAGGATTTCGCTATACTTGATCTAGTCCTGTCATAAAATAGTCATTGTTTTGCCTGGTCTTTTGCTATTCTGCCTTGCCTCTGACGTTGTTTCTTTCCCTTATGAGATGTTGTCGTTCTGTCGATTGGGCAGCTATCGCTCAATTCGTGACTTCTTCACATAAAGATAGTAAAAATCAGTTTGTCCTTCTTAGATTTGTCTAATTTGTTACTAATCACTTTTACTCAACTTTAGCTATTATTTCCTCTACTTTTATTCATAAACAAAGATAATCATGTGAGGATGAGTGTTAAATAAAGCTATTACCAAGGAGAAAACATACCTTTTTCTTGACCCAACACTTTCATTATTGAACGAACTCTTAGGAACATTAGCATAGATTTTGGGATTTTCTTCATTTTCTTTTTTTTGATGGATTTGTGCTTGATTCTCCCTTTGAGGTCTTATGATTTTATTTATACCCAATACTTATTTTGATTATAGGTATGTTAGAAAATGAAATGTAGAAACTATTAATTCCAATTTTCCTTAACCTTAATACTTGCTTCTGAACTTTATTCTTCTTCTTATGTTTTGTTTATTAAATCTGCTTCATCAAACAAATATTAAGAGAAAAATAATAAAGATAGTGGACATAGAAGTTAGGCTCCAAGCAATGTAGGAATCTACAGGGTAAGTTCCTCAGACAGAACACCAAAGGACACCGCTCATAAATAGATCACAGATCAATACACCAGTACTTTTCACGTGGTTAAAACCCTCAAAGAGGGAAACAGTCCACAGTCTGAGCCAACGTGGCCACTTCAGGAAATTTATTAATAAAAGAATGAAAATTTACATAAGCTTCTCTCATGGACGGTTAACCTACAAATGACCCTCCATGCTCTTTAAATAGAGATCATGGACCAATCAGGTGTTAAGCCATGGATCAAGTGTCGGTAATACCGAGGAGAGAATTAACCGTCAAATCACTACATATCGTGACTGTCGGATTGTAAGTTACAAAATTTACATAGTAAAGAAACACACTTTACCTAACTCTATACCAGACCAAGTTATACTTAACTATTTCCTATGTGTCGGAATATCCTAACATCGCCCCTTAAGAACAACTTGGGATAGGATTGAAGGATTTACAAATATGACACAATAGGAGAAGGAAGGAGGCACTAGAGCCTATCCCCCCTTAGTGACAACTTCCTGAACTCCAACCATAAATCGAAGTTTAGTGAACTCCGCCTCTATGAGAGCCTTTGTAAAGATGTCTGCAACTTGATCATCTGTTGAACAATATTTCACTTCAAGAACATGGTCGTGAATGAGCTTTCTAATGAAGTGCATGTGCAGTTCAATGTGTTTGCTACGTTGATGTTGGACTGGATCTTTGCATAGTTGAAAGGCACTTTGATTATCACACCAAAGTGTAGTCGGATGTTGCTGCTGAAAGCCAAACTCTAACAGGATCTGACGAAGCCACAAGGCTTCCTTACTAGCTTCTACGACACCACGATACTCTGCTTCTGCTGAAGAAAGAGAAATGGCACCTTGTTTCTTGCACGCCCATGTAATAGGTCCTGAACCAAGAGTGAACACATAACCTGCAGTAGACTTCTGATCATCAGGGTCACCAGCCCAATCGGAATCAGTGAAACCAACCAATAGAGGAGCTGCTTCGACACTGTAATGAATCCCAAACTGAACTGTACCTTGAACATAACGAAGTATTCTTTTAGCTGCTTTCCAATGACTTTCATGTGGGTTTTGCATAAACCGAGCAACAAGGCCAACAGCAAAGGAAAGGTCAGGACAAGTATGGGTTAGATACAAAAGTTTTCCTACAAGTTGACGGTATACGGTAGCATCAACTTCAGGAGAAGTACAAGTGACTGAAAGTTTGACTCCAGACTGAAAGGGAGAAGGGGCTGGCTTACAGTCTTCCATGTGAAAATGGCGTAGAATATCACAGGCATACTTGGACTGGGAAAGGGAAATACCTTCCTTGGATTGCAAGACTTGAAGACCAAGAAAATAATGTAAGTGTCCTAAGTCTGTCATTTCAAACTTCCTTTTAAGGCTAGACTTCACATGGTTTATAAGGTTGGGATCACTACCAGTTAGGATAAGATCATCAACATAAAGAACAAGAATGATAAGAGACTTGCCCACTTTCTTGGTGTAGACAGTATTGTCAAAATGACACCTAGAAAGGCCATTTTCTAAAAGAAAGTTATCCATTTTGGCATACCAAGCTCGAGGAGCTTGCTTGAGACCTTAAAGAGATTTCTTAAGCTGACATACAAGGCTAGAGTCTGTTTGTATAAAGCCAATAGGTTGTTCCATATAGATTTCTTCATGCAAGTCCCCATGCAAGAAGGCAGATTTAACATCCATCCGATGGACTTCCCATTTGAAAGAGGCAGCAAGGGAAAGAACAAGGCAAATAGAGTTCATTTTAGCAACATGGGAGAAGGTTTCAGTGTAGTCAATTCCTTCAACTTGTGAAAAACCCTTAGCAACAAGACGAGCTTTATGTTTATCAACTTTCCCATCTGGTCCATACTTGGTTCTGTAAACCCATTCCTACAAGCGAGGGAAAAACCCCTCCAAGGGGAAAACCAAAAAACTCTTCTCTTATTATAAAATCTTATTCAAATGAGATCACAAAGACCCAAACACTAGACCAAGTCCTCCTCCAAGTACCAAGACAGGCCTTCCAATAACACAACTCAATCTTGCATCAACTAGCTTCTAGCTGCAACTTTGACCACAACTTAGACCAGCAACTTTTTCTAGTAACTTCGACCTGCAAATACAACCCTATAACTGTTGTGAAACCCCTAATTATGATTCTTTAAGAGATCCTTCCTAGAGCAAGATAACACTTCCCAAGGTTAATGAAGTTAAGAAATAATATTCCTTATTCTATCAACTTGATACTGCACTTCATCATCTTGCAACTTAGACCTATAGTTTTGGACTTCTTTGTTGCTGCAATAACCCTAGAACTTTGTACATGTGAGAGATACTAACCAAAAATAATATGTTATTCCTTCTTTTTTCCTCTTAGACCCTGGCGCTTCTTTTATTCTTCTTCCCATCTATAGATCAAACTTTTTTCTTGAGATCAAACTTGTTGGTGAGTGTGTTCAAAAATGAGGTCGAATTGTTTTTTTCTATAACCTTTCCAAGGGGTAGAATTCCCTCCTTTAGGTTGACTTGAAGCTTTCAGGTCCTACATGTACTTGGAGGTATCCTAGACTTTATAGACTCAAAATAAATTATTTTACAAGATATATTATGCCTGAAAGGTTCTTATAAACATGGCGTTGACTCTCCTGACTCATGAAAATAAATCATATGATCTAACAAACCCTAGAAGCATGAAGAACATGATTTTACCTAGAAGACCATCAATAAAGAGCATGAAATCCACACTTTAAAATAATAACTTTTTATTTTCTTCTTTTATTTGTTACATAAGATACATACTTAAATGAGTACAAAAACAATTATGAAGACTAAAACTAGTTACATTCCACACAAGGTGACCCATAAAAACTAAGAATATAATCTACGATTTATTACTCTTTCTAAACTTCAAGCTTTGACTCAATTGAGCATTTTATATTTTCAATTCCTTTCTCAAAAAATAACTTATGCATTACCTTTTCACAATCTTCTTCCTTATCTTTCAACTAGCTTCTCTCTAATTTTTTTATCCTCTTTACCTCTTCTATTCATGTATTTAGGATGGGAACTATTATTTCATCAAGATCGTGATCCTTTTTCTGCTCATATTTCTACAATACTCCCTCTTCTTTTTGATATTTCCTCTAAGTTTATCTATTTCTTCTAGGGCACTAACAAATTTTTCTTCAACATTTACTTCCCCATAAATATCATCATCCTTTGAACATGATTTCTCTTCTTGATTGTCTTCATCTTATTTATCAGTAGTCTTTGCATCAATGGTTTTGAAAATAAGTTCCTTTTTTTCAATATTAGATGCATATTCACCACTCTCCTTTTAGAGGAACTATTTTCTCCAGAATAATTTTTTTTCTTCTTAGACTACTTTCCTCTTTCATGTCTATAATGCTTTCCTCTACTTTCATGCTCTTATTGATCATCATTGTCGTCACATTTTTCATATGGACATTTAGAAGCAAAATGACCAATTATATGAAAATTAAAAGGTTTAAATGGTATTTTATATTTGTATTTGCTAGATCCTCTTTTCATATTTCTCACAAATTGCTCTTCATGGGCATCTAATTCATTTCTAGAATAATCATTGATTTTAAGTTATTCTATCTTATTTGAAACTTTAAAAGCTACTTCCTTCAGAGTTGAATTTCCTTTAGCTATCCTGATTTCATATGTACTAATAATTCCATGTAGCTCATCCATCTTCATATTTTCTATATCCTTCATTTCTTAAATAGTTGATACCTTTGCATCAAATCTTAAGGGAAGATATCTCAACACCTTTTGTACAATCATTGATACATTACCTTCTTCACCAAGTCTTCTGATAGTATTAACAATATCATATACATGAAGGAAGTAGACTACAATATTTATTCATAATTCATATTCAAGCTCTCAATTTGTCTTCTATGGGTTTGAAACTTTTCCTTCTTCACCTTGTCATCTATTTCATATCTAATTTGAATTTGTTTCCCAAGTGTCCTTTGTAGATTCACAATTCATTACTATAACAAGATTTTATTTTGATAGGCTGTAAAATATGGCATCCATGGATTTTGCATTATTTACATAAATCTTCTTACCATCTCGATTAGATGGAGGACTTGTTGGAGCTTTATGACCATCCACTGAAAATTTCCAAATTTCAAAACCAAGAGACATTAGATAAGTCTTCATCCTTACCCTCCTGAATGCATAATTTGTTCCATAAAATAATGGATATTTTCTTGTGAAACAAATGTCATGATTGGCCATGGTACCTCTAAGATCTTCCTTCCAATTGTCAGTCTTCTTCTAAAGGAAGTTATTTGATACCAATTGTTGGACTTACAATATTATACTACGAGTGGGGTGGGTTGAATCAACATGAGACAATTTCTTACTTATTTAAGAATTCATGAATCATAATGAAACAATCTCACATATGACACAAGATATAAATGGAAAATTCTTGTAAAAATGGTTTGTAGGCACCAACCTACTAATACAAACTTCGTATGCACAAACCTATTGCTACAAAAATTTAGGCACCAACCTACAAGAGACGCAAATCCCCCATGCCACAAGGTTTGTAGGCACAAATCTACAGGAGACATCAATATCCTTTACTACAAGATTTGTAGGTACCAATTTACAGGAGAAACCAATCCATTTTGTTGCAAGATTTGTAGGCAATGACCTATACATTAGGGGAATTTTGAGGTCTAAAATGGGCCTCCTAAGAGAAATGTACAACCAAAATAAACTTTATAACAACCAATAGGATTCAAGATGATGATGTCAACCATGGGGGATGATTCACCATTTTTGGAGTAAAAAAGTAAAAAGATTAAAAAATAATAAAATAATAAAACTACTTTTTCAAATCATATTTTCAACTTATCTCCCTAAGGTTTTACTCAGATTTTAAGCAGGAGTCCTCATTGGATGCAAAATTTAATTCCTCATCCAAGGAGTACCTAGGTTGCATACTTTCCATGGAACCTGCTACAAGAAAACTTAGAAATACATGAAAAAATTTGATTCCAAT
Organism: Pinus tabuliformis; assembly: GCA_031772625.1. Classification (NCBI taxonomy): domain Eukaryota; kingdom Viridiplantae; phylum Streptophyta; class Pinopsida; order Pinales; family Pinaceae; genus Pinus; species Pinus tabuliformis. The sequence continues at coordinate 40,247,371 of CM062807.1, read as the reverse complement.
AACATTATTCATGTACTTTAAATTTTTATGTAGTAGGGTCCATTAAAATTAGAAAAATTAGAAATACATGAAAAAATTTGATTGCAATAACAATATTCATGTATTTTTAATTTTTATGTAGTAGGGTCCATCAAAAGTATGAAAAATTGGTACTCATGAGATGAGGAATCAAATTCTACATCTAATGAGTGTTTCCGCTTGAAATTTGAGTAAACCCATAGGGAGATAAGTTGAAAATACGAGTTGAAAAATAGTTTTTTCTTTTCTACCTCTAGAATTTGATGATGTAATCAAATCTTATTTTATTATTTCCATTATTATTTTATAATTTCCTTAGGAGGCCCTTTTTATACCTCAAAACTCCCCTAATGGGAGACACCAATCCCCTTTGTGTCAATATTTGTCGACAACAATATCTTTTACTACAAGATTTGTAGGAAGTAAACTATAGGAGACATTGATCCCCTTTGTTGCAATATGAACCAGTGTAAAAGAGACACCAATTCCCACTATTGGAAACATTTTTATGAAAAAAATTACTTTATTGAGATTACTTGTTACTTCTAACTTCACCAAGTTTGTTAGCTTCTTCTACGATCATTAGTCTTTCTTTTGGCTTCTTCTTTCACTAGGTCTACTTGTTGCTTTTTCCTTCACCAAGTTTTAGTTGCCTCTTCCTTCACCAGGTTTGTTAGATGCTTCTACCTTCAACAATTTTATTTATTGCTTCTAACTTCACCAAGTTTTATTGTTGCTTCTGCCTTCACTAGGCTTGCTAGTTGTTTCTACCTTCACCAGGTCTACTTCTCCCAAAACTTGTTTTTTTTTTGCCTCTTCCGAGAATGAACTTGTTCAAATTCCATGTATCCAATTTTTCAAATATTATTATGAAATTTTCACTCTAGGAAATTTTGTATGTCGCCTTGGATTTATGAAGCTTTCATAGTTTGAAAAGGTCCCTAAATATAAGTTATAGAAAAAACAACGAAACTGACCGCTTTCAAGTAGATTTACGAGAATTCATGAAACCTAAAATTCATAGGGAATATATATGAAATTATAGTGAATCAAAGTCTAAAAATTATACCGGGATTACCTAGATATATTGTATTTGTCTCCTTAATGTTTCGCATTATGAAACATCTCAGAAATAAAGTTATAGAAAGAATTCCAAGATGACTTGTCTGAAGTAGATTTCAAGAGCATTTAGGAACCCTAAATTATCTAGATCATATCTCCAAAATTATAGTGAATCAGAGTCTGGAATTGCTATCATAAGTACCTATAGATCTTCTCAATATTTCACAATCTAAAAAATCTAAGAAAGAAAGTTATAGCCAAAATTATGAGTTGATCTATTTGAATAATATTTCAGGAGAATTTAGGAAGCCTAAATTTCCCAAAGCATATATCCAAAAATATAGAAAAAGAAATCCTAAAAATTTTACCACATGTATAGAATATCTTACTTCCATATCCTACAAGCTTCATACTCTGGAATAATCCAAAAGAAAAGTTATAATAAATATTCCAAGCTAACCTACTTGAAGTAAATATTAGGAGAAATCAGGAAACCCAAATTCATTAGAGCATATCTCTAAAATTATAGTGAACTAGAGTTTGAGATTTTGATCTTATGTACAAAAAGAGCCCTCCTTCATCTGCTGCCATTTGCATAGTTTGAAGCATCCCATAATAAAAGTTATAGTGAAAATTCCAAGTTGACTTATTTACTTCAAAAATAATAGTTTTGCTCCATCTTTAAAACCCATAGAGTATTCCTTAGCACACCTCATATCTTTTATTTCTTGTACGGTCTTGATATCTACTCATATTTGCTTTATTTATGGTGTTTCTATGTTCACTTATGGGTTTGACTTGTAAAACTAGGTGTGTTGACCTTTACCTTTTGGTTGGGCCAACTTGACATAACATTTTGTATCCCCTCATTCTTATGGAGTTAGAGGGAGTGAAGTATGTTATTGGAAATATCTAATAATATTATTTTCATACATATATCCTATGCTCTCATTTAAGCTAGGAATTTAGAGTGGAAATTCCTCCAAAGATAGTGTATCGAAACTAAGCATAAAGAAAACATTAGATATCCAAACAATATTTCCAACAAATTCATCCTGGAATCTCTATCTTGGACATTTGTAGTATTCCCTTATCTTTGAGATCAATGAAAACAATATTTACAACAATCTCCCCTAACTTTTACATTAATGACAATAAAATATTTAATAATCATTTCACCATTGGAAAGGTCTATGTGTGGAGCAATAGCCTAGGGTATTTCACCAAAGAAATAAAGTTTTGACTCCAAAAATTTCCATTTTATGCCTCAAAATATCTCGAGAAGGTTTCAAACCCCAATTTTCCAAACTAATATCTAATTAATAAACTAACCTTACAAGTTAATTCCTTCATATTTTTCCACTTTAGAAGCATCAAAATAAAATCCAAATTGGATAATGATCCAACTTATATCACTTGTTCTCTCACTTTGATGGAAGCTACAATCCCCATTATCATATGGGGAAACCCTGATCTATAGAGTGTTAGAAGAACATATGCAAAAGAAAGTCAAATATTCACTACTAAAAGTAAAGGGAAAGTAATTCACATTTTGTAGGACACCCATGAAATGTAATGCTCTGGTAGCTTTAAAGAAATATGAATCTACTGATGATATTCTAAGGAATGGGTATTTTAAAGAGGAATCTTGCTACTGTTTAAATCCTATAATAGATATAATCTCTTTGAATTCAATCATTCTCACTTTGAGCTTGTGTGACAAACAGGATTCTACTATTGATTATTCTAAAGTAGGGGTATTTGAAAGAGGTAAATTTCCTTTATTTAAATCTTATAATAGATCGAATCTATTTTAATTAAACCTCTCTCACTCTAATATAACATTTTCTAAGGTCTCTAATATGGATGCGGAAGTCTAGTTAGTTTCAAAGGAAAGAAAATGGAGGATCTCTCTCTTACATTTTAATTTAGAAGTACTTGTTTGTGGCACACACTCTTTTCAAAAGTACAATTAACACTATATGGTATATAAGATCCTTTGTTTCTACTACCATGGATGCTCAAAAGAATTTTAAAGAACCTAATATGTTTGTCCTATCTAAGAATGTCCCTCACTCCACTTTTTAAGGAGTTGTTCAAAAAAACAAGCAGCTCTAGTAGATTAAAGTCATGTTGATCCAAATGCTATAAGAAATAAACTTTAAGCAATTTTGTTAAGGTCGATTTTGATGGATAGTAATGTGCTCACTTGTTCCTTTTTCATAACAAAGAGTTTTTGGACTCTCTTTGTTAGAAAGTGCCTTCAATTTAGGCTTGTTTATAATGCTTTTATTTATGACATATCATCTAGCTCTAGTTATATATGTTTTTCTCTAGTTCTATTGAATAGATAAATTACATATCTACATCCTTTAATTAAGTATGTTGATGATTTTGAACACTTACTAATATTAAAAAAACACAAATTCGATAAGTTGATTTTATGAAAAATATGATAAACACACCGATATAATTTTTCTTCATTATCATATATATTTATTAGTGCATATTTTTTCAAAATTAATACCAAATTAAATATTAAACATTAAGATTAATTTTACAGATATAAATAATTATTATTTTGTAAATATAATTAATTTTAGAAATAAAATAATCTTAGAATTTAAGATAAATCCTTCTATAATTTAGATTTCAAATTAATTTTGGTTATGTTAAAAATAAAAAAATAAAAATATAATGGTTAATGTTTTTCAATCACATGAACATGGAATATGTTACACTATATCTCTTTTAAAAAAATGTTTCCACCTTTTTCAATATATTAGGAAAATTTAATCCATGATTATATAATTTTTAAAGATAGATAAAAATGCATAATCTTTTTATCTTTTAGAAGTATAAAAATTATAAATAATTTGAATTAAATAATTTAATAAGTAGGATAATTTAGAAACATGTAATGATATAATTATTTGACTATTAAGTTATGATAGGTTTTCTCATTATGTAAAAGTGTTGATGGGTTCTTCAATTACCTTCTAGTTTCCTAGTAGATAAATGAGGAAGTGTACATTTAATTATTAATCCAATGTTCATTTGGAACTTCCAAAAACCCATACAATGTATATCCTAATACAAATTTGTATGTGCTATCGAAGTTGCAATGTTAATTAATTAACCAATTATATTGTTTTAATGTTTTTTCAAAAGTCATAAGATAAAATAAACCACACACATACTTGGCAGGAATTGACAAATTATGACACTTGTTGGAATTGAAATATTCACACACTTGCTAGAACTGAAATATTCACATGGTATTATAATTGAAATATTAACTACCACTTCAAAACTAAAACATACTTGCAAGAGAAAGAGGTGGATTATGGTGGTTCTCTTCTCTCAATCACTTATCAAGATCATTCAAAAAGACACCATAAAGAGACATGCAAGGAGAGAAAGTGATGGATTATGCTGATTCCGTTCTCTTAGCCACTTGTGGGGATTGTTTGGAACACATTTAGAAAAAATGATATCTACTCTATTTTACATAAAGGAAAGTAATTTAGGAAAGTAAACACACTTCAGAAAATTAATCACATTATAAGGAATTAAGGAATTGGTGACTCCATCAGGCTATTCATCAATTTTTTAATGGAAACACATATGCTGCAAATAACTTATAAATGTCGAGACATTATCAAGATGAAATTAAGGAAGCTACAAACCAATAGAACATTCAACCTTAGGAATAAAACTAGTAACCAAAAACTATGGAACATAATAAGTATCTAAATAAATCCAAATAAATGTAATAAAAATATTCTAGTTTATGTTACACGATAGGAAGTACCTGACTAATGAGGAGGCTCTACCTCCTTAGATGAGTCACTAGTTAAAATTGTAATAGATAACTTATGCTAACAATGCATCACACACAGGTGAACAAAACTTAATAAGAATTGACAATTTTGTATTAATGATAAAATGAAATTAAAATTCTCATAATATCCCCCTTTCTTGTTGTTAGAACCTAAATTTTCCTTAGGTTGAAGGAAGGCAAACCACGCTCAGTCTGGTAGCTAGCCCTACCAAAGTAAGAGAGGGATCTCTCTGAGTCACGCTCAGTGAATATATGATCGAAAACGGTCTGAGATGACTTACAATACGCTGTTTACCTTAGGCTAGTAAGTGGATAGGGATTTTGGAAAAGATTTATGAAGTGACTGAGCTTCTGGGATGTATATGGGACTGGCGCTCAGCAAAGAACAAAGAATTGAAAATGAAGGCACAGATTATTCTGTGAGGCAAGGTAGGCGGAAAGAGCATCAATTTCAGCTTAAGGTGACGCGGAATGGAAAGATTTCTAAAGAGAGTGAAAAGGGCATGGTCGCATGAATCCTTTTCAATAGAAGAGTAACACTGCACATGAAATTTTCTCACAGACAGAGCAATATAAATTGAATTCTACCTAATCTCACTTAGAAAATTTCACTGAAATGAAACATGAAGTGAATTGTGAAACATAAAAAGATACATATGGAACATAAGAACACATTTTCTACACTCACAACCACAAGAATCTCATGAAACAGAGCCGCTGCCTTTCATTAATTCTCTGTCAAAAATACACAGTGCAGAAACATAGTTTCTTTCCCACAGTCTCCCAGAAGTTACAAGCCAGCCAACCCTTTGCAAATAACTTGCATACAATATATAAAATGTTTGGAGAAGATATGGAATGCCCAGGGGTTGGGAAGTTACTCAAATCATTTCGAAATGGAGAAGGAGAGCCAACCATCAGCTACAGGTGTAGTGTTCTCAAGCATGACATTTGGCTGGGGTAACCCTTTGCATTCCTTTGCCACTTGGATAGATGACCATCTGGAGAGAAAACTCTTTAAATGCCGCCTTTGGTGCCAAAAACCTGAAGTGTAGATGACCGGGCCCACTTGGAGAAGTCGCAACCTGAAATTTCGCGAAACGGGAGCAAATTGGCAATTTTTTCCCCTGTGTGCCGCGCCAAATTCTCTATGCGTCGCGCCACTTTAGAGCTTGTTTTGGGGCACTTGCAGGTGTCCAAAATGTTCCCAAGTGGGATTGTTGGAAATCTTATCTTGTCTGCTTTCTAACCCCACTGGAATTTTCCAATTTCGTGCTCATTTGCCCCTCCAAATCTTCATTCTCCCAAGACTGCTTTCTGTGTGTCAAAAAAGTGGCAGAGAGGCCATTTTTGGGTGTTTTTTGACCTTTAGGAGACCCAAAACTTGTCAAAATTTCTTCCCCGGACACCAGAGTAGTATTTTTCGATGTTGAATCCAAATATGCAAGCCTTTCCTCGATTAGAGTCCTATATTTTTAGTGTCGCGCCACTGGGAGGAATTTCCTGTTTTGTGCCCAAAAAAATTGCCTGTGACCAAAATTCGCCCAAATTTTTTGAAATTTGGGTTGGAGGTTCCCTATGAAGTGCTATGTTGTACCAAGGAAGCCTCAGCTAAGATTCGAAGCCGATCTTGCTCCTTTGCCTCCTTTGCCTCCTTTGCCTCTTTTGTTGCTTTGCTCAATTTTGCCTTTAGGCTCCTGATTCTTGCTTTGGAACTCATGTTTCGGGCCTGGTAGTGATGAGTCATGCGCCTCAGCATGTATTTATCCCTTGCTTTATCCAACCGCTACTCCAAGTGAACGTTCATTTTCTCTAGCACATACTCCCGGTCTTCGTCTCTTTGCTCCATAGGTCTGCCTTGTGTTGCCAGGATGTGTCGCCGGTTTTCCTTGATCATTTGCAACTCTATCTCAGCTAGCCGATCCTCAAGTTGCTTGTTCCTCTACTCTAGATACTGCACGTTCCACTTGGCCCTATCCAAGTCTAGGGATAGGTTCTCAATCACAGACTGCTGCTCCTGAATGATCTCTCCCAGCTCAGCATTTGTAGGTTCTGCATCTGTCTCATCATCCTGGAGGAGAACAAACTCGGTCTCTTGCTCACCTGATGGCCCTTCCTCCTGCACTGGCTCCTTGCCCTTACCCTGCTCCTGTGATGCTGATGGCGGAAGTGAGGCCCCTTCCACCCCGGGTGGAGATAACACTCGCTTTGCTGCTGCAAACAATGGTCTACTACCCTTCTAGTATGTGATGTATACTGGCATGGTGGCAGTCTCATGGTGCTAGAACTGATGTGAAGGACTTCGCATCTCAGGCTCAAACTGATGTGAAGGACCTTCCAGCTCATGCTGAAACCGATGTGAAGGACCTCCCACCTCATGTTCTGCCTCTGATATCACTGGTGGAGCACTGAAGAAATCACGAGAGATGAAGTCCTCCCAAGCAATACCTTGTAATCCAAACTGATGGTCCACCAAAATCAGGATGAGAGAAAAATGATAGACACTATTTAGTTGTTGTCATGGGGTCTTGTGCTGCATGAAGTTTTCATCTTCTCAATGTTGTTGTAGATGAAAAATGGGAGGCTCATCATCCGCACCCTGGTGAAGTGCATGAGCAAGCAGATGTGATAGGAATAAAGGCGAGAAAACCTCCCCTCGCAACTGAAATACTTCATGATCAATCTCATGAGTGGGGCATACTCATCCCTCAAAAATCTGAATGGAAAAACTCTAGTGAGCCGGCTCAAGCAGCTATTCTTGGTGTAAGGCTCATAGTGATGCCTCTCCACCTTCTTCTTCTTATGCCACTGCTCCCCAATGTTTGGTATTCCTGTTGCCACTGATATGGTTTCTGGTGTCAATGTGAAAGTGACCCCAGCCAGGACAGATTGGCCTCCCTGTAGATGAAGTGCAAAAATGCGGGCCAACTCATGATGGACTTTGACATTCGACACCCTTTGACAAAATTCATAACATGCCAAGTGCTGAAAACAAGACATGGAAAGTGGGCATGCCTGCAGCTCAGTGAGGGTGCTTGGCTCATCTCTAAGATGTCTGTCGCTCCGGTGATGTCTCCTATGGGCCCTCTCTCCTAAAGATGTGTCGCTGTGGGTCCCCTCCTCATACTCTGATGAATTTTCTGATGCCATTACTGCTGCTTGTACCTTGAATTTTATGCTGCCCTCCGAATCCAATGAAACTGATAGATGCTCTGAAAATCTATCACCAAGGGGACAATAAAATAGGGGAGTGTTAGGAGGGGAATGATGAAAAGGGGAATAGGGGTTTATAGGAGAAATTTATCAGGGATTTGGGAGTGTTTGGGGTATGGTTTTGATCGGGTAGGGTTTGGGATATTTTGAGCTATAGGAATAAAGGGGACGAATAGATATGCTTACAATGTAGCTAGGGTAACTATTAGCGGAAACTGCTCCAGGGGAATTAGCTGATAGAGGTAGGGTAGGAGCATATTTTAGCAATCATGTTATTGTAGCAAAACCCTAGCTTTTTGCCCTTCTTTGTGTCATTTTTGGGTTTACTTAATAAAAATTTTGCCTTTGATTTCATGGTCACCAAAATCATATTTTTCTTTGAGTTAAGGATCAATGGTTGATCTGAATATGAAACTACTTGAAATTTGTTTGCAAGGTATTCAATTCAGAAATAAACATATTTAAAAGCTTCCCATGTCTTGCAGAAATGAAACACATGAACTTTTCAGCTGATTACAACCCATTTAAGCATAGCAGAATTATTTCTTTTTACTGTTTAACATATAAAAACGAATTTGTTCTGCAAAATAAACCAACCACATATGCACAAGAAGTTGATAAAGCAGTTCACCCCCTCCAGGGCTACGTCTGATGGGTCCAAAGCCTCCAAATGGGCTTGTCCTTGTTTTTATTAAATGCTCAAATTGAAAATACAGATGAATAGAAGCATCTACAGGAGAAATAGATGGTAGAAATGGATTTAGAACACATGAATCCTTCAGGATTGACTATTGGATCACCTCCAATGGATACCTGCAACCCTGTACAGTCTTCCCAATACTGGCCCCTGGTGGCTCCTAGAACTTTCATGGCTCCAAAACGTATGCATATGACCTCTGATGGCTGTAAGACCTGCACCAATGGCTTCAGAAGGTCGAAAATATCCAAAATAAAAAAAAAAATCGTCCAAAACCGACTTTCTAGGCCAAAGTTATGGCCATTTAATCCAGACTGCCAGTTTCCCTTAAAAAACTCAAGTTATCTTTAGTGGAGGCCAGTTAGGCCCGCCAAATATGGCGGGTCCGCCAAATTTGGCGCCACCGCCAACTAATCCGCCAACTCACTGCTGTTACATTTAACGCCTGCCTCGGATTCCGTGCTGACCGTTGGCAGGCTGGCGGTTGGGTTAAGCCCACGGTTCCTGGGCGTGGTCATATGGTATGGGGCTGGCCCCCTTTGTTTTCCCGCTCAAACGAAGTTTAAACCATATCAATAGTTTTCTCCACCCATGCATCAACATACAAGTCTGTGGGCTAACGGTAAGACGTAAAGCTTGTGCCAGACAGGTCATGGGTTCAAACCTTACCCATGCCACCTGAAATTTTAATATGCGCCCACACTTGATGACGTCACCCAGGGTCACGTGGCGCCCTCCGGGCCTGCCACGTGGCAGCTTCTGATTGGCCCGTGGAAAGGAATATTCCTCGGAATATTCTTTTTTTAATTTTTTTTTTTTAAATTCCAATTTTCTAATGTACTGGACAAAATATTCTTTTGATCATATCTTCTTCATACGGCGACCGTTTTCCGAACCGTTTGCGGCGCCGGAATCGTGAGGACGAGAACTTTCCGGTCGTTCAGCTTCAAACCAGTTCTGAGCACTTTGAATTTTGAGCATTTTTACAACACCTAGGACTTGAGCACCTGATCACGCCTCCCCATTGGGAAGCTTTTGGACCCCAAAAGCCTTCAATTACCTGTTAAAGAGGTGAGGGTACAGCTCCCTCACTCTGTCCACCTCCATCCACTTTGCCTTGTTCGGTTTGCTGCCTTTCAAACCAACTCGAACATAATCTACACTGCCCCTCCTTGAAGTGCATGTCCTTCTGTCAAGGATTGTATCTTCTTTCAGCTCATCTAAGAATTCTGGCGAGAAATCTTCTATAGATGGCAGCTGAACAGCACTTTCATGAGCAGCAATCAAAGGAGGTTCATACAAACGTAAGTTCTCCACATTGACAACAGAATACATTTGCATGTAGGAAGGCAAATCTAATTGAAAAGCATTATTTCCAACCTTCTTGAGGATTTTGAATGGACCATAACGAATAGGCTTCAGCTTTTTACCTTCTCCTTGCATTCTTTCCTTACTAATGTACAGCCATACCTCATCCCCTTCTTGAAACTTGTGATCGACTCTATGCTTGTCGTGTCTTTCCTTGTACTTGCTTTGACTCTTTTCAAGCTGTTCTTGAATTTGCTGATGTATTTGCTGAATTCTTTCAATGAATGAACGAGCTTTGTCAATATCACTATGTCCCTCAATGGCGACATCTTTCTCAAGAATGAAATCAAGAGGTGATTTTGGCAAGTAACCAAAACAAGCTTCAAACGGTGAGGTGTTTGTGGAAGAGTGCTTGGCACGGTTGTAAGCATGTTGTATGTAGTGCAAATGTTCATCCCAAAGCTTGGGATGCTTGCTGCAATAACCTCTCAAGAGGTGCACAATGGTTCTGTTCACAACTTCGGTTTGTCCATCTGTTTGTGGATGGAAAGCAGTGCTTTTCTTCAACTTTGTGTCCATCATCTCCCATAAGTTGGACCAAAAATTCCCCACAAATCTGGAATCCCTGTCACTAATAATGGAAGTAGGCAAACCAAAGTGAATCCATACATGATGAAAAAATAATTCAGCAGTTTGTTCAGCAGTTATAGTTTTCTTACAAGGCATAAGTATACACATTTTGCTGAAACGATCAACTACTACATATAAGTAATCATGCTGCTTTCTAGATGTTGGCAAACCTCCTACAAAATCCATAGAGATGCTCTCCCATGGTCTAGAAGGTACCGGCAAAGGAGTATACAAACCAAGCTTCCTATTGCTAGGCTTGCTTGTAGCACATAATGAACAACCTCTTATGAACCTTGAAACAGAATCTACCATGCGAGGCCAATAGCAATACCTCTGTAGATGTGCAACTGTTTTGCTCACACCAAAATGGCCAGCAATAAGAGAAGAATGAGCTTCTCTTATGACATTTATCCTCTCCCCCTGTGGTATACACAACTTGCCCAAATGAAACAGCAAATTGTTATGCATGTGATAATCATTTTCCTCTACATGATTCCCTTTACTCAAGTTAGCATACACATCTTTAAAGTCATCATCAGATGCATATTGTTCTATGTAGCTATCATGTACAATGGAATCATTCTTAAGTAAAGTAACAGCACCAATAATAGGCCTTGAAAGCATATCAGCAACCTTATTCAAAGTACCTTTCTTGTACCTTATTACCAAATGGAACTGTTGCAAGAAGCCCATCCATCTGAAGTGTCGTGACTGTTGTAACTTGCTTTGTGATTGCAAGTACTGTAAGGGCTGATGGTCGGTATGTATAACAGTTTCTTTGCCCATCAAATAGTGTTTCCACTTTTTGACGCTTTGTACCAACGCATACAACTCCTTATCATATGTAGGATAATTTACAACAGCACCATTAAAAGTTTCAGAATGAAATGCAATAGGCTTACCATGTTGTAGAAGAACTGCACCCATAGCATAATCACTAGCATCCGTTTGTATCTCAAATGGCTGTCTCAAATCCGGTAATGCAAGGACTGGAGCTGAACTAATCTTCTCTTTCAAAGATTCGAAAGCTTTTTGTTGCTTGCCTCCCCATTGGAAAGCATGCTTCACACTTGTCACTGCATGCATAGGAGCTGCTATAGAAGAGAAGTTAGAGATAAACTTCCTCCAATATTGAGCTGCACCCAAAAAACTTCTTACCTCTGTTATCGATTTGGGAGTAGGCCACTTCACAATAGCCTCAATATTAGCAGGATCAATTCTCAAAGCACCTCCTCCTACTATGTGTCCCAAATAAACCAAAGAAGTCTTTCCAAATTCACACTTTGACATTTTAAGAAATAACTGATTCTTCTTCAAAACATCAAGTACTTTTCTAACATGCATGACATGATCTTCTCTAGACTTTCTGAAAATTAAGATGTCATCTAAGTAGACAATAACGAAATCATCAAGAAAAGGACGCAAGACATCATCCATTACCCGCATGAAAGTTGCAGGTGCATTGCACAAACCAAATGGCATCACAAGCCACTCAAAGAGTCCTTGTTTGGTTTTGAAGGCTGTCTTCCAAATGTCACTTTCTTCAATTCTTACTTGATGATATCCACTGCGCAAGTCTAACTTAGTGAAATATCGAGCATCTTTCAGTTGGTCTAGCAAATCATCTATCCTTGGGAGTGGGTAACGATTCTTTACCGTTATCTTGTTCAAGGCCCTGAAATCAACACACATACGCCAAGTGCCATCTTTCTTTGGAATCAATACAATCGGTGACCCACATGGCGAAGTACTTGGCCTTATGAAACCCTTGTCCAACAAGTCCTTGATTTGCTTCTTTATTTCAGCATTCTCCATAATAGACATGCGGTACATGCCTATGTTTGGAAGAGGACAATCTGGATGCAAATGGATTTCATGTTGAATCTCCCTCTTAGGAGGCAAACCTGTTGGCTCCTAAAACATCTCATGATATGCATCAACTACATCATACAGATCTGATTTAAGTTTTGGATCACAATTGTCAAATGACTCATGATTCACATCAACCTTGGGCTTAATCATAAGAAGAACAAAATTCTTACTTGAATTGACCAGCCTTTTTACCTGTCCTGCATTCACCATCGTTATATTTGTCTTCTTGCGATGAGCTCTAACAATGAACTCCTTGCCATCTTTGAACAGATGATACTTGTTTTCATGGCGATGAAAGATAGCTTTCCTGTCAAACAAGTAAGGACTTCCCAAAACAATTCCTGCTATATCAAAAGGTACCACATCAAGTTCAACTGTATCAATAAAATGTGCAGTAATTGCAAAGCGCAATGTGCACTTTCTTGAAACTTGTAAATTTGCATCCTTACAAATCCATCCAAGTGGATATGGCTTCGGATGTGGAACAGTCTCAAGTTTAAGCTGCTTGACCAAGTCCTCTGATATAAGGTTTGCTTGTGACCCACCATCAAAAAATGTGTCAATCTTAATATGTTTTGAGATCACCCTCACATGAAACAGTTCAATTCTTTCTTCCTCTTTAGGAGCTTGTACATGGCAGTTTGAGGTACTAGTGCTGGCTTGAGTTTCAATTTCTTTTCCCTTCAAGTTTTTCAAACCCATGGCTGCAATTTTGGTTTCATCACCTGAATCTTCCCCTAAATCTTGTGGTGTAGATGTAGTAGCAGCAGTTTTCTGTTTCCCTTTGGATTTGTTAAATTGAGGTCTTTTTTCAGGATATAGTTTCCAACAGTTTTTCTCCTCATGGCCTGGTTTAGAACAATGTTTACATATCACTTTCTCACTCTCTTGTTTGACAGATGCATTCTTTTTTCCTTTTCCCTTAGAGGTTTTCTCTTTGCTTTTCCCCTTGGGGGGCTTGTTTCTACCCTCTTCAAATGTGTTTTTTCCGCTGGCCTCTAAATGAGTAGCTTGGACACAAACCTCGTCCAGGCTAGTAGGGTTAAACATCAAGATGGTGTGTCTAAGGTAGCTATGCAAGCCACCAATGTATTTCAGCAAGGTGTCTTGGGACTGTAAATCTACCCCTAACAAGAGAGCTCTTCTCCTGAATTCTTGGGTATAGTCTTGGACACTCTGACCCTTAAGTTGTCTGAAATTTTGCCAGTTCATAATGGCTTTCTGCATGTGAGCAAGAGGATAAAACTGTTTTTTAATGGCTAACAGAAATTCAGGCCATGTTAAGGTAACCTTACCAAATTTCTTGATCTCCTCTTTAGTCTTGGCCTCCCACCAGACTAAGGCTGCTCCATCCATTCTCAAAGAAGCCAATTGAATCTTTGTGGCATCATCATGCATATTTTGGATCCTCAAGTAAACTTCCAACTGCCTAATCCAGTTGTCAAGCTTTTCTGCATTCACTTCACCATTAAACATAGGTAATTCAAATTTTACATCAAGCTTTAAAAAAGGAATTTTTCCAGAGGATCTATGCTTATGAACAGAAGAAGACGAAGATGAAGAGGAAGAAGGTGAAGATGGGGGTGGTGGATCACCATTTCCTCCATGTCCTTTCTTGGAATGATCATCATCCTTCTTACCTCCTGAAGAGCCTTCTCCTTCAGGTGGATGTTTGGACCCTTCTCCAGCCAATTTCTCATTTCTTTCTTGGTACAATATCCTCACCATTTCAGTGAGATCTAAGAAAGCCTTTCTGAAGATTCTTTCTTCTTCTCTTGGATCTGTCTCTAGAGGAATTTCTCCTCCATGCTCAGACATCCTTGAAGCTTCTGCTGAGACTCTTGAGGGTGAAATTGAAGGTGTAGGTGATGGCTCTCTGGCCTTCCTTGACTGAGGATTCTCTCTTTCTCTAGTCAACTGTCCTTCCCCTCTTTTAAGTTTCAACCTGGTAAGCATCAATACTTGCAAGACAATTAGAAGATCTTTGCACAAAAACCCTGAGCTCTGATACCAACTTGATCTGAATATGAAACTACTTGAAATTTGTTTGCAAGGTATTCAATTCAGAAATAAACATATTTAAAAGCTTCCCATGTCTTGCAGAAATGAAACACATGAACTTTTTAGCTGATTACAACCCATTTAAGCATAGCAAAATTATTTCTTTTTACTGTTTAACATATAAAAACGAATTTGTTCTGCAAAATAAACCAACCACATATGCACAAGAAGTTGATAAAGCAGTTCACCCCCTCCAGGGCTACGTCTGCTGGGTCCAAAGCCTCCAAATGGGCTTGTCCTTGTTTTTATTAAATGATCAAATTGAAAATACAGCTGAATAGAAGCATCTACAGGAGAAATAGATGGTAGAAATGGATTCAGAACACATGAATCCTTCAGGATTGACTATTGGATCACCTCCAATGGATACCTGCAACCCTGTACAGTCTTCCCAATACTGGCCCCTAGTGGCTCCTAAAACTTTCACGGCTCCAAAACGTATGCAGATGACCTCTGATGGCTGTAAGACCTGCACCAATGGCTTCAGAAGGTCGAAAATATCCAAAATCAAAAAAAAAATCGTCCAAAACCGACTTTCTGGGGCAAAGTTATGGCCATTTAATCCAGACTGCCAGTTTCCCTTAAAAAACTCAAGTTATTTTTAGTGGAGGCCAGTTAGGCCCGCCAAATATGGCGGGTCCGCCAAATTTGGCGCCACCACCAACTAATCCGCCAACTCACTGCTGTTACATTTAACGCCTGCCTCGGATTCCGTGCTGACCGTTGGCAGGCTGGCGGTTGGGTTAAGTCCACGGTTCTTGGACGTGGTCATATGGTATGGGGCTGGCCCCCTTTGTTTTCCCGCTCAAACGAAGTTTAAACCATATCAATAGTTTTCTCCGCCCATCCATCAACATACAAGGCTGTGGGCTAACGGTAAGACGTAAAGCTTGTGCCAGACAGGTCATGGGTTCAAACCTTACCCATGCCACCTGTAATTTTAATATGCGCCCATACACTTGATGACGTCACCCAGGGTCACGTGGCACCCTTCGTGCCTGCCACGTGGCAGCTTCTGATTGGCCCGTGGAAAGGAATATTCCCTGAAATATTCTAAGGAATATTCCTCGGAATATTCTTTTTTTAATTTTTTTTTTTAAAAATTCCAATTTTCTAATGTACTGGACAAAATATTCTTTTGATCATATCTTCTTCATACGGCGACCGTTTTCCGAACCGTTTGCGGCGCCGGAATCGTGAGGACGAGCACTTTCTGGTCGTTCAGCTTCAAACCAGTTCTGAGCACTTTGAATTTTGAGCATTTTTACAACACCTAGGACTTGAGCACCTGATCAATGGTGAAAGGATCTAGGGCCACCTTTGCAATTTTGAGAGCCATTTATAAAAATTTAGGCGATTCAGTGTTTTTTTCTAGGCTCACAGGTCTGTGTGCCGCGCGCTTTGCCCAGTGCACCGCGCGCCGGGTATGCGCCGCGCCAGTGCAATATTAACACTGTGGCTGGGCTCCCATGTTCCGCGCGCCCTGAGTGCACTGTGCCACCTTGTGTGTGCGCCGCACGCTATCAAATGACACTAATTTGCTTGGAACACCGAGGGTAGGTTCTTAGTGGATATTTCTAGGGGGTTTCCTTAGGATACAAGGTGGAATGGAGGTGAGAATGACGAGGAGTGAGGGGACAAGGGGTGGGGGAGCAAAACCTTGGTGGCGTCTTCACAAATTTGCAACCTCATTTATCATTTTTTGCTTTGATGATTATTTTCATGGATGGCCAATGTGCTTTGGATATCATTCAACATCTTAGAAACACCAAACCATTGACCAAATTGATAGAGAAGAGGTTTCATTCGAGCCTACCTCTTGCTTGCTAGCCTTCAACCGAGATATAAAACAAATTTGCAAGTGTTTTGAGCTCCCTGGTTGTGTGCGTCACATGCTAAGCCCAGTGCGTTGCGCGCCCTGAGTGCATCACGCCCTTGTGGATTTTGCACTGTGGGCTGGCTGCCAGTGCGTCGCGCCCTTTGTGTGCGCCGCGCTCCCTGGTGTGTGTGCCACGCCCTTTGGAAACTGGCTCTCCTTCACTCAAACCCTCATGAATTTGCTCTCTCACCTTTGTAATTTCTCTCCAAGCTTGCCAAAGCACAAATGGTTATTTTTTTGGGCAAAAAAAAGTATATATAGGCTTGGGAGAGTTGGGTTCGATTTTTTCTTCTTTGAAAACCCACTTTCTAATGTTTGAGTTTTGCACTTTTTTCATTGACTTTAAAACACTCTGCTTTTCATTTTTCTTTGAAATTTTGGCTCTCATGATGAAATTTTCGGCATTTCTTTGTGGGGACTGTGTGACTGGGAATTTTTCCATGAAAACCATGACTGCATCTGAAAAAGTCAACTGGCGATTTTTTGGAAAATTTTGTCATAGTTGACCTTGTTTGAATTTTCTTCAAAACAGAGTTTTAAAGAAGAGTCGATGTCCTTTCAGGTGATGATGAAGCTTTTGGAACCATAGCTATATAAGGTCTCCCTCTGGCCTGCATGGCTTGTTCTGGACATGTTTTTCAAAGACCACATTGATGATTTCGTAGACCCAAACATAAAATATGACTTTGTCCTGTAATATGCCCAGACCTTGACTATCATGAATTTCAGTGATAATGGACAAAGACCTAAGCCAGCAGGGGCCAGTGATGAGGGAAAACGACTAGCATGACTATCTCCATCAGATCATGACATGTCCCTAGTGGAATGCAACTGAGTGGATTGAGCGGGACACCTAAAATTGAAATGCACAAAGAGCTTTGATCTCTGACGGAGGGCTGACCAGACCGACTCTAACATTGGCTCCAATGGGGGATGGTAGCTCCTTGGAGGTGCCAAGAATAGCAGATCTCTGGAGGAGCTAGACAGTGCCTTTTGTCCATTGGGCTATGGAGTCATCACTTTGATAAACAGCACAGACTCTGACTTATTTATAAAACTGGAATAACCAAGAAATTGACTCAAACTTGACAATTGGAATAACTCAAAACTGACTTTACATACTGAAACAAAACTAAAATAAAAATGGTATTTACAATGACAGTGGAAGAAACGTTAATAGATCAACAATGATACCGCTTGAGCAGCCGACCATTGATCGGCCCTCCAAGACAGTCTTCTCCATTCATCTCCTTCAGAAGAAAGGCATTCTGCCCCCTATATGTTGTAATCTTGAAAGGAACTTTCCACAGATTTTCGAACTTTTCGTGCTTGCCTTTCTCTTCATTCCTTGCATCCCACTTCAACACCACATCATCCAACTAAAATTTATCCACTTTTGCTTTTCTCTCATAGATTTTCTTTATCTTCTACTGCAACTTGGATGTGTTTTCGAAAACTTCTTCTCTTGTTTGCTGCAAGTGGATCATTTGATTTAGCCTTCTCTGCATGGGATCTTCCTCACTGCCAGCCTCCTGAAGAAGTTTGACCATCGGGGCAGCAAGGGAAAAGGGAAATACTGTGTCCACTCCATAAACCAGCTCAAACGGTGACATACCAATAGACTTTTTCTGATTGATCTGGTCTGCCCAAAGCGCGTGGACCAACCTCTTGTTCTAGCTCTTCTTATTTATTTCCAGCAGCTTCTTGATGATGTTGACCAAAGATTTATTCGAAGATTCCGCCAATCCATTGCCTTGCGGATGATAGACAGTTGAATGACCCAAGATTATATGATATTTATGACAAAATTATACCATCCTTTTCGATTTGAACGTTGCTGCATTATCAGTGATTAACTTGTTTGGACAACCAAAGCGAGACAAGATGTTTTTTTTGAGAAATGAAATGATTACCATGTCCGTCGCTTGTCTGGTAGGGTCTACCTCAATCCATTTTGTGAAGTAGTCCGTCGCTGTAAGGATCCACCTATGCTATCCGGAAGAGGTGGGATAATTTCCCCAATGAAATCCAACCCCCACTGCTGGAATGGAGCGCTCACTTCACTAGGCTTAAGTGGCAAAGGCTGTAATTTCTGTTTCCTTCGAAAATTTGACACTTATGACAACGCTTTACCATCTTATGCACATCAGCAAACAAAGTAGGCTAGTAGTACCCTACTCTCAAAATTTTGTTCGCTGTTGATTTCCAAAAAAGATGTACACCACACTCTCCTCCGTGGAAATCCTCCATGACTTTCTTTGCCTCCTCTTCCACCATACAATTTAACAAAATGCCACCGCGATCTTTCCAATACAGTGCAGAATTCAAGATACAAAACTTGGCAGCCTTCAATTTGAGTGTTCTTGCTTTGTTTCTAGCCATGTCGGGCGGTGGTGATAGATTTTTTAGCACATATATTATATCAGAATACCATGGGGACAAAGCAAACATTTCGGATACCTGAATTGAAGTTCCTTCCTCATTATCCTCTGACATGGCAGCGATCAGATTTATGTCCAATGATGCAAGTTTGATTCAGCCATTAGCTTCGCAAACCCCTGTCCTTTGACCAGCTTTGTAGGCTTTATCTCCACATCATATTCTAGCAAGGCTGTGATCCCTTTGCCTCTTCTCCCTTCCGGATCGGTCTGCACTAAAACATATTTTACAACAGTATTAGGAACATAGGCCAGAATGTGAGAATGTAGGATATATACCCAGAAATCCTTCAATGCCTTCACCAATGTCAGGGCTTGCTTCTCAATAATGTTGTACTTCAAAGCTGCATCCCTTATAGCCCTGCTAAAGAATGCAATGGGTCTTTCATGATCATCCCTCTTCTGCAATAATACCACTGCCATAGTGTGCTCAGAAGCAAATGAAACAATATGAAATCTTGAGTGTAGTCCAGGCTGACTAGAACTGGAGCTGAAGAAAGGGACAATTTGACCAAGTTGAAAGATTTTACCACCTCATCTGTCCATTTCACCTGGTTTTCCTTCTTAAGCATATTGGTCATTTCTTTCAAGTGTTCCGCAAGATTAGGCACAAAGTGACGCAGAAAATTCATCTTACCATTGAATGACTGTATCTCCTTTTTTTTCCCGGGCAGATCGATTTGTTGAATTGCTTGCACACGTGCTGGGTCTATGCGGATGCCATCTTTTGAAATGATATGCCCAAGTAATGTGCCTTCCTCCATGGCGAACAAGCTCTTTTTAGGATTCAACGATAGACCATATTTCTTGCACTTTTGAAAGACGATTTTTAGGTGATGCATGTGCTCTTCATCAGATTTTGAAAACACCGTCAAGTCATCCAAGTACACCACCAAAAACACATCCTTCTCATTTGCAAACGCCAATTCCATTGCACACTGAAATGTGGCACTTGCATTCTTTAAACCAAATGGAATTTTGGCATAGTGAAAGGTTCCCCATGGAGTGGTGAATGCCGTTTTGTCTCTATCATCTTCATGGACTAAAATTTGGTTATATCCGGAATAACCATCAAGCAGCGACATACGAGATGCCCCCACTACTCACTGAAGTATATGGTCCATCTTGGGTAGCGGATAGTTGTCCTTCAATGAGACCTTATTTAGATTTCTGAAATAAATGCATAGCCGGATCTCACTGGTATTCTTTCGTACAAGCACTAAGTTAGATATCTAATCTAAAAATCTGATAGGCACAATGATACCTGACTTGTACAACCTATTTACCTCTTTTTCGATGGATGGCAGCAACTTTGGATTGATCCTTCTCAGCTTTTGTCTAAATGGTTTTTGATTGGGCTTGATAGGTATTGTGTGCTGAATAATATTCGTATCATAAGTCTTTAAATCAGAATAATCCCAAGTGAATACATCTGCAAATGAAGCCATCAAACTGATATATTTGTCCTTGATCTTTGGCAGTAATGTTTTGGACAATTTTACCAATTTTGGATTTGCAGCTGTACCAATGTTGACTTCTTCCACACCTTTCTCTGTCAGCTGCAATGTTGGCTTGCGGGCTACATCATCCTGATCGAAAAGTTCCTCTAGGGGTATCAAGCCTTTAGGAATGATGTTATTCTTCAGCTGCAATATGTCCATTTGATTGATCTGCACTTCTTCTGTACCATTCCCTTTGTTCTCATCGTTTTCCACATCGATTAAGGTTTCTTTGAACTTTCCTTTGTTGAGCAGAAAATCCTTAATCTCCTCATCATCTTGGAACACTTGCCAATGTCGCTGATTGTCTGGAATGGTTGGACGGTGCTTGACATGGATTTCAAATTTATTGCTGGAGTTCATGGGGATCTTCAAGCTGCTCGTTGCCTTGGCAAGAGCATCAACAATACTATTTTGTATTTGTGGCACACATGTCAAGGTGTATTCGGAAAATAGCTTCAAGATGTCCAAAACTGCATTACGATAGGCCACATCCTAGGATGTTTTGCTTGATACTCACCTCTGACCTGTTTTATCACCAACTCGGAGTTGCCATATACTGAAATCCTCTTTTCATTCAGCTTTCTAAGAATCTTCAGGCCAACAATCAGAGCTTCATATTCAGCTTCATTATTTGAACATTCAAAGGCTAGCTTGTAAGAGCAAACTCTCACGCTGCTAGGCACTTTGTTTGGGGTGGAGAAAGGACTGCGTACCCAAATACCAATACCGGCGCCATCATTCCCTACTGCTCCATCAAAATCCATGATCCACAAGCCTTCTTCGTCTTCTTGCAAGTGCTGAAAATCTATTTGTTGTCCATTGTTTGCTTGTTGTCCATCATTTTCAGCTGATTGCCCAATCTTTTGTTGCTTTTCTTGTCCTTCTTTCTTCAAGCTTTCTCTAAAATTTTCTATTATCTCTTGAATGTCGTCTTCTTCTACTATCTATCTCATTTAAACTATCTGAAAACAAAACAAAAGACTCTAAATCTGTATGTACATAGTTTATAGGATGATTTATCGGTTTCTCCTTGCTTGTGATCATATATTTCATCTTTTGTTCTCGGTATAACTTCCTCATTTGTCCAAACACAGGGATTGTTGCATAGGAGAAATCCAGCTATAGTGTACCTTTCAATTTTACTACCCAAGACCTGGAAAGAAGCATGCCAAACCTTGGAGGAATGTATGCTACCACTACATCCATTAGAACGTTTTTCATAGGAAACTAATCTAAACTCACAACTAAGTCTTTGATGAGCCCTATGCACCTTACTCTACTGGAATCGAATGAATAAAGATCATGATATTGGCGGGTGATGTCGAGACCAAGATTATCCATGATAGCATTGGGCATGAGATTGTGAGAGGCTCCGGAATCGAACATTGCATTGTGTAGCACAAAGTCATGCAATCGTAAACTGATATAGAAGGGTGGCACATCACTCTCAGGAGACTCACCATTCGTCGCTAGCCCAAAAATCATTTCAGGCTGATCATCTTCCACATTTACCATGTCGGACATTGGGTCCAAATTCAACATTTTAGAAATCTGTCCTCTATAACCGCTGTTCTTCATGATTTCAGTCAAAGGGATGGATACCTTTAGCTTAGAAATCTCATTCTCTAGGCTGAAAGCGGGAGTTCTTTCTACCTCTTTGACTGGGATCTCTTTCCTTTCCTTCTCTTTTGATGTGGCTGGTTGCTGTGATTGTTCTACTAACTTTGATTTGCTGCTCTCCGGAACAACCGCCTCCTTTCCCTTTCTTTGTGTAGCTGATGGATCATTCTTTGTTGTTTCCCCCTCCTTTTTCTGAATTGGTTTGGCTGGTACATCTCTGTTTCTAAGGGAATATCGCTGCTATTGTGCAGACAAATCATTCATATACCTCTTTTGATGTTCTTCTGACTCTTCTTCCAACACGGTTTCGTTCGCTAGAATAAAATCAGTGTCTTGGTGTGTAGCTGAATTTACTGCACATTCTTCCTCTTCGGTGATGTAAGTAGGCAGCTCATCTGGAGTGAAGAAATGGTTTTCCTCGCCTATTACATTCCCATCCTCATCTGACTTTGGTCCATGCACAAAATTTTGCTGCAAAGTTGTTTGTACCGGCTGTTGTGTTGTTTGCTCTTGAGTTCGCTGATCTCTTTGTCTTATCCTATATTGTGGCTACTGTTGGCCACAAAATTTAGAATTCCTAACTTGTGGCTCTGGCTTGTCAAGTTTTACTCTCTCAAGAATCTGTTCTACCTTTTTGAGTAGCTGATCCATTGAAGAAGATTCTTCTTTCACAGTGGTTTTCTTCTCTGCTTTCACTCTTGCTCTTTTGGACAGCAGATTTTCCTCAACGCTGACCGTAATTTTCTGCATGTCTTCCATTGTAGCCGGTTCTCTCTCTCTTAATTGGTACGCCATGTCAGCATCAAAACCATCTGGAAACTTCATCATTGCTAGTCCCAAAAGTGGCTTTAGATGGTTTGGGATTTCGTTGTAGACTGCATTAAATCTAACACAATAATCTTGTACCGACTCACCGGCATTCCGCTTGATTTGTTCATACTCGGCTAGAATTTGAAGGGGATTCTTTTTCACTTCCCACCGGTTCAAAAATTGTCTTTTTAGCTCAACCAAGGTAGTGATACTTGCAGCTGTCAAACCTTTAAACCATTTCCTCACATCACCTGCAAATGTTTGTACAAAGAGCCTCATTGCCACATTCTCCGCATTGATCTCATGAAGTTCATACAAAATTGCCATTTTATCCACATGTTGCTGAGCTATAATACTGTTAGGAGTGCCATCAAAAAATGAGATTTTACTTTGATAATCATTTGGCATGTCATCTAGGACTTGGGGCAGAACAAGAGGAGAAAAACAGGCAGCCATCATTCTTGGTGGATTTGGCCTTGGAGGTGTTGGAGGAGTGTGCACAGTTTGCAAGGGGCTTGCACTTGAAGTTTGGGGTTGTGCGGCAATGTAGTTATCGATTAATCTATTAGCTCTTTCTGTCTCAAGGTATACAAGAAATTGTGGATTGGGGATGGTGTAATCAACCGCCCTTTCAGATTTATACTCAAACAAAGATATATCAAATCGTTCGTAAAACTCAAGTTCTTCAAGATACTCAAAAATGTCGGGACATGAATGGGATTTGAACACGGGGGTTATGGTGCTTTCTTAACGAAGGAGTCTCGGGATCAAATTTGGATTTTCGTAAAGGTGAGGAGGGTCTAGGTCTGGATTTGCTCTGGTATATCGTCTCGAAGCCAGCGTGCTATTGGGATAAATTACGGGACACAACCAGCTTACTCAGCTTTTCCAATCCTAAGCTCATTATCCGAAAGCCTAGAATTTTTATGAAACAAGGGGATTTGATTTTCAACTCATCCCTAGCGGAGTCGCCACTATGTTAGCACCTAAATCTGCCTTAGGCTGAAGGAAGGCAAAAATTAGGGTAACCACAAACCACGCTCAGTCTGGTAGCTAGCCCTACCAGAGCAGGAGAGGGCTCTCTCCGAGTCACGCTCAGTGAATATATGATCGAAAATGGTCTGAGATGACTTAAAATACACTGTTTACCTTAGGCTAGTAAGTGGATAGGGATTTTGGAAAATATTTTATGAAGTGACCGAGCTTCTGGGATGTATATGGGATTGGCGCTCAGCAAAGAACAGAGAATTGAAAATGAAGGCACAGATTATTCCGTGAGGCAAGGTAGGTGGAAAGAGCAGCAATTTCGGCTTAAGGTGACGCGGAATGGAAAGATTTCTGAAGAGAGTGAAAAGGGCATGGTTGCATGAATCCTTTTCAACAGAAGAGTAACACTGCACATGAAATTTTCCCATAGGCAGAGCAATATAAATTGAATTCTACCTAATCTCACTTAGAAAATTTCACTGAAATGAAACATCAAATGAATTGTGAAACATAACAAGATACATATGGAACATAAGAACACATTTTCTACACTCACAACCACAAGAATCTCATGAAACGGAGCCGCTGTCTTTCATTAATTCTCTATAAAAAATACACAGTGCAGAAACAAAGTTTCTTTCCCACAGTCTCCCAGAAGTTACAAGTCAGCCAACCCTTTGCAAATAACTTGCATATAATATATAGAATGTGTGGAGAAGAGATGGAATGCCCAGGGGTTGGGAAGTTACTCAAATCATTTCGAAATGGAGATGGAGAGCCAACCATCAGCTACAGGTGCAGCGTTCTCAAGCATGACATTTGGCTGGGGTGACCCTTTGCATTCCTTTGCCACTTGGATAGATGCCCATCTGGAGAGAAAAATCTTTAAATGCCGCCTTTGGTGCCAAAAAACCGAAGTGTAGATGATCGGGCCCACTTGGAGAAGTCGCGACCCGAAATTTCGTGAAACGGGAGAAAATTGGCAGTTTTTTCCCCTATGCGCCGCGCCAAATTCTCTGTGCGTCGTGCCACTTTGAAGCCTATTTTTGGAAACTTGCAGGTGTCCAAAATGTGCCCAAGTGGGCTTGTTGGAAATCCTGTCCTGTCTACTTTCTAACCCCACTAGAATTTTCCAATTTGGTGCTCATTTGCCCCTCCAAATCTTCATTCTCCCAAGACTGCTTTCTGTGTGTCAAAAAAGTGGCAGAGAGGCCATTTTTGAGTGTTTTTTGACCTTCAGGAGACCCAAAACTTGTCAAAATTTCTTGCCCGGATACCAGTAGTAGTATTTTTCGATTCTGAATCCAAATATACAAGTCGTTCCTCGATTAGAGTCCTAGATTTTTAGCAGGGAGGAATTTCCTGTTTTGTGCCCAAAAAATTTGCCTGTGACGAAAATTTTGCCAAATTTTTTGAAAGTTGGGCTGGAGGTTCCCTAAGAAGTGCTATGCTATGCCAAGGAAGCCTCAGCCAATATTCGAAGCTGATCTTGCTCCTTTGCCTCCTTTGCCTCCTTTGCCTCTTTTGTCGCTTTGCTCAATTTTGCCTTTAGGCTCCTGATTCTTGCTTTGGAACTCATGTTTCGGGCCTGGTAGTGATGAGTCATGTGCCTCAGCATGTCTTTCTCCCTGTTTGCTTTATCCAACCACTGCTCTAAGTGAACGTTCACTTTCTCTAGCACATACTCCCGGTCTTCGTCTCTTTGCTCCATAGGTCTGCCTTGTGCTGCCAGGATGTGTTGCCGATTTTCCTTGATCGTTTGCAACTCTATCTCAGCTAGGCGATCCTCAAGTTTCTTGTTACTCTGCTCCAGATACTTCACGCTCCACTTGGCCCTATCCAAGTCCAGGGATAGGTTCTCAATCACATAGTTTTTCTCCTGAATGATCTCTCCCAGCTCAGCATTTGTAGGTTCTGCATCTCTCTCATCATCCTAGAGGAGAACAAACTCGGTCTCTTGCTCACCTGATGGCCCTTCCTCCTACACTGGCTCCTTGCCCTTACCCTACTCCTGTGATGTTGATGGCGGAAGCGAGGCCCCTTCCACCCCAGGTGGAGATAACACTCGCTTTGTTGTTGTAAACAACGGTCTACTACCCTTCTGGTATGTGATGTATACTGGCATGGTGGTAGTCTCATGGTGCTTGAACTGATGTGAAGGACTTCCCATCTCAGGTTCAAACTAATGTGAAGGACCTTCTAGCTCATGCTCAAACCGATGCGAAGGACCTCCCACCTCACGTTCTGCCTCTGATATCACCGGTGGAGCGCTGAAGAAATCACGAGAGATGAAGTCCTCCCAAGAATTACCCTGTAATCCCAACTGATGGTCCACCAAAATCCGGATGAGAGCAAAATGATAGACATTGTTTAGCTGTTGTCGTGGGGTCTTGCGCTGCATGAAGTTTTTCATCTTCACAATGTTGTTGCATATTAAAAATGGGAGGCTCATCATCCGCACCCTGGTGAAGTACATGAGCAAGAAGATGTGATAGGCATAAAGGCGAGAAAACCTCCCCTCGCAACTGAAATACTTCATGATCAATCTCATGAGTGGGGCATACTCATCCCTCAAAAATCTGAATGGAAAAACTCTGGTGAGCTGGCTCAAGCAGTTGTTCTTGATGTAAGGCTCATATTGATGCCTCTCCACCTTCTTCTTCTTATGCCATTGCTCCCCAGTGTTTGGTATTCTTGTTGCCACTAATATGGTTTCCGGTGTCAATGTGAAAGTGACCCCAGCCAGGACAGATTGGCCTCCCTGTAGATGAAGTTCAAAAAGGCGGGCCAACTCATGATGGACTTTGACATTCGACACCCTTTGACAAAATTCATAACATGTCAAGTGCTGAAAACAAGACATGGCAAGTGGGCATGCCTGCAGCTCAGTGAGGGTGCTTGGCTCATCTCTAAGATGTTTGTCGCTCTGGTGATGTCTCCTATGGGCCCTTTCTCCTGAATATGTGTCGCTGTGGGTCCCCTCCTCATACTCCGATAAATTTTCTGATGCCACTACTGCTACTTGTACCCTGAGTTTTATGTTGTCCTCCAAATCCAATGAAACTGATAGATGCTCTGAAAATCTG
The DNA here is from genome assembly GCA_031772625.1 of Pinus tabuliformis. NCBI lineage: Eukaryota > Viridiplantae > Streptophyta > Pinopsida > Pinales > Pinaceae > Pinus > Pinus tabuliformis. The sequence goes on along the minus strand of CM062807.1, from coordinate 40,220,344 downwards.
TCACCAAGGGGACAATAAAATATGGGAGTGTTAGGAGGGGAATGATGAAAAGGGGAATAGGGGTTTAAAGGAGAAATTTATCAGGGATTTGGGAGTGTTTGGGGTATGGTTTTGATGGGGTAGGGTTTGGGATATTTTGAGCTATAGGAATAAAGGGGACGAATGGATATGATTACAATGTAGCTAGGGTAACTATTAGGGGAAACTGCTCCAGGGGAATTAGCTGATAGAGGTAGGGTAGGAGCATATTTTAGCAATCATGTTACTGTAGCAAAACCCTAGCTTTTTGCCCTTCTTTGTGTCATTTTTGGGTTTACTTAATAAAAATTTTTCCTTTGATTTCATGGTCACGAAAATCATATTTTTCTTTGAGTTAAGGATCAATGGTGAAAGGATTTAGGGCCACCTTTGCAATTTTGAGAGCCATTTATAAAAATTTTGGCGATTCGGTGTTTTTTCTAGGCTCATAGGTCTATGCACCGTGCTCTTTGCCCAGTGCGCCACGCGCCGGGTATGCGCCACGCCAATGCAATATTAACACTGTGGTCGGGCTCCCAGTGCGCCGCGCCACCTTGTGTGTGCGCCGCGCACTGTCAAATGACACTAATTTGCTTGGAACACCGGGGGTAGGGTCTTAGTGGAGATTTCTAGGGGGTTTCCTTAGGAGACAAGGTGGAATGGAGGTGAGAATGACGAGGAGTGAGGGGACAAGGGGGGGGGGGCAAAACCTTGGTGGTGGCTTCACAAATTTGCAACCCCGTTTATCATTTTTGCTTTGATGATTATTTTCATGGATGGCCAATGTGCTTTGGATATCATTCAACATCTTAGAAACACCAAACCATTGACCAAATTGACAGAGAAGAGGTTTCATTCGAGCCTACCTCTTGCTTGCTAGCCTTCAACTGGGATATAAAACAAATTTGCAAGTGTTTTGAGCTCCCTGGCTGTGTGTGTCGCGTGCCAAGCCCAGTGCACCGCGCGCCCTGAGTGCGTCACGCCCTTGTTGATTTTGCACTGTGGGCTGGCTGCCAGTGCATCACGCCCTCTGTGTGCGCCGCGCTCCCTGGTGTGTGTGCCGCGCCCTTTGGAAACCGGCTCTCCTTCACTCAAACCCTCATGAATTTTCTCTCTCACCTTTGTAATTTCTCTCCAAGCTTGCCAAAGCACAAATGGTTTTTGTTTTGGGAAAAAACAAGTATATATAGGCTTGGGAGAGTTGGGTTCGATTTTTTCTTCTTTGAAAACCCACTTTCTAATGTTTGAGTTTTGCACTTTTTTCATTGACTTTAAAACACTCTGCTTTTCATTTTTTCTTTGAAATTTTGGCTCTCATGATGAAATTTTCGGCATTTCTTTGTGGGGACTGTGTGACTTGGCATTTGTCCATGAAAACCATGACTGCATCTGAAAAATTCAACTGGCGATTTTTTGGAAAATTTTGTCATAGTTGACCTTGTTTAAATTTTCTTCAAAACAGAGTTTTGAAGAAGAGTCGATGTCCTTTCAGGTGATGATGAAGCTTTAGGAACCATAGCTGTATAAGGTCTCCCTCTGGCCTGCATGGCTTGTTTTGGACATGTTTTGGACATTTTTTTCAAAGACCACATTGATGATTTCCTAGACCCAAACATAAAAGATGACTTTGTCCTGCAATATGCCCAAACCTTGACTATCATGAATTTCAGTGATAATGGTCAAAGACCTGAGCCAGCAGGGGCCAGAGATGAGGGAAAACGACTAGCATGACTATCTCCGTCAGATCATGACATGTCCCTAGTGGAATGCAGTTGAGTGGATGGAGCGGGACACCTAAAATTGAAATGCACAAAGAGCTTTGATCTCTGATGGAGGGCTGACTAGACCGACTCTAACACTTGCATCAACAGAGCAATTTACTTATACATTATTTAATTCTAATATGTACATGGATGTAGGGGACAACCATGAGAATATTTGATTCTTATGATGTCTCTACTCATTACAAAAACATTGGCAAAAGATAGGTGGTGAGGAAATTGTTAAGTTACTAGCCACCTTAATCTAGCATAAGTTGGTCAAAACTATTGTGGTTGAATCTCTCTTATTGAACATTTCTAAACATTCTACTGACTCTTCCCCTATTATGTGGTGGCATGTTATCAACTTCTCCTTTTTCTTCAATTGGTAGTGATAGTTAGTTAGTGGTTGAATGATATCGATGCATTCATGCTACAATAAGTGTTTTCAGAAACCGATGCACAGAGGTGTTACAGAAACTATTATCGGAGGTGTTACAACCATGCAAAATGGGTGTTACAACAAATACCCTTAACTAGAAATAAATTAGAGGTGTTTTAGTAACTACTATCAAAGGTGCCACAACCACATGGAAGAGGAGTTGCAACTACTACTACAAACAACCTAAGGTGTTGTAGAGTGTTGTAGTAATGTGCATGTGTTGAATCAACTGAATACTTTTATAGCCTTTTCAAATGCCTCCAATGATAGCTAGACATGCTTTGTTTGGAGAATTCCTCACAATTTCTTGTTAGTTAGCATTAAAAGGTCAATTTCTTCCATAACATACTAATACAAGACTTTAAATGACATAATCAGGGGGAACGCTATACCATTGGAAAAGATGTATCATTGTGAGAAAATCAGGTTGTGAGATGACATGAAGGTGAGAAAAAATATGGTCAAAATCTAGTGAACGGGTGCAGAAAGTAGGTCATTTTAGACACCCATCATCTCGCCCAAGCCAAAAGTTTTTCATCTCCCCATGTGACTAGATAGTCACTTAGAGTAAGAGTGACACCCATGGATATTGTTGATGTGTTATTCAACCTCCCCTATGTCATGGGTGATGAAATAACCCATTATTCTCTCAATTTCCCTCCACTAGGATGCCTTCTCTTTCTTAGTCATGTTATGATCACCTTGATATGTTGGGGTTGGTAACCAAATCACGGGGTAGAGTAATTTAGGCTTATCTATTCATTCCCACAACTCTCCATGCACATAATATACCAATGCACTATTTCTAAGGCCACTACAAGGTTGTTGGAATTAAAAGGATCTCTGATGCATATCTTCTATGGTTTATTTCCACCTATGATTACATCCCTCCACAACTATTTTGGAAATACCTCTATATATGTCCTATAGTGATCAATAGCTTATCACCTATTGTGATCCATGAAATATACATGTTAATGGGAGTTAACCCAATTAAGGTGTGTGATAAGAATAACATTGGATCTTCAGTTCTCTCCCCTAACCCACAAGTTACAACTTTAGTTGTTCTCAACTACCCAGTGATCAGTTATCTAGTCAACATGATTGTTCAAGTATGATACAAAGGCCCTCAATTGGACATTTCCCACAAAATGGTTAGGGTTTCATTCAATATCGTGATGCAACAAAATATTATTATTATACAATTCGCACAACAATTTATTTTCTTCATTAGTTCTCTCATATTGTGCCTACAAGAAGGTGTTGGATAAGTTATCTTATAGGGTTTTACCAATTATTAGTTCTTTCCTTTGAAACATAATATACTTCTTTTACAAATAAATCTTTTAGACAGGAGATGGTTCCCTATTAGTGAGTGAAAACTCCAATGATAAGCCAAGTTTTATCTTCTCAATTTCCAATTTATCCACCTATCTATGTAACTTGGATGATTTATCTACTTCTTATTTCATTTGTTTCTTCCATTGGTCCCACTTATCCCTGTGGGCCTCTAGGTGATTTTCTCACTTCTCACAAAGGATTTTGATAGACTAGCTATGTTTTCCTATTGGTAACATCCCCTCTTTATAGGCTTCCATCATAGTCTTCCATTTATCTTCCTGATATTTTCCCTAGATATCATGCACATCAATTTGGATTTATTTTTCCTCTATCAAGTTTGTTTCTATTTAACTGACTACACTTTTAAACTCATGCTTGTCCTCCTTTGTACGAATTCCCTACTCTTGGATAGAGGTCTCCTCTATTTTCACACCAAACTCATGATTTTATTTTTTCCATGCATATCATTACTTGAGTAAGGTAATAATTTCCCCTACAATATTGGCTAGCCTTCACTCTAACATTTAATGCCCAAACTTAGTGGTATAGGTCTGTCTTTTCCTTATCCAATATTTTATTCTTTCTAAAATAGAGTGAATATAAAGGATTGAGGAAATGTGTACTCATGGATTTCTTCCTCTTCTTAGTCTTGTTGGTATTCTCTTGAATCTTCATAGTGGCACTGGGTTCTTAAATCATTGTGGCTATTTCTTCTTCATGTATTTCAACCTTATTACCAACTATTTGTCCCTCTTGGGAAGCCTTTTTCCTTGCTAGTTCTAGTGTTGTAACAGGATCTTCCTGCATAGCTACCCTTGTTGTTTCTTATGTCACTACAAGGTTTTCCTCTATCTCTACCCTAATTGGTTCTTTTGCTGCAACATGGTTTTCCTCTTTGTCCTCTTCCACATCCTCCTCTACTAGTTCTTGCGTTGTAGCAAGGATCTCTTTTATCTCCACACTTGCTAGTTCTTATGTTGTAATATCGATCTCCTTATTCTCCTCCCCTATTTGTTCTTGTGTTTTAGTAGAGGTTATCTCCATTTCCACAATGAGGTTTTATTCCACATCCTTCCCTATTGGGTCTTATGTTTTAGTAGATATATCCTCCACAACCATGTTAGGGTCCCTTTATGAATATCTTGTTCAATTTTTTTGGTACTGGTCACATAGGAGGGAATATTGATCCCTCACCTTTTTATACCCATAAGCCTCATGGTTAGAATTCACATTCCAATAATTTAAAGAGCAATGTCTTGATCCTTTTCCTATGGTAGGATTGTCCCCTCCCTTGGTCATTGTGACCCTGTCTCAACTTCCACCTTAGCCTCCAATTTTTCTACAACCTCTATCATGAGTGGTGTGACCTTTTCCTTTGCCATGGGTGTTGTATCCTCTATGTGTTAAAATCAAGAAAATGCAGTCAAATTACATTTTTGATGGCTCATATGAGAAGATAATAATTTTAATAGATTCCTTTTTTCGAGAGGACCAAAATCAACCTAAAGATCACCTCATTTGCATAAGCAGAAGTTGGTTTTTGAATTTATGTTCCCACTCGTGTATATTGGATCAGGTCAGCCCTATGCATATGTACAATTGGACAAGCTGGCCTAAACATCAAGTAGATCCTCATGGAAGCCTATAAATAGAATATACCTCAAGCTCATTTGGACACATTAATCAAGCCATCTTCTCTTCTCTTCTATTGTCTTGGTTCACATACGTCTGACGGAGGAAGTTTGCATAAGGGTCTAAAACTACAGGGTTGAAGCTCACACGGTTCTAGGGTTTCTATTTCTTGGCCATTGGCTCATAACTAAGGATTATCGGCCCCATACACACACATAGTGGTCAAGTGTGCGTCTGGGAAGTCTTAGAAGCTCGTACATAAGCCTGAAGGGAGCGTCTAGGGTTCCTGAAGAAGGTTGGGTAGTTTGGTCCCCGAACGCATGCATAGAGTGGTAAAGGGTGCATCTGGGAAGTCTCAGATGTTTGCATAGAAGGTTTAAGGGAGCATCAATAGTTTTTGAAGTATATCGGACAATGTTGGTCCCCATATGCTCACAGATTTCCGTCAGGGGTGCAATAGGTAAGTCCCAGTCATTCGCACAGTAGCAGGAAGGGAGCAACTGGGGGTTTGGAGAAGTTTTGTGTGTGTTTGTCCCTAGTCACTTGCATGCAGTATTATAGGGAGCATCCGAGTCAGACATAATCACTCACTCTCAGTGATTAAGGTAGCGACCTAGAATTTTCAATCACTCACAGTCTGCCTTGCTGGGAGCGTCCAAGGTTTTGATCTAGGGATTGAAAGTTGCCTTCAATGGGCTTCAGTAGTCTGATGGATAAAGCATTTCTCTCTAATGTTCTGTTGTTCTATAGTCTGATTTTGTTTTGTAAATATTTGCTGGAATTTTATGTATAAGGCTCATTATACTCTCTCCTTAAACATTTTATGACGATCTAAGAAGAAGAATTTGCAAGGTTTTTCCACATAGTGGGTTTTTCCCAAGTCTCAAACCAATCATGATGTCTCTATGTGTGCATTATTTTCTTCTATTGTTCATTTATGTTCCGTTGCATTGATGATAATAAGGTTTTTCTATTTACATAGTTACATATGTTGACGAATATGATGTAAAGCTGAATGATGTAATGATGATATGGGGTGAACTTAATGTGTTAATGAATAAAGTGAACTTAATGTGTTAATGAATAAATGCAATTATCTAAGAAAAGAACAATATATCCCTAAGAAAAATTAACATGTAATCAAAGGTGGGCTAAAGAAAAGTCATGGAGATCACCCTGATGATGACACATTTGATGGAAGCAAGAAGAGGATGGTAGAGACATAAAATAATTCTATGGTTTGAAGAAAACTGTAGTAACTTGGTTATTAGGGTTAGGGTTTGAGAGAAACCCTGGTTTATGGAAATGATATGAGATATGAAACCTAGTATGGTCAATGTGAATATGCTCAAGAACTTATGAAAGATTTGATGAAGCCCTAGATGGGATAATCCTTAGTAGTCTTGGATGGTGATTAAAGGTAACATTTTTATGTGGACTATGGATGGTAATGGTTGGTTCAAGAGGGAGAGTATCACCTCTCATTGAAGATAAGTATTTCTTGACTTATGATGCCTCTTACTTTTGTTTAGACTTATGGATCTGATTATTATGTTTATTGGTTATACTTCTTGCATATGTATTTGAGTATATGGATGTTTCTAACCTCCTTGATGATATGTGATGAGTGGATCCTTCTTGAGGATCATTCTAATTGCAGGAAGGATGGCTAGAGATGGAAAAGGTAAAGAATAACTATATGAAAAGATGAGAAAGTGCTACAAGTTTCCTATGTCTAATGAGAAGGTGCACTGATATTTGAATACTACAAGGTATTGTTTCAATGTTATGTTTCAGCTATTAAGCCCCTAAGGTATGATGAGAATGTCTCCTTCTCAAATGGTTAATGCATATGAAAGTAACTTGGATTTATGTTTCCTATGATGAAATGGTGCACCTCATGTTGAACATTTTGATCTTATTGAATTCTATGAGTATACCTAATGTTGATGACATGCTTGATGTTTGGCTAACATCTATCTGTTGGATATCTTGATCCTATAAAGAAGGCTAGCACCTTGACTCTAATAAATGACACTTTTGAAATTTTTCATTCATAAGACATGACGAATCTCATATATAAGGTTACCTCATTGATTTCTATATACAATGGTATTGATAATGCTTGTGATGAGCATGATGAATGTATGAAAAGGGTTGGTACTCTTGATGTTTTGGTAAATTTGAATTGAATGACATGTCATGATCCTATTGTACATGATAAGCATGGTAACCATGATGATAAAAGTATAACTATGAGATTGACATTCTAGATCCTTCATTAACCGTGGTTATGTTTTGATTAGTAACTATGGAATACGGTAAAACTAAATGCCCTAACTTGATGGATTGACTTGATAAAGTGATATTGTGTGCATGATTTTTGAAGTGTGATGTCACACCTGTTGGTTGCCCTTGTAATGTGAGTCTAACCATTGATGAAAGATTGGTGTCATGATGTGATGATGTAGTAGCTAAGGTGAGCGTGTTAGGACCATGATGGGTATATGTTTGACTTTATGGTCTAATAGATCTTTTGATGCATTTTAGACAGCTTGATGGCATGAATGAAGATGACTGAAGTGGATTCCCATTCATATCCATTCTCCTACTATAATTTGCATTACATGTATATGATGTACTATTGAAATATGGTTTATGGGGATGAATGGATAGATATCTAACATTGATGAATTGTAGCAAAGTTATGATCCGTGGAAAGAGAATTTCCCCTTACTCTAAGCCTTAGTCACATGGAAGAAGCCTTATAGGTTCAATTGTGTCCTCCTAGTCACATGGATACAAGCCCATGGATGCGTCCAACGCCCTGAGATAATTTTTGCACTAATTCAACCACAGTCACTCACATAACATTTTTGAGAGTGAAACTGTGGGTCCCAGACACACAGAGGAAGGCCTATCAGTGCAACTATGCCTACGGAACACTAAAAAATGAAGTTGTGTGCATGAAATTAGATGTTCACCTGGAGTATGTCATTACTACAAATATATTGCAAATAACAGAAAGATCTAAGCAGGAAAAGCTTGAATGTTTTCTATAATATGAATATGTAGATCGAACTTGTGTTTGCAGGTGACCGATACATACATATAAACATGTCATCATGTTTGAAGTTTGTGCTATAAGAGTTTTACATGATTTGGTAAATTGATATAGATGAGAATTGTTTGGAGTCTAGCCATGATGCTCGATAATGAATTACATCTTTGACTTGATGATTGAGATATGTTTTGGACTATAGATCTCTCTATGATAGAAAATTTAGATCTGACCTAATGACTAATGATTTTATTTTACGATTTTTTGTTTTCCCTTATGTTAATGCTATGTGAGCATAGTGACTATTGATCAGTGGTTGTCATTGATGTCAACCCAAGCAGCACCAGGGGCTACCCTGATCTTGCATGAACATTTTTACTTTACAACTCATCCTCTTTTGAGTCAAGGATCTTCTAGAGAGATTCTACTCGTCGATATGTTTCCGTTGATATATGGCACACCATGTAATTCTTCATGGTTTGAGAGATATTCATGTTTGAAGTTAGTAACCCCAGTTAGTGGGCTAAACCCTATGGGGTTGTGGCATGACACTCGTAATTGGTTGTGTTCATTGACTAGTCAATAATTAATCATGTTTTTTTTTTCTACTAAAATCCCTCCAACATTCACTTGTTGATGACCCTCTCAACTCAGGACATTCATATAAATAATGACCCACATATCCTCCTCTAGTAGGGATTTTGTGGCTCCAAACAGGTCATCATGGAATTTTTGCTATAACCTTTTTTCTGCGAAGATTTAGAAGCTGAACTTAAAACCCATTTGATCTAAAATCATGATGAACCTCGTGACCGAATTTAAGATCTTGGTTTGCTATATTTTCGAGATATGATCTGAGGAAGTTAGGGTTTTTGCAAGCTCTTGAATTCCATGTCAAACAGGTGACGTTGGGAAAAGCGTCATAACTTTCTCTCTAAAAATTGGATTAAAATTTTGTAAATGGTCAAAGAAATAGGATGGACTATAGTTTTTTAGTAACGTTTTCAGGGTCGAAGGTCGCAACAGTGACACGTGGCACTTCGTACAATTTCTCTCTACTGAACCAATCTATAATCAGGTCATCGTGGGAGATTGAGCATAAACCTTTCTTGAAGAATCCAATATTTATCGTACCTATGAGGTTAGAAAGAGGAATTAGAGGGCTACCACAGGACGAAATTTCATACCCTAGAGATCCAAAATTACATAGATACAAAAGATTCATTATCGAGCTACTAGAAGGAAAGAAAAAGCATGCATTCAAGGATCACTGCAGTAAGGACCACACATCAACAGTCAAGGGTAAGTCTCCTATAGCAAGGTATGTATGATTAGTGTTTACATTTGAAATATGAGTATAATATCTGACATATGTTTTTGCAGGACAACATAAGTACATAGAGGGTCTCGGTTATATCTCTATGTCTCTATATGTCATAGTTAGTTTTGATACAACATTTCAGATGTCCTATTATTCATACTACACATTTGATGCTACATATTATTGATGCTACACCAAGTCTACTAAATCTATATGATGTTTTAAGTTCATGTTACTTTTCATGTCATAGTTGATAGAATGGTCTCCGTTGTTTTACTTAGAACTTGGTCCATCACAATTCTAGGTTTGTCATCAGTTTTTCTTGTGTATATCTTTAGGTCAGTTTTGGATATAGTCTCACATAGAGTCCAGGCTTATATCAAGAGTGGGATTATTTGTCTACTACTGCAACAAGTCAACAAAAAAAGTGACAAGCACACTTCAGGTACACATTGTAATTTTAATTTGTATTTATTCATTATTATGCGCTTACATGTGTTTTGAAGGCATAGGTAAGTTGAAGGGTATCTTGTTTTGTTTTGGGATTGGTTTCATCGGGAAAAATTTGCATGCATGTAGAAGAATATTCAAGTACAACTTCAAGCAAGAATTCAAGAGCAGAACTATCAAATCAAAGGAAGCATTACAATAGGACATCCTTTGAAGACATGATATCCATCCATATATTGTGAAGAAGTGTCAAGGCCAAGAGTCATCATTGTAAAGTTGTAAAAGTTTTATCATTGGAAGAGTCATTATTGTAAAAGAGTCAATCTGCCTAGAGCCGAAAATTCATTAGTGGGAGGTATAGGAGTCTCTATGGGGATGATGTCATGGTTGGGTTGCAGGTCATAGTGTGATTGGGTGTTCGGTTAAAATCATTGTAAATAATATTGTATCATGGGTCGTGGTCCGTGGTATGAGAATCCACACTCTTGTCTCATTTCAATCATTATAGGGTGGCAGGGAGGTTCTAGGCTGGTGCATGAAGTCACCTACAGGTTGGAGCCTGTGAACACTTCAGGGTGGTAGGTTGGTCTAGGATGTTGGGGCATCCATTCAATGGACTACTAAAGAAACCAGGGCATTGGGGCGTCTTTCCAGTGGGAGCTGGAGAATAATGTTTTTCTATAATTCTAGGAAGTTGTTGCTTTCATTTTAGTTGGGGCTGAAGATTAAAGAATTTATTAGAAAATCGTTCGGTGATTTTTTACCCGAAGGGAGTTTTCCACCTAAAATTATTGTGCATACTATGTTCTTTTATTTACTGTTATTACTACATAAACATTAATAATAATTTAAGATTAACTAATGCTCTGAAAAGATTTAAAAGTGTTAATTGCTAAGGAATATTGATTCACCCCCTCTCAATATTTCCAACGGTAACCTTCAATGACTTATGTGGGTAATAGGAAAAATGGTTTAGTATTGGCCTCCTAGTTCCTTGCACAATTGACAGATGTGATTCAATATGAAGATGGATCTTGCATAGCCTTTTTATCTAGTGACATAAATGACTTGTATTATGATCATAAGAATGATTTGATGAATTTTTTTATATTGCATGGTTGATGAAAACTTGTTGGCATGATAATAAATTAATTCAAAACTTGATATGAGCTCTACCCATCACTTGGTTGAAAGAATGGATACTGTGATATTGATGACTTTGATATTAGTTCTGATATGGCTTCTAAAATTTGATGAGCTGACTTTGTTGATGTGATGGTACAACATTGATTTATGTAAGGCTGATTATGTTGGCTTAGTAAGGCCTTATGTCTGTAAAATGAATTGCATGCAATAAGCTCCCCGATCTAGATATGTATATACTTGACAGTTATCTGATGAAGTCGGGATGAGGTGTGATTTGATTTTGATTATGGTTTTTGTTTTATATACTGACGGTCTACTCTTGACATGTGATGAGCCTCTGATGATCTAAGTAAGAGAGAGATGGCTTCTGAAGCTCGTAATGATGTATCATGACATGATGAATCGATTTCTGATATTTGGAAGAAAAAAATATCCATATTGTGAAGCTATTGTAGAAGTATTGGAAAGTGGAAATGAAAATCCTTGGACACTCTTATTTGAAGTTCAATATGTTGTTGAACTTGACATGGCATTCGACAAATTATTGAAACATTGATGTTTCGCTTTGAACATCCATTCATATATGTATATACTTGATGTGCATAGAATTTGAATGAGTTCATGATTGAGATTCTTCATTCACATTGAGTTGCCACCAAGCATCCGTTGAGATATCTACATAAGATGACCAATTCTTGATCTAATATATTCTTTATATGATATGTGACTGCATGGATGTATTATTGATATTTGATATTATTGTTGATGATCTCATTTGGATTTTTCTTTAGTATGATATCTGCCATGATATCTTGGATGAGAGGTCCATAGCTCGACTGAGATTGGCTATGATGTTGATAGCATGGCTAGTTGTGAGGTAGGATGTAGAAGCTCCTTAGAAATCTATCTAATTGAGATCTGGATATGACATGGATACATTGTGATGACAAAGAGTGTGATATGATTGGAATAAAATCCCATATATATAGTTGGGACTGAGATACTCTCATATATTGAGAGAGTGCAGTTGTTCGAGCCAAGCTTGGGCTTGTGGTTGGCACCTCCTTAAGAGGGAGGATCAATATGGTAGCTTTTGTGATTTATATGATTATTTATGATCTAACATGATACTTGATTTGATGTCTTGTATGAACAAGAAACAACTACTATTGAGACAAGCAGATACCAGATTTGACTATGATGAGAAAAACGTTGATCAAGGACACTGAGCTAACTCTTCCTCCCTGTCGGAGCTCCCAAGGTGAGGAATTCAGATAGAGGGCTCATGGGGTTGAGGGAACTCTGGAAAAAAGGGTATGATCCCTATATGTTACCCATATGGTTGGAGATTTTTCTCCCATGTCTGGTCTTTGTGGAGGATACCCCAGTTGGCATCATACCCACAAGTAGGGCTTGTGGGAAATACTACTCCTCGTTTGGCCAATGGGCTAAGAGTGTACTTAGGGTGTACAACCAAATGCAATTATGATGTAGGTATTTTACTACATGACTATTCAGGGTCATTGATGGGAATATCAGTAGGAAACAAGATGGGTTGAGTTAACCCTATGTGGTTTTGGGTTGAGATTGAGCTCTCCGATGTGATCCCAGGGTCCATATCTTCTTCCCTACGTGTTTGGATATCCTATTGCTCAATATGGGGTTGTAGATGTATAGCTCCCCCATGATATTCTAGGTTGATATTGAGCTCCCCGATGTGGTTCCAAGTTGATATATTCTCCCTTGATGGTATGCTCTCCGATGATGATACATATCATAGAATTAGCTCCCCGCCGATATCCCCGAGTAGTAGCCTGTTGGTAAATTTTCTGGGTAATATCTTGATGGATAGAGGGTGGTAGATTGAGCTCCCCTCTAATGACAAATTCTTCTTCTTTTATATTCAAGAATATTCATCATATGAGAAGGAACAATCAAGAGATAAGAAGGAATAAGCAAGGGATAGATCGAAATGTACATTGATGATTTGTGATGATGAGATACTTGATATGGTCATGGCATGATGACTACATGACAGTGATGATTAGTGATGATACATGATGACACCTAAATGTCATATTGATCGATGAACAAATATTGGTAAGTAGAATTCTCCCTAGTTGAGAGGGAGTGTTAAAATTATGCAACTGCAACTAAATTCCACTTTGGACAGCGCATATCATGAATTTAATAATTGCAATAGATTCCACTTTTTGAGAGGACCAAAATCGACCTAAATATCACCTCATTTGGACAAGAAGAAGTTGGTTTTTGAATTTATGTTCCCACTCATGTATATTAGATCAAGTCAGCCCTATGCATATGTACAATTGGACAGGTCGGCCTCAACATCAAGTGGACCCTCATGGAAGCCTATAAATAAAAGAGAACTCAAGATCATTTGGACACATTGATCAAGCCATCTTCTCTTCTCTTCTATTTTCTTGGTTCACACAAGTCTAACGGAAAAAGTTCACACAAGGGTCCGAAACTACAGGTTTGAAGATTGTACAAATCTAGGGTTTTTGGTTCTCAGTCATTGGCTCGTAACTAATCATTCTTAGCCTTTGACGCATGCACAGTTTGGTCAAGGATTCATCTGGTAAGTCTCAGACGCTCACACATAATCCTGAAGGGAGCTTCTAGGGTTCCTAAAATAGATCAGGAAGTTTGGCTTGTGGACGCATGCAGAGAGTGGTCAAGGATGCGTCCGGGTCATCTCAGATGCTCCCACATAAGGCTAAAGGGAGTGTCTATAGTTTTTGAAGTAGATCAGATAGTTTTGGTCCCCATACACTCACACAATGAGGTCAAGAGTGTGACTAGGCAGTCCCAGTCACTTGCACAGTAGCGAGAAGGGAGTGACTGGGGGTTTGGAGAAGTTATGCATGTGTTTTTCACCAGCTGCATGCATACAATATTTTAGGGAGCATCAAGGTTAGACATAGTCACTCGCTCTCTGTGACTAAGGGAGAAACGAAGAAGTTTCAATCGCTCTCATTCTACCTTTCTAGGAGCATCTAGGGTTTTGATCTAGGGTTTGACAGTTGCCTTCAGTGGGATTCAATAGTTTGGTGGATAAAGGGTTTCTCTCTGATGTTCTTTAGTTTTTCATTCTGCTTCTGTTCTGTAAATCACTACTGAAATTTTATGTATTGGGCCCATCGTACTCTTTGCTGAAACATTTTATGATGATCTAAGAAGAATAAGAATTTCCAATGGTTTTCCCCATAGTGGGTTTTCCCCTATTCTCGGACCAATCCTAATGTCACTATTTGTGCATGATTTTCTTCTATTATTCTTTTATGTTCCACTGCATTGATGAAAATGACGTTGTTCTTTGTACATGGTTGCATATGTTGATGAATAATGATGTAAATCTGAATGATCTAATGATGATATGGGGTTAACTTAATGTGTTAATGAAGAAATGCAATTATCTAAGAAAAGAATCTTAAAGCCCTAAGAAAAATTAACATGGAATCATAGGTGGGCTGAAGAAAAGCCATGAAGGTCACCTTGATGATGACACCTTTGGTGGAGACCTAAAATAATTCTAGGGTTTGAAGAAAACCCTAGGTAACTTGGTTATTAGGGTTAGGGTTTGATAGAAACCCTGGTTTATGGAAATGATATGAGATATGAAACCTAGTATGGTCAATGTGAAGATGCTCAAGCACTTGTGAAAGATTTTATGAAGCCCTAGATGGGATAATCCTTAGTAGGCTTGGTTGGTTGATTAAAGGTAACATTTTTATGTGGACTATGGATGGTGATGGTTGGTTCTAGAGGGAGAGGATCACCTCTCATTGAAGATAAGTATTTCTTGACTTATGGTGCCTCTTACTTTTGTTCAGACTTATGAATCTCATTTTTATGTTTATTGTTTGTACTTCTTGCATATGTATTTGAGTATATGGATGTTTATAACCTCCTTGATGAGATGTGATGAGTGGATCCTTCTTGAGGATCATTTGAAATTTAGGAAGGATGGCTAGAGTTGGAAAAGGTAAAGAGGCACTATATGAAAATATGACAAAGTGCTACAAGTTTCCTATGTCTAATGAGAAGGTGCACTGATCTTTGAACACTAAAAGGTATTGTTTCAATGTTATGTTTTAGTTATTAATCCCCTAAGGTATGATGAGAATGTTTCCTTCTAAAATGGTCCACGCATATGAAAGTGACTTGGATTTATGTTTCCTATAATGAAATGGTGCACCTGGTCTTGAACATTTTGTTATTCTTGGATTCTACGAGGCTACCTAATTTGATACATCTATATACTTAATGTTTGGCTAACATCTATATGTTGGATATATTGATCCTATAAAGAAGTCTAGCATCTTGACTCTAATAAACTATACTCTTGATGTTTGGCATGCATAAGACATGATGGATCTCATATAGAATGTTATCTCATTGATTTGTATATACAATGGTATTGATAATGCTTTTGATGAGAGTGTTGAAAGTATGAAAAATGGTTGAGACTCTTGATGTTTTGGTAAAGTTTAATTGAATGACCTATCTTGATCCTATTGATCATGATAAGCATGGTAACCATGATGATAGAAGTATAACTATGAGATTGAAATTTTAGATCCTTCATTAACTATGGTTATGTTTTGATTAGTAACTATGGAATACGCTAAAACTAAATGCCCTAACTTGATGGATTGACTTGATAGAAGTGATATTGCGTTCATGATATTTGAAGTGTGATGTCATGCCTATCAGTTTCCCCTATCATGTGACTCTAACCCTTGATGAAAGATTGATTTCATGATGTGATGATGTATTAGATGATGTGAGCATGTTATGGCCATGATGGGTATATGTTTGACTTTATTATCTAATAGATCCGTTGATGCATTTTAGATAGGTTGATGGTATGAATGAATATTACTGAAGTGGATTCCCATTAAGATCCCTTCTCCTACTATCATTTGCATTATATGTATATTATGTATTGTTGAAATGTGTTTTATGGACATGAATGGACATATATCTGACATTGGTGATCTGTAACAAAGTTCCAATCTGTGGAAAGAGAGTTTTTCCTTGCTCTAAGCCTCGGTTGCATGGAATCAGGCTTACAAGCATGACTATATCCTCCCAGTCGCATAGATACAAGCTTATGGGTGCATCCAAGACCTTGAGATAAGTTCTGGGATGATTCGACCGCAGTCGCTCTCATAGCATCTTGAAGAGTGTGATTGTGGGTCCCAAACGCATAGAGGATTTCCTATGGGTGTGACTATGCCTACAGAACATAGAAAAATTAAGTCTTATCCATGAAATCAGATGTTCACCTATAAGATGTCAGTACTATAAATGTGTTGCGGATAACAGAAAGTTATAACCAAGAAAATCTTGAATGTTTTCTATAATATGAATATGTACACTGAACTTGTGTTTGCAGGTGACTGGGACATACATATAAATATGTCATTATGTTTGAATTTCGTGCTACACAGTTTTTGCATGATTTGGTTGATTTATATAGATGAGCATTGTTTGGATTTTTGATGTGATGCTTGACAATGACTTAGAACTTTGACTTGATGATTAGGATATGTTTTGGACGATAGATCTATCTATGATAGAAAATTTGGATTTGACTTGATGACTAATGATTTTATTTGATGATTATTGATTTTACCTAATGTCAATGCTATGTGAGCATAGTGACCTTCAATGACATGTAGGTATTCAGAAAAATGGTTTGGTATTGGCCTCCTTGTTCTTTGCAAAATTGACAATTGTGATTTAGTATGAAGATGGAAGTTGCATATGATTTTGTATCTAATGACATAAATGACTTGTATTATGATCATAAGAATTACTTGATGAACATTTTAATATTTCATGGTTGATGACAACTTGTTGGAATGATAATAAATGAAGTCAAAACTTGATATGAGTTCTACCTGTCACCTATTCGAAAGAATTGATATTGTGATATTGATGACTCTGATATTAGTTTTGAACTGGCTTCTAAAATTTGATGAGTTGACTTTATTGATGTGATGGTACAACATTGATTTATGTAAGTTGATTATTTTGGCTTAGTAAGGTGTTATGTCTACAAAGAGAATTGCATGAAACAAGCTCCCTAATCTAGATATGTCCATACTTGACAGTTATCTGATGAGAGTCAGGATGACGTGTTCCAAGGTATTGCCTTGATTTTGATTGTGGTTTTTGTTTTATATACTAATGGTCTACTCTTGATAGGTGATGAGCCTCTAATGATGATCCGAGAATAATAGAATTGAATATTTTCTCAATTTCTTCAAATATTAACTAAGGTTTCTTTTTAAGTGAAATAATAAGGAAAATGGATTTTTATGTGCCTTAAACTTAAAAACTCGAAATCTCAAATCAACCATGAACAAAAAACATAAGAAGCAAAAACAACAAATTTTATGATGGAGTTTGTCCCTCCTGGACTACATCTCCAAGTTTGCTTCCAATGGGTGTTCGATGTATTGAAAATGCTCATAAAGTCTCTTTACATCAAAACTCACCATTCTAAAACCTTCTCATAGGGTTCAATGGCTACTGTCAGCTGAAAGGTCTCCACCTCAGTTTCCCACTGCAACTTTTAGATTACAAAAAGGCCCAATATTGGCCAAGTTATGCCTCCAAAGGCATTTATAGGCATTGTCAAAACAATTACAGAATACGCTCTTGATATCTCCCATGCCAAAGGCATGTTGGTAAAATATTTTTATAACCCCACAGGTGGTTTTGGGGTCAAACCCACAGGACTTTAGGATTTCCTTGGAAACGACGTGTATTAACATAGTATATGACTATTTGTATTGATATACCCCACGCCACATATATCAAATGGTTATTAACAAAGTGTTAACAATAGCCTGGCGGTGATAGGCCTAGACCATATTTAACATATGGTTTGTAACATAGTTTTAACAATAGACTACAGATATATATTAATCTTCTGTGTGGTGTTTGGTTATAACAAGTGTTAACTTTGGTATATGGGTTATATCATATGGTTTGACTGCGCGTTGAGTTTAGAGCATATTTGGATCAGTGTTAAAACAAACTTGGGGTTTGGCGGGCCTGCCAGATATGGCGAGCTCCACCAACCCTTTCCCACCATATTCATATAACAACATTTTAAATATAACATTGCACCCTTTGTATAACAAGTCAGGTCATGGTCTGTTTGTAATATTTTGGGTTGTCGACCCGTGGTCACGAGTTCGATCCATGATATTCTCAGCTTGGTTTGACTTTTGGGGTGCGCTACATGTTGCCACATGCCCTCCTCACTTACTGCCACTTGTCCTACTTTGGCGTTGCCACTTGGCCTACTTTGGTGCTTCCACTTGGCCTGCACTGGTGTTGCCACTTGGCCTGCTCTGGCCTTCCTTTTTACTTGTTTGGAAAAAACTTCAGAACACATTTTATCCCTCATACGAAGGCCATTTTGAAAATAGAATATACCACCAGAATCAGCACAACAAGCTCTTCAATTTGGGGCTAGTTTCATGAGCATATGAGACTATTGAATTTTAACCATTTTGAGGATCCTCCTGGATCATTCCTCTCCATTGGAAGGTTTTAGACCACCAAAATTTTGGTTTTAATAAGATATAAGTGAGGGTACTATTCCCTCACCATTTCAATCTCCATCCACCTTGCTTTGCTTGGGTGCATGCCTTTGAGTCCCACTCAAAGGTACTCTACATCTCCTCACCTGGAAGTGTGAACCTTCCTATCTAAGATGGTATCTTCTTGTAAATCAGTCATACATTCAGGTGAAAAATCATATATTGTCCGAATTTGAGCATTTTCCTCTTGATCCATGATCATTGGAGGTCATGCAACTTCAATTTATCAACATTTACAACTGAATATATATGCATGTATGGAGGAAAATTCAACCATAATGCATTGTGCCCCTTCTTTTCAACAATTTTAAAAGGGCCATACCTTAGAGGTTTCAACTTCTTATCTTCACCTTTCATCCTTTCTTTGCTAATGTATAGCTATACTTGATCACCAACCTACAAGTGATGGTCCATCTAATGCTTTTCAAGACGCATTTTGTACCTGGTCTAACTTTTCTCCAATTGATCCTGCATTGCTTCATGAATCTTTTGGATTCTTTGAATGACCTGACTTTTCTCCAATTGATCTTGCATTGCTTCATGAATCTTTTGGATTCTTTTAATGAACTTGATTTCTTTGTTGTCATCTCCATGTCCATCCTCCTTAGCTTTTTCACCAAATAAAAAGTGCATTAGTGATTTTGGTAGGTAGCCATAACATGTTTCAAAAGGAGATCTGCTAGTAGAAGAGTGCAAGGCCCGTTTGTAATCATGTTGGATATAATGTAAGGATTCATCCCACAAATTAGGATATTTTCTACAATAACATCTGAGAATATGTACCACTTTTATGTTCACCACCTATATTTGTCCATCAGTTTGTAGATGAAAAGTTGTGCTCTTTTTCAACTTAGTGTCCATGAGTTCCCATAAAGTGGCCCAAAACTCTCCCACAAAGTGAGAGTCTTGAGTTGAGATTATAGAAGTAGGAAACCCAAAATGAACCCATACATTTTGAAAGAACATCTTTGCAGTCCGTTCAGTAGTACATTTCTTTTTACGTGGAACAAGAATACACATTTTGCTAAATATATCAACCACAACATACAAATAATCATGCCCTTTTCTATACATTGGAAGTCCTCCTACAAGATCCATAGATATACCCTCCCATGGCCAAGAAGGAACTCGAAGTGGCATATACAAACCTAACTTTATGTTGTTTGGTTTACCTGTTGAACACATGACACAACCTTTGATGTACTTAGCAACTGTTTCATTCATCTAAGGCCAGTAGAAAAACCTTTGTAATTCTATCATTGTCTTACCTACACCAAAATGCCCCAAGGATAATTTTAGGGGCGAATGTTCGCCCTTTGGCGAAATTAAGGGGTTTTAAATTTTTAGTGGGCGAATATTTTGTATCATAGTACATTTTTACAAATCACCTCAAATAGCCCACCTTATTTTAAGGGAGATGGTAAAAAAGGTAAATTTAGCCCTTGAAATTAGGACTTACAACCTTCCATTCGCCCATTTTCAAGAATAGGTTTTATTTAAGTGAATCCATTCGCCCATTTTCAAGAATAGGTTTTATTTAAGTGAATCCTATGGGCCAAATACCATATTTATAAAAGAGGTATGGTAAATTAATAAAAATATAAATAAATGAGAGGTATGGTAAATAAATAAAACATTTTTTATATTTACTCCATAAGTCACCTTATATACATGTAAGGGTGTAAACAAATAAAAATATAAGTAAAGTTGAGGTATGGTAAATAAATAAAACGTCTTTTTATACTTACTCAAAAGGTATGGTAAATAAATAAAAATATAAACAAACCAGACCTATCGTAAATAAATAAAACCTCTTTTTATATTTAGTCCATAACCCTCGTTCATCTTTAGTCCATAACCCTCGTTCTATTTATGAAGGCTCAAGAAAGAGGTTTTATTTAAGTGAATCCAATAGGCCAAATACCATATTTGTAAGAGGTATGGTAAATTAATAAAAATATAAATAAACGAGAGGTATTGTAAACAAATAAAACATTTTTTTATATTTACTCCATAAGTCACCTTATATTTACGAACACTCAAAAAATGGGTTATATTTAGGTGAAACCTATGGCCAAAATACTATGGGACAAATACCATGCTAGATTGTTATTAATACCATGAAAAAAACCATTATTAACCCTAATATTAGAATTAATAAAAATAAAAATGGCACATGGTATTGACCCATGGTATTCACCAAAATGGCACATGGTATTGACCCATGGTATTCACCTGGAATGTAGCCTATTTAAATGGGGGAATTAAACCAGCATGTAGCCTATTCTAAGATTCACTAGGACATTACAAAGTTTTATTATTTAGTGAAAGACTCGCCAAGATATTACAAGATTTTATAATTGAGTAAAATATTCGCCATGCCTGGTGAGAGATTTGCCAAAAAATTATATATACATATTATATTATTGATAAAATCGCCTTCCATTTTTCCTATATACCATGGAGATTCGCCCATTTATTATATTTATAAATTTAGGGGGGGTTCTTAAAATTTTCCCTGAAATGCCCTGAAACATGAGAAGAATGTGCTTCCCTGATTACATGCACTCTTTCTCCCTATGGTATGCACAACTTGCCAAGATGGTACAATAACCTATAATGAACATGATAATTCACTTCTTGCACCTGAGAACCATGAGTTAGTGATTTATGAACATCCTTAAAATCAATATCTCCATCATATTGTTCTATGTAACTTTCATGTGTTGAAGAACTATTTTTTAGAATAACTGAAGCATTCAAAGAAGGTCTTGATAACATATCAGCTACTTTATTGGTGGTACATTTCTTATATTTATTAGCAAATGGAATTGCTGCAAATAACCCATCCATCTATAATTCCGAGATTGTTGCAACTTAGTTTGTGATTGAAGGTATTGAAGTGGTTGATGATCTGTATTAATCACTATTTATTTGCCCATTAAATAATGTTTCCATTTTTTAACACTTTCCACTAATGCATACAATTCTTTATCATAAGTTGGATAGTTAGAAATTGCTTTATAAAATGTTTCTGAATGAAAACAAATAGGTTTTCCTTTTTCTAATAATATTTCACCCATTGCATACCCACTAGCATCAGTTTCTATTTTAAATGGTTGTTGAAGGTCCAGCAAGCCAAGATTTGAGCTGTAACAATTTTCTGCTTTAAAGTATCAAATGTTTTTTATTGTTCCCTTCCTCACTGGAAGGAGACTTTAGAACTTGTTAAAGCATGAAGTGGTAATGCAATAAAAGGGAAAGGAGAAATAAACATCCTCCAGTACTAAATGGCACCCTAGAAACTTCTAACTTCTGGCACATTTTGAGGTCTTGGCCACTTAACAATTACATCAATTTTAGTTGGATCTAATTTTATTTGACCTCCTCCAACTATGTAACCAGGATATACTAAGGAAGTTTTTCCAAATTCACATTTAGAGAGTTTGAGATACAATTTCTCTTTTTGCAACACATTAAAAACTTGTTTAACATGCTTTACATGTTCTTCTGAACTTGAACTGAAAATAAGAATAACATCTAGATAGAATGTGACAAAATTATCAATAAAAGGGAAAAAAAAAAACATCATTCATGTTATGAAACCAGCTCACAAAAAGATAGAAAAGAGAGATCCACGACTTAGAATTCAGCCTCTTCGAGGGGGCAACCTCCTTTACATTACATAAATGAACAATTCTTGGATGATACAAATGAAAATACCTCCTTTCTATATATAGGAGTCTAAGTGGTCCCAATACAATCAAAGCCTACATAACAATAATATTGTAGGGCACAAAAATAACAATAGAGGGATTCTATGTGGCACAATAGTAACAATATGGGCACTACATGGGTACAACAATATAAATAAGGGGTATAACTACAATAGTAATGGGGTAATCACTAGTATTATAGGGACCCAACATGCCCCTCTCCTTCAAAAAAGTGTTGTCCTCAACGCTTGAGTAGTTCTGGATACTTCTGCATAAAATTCTCATCCTCCCATGTGGAATCTTCAGCGGATAAGTTCTTCCACTTGATAAGGTACTCTGAAATTGATCGATTTCGTAGCTGTCGAGTTCTTGTTTCTATGACTGCTTCCGGTTCCAATATAATTTTTCCTTCCTCGTCAAGTTCTGGCAATATTGTTTGAACTGGGAGCTTGTCGCCTATAACCTTCTTTAAACATGAAACATGGAAAACTGGGTGCAATCGAGAAGCTGCAGGAAGCTCCAATTTGTATGCCATAGTACCAATCTTTTGCAACACCTTGTACGGACCATAATACTTTGGTGATAATTTATTATCCTTCTTAGCTTGCTTGAGGGACATTTGCTTATATGGTTGTAGCCGTAGGAATACCCAATCACCTACATCAAAACTTCTTTCACTGCGATGTTGATCTGCCTGTTGTTTCATTCTATTCTGTGCCAACACGAGGTTATCCTTTAAGAGTTGGAGGACTTGTTGTTGATGTTCGATGTGATGTTCCACTGCCTGAACCTTAGAATTTTCTCTTAAATATGATGTGATGGATGGTGGTTGATACCCATAAAGTGCCATAAATGGGGTCATTTTTGTTGCTGTATGAAAGGAAGTGTTATACCACCATTCAGCCAGAGGCAACCATTTGACCCATTGTGTCTGTTTATCAGATACAAAGCAACGAAGATATCCTTCCAAACATTTGTTTACTATCTCAGTTTGCCCATCAGATTGAGGATGATAAGATGAGCTATGAGCTAACTGAGTACCAAGACAAGAAAATAATTCTGTCCAAAAATTTCCAGTGAAAATGGGATCTCTGTCACTTACAATAATCTTTGGGTTTCCATGTAGCTTTTGAATTGTTTCCATAAATGCAGTAGAAACTGTACTGGCTTTAAATGGATGTGATAATGCACAAAAGTGTGCATACTTGGTAAGTCTGTCAACTACCACCATGATGACACTCTTTCCCTCAGACTTGGGTAAACCTGTGATAAAATCCATTGAAACCTCCTCCCAACGTTGGCTTGGAATGGATAAAGGTTGTAATAGACCCGTGTCTTAATTGTTTCAACTTTATTTTGTTGGCAAACCAAACATTCTGCCACAAACTTTTGAATATCTGATTTAAGGCCATCCCAAAAAAATTCCTTCTTAACCCTGTGGTAAGTTTTTAAAAATCCTGAGTGCCCTCCTAAGGGAGAAGTGTGCAATTCCATAAGAATCTTTTGTTTTAGCTGGGAATTCTTACAGAGGTATAAGCGATCTTTGTACCATAACGAATCATTTTTCCAGCTAAATGTATCAGACGTACTGGAATCTTGTTGTAGCTTTCGAATAAGTGCCCACACTTCTTCGTCATTCTTCCATTCCTCCCTTGCTTCATTTATCCAATCTGGTTGGATAATAGAAATGGCGCACAACAATGCTTCCACATCCTCATCCTTTCTTGAGAGTGCATCTGCCACCACATTTTGCTTCCCTTTTTTGTAGATGATTTCAAAGTCATAACCCAACATCTTTGTGACCCACTTTTGTTGCTCTTCAGAGGATAATCTTTGTTCTAAAAAGTATTTAAGGCTATCATGATCCGTTTTTACCTTGAAGTGTCTTCCCATTAGGTAGGGTCGCCATTTCTTAAGTGCATGGAGTATTGCCAACATTTCCTTCTCATAAATAGCTTTGCTTAAAAACTTTCCCTTGATTGGACGACTTTCAAAAGCAATGGGTCTTTCATCTTGCATTAGAACAGCACCAATTCCATTTCCTGAAGCATCACATTCCACAATAAAGGTTTTTGTGAAGTCCGGTGTAGCTAAGACCGGTGCTTGGCACATTGCCTCTTTAAGATGTTCAAAGGCCTTTGTTGCTTCCGGAGTCCATGAAAATGCATCTTTCTTCAATAATGTTGTTAGAGGTGCTGCTATTCTCCCATAATTCTTAACAAACTTGCGATAATACCCTGTCAACCCAAGAAATCCTCGCAGATGCTTTATGGATGTGGGGATTTTCCATTCCTTAATGGCTTTAATTTTGCTAGGGTCTACCTTAACTCCTTCATGAGATACAATATGACCCAAATATTCCACCTCCTGGACTCCAAAGAAACATTTGGATCTTTTTGCATATAATTGTTTCTCCTCCAATAGTTGTAGCACCCTGTCAACATGTTCAACATGATCCTTCCAAGACTTGCTGTAGATTAGTATATCATCAAAAAATACTAACACAAATTTTCTAAGGAATGGTTTGAAAATTGAATTCATCAAACCTTGAAATGTTGAAGGTGCATTGGTAAGGCCAAAAGGCATGACCAAAAATTCATAATGACCCTCATGAGTTCTAAATGCCGTTTTCGGAATGTCTTCAATCTTCATTCTGATTTGATGATATCCTGAACGAAGATCCAACTTGGTGAAGTAAATTGATCCATGCAATTCATCCAGTAATTCATCAATGACAGGAATGGGGAACTTATCTTTAATAGTGAGCTTGTTGAGCTCCCTATAATCCGGACACATGCGCCATGATCCATCCTTCTTGTGCACCAATACTACTGGAGCAGAGAAAGAACTTTGACTCGGTTGAATTATACCAGCCTCTAGCATTTCTGCAACCATACGTTCAATTTCACTTTTTTGGACATAGGGATATCTGTACGGCCTGATGTTTGGAGGAACACTTCCTGGAATCAGATGAATAGCATGATCATGATCACGCATAGGTGGGAGACCTTTGGGAGTCTCAAATACCTTGGAATGATTGTCCAGGACTTTTTGGAGATCTGGAGAAATAGATGATTCCAATGTGGAAACATCTAGCGAACATAATTGTGCAATTACACCTCTTTGCTCCTTTTTTAGAAGCTTTGTCATACCATTAGAGCTGATTATCTTTCCTGGTTTCCCTGCAATACCCCTTAATTCAACTTCCTTTCCTTCCACAGAAAATTTCATGAAAAGTTCTTGAAAATTAAAAGCTATTGTACCCAAGGATTGGACTCCTAGTACAACATCAGCACCTCCCATTGGAATGGAAAGCATTGGGCTAGTCAATACATATTCTCCCATGGATAGCTTGATATTATGGCACTTTCCAGAGCAATTTATTGTTCCTCCATTTGCAATCATCACTTGACACTCTGGTGCTGGATATAGGAAGCAATTCAATTCTTTTGCTACCCTACAATGAATAAAATTGTGGGTGCTTCCTGAATCAATCAACACTATTACCTTTTTCTTCTTGATTTGTCCTTCTATCTTGATGGTTTGAGGAGTGGTAATTCCTGCCAATGCATTACAAGATATGGTCGGATTTATTTGTTCTTCATCTAGGCTTTGTTCCTGGAATATATCCTCTTCTTTTGACCTTTCTTGCTCCTTTTCTTCTTCCTCTTCACAATCTATGTAGAATAATTTCTTCTCAGCACACTTATGACCTTTTGTGTATTTGCTATCACAATTGTAACAAAGCCCTTTTGCTCTTTTTTCTTCCAATTGTTGTGGTGTCAACCTTGTAGGTTGTGGAAGACTATGGGCAACAACACTTCCATCTTTATAGTTGTGAATGGTATGCTTCCTAGTTGCCATAATTTTGCTTTCCATTTTTCTTGCTAACCTGAATGCCTTCTCTAATGAATCAGGTTCCCAAAGGCGCACATCATGTTGGATATTATCCTTTAAAGACCCTATGAACACATCAATCCTATGCTCCTCTGGAATATCTTTTACCCTTATGTTCAATTTTTGGAACTCCTCAATGTGCTCCATTATTGAACCCTTTTGTTTGAGACTTATCAATTGGCTAAAAAAAGTGTTGCTTTTTGTATCCTCATAATGTGCTATCAATTCTTCCGTAAAAATTGCCCAAGTGATAAATTGTTTACGAGAACAAAGCCATTGATACCATACAAACTGATTTGGTTCCAAATATAAAGTTGCCATACGTACCTTTTGTGTGTTTTGCACATTATTGAGATCGAAGAATTGCTCCATCTGTAATATCCATGTGGCGGGATCCTTGCCATCAAACTTCCTCATATCGATTTTTGGAACATGGTGAGTCTTCGATCCAACATTAGAGTCTATGGAATCATGATTAACATTTCTTTTGTTCTCATCATGAGTTTCCTTTACTACCTTTTCACCATTAGTGACCCTTTCTTGTAGCAACTTCTTCAATTCATCCATCTTATCATCCATGCCATCAAATTTAGCGTCAATCTTAGCTTCCATGCCATCCATCTTAGCTTCCATGCCATCCATCTTAGCTTCCATGCCCTTTATCTTAGATTCCACGCCATTTACCTTAGATTCCACGCCATTTATCTTAGATTCCACGCCACTTATCTTAGCTTCTGTTAGCTTTTGTGAGCGTGACATTTGTTGCACTTGTTCTTGTAATTTTGATATATCATGTAGCATTTCTTCCTCTTCTTCATGAGTCATGCTAGAGCTTTCAGGTTCCTTACTAGGTGTTTGCATTTTCTTTCCTCGGGGCATCAGTTACCGATAATAATGCTTTACTATGCCCTTTGAATTCCGTTAAACCAAGCTTACACAAAAATTTAAAAAAAAACTACACACCTTTTTTTCACTTTATAGAAGCCTGATATTGAATCTGATGTATCTCTGTAATTTCGGATCATCCAGTTCTGAAATTGCTATCTGTAGTAGCCTTCTGCGTCCTCTTTCCAATGCCACAAGTCTGAGCCAAATTGGATTCTCCAAGGAAGAGTTATGTGAAATCTCCCACAGTGACTTGCTTTTAGACTGGTTCAGTAGAGCGAACTTGTACGACGTGCCACGAGTCACTGTTTCAACCTTTGAATCTGAAACTCACCCACAAGAAACTACAGTCCGTCCTCTTTCTGTACCTTTTACGAAATTTCAATCCGATCCTCAGAGAGAGAGTTATGACGATTTTCCCCAGGTCACCTGTTTTGAATGTAATTCAGGAGTCTGCAAAAGGACCAACTTCCTCAGATCATATCTCCGAAAATATCGCGATAAAAGTTCTGAAATTCGGACCCAAGGTTCAGCGCCAATTCTTCTCAAATGGGTTTTTTTTGCGACTTTTGAAACATCACAGAAAAAAAGTTATAGCGAAAATTCCACGATGACCTGTTTGGAGCAGCGAAACCCTAGAATCCAAAGCTCTGATACCAAATGTTATGAAACCAGCTCACAAAAAGATAGAAAAGAGAGATCCACGACTTAGAATTCAGCCTCTTCGAGGGGGCAACCTCCTTTACATTACATAAATGAACAATTCTTGGATGATACAAATGAAAATACCTCCTTTCTATATATAGGAGTCTAAGTGGTCCCAATACAATCAAAGCCTACATAACAATAATATTGTAGGGCACAACAATAACAATAGTGGGCTTCTATGTGGCACAATAGTAACAATATGGGCACTACATGGGTACATCAATATAAATAAGGGGTATAACTACAATAGTAATGGGGTAATCACTAGTATTATAGGGACCCAACAATTCATCACTCTCATAAAAGTTGTTGGAGCATTGCATAACCCAAGCGGCATAACCAACCATTCAAAAAGCCCCTATCTAGTCTTAAATGTAGTTTTCCATATATCATTCTCTGCAATATGAATCTGATGATAACCACTTCTTAAATCTAGTTTTATAAAGTAAACAAAATTCTTTAACTGATCAAGAAAATCATCGATTCTAGGAATAGGATACCTGTTATTAATGGTGATTTTATTTAAAGCTCTGAAATCAGCACACATTCCCAAAGTTCTGTCTTTCTTTGGTACTAATATGATTGGTTATCCACATGGAGAAGAACTAGGTCGAATAAAGCCTTTATCAACCAATTCTTGAATTTGTTTCTTAATCTCTTCATTTTCTATGATCGAAATACGATATACACTAATGTTCGGAAGAGGTTCATCAAATTGAAGTTGAATCTCATGTTGTATTTCACGTTTTTGAGTTAAACTTGTTGGTTCTTTAAAAAAATATTTATAAGAATCTACCATTTCAACCAATTTGTCCTTAAATGGAGGATCACACCCTTGAAAAGCATCATACTTATCTTTAGGTTGTTCATTAACAATCATGAGAATAAAATTTTTACTTGAATTTATTAGCCTTTTCATTTGACTAACATTGATTAAATCCAAGTTTGTCTTGATTTTGTGTGCCCTTACAATATATTCAATTCCATATTTAAAGAGATGATACTTTTTCTCCTTTCTATGAAATATGGAATCTCGATCATAAAGATATGTACTACCCAACACAACTCTACATATATCCAAAGGAATCACGTCTAATTCAACTTCATCATCTAAATTAGTTGTATTTGCAAACCTTAATCGACATTTTTTTGTGACTTGCATCTGAGTATTTTCTATTAGCCATCCTAAAGGGTAAGGTTTTGGATGATTTTTAGTTTCCAATCCAAATTTCCTTACTAGTTCCTCAGAAATTAGATTTTCTTGTGATACACTATCGAATAATGTGTTTATCTCAGTGTGCTTGGATATGATCCTTATGTGAAACAATTCAACTCTCTTCTTTTCTTCAATCACAATATTAGCTTTTAAAGAAGATGCATAAGAAGTAGAACTAGAGCTAGTTTCCAAAGTAATATATGCCAGACCCATAGTGGTAATCTTCTTTTCATCACGGAGTTAGAACCGAAGTCTTGTTGGACTGTAGCATTAGATTTCATTTCACCCTTCTTCTTAAGGAACTTATTTGGCTTAAGTTTAGGATGAAGCTTCCAACATTTGGATTCTTCATGTCCAACCCTCTGACAATGAGTACAAGTAGGCATTTCTCCTTCCTTCTTTATTGTTGTTTATTTATTCCCTTTCAACTTACTCTTTCTCTTGCCTTCTTTGGACTCTTTGTTCTCTGAATGCTTGAATGGTTTCCTTGAAAAGTTTGACTAAAAAGGTCTGCCACCTGATTCAATATGAATGGCTTGTACACACACTTCATCAAAGCTGGCTGGATTAAACATAAGCAAAGTATGTCACAAATAAGAATGAAAACCTCCAATATACTTTAATAAATTTTACTGTGTGTCTAATGGAACATTAAGTGCTAATTCCTTTTTCCTTAATTCTTGTGTAAACTCTTGTACATTATTTCCTTTACCTTGCCTTAAATGTTGCCAATCCATTACAACATGTTTCATATATCCTAAAGGATAGAATTTCTTTCTAAGAGCTTTAACAAACTTAGACCATGAGGAGATAATTTTACCTTTTTTCTTCAAAACTGATTGAGTTTTACTTTCCCACCAAATCAAATTTTTTCATCCCATTCTAAGTGTAGCTAACTGAATTTTTGAATTCTACATTACACCTCAAGTTGCTTTATCCAGTTATCTAACTTTTTAGGATTCATTTCACCATCATATATTGGCAACTCAAACTTAACATCAAGCTTCAAAAAAGGATATTCTTTCACTTCTTTTGTGAGTCTAAATTTGAACTTGAATGATAAGAGAATAAAGAAGAAGAAGACGAATACGGAGGATAAGGAGGTTCATTACCATCAACTTTTTCCTTGCCCTTTTTCTCTTCTGTGCCTTTAGAAGATGAAGTTCCATGTCTAGTCTTCTTGTTTTCATAAAGTTATGAAATCATACTTTTCATATTAAGGAACATTTGTTGGTATTTCTCCTCTCCAATGACCTTTGTTTTAGGAGCTTCTCCTTCATTTGGCTCTCCCATATTCAACTTTTGAGAGACTTTCCTCTTTCCAATCTCTAGATTTATCTTCTCAAGTTTCCCTTCTCCACATCACAACCTAGATCTAGTCAACATTCGCATTGGCAAATATCCTACTTATATATGATCACCCTCACTCTAATACCAAAATATGATCCAAAAACAACAGAATTGACTATTTGCTCAATTTCTTCAAATATTAACTAAGGTTTCTTTTTAAGTGAATTAATAAGGAAAATGGATTTTTATGTGCCTTAAACTTAAAAACTTGAAATCTGAAATCAACCATGAACAACATAAATAAGAAGAAAACACAACAAATTTGATGACAGAGTTCATCCCTCCTGGACTACATCTCTGGGTCTGCTTCCAATGGGCGTCCAATGTATTGAAAATGACAAAATTCACCATTCTAGAATCTTCTCACGGGCTTCAATGGCTACTCTCAGGTAAAAGGTCTCCGCCTCAACTTCCCAATGCAACTTTCATATTACAAAAAGGCCTAATATTGGTCGAGTTATGCCTCCAAAGGCATTTATAGACACTCTCAAAACAATTACAGAATACACTCTTGATATCTCCCGTGGCAAAGGTGCATTCATAAAATCTTTTTATAATCCCATGGGAGGTTCTGGGGCCAAACCCATGGGACTCCCAAGATTTACTTGGAAACTACATATATTATCATAGTATATCACTGTTTGAGTTGATTTCTAAAATTTGAAAAAAAAATCCATATTGTGAAGCTATTGCAGAAGTATTAGAAAGTGGATATTCAAATCCTTGGACACTCTGATTTGAAGTTCAAGATGTTGTTGAACTTGACATGGCATCCAACAATTGATTGAAGCACTGTTGTTTCACTTTGAACATCCATCTCTATTTATATATCCGTGTGTGTGTGTGTGTAGAACCTAAATGAGTTCATGATTGAGCTACTTCATTCACATTGAGTTGCCATTGAGCATCCTTTGAGATATCTGCATAAGATGATCTATTCTTGATCTAATATATTCTTTATATGATATGTGATTTCATGTATGTACTATTGATATTTGAGATTATTGTTGATGAGCACATTTAGATGTTTCTTATTATGATATCTGCCATGATATCTTAGATGAGAGGTCCATAGCTCGACCGAGATTGAGTATGATGTTGTTATCATGGCTAGTTGTGAAGCAGGATATAGAAGCTCCTTTGAGATCTATCTAATCAGGATTGGGCTATGACAGATACATTGCGATGACAAAGAGTGGAATCCAATTGGCAGAAAATCCCATATATATATTTGGGACTGAGATACTCTCATATATTGAGACAATGCAGTTGTTCGAGAAAAGCTTAGGCTTGTGGTTGGCACCTCCTTGAGAGGGAGGATCAATATGGTATCCTTTGTGATTTATATGATTATTTATGATCTAACATAATATTTGATTTGATGTCTTGTATGAACAGGAAACAACTACTATTGAGACAAGTAGATACTAGATTTGAGTATGATGAGAGTAGCGTTTATTGAGGACACTGAGCCAACTCTTCCTCCCTGTCAGAACTCCTAGGGTGAGGAATTGAGATAAAGGGATCCTAGGGTTGAGGGAACTGTGGAAAATAGGATATGATCCCTATCTGTTACCCATATGGTTGGATATTTTTATCCCCTATCTTCATAGGGGCATAGAATGCTATCCCCTGTCTGGTCTTTGTAGAGTATACCCTAGTTGGCATCATACCCACAAGTAGGGCTTGCCAGGAATATTGCTTCTCGTTTGGCCAATGGGTTAAGAGTGTACTTTGAGACAACCCAAGTCGATTATGATGTAGGTGTTCTACCAGATTAATATTCAGGGTCATTGATGGGAAGATTAGCAGGCAATAGGATGGGTTGACATAATCCTATGTGGTTACGGGTTAAGATTGAGCTCCCTGATGTGATCCTAAGGTCGTGATGTGCTCCACTGTGTGTTTGGATATCTGATTTCTCTATATGGGATTGTAGATGTATAGCTCCCCCATGATATTCCAAGTTGAGATTGAGCTCCCCGATGTGGTTCCAGGTTGAGATATGCTCCCTTGATGATATGCTCTTTGATGATGATACAGATCACAGATTCAACTCCTCATCGATATCCTTGAGTAGTATATCATTGGTAAAGTTTCTGAGTAATATCTTGATGGATAGAGGGTGGTATATTGAGATCCCCTATGATGATAAATTCTTATTCTTTTAGATTCAATAATTTTCAGTATATGAGCAAGAACAATCAAGAGATAAGAAGGAATAAGCGAGGGACAGATCAAGATTTACATTAATGATTTGTGATGATGAGATACTTGATATGGTCATGGCATGATGACTACATGACATATATGATCAGTAATGATATGTGATTACACTTGAACGACATATTCATCGATGAACATATATCAGCAAGTGGAATTCTCCCTAGTTGAGAGGGAGTGTTAAAATTATGCAACTACAGTCAAATTCCACTTTGGACAGCTCATATGATAAAGATAAGAATTGCAATAGATTCCTCTTTTCAAGAGGACAAAAATAGACCTAAATATCACCTCATTTGGATAAGAAGAAGTCGGATTTTGGATTTATTTTCCCACTTATGTATATTGGATCAGGTTGGCCTTGTGAATATGTACAATTGGGTAGGTCTACCTCAACATCAAGTGGACACTCATGGAAGCCTATAAATAGAATAGACCTAAAGCTAATTTGGAAGCATTGATCAATCCATATTCTCTTCTCTTCTATTGTCTTGGTTCGTATAGGTTTGAAGGAGAAATTTTGTACAAGGGTCTGAAACTATAGGGTTGAAGCTCGCACGGATCTAGGGTTTCTTTTTTTGATCGTTGGCTTGTAACTAAGAATTCTCAGCCCTGGACACACTCACAGAGTTTTGAAGGGTGTGTCTGGAAAGTCTCAGATGATCACACATAAGCTTGAAGGGAGCGTCTATGGTTCCTGAAGTAGATCGGGTATTTTGGTCCCTGGACGCACGCACAAAGTGGTCAAGGGTGCATCTGGGAAGTCTTAGATGATCACACAAAAGGTTAAAGGGAGAATCTATAGTTTATGAAGTAGATCAGACAATGTTGTTACCCAAACACTCACACCGTGAGGTCAAGGGTGTGACTAGGAAGTGATAGTCACTCACACAATAGTAGGAAGGGAGCAACTGGGGGTTTGGAGCAGTTTTGTGTGTGTTTGTCCCCAGTCATATGAATACAATCTTCTAGAGAGTGTCTGGGTTAGACATAGTCTCTCACTCTCAGTGACTAAGGGAGCAACTAGGAAGTTTTAGTTGCTTGCAGTCTCCCTTGTCAGGAGCGTCGAGGGTTTTGATCTACGGTTTGACAGTTTCCTTTAGTGGGCTTCAATAGTCTTATGGATAGAGGGTTTCTCTCTGATGTTTTGTAGTTCTGTAGTCTGCTTCTGTTATGTAAATATCTGTTGCAATTTTATGTATTGGGCTCATTATACTCTCTGCTGAAACATTTTATGGACATCTAAGAAGAAGATGTTGGCATTATGATGCATGTATTGTACTTGATGGAAACCCTCTTGCAGTAGAACATCTCACTTATATATAACTAGATGAATCTACAGAAGAGAGATCAGATGTGACAGAATTCATGGGATGCAGGGCAGCTCAAAGCATTCAGTTCAGATGTAATGTACAGTATGGCAACTTATTATGATGATAGTTCACAGTATGGCAACCCTCTAACAGTATGGCAACTTACTAAGAAGGCAGATCACAGTTCAGGCTCTTAGAATGGAAGAAAATGAGGCTCGCAGTTTCCTTTTGACAGAGTTGTGGACATACGTAGGTGCATCGTTCAAAAGGTGCAAACATATTCGTAGGCTCACTGAACAAAAAGTGCGGACCTTCAGTAGCACGCACTTTCATGTGAGAAAAGCGCACGTGTGGGAAATCTTATGGTTGGTCCATGGTATTTAGTCCGACATTTTTTATCCTATGGTTTTGGTTCGTGGTTTTGCATCTAAATTATTGATCCATGATATTGGGTCCCTTATATTGGATTTCTATGGTTTTGGTCCATGGTTTGAGTAAGGACTTGTCTATAAAAAGGAAAGGAGATCATTTGGCTGAGCACTGATGGGTTGAATATCTTAAGAAGAGATAGATCTGAAATTCTGGTCAGTTGGTGTATGATAGCCTGATCTAAATCAAGGAGAAACCTGAGCATTACAAGACGGATCTACTGTTTGGTTGAGATCTTCTTGGCACGTGATCAGATCTGTAGATCTGATAGTCTGGGGTATACTTAAAGCCTGAAAAATTATCTATACCCGCAGGACCACAGGTGTGACACAGTGCAGGTACAGATACATGCACATCAGAAGAAAGCAAAGTGCGGATACTCGCAGATCAGAGGAAAGCTCAGGTGCGGATACCCGCAGATTAGAAGACTGCGCAGGTGCAAATACCCACAGTTTAGAAGAAAGCACAATGTGGATACCCGCAGATCAGAAGAAAGCTCAGGTGCAGATACCTGCAGATCAGAAGAATCAATAGGTGCGGATACCCACAGATCAACAGAAAGTTCAGGTGCGGATACCCGCATATCAGAAGAAAGAGTAGGTGCAGATACCCGCAGTTTTCTATTGGTGAAGTTGTGTACCTTTTATTGAAATATGTTTTGCAATGTTCTGGGTTTTGAAGTGATGTCTGCTTACTAGTATAAAGTTCTGATAACAGCATTCTGAGAAGTGATTGATTGAATGATTATGTTTAGCTTCAGTATTGATGGATGAATGGATCAATTTCTTAATGACTTACCTTTATGTGATCTGATGGACTAGATCTAACACACATATTATCCTTGTATATGTAATGATCTAGTGATTGGGTGATTTAGAAGATTGGTTGATTACGTATTGATGGGTCCAGTATGAAAATTGGATGAAACGTGGCCTTCAAATTATGTGTTGTGCTTCAGGAGTATCCAGTCTGAAAATGTATGAAACGTGGTACCTGGAGGAGAGAAGATTGTAGGCTGGCGCCTACGTACTAGTATCTTAGCTAGTACAAAAGCTAAGGGGGTGGTAGCTCCCTTCCAGTAGCAGTTGGAAAACTTTGGAGCATGTCAGCAGGTAGCAGCCTGCGTACTAGTAAACGGATCGGCTAGTACAAGAACTATGGGGGTTGTAGCTCCCTTCAAGAGAAGCTGAAGAATGAGAGAAGGTTGTAGCCTTCTGTAGGTAGAAGCCTGTGTACTGGTATAAGACTGCACCAGTACAGAAATATTGTAAAAGAAGTTTCTTATTAAAAGGAAGATTGAGACGACTTGCAGCAGGTGGTTTTCACCCACATTGGGTTTCCACCTTACATCATGGTGTTCATGTGTGCTTCTTGTGTGTGATGATCTATTCTGTTTTACTGCTCCTGTTTACTGTTCTTATGGTTAATAATGTTCTGATGCACACATTAAGGATCAACTAACTGAATCATAAGTTTACTGGTTGCCTTAACTGAAGTAGAGTATATGAATCTTAATATGGAAATGAAAAAGTCATATTGATGTGATAATACTGATTCACCCCCCCCCTCTCAGTATTATTTCCAACAATTGGTATCAGAGCAGGTCCTTTGGTTGAAGCTTGATCGCTTGAAGGAGATCCATAGAACAATGGGAAAGAAGCTCAAGAAGAAAGCACCTAAGAAGAAGAAGACATCTCAGAAAGATTATGACAGTGGGAGAATTGATTGGGGAATATGTGGAAGAAGCACTTCAGATTCAGAATCATTTCAGAATGAAGATGAACAAGACCTATCAGGTATGAATTTTTTATCCTCTGGTGATACAATTATCTATCCATTTGAAGATGATGAAAGTGGTAACGAAACAACTGAATTTTCTCTTATGGGTGAGCAAGAAAGGTATCAAATAGAGGCAGAATTTAAAAGGCTTACAGACACAATTAGAGATCAACAAGATCTATTGAACAAAAGGGAAAGTGCCTTCAAAGAAGAAGCTACCAAACTAAAAGATCAACTAGAGGAAGGAAACAAGGTAAGGAAGGTATTCAAGGACAAGGTAGTTCAATGTCAAAAGTTGTAGGATGAAGTGACATCATTAAGAAATGAAGTCAATGAAAGGAGCACAACAATCAAGAAACTCAGAGATAGATCCAGTTATTATGAAAAGCTTGAAGCTACGATCCTCTCGCTAAAGGAAGATCTTGAAGAATCAAAGAAGCAGAATAAAGAACTACTCCAATCTCTTGAAAAACAAGAAAACGAAGTTCTTCAACTAAGACATCAGTTGGAAGAAGGAAGGAAAGTTGAAGAAGACATGAAGAAGCACTATCGTGAAAAGGAAGAGCAACATCAGACTGAGGTAAATATTCTAAAAGACAACTTAGAAGAAAAGGATAAGCTCTTACGATTTCAAGATAGTACTAAGATCTTGGATGATATTCTTAGTAGTCAAAGGTCTCCTGCTATCAAAACGGGTCTTGGTTTTCATGAATCTGTTGAAGGAGAATCTAGTTCACAAAGTAAGACAAGGAACTCTAATGCAAAATCTGAAATGCTCAACAAGGAAATGAGAGGTCAACCCCATCAACAGCCAAGGAAAGAAATTCTTCAAGGAAAATATTTTACTCCTCCAATGAATAAGGTTGAATGTTATGTATGTCATAATCTTGGACATGTTGCAGCCAGATGCAGAAGAAGAGTGGTTCAAGACCATCATGCAGAAAGATCATCACATTCCAGGTACTTTAATGGTTATTTCTTTTCTTGCAATATGTTTGGTCACAAAGCTGTTGATTGCTACAGGAGGAATATGAAACATGTAAGATGTTATGCATGTAACAAGCTTGGACATATAGCAAAGGAATGCAGGAGCAAGTATGGGCATCACACCAAAAGGAGAAAACATCATCACACTTGAAGATATGGAAGAAGAAGGAAGTACAGTCAGGAAGATGTGGCACAGCACCATATACAGTCATAACAGACTCAGGGGGAGCTGAAAGTGTAAAACTTCAGTGTCCTAAATCTCATATGCAAGTTTCATAAAGGGAAGTCACGTATATACGCGAGTTGGTTACTACTCAGTCGCGTATATGTTAGTTTGAGGAAAAGCAGTGGGATAGACTCAAGAAAAGGGGTCTGATATGATTCAGTCCATTATTTTCTTTGTTGCAATCTGTTGATGTTGTGTGGGAATGTCTTGACACTTGAATGATTTGATCTTAACTTGTTGATGCCTTGATACTTCATTACTTGATGATGAGTCACTCATATGTTGTTGTCGTCATATGCATAAATACCATATAATACAGTTATGATGCATGATTCCTATAATGATTGGCGCTCATGTGGATGAGGATTGTTACTGTTGATGATATCAAGAAGTCTTGACAAATGATATTGTGGTCAAGATACATAGTGTTGGATTCATGGATGATTACTCAAAGTTGCATTATTAGAGACATGATGATATATTGATAGATTGATACTTACATATGTTGATTGATGCAGATGTTCCCAAGTGATGATACTTGGATCATCCAGATCTTGATGTTGATGAGATGGCTATGGTATTTCTCACATATAATATGAATGATTCTGGATGAAGTGGATGCTGACATATCTTGTCACGGGATGATGTCATCTACACTAATGGACATATACAGGTTGTTGGTCTGGATGTTGTTGACAGATGCTTATAAGAGAAAATCATACACTATGTATGATAGTTGCCGATGACTGTCAGGGTCTTATTTAGATGTTTGGTCTCTATCATTCAATGTAAAGGTCATATCAAGACTCATGATGTAATAGTGTGTCTCTATCTAGTGTAGTCATCTGATGAGATCTCTTCTGGTCATAATTGTACCCCCCTCTATGCATAGGAAGGATGATGAAATATTTCAGTCATATATTTCTTGTATTATCAAGGTCATGTAACGGCCTATGTTGGTTTCCCCACTATGCCTGGGATGAATGATGTTATACTCTTGTGTTATCATGTGTAAACCTTGATGTATCCCCACTTGGTTAGGTGGATGAGTCAAGTTTGGTATATACCCATTTTGATGGGAGATGGATGTATGTATGAGTCTTTGGTGATAGGAAGGTCATTTATGATGTATAGAGTCATGTTCTTCTTGTAGAACATCTTTTTGCAGACCTTGCTTATAGTCAAGGGGAGCATGGACAACACTCCTCAGCTAAACAGAGTTTTCAGCATGTACTCAGAGGGAGCATGGACAAATTGGTACATCTTGGCATATACAAAGGGGGAGCTCAATCAGAGATTTCAGCAGGTACTCAGGGGGAGTATGGACAGCAGAATGTATATCAAGGAAGAAAGTATCTTGGTCTGCCCTTTGCCCTTGATGTCAAAGGGGGAGAGTGAGATGGTTGTTGCCATCAAGTCCAAAGGGGGAGATTGTTGGAATTATGATGCATGTATTGTACTTGATGGAAACCCTCTTGCAGCAGAACATCTCACTTATATATAACTAGATGAATCTACAGAAGAGAGATCAGATGTGATAGAATTCATGGGATGCAGGGCAGCTCAAAGCATTCAGTTCCGATGTAATGTACAGTATGGAAACTTACTAAGAAGGCAGATCACAGTTCAAGCTCTTAGAATGGAAGAAAATGAGGCCCGCAGTTTCCTTTTGACAGAGTTGTGGACATACGCAGGTGCACCGTTCAAAAGGTGCAAACATATCCGCAAGCTCACTGAACAAAAAGTGCGGACCTTTAGTAGCACGCACTTTCATGCGAGAAAAGTGCACGTGTGGGAAATCTTATGGTTGGTCCATGGTATTTAGTCCGACAGTTTTTGATCCTATGGTTTTGGTTCGTGGTTTTGCATCTAAAGTATTGATCCCTGGTATTGGGTCCCTTGTATTGGATTTCTATGGTTTTGGTCCATGGTTTGAGTAAGGACTTGTCTATAAAAAGGAAAGGAGATCATTTGGCTGAGCACTCAGGGGTTGAATATCTTAAGAAGAGATAGATCTGAAATTTTGGTCAGTTGGTTTATGATAGCCTGATCTAAATCAAGGAGAAACCTGAGCATCGCAAGACGGATCTACTGTTTGGTTGAGATCTTCTTGGCGCGTGATTAGATCTGTAGATCTGACATTCTAGGGTATTCTTAAAGCCTGAATAATTATCTATATCTGCAGGACCACAGGTGCGACATGGTGCAGGTGCAGATACCCGAACATCAGAAGAAAGCGAATTGCAGATACTCGCAGATCAGAGGAAAGCTCAGGTGCAGATACCCGCAGATTAGAAGACTGCACAGGTGCAGATACCCATAGTTTAGAAGAAAGCGCAGTGCGGATACCCGCAGATCAGAAGAAAGCTCAGGTGCGGATACTCGTAGATCAGAAGACTCAACAGGTGCGGATACCTGCAGATCAGCAGAAAGTGCAGGTGCGGATACCCACATATCAGAAGAAAGAGCAGGCGCGGATACCCACAGTTTTCTATTGGTGAAGTTGCATACCTTTTATTGAAATATGTTTTGCAGTGTTCTGGGTTTTGAAGTGATGTCTGCTTACTGGTATTGAGTTCTGATAACAGCATTCTGAGAAGTGATTGATTGAATGATTATGTTTAGCTTCAGTATTGATGGATGAATGGATCAAGTTCTTAATGACTTACCTTTATGTGATCTGATGGACTAGATCTAACACACATAT
Organism: Pinus tabuliformis; assembly: GCA_031772625.1. NCBI lineage: Eukaryota > Viridiplantae > Streptophyta > Pinopsida > Pinales > Pinaceae > Pinus > Pinus tabuliformis. The sequence continues at coordinate 40,180,088 of CM062807.1, read as the reverse complement.
TATTCTTGTATATGTAATGATCTGGTGATTAGGTGATTTAGAAGATTGATTGATTACGTATTGATGGGTCCAGTATGAAAATTGGATGAAACGTGGCCTTCAGATTATGTGTTGTGCTTCAAGAGTATCCAGTTTGAAAATGTATGAAACGTGGTACCTGGAGGAGAGAAGATTGTAGGCTGGCGCCTAAGTACTAGTATCTTAGCTAGTACAAAAGCTAAGGGGTGGTAGCTCCCTTCCAGTAGCAGTTGGAAAACTTTGGAGCATGTTAGTAGGTAGCAGCCTACGTACTAGTAAACGGATCGGCTAGTACAAGAACTATGGGGGTTGTAGCTCCCTTCAAAAGAAGCTAAAGAATGAGAGAAGGTTGTAGCCTTCTACAGGTAGAAGCCTGTGTACTGGTATAAGACTGCACCAGTACAGAAATATTGTAAAAGAAGTTTCTTATTAAAAGGAAGATTGAGATGACTTGTAGCAGGTGGTTTTTACGCACATTGGGTTTCCACTTTACATCATGGTGTTCATGTGTGCTTCTTGTGTGTGATGATCTATTCTATTTTACTGCTCCTGTTTACTATTCTTATGGTTAATAATGTTCTAATGCACACATTAAGGATCAACTAACTGAATCATAAGTTTACTGGTTTCCTTAACTGAAGTAGACTATATGAATCTTAATATGGAAATGAAAAAGTCATATTGATGTGATAATACTGATTCACCCCCCCTCTCAGTGTTATTTTCAACAGAAGAAGAATTTGCAAGGGTTTTCCCCATAGTGGGTTTTTCCTTAGTCTCGAACTAATCCTAGTGTCTTTATGTGGGCATGCTTTTCTTCTATTGTTCCTTTATATTATGCTGCATTGATGATAATGATGTTGTTCTTTCTACATAGATGCATATGTTGATGAATAATGATGTAATTATGATATGGGGCGAACTTAATGTGTTAATGAAGAAATTAAATTATCTAAGCAAAGAACAATATAGCCCTAAGAAAAATTAACACTATGTCTATAGGGGGTGCTTCTAGTTATGGGAACATAAAACTATTTTCCCTGGTGTGGCCATCTCGTTGGAGAATGTGCACAACCTATATTTTAATGATACAATGATGTGACATATAGTCTTTAGGTCTATTATCCTTTCGCCCACTAGCAACCATTGTTTTCAAATTCTTCCACAAGAAGAAGGAAATATTGACTAACCTTTCATACTAGATGTGATTGAGTATGTTTAGGTGATGACAGTTCCATGGAAACCCTCATAAGTGAAGTATTTTGAATGAACAATGAAACATTGTCACACAGTGTAGGAAAGGACTTCCTATCAAATCCATTCCCCTTTACCAATACTTCATTTTCCTCCAAGAACTCATAGTACCTCATTTCCTCTAAGAACTCCCATGTTACTTATAGTTATGGTTCCTTTTAGGAATACCACCACTATCCCACTTGGGGCAACCCTAGAATTGTATTTGTTGTCTCATCATTGACTACAATGAATTCCTGACACTATGGTTTTGTCACCTTGAACATTTATGGAAAATTTGAGGTAAATATCCTCATTAAACCCATGCAATGTTTCATTTTTTATATTTCATCACACTTCTTGGAATATGTTCGACATGCGATCATAGTATTGTATCTAGAGGAACTCATTTGGATCATGGAATATCAATGAACCTCCCACAGTACTTTGTTGGAATCATAAATTTTACCAATTTTATAATGATAATGAAACACTTCGTTGAAAAATCATGGGATGACAATATATTATTGTGGCATTATGGAATTATAATTACCGAATATGGTGAGAATTTATTGTTAGATGATGTGGTGGTGAGGAAATGGTGTGGGATTGATTGCAAGGATTTTTGTTTTATTATGTATGATTAATTACGAGGTGAGTGTAATTATGTCGCTTTAATGTCATATGTTATGTAAGGAAACCAATACCTTTTAATGATTACCATTTTTGTAAGTTTAAACAATGTTTAGTGGAAAGATCATGCAGGTATATTGCCTCAAATGGACATGTTAGTTAGAGCTAGGAGCAAGATTCTCATCATAGTTCATTGAAGAAATTGTTCTAGCGACATCCATAATCATTTAGGTTGGTGGTTGGTGTTGTAGTAGTGCATGATGGGGGTGTTGCAACATTAGCCACTAGTCATTGTGTCATCCTGATGGTGGGTGTGGTAGCAACAACAACCGTCATTGTAACGTTCTAGTTTTACAACAATAGTGCCTAGTGGAGGGTGTTGGAACAACAGTGCCCAATGGAAGGTGTTATGGAAATGACACTTGGTGAAGTGTGTTTTAGCAACATTCCTTGTTGAAAGGTGTTGCAACAATAGTATTGGGTCCAATGTAAGGTGTTTTAAAAATAGATGCTACAACAATGGGACCTGCCTCATTTCATAAGTGAGTATGGATTGTGTCATAGAAACACATATTATGGAAGTGATTGGAAAGGTTCTTACAAGATTAATGAGCAGAAGGATCTTGACATAACCATCATGAAACCCAACTTCCAATTTTCTTATGAATCATTTGTTTCATCATTTAAAAATATATATTTTTAATTAACATAACAAGTTCCAACTAAGCTAGTTTTCACATGACATGTGCCTAGTTGTGACCCAAAAGTTTTGAAAGGTGGACTTATATATATATATATATATAGATATAGATATATTCCTTCTACTCATGAATAATTTATTTCATCATTTAAATCTGTATATTTTAATTAAAATATCAAGTGCTAACTAAGCTAATTTTCATATGAAATTTTCCTAGTTGTCCCCATGGGTTTTCATAAGTGGATTTTTATTTTATATGAGTGTGTGTGTGTAGATATAGAGTGAGAAACATAACAAAATATCTAGAAGTAATTTATTCCCTACTACCAATCTCCAAAGACTTGTTGGTCTATCCTTCCTTAATTTCCCTTAAAAAGGCTTCCTTAGATAGTGGTTTATAATATATTTGGAGCCTATATCCATTTTCCATGAGTGAAGTCCTATATTCATTGATCATACAAATATTGATTGACCCATTATCATAAATGATGTCAATATCACATGACACAAACCATCAAATGTAAAATTTTCCCTTTGAAGTCCTTGAACATTGAATCACATAACAAGGCCCAATCTTTGACTTTGAATCTTTTATTCTTTATGAACATGTCATTCCATTGGCATATCTGTTTCCAAATAATGATTGTTTGGTGCATAGCATCCATAAAAAGTCCATCTAGATCATTAATCTAAAGAAATTTTTATTGATGTGCCTCATATTGTAGGTTCTAACCCTCTACAATTTAATTACTGAAAACATATTATTAATTGAAATATAAAATATGAAATGGAAAACACATACATTAGCATAGGTATTTTATACTAGGAACCAAAAACTGGTAAAACTAGCAAGATATTCAATATATCTTAATGACTACACATTCTTTACACAATTCCCTCTTAAAAGAGTATATCCTTCTAGGGAAAATAACCTTAACATAAATACTACCACTAGATCTATGATCTAATGATGAACGGTCTACGTTGACTATGAAATTACATTATTTTACAAGGAAAATTTTTCAAAAATTTCAATTTAGGGGCGTTGTCCCCAAAAATCCTTGCCAGAGGTGTGGGGAGAGGGGAATGGCTTCAGAAAAGTGTTTTAGCCCCTCCTAGACCCCCCACTATGATAGTCATATGGGGGATAAATCCACCCCATTAGGAGCTAGGGTCCAAACACCACTAATCATGCAAAAAATATAATGCATACCCAACATTCTTCCACATATCGTTTTCTTTACATACATCAGATTATATGAGTACATAAGCAACAATGCATTATAGAGATACCCATTATTTCTCAACAACAAGAAAACTACTCATTGCTCATAGGTTTTGTTAATAAATTTGCAACGTTCTTCAAAGTGTCCACCTTTATTAGTATCACATCCTTCTCTTCAACTGTATCTCTCACAAAGTGATATTGAACATCAATATACTTTGTATTTGAATGATACACAGGTATTTGCTAGGAAAACTTCACTTTGATTGTCACAATCTATCCATACATCTTGTTGTATCAATCCAATACTTGAACAAAGTCTATATAACCAAACTATTTCCTTGCTTGCATGAGTAACGACCTTCTATTCACTTTCTCCACCATATGCTTGCTCCAAATAGGTTAAACACATACCTATTTTTAAATCTTCTTTTATCTAGATCTCTAGCCCCATATGCATCAACAAAGTTATATATGTCCAACACTTTCTGTAATCCTAGTCTTCCTTGGTAGCACAATCCATAATCAATAGTGCCACATAGGTATTAGTAGGGTCCTATAATTTTTTATAAGATCATTTGATTATAGCTGATCATTATTATGTTTGAGATGTTGTAAATAATATTTCATCCTGCAAATTATTTCCAAAGAGACACTAAGTATTAGGATTTGAGGATATTTTTTGCATGACCATGTTTGAATTAGATCAAACTGAAGGTGTTTTCATCAAAAAGTGCTCAAAATCAGTTTTCCAACGATATAGCCTGTGCCCAAATCTGACTCCTAGATTGAAAGATAGGCTAGAATGAAGCTTGCACTTCAAAAGCAAAATAAAAGCCCGGGAATTGTTTCTACTATAGTTTCAAATTATATTTGCATCTATCCTTGTGAAAAATCTTTTCCTCATTATGAATATGCCATATGATTTTTAACTCTACCCGGGACCCACATAATCACCACCTCAGAGATTTATTCCATTATCCCTTCATTTGTTATAAAACCCAAATCTAGCCACATTTCCATGTTTTATTATAAACTCTAGCCTTAATCCATTATTTAATTCCCAAACCTTAGTTGCATTTCCATAAAATCTAGCCTTAATCCATTAATATTCCAACTCGAGTTGTTTCCCATATCATTAAACATACCGCAAAGTCTTTTATAATACATTACGTTGTAATGTATTACAACATAATACATTATATATAAACCCCTCTATATATTATAACATGAACCGAGCCTGTAGGCCACGTGTCGCCAAACCTCATAGGCAATCACAATCGCATTTAGAATCATCCCTGACCCACCAACCACGTGATATCGCATATCACACCATCCTGCAGTCAGCCCCCCATTACCATGTCCCATCTACCGATTGTGATAAGTCTCCCCCATCGATTGTGATATCACAATTGAGGATCGCACCCAACTTTAAGTCCCTCCCCTACAAAGTCCTTTTACCGGTTGCGATTGTGATGTGGTAAGACCCCTCCGGACGCGATACGTTATATGTTGCAATTTGATGGGCTATCAGGTCCGGTCCATCGACAAATCATTATGGAACAGGGTAAGTGTCCCTCTCCACGATGTGATTTTGATAATCCCTCTAGATGCAATAATATTATATGGTGAATTTAAAAGGTTTTTGGGTCCGGGTATATGTTTCCACTCCCGTGTAACCCCTCTGATGTGATTTCGATCAAGAGAAAGCCCCTGGCCGGATGCAATATATTGTATGGTGAATTTAATGGGTTGTCAGGTCCACCTATGGTTAAACCTCACACAAGTTTACACCTCTAATTGCAATCAACGTTCCATCCGATGGCTCTAAGGGCTTTTTGACCCCCAAGCCCCTGCTATGTTTCTATTTATCGGCGAGGGGGGTATCTGAAAAGTGGTTTCTCGTTGCTACCTGACCTCCCCTTATCATTTCGCACCCCCCCTCACTTACTTCTTACCACTTGCAACCCCTCCGAAAACCATTCAGCCCTTACGCCCACTCCCGCCTCATCCCATCTTGATTACTGTTCAATCTCCCGTCCTCCATCCATAATGTGCCAACCTAGCCATGGGCATCCACTCTCGTCCCAATAGTATGTTCATTTCCTCCAGTCCCTAGCTGCCATGTGGCTTCCCCATGTGCATTCGTTCACAATTCGAAATAATCAGTCCCCCTGGTTTTCATTGTTAAATTGGATCACAATGAGATTTCCAAACAAATCACCCCCTTTTTTGGGGATATATTTTGATTAAAAATTATTTCCCAAAATTTCCCAATAGTCTATCAATGGAATTAATTTAATGAAAAGGGGAAATTATTAAGCTAAAATAGCAGCAAACAGTAAAGGAAAAGAAGACAACGGGGACCTTTCCAGCACATTTTAAGTAGAAGCAGCAAAAGGACAAAGGACAACATTTCACATTCAGCACGACAGTCATCAAAACAACATGCAGTGAAAAGTGGGGCAACACAACACATCTACCAGCAAGACAAACAACATTGCTCATTTAAAGGCCTAGTCACTACCAGAATGCCCAGAAACAACATCAACACTTAGCCGACTAATATTTTTTAAACAGTTTAGTCTATTTTTATACTTTTTGTAATAAATTCTTGAATTTTGTTTCAAGATATTTGTATAGATATTCATAACAAATATTGATATTTTAAATCAAGATATTTTGTAATAAATTTTTATAAATACTTCATCATTTGAAGTAAGAGAGGTTGGTTTTTGTACAGAAGAAAGCTATTGTATGTTTTTCAAGCCTCAGTGGACTTATTAGTAATAAAAAGGACATTCTTCATAGGATTCATGTGTTGGACTATTTGGTGAAGTGCTTCTCTCATTGTCTATGTGTTATTCCTTTGTTTCCATGCTTATGTTTTCTTAAAATTGAATTATCTCACAAAAAGTTGATGAACAGAATTTGTTGAAAAATACACTTTGATTCTGGTTGTAGATAATTTCAATGTTTTCTTTTGATATCATGTTAAAGAAATCTTAATGCCTCTTTAGCTTCAATTGAACCTATATATTTTATTCTATTACATTTCATTTAAATCTAAAGGATCTAGTTAGTTCAGCTACCTTACCATGTGAAACTCCTTTGAAAATCTAAGACATGTCCTTGTTAAGTTTTCAAACTCCATTGCCCAATGGCTCTTCCCTTGCTATTCCAACCAAACCAATTCATAAACCAAACTTTGAACCTTCATAACTAGCCTAATATCCAATACAACAAAGTTAAATCTCACAAAGAGATCCCTCTCTAAAGCTGGTAGGGCTAGATCCCATCTTCCAAAGTGGTTTGTGGTTACCTTTGTGATTTTCTTATGCAACATCAAAAAATTAGAGAGTGCTAACAAATACCTAAAAGCCCTATTTATTATTGTCCAATGCTCCTTCCCTAGTTTTAACATATACTTGTTGAATACTCCCACTGAATGTGTAATTTTCAATCTAGTATAAACCATTGCATACATCAAACTTCTGTTGGGATAGGTTCCCCAGGGTGATTTTTGGGGTTAGTTTAACCAATTTTTGTAAAACGTTTTGTAAAGTATGTAAAGTATTCGCAAAATGTGGATGCGGAGCACACAACTAGATAGGAATCAAAGAGGCTTTAACCCCTTGTTTGGGTAAGTCATAGGTCATTTTTTAGACTCATCCATAGGCCACGGTCCATGGTATTGTATTGAAGAAAGCTATATATAGTTGAGTCATAGCGAGTCTAAAATGTAGTAGACAAGTAAGGAAGTCAAGATAGAGATTGTTTTCCGCAAGTGCTAAGGCAGGAAGCTTTGTTTCCTGTACTTAGGTGAAAGGGGAGGCTCCTGCAACTGAGTCCGTAGGAGGCCTTGGTAAGTCTGCAGTTGAGTGTGTAGGGTAGAAAATGTCTGTAAACTAAATGTTGAGCTTAATAAACACTGCTTTTGGGACAATTATCTAGCTTATGAGTATTATTCTTATTTATGTTCATGTTATGGTTTATTGCTACATGATATGTTTTCTATGTAATAATGTGTAAATGCTGTGCGAATCTATTGAATCTTTAAGATTAATGCATGAACTAAGTAATAGTTTGTTTTTACAAAGATAAATGTTGGGTTTGTTATGATTTCTAATGAATTGGATAGATCTATGCGAAGGAAGATCTAGGGTTACTAATTGGTGTGCGAAAGTAGACAGTTTGCTTCTTATACATCTATAAAGGTTGATCGTAGACCTTTGCGAAGGTCTAGCAGCCAATGTCTTAGAGTTGCAGTGGTGGTTCATAGAAGGATATCGATCTGTGGGAAGGAAGATCTAAGCGAAAAGGGCTTAAGAACCACTTATCACACAGTGTCTGGATGCAGAAACCTGGTTGTAGCATCCCTCAATACTGCTTTGGGTGAGACTAGAACCCGCACTATGCAAGTTGTTGCCAAAAGCGCCAATAGTTATGGTTTTGTTGGTTGGCACGAACAACTCTGAACCTAGGTTAGGCCCCCTTAAGCCAAAAATGGTTCTGTTGCCGGGACTTAGATCTATCTAAGAGATGTGTCATAAATGGTTTCCTACGAAGAAATAGATTGACAAGTGAATTGTTCGAAACGTGCACGCGTTCAGGGCTCAAGAGAACATGAGCCTTAAATTATCCAAGGAATAGTGGTTGCAGAGATTTTTCTACAGAGACGAGACCGACATGTTCTTATGTTTCTTCCCTGACAAACTACACAAGTGGTTGTCTAAATTGGCTGATAGTCAAGGGACGTAGAGGCTTGATGATCTTATAGTGTGGACTCCTAAACTGGTGCGATGTCTAGAGGCATCAAAAAGCAATATCGCGCGGGATGTGGATCACTAGATTGATCACATATTAGGAATTTTTGTGAATTATTTCATGATCGACAGAGACATCAGCTATAGCGATGCAAAATGAAGGATCTTTAAAGGATGTGAGGTAATTATTTGAAATCAATAAAAACTAGGAATAAAATTTTGTTACGTGAAAAGAGGGTTATGCAACTACCTTGATGTTTGGGGCTACAAGAAGTGGGATATTCTTTAGAAGAAATGGAGGATCAAGCCCATAATATAGTTCACTCATTGAACCCCCTTCAAGCAATGACAAAGGTGTTATCACTTAAGAAGCGATTACCAAATTGTTCACACCAGTTTGTTTGTGAAGGTTAGGTGTTAGTCCAAGTTCAGTTTTTTCCATGTTTACTTTAGTGTCAAAGTCTTAGTGTCTTGGTAGGATGGTTAAATAAAATTCAATAGTCCATTCTCATTCACCATTGGTCCCATAACTTACATAGGTTATCTGTATCAAGCTTGATGTAAAGGTACTTATGTGTTATGAAATGCTTTAGGTGTTTTCATAGTGCAACGCAGTTTAGGTGATTTCGTAGCGCATAACCCAGATTTTACACTGGTTGCGCTACGAAATCGAAGATTCATGTGATCCGTAGCAAATCTTTCTTAACTGTCATATCTGTCAAATTCTGTTATGGTTGCATCATCCACTATCAGCTTATACACTTCACCTATCATGTCCAACCACTTATCTTCATCATTAGAATTGCTAGGTACCTTGGTACACTCGGTTCGCAAGTTTCAAGAAGAGCCAGGTATTCACAATCATAATTATGATTGTATTCATTGCACGAAGAACAAATCAGCAAATGTTAAATTTGAATTCCATGAATGTCAAGCGAGGCAGTATTCAAGCAAGGCCGATATCAAGCGAGGCGGAGATAAAAGGTTGAGACAGTGCCAGCCTATCAAGTTTTCATTACGCTGAAGTCTCATGGAAGGGTCTACAGAAAAGAAGGAGCATAGGTCAGGTAGGTGTTTGACGAGCGAACCTGAAGGTTTAGACATTATCTTGAAGAACAGAGAAGTTAAGCATGCATTCAAGCAAGTTAGATGTTGGAATTTTTGTGAGAAACTCCAGGGAGGTCATGCGCAAATCACCAAGGAATTTGCCTTGAATGTCACAGGGCTGAATTCAAATGTTGGGGTGCTTGAATTGCAAGTCTCACCAGAGGTAATATCCACAGTCTCTGAGATTCCAAGGGGACAAGAAAGATGGTTTAAAAATTTCAAATTTGATATGATCCCCTGCAAAGAATTTCTGAAGCCAGAGTTCATTGACTCAGATTTAAACAAGTTTGTGCCCATAAATTATGTCAAGGAATCATATGCCAATCTACTTACCTGCATACAGAGGTACTTTACCTACGAGGGAAGATATCATAAGGTGTATTCATATCATTTTAAGCTTCTGCTGCATTTCACAGGAAAGATATCTCTTGATTTACCCTTCTACTTATTTCGTAGCCTAAGCAAAATGTGTGACAAGGTGCAGCTAAAGAAAGAAGCCTGTGATACTTCATTGTTTTACCACGACTTGGTTAAGTTGATTGTTTTGCATGAACTCTAGAGAGTAGGTAGAGACTGGTCCACCTTCATGTTTATGTCTAGCTTCAAAAATGAAGTTGGCCTCAGTCCTCAAACGGCGAAAAATTCTTCACCAGAAGATGGTCATCATATAGAAACAAGATCCAGGAGGTTTACAAAATTAAAGGCAAGGAAACAAGTAAAGGAGCCCGCCAGATCAATGGTTATCCAAGACACACCCCAGCAGTCCCTGAAAGAGAAAACTCAGATCAAATGAGGTGTACATGAATCATACACAGGTGAAGTAGTTTAGAGAAGAAGGACTAGGAGCCATATAGCTAAAGAAAAAGGCAAGACAGTGATTACTGAGGAGAGCCCTGTTTCAAAGGGAAACTTGAATGACTTACTGCATGCCATTGATATTGAAGAATCTCCCTTGGTTCAAGCAGATTTGATAGAATCAGGTAAAGACAAGACTAAAAGAACCAAAGCCTAGAAAAAGCTTAGGAGATTGTAAAAACTCATGACAGACCTATGACTTCGTTACAATCATCATTACAGCTGCATAAAGAAGATAGAGGAAAGGAAATCATCCTGCAAGAGGAATATAGTGTTGAAGAATTGAAAAATAAGTTGAGGTTAGCAAATCTTGAAATTGCTAGATTGAAGAAAGCCTCTAGGAAGCATGCAATCAGGGAAGCTCATTTTGACAAAATGCAAGCTCTGTGGGAAGACAAAACATTTCAAATACCCGAGGTGGTCAACTGTAATGCACAATATTATACCTAGACAGTCCCTGCAATAAAGGAAGCAATGTTCAACAGAAGGGTTAACATGAAACTTAGAGCTGGGATCAGGGTTATGAAGAGACAAATTGAAGAGTTGAAGCTGCAGCTAGGCCAACCGGAAAGACTTCCTTAGCTAAGGAAAATCTCACAGCAGGTAAGGTTAAGTTCCAAATTTTGATGATTTACCATGTTCAATTTTGGATAGCTTCAGGGCAGCTAAAAAGGACATGTCAATACGAAAAAACCCAAAACAGTCAAATTTTGGCTTGAAACTATGTTTTGGTGATTACACAGCAGTTTCGTAGCACACTACGAAACTGTTGAAGATGATGCCTAACGCACAGCAGTTTCGTAGCGCGCTATGAAACCACTGTAACTGCGTAATTAAAATTCAAGCGACCAATTTTGAGGGACCGATGGGAAATTTTTGAAAGGAAGTCTCAGTAAAAGACCATTTACAGTGTGCAAGAAACCAACCCAGGAAAAACAAGAGGAAGGAAGTTATATGAACTTTAAACTTCCTGCTATACAAATGATCACCGCTAGTGTTGTAAATGACTTTTCAATCAGCTTTGAAAAGTTTTTGTCATCACACATGTATACGGGAAAGGCTTACAGCACATGAAGAACGTGGCACTCCAATAGATTGTTTGGTAATTAAGCAAGATCAACATGATTAATTGGTTCTGAATATGTTTGAGGAAACTAAAAGCAGAAAACAAGGGCAGTTTCCTACTTCTCAGCAGCAGTAAAGGGATAAGACATTAAGGACCAGTAAATAACTTCAAACATCCACCACAGCTAAATTGAAGGAGACCACTTGTCAGAGAACGAGTTTTTATTGTAATAAATGTTATTATCAGCATGATGTGGAGTTAGGCTCCTAATTGTCTTAGGTTTCTATAACTTCCAGTTGGAAATTGTTATATTTAATAGTTAGTTAAAGTTTGAATAGGTGTCATGGCAAGTAGAATTCGAGTTCCCCTCATGATGGAGGAGGAATCTCAGCTTTGTAAAGAAACCTATATATAGGAGAAAGAGCAATGTACTTAGGGTTGGAAATTTATTGAAAACAGCTCTGATATTTGGCTTTATGTAAAAGACTCAATTTCTAGTAATACAGTACTGGCTTTGCTTCTCAAAAATCATAAAGAATTCAATGTGATGAATGTCTTGTGTTGTCTTTTCTTATTATTTACAGTGTTATGAATATGTGATTACTTAGAAATCACTAAAGTGCTCTAATTTCCTTCACATATTTGTAAATTGTACTGGCCTTCTATGTGTTTGGTGTATTCTATATATGTTGGATTCTGAATGCCTTGACGTCTATGCAGAGCTAACCTCACTATTAATACTGAAGCATATATAACTCCATAAGCCCAATGGATACCTTCTAATTGTGTTTCAACCACTCTCATTTTTCTATCTTTGTTTCACAAGAGTTAGCCATCTTAATCATAATCAAAAATCATTAATCCTTTGAGAGAGCCCTCTCAGGTTGGGGAGGCTAAGACTTAGCCTAAAGTAGGTTTGAAATAGTTACTCAAGGTCTTCTTGGTCAGCAGCCTTCCAAGGTCTAATTTTGAGTTAACATTTTGGTGCGTCCGCCGGGAGCCGAAGATTATTCATTCCCGAAAACATGACACTGAACTTCTGAAGGTAGCAGGAGCTCAGAAGACCTTTCGAGGCTACAATCTACCTTGGTGACTCCATACATTTTCAAAAGCTTAAAAGGTGGCTTCGGGAGGGAGATATACATGAAGCAATCCTGACCCAGATCCACCTACTCCTGTGGACAATCCAAACACCATTTCAAGGAGCAGACAAAGATTCACTGAAACACCAAGTACTCCCTCTTTTTCAAAATCTTTGCTCTCTGAATTTTCAAGAAGTCCTGAGGACAAAATTGTTGATGATAAGATTCATGAGGTGTTGTTGAGGTCTGAAAATGAAGAAGAACTCATTGAAATTATTTTAGATTTACAAAAAAGAGGAATTGATACTTCGTCTTTAGTGTCACAAAAAGATAAGGAGGAATTTTGGGAGGTTGTTACTTCTGAATTATTGTTAGAAGAGGAAGATTTAAATAAACTCAAAGAACTTGATCCTTTTGAAGTCTTACTCAAATCTAAAACTGGTCTACCCCTTCCAAATTGGACTATATTTATCAGTGGCTTACAAAGTCCAAATAGTCCTTTCCGTATCAACACCTTATCTTCTGCCTCTGCTAGTCCTAGCGGTTCTCAGACACTAGGAAATCCACCTCATATTAGTTCTAGTTCCTCTGTCCCTTCAATACTTGTCATCATTGTTCCTCCATTAATTATGGTCGTACCTGCGAGGTATGCTCCACCAGCCCTCCCTGTTGTTTTACATGACCTTCCTAGAAAATATGCTGCTAGAATTCCAACATGGGGTGGGGATGAAGAAATCACAATAGAAGAACATGTAGACAGATTCAATGATTTTGCTGACAAAGAGGAAGTTGATGATGAGGATGTGAAACTAATATTTTTTGCACAAACCTTCATTGGAGAAGTTAGAAAATGGTTTAAAGCTCTTACAGTTGGAAGCATTCACAGTTGGGCAGAGTTTGAAGATAGTTTTCTAAGGAAGTGGGGAAACATAACTAATCATGTCCAAGCTCTTACTGAATACAACAATCTTAGAAGAGCACCTGATGAAACTGTTCAAAAATTCTCCAAGATATTTAATAAAATATACAATTCCATCCCAGTCCATTTGAAACCTCCTGGGGCCTTGGCACCACTGAGATATGCAGAAGCATTTGATTCTGACTTCTCTCTGTTATTCAGAGGAAGGGATTCTGCTACTCTTGCTGACATGCAAAACAATGCAATTAAAGTGGAAGTAAACATGATTGCTGCCAAAAAATCAAAGATGGAAAAAGCTAAATTGAAAGAAGAAGAGAAACCTTCCACTTCAGCTCCAGAAGATAAGCTTGACTCAATGATGAAGACCATGGAGAAGCTGATGGATCGGTTGGCTCTCGGAAATACTTCTGCTCCTCCTACGCAACAAGAACCTCAATTCAGGAATCCTCAATTTAGAAGACCTCAAAATCAGCAAAGGCCAAGAGAAAATAGGAATCAACAGCCTAATCCTCCAGTAAGACCTCCTTTCCAGCAAAACTTGGTTGATGAAGAAGATGAACTTGAAATTCCTGAAGAGTCCATCCATTGTCTTGATGAAGAAGTGCCAGGTATTTTCTTGACTAAGGAAGAACATGATGAGTCCAGTATGACCAAACAAGGAGAGGAACCTTCAGACTATTTGAAAGGCTATCAGCATGCTATCTTTGAGATGCAAAAGCAGTACAATCTCAGGAATAGAAATGTTCCCATTACAGCAAGAAAAGCACAGCCCAAGAAGGATGCTTCAAAGGTTGTTGAAGACAAGAAAAACAACTCAAAGGTCGTTGAAGGTAAAAATGATTCTCCACCTGGAAAAAAGGATATTCAAGCTCCATCCCCTACTAAAGAAACTGAGAAAACTATTTATGTTTTTAACGTGGAGAATGAAATTGCAAAAATCAAAATATCAGTCCCCTTTATTGAAATCCTCAAGGTAGACAAATACAAAAGTAAGATTGTTGAAATGCTTAATTCACAACCAGGAGTAGCTGATATCTTAAATGTGCAAGAAGATAATCCTATTATTTACTTGGGTCCAAGACTTGAAGATGAATAGAATGAAGAGTTTCCTCCATTCTACATAAGCATTAGCATTCATGATATGACTTTACACAATGCCATGTTGGATTCAGGGGCTTCCCATAATCTTATGCCCAAGGTAATCATGGCAAGGTTGGGATTATAGGTAACAAGACCATATAAGGATTTATTTTCCTTTTATTCAAAAAGAGTTCAATGCATTGGTTTGATAAAGATGTTGTTGTGGGTCTAACACAAATTCCAGCGAAGACAATTGTCATGGACATTGTTGTGGCTGATATTCCGCTTAAGTTCGGGATGCTGTTGTCGAGATCGTGGGCAGCAAAAATTAAAGGCACAATGCAGATGGACCTTACCTATGCTACTATCCCTGTTTTTGGTGAGAAAAGAAGGTTGTATCGAGAGACAAAAATGGCTTATATGGTAAGCAGTAAAGATAAACCTCAAAAATTTCCCATTTATTCATTTGATACTGGACTTGGATCAGCCATCCTTTTCAATGAATCAGTTGAGGATGAATCAGAGAAGATGCTTTCAAAAAATCAGGGCCAAGGAAATCAGCAAGAAGATGAGAAAAGAAAATAGGCTGGTGGTCTTTATACTTTGATGGGTCAGCAAGAAGAGAAGGGGCAAGAGTTGGGATTTGAATCACAAGTCCTAATAATGAAAGTAAGTCTCTCTCCTACAAACTAAATTCTGATTGCACTAATAATATGGCTGAGTACGAATCTCTGATTTTGGGATTAGAAGCTTTGTTAAAGTTGAAGGCTAGAAACATTGCTATTTGTGGAGATTTTGAATTGGTAATTAAACAAGTGGAAGGTGCTTATCAAACCAAGGATGTAAGGATGAGGGCATATATAAACGTAGTGTTGGATATGTTGGAAAAGTTTCAGACTTATTCTTTTACTATCAAAACCAGAGACCAAAACTCTATTGTAGACTCTCTTATTGTTTCTGCTAGTCTTTTTATTATTCCTATGCACTCTTCTAAACAGTATGAGGTGGAGGTTCGTCATCGACCAGTTATACCAGATAACATCACTAATTGGCAAGTCTTTGAGGATGATCAGCAGGTAAAGAATTTCATTGAGTTAAAGGAAGAATTTGAGAGCACTCAAATGGATCAGCAAAATATGTTTGTGGAATCAAAGGAAAAGTTTGAAGTCTTACAATTAAAAAACAACTTAATTCCAAAGGGTCTCATTCCCCTTGAGAAATTGTTTGATCAAAATGATGTGTTCAAAGCTCCAAAATTACAAGCTGATGAGGAAGAAGTAGAAAGCTACAATTTAGGGGATTCATTTGTACCTAAGATGGTTAAGATTTCGAAGTTTCTTTCAGCTGATATGAAGGCTAAATATGTTGAGATGATGAAAAGGTTCATTGATGTTTTCGCATGGAGCTATGCTGACTTGAAATAATATGATTCTTCTGTTATCCAGCATACCATTCCTATTAAGGAGAATGAAAAACATTTCAAGAAGAAGTTAAGAAGAATTAATCCTCTCCTTATGCCATTGATTGAAAAGGAAGTGAAAAACTTTTTGATGCTAAAATTATTGTTCCAATTAGATTCTCAAATTTGCTGGCTAATTTGGTCCCAGTTAGAAAAAAGAATGGAGAGATCAGGATTTGTATAGACTTTAGAAATTTGAATAAAGCTTCATTGAAAGATAATTATCCTCTTCACAAGATGGATTTAATTCTACAAAACATTGTTGGTTCATAAAGGATGTCTATGCTTGATGGTTTCTCAGGGTACAATCAGATTCTTGTTCATCCAGATGATCAAGAAAAGACAGCCTTCACAACGCCATGGGGAACGTTCATGTACACCAAGATGCCTTTTGGTCTCATGAATGCAGGGGCCACTTTCCAAAGAGCAATGGATATTGCTTTTTCTAAAGAAAAGGATAAATCGGTGGTGGTATATCTTGATGATATCATAGTTTTTTCAAAGAGAGAGGAAGACCATTTGAAACACCTTGAAAGAATTTTGCTGAAATGTAGAAGGTTTGGTATCTCTCTTAATCCCACTAAAAGTATTTTTGCTCTAACATCAGGCAAACTTCTTGGTCATATCATCTCTGAAGAAGGAATTAGGATTGATCCTAATAGAGTTATTGCAATTCAAAAGTTAGATATGCCAAGAAGTAGGAAAGAGATTCAATCCTTTCTTGGAAAAGTTAACTTTGTTAGGCGCTTCATTCCTAACTTTGCTGAAGTTGTCAAGAATATAACAAAGATGTTGAAGAAGGGAGTAGACTTTAAGTGGACAGCTGAAGCAAAGAAATCTTTTGAGGAGATCAAGAAGGCACTCACACAAGCACCAGTACTTATCAGCCCAGATTTTACCAAGGAATTCCTTATTTTTACATTTGCTTCTGAGGATACAATTGCTGGAGTTTCGCTACAAAAAGGAAATCAAGGTATTGAACAACCTATTTATTTCTTTAGTAAGACATTAGCAAATTCTGAACTGAAGTACAACATCCTAGAGAAGCAAGCTTATGCCTTGGTGAAAGCTATAAAGGATTTCAGAATCTATGTTTTGCATTCTCACATTGTTGCTTATGTTCCAAATGCTGTTATAAAGGATATTCTAACACAGCCTGATCCAGATGGAAAAAGGGGCAAGTGGATAGGAAAATTGTTAGAGTATGACATTGAGATTAAACCCACCAAATTGGTAAAGGGTCAAGGCTTAGCCAAGTTGCTGACACAGTCAAATTTGGAATGTCTTGACATTAATTTGAGTGCAGAGATCTCAGAAATTTCTGAAAATGAAGAGGAGTTCGTCCAAATAAATGAAAAATTCTTGGTTTCAGAATGGTACAAGGATGTAGCATTTGTTTTGCAGCACAATAAAGCCCCTGCTAAGCTTTCAAAGTCCAAAGCCCAGTTTGTCAAGCTGAAATCCTTAAGATATTTTGTGTATGACCAAAATTTGGTTTGGAAAGATGCAGGAGGGATACTGTTAAATTGTCTCCTTGAAGAAGAAGCTGATAAAGTAATCGATGAATTTCATAAAGGAGATTGTGGGGGACATCACTATTGGAAAGTTACTGCAAACAAGGTCCTGAGGGCTGGATATTTTTGGCTAACCATGTTCAGATACATCTATAAAAAGGTAGCTACATGTCATGAATGTCAAATATTTGAAGGAAAAAGGAAGCTTATGCCTTTGCCTTTAGTTCCTATATATGTTGAAGTGCCCTTCCAGTAATGGGGATTGGATTTTATAGGAGAAATTCATCCTCCTTCATCAGGTCAACATCGTTGGATTCTTACAGCCACTGATTACTTTACCAAATGGATTGAAGTGGTTCCAACAAGGCAAGCAAATGATTTAGTGATTATCTCTTTCCTAGAAAATAATATATTATCTAGATTTGGTTGCCCAATGAAGATTATAACTGACAATGCTCAAGCTTTTAAGTCCAAGAAAATGATCAATTTTTGTCACCAATATCACATTACTCTTGGGCATTCTACTGCTTATTATCCGCAAGGAAATGGCCTTGCTGAATCATCAAACAAAAGCATTGTAAGGATCATTAAGAAGCTGCTACAGGAAAACAAGAAAGCTTGGCACTTGAAATTGAAGTATGCTTTGTGGGCTGATAGGATTTGTACAAAGAGATCCATTGGAACATCGCCATATGAGTTAGTATATGGTGCTGAAGCCATATTTCCAACATCACTTGGAGTACCTGTAATGAAGCTAATTCAAGGATTAGAGGAGGAACCAAACGTTGTACAAAGAAGAATCAATCAGCTGATAGCCTTACAAGAGAAAAGAAATGAGGTGTATGACAGTCATCAACAAAGTCAGAACAGAATCAAGGGAACATTTGATAAGAAGATCAAGGAAGTTACTTTTCAAATCCATGACAGAGTGCTAAAATGGGAAGCCAGAATCGAAGAGAAAGGTAAGCACGACAAATTTGAAAATTTGTGGAAAGGCCCATATCAAATCGCTGCTTTTCATGGAAACAACACTTACATCTTGCAAGAAATTGATGGAGAACCATATGCTGGAGGACCTGTTAATGGCAGGTTCCTAAAGCATTATCATTGATTGAAATACTATCAGTTTCCCACAACATTGTATATAACTGTTTTTGTCAGTTATTCTTTTTGTTGTAAATATTGACAAGCTGAAACAGAAGGCTTAAGCCCGAGGTGAAGGCCCAAGAAGCTGTAAAGGATGCTTGTCAAGAAAATCTATGTTTGTCATAAAATGGATAAAGCACTGGACCTGCGAGTTCTTAGTGTACTACAGGAGCACACTATCCCAAGTGGAGCCACTGTTATCACTTAAGAGGAAATTACCAAATTGTTCACATCAGTTTGTTTGTGAAGGTTAGGTGTTAGTCCAAGTTTAGTTTTTTCCATGTTTACTTTAGTGTCAAAGTCTTAGTGTCTTGAGAGTCTTGGTAGGATGGTTAAATAAAAGTCAATAGTATGTTCTCATTCACCATTGGTCCCATAACTTACATAGATTCTTTGTATCAAGCTTTTTGTAAAGGTTCTTATGTGTTATGAAATGATTTAGGTGTTTTCATAGCGCAACGTAGTTTAGGTGATTTCATAGCACATAACCCAGATTTTACACTGGCTGCGCTACAAAATCAGAGATTCGTGCGATCCGTAGCAAATCTTTCTTAACTGTCATATCTGTCAAATTCCGTTATGGTTGCGTCATCCACTGTCAGCTTATACACTTCACCTATCATGTACAACCGCTTATCTTCATCATTAGAATCGCTAGGTACCTTGGTAAACTCGGTTTGCAAGTTTCAAGAAGAGCCAGGTATTCACAGTCATAATTATGATTGTATTCATTGCACGAAGAACAAATCAGCAAATGTTAAATTAGAATTCCCTGAATGTCAAGCGAGGCAGTATTCAAGCAAGGCCGATATCAAGCGAGGCAGAGATAAAAGGTTGAGACAGTGCCAGTCTATCAAGTTTTCACTACGCTGAAGTCTCATGGAAGGGTCTACAGAAAAGAAGGAGCACAGGTCAGGTAGGTGTTTAACGAGCGAACCTGAAGGTTTAGACATTATCTTGAAGAACAGATAAGTTTAGCATGCATTCAAGCAAGTTGGATGTTGGAATTTTTGCGAGAAACTCCAGGGAGGTCATGCGCAAATCACCAAGGAATTTGCCTTGAATTTCACAGGGCTGAATTCAAAAGTTAGGGTGCTTGAATGGCAAGTATCACCAGAGGTAATATCCACAATCTCTGAGATTCCAAGGGGACAAGAAAGATGGTTTAAAATTTTCAAATTTTATATGATCCCCTGCAAAGAATTTCTGAAGCCAAAGTTCATTGACTCGGATTTAAACAAGTTTGTGCCCAGAAATTATGTCAAGGACTCATATGCCAATCTACTTACCTGCATACAAAGGTACTTTACCTATGAGGGAAGATATCATAAGGTGTATTCATATCATTTCAAGCTTCTGATGCATTTCACAGGAAAGATATCTCTTGATTTACCCTTCTACTTATTTCGTAGCGTAAGAAAAATGTGTGACAAGGTGCAGCTAAAGAAAGAAGCCTGTGAGACTTCATGTTTTCACCACAGCTTAGTTAAGTTGATTGTTTTGCATGAACTCCAGAGATTAGGTAGAGACTGGTCCACCTTCATGTTTATGTCCGGATTCAAAAATGAAGCTGGCCTCAGTCCTCAAACGGTGAAAAATTCTTCACCAGAAGTTGGTCATCGTATAGAAACAAGATCCAGGAGGTTTACAAAATTAAAGGCAAGGAAACAAGTAAAGGAGCCCGCCAGATCAATGGTTATCGAAGACACACCCCAGCATTCCTTGAAAGATAAAACTCAGATCAAATAAGGTGTACATGAATCATACACAGGTGAAGTAGTTCAGAGAAGAAGGACTAGGAGCCAGATAGCTAAAGAAAAAGGAAAGACAGTGATTACTGAGGAGAGCCATGTTTCAAAGGGAAACTTGAATGACTTACTGCAAGCCATTGATATTGAAGAATCTCCCCTGGTTCAAGCAAATTTGATAGAATCAGGTAAAGACAAGACTAAAAGAACCAAAGCCTCAAAAAATCTCAAGTTTGATGATCAGGTTGCTCAATTTGTCTTTAAGCCGAGAAGACCCATGACGAGGAATTTCAAACAGATACAGGAGATGCTGCTAGAAGCAGGTGAAACAGAGGAGATCGTAAAAACTCATGAGAGACCTGTGACTTCGTTGCAATCATCATCATAGCTGCATAAAGAATATAGAGGAAAGGAAATCATCCCGCAAGCGGAATATAGTGTTGAAGAATTGAAAAATAAGTTGAGGTTAGCAAATCTTGAAATTGCTAGATTGAAGAAAGCCTCTAGGAAGCATGCAATCAAGGAAGCTCATTTTGACAAAATGCAAGCTCTGTGGGAAGACAAAACATTTCAAATACCCGAGGTGGTCAACTGTAATGCACAATATTATACCTGGACAGTCCCTGTAATAAAGGAAGCAATGTTCATCAGAAGGGTTAACATGAAACTTAGAGCTGGGATCAGGGTTATGAAGAGACAAATTGAAAAGTTGAAGCTGCAGCTAGGCCAACAGGAAAGACTTCCTTAGCTAAGGAAAATCTCACAGCAGGTAAGGTTAAGTTCCAAATTTTGATGATTTACCATGTTCAATTTTGGATAGCTTTAGGGCAGCTGAAAATGACATGTCAATATAAAGAAACCCAAAATAGTCAAATTTTGGCTTGAAACTGTGTTTTGGTGATTACACAGCAGTTTCGTAGCGCGACACGAAACTGTTGAAGATGATGCCTAACGCACAACAGTTTCATAGCGCGCTACGAAACCATTGTAGCTGCGCCATTAAAACTTAGGCTAACAATTTTGAGGGACCGATGGGAAATTTTTGAAAGGAAGTCTCAGTAAAAGACCATTTACAATGTGCAAGAAACCAGCCCGGGCAAAACAAGCGGAAGGAAGTTATATGAACTTTAAACTTCTTGCTATACAAATGATCACCGCTAGTATTGTAAATGACTTTTCAATCAGCTTTGAAAAGTTTTTGTCATCACACATGTATACGGGAAAGGCTTACAGCACATGAAGAACGTGGCACTCCAATAGATTGTTGGGTAATTAAGCAATATCAACATGATTAATTGGTTCCGAATATGTTTGAGGAAACTAAAAGCAGAAAAACAAGGGCATTTTTCTACTTCTCAGCAGCAGTAAAGGGATAAGACATTAAGGACCAGTAAAGAACTTCAAACATCCACCACAGCTAAATTGAAGGAGACCACTTGTCAGAGAATGAGTTTTTATAGTAATAAATGTTATTATCAGCATGATGTGGAGTTAGACTCCTAATTGTCTTAGGTTTCTAAAACTTCCAGTTGGCAATTGTTATATTTAATAGTTAGTTAAAGTTTGAATAGGTGTCATGGCAAGCAGAATTCGAGTTCCCCTCATGCTGGAGGAGGAATCTCATCTTTGTAAAGAAGTCTATATATAGGAGAAAGAGCAATGTACTTAGGGTTGGAAATTTATTGAAAACAGCTATGATATTTGGCTTTATGTAAAAGACTCAGTTTCTAGTAATACAGTACTGGCTTTGCTTCTCAAGAATCATAAAGAATTCAATGTGATGAATGTCTTGTGTTGTCTTTTCTTATTATTTATAGTGTTATGAATATGTGATTACTTAGAAATCACTAAAGTTCTCTAATTTCCTTCACATATTCGTAAACCGTACTGGCCTTCTATGTGTTTGGTGTATTCTATATATGTTGGATTCGGAATGCCTTGACTTCTATGCAGAGCTAACCTCAATGTTAATACTGAAGCATATCTAACTCCATAAGCCCAATGGATACCTTCTAATTGTGTTTCAACCACTCTCATTTTTCTATCTTTGTTTCACAAGAGTTAGCCATCTTAATCATAATAAAAAATCATTAATCCTTTGAGAATGCCCTCTCAGGTTGGGGAGGCTAAGCCTCAGCCTAAAGTAGGTTTGAAATAGTTACTTAAGGTCTTCCTGGTCAGCAGCCTTCCAAGGTCTGGTTTTGAGTTAACAAAAGGGACGGTGCTAACTATGCCGCGAAGTGCAGATCAGTTAATCACGCAGGCTATCCTGAAGATATCTCATCTTTCCACTCCACCTCCAACTCCGCCTCATACACCTACATCTTCACCTCCTCCAGCTCCACTTCCACCATTGAACATGGCAAATGCGATGAAAATGATGATTTTTAAAGGAATAGGGAGCGAAGATCCTGAACAGTTTTGGTTTGTCGTGGGATTTGTATGGTCGCTACAATAGATTATAGATGATAACATCAAGAAAGTGCAGTTGGTCCTAGCCTTACAAGATCGTGCATTGACATGGTACATCAAGTATTGCACTAATTTCACCAACACGATGTTGGCAGAGACCTAACAAGCTTTGAATAAGGAGTTCAATAAGCCTAAGTCAGAGGTGCAGTCAGTAATTGAGTTTAAGGAAATCTGACAGAAGGTAGATGAGACACCTTGGGATTTTGATCAATGGTTGAAATTCCTAATTTGGCGGGCCAATATGATAATCACGAATTCCCATCATCATGATTGGTATATAGCATCGCTCTTGCCACACTTAAGAGTGCCTTTGTCACAAAAAAATATAGCAACACAAGCTGAATATTTTGAGATTGTGATGAGGTCGGATGCTTCGACCATACAGGATACAAACCTAGGTGTGCAACATATTCACTCACAGTTAGAGAGCCTGCACTTGGAATTGCAGAGCCTGAAGAAAGGAAAGGAGACCTAGCCGGAGGTGCGCGCTGAGGTTTGCTGTTTAAAGTGTAAGAGCCATGGACATGATAAGGACCATTGCCCGCTGTATAAGAACTATATTATGGGGGGGCATGTTCCCCTAAAACTACAGAATAGTATTGGGCAGAGTACGGGAGTTGTGTTGTGGTGCGCTATATGTTAGGTTACAGGACAACACGCCACTGATAACTTTCATTTAATATAGAATTTTGTACATACCCCTCAAAAGTTGTTTTGCAATTTTTGTAAATCTGTGGGACATGATGAACGCCACTGTAGGAGTTATGAGTTGATGATGGATAGAACACCTACCTACCGAATGCAGGTAGAAAACTGGCCTCAGGATTAGGGCACGGGAGCAGTTCGCAAAGGATTCCAAGGCCGAGGACAAGGAAGAGGCAGCGAAGCAGGTGGAGGGCATGGAGAGGTAATATGCTAGAACTGTGGTGAATCAAGGCACTTCACGTGAGATTGTACAAACCCCACACATCTGTCATGTCAGTATTATTGACAGTTTAACCATGTGATACAGGAATGTCTGGTTCTTATGGGAAAGGTGCAAGAAAAGAAGGTGCAGCCCCAGCAACCTATGCAGAACATCCAAATGATGAGGGAAGAGCCCCGCGAAGAAGATCAAGGCATAAATATAGTGACAAGAAGTGGAATGGAAACTAGTGCAGATAAAGGTAAACAACCTGAGGATGAAGGGTGGGCGTGCAATGCTATTGAGAAGGAAGAAGACTTTGATCTTAATCGTGCTAAAGAAACCTTCATGGAAGCAAAGAATAACTTCGTTGAGGCCTCTACCTCAAGAAGTCAGGAGAAAATTCAAGAGACTAGTGCGACGCAATAGGTAGATCCTTCAATACTATCTACTTTTTTGAATACTTGTATGAAGTTACTGTGTGATCAGAAAGTAGTAGAAGGGTTGCAAGAGTTAATCGAAAAGTGCCTGAATAAGAAAAAAACTCCTGCTAAATAGCGCAATGTGAGAAATATTGGTAGTCATAAGAAGTGAATGGGGCACGAGATGAGGTTGACTGCACAGATAGGTGAATACAAGATGGATCAAGCAATCTTAGATCTGGGGTTTTGATGTGAACGTCCTGCCTAAGAAGGCATGGGAAAGGATGGGAAGATCTATGCTACAGTGGTCTCCTATTCAGTTGCACATGGAAAATCAACAGAACATTATTCTGATGGTGCACTTATATGGTGTAATGGTGGGCATTGAAGGGGAAAGTGCGCTAACTGACTTTGAGGTCATTGAAATAGTGGATGATAGTAACCCATACCCCGTGCTACTAGGAATTGATTAGGCTATTGATATGAATGAGGTAATTAACTTGATGAGGTAGAAGATGACATTTGAAAAGAAGTCACTCAGGGTTGTAGTACCACTAGATCCTGTAGAAGGAGCACATTACACTGAACCTATTCTTGACTATGTAGAAAGTGATGATGATATGGACCAGATATATAATATAACAATGCAAAATGAAGATTGGGTCAATCCCACATCCGATGGACAAATTGTGTGGGACAGGGATATCTCCTTCACCTCAGATTCGGATGAAGAACTTGAACACTGGCATAATCGGCTGCATGAAGTATCTACACTCCATTGCAATATGATGACCAAATCAATGCGGTGTGTCTCGACTCAGGCAAGAAATATTCTGCATTGTGATGGTTTGACTGATGTGGAGTTGTTTCTAGATGAATTTGAAAGGGAAGTATTGGAAGAGCATCGCTTCCAAGCACTGGAATTGGCATTGTGCACTACGCCTGCTCGTTGGTGGGGTACGTAGAAGGAGAAATTTGTTGGATGGAAGGAATACCGAAGGATGATGAAGTTGAGGTTTGGATATGCTAATACCCGGATGACAAAAAAATACAGTGGAAAGGATGATCAGGGTGATCATTTGGCATGATGGAATAAGGCTTGGGGAACATAACCACAAGCAGAATGGGTGCACATTTTCTGTCACACCTTAGATACAATTCCCATGAACTGGTATTTGTATATCGAGCTTCACCATGGGACAGCTGAATGGGGTGTCTTAAGGGAGAGTTTTCTATTAACTTTTAGTTTTGAGGATGGGTTTGAGAGCATTGGTGAAGTGCTCCAAGAAATAAAAGTAGCTATATTCAGAATGCTGAAGGAACCGATAGAATGCGCTGAGCCAGATTGGAGTACACAGTTGCGCTATGCATTGGAGTGTTACAATGTGACTACTAAAGAAGAAGAAGAAGATCCACAGAATATTACCATTCCAGAGACAGAAGGATAGTGCGAAGTCAAAGGACCGAAGGTGGTGAACCCAGATATATTAGAACCTTTGAAAACTCGACAAGTAAACATTAGGTCTGAAGCAGAACCTAAGTTCACGAAGATAGGTGACTATTGGAACAAAGATATGGTTGATAAGGTAGTTGAGATTCTACGTGGTACCAGGATTTATTCCCCATGAAGTTTTCAGATTTGAAAGGAATCATCAGAGATCTAGGTGTTATGAAGATTACGTTGAAGCCAGATGCAAAGCCTATTAAGCAGAGGCCTTATTGGCTAAATCCAAAATATAAAGAGAAGGTGCACCAAGAACTAGATAAGATGTTAGATGCTGGTATTATTGAGCCAGTAGAGGAATCAGATTGGGTAAGCCCAATGGTGGTCCAAGAAAAGAAACAGAAAGGTGAAATTCATATATGCATAGATCTAAGAAAGTTGAATGATGCATGTGTGCATGATCCGTTTCCAACACCATTTACTGATGAAGTGTTAGAGAATGTTGGCGGACAAGAGGCATATTCGTTTACTGATGGTTTTTCGGGATATCATCAAATAAATATCACGCCAGAATATCGAAGAAAAACAACATTTGCGATTGAATGAGGTTGCTTTCAATATACAATGATGCCCTTCAGATTGAAGAACATGCGTGCAATTTTCTCTTGAGTATTCATCATGGTGTTCAAGGAATTTATTCATAAATTTCTGGAAGTGTGTTTTGATGATTGCACTATGTTTGGGTTGGTGAAGTGCCATGTTGCGAGCCTATGCCTCATGTTGGATACATGTCGAAGGTTTCAGATCACGCTGAACTTGAAGAAGTGCATATTTTGTGTTCCCTTTGGGATCTTTCTCGGACATGTTGTATGTAAGCATGGATTGATGGTGGACCCTTCGAAGATAATTGTAATTTTGAATTTGGAAGTTACTAGGAATGTGAAACAACTGCATGTGACATTGGGGCACACTAGGTATTACAGGAAGTTTATCAAGGAATATGCTTAGATAACCATGCCAATGGAGAAACTATTGAAGAAAGATGCAATATTTTGCTGAGATGAAGACTATCAGCACAGTTTGGATGTCTTAAAGGAAAATATGGTGATTGTGCCTATTCTGGTATTTCTAGACTGGAAAAGGGAATTCCATGTGCATGTAGATGCCTCTTGCATTGCGCGAGGATTAGTATTAACACAAGCAGGTGAAGGATAGATTGATCATCCGATAACCTTCGTGAGCAGAAATATATCCAAGGCTGAGAAGAATTACTCCACTATAGAGTGAATGGTTGACGATGGTCTACACGCTGCAAAATATTAGGCATTATTTGTTGTGTGGGCACTTTAAAATGTATACAGATCACTCTGCGCTGAAGTACCTGGTCAATAAGCTTGTGTTGAGGGGGGTGTGGAGGGGGAATATGCTGATGGTTACTGTTGTTTCAGGAATATGACTTTGAAGTGATTCTGAAGCCTAGAAGGTTGAATGCAGGGCTAGACCATTTATCAAGGATTGAAATGGGTGAAGAACCAAATAGTTTGGAGGAAGGACTATCAGATGCGCAACTCTTTGCGGTGCGCCTCACAGATCACAGAAATCATTCAGTTTTTAACAATAGGGATAGCTCCGCAAGGCTATTCTACCCAGAAAAATAAGGAATTAGTAGTTTGTGCTACATATTTTTCGATGATTGTGGGTCACTTGTATAAGATGGGAACAAATGAGATACTGCGAAGGTATGTTCCAAAATTTGAACGTGCTAGTATCCTCGTTGAGGCACATAGAGAAGTGGCAGGAGGTCACTATGCAAGAAAAGCGACCGTGCAAAATATTTTTCACGTTGGGTTATGTTGACTGACATTACACAAGGATTCTAAGGAATACTGTCAGGCATGCGATGCTTGCCAAAGGATAAGGAAGCCTTCGTGAAGGGATGAATTTCCTTTAAATCCCCAGGTTTCATTGTAGGTATTTGATAAATAGGCCATTGAATTCATAGGTCCAATACAACCACCAGATAAGAAGATGGGCATGCGGTATATCATTATTGTGATAGAGTACTTAACCAGATGAGCGAAAGCGCAGCCGGTGAGGGATTGTATAGCTGCTACTGTCATGAATTTTTTGTTTAAATAAACAAGGTTTGGATGCCCTAAGATATTAATGAGTGTGTTGATGGTGCGGGATCTACCAACATGCAAGGGATCACCCCGGTATGAAGTCCCAACTAGACCTCACACCGTTTTGTGTGGGAGTCCCATCCGGTATGATGGCTTGGTTTCCATTGTCTTAAGGATTTGCCTCAACCCTTGCTTGTCAACACATGAGAGTGGTTCTCTTTGTCTTCGAGAAGTGAGGTTCGTGTGCTTGGTGAGTGTAAGTGTACTTGTGTCAATGGTTCTTTCATTGTGAGGGGGAAAAGGTGAAGGTGAGTTCTAGGTTGAAAGGGATCAGTCCCAACTCGCTAGGAACACACAACACAAAAGACATACATAGCTTCCAGTGGAGCAGTCCACTCAGATGCAGCAATCACAACATACAAGGTAAGATAACATGTACAACACTCACGAATCAGTCCGAGACGAGTGCGATGGTTGTTACAGCAAGGTTCATGTGAAAGGTTTGTCTAATGTCTGACAGAGCAGTTGACACGAATGGGACAACATTAACATCATATACAACACATTTCCATTAATAGATTATGCATTACAACAAATGAATCAGTTCACATGTAGAGCACATGGTTAAAGCAACATGCATTACAAGTGTTAACGATCAGTCTTACAACAATACATGTGTGAAAACGTGATGGCTTGTTGATAGACTTCTGAATTAAGTGAAAGTTCCAAGACACGTCATTACACCATACATCACTAACCCCATCAACGGGGCATTGGAGCCACTACATACTCCTCAAAGAAAATATTACAGACTCTCTTGGCTATGTGGGAGGAGCTGAGGTGAAAAGTCCTTTCATGTACAAATGAGGGGGTTATTTATAGCCAAGGGTGAAACTGACCCTTGTGGTTGTTCGACTACCCTCATGATCATTCGATTTCCAAGATTTTCCAACTTACATGACTCTATGTTCAAAAAGTGGGTCTCTTGGACTTCCACGTTACATCACATTGATTGACAACAAGCCCATAGTAGAGATGTGGGAAACATGACTCCTGACTTGACTCAACATGACTTGACATGACATTGCTGGTGCATTCGTGATGCTGCTAGAGTGCATGTCGAGCTAGAGTGCTACTGAGTGATGGATGTATTCATGGTGTACCATATCTTCACCTCCACATGCCGAAGTGCGCAGAGTCTTCGATGGTCCTTTGTTTGCTTGATGAAGCTTTAGCATTTTGTTCCTTGCTTTCATGTTGGAAGGTTTGATAGGATCACTTGTTCGCAAAGGTGCATGTTCGTTGTGTTCGTCCACTTCATATGCTTGATTCATTCGTTCATTGGTGAACCTGTCCATCTACATGTGCTCCCTTCATCCATATTGTTCGTCGTCTTGACATGTTTTTTGGTGTACCTATACCTGCAGTCACTCATGACGAGACAACATCAAATCCAAAACCTCCTAGTATAAAATGACACATGATCATTTGAATGCAAGTGACCAAGAGAGGCAGCAAGGCTGTGATGTGGGATGATGGCTCTAGGCAATTGCTGATGAAAACTATGCAAGAGTCACTGAGAGATGGAGATAGACAATCTGAATCGACAGTGACTGACTGCAAGGTCTAGCTCGGTTGGGAGGAAAAATTGCGCAAATTTTGAGGGGAACAGTCTAGGCTGTTGGAAGGCAAGGAAGGCATGCTCTGCACATTTTCTGGAAAGAACATTCAACAAGGGCTAGACAGCCAAATTTTCATAATTTTCTAGAGGAACGGGTCAAGCTGCATGAGGGGTCAGCAGGCAGGGATTGCACAATTTTTCTGGGGAACTTCCCAGGAGACTGGTAGCCAGATCTGTGCAATTCCTAGAGGGAACTTCCAGTTGTCTCCTAGGGTCACTAGCAGCTAGACTTGTGCAATTCCTAGAGGGAACTGCTAGTTGGCTGCCGGGCCATTGGCAGCTAGACTTGCGCAATTCCCAAAGGGAACTGCCAATTGGTTTCTCAGTCACCAGCAGTAGAAACTACGTAATTTCTGGAGGGAATAGGTAGTTTGTTGCTGGGAGCTACTGGCTAGGAAAACTTCATTAAGGCTGGGAGGCCAACCTGCTAATCATCTCAATGCAATTTCTAAGCTAAGTTTACTGATAGGCAGCAAGAGGCCTGCTCATGAGCACTGCGTAATTTCTAAGATGAATAGTCGGTCGACTATCTGGGTGGCTAGCATGAGCACTGATTGAATTGTTTGTGGGCAACACAGCTTGAAAGAACTAGCTTTTTGCTTCTGAGTTGTTCTGGTTGACAGTAGATCAAGCCGAAAGCAGGGTGATGGTCCGGCTGTCAATGAGGAGTCTCGTCATCAGAACTTCACAAAAAATGACTAAGTGTGTGAAAAGTCGAAAGATGCATAGGTCATCATACAGACACACACTCACATGACTTGACGATGAAACAACCAAACCATCAAGACACACATGCTTAACATGACTGACCGACGATGCAAGCGACAAGTGCGAAATTGGTGATTGATCGTTCATGACTGAGATGAATTTTGCACAACAGTGAATATGACTCAATGTGTGAGTGAGACAGATGCCTTCATGGCAAACACAACAAACACATATGAAGCAAAGACTTCGAGCATAACCAGAAATCGGTCGCAAGCATGACTTAGACATCAACATGCAAAGACTTGAGTGCAATAAACAAGAAACGTGAATGTAAAGACTCACATGATCCCACAGAGTGAACCTGAGTTTGTGCAGTCATCAAGTGAAACTCTCCAAGGGAGGCTCTGAAATTGGTGCAGGCCAAAATTTTGGAGGGTGGTTGTAGCCGCTACAACACTTGGCGGCACACTGGTAGAACCTCAGCTTCTTTGTTCCGGTTCAATGCTAGCACAGGGGCTTGTTCTTTCAGGAAGTATTGAATCATTGTGTAGGTTACTTCAATTTCCCCACTTACCCCATGGAAATACATGATTCACCCTTTGCCAACTCATTCAAAAACAATCAAAAGTTCAGCTTAGATCTCAGTGTTTCGAATCCAGGAAAGGTAGTTTACTTTGCGAGTTGAAGATTTTCAAAGTATAGGTTTTCATCTCTGGTGTTGCTCCACTACCAGTAGGCCTGGACAGTACCCCAATGGAGTCACGCATGAACACAAACATTTCTCCACTACCAGTGAGCCTGGTCAGTACCCCAGTAGAGTTGCATGCTTGACCTCTCTGTGGAGAAAGCCTTTCTCTTCTTTCGCCTTTGTCTTTTTTAAGAGAACTATGAATAGGCACTTATTTATTTTTGGGGCAGAAGAGGGATCCCGACTTATTGAGAGAATAAGAGGTTATTGCTTCAGAGAAGCATGCAAGACCTCTGACATAGGTTTGCTCGTTTATGTTTTTCCCCTTCTCCGTTTCTACTAATTGGATTAGCTTCAACACACATAGCAGAAGGTTGAGTACAAGCATGGGGCTTCCTAATGTGGACACAGGTTCACGGTTGGACCAAAGCTTCCCTTATAGATGGTTTGTATTTTCCCTCAGGACTTCATCAGATGAAGGTTGTAACCAAGAATAGAGAAAGTGGACACAAGACTAGCCAAGTGTTGTAGCGTCACAAGTCTCTTCAAATTTTAGCCACATCCTCTATTCAAAAGCCAAAACGTAGTAGTTGGAAACACTTATTTTCGGAAACAAAAATACAAATATATAAAACAAACAAAATGCATGTGAACAAAAATAGTAATCAAAATAAAACAAAGAAAAATAAAAGATAATAAACAAAACAAATCAAATGAAACAAGAAGTAGCGAGCAGACTATGTACAAGGCAGAGCATGGCCCAACTTATTAAACCAATATTTTAGGACTTGGCCGTTTGATAAGAATATCACCAATCCTCCCAATGAGTGATTGCAAATGATAGGTGCATGAGCCAAGTTTCTCATGGACCAGTGCCGGTCCACCGAGCTCCACTACCAGAGCCTGGTGGCATTCTAGAAAACCTTCAAGTGAACACAACACTATTGTCTCGGGTATTGCGTGCAACATGGGCTCGGATGATGGCACGGGGTAATTGTTTTTACTCCGGGAAGGGTTCAGGTTTCTGAAGTCAACGCATATGCAGATCTTCCCAGATTTCTTATGTGGAGGTTTTAAATCAGAAAACCAAGTGTGATGACGAATTTTGCAAGTAAACCAAACACTTAAAATGTTAATCAATCTAATCGGTGAAAGGAGTACAAACAACATGCATATGTTACTTGTTCTTTGTTGTAATGGATTGTCTTGTCCTTTACCTAGAATATCATGTTGGATTGTTTGCATGTAGTGGGTACTCAGGTCATCATCTACTCGTTTAGGCCTATCCTGGTATTGTTCGATCAAGCAATCGACAATTGGTCATTTTTGCAGTGCGTAACTTGTACCGAGATTAGCCATCTTCGGATCATGGTGGATCCCCAATTTTCTCTATTTTTTCATAGTGTTGGTCTTTCGTGTGTTTAGCATGAGTGCTTCAGCATCATTGTTTGTAAATTTGAACTTCAAACAGCTCAAAATTGTGCATAGTTCATTATTTTGGATGACTAAGGTGCACTTGGTCCTTGAGTCATCATGTGTTCCTGATTTATCAAGACTCATGGTCCACAACTTATCTGTACATGGACCGTTTGGCGTGTTGGTACTGCTACTACTACCGCTATTGCTACTACTAATACTAATAGAAGAACAATTTGTACAAGTTTCATTATCATTATTTGGGCGAGGAAGGAGTCCCAACTGCTTGTCTGATGAGGTTGGGGTTGGCTGTGTGAGATAACACTCCAATGTCTTTTCCAGGAAGTAGTTTCCAAACATGATTTCTGCGAAGGCCAATGGTTCGTTCTCGTCATCAAGGGGAGTGACATTTTGTTTCATATACCTCTCAGATAACACTCAGATTTGGTTGAATTTTCCCTTGTACGAAAGCCACAAGTGAGATCAGTCTGTAGCAAAGTATCCATCTAACTTATTGGACTAGTCTCTACTAAGAAACAGACCATAGTCTTCCGGTATGTCCACATCAATTGTGTTGATGCACTGGTGGACTCGACTGTCATGGGATAGTCAAATGATCACATCTCATAGTTCACCAATGGCTGGTACTAATGTTTTATCAAGTTGGTTGATTCTCGTGGATGTTTCGCTCCATTTAACATTGATATTCTTAGCAATGGAGAGCAGCATGACATTGGCTACCATGCCAGAATCAACCAAACAGATTTGGATATTGTAGTTGAAAACTTCGAATGAAAGCAGGAATGGGGGGAAACTTGAGTTTGCTTCTTCCATCCGGAGTGTATTGAGCACAGTGGATAGTGATCTGGGAGGTGTGCATGCTCCCTTGCTGGTAGAGGTCGCGCTATCTGTTTCCGTTTGTCCCAATGCACGTAGCAGGATATCTCGCTGGCTCTGGACTTTGGCTAACTCGAACAAACTGATGTTCGCTCAAGTTTTCTTCATGTCATCGACTATGTTGTAATCCAGAGGTGGTAGACTCACCGAGGTTTCTGGGGTGGAACAAATTCTTTTGCTATCTACTGGACTGTTCTGCAACTTGCTACTCATGAATGTGTTCTTATCCACTGTTGTCCTCCCGAACTTGCTTCGTGTTTGTTCCTTTGAGGCAGCTAGTGGATCGACCTTATTTATTAGCCGTCTCACTTTCTCTTGCATCTCCTCAAGTGTCGAGGGAGCCCCTTTACTCCTAATATTGTATGGATCATTTTTATTTTGGGGTTGCTTCTTGGTGTTTGTCTTCGAGACTACTTGTGAGCATTGATATGCGTTCACCACATGCCCATAACTTGGTGCTTCATCCGGTGCAACCTCTTCATTATCATCAATGTCTTCCATTTTCTCCTGTACATCACCATCCGCATTGAGTGTATGATTAGAGACACAGGTAACAACCCGCTTCCAATCTAAACAAGAGTTCTCAGGATGAAATTCTTCATGGAAGGAATAATACTTAGGATCAACACATTGATCGAGTTGGAACATAGGCTTCTGCACATATTTGGAGCCAAACAGGATGTTGCTTGATGATCCCATTGATGAACTTCTTTCCTGTCTCTGTCTAGGTGGATGATTGTTCATGAATGTGTCCATCTTCCGTTGCTTGAGTTTGGACATTTAGATGGTCAAGTTCTTGACAAGGCAAGTGAGGGTCTCTATGTCAATTGCTTCCTTGTCTCTGCCTTTGCTCGTCATTGCTTGGGGATTTCTGCTCGCATCCTTAGAGTTTTTTATTGATTTTTCATCCTTGATCACTCCAATGGCACACAATTCTTTCTCAGCATCGATAGCCTCTTTGTAGCTTTCTAATAGTGTTGCCTTCACAACTCGCTTAACGAACAGCACAATTGTTGTTGGTAGTGCGAATGTGTAATAGTCAATAGTCATGGAGTCATGAGGTTTGGTGTTTGCTGCAAACTTGTTCAACATATGCGTAAACCTCTTATTGAAATCTTTTACTTTCTCTTTTCCCTCCATCTTAAGGCTTCCCAATTATTTCAATAGCATGGTTGGGGTCTTGTCATCAGAAAATTTTTCAAGAAAATACGTTTGAAAGAACCCCAATTCTATATAGAGTTGGGTGGAAGGCTGTGATACCAAGAAGCTACCCAGCAGTCCAAGGTACATGGAAACAATCTACATGCTACGTCATCATAACCTACCTCAAGGGTCTGTAGCTATAGGTCGAATTTGTCTAAGTCGTATTCTTCCTTCACCACATTGTCAAGGTTAAATTTGATGTTCATTCTCTCTGCTCGCTTCGACATCTTGTGCAGAACATCCGGGAGAGCCAATGGTCAATGAGTCATCCATTCAAGATTTGGGTCAGCCATATATTTTTCCTCTTCATCCTCTTCATCTTGTTCCTCTCTTTTGAATATGATGGTTCTGGATCCGAGTCTATCAGTTCGTCTCCTCGTCCACTTCCTCCTCTACCTTCCCCTTCGCCTCCTATATCGGAGTTTGATCCCAAGACCAAAAGAGTGCCTTATTTGTCTTCAAAAAATATTGGAGGTTCCTCTCCGTCTTTGATAGCTTCTTCCAAACCTTCAAGAGTAGCAAGGACTGCTTCTTCCACCGATGATACAACAACCCCTGTGGGAGTGGCTTTTGGCTTCTTAGATGTGTGTGGAAGGTACTATACACCTAGGATCAATTTGACTGCTTTCGTAAACTGACGAGTGATGGGATGGGTGGAGCGAAGGTGTTATGAAATTTCGTGTTCAATTCTAGGAGGTGAGGAGTAACCAACTACATAGTCATGAGAGAGGTTGTGAGTTACTGCCTTGACTAGATGGTTGATGAGTGAGTGTGAGGGGAATTTAGCCATGTACAACTGGCTTCCCTCCTTCTAGCACCACAAACGTTGATGGTGTTGGACCCTCCAAAATTCAAGGGATCACCCTGGTATGAAGTCCCAACTAGACCTCACATCGTTTGGTGTGGGAGTCCCATCTCGTATGATGGCCTGGTTTCCATTGTCTTGAGGATTTCCCTCAACCCTTGCTTGTCAGCACAGGAGAGTGGTTCGCTTTGTCTTCGAGAGGTGAGGTTCATGTGCTTGGTGAGTGTAAGTGTACTTGTGTCAATGGTTCTTTAACCATGAGGGGAAAAAGGTGAAGGTGAGTTCCAGGTTGAAAGGGATCAGTCCAAACTCGGCTAGGAACGCACAACACAAAGGACATACACAGCTTCCGGCGGAGCAGTCCACTCATATGCGGTAGTCACAACATACAGGGTAAGGTAACACATACAACACTCACAGATCATTTTGAAATGAGTGCGACAATTGTTACAACAAGGTTCATGTGAAAGGTTTGTTTGATGTCTGGCAGAGCAATCGCCATGGACAAGACAACATTAACAACATATACAACACATTTCCATTAATAGATTATGCATTACAACAAATGAATCAGTTCAAATGTAGAAAACATGGTTAAAGAAACATGCATTACAAGTGTTAAAGATCAGTCTTACAACAAATACAATACATGTGTGAAAATGTGCTAGCCTGTTGACATGATTCTGAATTAAGAGAAAATTATAAGACACATCGTTACACCATACATCACTAACCCTATCAGCAGGGCATTGGAGCCACTACTTACTCCTCAAAGAAAATATTATAGACTCTCTTGGATATGTGGGAGGAGCTATGGTGAAAATTCCTTTCATGTACAAATGAGGGGGGTATTTATAGCCAAGGGTGAAACTGACCCTTGTGGTTGTTTGACTACCCTCATGACCGTTCGACTTCCATGACTTTCCAACTTACATGACTCTATGTTCAACAAGTGGGTCTCTTGGAATTCCATGTTACATCACATTGATTGACAACAAGCCAATAGTAGAGATGTGGGAAACATGACTCATGACTAGACTCGACATGACTTGACATGACATTGTTGTTGCATTCATTCTACTGCTAGAGTGCATGTCAATCTAGAGTGTTACTGAGTGATGGATGTCTTCATGGTGTACCATAGCTTCACCTCTGCATGGCAAAGTGCATGGAGTCTTTGATGGTCCTTGGTTCTCTTGATGAAGCTTTAGCATTTTGTTCCTTTCTTTCATGCTCGAAGGCTTGAAAGGCTCACTTGTTCGCGAAGGTGCATGTTTGTCGCCTTTGTCCGCTTCACATGCTTTATTCATTCATCCGTTGGTGAACCTGTCTGTTTGTATGTGCTCCCTTCATTCATCTCATTCATCATCTTGACATGTTTGTTGGTGTACCTGTACATGCAGTCACTCATGATGGGACAGAATCAAATCCAAAACCTCCTAGTCTACCATGACACATGATCATTCAAATGCAAGTGACTGGGAGAGGTAGCAGGGCTGTGATACGGGATGATGGCTCCAGGAAACTGATAATGAAAATTACGCAAGAGTCATTGAGAGATGGAGACATGTGATCTAATTCGATAGTGGCTAACTGTAAGGTCTAGCTTAGCTGGGAGGAAAAATTGCACAAATTTTGGGGTGAATGGTCCAGGTTGTTGGAAGGCAAGGTAGGCATGCTCTGCGCATTTTTTGGAACGAACAGTCAGCAGGGGCTAGACAGCCAAATTTTCACAATTTTCTATAGGAACAGGCTAGGTTGTATGAGGGATCATCAAGCAGGGATTACGTAATTTTTCTGGGGAATTGCCCAGGAGACTGGCAGCCAGATCTGCGCAATTCCCAGAGGGAACTACCAGTTGGTTGTTGGGGTCACTGGCAACCATACTTGCACAATTCTCAGAGGGAACTCCTAGTTGGCTGCTGGGGTCACTGGTAGCCAGACTTGCACAATTCCCAAAGGGAACTACCAGTTGGTTTCTCGGTCACTAGCAATAGAAACTGCACAATTCCTGGAGGTAATAGGCAGTCTTCTATTGGGAGCTGATGGCTTGGAAAACTACATTAAGGCTAGGATGTCGGCCTGTTGATCATCTCTACTTAATTTCTGAGCTGACTTGGCTGATGGGCAGTGGGAGGCCTGCTCATGAGCACAACGTAATTTCTAAGATGAACAGTTGGTTGACTGTTCGGGTGGCCAGCATGAGTGTTGATTGAATTGCTTGCTGGTAGCACAGCTTGAAAGAACTAGCTTGGTGCTTCTGCATTATTCTAGTTGATAGTCGATCAAGTCGAAATTAGGGTGATGGTCCGGCTATCAATGAGGAGTTTGGTCATCAGAACTTCAACAAAAATGACTAAGTGTCTGAACAGTCGAAAGATGCACAAGTGATGATACAGACACACACTCACATGACTTGACGATGAAATGACCAAACCATCAAGACACACATGTTCAACATGATTTACCAACGGTGCAAGCGACAAGCGTGACACTTGTGATTGATCATTCATGATCGAGATGATGCTTGCGTGACAATGAATATGACTCTGTGTGTGAGTGCAACAGATGCCTTCATGGCAAACACAATAAACACATATGAAGGAAAGACTTCAAGAATAACTAGAAAATGGTCGCAAGCATGACTTAGACATCAACATGCAGAGACTTGAGTGCAGTAAACAAGAAAGGGGAATGTAAAGACTCACATGAGCTCACGAAGTGAACCCAAGTGTGTGCATTCATCAAGTGAAACTCTCAAAGGGATGCTCTGAAATTGGTGCAGGCCAAAATTTTGGAGGGTGGTTGTAGCCACTACAATAGAGTGATAGGGGTACACGTTTCTTGAATGAATGATCAGTGTGATGCTAGAGGAATTCCAAGTGTATAATTAGAAAAGAACACCCTGTCACTCGCAGGAAAAGGGAATGGTGGAAGCATTTAACAAAATTTTAGATAATGTGTTAATGAAAGTTTGAAATGCATAGAGGAATGATTGGGATATGTGCATACCAATAGTACTATGGGCTTATAGAACAACCTTCAAAAAGTTGACAGACCAAACACCATTTAGGTTGGTCTATGGAATTGAGGCAGTAATTCCCATGGAGTATATTATGTTGAGTTTATGTATTGTAGCTTTGACAGAGATGACAGATCGTGAGACCTTGGAGGAGCGGCTCGCACAACTGATAGAGTTAGAAGAGGACCTCTTTCTTGCAGGATTTCACCAGCAAGTGCAAAAAGAACGTGAGAAAGCATGGCATGATAGGCATATTAAGATGCACACTTTTAAGACAGATGATTTAGTGTTATTATATGACAACACGTTCACAAAATTTCCAAGGAAGCTTCAAATGCACTGGCTTGGGCCATATGTTGTTAAGGAGATGATGGATGGTGGCGCAGTTCAGCTCGCGAAGCTGAATGGGGAGCCATTCCCTGGAAAAGTGAATGGAAGTAGGCTGAAATTGTACATAGGGGATCCTGCCCCTACATAATGACTATAAGGTAGTAGGACAGTCTTAGTAATCCAAGTAACTGCAAGGGATTGTGGGACTATAAACTATGCTACCCAATGAGGTGAAAAACATGGTACGAGGCCACGCGATGGAAGACAAGAGTGCGACAGGAGAAAATGTGTTGGATGAGCTGTGCCATGGAGGATGATATCGCACAGATGAGTCCAAAAGTAGTCGTTGGAGTTACTATTCATTATTTGATGGAAAAAATCCATTAAGAAGAGTGGCTAAGTGCCATTTATAGCGAAAGTATTTGAAGATTTGCCACCAAAGATGCATTTATGGTCAGAAATTGGAGGGAATGGGCGATTTGAATTCAAAACCTCCTATAAATTGGATAGGTTGGTCCACCAAAGAACACTTTGTTATCTGAGAATTGTCTATGAGTTGTGTTGTCTTGAGTTTATGAGTCATTAGTTTTGGGAGGAATTAGCTTCTAGCCCAATATTTGCAACCTTACCTTAGTGGAACCAAAAGATCATTTTGCCAATATGTTTACGCCGGTTAGTTCAGAAGCTATTGTTTCTCAAGCAAAAGGACCTCAGGTTGTGTCTATGGAAGCTACGCCCATTATACCTATGACGTTGAGGTCGCCTAGGCTGAAGCAATCAGCTGCAAAAGAGAAGCAGAAGAAACCCATGCCGGTGAGATAGTCACCGAGGAAGAATCTGGAGGTTCACCAGAAGGAGAAGAAGGGTAAGTAGCCGGAGAAAGTTGTGGTCCTAGAGGAAGAAGAATTCCAAGGTGTGGAGGAATTGGATGCTAAGTAGGTAAAGCCTATCACACATTATTTATATACACGTAATACTTAGGATAAAGCCTTTTTGTGAGTTTTTTGAGTGAAAATGGGACTTAACATGGAGTTGCTTTACTTTTCCTAGGCAAATGAAGTTTAACCTTAGGAAAAGGGGTTTTATTAGAGAAATGAAGGGGGATGACTTTTATGAAAGGGATTCTAGTACTTGATGTCCATAAGTCATTAAGCCGAGGGTCCGGTCCCACCAAAAGTCAAAGAAATGCTCTGAGCCTCTTTGAATTGAAGGATTTAAAGTGATAGAACATATTTGTGGATAGGAAACTAGTAAGTAAGGGGAAAATGAATGAGGGGGAGTTAAACATATTAACTTGCAAACCTTTGTTTTTGCTTCCATAGTTGATCTTACATATTAGCACATATGTCTAAGCATGATGAATGTGTTTTGATCCAATCAACTTTATACTTCAACAACCTTTCTTCTACTTACCCATTACTTACCCTAACATTTTTCTTCATTTATTTGGGTGCCTTTAGGCTAGCAAAACCTTATCATCTATTTTTCTTTTGAAAGGTAATCTATCTAATTCTAGCATTATATCATCCAAGGGCTCAGATTAAACTGATGAGCTTCTTTTATTTTCTTTACCTGTCTAATGATCTGCCAAGATTAAGATGTTTGGTCAGATTTTATTCTCTAACTAAAAACATAAAATTCAAACCATGAAATAACCAAGATTAAATAGTTTGATTACCATGGGTTGTGGCATGAATAACAAGATGCACACAATCATTATTATGCATAAAAGTAAATAGTAGTGGCATTTATACTTACACACTTTCATGGTCTCTTTTTATTTTTTGGGGTTCATATATTTTCATTTTTTTACATTCTATTATTCTTTTTGTCCTTTAATTTTCTTTTAGGACATACCCTCTTTACATTTTTTAATTTTTTAATATGGAAAACATTTAGAAAGCAAAGGTATGTACAATATTACAAGGCTTAACCTTAGTCATTCAAAATTATGACTCCTATTGGTATAGGAACCTAACAAGTACCATCCTTCTTCTTCAAGAACAATATCATTGCAATCCAAAGTGATACACTTTTTCTAATGTATCCCTTGTCAAGCATTTCCTTCAACTGCAACTAAAATTACACTAACTCTAGAGTGCTCATCCTATAAGGTTCCTTTGATGTTGGTGTTTCTCTTGGTACCAACTCAATAGAAAATTCCACTTCCCCATGGAGGTGTTTAGTCAATTTAGTGTGTCCTAAATTGCTACATAAGTTATCAATCCAGGAGTCGTAAATTGATGAAGTGTGGTGCACTGTATGTGCAAGACAACCTCTTTCTTACTTTATTGTTTTTAGTTTCTATCTTGTTTTGGGGTTTTTTTCTTATTGGTCTCCTAAAGTGTTTAATGAAAATGGAAATCCTAGTCTAAGGTTTCAAGAATACTTTTAAATATCAAGTATGGATGTAGAATTGAAGAAAAGGTTTATACCTTTTATGGTAATTTCCAAACTTAGCACTTCAAAGTTCTCAAAAAATGTTATTTATAAAATTAGAACTTGAACAAAAGTGTAAACATGCAGCTACATAAATCAAGCAAAAGATGAAGTACTGAAAATGAGGTTACTGTCTCTGTTGTCCATTTAATTACAGAAATAAAATCTAAACTACTGCATTCAAAACCAAAAAGCAACGAAGCTGGAAACTAGTCACTGATTTCACCCATAATCACAATATTTCGTCAATTAACTTCTAAAACGGGGTTAAGCTAAACACATCGGAAATATCATCATATGGCATGAAATAATGACATTTAAACTATCTACTTGCAGACTAATGAAAGCAAAATCAATTACTTCACCTACAATCACAATAACTCGCCAATTAACTTCTAAAATGGGGTTAAGATAGAGGCACCAGAGATATCCATCATGTAGCATGAAAAACTGATATCTAAACTATCTACTTGCAGGATAATGAAAGACAAATCAAATTACTTCACCTACAATCACAATAGCTCGTCAATTAACTTCTAAAATAGGGTTAAGCTAAAGGCACCAGAGATATCATCATATAGCATGAAGAACTGATATCTAAATTCTCTAAAAGTAGTAAACAAATCTCACTAAAATAAAAGAATAACAACTGGAACTAAAAGCTAAAGTTCAGCAGAAGAAGCAAGTCTCAGATCACCACTTGATGCAAAAACTATATTAAAAAGCTCGAGCATAACCTATCCTGAAATGCATTGATCAGTGCCAGTGGAAAATATAACAATGCTGCAAAAACATGTACAGGAGTAAAATAATTAATACCATAAACGAAACATGAGAAATGTACAGTTCAAATAAGAGAAAACATGCATGAAAAACTATATAAAACGAAAGAAAAATCTCAGCCAGCAGGGGCCCTCTGCACAACCTTGGATTAATATGTTGTCACTTCAAACCACGCTTTAAACAGTCATATGAAAAATAGAGTTTTTGTATTATGAAATATAGGATATGTCTCTTGGTTACAACAAAAAAATAACACTAAAACAACAACATCAAAACTAACTACTTGAGTTGCAAATGCTTATATTTATAGAGGAAATAGATAATTGTCTTCTGGAGAAAATTCTTCAGCAATGGACACGTGAGTAGGTTAGAATCCGGAAGTTCAACCTCTTGGTTGCCATAAACATTAAATCTATACAAAGTGGAAGTTATATTGTGTTATGGAGATGGCCTGCAGATGGAAAAAATGGATCCATGAATCCAGGAATGATTTTGGACTTTTTCACTTACTGGAACAGAGTCCTAGTTTACATAGGACTCTCTATTGACCATCCTTTGACCGATGCCTTTCTTCACGAATTCGGCTAAGCAGATAGGATCTCATCCATGTGTAGATAATTTCTGAGCTTCCCATGTGTCTCGTTTCTCCTGCCAACACTTGTAACCTACAGAACAATGGAAATGGCTGTGGAATTGCGAATTAGCTGCAGAAAGTGGCTACATTCCGTAGCTGATGAACAAAATCTAAATCAAATAGCACACACAAGGATATAGTTTGAAAATCACTCAAATGCACTCCTGAAATCAATATGTAACAACTTTTGATAGCTTATGAGGCACTGATGTGGGAAAATAGAAGAGAAAAGGTTTAGGAAAATATGTAGAAGAGAGGTAGTTCTAGGGCTCAACATACCCCCACTGTGAAGATGTTGCATGTCCTCATGCAACCAAAACTGTGACTATCCTT
Source organism: Pinus tabuliformis (assembly GCA_031772625.1). Classification (NCBI taxonomy): domain Eukaryota; kingdom Viridiplantae; phylum Streptophyta; class Pinopsida; order Pinales; family Pinaceae; genus Pinus; species Pinus tabuliformis. The sequence goes on along the minus strand of CM062807.1, from coordinate 40,137,233 downwards.
CCTTCAATTCATCTGCTCTGAGACTTCTACTAATACATCTAACCTTTTCTTCTTCTTCCTTGGTGTCACTGTCATCCTGGGCTTCATCATAAGGCACCTGTATTTGAGGTTGATGAGGGCTCTGCTCAACCTCCTATTCTTCTTCTTCAATTTCCTATTTTTCTTGTGCCACAATCCTAAATGCAACATGGTATTTTCATGGATAATTTTGTCCAATTTGTTTTGCTCTTTCAATGTCTCATTTTCCCTTTGGATATGTCTGTTCAAGGCTTTTAGTTCATAAACTTCTTGTTTTAATGATTGGATCAAAGTTTCCTGAGTTGTACCAGGCTGATTAGATGAAGTTCCCTGTTCTGTTTCAGTCTTTTCCAATGATTCAATAAAATCATACATTTGTTGTTGAGTTTGATCAATTTCTGGTGTGGTCTTCCTTGCACTGATTTCAAAATCTAATTGAGGAGAAGGAGAATACTGTGGAATATGATTAGGAGGAGCGATTTCTAGTGACTGATCTAGAGTTTCACCTCCCAATTATATGAAGAGAGCTCCTTTGATTTGTGTTTTCTTCAATTTTCCCTTTAGTCTAGAGCTCCTTCTTAAACCCTGTGAGCTTGTATCTCCCTTTTCTATACTCTGTTTCTTCTTTCCTTTTTCTTTTACCTTAGCTAATTGTTCCTTAAGATGAATTAGTCTCTCAGAAAGTACTTTTTCTTCTGAAGAAGAAGGCTCTGGGGTCTGATAAATATCTTCAACATTTCTTTTCCCTTTCTATTTTACTTGTTTTCTAATCTCAGTCAATGTTTCAGACAACATTTCTTCTTTACTGGTTTCCTTGGTTATACTAGTAGGAGTATCTTGGATGTTTACATTTGTTCTTTTCTCCTACTTTTTCTTGTTGAGCTTCCCTTATGCATTTCAGGTGGGTCCTGGAAGAAATTCCTAATTAGGAATTGTTCCCATGTATCCTTCCTTGCTTTCAATTGATTTTCAACCAGAATTTTAATAAGGCCATGATTATAGAGATGATGCTCTACATCATCTAGATTCTTTTGCACAGTGGTAGACATTTTTCTCAAGCTACTCAACAAGAAATAAGGAATATTAATGGTTTCACTCTCTAATAAATTCATTAATAATCTTATATGGTACATGTACATAGATCCATGCCTTCCTTCACACGTAATGAATTTCTGAATTATCAACAGTAGACTAGTCCATTTTTCCTTTAGGGCTGAAACAGGAATTCCTCATTTAAAAACGGATAATTCCATACCTGGGTTACGCAGAATGACCCTCTAGAACTTTTCATCGAAGTCCTTATTCTTAAACCATCATTTTCCTTCTTGTGGAAGCTCTGTTGCTGCTACAATGGATGACTCTGTTACCAGGAATCTGATATCCCCAATTTCGACTTCCATACTATTGAAGGATCTTGCAAACGTCTTTCTGAATTCCTTATTATGACCTTTGAACTTCTAAATAAACTACAACCATCTTTCTTTCCTTAACTTGCTCTTTAGTTGTGGATAACCCTCCATAAATTTAGCTCTATCAACCTCTGTTCTTACTAGAAGACCCATTCCTCCTTCTTACTTTGAAGATACCTCTGTAAATGATGGTTTCAAGGGAGCAGAATGGTGATATGAGTAGAGAATGGAAGAGGTATGTGGAGAAAACTATCGGTTACAAAGCGGGAAGAATATGAAGCATGCAATGAGAGTGGGTTCACGGAGCAGAGGTCTATGTAAACAAACCCTGAACCGAAAATCGTAAAACTCGGTGTGAAAGTGTGGAGACAGAGTAAGACTGGAGAAACTGAATAGAGTTTGAAATAAAAGGCTACGGTGTGTACGTTGGTTGGTTCATAAAATGACTATGGAGTGGAGTGTCAGAGGAAGAGAGCGGTGTTCAATTGGCTCACATCTACATGATTAGCCGTTTTAACAGGTGTGATGCGGAGTACGAGTTAAACTCGGAAGAGGATTATGAGACCATTAGAATTTGATGTGGAGGACATGGTGGAGTTAAGGCGACTATCAAATCGAATCATTACATATTATGGAGCTTGTGATTTATGAACTATACAAATTATGTGTTTGAAATGCTATTTGAAAATGATTTTTCTCATACCTTGGAATCATACCACTTTTGTTTGCTAACTTTTGACTGGCTGCCTCTGTAGGTGCTTTTAGGTGCTAACATATTCAAAATATTTTCCTCTTCCATACCTGCATCTTGCTTTTATCATTATTTGGCTAATCACTTGACTGTCACTGCATAGTAACAAAGAATTAGCCACGGAATCAGTGTTCAACTACGGAATTAGAATTCGGCTGTGGAAACTGACATAGTGAATAACATATGACTTGGCGAAATGAATGGAGATGGATGAAAATGAAAGATGACTGTATGAATGATATATGGAAAGATGATTATGAAGATAAACTGAAAGAAATTTATTGATGGAATGTGGTGGCGAGATGGAATGAAATGAAATGGAATGGAATGAAACAACTATGAGTGAAATGAGAGATTTTTTTTTTTTGGAAAATATAGGGCGTCAGAAGCTTCTAATTTTCTCCCTGTATTTTCTGTATAAGACTGCCAATCAGTGACTAGTTTTCAGGCTTATATATATATATATATATATATATATATATATATATATATATATATATATATATATATATATTAGATGATGATGAAAAGAACAAAGACTAGGCTGGTGGAGAAGAATGATTCTTCTTCATCAGTCTCATTAAAGAATTATCTTGAAAGATTTTGATAAACTCCTCCTTTGAGAGTGGCTTATGATAGATCTTCAGTCTGTGACCATTCACAATGAGAGGAGTTTGATGCTCATCAATTGTTTTGATTCTTACTGCTCCATTGCTAAAAAAAATTCAATCTCATATGGCCCAAGCCAATGAGTCTGAAATTTACCTTGAAAATATTTGAACTTGGAATCAAATAGCAATTCCCAATCTCCTTCTTGAAACTTTTTGTCCTTGATGTATTTGTCATGCCACTTAGCTCTTTGATGTTGAACTAGATTAGTTCTTTGAATTGCTTCTTTTCTGATCTCATCTAGTTCATTCAATTGCTCCAGTCTATGCTTTTGGGCTTCTGATAGATCCATTCCCAATTGAACTACCATCTTGAAGGTCTTAACTTGGAACTCAATGGGGAGCAGAACTTCCTTCCCATAAACAAGTTCATAGGGAGTGTGTCATGTTGTGTTCCTCCATGTAGTTTTATAGGCCCATAAGGCTTCATGAAGCCTTTCTGCCCAATCTCTTTTGTGTAGATGAACAGTCTTGGTAATGATACCTTCAATTACTTTGTTTGTGGATTCCACTTGACCATTTGCTTGCAGATGATAAGGAGTGGGTTTTCTATGCTTGACCTTGTACTCTTCCATTAGTTTCTCCATCATTCTAGATGTGAATTGACTTCCCTGATCTGTCACAATTTTTCTTGGAAAACCAAAGCGAGTAAAAATATCCTCATAAAGAAAATTAACAACTAAATTTTCAGTAGCAAAAAATAATGCTTTGGCTTCTACCCATTTAGTGACATAATCAGTACATACCAATATATAATTTTTCTATTTGGATGGAGGATTAATAGGTCCAATAAAGTCTAAAGCCCATTTTTCAAAGGGTTCGATGAGTACCTGAGGTTTTAATGGCATCTCATTTGAAGGGGTAGGTTTCCCTACCCTTTGGCAATTGTCACACCTTTTGACATATTGTTTTGCATCTTTGAAGAGGGACGGCCAATAATATCCTAAAAAAAGGATTTTATAGGTTGTCTTCTTGTCAACAAAGTGCCTGCCGCATGGTTCATCATGACATGCTTTGAGAATATCAAGCATTTCATCTTCCCTGACACATCTTCTGATCACAAATTTTGGCCCTGTTTTAAACAATTCGTTAGAAATCCATGAATATCTTGAACTCTCTTGAATAATCTTTATTCTTTCACTAGGAAATAAATATGGAGGTAGTTTCCCTATAACCAAATAGTTATCCATATCTGCAAACCAAGGAGTTTTAGTAGTTACTGCAAATAAGTATTCATCAGGAAACTTATCCTCTACAGGTGAATCTTCTTTGATATTCTGAATTCTAGACAAGAAATCAGCAACTGTGTTTTGTTTCCCTAGTCTATCTAACACAATAATATTGAATTCCTGTAAAAGTAGGAGCCACCTTGTAACTCTACCATTAGTAACAGGTTTGTTCATTAGATATCTAATTGCAGAATGATTAGTACGAATAAAAGTTTCATAACTTATTATATAATGTCTGAACTTATTAATTGCATGAACAACAGCTAAGAACTCTTTTTCAGTCACAGTATAATTCAACTCAGTGGGAGTCAAATTTTTACTGGTATAGTAAATGGCATAAGGAACCAAGTCTTTTTGTCCCAATACAGCTCCTAGAGCTGTATCTGAAGCATCTGTAGAAATATGGAAAGGAAGTTTCCAATTTGGTCCTCTCAAGATAGGTGCTTCAGATATTCTTGTTTTCAAAGCTTCAAATGCTAATTGGCAATCAGGACTCCATTTAAATTCACAATATTTTGTAAGTATTTTGAAGAGTGGAGATGCTATTTTGGTAAATTTTTCTATAAATCTTCTATAAAATCCAGTAAATCCTAAAAAACTTCTAACATCTTTTTGACAATTTGGAATAGGTAACTTGGAGATGACTTCAACTTTTGATTTATCAACTTTAATCCCATCCCCTGAAATATGAAGTCCTAAAACAATACCTTCCGTAAACATCATAAAGCATTTTTCATGGCTTAGTGAAAGGTTTGTTTCTATACATCTTATAAGGACTTTTTCCAAATTTTCTAAGGCTTCTTCAAATGTGTTACCATAGACTGTAAAATCATCCATATATACATCTACACAATCATGGATTAGATCAAAAAAATTCCTAGTACTGCTCTTTGGAATGTTGTTGGTGCATTGCATAATCCAAAAGGAAGCACTCGGTAGGAAAAAGTTCCCAATGGACAAGTAAATGTGGTTTTATTTTGATCTTCAGGTGCTACTTGAATTTGATTATAACCACTAAAACCATCCAGAAATGAAAAGTATTTTTTGCCTGCTAATGTATCTAATACTTGATCGATAAAGGGCAAAGGAAAGTGATCCGTCAAGGTTTCTTTATTCAATTCCCTATAATCAATGCATACCCTCCATTTACCATTCTTTTTGCGTACTATCACCAAGGGAAAAACCCATTGGCTATCTGAGATTAGGTAAATGAAGTTCACATTGAGTAGTTTTTGGAGCTCTTCTTTCATAATCTCCCTAACATTTGGTTTCATCCTTCTTTGAGGTTGTCTGATTGGTCTACTGTTTTCCTTAATATAGATATGATGGATGCAAGTCTTAGGGTCAATACCTTTCATATCAGTATACTCCCATGCAAATGCAACAGAATGCTTTTGCAAGATTTTGGTTAGCTCTTCCTGTTGTAACTTTTCCAAATTTTTGTTAATATTCAATGTTTTACCTAGAAAAATTTCAACTGCAGAACTGCCAAACTCTTCCATAGAGTAGAGAGACATTTTCCTTGATGACAAATATTCAATATCAGAATCTAACTGAAATTGTGTGTGATCATATTCTAAAGATGTTTCAAAATTTTCTAATGTATTCAAGATTTGACTATCTTCACTAACTTCAGAGAGAGTAAAGATAGGTTGTATAGTATCTTCATCATCAACCCATTCATTGTCTCCTACTTCTGTAATTGCTTTTGCTGGAGGATACAAAGTGAATTTCTTTGTTGAACTACCATCGGAAATGTACATGTCCCCAGATCTACAACTAATAAAAGCATCAACTGTGGCTAGCCAAGGTCTTCCTAGGATGAGTGGGTGCCCTCCTAGATTACTCTTGGGAGTCAAAATCATGAAATCTACTGGATATTCCCAAGAATCTAAGGAGACCGAAATATCTTCTAGTACACCATTTGGTTTGATTACTGATCTATTTGAAAGTTGCAGTAAGGTAGGTGTAAAAAGAAGATTATGAATTTTAAGTTGTTCCATAGTCTGTTTACTCATAATGTTTATAACAACCCCTAAGTCAATCAATGTATTTGGAATTTCTATTCCATTTATGCATGTCTTTACAATTGGACTACCTGGATCCACATATTTCTACATGGTAATCTTTCCCGTCATGATATCTGCTATTTTTCCTACCAGGTGGATTCTTTTTGTGTCTCTTGGTTTCCTACCTAGTCTTTTGATACTCAACTCCTTTATTTTTTTTGCTAGAATAGGAATCTCTCTAATAGCTTGTAGCAAGGGAATCTTGATACAGACATTCTTTAATTCATCTAGGAAATCATAGTCAGGTAAAAAGATTTGTTTTCCACCCCCTTGTCAATTTGTAATCTTCAGGAAAAGGAGGTGTGGATGTAGATACATGTTGCTCAACTATAGGAGTTGTGGGGGTTGACTCTTTTTGTTTTTCTTTTTGAATGGTTGGGTTTTGAATGGATGCTTATTCAAAACTTTTATTGACTTTTAGAGAATCCTCCTCAAAAACATCTTGCTCTTGAACATCTATAGAAGGTTTTTCCTTTTCTAAAATCCTACCAGATCTAAGTTGAACATCATTAAGATCTAGAGGAACAATCATGTAGGTAGGAAATTGTTGTCCTTCTACCATGTAAGCATTCTAAGGGATTTTTTTGTTGGGATTTGGTAATGGCTGGGCTAGTAGTCGATTTGGCTTCTGTTGAAATGGAAGCAAGAGTTGAGGATTTTGATTTTGTTGAGGAGGTTGTTGTTGTGGAAATGGCAATGAAAGTTATGGGCTTTGATTTGGAAGTTGTGGATTTTGTTGTTGATAATATTGAGAAAATCTCCCATAAGTATTGTGTACCCCTTGTGCCCATGATTGAGATTAATACTGATTTTGAGGTTGGGGCCAAGGTTGTTGCCAAGAATTCCAATTTGGTGGGGGCTGAAAATTCATAGGATTGTTAAATCCTTGATTTTGTTGCCCTTGCCAAGGTCTTCTTGAAACAAAACAAAGAGATTATACTGAATTTGGGTCCTCTTGAAAGACAGCTTTGAGTCCTGGGATTGAAGGACAATCCTTGGTCTCATGACTTTCTGAGCAAATCATACATGTTTCTACAACTTTTGCATCCAAGGGACATTCCCTTAGAGCATGTTTCTTTCTACATTTTGGGAAAAAGATGGCTAAGGCATCAGCTTCTATTTTCTGCTTGTTTTGGATTTTGAGGGTGTCTAGCTATTCACTAAGGCTCCCTAGAATGTCAGTTTTGAACCCATCAAGCATATTGCCAATCTCTGCCCTACTTACTGTCCTAGTTGTAGATTTGTTTGCTCTAATAAGAGAAGGATCTCTAGGCCCTTTTCCAGTTTTAGATTTTCCCCTTGAGAGATGGACACATAGTTCTGCTATATCATGTAGTGGAAGTTGAGAAATGTCTCCCTTCCCCATCATGTTTAAAATATCTATCCATTCATCTCTAGTGGCTTTCAATAGAAGGTCTTTCAAGGTTTCCTCATCTAAAGTGTTCATTTTTTCTCTCTTTAAGTTGTATTGAAATCTTTCAAGTAAATCCTCTAAGTTCTCATCCTCTTTTTGCATCATTTTGAATACCTCATCCTTATGATTAGTAGGCATACAATAATCTAGATATCTATCCAAAAATGTTTGCCTCATATCATTCCAAGTCCTAATATACTGAGTGACTAATCCCATGAACCATTTCAGAGCAGCCCCTTTCAATTTTGGAGGAAACAGTTTGAGTTTTTGAGAGTCTTCTAGATAGTCATAAGTTCAGCATAAGACTTCAAACTCAAATAGAAATGTCTCTGGATCCTCACTTCGTAATCCATAAAAGTTTGGGAGGACAGATGGTGAAATGTTTTTCATTGTTGTATGGGTTTTCTCATAGAATATAGGGAATCTAAATGAGATATCGTCTTCCCTATTTCCCCCATTGTTACCTCTACCTCCTCCATTGTTACCTCTACCACCACCTCCATTATTTCCTCTACCTCTACCCCCTCCTCCAAATAGTGAAAACTCTCCATCTTGTACTTCTTCTACCATGATAGTTTCCTCAGAGTCTTCTGGTTCTTCTATTAATGGCTGATGAGAGAGTCTCTACCTCTTCTTTTTCTCTGGGAGATTATACTTCTTTTACTGCAATATGTTCCCCTATAGAGGTGAAGAAGGGTTCTTCTCCTAGATCAGATTTAGCAGATAGTGTGCGAGAATCTTATAATTCAGTTGTTGCCCCTTGAATTCTAGGAATCCTAAGGTTGGGAGTATGAGTCTGAGATGTAGGTGTATCTTGTCTATGCCTTGAAGTTGTTGAAGTTGTAAAAATCGAACTTTTGCCCCTAGCTAGAAACCTTCCCTTAGAATCTCTTACTCTATGCATGTCATTTTTTATTTTTAATGATTTTTTAGTTGGGCTAATAATCATTTTTCTGATCTTCTAGATCACACTAGGTGCAAGAAGAGAGAATACTCAAGAAATTATCGAACTAATAACTCTCTTTTCTGATCCTCCAGTTCACACTAGTTGCAAGAGGAGGTCATACTTCAAGAAATTATCATTTTTTCCCTTTTTTTTATGTAAGAGATAGGATACCTAGTTACACTTCCCCGACAATGGTGCCAAAATGTTTAGTCAATTTAGTGTGTCATAAATTGCTACGTAAGTTATCAATCCGGGAATGGTAAATTGATGAAGTGTGGTGCACTATATGTGCAAAAAAACCTCTTTCTTACTTTATTGTTTTCAGTTTTTATCTTGTTTTTGGGTTGTGCTCTTATTGGTCTCCTAAAGTGTTTAATGCAAATGGAAATCCTAGTCTAAGGTTTCAAGAATACTTTTAAATATCAAGTATGGATGTATAATTGAAGACAAGGTTTATGCATTTTATGGTAATTTCCAAACTTAGCACTTCAAAGTTCTCAAAACATGTTATTTATAAAATCAGAACTTGAACAAAAGTGTAAACATGTAGCTACATAAATCAAGCAAAAGATGAAGTACTGAAAATGACGTTACTGTCTCTGTTGTCCATCTAATTATAGAAATAAAATCTAAACTACTGCATTCAAAACCAAAAAGCAAGGAAGCTGGAAACTAGTCATTGATTTCACCCATAATCACAATATTTCGTCAATTAACTTCTAAAATGGGGTTAAGCTAAAGACACTAGAAATATCATCATATGGCATGAAAGAATGACATTTAAACTTTCTACTTGCATACTAATGAAAGAAAAATCAATTACCTCACCTACAATCAAAATAGCTCGCCAATTAACTTCTAAAATGGGGTTAAGCTAAAGGCACTGGAGATATCATCATGTAGCATGAAGAACTGATATCTAAACTATCTACTTGTAGGCTAATGAAAGCAAAATCAAATTACTTCACCTATAATCACAATAGCTCGCCAATTAACTTCTAAAACGGGGTTAAGCTAAAGGCACCGGAGATATCATCATATAGCATGAAGAACTAATATCTAAATTATCTAAAAGCAGTAAACAAATCTCACTAAAATAAAAGCATAACAACTGGAATTAAAAGCTAAAGTTCAGCAGAGGAAGCAAGTCTCAGATCACCACTTGATGCAAAAACTATATTAAAAAGCTCGAGCATAACCTATCCTGAAATGCACTGATTAGTGTTAGTGGAAAATATAACAATGCTGCAAAAACATGTACATGAGTAAAACGATTAATACCATAAACGAAACATGAGAAATGTACAATTCAAATAAGAGAAAACATGCATGAAAAACTATACAAAACAAAAGAAAAACCTCAGCTAACAGGGGCCCTCTGCACAGCCTTGGATTAATACGTTGTCACTTCAAACCACACTTTAAATAGTCATATGAAAAATAGATATTTTGTATTATGAAACAGAGGATATGTCTCTCGGTTATAACAACAAAATAATGCTAAAACAACAGCATCAAGACTAACTACTTGCGTTGCAAATGTTTATATTTATAGATGAAATAGATAACTATCTTTTGGAGAAAATTCTTCAGCAATGGACACGTGAGCAGGTCAGAATCCGGAAGTTCAGCCTCTTGGTTGCCATAAAAATTAAATCTACGCAAAGTGGAAGTTAGATTGCATTATGGAGACGGCCTACAAATGGAAAAAATGGATCCATGAATCCAGGAATGGTTTCGGACTTTTTCGCGTGTTGGAATAGAGTCCTAGTTGATGTAGGACTCTCTGTTGACCATCCTTTGACCGATGCCTTTATTCACGAATTCAACTAGGCAGATAGGACCTCATCCATGTGTGGATCATTTCTGAGCTACCCATGTGTCTCGTTTCTCCTGCCGACACCTGTAACCTACAGAACAACGGAAATGGTTGTGGAATTGTGAATTAGCTGCAGAAAGTGGCTACATTTCGTAGTTGATGAACAAAATCTAAATCAAATAGCACACACAAGGATATAGTTTGAAAATCACTCAAATGCACTCCTAAAATCAATATGTAACAACTTTTGATAGCTTATGAGGCACTGATGTGGGAAAATAGAAGAGAAAAGGTTTAGGAAAATATGTAGAAGAGAGGTAGTTCTGGGGCTCAACAGGAGGTATATCTGAAATATCTACTGGAAATACATCTTGAAATTGTTTCAAGACAGGGTGCCTCTTAAGGACTTCTACATCGTCAACATCCTTACCCTTGTCACTGGAAATATGAATTGAAAATAGTACACACCCCTTCCTGCAATTCATTTTAACCTGCAAATTTGTAACCATCCACATTGATGTAGGCTTCTTCTTTCCCTGCAATATTCTCTTTTTCCCATTATCATCTAGGCACTAAATAGCCTTGTCAAAACAGTCTACTTTAGTCCTGTGGAAGTACAAACAATCAATACCCAAAAGCATACTATATGATACAAATGTAAGCACATTTATATGTGTTAGTGTAGGCATACCATTCAACTCAAATGTACAAGATCTTACCCAATGATAAACTATTTTCTTGGTACCTATAGCCAACTGCACCAACCAAGACTCTACATGCACTTGTTTTCTCAAACCAAACTTATCCACCAGGTTAATATTAACATAACTATAATTGGATCCAGGTTCAATAAAAATAGAAATAGATCGATCATAGAGATTACATTCCATCTCAATAATGGATGCATGGCGATATGCCTACTTGTTGTCCACAGATGCATAAATCCAAGGAATGATATGGCCAACATCCCCAACTATTTGTGCCTCCTTAGCACTGTATATTTGAGGCTTACCACCTTGGTGCAATTGGAAATCCTTCTTGCGATGATATTTTCCACAAATCCAACATTGCAATGGTCCCCTACCATCACCTCTATTCTACTGCTCTCCAGGTTGAGGTACATGTCCCTTCTCAGTTGCTTTATGCTTCTTGTAAGGAGCAACATTTTTTTTCTCACCTGCATCCTGAGGTCTTCCCCACTTCAGTGGCCACATCCCTTTAAATTTCTCATTCCCATTCACATCACACTTAGGCTCATATTTATGCTTTGATTACTTAAAACACTGCTTCAGTTTCCTCATGGCTTCCTCTAGCAACCGAGGCTCATCAAACTCAATCCAATCTTAATATGTTGTTGGAAACCCACTGATGAACCTTTGAATCTTTTCTTTCTCATCCTTGAGGTAAGGCACATACCTCAATGGCTCTAAGAACCTACTAGTATGCTCATCGTCTATCATAGAACCCATATGCAACTCATAAAAATCCTTAGATCTGTCATCGTAATATCTTTTTGGTGGGTACTTCTTCTTGAAGAGTCTCTCGAACTCATCCCAAATCAACTCTTCTTCTTGAATGCCTCTAACGTTTTTCACATCTTCCCACCAAATATTTTCTTTTCCTTCAAGGCTGAAGGTAGATATTTTGGCTTTCATGTTATCTAAATAGTTATGCAATATAAGTAATTTCTTCATCCCGAGAAACCATGCCTCTGCATCTTCTAACTTCTTCATCTCTCCATCAAATATAGGAGGATTGACTTTCTTGAACTCCTTTGACAAGTACTCACTCATCTTACAAGGATGATGGTGATGATGTCTCTTCGATGAGGAACTAGAATGAAACTCATACATACCACTCCTCTTGTCAACTATATCCAATGATATTCCATCTCTGACTATGTACCCTCTATCCAACTTGTATCCTAACCGAGACCTGCTACCATATGCCCCATTAGTCTTCTCTTCCTGTTCTTGACTAATCCTTAGCTGTCCTTCTCTCTACAAATCTTAAAAACTCTGAAGGACCACTGTATTGACCTTTTTATGCATTTCCTAATCCCTTTCAAGTCTTTCTTGAGCCTCAAACAAGCTATCATTGTATGCCTTGCAACTTCTGAACGTTTACCTCAAACTCCTCAATGTATCTACTATATCGAGAGAATACTCATCTCGTTGTTGCTCAAATGATCTGTAGGGAGAGTCATGTGAACTTCAGTCCACTATTTTTCTCGTCATATTTGATCCTCTTCTTATTGAAAACATGCCATGTTAGATAAACCAAATAGATACCATAATCAAAACCATACCTCAATGACGTTTAAGGGAGGCTATCTCATTTGCAAAATCAATAAAAATTAGCACAATACATTTATATACATAATCATATCAATATATGGACATCATTCATGAAAATGTTAGCTGCATACAATGACCCCATGCATGATAACCAAAATCATGACAATGCATGCCTAACAACATGCATCTACCCCATTAGGTCCAAGTGTTTGAACCATGCTCTAATACAAATTTGTTACCACCCCTCCCACATTTACCCATATTAACTGACCTAATAGGGTAAACACAAGCTAAACACTACTATGACATGACCCGACCTCGTAGCCTCATAAGGAAGTGGAGTTGACTAACTAAAACTTTGTTGACCTCCCTCGGGAGCTATAAGACCCCTAGAAGCTAAACAACCCCTCCAGGTGCCCAAACATTGAGATAACTTTCTTTCTAGTTATCTAGGCCACTGGCGCATGCATGACAAGGCCTACATGCAATTGTAGGCCTTCAATCGCATGCATAAGACTGAAAGGTAGTGACTACGGCCCAAAATTGCTAGTTTTGAGCACGCAACCCTAGAATCAGTGCCACCTTTTCAGGGCCTGACTCCCAACTGCTGCCCAGAACTTAATGAGAATTTTTAGAGCAATATATAACATCAATAAAAAGCCACTAATACAAAGCTTAGTCAATGACTTGACCTAACTAGGCCTAACCATGACAGTGATCTCGTCAAACATATAGTGAACATGTAATCTACAAGTCATGAATGCATATTTAAACATAGGGGCCTGAAACTTATATGAGATTTACCAAGAAGGTCTAATGCCCTCTCTTAATAGCTGCAATAACATTTGGTAGTTCATGCATTCATCAACCAACCAAATACATATCAATTCATGAACAAGCCATAGCCAAAGTATATAACAGATACATGCTTATAACTAGCAACTAATCACCATAGTAACTGTTAGGGCCTAAATCTACCTCAGGCTGAGAAAGGTAGGATCTAGGGTAACATCAGACCACACTTAACCTGGTAGCTAGCCCTACCAGGTTGGGACAGGGCTCTCTCCTTATTAATCTCAGAAAATATGGCCAATGAAAGCTTGAGATGACTGATGTAATGATTGATTTTAGGCTAGGTATGTGTACATAGGTGTTTGATTGAATTTGATGATGTTTTGTTGGCTCAAATGTGAAAGGCAGATTTGGGTCCAGGGAATGAGACTCAGTTTTGCAGATATCTCTATGGGGCAAGGTAGGCAAGTGATTTGGTATTTCAAAATGAGTGAGATGGAGAGCTTTTAGACAGGTGAGGAGTTGAAAAGGGCATGAAAAACTTAGGGATCCTTTTCAAACAGCTGAAAACATAGATAACTAAGCAAACCCTAGGTAGAGCACTACATTTTCAATGTATTCTACCTTTATCCTTGTTTGTTTTAGTTAAGATGAAATAAAGAGAGATATGGGACACATAAAACACATGTAGACTTACAATTACAGATGAAAACACAATACCAAAGCAAGATTCCACATGAATCCCATAAATTGCTACAAACCACTGGTCTATTCCTTAGCCAAACTGCTGAAATGTGTATACAATGAAGCTCCAAGCTTTCAGAAAATTCCAACCATGCTAATGACCGAAAAATTACAAGATATAGCCAGCCAACAAATAATCCTAGACTCTAAGGGTCAAGCACATAGGTTTAGGAGCTGTTCCAACAAAATCTAAACTGAGAACTAAAAAGTAGGAAGTGGAATAGCTTGCCTCTAAAAACTAGGAAACTGATTCATTCAGTTGCAAACTACCTTTTGATGGATGAATCTACCTCTAAGAGTGAAAATGTAGCATATTACATCAAAATCCATCAATTCATACTAAATTACATCATGAGTTTAACATTTAAAAGAAGAAAAGTCAAACTGTCAAGAAACTAGGCGAAAAACAGAGTATTTTTGGTCAAACTGAGCAAAATTCCTCCAATGTGTCGTGCTGATTTCCCTATGCGTAGTGCCTTTTTTCAGCTGATTTTGGAGGCCTTCCTGGTGTCCAAATTTTCTCCAAGTGGGCTTGTTGGAAAGTTCCACCTATCTACGTTCCATTAAAAGTGGAATTTTTGAATTTGGCCTCCATTTGCCACTCCAAAACTGATTTTTCCCAAGACTGCTTCCTATGTGTCAAAAAAGGGGCAGAAAGGTCATTTTTGGGGTGTTTTTGACCTTTTTGGAAGTCCAAAACCTGTCAAAAATTCTTGGCCATTTGTGAGCATGCATATTTTTTCATGAAAAATCCAAATATGTTGATTTTTCCTCAAAATGATGCCTCCATCAAAAGTGAGCGCCAAGTGGCGCGATGCATTGGGCAGAAAACTCTGTTTTTTAAGGCAAAATTTCCAAAATTACAAAAAGTTTCCCAAATTTTTTGAAATTTGGACTGAGTGTCCTCCATTAAGTGCTATGTTTGGATGAGGAAGCCTCAGTAAAGATCTGAAGTTTATCTTGTGCTTTTTGCCTCCTCGATGTCTTCTTCAACTTGGCCTTCAAGTTCCTGATTCTTGCTTGGCACACCATATTTCTTGACAAATAGTGATATTCCATGTTTCTCAACATATTTTTCTTGTTGATGGCCTTCTCCAGCATCCTCTCCAAGTGGATATTTGTCCTCTCCAACCAAGACACGATCAACATTGATTTCTTGCTCAAGTGTTGTGAACTTGACTTTCCTCCTTTTGGCAGCTTGCCGGTATTCTCGTATGTTTCTTATATCCATTATGGTTTGCTGATCCTCTAGATGTTTGTTTCTTTGATCTAGATATTTTACTATCCACTTGGCTCTTTGTAGGTTGAGAGACAAATTCTGAATGTCAGCTTGTTGCTCCTAAATGATCTCTCTAAGCTTTGAGCTTTGTGAGCCCAAATCAATGTCATCATCCTGAATAAGAATAAAATTTGTCTCCTGCCCTCCTGAAAGCCCCTCATCCTGTAATGGCTGCTTTCCCTTGTCTTGTACCTGCTCTGCTAATGGAGGAAGTGAGACCCCTTCCACCTCAGGTGGAGATAATACTCGCTTTGCTGTTGCAAACAACCTTCTAGTGCCCTTTTGGTAGGTGACATATACTGGCACACTAGCGGTGTGTGTCTCATGAAGCTCCTGCTGATGTGAAGGTTAACCTATCTCATGAAAAGATGCTGGAGGTACTTCAGGAGCGGTGAAGAACTCATGTGATGAAATCCCCCCATGAGATGTTCTGTAAACCAAGCTGATGCATGACCACAATATTGATTAGTGCAAAATGATATATGTTGTTATAATGCTGCTAAGGAGTCTTCTTGTGCACTATGGTGGTCATCTTCTCAATGTTTCAGCAAATAAAATGGGGGAGGTTCATGATTCTCGCCCTAGTGAAGTGCATTGACAATATGATATGGTAGGCATACAAGCAAGAAAACTGGCCCTCACAGCTGAAATACTTGATTATGAGTTTCATCAAGGGAGCATATGAGTCTTTCAGATACCGGAAAGGAAAAACTCTGCTGAGATGTCTCAAATAGCCAGCCTTGATGTAAGGCTCATAATGTTCTCTGTCAATCTGTTGCCTCTTATTCCACTTCTCATCGATATTGGGAATGATAGTTGCTAGAGAAATAGACTCTGGTGTCAAGGTGAATGTTACACCTGCTAGAGTGACTTGGCCATTTTGAAGATGGAGGAAAAACAACCTGGCCAACTCATGATGGTACTGGACTCTCTCTACCATCTCACAGAACTGATAATAGGATTGGTACTGAAAACATGTGATAGAAAGAGGACAGGCCTGCAGCTCGGCAAGTGAAGTAGGTTCCTCTCGTATATGTTTTCCACCCTTGTGAGGTCTTCTTGGTGCATGCATTTCTCTAGGAGAATCACTGTGTGTCTCCTCATCTCGGTCATAGGAAGGATCAGATTCCATGTTTGCCAGATATTTGAGTTTCTCTTAGATGAGTATGAAGAGATTTAAGGTGTCTTAAATTTTGTTGCCAAGTGTATGAAAATGTATGAGGGACTATGAAGGGAGAGGGTAAGAGGGGTTTAGGAATGTTGCTGACAGGATTTTGAGGAATAGAAGGGTTTTAGGGACAATAATTAGACTTTGGGATAATAATTAGGGTTTAGGAATTTGTAGCTAGGGTTTGGGATAATGAGAATTAGGGATATGGGATTAATGAGAATTAGGGATATGGGGATTAGGGAATGGGTTGATGAAACTGGAAAATAAATCAGGGAATCAAAAAGGTGAGGGAGTGATGAAGTGGACTTGACAACAAAAACTCAAACTGCAAACCCTAAGCAATTGTTTTTGAGCAAAAATTGCAAGGAGGTAGGGTTTGAAAAATTTCTCACTAAATCTCCATAAACATCTAGAGACACACATTCATTGGCATTGGAAGAATGTTTGACTTACTTGGAGAGGTGGAAATCAAGAAAATTTAGCAATTGGATGAATTTCGTGGGTGAAATTAGGCTTGCAGCTCTATGCGTCGTGCCACAAACCCAACGCGTTGTGCCTGCTCTATGCACTGCGCTAGTGTATTTTCTGCACTGTGGAGGGCGGCCCAATGCGCCGCGCCAGCTCTATGCACCGCACCCACGACCCAATGCACTGCGCCCCTGAAGCTTGAACTGTTTGCTACGATTTTCCCTCCATGGCCTTGCTCTATGTTCCTCTTTCTCTTTTGGATGCAAATTAGTTCTTTAAACACAAGAAATTGTTTATATACAAAAGATTTTGATTTTTCACTCATAGAACCCACTTTTGTAATGTTTACATTTGACATTTGCCTTTCAAACTCTGTTTTTAAGCAGTTTGCTTTATTTTTGCCTTTGATGAACTGAATGATTTGACTTTTTGTTTGCCTTGCAGGGTATGGAGTTTCTGAAGCTTGGTAAGGTGACCAAGGTTGCCATTGAAGTTGCTTACATATGAAAAAATTGAAATTACATTAGATTTATGCATAAAAACATAAAATACTTTGTTTTTCCTCAAAACAAGGTTTTGAGGAAAAATCAATCACTGAGTGAGTGATCATGAAAATTATTGTTGCTGGAACTTTATTCGACCTCCCATGTGCTTGCTGACCATCACTGAGCATTTTGAGACCTTATTGACGAAAACCCTAGACCTAAAGAGACCTAAAACCCTAAAAATGACTTTTACAGATTTAAAGACAAAAATTGACTGCAGCAGTTCTGAATGAATGAAAATAGGCCAGCACATGAGGGAAAATGTATAATAAGCCACTACCGTCAGATGATCCATGACCCTAATGGAATGCAGCTGATCGGGTGAGACACCTAACATGCAATGCAACAAGAGTGTTTGATCACTGACGGAGGGATGAAGATACTGACACTAACATTGGCTCCAATGGGGATGGTAGCTCCTTGGAGGTGCCAAGAACTACAAATCTCTAGGAAAGTAGGCAGTGCCTTCCTCTATTGGGCTATGGAGTCAATAATTTCGACAAACCAAAACCAAACTCTTGACTCAACTTCAAGACTGAAATCTGGCTCACAACTGACTCAATTTCAAGACTGAAATTGACTGAAAAACTTGACTCAAACAAACCAAACCAAAACTGAAATCAAACCTCAGCTTTATAGCCTTCACCTCAGGCCCCAAACTGAAAGAATGATAACAGCGCACACTTGCAATGAAATTAGAAAAACCGGTATGTACAGTGATACATATGACAGCAGAAAACATTTCAAAAATAGTACCGTTTGAGCAGCCAACTGTTGACCGGCCCACCTGGACAATCTTCTCCACTCATTTCTTTCAGAAGGAAAGCATTTTGGCCCCGATATGCAGCAATTCTGAAAGGTCCTTTCCAAATATTCTCAAATTTTCCATGCTTACCTTTATCTTCATTTCTTGCATCCCATTTCAGCACTACATCTTCTATTTGAAACTTGTCCGCCTTTGCCTTTCGATCATATATCTTCTTGATTCTCTCTTGCAGCTTGAAAGTGTTCTGGAAAACCTCCTCTCTAGTCTGCTGTAAATGGATCATTTGATTAATTCTTCGTTGCAAATGATCATCCTCACTGCCAGCTTCTTGCAGAAGTTTAACACAGGGACTACGAGAGAGGTCGGGAATACAGTGTCAACACCATACACGAGCTCGAAAGGGGACATGCCTATGGATTTCTTTTGACTTACTCTATCTGCCCAAAGTGCATTGACTAGCTTTTTGTGCCAACTCTTCTTGTTCGTTTCCAGTAGCTTTTTAATAATATGGACCAGGGATTTATTTTAGGATTCCACCAATCCATTGCCTTGTGGATAATATGTAGTTGAGTGCCCCAAAGTAATTTGGTATTTATTACAAAAATCAATCATTTTTTTAGATTTAAAAGTTGCTGCATTATCAGTGATCAACTTATTTGGACAGCCAAAACGAGACAAAATATTGTTTTCAAGAAATGAAATGGTTACCGAATCAATGGCTTGCCTAGTTGGAATCGCCTCAATCCATTTGGTAAAGTAATATGCCATTGTGAGGATCTTCTTATGTTGCGCTGAAGAAGTAGGATGAATCTCGCCAATGAAGTCCAAACCCCACTGCTAAAAAGGAGCACTTACTTCAATTGGCTTAAGTGGTAAAGGCTCCAATTTTCTTCTACCTTGAAAAATCTGACATTCATGGTAGCTTGTAACAGTTTTGTACACATCAGCAAAAAGAGTTGGCTAATAATATCTCGCTCTTAAAATTTTGTTGGTTGTTGTCTTCCAGAAAAGATGACCTCCACAATCTCCCTGTTATGAAACCAGCACAAGAAAAGATAGATCAACGCCTTAGAATTCAGCCTCTTCGAGGGGGCAACCTCCTTTACATTACATAAATGAACAATTCTTTGATTATTCAAATGACAAAACCTCCTTTCTATATATAGGAGTCTAAGAAGTCACAATATAACCCAGCCGACCTAACAATAATAATATAAAGCCACAAAATAACAATAGAGGGATTCTATGGGGCACAGTAACAACAATATGGGGGCAATAGGGGCACAACAATATTAATAAGGGGTATAACTACAATAGTAATGGGGTAATCACTGGTATCATAGGGATCCAACATGCCCCTCTCCTTCAAAAAAGTGTTGTCCTCAACGCTTGAGTAGTTCTAGATACTTCTGTATAAAATTCTCATCCTCCCATGTGGAATATTCAGCGGATAAGTTCTTCCACTTGATAAGATACTCCGAAATTGATCGATTTCGTAGCTGTCGAGTTCTTGTTTCTGTGACTGTTTCCGGTTCCAATATTTTTCCTTCCTTGTCAATTTCTGGCAATATTGTTTGAACTGGGAGCTTGTCGCTTATAACCTTCTTTAAACATGAAACATGGAAAACTGGGTGCAATCGAGAAGCTGCAGGAAGCTCCAATTTGTATGCCATAGTACCAAACTTTTGCAACACCTTGTACAGACCATAATACTTTGGTGATAATTTATTATCCTTCTTAGCTTGCTTGAGGGACATTTGATTATATGGTTGTAGCCGTAGGAATACCCAATCACCTATGTCAAAACTTCTTTCACTGCGATGTTGATCTGCCTGTTGTTTCATTCTATTTTGTGCCAACACGAGGTTATCCTTTAAGAGTTGGAGGACTTGTTGTTGATGTTCGATGTGATGTTCCACTGCCCAAACCTTATAATTTTCTCTTAAATATGATGTGATGGATGGTGGTTGATACCCATAAAGTGCCATAAATGGGGTCATTTTTGTTGTTGTATGGAAGGAAGTGTTATACCACCATTCAGCTAGAGGCAACCATTTGACCCATTGTGTCTGTTTATCAGATACAAAGCAACGAAGATATCCTTCCAAACATTTGTTTACTATCTCAGTTTGCCCATTGGATTGAGGATGATAAGATGAGCTATGAGCTAACTGAGTACCAAGACAAGAAAATAATTATGTCCAAAAGTTTCCAGTGAAAATGGGATCTCTGTCACTTACAATAATCTTTGGGTTTCCATGTAGCTTTTGAATTGTTTCCATAAATGCAGTAGAAACTGTACTGGCTTTAAATGGATGTGATAATGCACAAAAGTGTGTATACTTGGTAAGTCTATCAACTACCACCATGATGACACTCTTTCCCTCAGACTTGGGTAAACCTGTGATAAAATCCATTGAAACCTCCTCCCAACGTTGGCTTGGAATGGATAAAGGTTGTAATAGACCCAGTGTCTTAATTGTTTCAACTTTATTTTGTTGGCAAACCAAACATTCCGCCACAAACTTTTAAATATCTGATTTAAGGCCATCCCAAAAAAATTCCTTCTTAACCCTGTGGTAAGTTTTTAAAAATCCTGAGTGCCCTCCTAAGGGAGAAGTGTGCAATTCCATAAGAATATTTTGTTTTAGCTGGGAATTCTTACAGAGGTATAAGCGATCTTTGTACCATAACAAATCATTTTTCCAGCTAAATGTATCAGATGTACTGTAATATTGTTGTAACTTTCGAATAAGTGCCCACACTTCTTCATCATTCTTCCTGTTAGAGTTGGTCTGGTCAGCCCTCTGTCAGAGATCAAAACTCTTTGTGCATTTCAATTTTAGGTGTCCCACTCCATTCACTCAGCTGCATTTCGCTAGGGACATGCCATGGTCTGATGAAGAAAGTCATGCTAGTCATTTTCCCTCATGTCTGGCCCCTGCTGGGTCAGGTCTTGGTCCATAATCACTGAAATTCATGATAGTCAAGGTCTGGTCATATTACAGGACAAAGTCATCTTTTATATTTGGGTTTAGGAAATCATCAATGTGGTCTTTGAAAAACATGTCGAGAACAAGCCATGCAGGCCAGAGGGAGACCTTATACAGCTATGGTTCCGAAAGCTTCATCATCACCTGAAGAGACATTGACTCTTCTTCAAAACTCTGTTTTGAAGAAAAGTCAAACAAGGTCAACTATGACAAAATTTTCCAAAAAATCACCAATTGACTTTTTCAGATGCAGTCATGGTTTCCATGGCCAAATGCCCAGTCACACAGTCCCCGCAAAGAAATGCCGAAAATTTCATTATTTAAGCCAAAATTTCAAAGAAAAAATGAAAATCAGGGTGTTTTAAAGTCAATGAAAAAAGTGCAAAACACAAACATTAGAAAGTGGGTTTTCAAAGAATAAAAAATCAAGCCCATCTCTCCCAAGCCTATATATACTTGTTGTGGCCCAAAGCAAAGCCATTTGTGCTCTTGCAAGCTTGGTAGAGACATTGCTAAGGTAAGAGAGCGAAGTTTGAGGAAGTTGAGTGAGTGAGAGCCGGTTTCAAGGAGCGCGACGCATACACCAGGGAGCGTGGCGCACACAGAGGGCGCGGTGCACAGGCATCCTGCCTGCCATTCAGCTTTTGCAAGGGCGCAACGCACACCCAGCGCGCGGCGCACTGAGCTTGGCGCGCGTCGTACATGGCCAGGGGCATAAAAACAGTCCAAATCATTCCAAATCCTGGTGAAGGCTAGCAAATCAAGAGATTTTCAGAGCATCTATCAGTTTCATTGGATTCAGAGGGCAGCATAAAACTTAGGGTACAAACAACAGTAATGGCATTAGAAAATTCATCAGATTATGAGGAGGGGACCCACAGTGACACATCTTCAGGAGAGAGAGCCCATAGAAGACATCACCGGAGCGGCAGACATCTTAGAGATGAGCCAAGCACCCTCACTGAGCTGCAGGCATGCCCACTTGCCATGTCTTGTTTCCAGCACTTGGCATGTTATGAATTTTATCAAAAGGTGGCAAATGTTAGAGTCCATCATGAGTTGGCCCGACTTTTTGCTCTTCATCTACAGGGAGGTCAATCTGTCCTGGCTGGGGTCACTTTCACATTGACACCAGAAACCATATCAGTGGCAACAGGAATACCGAACATTGGGGAACAGTGGCATAAGAAAAAGAAGGTGGAGAGGCATCACTATGAGCCTTACATCAAGAACAGCTGCTTGAGCCAGCTCACCAGAGTTTTTCCATTCAGATTTTTGAGAGATGAGTATGCCCCACTCATGAGATTGATCATGAAGTATTTCAGTTGCGAGGGGAGGTTTTCACGCCTTTATGCATATCACATCAGGTTGCTCATGCACTTCACCCGGGTGCAGATGATGAGCCTCCCATTTTTCATTTGCAACAACATTGAGAAGATGAAAAACTTCATGCAGTGCAAGACCCCTCGACATTAGCTAAACAGTGTCTATCATTTTTCTCTCATCCGGATTTTGGTGGACCATCAGTTGGGATTGCAAGGTATTGCTTGGGAGGAATTCATCTCTCGTGATTTCTTTAGCGCTCCATCGGTGGTATCAGAGGCATAGCATGAGGTGGGGGGTCCTTCACATCAGTTTGAGCACCATGAGGCTGCCACCATGCCAGTATACATCACATACCAGAAGGGTAGTAGACGGTTGTTTGCAGCAGCAAAGCGAGTGTTATCTCCACCCGACGTGGAAGGGGCCTCGCTTCTGACATCAGCACCACAGGAGCAGGATAAGGGAAAGGAGCCAGTGCAGGAGGAAGGGCCATCAGGTGAGCAAGAGACCGAGTTTGTTCTCCTCCAGGATGATGAGACAGATGCAAAACCTACGAATGCTGAGCTGGGAGAGATCATTCAGGAGCAGCAATCAGTGATTGAGAACCTATCCCTGGACTTGGAGAGGGCCAAGTGGAATGTGCAGTATCTGGAGCAGAGGAACAAGCAACTTGAGGATCGGCTAGCTGAGATAGAGTTGCAAATGATCAAGGAAAATCGGCGACACATCCTGGAAGCACAAGGCAGACCTATGGAGCAAAGAGACGAGGACCAGGAGTATGTGTTAGAGAAAGTGAACGTTCACTTGGTGCAGTAGTTGGACAAAGCTAATAGGGATAAAGATATGCTGAGGTGCATGAATCACCACTACCAGGCCCGAAACATGAGCTCCAATGCAAGAATCAGGAGCCTAAAGGCAAAATTAAGCAAAGCGACAAAAGAGGCAAAGGAGGCAAAGGAGGCAAAGGAGCAAGATCGGCTTCGAACCTTGGTTGAGGCTTCCTTGGCACAACATAGCACTTCATAGAGAACCTCCATCCCAAATTTCAAAAACTTTGGGCAAATTTTGGTCACAGGCAAATTTTTTGGACACAAAACAGGAAATTCCTCCCTGTGCGCCGCACAACTGGCGCGATGCTAAAAATATAGGACTCTAATCAAGGAATGGCTTGCATATTTGGATTCAGCATCGAAAAATACTACTACTGGTGTCCGGGCAAGAAATTTTGATAAGATCTGGGTCTCCTAAAGGTCAAAAAACACCCAAAAATGGCTTCTCTGCCACTTTTTTGACACACAGAAAGCAGTCTTGGGAGAATGAAGATTTGGAGGGGAAAATCAGCACCAAATTGGGAAATTTCAGTGAGGTTAGAAAGTAGACAGGACAGGTTTTCCAAAAAGCCCACTTGGGCACATTTTGGACACCTACAAGTGCCCCAAAACAGGCTCCAAAGTCGCACAACAGAGGAAAAAACTGCCAATTTGCTCCCGTTTCGCGAAATTTGGGTCGCGACTTATCCAAGTGGGACCGGTCATCTACACTTCGGTTTTTTGGCACCAAAGGCAGCAATTAAAGAGTTTTCTCTCCATATGGGCATCTATACAAGTGGAAAAATAATGCAAAGGTTCACCCCAGCCACATGTCATGCTTGAGAGCGCTGCACCTGTAGCTGATGGTTGGATCTCTGTCTCCATTTGCAAAGGGTTGGCTCGCTTGTAACTTCTGGGAGACTGTGGGAAAGAAACTCTATTTCTGCACTATGTATTTTTGACAGAGAATTAATGAAAGGCAGTGGCTCTGTTTCATGAGATTCTTGTGGTTGTGAGTGTAGCAAATGTGTTCTTATGTTCCATATGTATCTTATTATGTTTCACATTTCAATTCACGTTTCATTTCAGTGAAATTTTCTAAGTGAGATTAGGTAGAATTCAATTTATATTGCTCTGCCTGTGGGAAACTTTCATGTGTAGTGTTATTTCTTCTGTTGAAAAGGATTCATGCGACTATGCCCTTTTCACTTTCTTCAGCAATCTTTCCATTCCGCGTTACCTCAAACCGAAAGTGTTGCTCTTCCACCTAACTTGCCTCACGGAATAATCTGTTCCTTCATCTTCAATTCTTTGTTCTTTGCTGAGCGCCAGTCCCATATACATCCTAGAAGCTCGGTCATTTTTAAAATTTTCTTCAAAATCCCTCTTCACTTACTAGTCTAAGGTAAATATTGCATTGTAAGTCATCTCAGACCATTTTTGCTTATCCATTCACTGAGCGTGACTCGGAGAGAGCCCTCTCCTGCTTTGGTAGGGCTAGCTACCGGACTGAGCGTGGTTTGTGGTTACCCTAATTTTTGCCTTCCTTCAGCCTGAGGTAGATTTATGTGCTAACATATTTGCGACTCCACTGGGGACCAAGTTGAAAATCAAATCCCCTTGTTTCATAAGAATTCTAGGCTTCCAGATGATGAGCTTAGGATTGGAAAGGCTGAGTAAGTTGGCTGTGTCTCGTAATTTCTCCCAATAGCATGCTGGCTTCGAGATGATATACCAGAGCGAATCCAGACCCGGACCCTCCTCATATTTACGAAAACCCCAATTTGATCCCAAGACTCCTTCATCAAGAAAGTACCATAACTCCCGTGTTCAAATCCCATTCATGTCCCGATATTTTTGAGTATCTTGAAGAGCTTGAGTTTGACGAACAATTTGAGATATCACTGTTTGAATCTAAATCTGAAAGGGTTGTCGATTATATCGTCCCCAATCCACAATTTATTGTAGAACTTGAAACAGAAAGAGCCAATAGACTAATCGATAATTACATTGCAACACAGCCCGAAACTCCAAGTGCAAGTCCCTTGCAAACTGTGCACACTCCTCCAACACCTCCAAGGCCAAATCCACAGAGAATGATGGCTGCCCGTTTCGCACCCCTTGTTCTGCCCCAAGTCCTAGATGACATGCCAAATGTTTATCAAAGTAAAATCCCGTTTTTTGATGGCACTCCTAACAGCATTACTGCTCAGCAACATGTGGACAAAATGGAAAACTTCTATGAACTTCATGAGATCGATGCGGAGAACGTGGCAATGAGGCTCTTTGTACAAACTTTTGCAGGTGATGTGAGGAAATGGTTCAGAAGTTTGACGGCTGCAAGTATCACTACCTTGGCTGAGCTACAAAGACAATTTTTGAACTGGTGGGAAGTTGAAAAGAATCCCCTTCAAATTCTGGCCAAATACGAACAAATCAAACGGAATGCCAGTGAGTCGGTCCAAGATTATTGTGTTCGATTTAATGCAGTCTACAACGAAATTCCAGACCATCTAAAGCCACCCGTGGGACTAGCAATGATGAAGTTTCCAGATGGTTTTGATGCTGACATGCCGTACCAATTAAGATAGAGAGAACCGGCTACAATGGAAGACATGCAGAAAATTGCGATCAGCGTTGAGGCTAATCTGCTATCCAAAAGAGCTAGAGCGAAAGCAGAGAAGAAAACCACGGTGAAAGAAGAATCTTCTTCAATGGATCAGATTCTCAAAAAGGTAGAGCAGATGCTTAAAAGAGTAAAACTCGATAAGCCAGAGCCACAAGTTAGGAATCCTAACTTTCGCGGCCAATAGCAGCCACAATATAGAATAAGACAAAGAGATCAGCGAACTCAAGAGCAGACAGCACAACAGCCAGTACAAACACCTTTGCAGCAGAATTTTGTGCATGGATCGGAGTCAGATGAAGACGGAAATGTAATAGGCGAGGAAAACCATCTCTTCACTCCAGATGAGCTGCCTACTTACATCAACGAAGAGGAAGAATGTGCAGTAAATTCAGCTACACACCAAGACACTGATTTTATTCTAGCTAGCGACACCGTGTTGGAGGAAGAATCAGAAGAATATCAAAGGGGGTATATGAATGCTTTTTCCACACAACAGCAGAAATATTCCCTTAGAAACATAGATGTACTGGCCAAACCAATTCAGAAAAATAAGGAGGGTGAAACAACAAAGAATGATCCATTAGCTACACAAAGAAAGGGAAAGGAGGCGGTTGTTCCGGAGAGCAGCAAATCAAAATCAGTAGAACAATCACAGCAACCAGCCACATCAAAAGAGAAGGAAAGGAAAGAGATCCCAGTAAAAGAGGTAGAAAGAACTCCCGCTTTCAGCCTAGAGAATGAGATTTCTAAGCTAAAGGTATCCATCCCTTTGACTGAAATCATGAAGAACAACAGTTATAGAGGACAAATTTCTAAAATGTTGAATTTGGACCCAATGTCCGACATGGTAAATGTAGAAGATGATCAACCTGAAATTATTTTTGGGTCAGCAACGAATGGTGAGTCTCCCGATAGCGATGTGCCACCCTTCTATATCAGTTTACGATTGCATGATTTTGTGTTACACAACGCCATGTTCGATTCCAGAGCTTCTCACAATCTCATACCCAAGGTTATCATGGATAAGCTTGGTCTGGACATCACCCAGCAATATCATGATCTATATTCATTCGATTCCAGCAGAGTAAGATGTATAGGACTCATCAAAGACTTGGTTGTGAGTTTGGATCAACTTCCTATGAAAAATGTTCTGATGGATGTGGTGGTAGCAGATATTCCTCCAAGGTTTGGCATGCTTCTTTCCAGGTCTTGGGTAGCGAAATTGAAAGGGACACTACAGCTGGATTTCTCCTATGAAACAATCCCAGTGTTTGGACAAATGAGGAAGTTGTACCAGGAACAAAAGATGAAATATATGATCACAAGCAAGGAGAAACCGATAAATCATACTATTAACTATGTACATACAGATTTAGAGTCTTTTGTTTTGTTTTTAGATAGTTTAAATGAGATAGATAGTCAGATAGTAGAAGCAGACGACATTCCGGAAAT
The DNA here is from genome assembly GCA_031772625.1 of Pinus tabuliformis. Taxonomy (NCBI): domain Eukaryota; kingdom Viridiplantae; phylum Streptophyta; class Pinopsida; order Pinales; family Pinaceae; genus Pinus; species Pinus tabuliformis. The sequence continues at coordinate 40,109,642 of CM062807.1, read as the reverse complement.
AACAGAAAATTTCAGAGAAATCTTGAAGAAAGAAGGACAAGAAAAGCAGCAAAAGATTGGGCAATCAGCTACAAATGATGGACAGCAAGAACACAATGGACAGCAAACAGATTTCTAGCACTTGCATGAAGACGAAGAAGGCTTGTGGACCATGGATTTTGATGGACCAGTGGGGAATGATGGCGCTGGTATTGGTATTTGGGTACACAGTCCTTTCTCTGCCCCAAACAAAGTGTCTAGCAGCGTGAGAGTTTTCTCTTACAAGCTGGCCTTTGAATGTTCAAATAATGAAGTCGAATATGAAGCTCTGATTGTTGGCCTGAAGATTCTTAGAAAGCTGAATGCAAAGAGGATTTCGGTATATGGTGACTCTGAGTTGGTGATAAAATAGGTCAGAGGTGAGTATCAAGCAAAACATCCTAGGATGTGGGCCTATCGTAATGCAGTTTTGGACATCTTGAAGCTATTTTCCGAATACACCTTGACATGTGTGCCACGAATACAAAATAGTATCGTTGATGCTCTTGCCAAGGCAGCGAGCAACTTGAAGATCCCCATGAACTCCAGTAATAAATTTGAAATCCATGTCAAGCATCGTCCAACCATTCCAGACAGCGACATTGGCAAGTGTTCCAAGATGATGAGGAGATTAAGGATTTTCTGCTCAACAAAGGCAAGTTCAAAGAAACCTCAATCGATGTGGAAAATGACGAGGACAAAGGGAATGGTACAGATGAAGTGCAGATCAATCAAATGGACATATTGCAGCTGAAGAATAACATCATTCCTAAAGGCTTGATACCTCTAGAAGAACTTTTTGATTAGGATGATGTAGCCTGCAAGCCAACATTGCAGCCGACTGAGAAGGGTGTAGAAGAGGTCAACATCGGTACAGCTACCAATCCAAAGTTGGTAAAATTGTCCAAAGCATTACCACCAAAGATCAAGGACAAATATATCAGTTTGATGACTTCATTTGCAGTTGTATTTGCTTGGGATTATTCTGATTTAAAGACCTATGATACAAATATCATTCAGCACATAATACCTATCAAGCCCAATCAAAAACCATTTAGACAAAAGCTGAGAAGGATAAATCCAAAGTTGCTGCCATCTATCGAAAAGGAGGTAAATAGGTTGTACAAGTCAGGTATCATTGTGCCTATCAGTTTTTCAGATTGGATATCTAACTTAGTACCTATACACAAGAAGACCGGTGAGATCCGCCAATGTATCGATTTCAGAAATCTAAATAAGGTCTCATTGAAGGACAACTATCCGCTGCCCAAGATGGACCATATACTTCAGCGAGTAGTGGGGGCATCTCGTATGTCGCTGCTTGATGGTTATTCCAGATATAACCAAATTTCCATCCATGAAGATGATAAAGACAAGACAGCATTCACCACTCCATGGGGAACCTTTCACTATGCCAAAGTGCCATTTGGTTTAAAGAATGCAAGTGCCACATTTCAGCGGGCAATGGACTTGGCATTTGCGAATGAGAAGGATGTGTTTTTGGTGGTATACTTGGATGATTTGACGGTGTTTTCAAAGTCTAATGAAGAGCACATGTATCACCTAAAAATTGTCTTTCAAAAATGCAGGAAATATGGTCTATCACTGAATCCTAAGAAGAGCTTGTTCGCCATGGAGGAAGGAAAATTACTTGGGCACATCATTTCAAAATATGGCATTCATATAGACCCAGCACGTGTGCAAGCAATTCAGCAAATCGATCTACCCAGGAACAAAAAGGAAATGCAATCATTCAATGGTAAGATGAATTTTCTGCGTCGTTTTGTGCCTAATCTTGCAGAACACTTGAAAGAAATGACCAACATGCTTAAGAAGGACAGCCAGGTGAAATGGACAGAGTAGGCTATAAAATCTTTCAACTTGGTCAAATTGGCCCTTTCTTCAGCTCCAGTTCTAGTTAGCCCAGACTACACTCAAGATTTCATATTGTTTTCATTTGCTTCTGAGCACACTATGGCAGTGGTATTATTGCAGAAGAGGGATGATCATGAAAGACCCATTGCATTCTTCAGCAAGGCTATAAGGGATGTAGCTTTGAAGTACAACATCATTGAGAAGCAAGCCCTGACATTGGTAAAGGGATTGAAGGATTTCCAGGTGTATATCCTACATTCTCACATTCTGGCCTATGTTCCTAATACTACTGTAAAAGATGTTTTAGTGCAGACCGATCCGGAAGGGAGAAGAGCCAAATGGATCATAGCCTTGCTAGAATACAATGTGGAGATAAAGCCTACAAAGCTGGTCAAAGGACAGGGGTTGGCGAAGCTGATGGCCGAATCGAACTTGCATGCATTGGACATAAATCTGGTCACTGCCATGTCCGATGAGAATGAGGAAGGAACGTCAATTCAGGTATCCGAAATGTTTTCTTTGTCCCCATGGTATTCAGATATAATATATGTGCTGAAAAATCTATCACCACCGCCCGGCATGACTAAAAACAAAGCGAGAACACTCAAATTGAAAGTTGCCAAGTTTTGAATTTTGAATTCTGCACTGTATTGAAAAGATCCCGGTGGCATTTTGTTAAATTGTCTGGTGGAAGAAAAGGCAGAGAAAGTCATGAAGGATTTCCACGGAGGAGAGTGTGGAGGTCATCTTTTTTGGAAGTCAACAGCGAACAAAATTTTGAGAGCAGGGTACTACTGGCCTACTTTGTTTGCTGATGTGCATAAGATGGTCAAGCGTTGTCATAAATGTCAGATTTTTGAAGGAAAACAAAAATTACAGCCTTTACCACTTAAGCCTATTGAAGTGAGGGCTCCATTCCAGTAGTGGGGGTTGGATTTCATTGGGGAAATTCATCCCACCTCTTCCGGACAGCATAGGTGGATCCTTACAGCGAAGGATTATTTCACAAAATGGAATGAGGCAGCCCCTACCAGACAAGCGACGAACACGGTAATCATTTCATTTCTCGAAAATAACATCTTGTCTCGCTTTGGTTGTCCAAACAAATTAATCATTGATAATGCAGCAACTTTGAAATCGAAAAGGAAGGTAGAATTTTGTCATAAATATCATATAATTTTGGGTCATTCAACTACATATCATCCGCAAGGCAATGGATTGGCGGAATCTTTGAATAAATCTTTGGTCAACATCATCAGAAAGCTGCTGGAAATAAATAAGAAGAGCTGGAATAAGAGGTTGTTCCATGCGCTTTGGGCAGATCGGATCAGTCAGAAAAAGTCTATCGGTATGTCACCATTTGAGCTTGTTTATGGAGTAGACACAGTATTCCCCACTTCTCTTGCTGCCCCGATGGTCAAACTTCTTCAGGAGGCCGGCAGTGAGGAAGATAGTTGAATTGAGGCTTCTGTGATCCATAATAGTTGAAAGAATAACTTCGGCGTAAATCACATGTAGACAAACATTTGTCAAGGCAGTGAGGAAGATCCCATGCAGAGAAGGCTGAATCAAATGATACACTTGCAGCAAACAAGAGAAGAAGTTTTCAAAAACACATCCAAGTTGTAGGAAAAGATAAAGAAAATCTATGACCGAAAAGCAAAAGCAGATAAATTTCAGTTGGATGATGTGGTGTTGAAGTGGGATGCAAGGAATGAAGAGAAAGGCAAGCACGGAAAGTTCGAAAATCTGTGGAAAGGTCCTTTCAAGATCGCAGCATATAGGGGGCAGAATGCCTTTCTTCTGAAGGAAATGAACGGGGAAGACTATCCTGGAGGGCCGATCAATGGTTGGCTGCTCAAGCGGTATCACTGTTGATCTATCAATGCTGCTTCCACTATCATTGTAAATACCATTTTTATTTCAGTTTGGTTTCAGTCTGTAAAGTCAGTTTTTGAGTTATTTCAAGGTCAAGTTTGAGTCAATTTCTTGGTTATTCCAGTTGTATAAATAAGTCAGAGTCCTGTGCTGTTTATTAAAATGATGACTCCATAGCCCAATGGACAAAAGGCACTGTCTAGCTCCTCCAGAGATCTGTTGTTCTTGGCACCTCCAAGGAGCTACCATCCCCCATTGGAGCCAATGTTAGAGTCGGTCTGGTCAGCCCTCCGTCAGAGATCAAAACTCTTTGTGCATTTCAATTTTAGGTGTCCCGCTCCATTCACTCAGCTGCATTTCGCTAGGGACATGCCATGGTCTGACGGAGAAAGTCATGATAGTCATTTTCCCTCATGTTTGGCCCCTGTTGGGTCAGGTCTTGGTCCATAATCACTGAAATTCATGATAGTCAAGGTCTGGTCATATTACAGGACAAAGTCATCTTTTATATTTGGGTTTAGGAAATCATCAATGTGGTCTTTGAAAAACATGACCATAACAAGCCATGCAGGCCAGAGGGAGACCTTATATAGCTATGGTTCCGAAAGCTTCATCATCACCTGAAGAGACATCGACTCTACTTCAAACTTTGTTTTGAAGAAAAGTCAAACAAGGTCAACTATGACAAAAGTTTCCAAAAGATCGCCAGTTGACTTTTTCAGATGCAGTCATGGTTTCCATGGCCAAATGCCCAGTCAAACAATCCCCACAAAGAAATGCCAAAAATTTCATTATTTAAGCCAAAATTTCAAAGAAAAAATGAAAATCAGAGTGTTTTAAAGTCAATGAAAAAAGTGCAAAACACAAACATTAGAAAGTGGGTTTTCAAAGAAGAAAAAATTAAACCCATCTCTCCCAAGCCTATATATACTTGTTGTGACCCAAAGCAAAGCCATTTGTGCTCTTGCAAGCTTGGGAGAGATATTGCAAAGGTAAGAGAGAGAAGTTTGAGGAAGTTGAGTGAGTGAGAGCCGGTTTCAAGGAGCGCGGTGCACAGGTAGCTTACCCGCCATTCAGCTTTTGCAAGGGCGCAACGCACACCCAGCGCGTGTTGCACTGGGCTTGGCGCGCGATGCACACGACCAAGGGCATAAAAACAATGCAAATCATTCCAAATCTTGGTGAAGGCTAGCAAATCAAGAGATTTTCAGAGCATCTATCAGTTTCATTGGATTCAGAGGGCAGCATAAAACTTAGGGTACAAACAACAGTAATGGCATTAGAAAATTCATCAGATTATGAGGAGGGGACCCACAGTGACACATCTTCAGGAGAGAGATCCCATAGAAGACATCACCGGAGTGGCAGACATCTTAGAGATGAGCCAAGCACCCTCACTGAGCTGCAGGCATGCCCACTTGCCATGTCTTGTTTCCAGGACTTGGCATGTTATGAATTTTTTCAAAAGGTGGCAAATGTCAGAGTCCATCATGAGTTGGCCCGACTTTTTTCTCTTCATCTACAGGGAGGTAAATCTGTCCTGGCTGGGGTCACTTTCACATTGACACCAGAAACCATATCAGTGGCAATAGGAATACCGAACATTTGGGAACAGTGACATAAGAAAAAGAAGGTGGAGAGGCATCACTATGAGCCTTACATCAAGAACAGCTGCTTGAGCTAGCTCACCAAAGTTTTTCCATTCAGATTTTTGAGAGATGAGTATGCCACACTCATGAGATTTATCATGAAGTATTTCAGTTGCGAGGGGAGGTTTTCACACCTTTATGCATATCACATTAGGTTGCTCATGCACTTCACCCAGGTGCGGATGATGAGCCTCCCATTTTTCATTTGCAACAACATTGAGAAGATGAAAAACTTCATGCAGCGCAAGACCCCTCGACAACAGCTAAACAATGTCTATCATTTTGCTCTCATCCGGATTTTGGTGGACCATCAGTTGGGATTGCAGGGTATTGCTTGGGAGGACTTCATCTCTCGTGATTTCTTCAGTGCTCCACCAGTGGTATCAGAGGCAGAGCATGAGGTGGGGGGTCCTTCACATCAGTTTGAGCACCATGAGACTGCCACCATGCCAGTATACATCACATACCAGAAGGGCAGTAGACCGTTATTTGTAGCAGCAAAGCGAGTGTTATCTCCACCCGGTGTGGAAGGGGCCTCGCTTCCGACATCAGCACCACAGGAGCAATATAAGCGCAAGGAGCTAGTGCAGGAGGAAGGGCCATCAAGTGAGCAAGAGACCGAGTTTGTTCTCCTCCAGGATGATGAGACAGATGCAGAACCTACGAATGTTGAGCTGGGAGAGATCATTCAGGAGCAGAAATCAGTGATTGAGAACCTATCCCTGGACTTAGAGAGGGCCAAGTGGAATGTGCAGTATCTGGAGCAGAGGAACAAGCAACTTGAGGATCTGCTAGCTGAGATAGAGTTGCAAATGATCAAGGAAAACTGGCGACACATCCTAGCAACACAAGGCAGACCTATGGAGCAAAGAGACGAGGACCGGGAGTATGTGTTAGAGAAAGTGAACGTTCACTTGGAGCAGCGGTTGGACAAAGTTAACAGGGAGAAAGATATGCCGAGGCGCATGACTCACCACTACCAGGCCCAAAACATGAGCTCCAAAGCAAGAATCAGGAGCCTAAAGGCAAAATTAAGCAAAACGACAAAAGAGGAAAAGGAGGAAAAGGAGGAAAAGGAGCAAGATCAGCTTCAAATCTTGGCTGAGGCTTCCTTGGCATAGCATAGCACTTCATAGAGAAACTCTAGCCCAAATTTCAAAAAATTTGGGCAAATTTTGGTCACAGGCAAATTTTTTGGACACAAAACAGGAAATTCCTCCCTATGCGCCACACCACTGGCACGACGCTAAAAATCTAGGACTCTAATCAAGGAACGGCTTGCATATTTGGATTCAGCATAGAAAAATACTACTACTAGTGTCCAGGCAAGAAATTTTGACAAGATCTGGGTCTCCTAAAGGTCAAAAAACACCCAAAAATGGCCTCTCTGCCACTTTTTTGACACACAGAAAGCAGTCTTGGGAGAATGACGATTTGGAGGGGCAAATGAGCACCAAATTGGGAAATTCCAATGGGGTTAGAAAGTAGATAGGACAGGCTTTCCAACACGCCCACTTGGGCACATTTTGGACACCTGAAAGTGCCCCAAAATAGGCTCCAAATTGGCGTGACACACAGAGAATTTGGCACGGCGCACAGAGGAAAAAATTGCCAATTTTCTCCCGTTTCGCGAAATTTCGGGTCGCGACTTCTCCAAATGGGCCCGGTCATCTACACTTCGGTTTTTTGGCACCAAAGGCGGAATTTAAAGAGTTTTCTCTCCAGATGGGCATCTATCCAAGTGGAAAAAGAATGCAAAGGGTCATCCCAGCTAAATGTCATGCTTGAGAGCGCTGCACCTGTAGCTGATGGTTGGCTCTCCATTTCCATTTCATAATGATTTGAGTAACTTTCCAACCCTTGGGAATTCCATCTCTTCTCCACACATTCTATATATTGTATGGAAGTTATTTGCAAAGGGTTGGCTGGCTTGTAACTTCTGGGAGACTGTGGGAAAGAAACTTTGTTTCTGCACTGTGTATTTTTGACAAAGAATTAATGAAAGGTAGCGGCTCTATTTCATGAGATTCTTGTGGTTTTGAGTGTAGAAAATGTGTTCTTATGTTCCATATGTATCTTGTTATGTTTCATATTTCAATTCACGTTTCATTTCAGTGAAATTTTCTAAGTGAGATTAGGTAGAATTCAATTTATATTGCTCTGTCTGTGGGAAAATTTCATGTGCAATGTTATTTCTTTTGTTGAAAAGGATTCTTGTGACTATGCCCTTTTCACTTTCTTCAGTAATCTTTCCATTCCGCGTTACCTCAAACTGAAATTACCGCTCTTTCCGCCTACCTTGCCTCACGGAATAATCTGTGCCTTCATATTCAATTCTCTGTTCTTTGCTGAGCACCAGTCCCATATACATCCCAGAAGCTCGGTCATTTTTAAAATTGTCTTCAAAATCCCTCTTCACTTACTAGTCTAAGGTAAATATTGCATTGTAAGTCATCTCAGACCATTTTTGCTTATCCATTCACTGAGCGTGACACGGAGAGAGCCGTCTCCTACACTGGTAGGGCTAGCTACCAGACTGAGCGTGGTTTTTGGTTACCCTAATTTTTTCCTTCCTTCAGCCTGAGGCAGATTTAGGTGCTAACACTTCCATTCCTCCCTTGCTTCATTTATCCAATCTGGTTAGATAATAGAAATGGCGCACAACAATGCTTCCACATCCTCATCCTTTCTTGAGGGTGCATCTGCCACCACATTTTGCTTCCCTTTTTTGTAGATGATTTCAAAGTCATAACCCAACATCTTTGTGACCCACTTTTGTTGCTCTTCAGAGGATAATCTTTTTTCTAAAAATTATTTAAGGCTATCATGATCCGTTTTTACCTTGAAGTGTCTTCCCATTAGGTATGGTCATCATTTCTTAAGTGCATGGAGTATTGCCAACATTTCCTTCTCATAAATAGCTTTGATTAAAAACTTTCCCTTGATTGGACGACTTTCAAAAGCAATGGGTCTTTCATCTTGCATTACAACAACACCAATTCCATTTCCTGAAGCATCACATTCCACAATAAAGGTTTTTGTGAAGTCTGGTATAGCTAAGACCGGTGCTTGGCACATTGCCTCTTTAAGATGTTCAAAGGCCTTTGTTGCTTCCGGAGTCCATGAAAATGCATCTTTCTTCAATAATGTTGTTAGAGGTGCTGCTATTCTCCCATAATTCTTAACAAACTTGCGATAGTACCCTGTCAACCCGAGAAATCCTCGCAGATGCTTTATGGATGTGGGAATTTTCCATTCCTTAATGGCTTTAATTTTGCTAGGGTCTACCTTAACTCCTTCATGAGATACAATATGACCCAGATATTCCACCGCTTGGACTCCAAAGAAACATTTGGATATTTTTACATATAATTGTTTCTCCAATAGTTGTAGCACCCTGTCAACATGTTCAACATGATCCTTCCAAGACTTGCTATAGATTAGTATATCATCAAAAAATACTAACACAAATTTTCTAAGGAATGGTTTGAAAATTGAATTCATCAAACCTTGAAATGTTGAAGGTGCATTAGTAAGGCCAAAAGGCATGACCAAAAATTCATAATGACCCTCATGAGTTCTAAATGTTGTTTTTGGAATGTCTTCAGTCTTCATTCTAATTTTATGATATCCTGAAAGAAGATCTAACTTGGTGAAGTAAATTGATCCATGCAATTCATCCAATAATTCATCAATGACAGGAATGGGGAACTTATCTTTAATAGTGAGCTTGTTGAGCTCCCTATGATCCGGACACATGCGCCATGATCCATCCTTCTTGTGCACCAATACTACTGGAGCAGAGAAAGAACTTTGACTCATTTTAATTATACCAGCCTCTAGCATTTCTGCAACCATACGTTCAATTTCACTCTTTTGGACATAGGGATATCTGTACGGCCTAATGTTTGGAGGAACACTTCCTGGAATCAGATGAATAGCATGATCATAATCACGCATAGGTGGGAGACCTTTTGGAGTCTCAAATACCTTGGAATGATTGTCCAAGACTTTTTAGAGATCTGGAGAAATAGATGATTCCGATGTGGAAACATCTAGCGAACATAATTGTGCAATTACACCTCTTTGTTCCTTTTTTAGAAGCTTTGTCATACCATTAGAGCTGATTATTTTTCCTGGTTTCCCTGAAATACCCCTTAATTTAACTTCCTTTCCTTTCGTAGAAAATTTGATGAAAATTTCTTCAAAATTAAAAGCTATTGTACCCAAGGATTGTAGCCATTGGACTCCTAGTACAACATTGGCACCTCCCATTGGAATGGAAAGCATTGGGCTAGTTAATACATATTCTCCCATGGACAACTTGATATTATGGCACTTTCCAGAGCAATTTATTGTTCCTCCATTTGCAATCATCACTTGACACTCCGGTGCTGGATATAGGAAGCAATTCAATTCTTTTGCTACCTTACAATGAATAAAATTGTGGGTGCTTCCTGAATCAATCAACATTATTACCCTTTTCTCCTTGATTTGTCCTTCTATCTTGATGGTTTGAGGAGTGGTCATTCCTGCCAATGCATTACAAGATATGGTTGGATTTATTTGTTCTTCATCTAAGCTTTGTTCCTGGAGTATATCCTATTCTTTTGACCTTTCTTGCTCCTTTTCTTCTTCCTCTTCACAATCTATGTAGAATAATTTCTTCTCAGCACACTTATGACCTTTAGTGTATTTGCTATCGCAACTGTAACAAAGCCCTTTTGATATTTTTTCTTCCAATTGTTGTGGTGTCAACCTTATAGGTTGTGGAAGACTAGGGGCAACAATACTTCCGTCTTTATAGTTGTCAGTGGTATGCTTCCTGGTTGCCATAATTTTGCTTTCCATTTTTCTTGCTAACCTGAATGCCTTCTTTAATGAATCAGGTTCCCAAAGGTGAACCTCATGTTGGATATTATCCTTTAAAGACCCTATGAACACATCAATCCTATGCTCCTCTGGAATATCTTTTACCCTTATGTTCAATTTTTGGAACTCCTCAATGTGCTCCATTATTGAACCCTTTTGTTTGAGACTTATCAATTGGCTAAAAAAAGTGTTGCTTTTTGTATCCTCATAATGTTCTATCAATTCTTCCGTAAAAATTTCCCAAGTGATAAATTGTTTACGAGAGCAAAGCCATTGATACCATACAAACTGATTTGGTTCCAAATATAAAGTTGCCATACGTACCTTTTGTGTGTTTTGCACATTATTGAGATCGAAAAATTGCTCCATTTGTAATATCCATGTTGCGGGATCCTTGCCATCAAAATTCCTCATATCGATTTTTGGAATGTGCTGGGTTTTTGATCCCACATTAGAGTCTAAGAAATCATGATTAACATTTCTTTTGTTCGAATCATGAGTTTCCTTTACTACCTTTTCACCATTGGTAAGTATTTCTTGTAGAAAATTTATCAAATTTGTCTTCAAATCTGCCATGCCTGTCTTCAAATTTGTGTTAAAATCTATCTTCAAGTTGTCCATCTTAGCTTCCATTCCATTCATTTTAGCTTCCACACCATTCATCTTAGCTTCCACACCATTTATCTTAGATTCTGTTAGCTTTTGTGACAGTGACATTTGTTGCACTTGTTCTTGTAATTTTGATATATCATGTAGCATTTCTTCCTCTTCTTCATGAGTCATGCTCGAGCTTTCAGGTTCCTTACTAGGTGTTTGCATTTTCTTTCCTCGGGGCATCAGTTACCGATAATAATGATCTACAATTCCCTTTGAATTCCTTCAAAATAAATTTTCAAACCAAGCTTAAGCAAAAATTTAAGAAAATCTACACACCTTTTTTCACTTTGTAGGAGCTCAATATTGCCTCTGATGTATCTCTGTACTTTTCGATCATATAGTTCTAAATTTGTGACCTACAATAACCCTCTGTATCCTCTTTCCAATGCCACAATTCTGACACAATTTGGATTCTCCAAGGAAGAGTTATTCGAAATCTCCCATAGTGACTTGATTATAGACTAGTTCAGTAGAGCGAACTTGTATGACGTTCCACGAGTCACTGTTTTGATCTTTGGATCTAAAAAATTCATACAAGAAAATAAAGTCTGTCATATTTTTGTACCTTCTTACAAAATTTCAATCTGATCCCCAGAGAGAAATTTATGACTATTTTCCCCAGGTCACATGTTTGGAATGTAATTCAGGAGTCTGCAAAAAGACCAACTTCCTTAGATCATATCTCTGCAAATATAGCTCAAAAAGCTTTGAAATTTGGACTCGAGGTTCAGTACGATTTCTTCTCAAATGGGTGTTTGTTGCAACTTCTGAAACATCGCAGAAAAAAAATTATAGTGAAAATTCCACGATGACCTATTTGGAGCAGCGAAACCCTAGAATCCAAAGCTCTGATACCAAATGTTATGAAACCAACTCAAGAAAAGATAGAAAAGATAGATCAACGCCTTAGAATTCAGCCTCTTCGAGGGGGCAGCCTCCTTTACATTACATAAATGAACAATTCTTCGATTACTCAAATGACAAAAACTCATTTCTATATATAGGAGTCTAAGGAATCACAATATAACCCAGCCGACCTAACAATAATAATATAAAGCCACAAAAATAACAATAGAGGGATTCTATGGGGCACAATAATAACAATATGGGGGCAACTGGGGCACTACAATAAAGGGGTATAACTACAATAGTAATGGGGAAATCACTAGTATTATAGGGACCCAACACTCCCTTGTGAAAGTCTTCCATAACCTATTTTGCCTCTTCTTCAACTAAACAATTGAGCAAGACACCAACGGGATCTTTCCAATAGAGTGCATCATTCATGATACAAAAATTGGAAGCCTTTAATTTCAGGGTCCTACTTTTATTCTTAGCCATTCCAGGTGGTGGTGACAGATTTTGGAGCACATACAAAATGTCTGAATACTAAGGAGAAAGAAGAAAAATTTCTAATACCTGAGTAGGCGAAATTTCTTCATCTTCCTCGGACATAGCAGCAATGAGATTAATGTCCAAGGCATGAAAATTTAACTCAGCCATCAGTTTGGCCAGCCGCTGTCCTTTGATGAGCTTTGTTGGTTTGATCTCCATGTCATATTCCAACAAGGCAGCAATCCATTTGCCTTGTCTCCCTTCTGGATCTGTTTTCACCAAGACATCTTTAACCATAGCATTGGGGACATAAGCAAGGATGTGGGAATGCAGAATATATACTTGAAAATATTTCAATGCCTTTACCAAAGCAAGAGCTTGCTTTTCAATAATATTATACTTTAAAGTTGCATCTCTTATCGTTCTGCTGAAAAAAGCAATTGGTTTCTCGAGCTGGTCCCTTTTCTGCATCAAGACCGCTGCCATAGTATGATTCGAGGCAAATGAAAACAAAACGAAATCTTGAGTATAGTCCGGGCTGATCAAAACTGGAGCTGAAGAAAGGACGAATTTCACTAAATTGAAAGACTTTACTGCTTCCTCGTTCCACTTCACTACACTATCCTTCTTGAGCATGTTTGTGATTTCCCTTAAATGTTCTGCAAGATTGGGCACAAAGTGACGTAATAAATTCATCTTACCATTGAATGATTGGATCTCCTTTTTACTCCGAGGAAAATCAATTTGCTGAATGGCTTCCACTCGAGCTGGATTGATGCAAATGCCATCCTTCGATATAATATGACCGAGAATCTTGCCTTCATCCATGGCAAACAGACTCTTCTTTGGATTGAGAGATATACCATATTTTCTACACCGCTGAAATACAATCTTCAAATGATAAAGGTGCTCTTCATCTGAATTAGAAAAAATTGTTAAGTCATCAAGATAAACAACTAAAAAGACATCTTTTTCATTAGCAAATGCGATATCCATGGCCCGCTGAAAGGTCGCACCAACATTCTTCAATCCGAAAGGCATCTTGGCATAATGGAAAGTTCCCCACGAAGTAGTGAATGTTGTTTTATCTCTGTCATCCTCATGGACCAAAATTTGGTTATAACCGGAATAACCATCAAGTAGCGACATGGGAGATGCTCCAACTACTCGCTGAAGTATGTGATCCATCTTGGGAATTTGATAGTTATCTTTCAAAGATACTTTATTCAAATTTATAAAATCAATACATAATCGAATCTCACCTATTTTCTTATGCACGGGCACCAAATTTGAAACCCAATCTGCAAATCTTATGGGGATGATTATACCAGCTTTGTACAATCGATTCACTTCCTTCTCTATTGAGGGTAGCAGCTTTGGATTTATTCTTCTTAACTTCTGTCGAAAGGGATTTTGATTTGGCTTGATCTGGATTATATTCTGAATTATGCTCGTATCATATGCCTTCAAATCTGGATAATCCCATGCAAAAACATCAGTAAATGAAGATAATAAATTGATATACTTTGCTTTTACCTATGGAGGCAATGCCTTTGATAACTTTGCTATTCTAAGATTTTCTACTAATCCAATGTTCACATCCTCAACTCCTTTCTCAGTGGGTGGCAAGCTCGATTTTCGGGCTACATCATCTTGATCGAACAACTCCTCTAAAGGTATTAGACCTTTAGGAATGATATTGTCTTTGAGCTACAAAACTTCCATCTGATTGACTTCTATGTCTTCTTCACCATTGTCATACTCCCCATCAATAGAAGTGTCTTTGAATTTACCTTCATTTTGTAGAAATTCATCGATCTCTTTATCATCTTGAAACACCTACCAATATCTTTGATTGTCAGGGACAGTCGAGCGATGTTTCACATGGATTTCAAACTTGTTGTTTGAATTCATTGGAATTTTCAAATTACTTGTTGCTGTTGCGAGTGAATCTGCAATGACATTCTGAACATGAGGGACACATGTCAAAGTTTAATCTGAAAATAATCTCAAGATGTCTATTACCGCATTGCGGTAGGCCCGCTTTCGAGGATGCTTAGCTTGGTACTCCCCTTTTACTTGCTTGATAACCAACTTGGACTCGCCATAGACTGAAATTCGTTTGGCATTTAACCTTCTAAGGATTTTCAAACCAACAATTAAAGCCTCATACTCAACCTCATTATTTGAACAGTCAAAAGCCAATTTATATGAACAAACCCTTACATTGCTTGGCACTTTGTTTGGGGAGAAAACAGGGCTACGTATCCAAATGCCAATTCCAACACCTTCTCTTCCTACTGTGCCATCAAAATCCATGCTCCACAAGCCAACTTCGTCCTCTTCCAAATGCTGAAACTCTATTTGCTCTTTAACTTTTCCATGCTGTCCATCATTATTTTGCTACTGTCGGAAGGCTGATTGCTCAGTGGTACTATTAAGCCTGTCTCTCTTGCTTCAAGACTTCTCTGAAATTTTCAGTGATTTCTGGAATGTCTTCTACTTCAACAACTTGGCTATTTACATCATTAAAGCTATCGGAATATAGAACAAATGATTATAAATCAGTATGTACATAATTGATTGGATGATTTACAGGTTTCTCCTTGCTAGTGATCATGTACTTCATCTTTTGCTCCCGGTATAATTTCTTCATTTGACCGAACATGAGAATAGTAGCATAGGAGAAATCTAGCTGCAATGTCCCTTTGAGTTTTTCTCCCCAAGATCTGGAAAGAAGCATTCCAAATCTAGGAGGAATATTTGCTACAACCACATCCATCAAAACATTTTTCGCTGGAATTTGATCCAAACTGACCACCAAATCTTTAATAAGACCAATGCATCTTACTCTACCAGAATCAAAAGAATAAAGGTCATGATATTTTCTAGTGATATCCAAACCCAATTTCTCCATGATTGCCTTCGACATGAGATTATGAGAGGCTCCATAATCAAAAATAGCATTATGTAACACATAGTCATGCACCCTAAGGCTGATATAAAAAGGAGCTACATCGCTATCTTGAGATTGAACCTCCAATGTTGGACCAAAGATCAACTCAGGTTGATCATCCTCCACATTTACCATATCCGATAATGGATCTAAATGCAAAATTTTAGACACCTCACCTTTATAACTGCTATTCTTCATTAACTTTGTCAAAGGAATAGATACTTTTAACTTAGCAATTTCATTTTCTAAGCTAAAAGTTGATGTTTTCTCTACCTCCTTAGTTGAAACATCCTTCTTTTCAGTTTTCCCTTTTGGTATATTTTGCTGATTTGATCTTTCATTTGCTGATGGTGTTTTGTTGGTGGTAGGATCAACTGTCCCTTTTCCCTTTTTTTGTACAACAGGTGGATCATTCTTTGGTGTGTTTGCCTCCTTTCTTTTCTAAATTGGATTAATGGGTACATCTCTACTCTTGAGTGAATATTGTCGCTACTAGGCTATCAAAGCATTCATGTAACCCCTTTGATACTCATCAGAATCTTCTCCAAGAGCTGTTTCATTTGCCAAGATGAAATTTTCATCCCTTTGTACAGTTGGGCTCTCTGAATACTCCTCATATTTAGTGATAAAAATTGGCATATCATCAAGTGTAAAGAAATGATTCTCTTCTCCAATTATGTTCTCCTCATCATTTGATTCCAGACCATGTACAAAATTCTACTGTAAGGGTGTCTTTACCTGCTGTGCTGCTTGGTCTTGTTCTCGTTGCTCTCTTTGCTTGATTCTGAATTGAGGTTGTTGTTGGCCACGAAAGTTAGGATTTCTGACTTGTGTTTCAAGCTTATCGTCAATTGTGAGCCTATCAAACATATTCTCAAGCTTATGGAGCACTTGATCTGAAGTGGAAGTCTCTTCTTTTATTGTTACCTTCTTTTCAACCTTTGTTCTAGCTCTCTTGGCAAGAAAATTTGCTTCAACACTGACTGCAATTTTCTGTATGTCCTCCAAAGTGGCCGGATCTCTTTCTCTTAATTGATAGGCCATATCAGGATCAAAACTATTCAGAAACTTAATCAAATATAGCCCCATAGGTGGCTTTACATCAACAGGAATTGCATTGTAAATAGTATTGAATCTAACACAATAATCTTGGACACTCTCCCCAACATTCCTCTTGATGTTTTCATATTCGGAAAGGATTTGAAGAGGGTTCTTTTTTACCTCCCAGCGATCCAAAAACTGTCTTTGAAGTGCCTCCAATGAGTTGATTGTTCTAGCCGGCAATGCTCTAAACCATTTTCTGACCTCACCTCCAAAAGTTTTCACAAACAATCTCATTGTTACATTTTCTGCATCGATCTCATGGAGATCAAAGAAATCTGCCATCCTATCCACATGTTGCTGAGCTATGATACCTTGAGGAGTATCATCAAACAATGGAATTTTTCTTTGATAATCAGCGGGCATGCCATCCAAGTTTTGAGGCAACACAAGGGGTGCATATCGGGCAGCCATTGCTCTAGGTGGATTTACGACTACTCTTGGGGATGTAGGAGGAGTTGGAGCAGCTGATGTATGAGGTGTAGATGGAGGTGAAGAAATTTTGGATGTTTGAGGGGTAGAAGGAGTAGATGGAGGTGAAGAAATTTTGGCTGTTTGAGGGGTAGAAGGAGTAGATGGAGGTGAAGAAATTTTGGATGTTTGAGGGGTAGAAGGAGTAGATGGAGGTGAACAAATTTTGGATGTTTGAGGGGTAGAAGGAGTAGATGGAGGTGACAACACTGCAGATTTCTGATCGGAGACGGAAGGCTGCATGGGAATGGTGGGAATGAAAGGAGGTTCGGTAGGAATTTTTGAACTAGATGTGATATCAAATGACCCAAGAGTTGCAGATGCAGACTCTAAAAATTGAAGTCTCAAAATATAATCGTCAATTGATCTATTGGCCTTTTCAGTTTCAAGATCTTTGACAAACTCTATATTAAGAGAAGTAGAACCAACAACACTTTCAGACTTGGTTTCAAACAGTGACAGCTCAAATTGTTCATCAAACTCAAGATCTTCAAGATACTCAAAAACAACAGGACATGAGCAAGATTTAAACACAGGAATCACAAAACTTTCTCAATGAAGGATTCTAGGAATAATATTTGGATTTTCATACACGGGAGGTGGATCAAGATCAGGATTTGCTCTGGTGTGTCATCTAGAAGCCAATGTGTTGAATTATTCCCAAAAATCAAATGGACAAAATCAACTTTTTCAGCCTATTAAATTCTAAACTCATCATCCAAAAGTCTAGAATTATCTGATGTACTGGGGCAATTTGCAAGTCAGGTGTTACGTTTATAAGACTAGACCGGAGATTGACTGAAGTAGCATTTATCTACTTATGCACTTGCAAAGCAATGTGCAGTTCGAAGGCTACCTGGAATAACTTCAGGCTCTGTCTGTAGTTTATAAAATGATTAACACTAACAAGCAAGCAATCTTGATCCCCAGTATGGTTGCCACTATGTTAGGGCCTAAATCTACCTCAGCCTGAGAAAGGTAGGATCTAGGGTAACATCAAACCACGCTTAACCTAGTAGCTAGCCCTACCAGGTCGGGAGAGGGCTCTCTCCTTGTCAATCTCAGAAAATATGGCCAATGAAAGCTTGATATGACTGATGTAATGACTGATTTTAGGCTAGGTATGTGTACAAAGGTGTTTGATTGAATTTGATGATGTTTTGTTGGCTCAAATGTGAAAGGCAGATTTGGGTCTGAGGAATGAGACTCAATTTTGCAGAGATCTCTATGGGGCAAGGTAGGAAAGTGATTTGGAATTTCAAAATGAGTGATATGGAGAGCTTTTAGACAAGTGAGGAGTTGAAAAGGGCATGAAAAGCTCAGGGATCCTTTTCAAACAACTGAAAACATAGATAACTAAGTAAACCCTAGGTAGAGCACTACATTTTCAATGTATTCTACCTTTATCCTTGTTTGTTTTAGTTAAGATGAAATAAAGAGAGATATGGCATACATAAAACACATGTAGACTTACAATTACAGAGGAAAACAAAATACCAAAGCAAGATTCCACATGAATCCCATGAAGTGCTCCAAACCACTGGTCTATTCGTTAGCCAAACTACTGAAATGTGTATACAATGAAGCTCCAAGCTTTCCCAAAAGTCCAACCATGCTAATGACTCAAAAATTACAAGATATAGGCAACAACCAACTAATCCTAGATTTTAGGGGTCGATCTCATAAGTTTAGGAGTTGTTCCAACAAAATTTAAACTGAGAACTAAAAAGTAGGCAGTGGAACAACTTGCCTCTAAAAACTAGGAAACTGATTCATTCAGTTGCAAACTACCTTTTGATGGATGAATCTACCTCTGAGAGTGAAAATGTAGCATAATTACATCAAAATCCATCAAGTCATATTAAATTACATCATAAGCTTAACATTTAGAAGAATAAAATTCAAACTGTCAAGAAACTAGGCGAAAAACAGAGTATTTTTGGTCAAACTGAGCAAAATTCCTCCAATGTGCCCACTGATTTCCCTATGCGTAGCGCCTTTGTGCAGCTGATTTTGGAGGCCTTCCCGGTGTCCAAATTTTCTCCAAGTGGTCTTGTTGGAAATGTACACCTGTCTTCTTTCCAGAATAAGTGGAATTTTTGAATTTGGCCTCCATTTGCCCTTCCAAAACTAAGTTTTCCCAAGACTGCTTCCTGTGTGTCAAAAAAGGGGCAGAAAGGTCATTTTTGGGGTGTTTTTGACCTTTTTGGAAGTCCAAAACCTGTCAAAATTTCTTGGCCATTTGTGAGCATGCATATTTTTTCATGAAAAATCCAAATATGTTGATTTTTCCTCAAAATGATGCCTCCATCAAAAGCGAGCGCCAGGTGGCGCGACGCATTGGGCAAAAAACTCTGTTTTTTAAGGAAAATTTTCCAAAATTACAAAAAGTGTCCCAATTTTTTTGAAATTTGGGTTGATTTTCCTCCATTAAGTGCGATGCTGGGACAAGGAAGCCTCGGCCAAGATCTGAAGTTTATCTTTCGCTTTTTGCCTCCTCGATGTCTTCTTCAACTTGGCCTTCAAGTTCCTGATTCTCGCTTAGCACACCATATTTCTTGACAAATAGTGATATTCCATGTTTCTCAGCATATTTTTCTTGTTGATGACCTTCTCCAGCATCCTCTCCAAGTGGATATTTGTCCTCTCCAACCAAGACTCATGATCAGCATTGATTTCTTTCTCAAGTGTTGTGAACTTGACTTTCCTCCTTTTGGCATCTTATTGGTTTTCTCGTATGTTTCTTAGCTCCATTATCGTTTGCTAATCCTCTAGTTGTTTGTTTCTTTTCTCCAGATATTTGACTATCCACTTGGATCTTTGTAGGTTGAGAGACAAATGCTGAATGTCAGCTTGTTGCTCCTGGATGATCTCTCTAAGCTTTGAGCTTTGTGAGCCCAAATCAGTGTCATCATCTTGAATAAGAATAAAAATTTTCTCCTGCCGTCCTGAAGACCCCTCATCCTATAATGGCCACTTGCCCTTGTCTTGTACCTGCTCTACTGATGGAGGAAGTGAGACCCCTTCCACCTCGGGTGGAGATAATACTCGCTTTGCTGTTGCAAACAACCTTCTAGTGCCCTTTTGGTAGGTGACATATACTGGCACACTAGCGGTTTGTGTCTCATGAAGCTCCTGCTGATGTGAAGGTTCACCTGTCTCATGAAAAGCTGCTGGAGGTACTTGAGGAGCAGTGAAGACCTCATGTGAAATGAAATCCTCCCATGAGATGTTCTGTAAACCAAGCTGATGCATGACCACAATCTTGATTAGTGCAAAATGATATATGATGTTATACTACTACTGAGGAGTCTTCTTGTGCACTATGGTGGTCATCTTCTCAATGTTCCAACAAATAAAATAGGGGAGGTTCATCATTCTCACCCTAGTGAAGTGCATCAACAATCTGATATGGTAGGCATACAAGCGAGAAAACCGGCCCTCACAGCTGAAATACTTGATTATGAGTTTCATCAAGGGAGCATATGAGTCTTTCAGATACCGGAAAGGAAAAACTCTACTGAGATGTCTCAAATAGCCAGCCTTGATGTAAGGCTCATAATGTTCCCTGTCAATCTGTTGCCTCTTATTCCACTGCTCACCGATATTGGGAATGCTAGTTGCTAGAGAAATAGACTCTGGTGTCAAGGTGAATGTTACACCTGCTAGAGTGACTTGGCCATTTTGAAGATGGAGGACAAACAACCTGGCCAACTCATGATGGTACTGGACTCTCTCTACCATCTCACAGAACTGATAACAGGATTGGTGCTGAAAACATGTGACAGCAAGAGGACAGGCCTGCAGCTCGGCAAGTGAAGTAGGTTCCTCTCGTATATGTTTGCCACCCTTGTGAGGTCTTCTTGGTGCATGCATTTCTCTAGGAGAATCACTGTGTGTCTCCTCATCTTGGTCATAGGAAGGATCAGATTCCATGTTTGCCAGATATTTGAGTTTCTCTTAGATGAGTATGAAGAGATTTAAGGTGTCTTAAATTTTGCTGCCAAATGTATGAAAATGTATGAGGGACTATGAAGGGAGAGGGTAAGAGGGGTTTTAGGAATGTTGCTGACAGGATTTTGGGGAATAGAAGGGTTTTAGGGACAGTAATTAGACTTTGGGATAGCAATTAGGGTTTAGGAATTTGTAGCTAGGGTTTGGGATAATGAGAATTAGGGATATGGGATTAATGAGAATTAGGGATATGGGGATTAGGGAATGGGTTGATGAAACTGGAAAATAAATCAGGGAATCAAAAAGGTGAGGGAGTGATGAAGTGGACTTGACAACAAAAACTCAAGCTGCAAACCCTAAAAAAGTGTTTTTGAGTTAAAAATTACGAGGTAAGGTTTGAAAAATTTCTCACTAAATCTCCATAAACATCTAGAGACACACATTCATTGGCATTGTAAGAACGTTTGACTTACTTGGAGAGGTCGAAATTAAGCAAATTTAGCAATTGGATGAATTTCGTGGGTGAAATTAGGCTTGTAGCTCTATGCGCCGCGCCACAAACCCAACGTGCCATGCCGGTGTAATTTCTGCACTGTGGAGGGTGGCCCAATGTGCCGCGCCAGCTCTATGCGTTGTGCCCATGACCTAATGCGCCACACCCCTGAAACTAGAACTGTTTGTTGCGATTTTCCCTCCACGACCTTACTCTAACTTCCTCTTTCTCTTTTGGATGCAAATGAGTTCTTTAAACACAAGAAATGGTTTATATACAAAAGATTTTGATTTTTCACTCATAGAACCCACTTTTGTAATGTTTACATTTGACATTTGCCTTTCAAACTCTATTTTTAAGCAGTTTGCTTTGTTTTTGCCTTTGATGAACTGAATGATTTGACTTTTTGTTTGCCTTGCACGGGATGGAGTTGCTGAAGCTTGGTAAGGTGGCTAGGGTTGCCATTGAAGTTGCTTACATATGAAAAAATTGAAATTACATCAAATTTATGCATAAAAACATAAAATACTCTATTTTTCCTCAAAACAGGGTTTTGAGGAAAAAACAGTCACTGAGTGAGTGATCATGAAAATGATTGTTGCTGGAACTTTATTCGACCTCCCATGTGCTTGCTGACCATCACTTAGCATTTTGAGACCTTATTTATGAAAAGCCTAGACCTAAAGAGACCTAAAACCCTAAAAATGACTTTTACAGATTTAAAGACAAAAATTGACTGCAGCAGTTCTGAATGAATGAAAATAGGCCAGCACATGAGGGGAAATGTATAATAAGCCACTACTGTCAGATGATCCATGACCCTAATGGAATGCAACTGATCGGGTGAGACACCTAACATGCAATGCAACAAGAGCGTTTGATCACTGACGGAGGGATGAAGTTACCGACACTAACAGTAACCATGACATAACAGTCATAAAATAATCATATTAACCAATACAAATTCTTCATAGATTTCCATAGAGAAATAACTCTCATTAAATGATGCAAAATCCAACCAAGTTAGATACTTCCACATACCACCCGACCATAGATTGGGACGGGCCAAATCTTTCTTTCATCCAATCAGCCCTGTGCCATATTCCAAGCATGAATGTGGGATCTCATGGGATAAACCAAGACATAAACGACCAAGGGAATCCAGAGGTTAAACCACCTCGATCCTCACGCTACTGTGATCTCACCTAAATCAGTCCCGAGATCACAAAACCAAACCAAGCTAGGATGCCTCAGATTTCCTTCACCATCCCTTGAATAATTTTCCCATCTCCACCCACCTATTAAGGGCTTCCCAAAGAAAACCCTCTCCAACCCCAACCCTTGGGATTAACCTGAGACAGCCTCACCCAGATCCAAAACCTTCTGACAATCGAAAGCTCAAACAATAATGAATCCCATCACACCATGGTTATCCAAGAAATGGCAAGGCAAGGATGAAACAACTATCAACCCAAGAAAAACCCATGTCAACGATAACACATGAACCAAACACACAAATGCATGCACCATGCATTCTCACTTCAGCTAGAAAATCACATGTGCAACCTGTTACCTGTAAGTCCTCCTATTGAAGTTGCTTGATCCAATCCTTCCTTGCTTGTCCTTTGTTTCCTTATCCTTACTTTGCTTGTCCTTGCTTTCCTTTGCCTTCCTTTGCTTTCTTACTTGATTTCTCCTCTTGGTGCTCTTCTCCTCTCTCCAACTAAATCCATAGCCAAACTGGGAAAAGGCTCAACCAAACTGTCAAAAGCTGTGAACTGAAACTCATAAGCCTTTTTATCATTGAGTCCTCTATTTTCTTCAATTTCCTTTATTTTTCCTTCAATTTCTGTCTCATGCAATTATGTGATCTTTCATCTTCCTTTTCTCCTATTTTCCTTTATTTTCTTCAATAAAAACCAATATTCGTCACTTTTCCTTTCCAAGTCCTTTTTCAATGCCTTTGCCAATTTCCTTAGCCATAAGAAACAACAATTGATTCCCACTAGGATGTTTTTCCCAAAAATCATCTTGGAATAAGTGTCCCATGATCTTGGTCTTTTTTCCTTTATTAACTTTACTACATGAAATTTTAACCCAAGGTTGTTACAGACCTCTCCCCCTTAAGGGAACACTGTCCTCAATGTTCTATGACACCTATGACCAGCAAGACCACTGAAAACCAAAACATATTGTCCATGGAGATTTATAATGCAGCTCGTTGAAGTATTTACAATGAACAACCCAGTGACAAGAAAAATCATCATGACAAACATGAAAACATGACAACCATACCACTTATTGGAGATTTATAACATAGCTCATTGCAGTATTTACAATAACAACCATACATAAATATGTACATATACCAAAAACTAATTTTCCTTCACCGACAAATAATGAAGGATACATAGCCCGCATCTAATTAGTCATCTCCCATGTAGCTTCATCAGGCCCAAAGTTCTTCCATTGCACTTTAACTTGCTCAATTTCTTGGTTCCAGAGCAAGAGTTGTTTCCGTTGTAATATTCACTAAGGTTCTAGCTAGAATTCTCATTTTGGCTCCACTTGCAATACAAACCAGTTAATCACATTATCAACATCCTTCACATGTGTTTTAAGTAATGAAACTTGGAAAACATTATGGAATTTCACTGTCGGAGGCAGTGCAAGTCTGTAAGCACTGGTCTAATCCTCTAAAGGATCTTGAAAGACCCACAATATTGAGGTGCCAACTTGGCACATGATCCAATCCTCAAGGAACTCTTCTTGGTCTTGATGCACAAGTACATATGCTCCCCAACCTAAAACTCCTTAAATGCATTGTATTGATCCACATAAATCTTCTATCTATGTTGTGTTGCCTTTAGATTCTTCTTGATAACCTCCATTTCCTTTTCCATCTCTTCCAACATATCTGGGCCAATCAGTACCCTGTTTTCTATATCACTCCAGCTGATGGGAGTATTACAAATCCGCCCATAGATGCCTCAAATGGATTCATCCTTAGTGACTCCTGATAACCATTGTTGTAAGAAAACTTCACCAATGGAAGATACTCTTCCCACCTCCTTTGTTAATGCATGACACATCCTTATCATATCCTCCAGTATCATGTTGACCCTCTCTGTTTTTCCATCTATATGCAGATAATAAGTTGTATTGAATGCCAACTCTATACCCAAACCTGCAAACAAGAACTTCCAAAACCTGGAAGTGAACTTGACATCTCTATCTTATATGATATTCTTCATAATACCATGAAATCTCATTATCTCCCTAATGAATATCTGAGCTACCTTTCTCAACCTATCAACCAAAACCATGATGGAATCATGTTGCTTTGATGTCCTCAGCAAACCTAAAATGAAATCCATGGAAATGAATTCCCATTTCCACTACAGAATCTAAATAGGATGTAACAAACTAGTTGGGTGCTTACACTCAGCGTTCATCTACTGACAGTCCATACATCTAGCAATAAACTCTACCACTTCCTTCTTCAAATTTGGTCGATAGTGGAACTTCTTCTTGACTATCAACATCTTCTAATATCCCAGATGACCTGAATATGGCTTAACATGATACTACCTAAAGATAAGCTTCTTGAGCTCACTATCATCCGACACATAGATCTTGTCCCTAAATATCACCAATCCATCTATCGTGAGATGATAATCCACATCTTGTTCACTTGTACCTTGTTGTAACTTGTGCTTAAGTTGTTGATACCTTTCATCATGTTGTCTTGCCTGCAAGACCTTCCCATGTAAATCTATCCCACAAGAACTCACAACTGCACCATGGTTTACCATCACTCTCCTACTGAGAGAATTTGTAACCCTATTCTCCTTTCCGTTAATGTATCTAATCTCAAAATTAAACTCACTAAGGGTAACCAACCATATAGATTTCTTGGCATTCAAATTAGGTTGTTCAAATAGATACCTTAGTCTACTATGGTCACTCATCAAAATAAACCTCTTGCTAAGAAGATAATTCTCACATCTTCAAGGCATGAATAATAGCTGCCAACTCAAGATCATGAGTCACATAGTTTGTTTGTGCTCATTTAGTTTCCTTAACTCATAGAACACTACATGTCCCTCCTACATTAGGGCTCCACCAAGTGCTATCTTGCAATCATATGTACACACCATGAACTCTTTATCAAGATCTGTAATCTTTATCACTGGAGCATTTCCAAGCAATTGTTTCAAATGCTCAAAACTAGTTACACATTCCTCTGTCCATTCAAATTTCTTTCCTTTCCTCTGCAATGATGTAATATGATAGGAAATCTGTGATAAGTTCCTAATGAACCGCATGTAGTAACCTGCTAGCCCCATGAATGATTTGACCTCATCCACATTCCTAAGATCTATCCATTCCATGATAGCACTAATATTTTTCAGGCCCACTGCTATACCTTCCTTGGAAGCAACATGTCCAAGTAATGTACCTTTGTCTAAAAGAAGTTGCATTTACTAATATTGGAATACAATTGTTTCTCTCTCAACAATTTTAAAATTGTTGTCAAGTGTTCTGCATGCTCTTCCTCATTCTTAGAATATATCAATACATTATCAATGAATACTATCACAAACTTGTCCAAGTAAGGGCACAACACATTGTTCATCAAGAACATGAAATTAGCTAGAGAATTAGCCAAACTGAAAGGAACCACAACAAACACATAATGCCCATACCTGGTTTAGAAAGAAATCTTGTAGATATCCTCTTCTTTGATGTTCACCTTGTTGGGTGTGTGTTATATTCTTTCCATGACTATTCACATGTGTGGGGGGTCACAGGGGCATGATAGCACCACCTGTTTTTTGCACCAGACACAGCTCCCCCTAGCCTCCCTGAAACACAGGATCCGGGGTAGTGCCCTGGGATTTTTTTTTTCCTATATATATATGTGGACCCAAGGATGGGGGGAGGATCCAAATATGGTGGGTGGACCTACCTATGGTTTTGTCCATGGGTTTTGTACTGGGTTTTGGGCATGATGGTTTTCTTCCCATGGTATTTTGTAGATCTGGTCAAGGGTACTACAATTATGTTCTAATCCAGGGTTAAATCTGGTAGTCCTAGTTTTTTTATCGAGGGGAAAATATCTATGTATTTTTTTATGTTCTTGCCATTGTATATTTTATGTTTTAAGAATTTGTTTGCAGGTAATTGTTGTACAGGGTTAAAACCTACACAGATGATGGTATTCTAATCTCAAATCAACATTTGAGAACATTGTTTCTCCCTTCAATTGATCAAACATGTCATTGATCCTTGATAATGGATACATGTTCTTGATCGTCACCTTGTTTAGCTGCCTGTAATCAATGCACAATATGAGAGTACCATCCTTGATCCTTCTTCTTCATGAACAATATCAGTGCACCCCTAGGTGATACACTTGGTCTAATGTGTCCATTGTCAAGCATTTCCTTCAACTGCAACTTCAATTGCACTAAATCTGGAGTGCTCATCCTATAAGATGCCTTTTATTTTGGTGTTGCTCCTATTACCAACTTAACAAAAAAGTCCACTTCCCTATGGGAGGGAACTCTGAAATCTATGTTGGAAATTCATCTTGAAACTTTTGCAAGACAAGGTGCCTCTTGAGGGCTTCCATATCCTCAAAATCCTTACCCTTGTCACTAGAAATATGAATTGCAAATAATACACACCCCTTCCTACAACTACACATAGCATGCATAGTTGTAACCATTCTCACCAATGTAGGCTTCTTCTTTCCCTGAAATATTCTCTTTTTCCCATTATCATCCAACTCAATAGCCTTTTCATAACAATATACTTTGGTCCTATGGAGGTAAAGCCAATCCATACCCAAAAGCACATTATATGATTCCAATGGAAGCACATTCAGATGTGATAATGTAGGCATATCATTCGGATCAAATGCACAAGCTCTTACCCAATGATGAACTATTTTCTTAGTACCTATAGCCAACTCCACCAACCAATACTTTGTATGCACTTCTTTTCTCAAACCACACTTATCCACCAAGTCAGGATTAACATAACTATAATTGGATGCAGGGTCAATCAAAACAGAAACAACTCAATCATAGAGCTTACCTTCCATCTCAATAATGGATTCTTGCTGATCCTATTACGTGTTGTCCATAGTTTCATAAATTTGAGGAATGTTATGGCCAACATCCCCAACTATTTGCGCCTCCTAAGAACTGTAGGTATGAGGCCTGCTACCCTGGTATTATGGGTAATCCTTCTTGCGATGATATTTTCCATAAATATAGCACTATAATGGTCACCTACCATCATCTCTATTATGCTACTCTCCAGGCTGAGTTCCATGTCCCTTCTCAGTTGCATTATGTTTCTTGTAATGAGAAACATTTTCTTTCTCACCTACATCCTGAGGTCTTCCCCACTTCGGTGTCCACTTCCCATTAACTTTCTCATTACCCTTATAAGCACACTTAGGTTCAACATTATACTTTGATTGCTCATAAAATTGATTCAGTTTCCTAATGGCTTCTTCTAGTGACTTAGGCTCATCAAACTCAATATGGTCTCTATATGTTGTTGGCAACCCACTAATGAACCTTTTAATATTTTATTTCTCATACTTAAGGTAAGGCACATACCTCAAAAACTTTAGGAACCTGCCAGTATACCCATCTATAACTCATAAAACTCCTTAACTCTATCATTATAATATCTTTCATATAGGTACTTCTTCTTGAAGAGTCTCTCGAACTCATCCCAAATCAACTCTCTTCTCAAATGTCTATGATAATCTTCACATATTCCCACCAAATATTTGCTTTCCATTTAATACTGAAGGTAATTATTTTGGATTTCATGTTCTTTGAATAGTTATGAAAATTGAAGAATTTTTTCATCCCAAGCAACCATTGCTCTGCATCTTTTGACTTCTTAATCTCTCCATCAAATGTAGGAGGCTTGAATTTCTTGAACTCCTTTGGCAAGTACTCACTCCTCCTATAAGGATTATGGTGGTGATGATGGTGATTATGTCTCATGGATGACGACCTAGAATGAAACTCGTACATATCAGTCCTCCTTTCAGGTGTATCCAATGATCTGCCACCACTGACTATGTCCCCTTTATCCAACCTATATCCCGATCGGGACGTGCTACCATATGCCCCATTAGTCTTCTCTTCACGTTCTTGACTAATCCTCAATTTTTCATGTCTTTATAAGTTTGAATGACTCTAAAGGATCACTGCATTGACTTCTGCCTACTTTTCTTGAGCCCTTGAAAGTCTTTCCTAAGCCTCAAGCAACCTGTCATTTTCTACCTTGCAACTTCTGATCTTTGCCCTCAAACTCCTCAATGTATCTGCTATATCAAGAGAATACTCATCTCCTTGTTGCTCAACTAATATGTATGGAGCATCAAATGAACTATAGTCCACCATTTTACTAATCATCTTTGATCCTCTTCTTCCTACAAACATGTCATGTTAGATAAACCAAATATATACCATAATCAAAATCATACCTCAATGACGTTGAGGGGAGGCTATCTCATCTGCAAAATAAATCCAAATTAGCATGATATATATATACATAATCATATCAATATATTGAAATCATGCATGACAATGCTAGTTGAATACATGGCCCCCATGCATGATAACCAAAATCATGACAATGCATGCATAACAACATGCATCTATCCCATCTGGTCTAAGTGTTTGAACCATGCTCTGATGCCAATTTGTAACCACCCCTCCTACGTTTACCCACATTAACGAGACTTCCAGGGTAAACATGAGCTAAGGGCTAATATGACATGACCTTACCTTCTAGATTCATTAAGGAAGTGGAGTCAACAAACTAAAACTTTATTGACCTCCCTTAGGAGCTACAAGAGCTAAACAACCCCTCTAGGTGCCCAAAACCTGAGCTAACTTTTCTTTTTAGTGATTTGGGCACCCAGTCACATGCATAAGCCTAAAAGATGGTGATTAAAACATAGAATTGCCAGTTTTGGCCATGTGACCCCAGAATCAGTGCCACCTTTTCAGGGCCTAACTCCCAACCACTGCCCAAAACTTAATGAGACTTTCTAGAACATAGTAACCATGAAATAACAACCATCAAATTATCATCTTAACTGGTACAAATTCTTCATAGATTTCCACAGAGAAATATCTCTCATTAAATGATTCATAAGCCAACCAAGTCAAAAACTTCCACGTATCAGCCGACCATAGATTGGGCCAAACCAAATCTTTCTTTCAACCAATCACCACCATTCTATATTTCAAGCATGAATGTGGGATCTCATGGGATAAACCAAGACATAAACAACCAAGGGAATCCAAAGGTTAAACCACCTCCACCCTCACGCTATTGTGATCTCACCTAAACTAGTCCCGAGATCACAAAACCAAACCAAGTTTGGATGCCTCAGAATTCCTTCACCATCCCTTAAGGAATTTTCCTGTCTCCACCCACCTATTGAGGGCTTCCTGGAGAAAACCATCTCCACCCCCAACCCTTGGGATTTTCCTGAGACCACCTCACCCGAATCCAAAACCTTCCAGCAATCCAAAGCTCAACTAAGAATGAATCCCATCACATAATGGCTCTCCAGGAATTGGCAAGGCAAGGCTGAAACCACTATCAAACCAGGAAAAACCCATGCCATTGACAAAAAATGAACCAAATACATAGATGCATGCACCATGCATTCACACTTTAGCTAGTAAATCACACATGCAATTTGTTACCTACAAGTCCTCATGTTTAAGCTGCTTTATCCAATCCTTCCTTGATTTTCATTGCTTTACTTGTCCTTCCTTTGCTTGTCCATGCTTTCCTTTTCCTTCCTTTGTTTTCTTACTTGCTTTCTCCTCTTGATGCTCTTCTCCCCTCTCCAACTAACTCCAAAGCCAAACTGACAAAAATATTAACCAAAATGTCAAAAGTTGTGATCTAATCCTCATAAGCCTTTTTATCACTGAGGCCTATGTTTTCTTCAATTTCCTCTATTTTTCCTTCAATTTCCCTCTCATTCAATTATGTGACTTTCATCTCTCTTCTCTCCTATTTTCCTTTATTTTCATAAATAAATGCCAATAATTGCCACTTTTCCTTTCCAAAGCCTTTGCCAATGCCTTTTCCAATCTCCTTAGCCATAATAAACAACAAATGATGCCCACTAAGATGTTTTTCCGAACATTCAACTTGGAATAAGTTTCCCATGATGTTGGTCTTATTTTTCGTTTATTAACTTTATTACATGAAATTTTAACCAAGGTTTGCTACACTAAACAGGTGAATAAGGAGCAGGAAAATCAATGATTACCTGGACTTTCATAGGATCGATGCAGATCTCGTTCTTGGACACTACAAATCCTAAAAGTCAACCAAATTGGACACAAAACACACACTTTTACGGATTAAGTTGAATATTATAATGTGACAATGTAGGAAGATAGCTTTGAGATGCAATGGATGATCCCCCCGGTGTTTGGAGTTGGCAGGTAAATCATCCAAATAAGGTTGTATTATATGCTTTATATCATGGAAAGCATAATCGATGGCCCTTTGAAAGGTTGCACCAATGTTTTTCAAACCAAAAGGAATTTTTTCGCAGGTAAACATCCCCAGGGACAAATAAAGGCAGTTTTATGTTGGTCTAATGGTAGAATGTTGATCTGATTATAGACAAAAAATCCATCCATATAT
Source organism: Pinus tabuliformis (assembly GCA_031772625.1). Classification (NCBI taxonomy): domain Eukaryota; kingdom Viridiplantae; phylum Streptophyta; class Pinopsida; order Pinales; family Pinaceae; genus Pinus; species Pinus tabuliformis. The sequence continues at coordinate 40,078,663 of CM062807.1, read as the reverse complement.
GAAAAGATTTCACTTCTAGCACAATCGTCAATGATTTGGTCAATGAAAGGGGTCGGATATTTTTCCTTCGGACAAGCTCAATTGATATCCCTATAATCAACACAAACTCTAATTGTACCTTTCTTTTTCATGATGAGAATGATGTTTGAAACCCAGTTAGTCAGATCAACAAGAAATATAAAACCAACACACAAAATATTTTCAAATTTTGCTTTTATAGTGGCAGCTTTCTTCGGGTGAATTGGACGTGAACATTGACGAATAGGCTTAGCACCCATGTACAACAAAGTTTGGATCTATGCCTGGTATCTCTTCATATGTCTAAGAAAAAAATCTTGCAGAATTCTTGAAAGAGGTCCTTATAGATCTTGATCTCCTCGAGAGAACAAGATGCACTAATGTGGACATTTTCAACAACTCCATGTTTGAAAGAAATATTGAGGGGTACAATCTCCTCAATATCAACTAATTTTTTCTCGGAATTCACATCATGAACAGAGATAAAACCCTGAAAAGATTTGGTAATGTTGGGTGAATAATAGTCTTCAAGATTATTCTAAAGAGCTTCAGGTAATGAGGACCAATGATGGTGATCATCCCATGGAGATTCATCTTGCATTATGATCTCCATAATGCTCTAGCCTGTAGAAAATGTATTTTTGAAAGGGTCAGAACTTGAATCTTGGGAATGATTGACCCATTTTACCAAGGCATCAATAGTAGGATTTGTCAAACATGCCTAGTAAATGGCTTCATATTCTAGGTCAATGGGACTGAGCTTCATGCGATCACCAAATGATTCAATGTTAGAGTTGTCAGGTACTATCTAGGGATCAATTTGAATAGTAGAAGATAGAATCATATTAATGGAGGTAATTGGATTGGGAATGTCAGGAGGAAAGAGTGTAAATTTTCCCATCAAGGATGAGTCTTTGAGAAATCCTACCCCGACATTTTGATAAGGTTGTAAGGATTCAGCTACAAGTGGAATACTCCCAGTGACCTAGGAATCAGTGGCAAAGAAGGCAAGTTGATTGATGGCCATGATGCCCCCCTGGTGAGGGAAATTAATCATCCTAAAATAGGTTGAGACCACAACTGCCATGGAATATACCCATGTTCATCCCAGCAAGAGGTTATAATCTAAAGGTTTGTCGATGACTTCGACCTCTACTGAGACCGTTTTTCCAGCTAATTCTACTTGTAATGAATTCAGGATCCCGTAAGGTTTAAATCCTCTCCCATCAAAAGCTTTGAGAGTGGATGGTGATTGATTAAGTTGTGGAGAACCAATGGCTTTCCAACATGAAAGTGACATGATGCAAGTTGAAGCACCTTCATCTACAATTTTGTCATGAATAGTTTTACTTCTAACAACAACTTGAATCATGAAATCCAATTAGGGTTGGAGTTTGGGAGCATGTTTCTTGCGATTAAATACCACAAGATTTGAATCTAAAGGATCCACTCCTCTGATTGTTGCTAGTAAAGACTTATTGTGGGTAGGGAAACTTTGCAACACCTCGAGTGTTGGCATAGCGAAAGGAGTTTGAGCTAAATCCTCAACTATGTTGTAATTTTGGGTAGCTCTTGCTCAAGGATTAAATGTTGACTTATGAATCATCCCTTTAGGCGGTTTGATAGTCAATTCAGCAGTTGGATTCTTTGGTTTCTCTATCTAAAGAGAACTAGAAGCAAGTTGAGAAGGGTTGGAAAGTTGATCATCAGACTTTCCATTTAGAGGATTTGGATTTCCATAATCCTTATTCCTTGTATCCACCATCAAACCATTCTTATTGTTAACAACAGATAACATCATTACTTGAGAAGAGGAAGAGGCATTTTGAGAAGCTGTATTTGTCTTCTAATTTGGATATGGGCCTGTCAAAATGGCAGGGGCAACAGATGCAATTTTCAAAAACCTATTGACCTCTACACGATGTGGACAGTCTTTCGTGAAACGTTCATCATTAAAAATAATACATAGATAACGAGGCTTTTTCTTCTCCTCAAGAGACTTGTTCTTCTTCTTTTCCTATGGAGGGTTTTGTTGCTTATCCTTTCATTTACCCCCTTTCTTACTTCCGGGTTGTTGAGATTTTCCTTTATCAGATTGAACAACGTTTATCTTGGAAGTATTCATAGGAGCAGTATTTGAAGGGTTTTGATTGGTCATAGTGGGAGTAGATTTCAAATTAGGTGGATTATAAGAGTTACTCACTGACTATTGACTAACATAACCAATAATGCCATCAATAGCTTGTGATCCCTTTGGAGGAAGAGTATGTTGAATAGTATGTTGGGGTCTCAAAGTGTTGGATATCTTGTCATAGAGCATGCCAAATTGAGTACAAACCAAATCCAAATATTGAGAATGAGCAATGACTTTCTCTTCAGTAATGACTCTGCCTTTGGCAACGTCTTCAGTTATATATGAAAAAAGGGATTTGAAAAACCATTTATCCAATAATTGATCATGAATGTAAGTTTTGACCAAGCAAAGTCGACGTCTCCACTCATGAATATGATCAGATATGTGGGTGGAGTTAGACTGTTTTAAGGAGGTCAAAAGCTCAGTTCTAGTTTCATAATGGATGGGTAATTGAAAATGGGTTAGAAACGTGGTTTCCAAGGCATTGAATTTGTTGAAAGAATCTTGTGGCAATTCAACATACCACTTATTTGTCGTACTACTAAGAGTTCTTTGGAAAATCTATAAACGGAGAGATTCATCATTCAAGGAGTTGGATGAACACCATAAATGATAAGTCATAATGTGAGTGGACAGGTCTTCTCTAGGATTTCCATTAAATTTTAGAATGTCACTCGAAAATTTAGTAGGAATGGTCGCCACCAAGGAGAATGAAAAATGGGATCATTCGTGAGCCAAGATAAATCTAGTAATTCAAGTGTTGCAACAAATGACAAATTTCTATTAAAGTACATTTGGGAAGGTTGATCTTGGGGTTAAAGGTTAACCTATGGTGGAGGTACCCTGGGTATGGCATAATAGGTTGAGAAATAGGTATTTTCATTCTAGGATAAGGAGGATTTTGATAACTAGGGTAACCATAACCAGGTTTCCCAATTCCATGAAAACCTTGATAAGGTTGGTATGGTTGAGTTTGGATCTATTGGCCTTGATAAGGTATTTGTGGAATGGTATATTGACCAACAGGTATTTGTGTAATTCCTTGGAATGGTTGTCCAGATAGATTTTGCATCATTCCAACATTAGGTTGACTGGTTGGCACCTATGTCATGCCATGCATAGGATGGTTTACTTGCATCTGAGGTATAAACTAACCAAGAGGTGGAGTTCATAATGCTCCTTGAAGAGGTTTGGTAGACGGGATCTGAGAAATTCCAGATATCGTTGGAGTAGGTTGAATTTTAGATACAACCTAAACAATTTGACTCACTTGAGGTACAAATTGGGCAGGTTGAGGTATAGATCGGAAAGATTGACAAGTAGGAACCTTGGATGTAGACAAAATAGGTTGAGAGGTCAAGATTTGATTTAAAACAAAACTAGGTTGAATGGGAAATGTAGGATGTCAAGGATTAACAACCATTCCTACAAATGGAGGACCTATAGGAAGAGGACTCAAATAGGAAGGAGCACCAACTTGTGGCATTGATCAACATAAGGGAACACTCCAGCAATAGGTTCCCCCCCATTGAAGGATAAGGAGTATATGGAGGCAACTTCCCCCTTGGCGTAGGGTACCCATTATAGGATGGAGTAGGTTATTGTAGATGTATCAAGCCACTAAGAAATGCACCATACTGCTGCTCCAAAGGAGATTGAGGTGCAACAGACAGAATGGGTAGTGGGGTGCTTGTCAAGGAAGGACTAGATAATATTCTTGATGAAGTTGATAATGGAGAAGTCCATGGACTAGTCGATGCACCAGAAAAGGTTCCAAACAATGAATGGTAGCCAAGTGGTACTGATGGACCACCATACAAATGGGTTTCTGGTGAAGTCACAAACATAGAAGAGGTTGTAACTTCAATTGACTCACTCATGATAGCAGACATGGGTTGAGAAATTGTCATTGACTCATTCATGGTTGAAATTCTCAAAAGAGTTTGTCGAGGGAGGTTCAAAGGTGAATTTAAATGAGGAGTATGATAGGAAGGGGATTTTTTTGGAGTAGGAGGAGTAAGAAAAAGAATGAGCTTGATAAAGAGGAGTCCCTTGCAAATGAATAGGAGGTGAAGGCCGAGACTCTTCTTCAGTAATTTCCTTGATACTCAAAATACAAAGTGGAATTTGTTCTCCTTCAGGACCGAAATATACAGGTTATGGCTGAGAAAAAGGCAGAGGAAGAGAAGGAGAAACTCTTGAAATGGTTAGTCGAGTTATCTAAGTTTCATCAAGTTGTATGACCTCAAGTTGTAAAATTTCTGAATCCAGAAATTCAGATTCAATGACCTCAACTTCTAATGTCTTAGAGGATTTCATTTCAACTGTCTTGGTCTCACAAGTTGGTAAGGATGTAATTTCGGGCTCAATACTTATGGGAAGTGACAATTCTGGTTGGTTAATTTCGGATGTAGAGCTAAAAGGGGTGGCTTTTGTAGTACCAGTTTCTGTATTTTGCATTTTCTTATTCTTACAATGACTAAGTGTGACCTCTGGAGGTAAAGGAGGAAATCTTTGCATTCTACATGAACGGCAGGGTTGTTCAAGGTGTTCTTCCACGACAAATTAATAAATTTTATAGATTAAATAAATAAATAAATAAAAACTGGAGTAACTAGGAACAAGGGTTTACCAAGCAACTATGAATTATGGAATAACGTTTCTAGTATGTGCAAGCAATCTCCCTTAATGTTGTGTTCAATATATCATAGTAAGCAAGGCGGACGACTCGGTTACCTATGGCAGGATAGCAATCTATAAGGGACTTCCAAAATATACCCTTAGGTCTATGGAAGTGTAGTCTTTGGTAATGTTTTCTAATGAATTCTATATGATAGGAAGTATTTTGGTATACTTTTCATATGGGGAACACCATTTGATATACCCGAATATACCTGGAGAACAATCCATTATACTTCAGTACATGGAATATTGACTACCCCCAGAATGAAACACAGGAAAATAACAACATCTCCTACGTTTAAAGACATCAGAACACATCTCTAGCGTAGACCTCTATGTGTGTCGTAAATGTTTCAAATGCTTCTTAGGTTCATTGAGTAAATTTTAAAATTGATCTTCAATTATGTTTCATTTTAAAGGCTCATGGTATGAATTCACCTGAACTTACTAGGATACAGCTAGCATAACAAAAAGAACTCTTTCATTTCAATGAAGATATATCTACGGGAGGGAAGATACAAATAATAATTCAACAATCAAAGATGCAGCAAATAGAAACTTACTAATCAGAGCTTTCAATATACTGTTCCAATGCAATTGGAAAACCCTATATGCAATGCAAAAAATAGATTGTTCTTTTCTTTCCGTTTCAACTTCAAATGCAATGAAAATGGAAATGAAGCTATATTATTGACCAAAATAACTCACACAAACAACAATTATAATATGAAAATTATTTTCATCTAATCAAAAACCAATCTAAGTGCTTACAAACCCTAATTGACAATAAGGAAGAAAAATAAAACAAATCCTCATAAAAAATTAACCAAACACAAACGTAAATGCATTAATGGATTTTGTAGAGATAATGATTGTTACAAAGGCTCAGGAAAATTAAGTGGACAAAATCAAAACTTAGATCGAGTCATAGAAATGTAATTTTTTCATTCTACAGGTATCATCGCAGGCTGGACACAAACACCAGTGTGATGCATTGCACTTGCAGAGAGAGACAAGTGCGCTGGGTCACTCTATCTCAAATTAGAAGGGTGATGGGGCTAATTTTGTTCAAAAAGCGAAAAAAACCCTACCAAGCTCAAACTAATGCTTTCCAAGACTAACTACTCTTTAAACAAGTCAATTTAGGTCAAATTGAAATGTATAAAAGGGATAAACTAAGGGAGACACTAAATGAACATCTCATTCCCCGGTGGAGTCTCCAATTTGTTTTATGGAAAATTCTCTTCTGCGAACATAAGTGAATTCCCTAGGTCTAGTGGTTGGCATAGAAACAACATAAACCAAAAAGGACAATTTTTTCCTTAGAGAAATTAATAAATGGAGGAAGGTCCTACCTAGAGTCCAACACTAGTCTTCCTCTTCTCTTGGATTGTAGACTTTGAGTCCAGCTCCAATTTCTATAAATGGAACCTACAAGACGATCACAACAAATAAGAGAACTACAAGACATCCATAGCATAAACTAATATATATATTCAATTATTCATGTGGGCATTGAACTGCATATGCATCAAACAAACACAAAGCATAAACAAAGCTTCTTATATTACTGAAATGTAGGAGAGGATTACAACCCTTTTTACAGTTCTTTAAAATGTAGAATCTCCCACCAAATTTGTACTTCCTTAGCAACAAGGCAAGCCTTCAATCACAACTCAAGGATGGTAATGGATCCTTAGGTAAAAAGCAACAGCATCAAGGCATAGCTAGGAGCCTCCAAAAGCCAACCCAAATTCTATGGGAGGTAGTGAATTTATAGGGAAAAAGTGGTAGTTTAGGATTTACCAATCTAGGCTTGAGATCCACATATGAGGGAGGATAAGCTCTAGGGATAGTAATTCAAGATCTCTACCCATGGTAAATGGTTAAAACTACTTTAGAAGCTTCTGGAAGAAGAAGTTTCGTACATATTTTTTATTTTTCCTGAAATTATAGAATCATCACACCTATAGAGTAGAGAAATTTGCATTGATCAATGCAACTGCTTAGTTATACAACATGCAAATGTAGAAGGTGGACTCAAAGGTGGGATGCGCTGGGGCCAAAAATTAGTTTTTGAGCTAATAAACCTATAATTCTTGGACTTTTTGGAGAATCAATGCTTGAGTTTTTTCAAAGTGATAATGAAAAGGTGCTAAATATGTTGATTGGTTCAGTTTGTGTTGTTTTTCCATGACCTTGGTGTCTAGGATATATTCTTAAATCTTTGATTCTACCAAACCAAGAATCACAACAAAACTACTTTGCACAATGAAATATAAACAACAATAAATCTACTAATGCACAAAATATGGACATTCTTTTTACAATTTTCAACCCAAATTCGTTATATTAATCAACATGTAATACAACGGTCTAGGGCTCCCGTACTATGGATAATGGCCCTCATACATCCACTAGTACAAGATACAAAATTGGGGCTTGGTGTCATTCCATTGACAACTAATCTACCCTCAACAAGATACTCTGACCATATGGATGATGTAGTTGACTCTCTCATCTCTTCTTGGTCATACCCTGTACCTACCCAGTCCTTTGGCTCCCAATCTATAGCTCCTACCTCTATCAATGCTCCAAGTCCATATGGCCACTAAACCTTGACTGTTAATCTTCTCCCTAGTTGTGTCTTAGTCCATCAAGGGCACCACACATCGAGACTCCTGTTGAGTTGTTCACAACTCCATTTGTGAACAACTCTCAATCTGCCCACTACTGCTCCTCGACTACTTAGGGACTTCAGCCCACTATGGTCTTCCTTTGTTGCATTGATGAAGACCAACATATGGCATAGAGGGTTTCCTGATATCAATGCAAGATGTCAATTTCCTACAATGAACATAGGCTAAGAGGATTTCCCATCTTGTATTGTAGATTTCCTTTTCCACACACAAGTCTAGGGTTACTCAAACTACTCCTAGATCATCATAACGATGAGCTCAACGACTGCCACTTTAGAAACCATCTAATTCCATGAAGAGGGTACACACCAGGCTTCAACTTCAGCACTATCACATTGTCCTCCAACATACCATAAATTCTAAATCCACGTTCACACTTGGTCCACTCTCATGCTACACTCCAATAGACCATGAGTGTCCAATGTTGTTGTAGCATATGCTCCTAGTTAGGGCATCCAATTATCTAGAAAACCATTCCTCTTGGTTGCCTAAAAACTTCTCCAACAGTCCTCTTCTAGGACACCATCCACCTGCAAATTATATCAACTCAAACTGACGTGAATATCTACAGCTTTCTACTTCTCATCTTAAAGTGTCACCCAAAAAACTGCTGATATATTTTCCTTCATGGATGTCCACAACTGTCCAACTCTACGACTCCAACCCTAACATCAAAACAACCTCACAACATAAAATACATACCTCTTTAGACTGTTGTACACTATTGTCACCTTGGTTGTCTGGTTAGGGCTTCTTAACAGTCCTTGTTAAGCCCTGCCAGTCAACTCCTAAGGCCTTCTACAATTACACCCTTCCCTCCTAGGCTTTCTGCTCCAACTCACTATCCTTAGGGCTAATTCCTAGCGCCAAAACTTACCAACTAGCCCTCTATTTACACTAGAATAGACCTCAGTCCCTTTTTTGTAGCATATGTTTCCCTAAATCACAAGAAGACAACCCTAAACATGTCACAAATAGCCCAAAAATTCTCTCTACCACTGCGGTCTCCTCCTGCAATGAATTCAGACATGCAATGAGGGAAAACCATGCCCAAAACAACCCTCTTCCTCCACACATTGTCCTTCTCTTCCTGCGACTAATTTCAGAGATGTAATTGATGTTGTTTGATGTTCTTAGATGAGAAGGAATGACCTCCAATGTCACTCCTTTTTATAGCCTCCATGCGAGTGTGACATTAGCCCTTAAGGGAACTCTAACATGTTGGTTAACTTGTCCTAGTAGGCCTCACAACCACACATTAACTTCAAAAATTCATAATGCAACAACGATAACTCATAATTTGATGATTCTTGATGCGTTGGATTTGTCTTGACATCTACTATCATCCTCATCCATCACATGTTGAAATCTCATCACGGTTTTGGGTGAAAAATCCCAAGATTGGGTTTCAAGCCCACAAAACCATCCTACAAACCCTTGATCCTCAAGGTTTAGAGAACCTCCTAAGCTACAAAAATTAACAGTTTGTAGGCCATTTGAATGAATGTGACAAAATGACCTATAATGCCAGGTCAAAATGCATATTCTACACTTTTTTTGAACCAGTTTAGTACCTTCCTTCATAGGTATGACATGTTGGATGATCTTTGTATCGAATTTATGCAAGCCATCATAGGTCCAAGCAACAACATGACTATACTCTTTAAATATTCGAATGAATGTTGACCTCTTAATAGGAGTAAAACTTGTTCCTAAGTTAATTTTCCTTGGACACTATATAGTCCCCAAGTTTATGACCTCATAATGCATAGTTGGGTTGTTGGTCTTATAGTTAGTTATCTTCCTAAATTTATCTTGGATGTTGTAAAACGTTTCTAGTCTAGATACTAACTTTGGAATCAAATTTGCGGATGTTATTTTTGCACTAGATGATGATTTTTGTATTTCATGGTGACGTACTCCATTTTCAATAATTGAGTCTTTAAGGGTTCCTCCCATATTGAGGAAGTTTAGGATATGGGAATCATCATCAAATACTTCCCAATTTGTAATATTATCTAGAACCATAGGCTTGTAGATCAATTCCACATAAAAGGAAACATTGAAAAAGTTTTCATATGGAATTAACATAGAGCCAACATTGGCCAATAAGTCAACATCAGTATTTTGTAAATGAGGAATAGAACAAATATTGAATGTGAAGAAGTGATTGATCAAGTTCCATACCTCAAGCTAGTTTTTTAATTGAATTGAAATATAGTGAATTAAATTTTGTACATGTTTAACCATAATCTCAGAATCATTGAATACCTTTAAGAACTTCACATCAGGATCCACTACTTTCTTGAGTCCTTGAATCAAGGCCTTATATTTCACAATGTTGTTTGTGTCTTCAAAATCTAATCTAAAACCAACGACAATTTTATTACCTTTTAGATCTATCAGAATGACGCCAACACCTACACCCTCCTTATACTTAGAGATGTCGAAAAAGAAAGACCAGAATTTGACATTTGATTTTACATCCACTGCATCTAAATCCAATGTGAGATAACTGATGTTTGAAAATTGTGAACAATTTACTAATTATGACTGTTTAGAAGAGTCTACATAAGGGGATGAATTTTTTGAAAAGCCTTTGAGATAAGTGTCGACACAAAAATTCCTTAGGGTAGTATCGCTAAACAATACATGTTCATTGGGGCCTTCCAAATCAGTGACCACATACTTCATATATCTTTCATGGTCTACCTTAATTTTGTTCTCTTGTCCCTTATAAGGTAACCATAATGGGACCAATCGGTGGAAAAATACATATTCAATTTCGACGACTAGTGCTAGTTAATCAACAAGCCATAATGAATAGGGATGGCGACTATAACAAAATCAATGGTCTAGAAGACTTTTGGGTTAGATGATAGTATGATAAGGACACTCAGAATAATTCCTAACACATTAACATTGGATCAGTCAAGATGAGTAATGCAAAAGTGTCACATTTATGAGGCCAAACACCTAACTTTTGTGTAATTTCTAAGGGCATTAAATTCATTGAGGCTCTGTAATGTGTCCCGAATCAACCATGCAATTATGTACATTTTTATTGCAAATTTCAAAGGTGAATAAAAAAGGAAGTGTCTCGGAGGTAGAGCTATTTCCAATCAAAGTGGCGCTGGCAATTATCATTTTACTATCAAAAGAGTTGTCGGTATAAGAGACAACCTTAAATGCATTGCTTCGTTTAGGACTCTTAATGGTATGTTCAATTACCTTTAGGAGTTTGAGTTGGGTCAAAGCAAGAAGATAATGCAGTGAGATGATAGATTTTGACTTCTTAAAATCGTCGATTAAACTATATTGAGAAGTCTTGATGCCTGAAGGGATATAGGTCTCACCGGTTCAAAGGGAAGACCCAAGGGTTGGGGTTGTTATAGTCATGGGCGATGGAGATTTATCTATCAAGATTAGACCTTTACTTTGAGTGTTATATTCTAGACCTCCTTATTATTCTTACTTAAGGAGGGATGGACATTCCACAATCCATTTATACATGAAGGGCATTCCCATGGTTTCTCTTCATGTTTCTCTTCATGTTTTTCTTCATGTCTAGAGGCATTTTCTTCATGATTTTCTTGCCTTGAGCTCAAACTGGTCTCTAGAGATTTCAAGATATCAAATATGTGTTGCAATTGAGATACATCAAGGGGGGATGCAGTCTTATTGGTTGGTCGATTTTACTTCTTGAAATAGGTCTTATTATTATATCAGGATGGGACCTCTCGAGTTAATGTTTCCAAATCAATGCCTTTGTTTGGTAAATTCCTTAATAGCCCGGTCATATCTGAAAATTTAGAAAATGAAGATTACCTTGAATTAGTACCATTAGAATGATTCCTTGTTTATGTAGTTGATTATATTCATCTGCCACTTTTTTCCCATGATCACTAACAAGATCATGTTCAATGTTAATGGCCTCTTGGAAATTTTCTTGTAAAGTAGCCTTTTCAACTCTTTTGAGGAACATGGCCATGAATGGCACCAAGTGAGAGGTGTAAAATTCAATGGCCACTTCATCCATATGCTAGGAGGCTTGATGAAGCTTATTCTATGGGAGATAAAACCTATGATTAAAATATTTTACCTTCTCCTTAGGGCCAATTTTCATTGGAAATAATGCCTGAAGGAGAATAATCAAAGTTTCATCTTCTCCAAAATTTCTAAGGAAGAGAGACTTGAATTTCTCCCTACTCAATATTGTCCAGGGGTTAAATAAAAGTACTAAGAGGAATCTTTTCCTTAAAAAGTATATGGGAATAATTGACAAACTATGTCTTCATTCTCTATGTTCATGAGTTACAAAGCCAACACAAATTTCTTAATGTGGTCATTTGGCATGCCACCTTTGTTAGGATCAAACTTCAGGAGGAATTTCTCTGGATGTTTATGTAGTGGGTGATTAGGTCTAAGAACTACAATGAAATCCTAATATAGCCAGGGTATAATGGCCATGATTGGGTTTATCTGTTTTATCTAATGATGCAATGGAGAATAAAGCATAGATTGCTCATATGGAGAATTAGGCCTATGAAAATCACTAGAAAATGAGTGTGGAGAATGGGTAAGGGACGGTGGTTGTCTAGAATTTCCAACCAATAAGCTCTCTATATGTTCTTCCAAAAATACTTCAATACTCAATACAAGGCTCACAAAGAAGTAACTTGAAGTATCTCCCTTTGGGAGTTTAGACCCAATAGGAAACTTTGGTATTGACTATTTGGCCTTCCAAATGTATTCTATGGGCTTTATCTTCTATTCACATGTTGTGGCATGAGTGACTCATCGACTGGTTTATAGTAAGTCAGCAAGTTGAGAATTTTAAGTTTCAGAGTATGACTAGGGGGATCATATTATGAAACTTGTGTTAGAGTTATGACTTTAGGCAAGGGGGTAGTAAGAAAATGTGGAGAATAGGATGAACATGGCACTGCATTTTTAACCATTTCCTTCTAGGCCATTCATATCCCACAAATCTATACTTCTAAAAATTTGTGGGCTTCACCTTACTAAGATAATCGCGAGCCCCAATTAGACTCACTTTCATTTGGGATGGTAACCTCCGACTGGTACATGTGCCTAATTTCCACTTTTAGATTAAAAAAATCATTTTATGAGTTGTAAGTTTAGTTACTTTCATTTAGTTTTAATAATGATTCATTGAGGATTGGGGATATTTCTTATTAGACCAAATATAATAAAAGGAATTGATTAAATCATTTACTTAAATATAAGCAAAGTGTAATATGATTGCAGACTTCTCAAAATATCAATCTTGTATACAAGCATGAGAAAATGAAATAATATATATGATAATGAATTAATTCTAAATGAGCCTAGACATTGTCCTAAATGTATGCCAATATGCAAGACTCATGCAATACAACATAAACAATTTACGATACATGAATGATACATATATCTCCTGGACAAGTGAATTGTATTAATGAACATGACGAGGCCTTCATTTACAAAATATTGCAAAATGAAACCTTCAACAGAGGCATATAATCTTACAATATTCTCCCCTCTCCCTTCCTCCCGCTCTCTACTCTTTGAAGGAAATTTTTGTTTATATATTTACAATGCAGTTACAAAAGGGCATTTGACCAGTAATTCCTTGGGTGCAGAGGAAATGTTGAGACTTCTCTGATGAGGTCTATTGTTGATGTTTCTTCTAGGAAGTGTGGATGTCTATGATTTTGGAAATCCCAGAGTCTTCCATCTTCCATAAATATTGCATTCCCTTCAATGTTTGATCTACTAGCCATTGCACATATGTCTTCATACTGGTGGTATAGAAACAAAGTTTTCACCTCTCTGGTGGGAATGATGATGAATTATTCAATTGATTCTTCATCCACTCTTTGGATTTTTTCTATCTCGGGGACTATCACAAATCAGACTTTAGATATTTAATGAAGTATTGGTCCGGTGGAGGCAGAGATGGATAGGATTTCCAAGGTATTGAGTTCCCATTCTTCTATCATCTCGTAGGCCACATCCCACATCCTTCTAGCCAATTCATTGGCTTTGATCACTATTGCTTTTCTTTCTTCATGTTGTAATTTCCTGACATTAATCATAGATTGGTCTTTTCTTTTTGATCCTTTCTTAACCTTGGTAATGAATCTAGCAATATCAATTTCATGGAATACTTGTTCCATCTATATTAAATAGTCTATTTTTCTATAAAATAAAATTGCATTCTCTGAAAGTCATTATTGAATCTAATCACCTGGGATTTCAATACTTGGATGCCAATTTGAGTCATTTGTGCCTATTCAATCCTTGCATTAATTTCCTATGTGTGGATTTCCTTCAAATGTTTAATCTCATTAAGATGAGTCTCCTTAAGTTATTCCATCTATTGTTTTGATTGAGCCCTAAAGGATTTTGATAATATTATACGTTGTGTCTCCAACCCTTCATTTTTCTCGACTTCCAATCACTACCTCTAGTCCTTTAATGTTGTTCTGGTGACTTCACCATTCGATTCAATTATTCCGCTTCTAGGGATAAGATTTGGGTGGTAGTGTTATTGGTTGTAACCATAGCTCCTAGAACCAAGATTGTGTCTAATGTGGCCTATCGGTTGCTCTACCTGGATATACTTCAAATTATCCTCTGCTTTGGGCCTTCTTGAACAATTATTTACCTCTAGTGATTTTAATCTTCCTCCTCTTTATGACATTGTAGATAACCACTCTCCTTTATTTGTCATAATAGTAATCACCTAATTTAGAGACTTTGTCGTCAATGTACCATAGATGATATGGCCGAGGTATTGTACCTTTCTGTGTAGCGATTAGAGGGACGAAGGAAATCAAAATTTGTGGAATAATAGGACTTTGCACCGAATTTACTATCCAAACATGCAACTTTGATATTTCTTGTTGTTGAGAGGATTATGGGGAATATTATAGATCTTTCGCCTTACTGGTATCTCTCTCTGATACATTTATATCTACCTTTGGTTCATCATTGTAATTGTTATTTATTTGATGGTTGAGGCTTTAGACTGGGCTAGCGTTTGTTTCTCTAGTCTCATCTTGGCCTCAAGTATTTTATTCTTGATGGTTTTATCTTTAAGCCTATCCTCTTTATTTTTCACCTCTCAAGCACCTCTATCTCACAAAAACACTGCTGCTTTTGTTTTTATCTTTACTTTGTTGTTAGAAACTAGATATGCAACAAGTCTTACTATCTTTTTAGTTGCATTCTTAGCCTCACCTCCTCAGACATGAGAATGTCCTCAAATATTGAGTCATCAGGTTTAGGCTCATGTTCATATGGATATGTGAGCTTAACATACTTGCAATGATCTTTCACAATGCCATGGGGATCATGCTTCCTAAAAACTCCTATCAGTCACTTGAGCTCATTAATGTTATTGGATTCTTTTATGGCATGTGGAAATTTTGTTAAAGCATAGTGGCCTATTCTTATAGGGAAGCTCAACCAAGATCTCTTATTGTTGTTGGGTAGGGCTAATGCTACCCCAACTCCTATAGTCTGATAGGTAATCTACCAAATCATAATCCTATTAGGAACTAATTGAGGCATCAAATGAGGAGGTGCTAAGTAATAAAATATCTTGATGTGTGTATAATGCCCCTTGCAATACCAATTTCCTATTCCTCTAATGACATTCCTCGCTTCTTTAGATGTCCCATGTGTTGAGAAACCAAATAGAATCTAATGGGTTTGGGGCAGGAATTGATAAAAAAAATGTCATAAAAGAATTTGTGGCAGTGGTATGCCCATGATTATTCATAGTACATATAGGAATTCATTTGTGGCACATAAGGAATTTATCAAATAAGCTTACATATAAAATGAGGTGCTTTGATTCATGAGGAGATCCTTCACTTTTAAAGGAGCTTCTAATAAATTGCTAGATAGAATAATTAACTAGTTAAATATGAATCATGTGGAAATTATTTATGCTACCAAGGGAAACCACTCAGTTTTGAAATGCAAAACATTCAACTCACCATAGAGTCGATTGATCATGATTGTGAGGTCACACAATCAATCCCACAGATGTTTTGTAGGGTATTGTTTGTTGGCATGTTTCTTGAATGAATCAATATCCCACCACTAACCCTTTACAATCTTGATAGAATTGGGATGGGTTGCAAAGAAATTATCTAAAAATTTCTTATTCAATTTGACCTTGGCTGACTTGAGATGATACAATTGATTGAAAGCATCATCCTTTAGATAGCATATGACTTCACCTTTGTTACTGACAATAGCCTCTTGTTGACTCATGCCACAACCCATCTAGTTATGTCATTACATGGAATCACGGGTGCCCTGGTGGTAGTTTGATGAATCTAAAACTTTCTAATATAGCATGTTGTTGTGCAGTCCTCATCCTATGTGTCGAAATGAGAATGGGCATAAATGCGATAAATTTCACCCTAATCTGGATGTGTTGTTTCCATTGAAATCTCCTATATCCCCATATAATGTTTCATTTAAAAGAGGATCAAGCACTATGGGATCTACGATGTCGAGCTTTTTCCCCTTTCCCTTGCATGTTTTGGACATCCTATTTAATATCTTTGATGCTTGCCTGCAAAAACCACCATGAGCTCCACTATATACAGTTCATAAAATGAGAACAAACTCAAATATTATTACTGATTTGGAGCATAATCATACTAACTATGAGAGAGCCTTCAAGAAGTGGACGCAAGCTTTAGTGATGGGAGATAACACTAAGTTGAATAATAATGCAATTATGCAACACTATGAGAGTGAAAGGCTAGGCTAGAATGAATACTTAACAAGTAGCTCGACAACATAACAACTAGATAAAGACTTTAATGTCAATCTGAGGGGTGTTAATTCCATCAAGAATGCATTGGGATGATTGAGGTAAGTTGCTATGCATTGTGGTTAGTTGTTAATGCCACCCAGACAAACCATCACATGGGAGTATGACTTAATTTCAAATGTGTGTGGGGATCGATGAGGCAGATTGGGAAAATCCTAGCTTTAATGTTGTAAGGCTGCACCTATAGTCGTTACGGCTAATGGTGTTATGTTGGGTCAAAGAAAAATGAAGGATCCCTTGATAAGATAGTATACGCCCTTTGGGAGAAAGTTTAAAGATAAGTTTTTGAAGGGATGACCCACCTTTAGACATGGGTGGGGATTGCTGCCAAATAAGCTTAAAAGAGATAACAAAACTCTATAAGTTCAAATATTATCCCTTATAGAGTTGACACAGAGGAAATTGGAAGAAATTGATACATATATACATACATACATATATATAGATATATATATATATATATATATATATATATATATATATATATATATATATATATATATATGTATATATATATATATGTATATATATATATATGTATATATATATATATATGTATATATATATATATGCATATATATATATATATATATATATATATATATATATATATATATATATATATATCTTATAACACTCTCGTCTGACTTCTGATCTTTACTATGGGGTAGTTGTGGATGTGAGGAGATTTCTCTGTTATGGCATTGGTGTCAAAGGATTGGAAAAATATAGACTAGTCATTACCAAGACCTCTTTAACTTCTGACCACCAACCTCCGATACGGGGTATTTCAAGAAAATCGTGAGAAAACATCTGATATGTAGTTGGCATTAGAGAAATGAAGAGAATGTATTTTAATTAGATAGGAAAGCTCTAATTTTCGATCTATTATATAAAAGGAAACAAACAAGGTTACAACTATTCTAATGGGATAGTCTTAAAGCTAATGAGCCCAAAAGTGGGAGAGCTTCATGGAGGCTCCTTCGATAAAGTTTTAAGATCGATAAAAAGTTAGCAACAGAAGGGCCCCACACAAATTTTAATTGGAAAGGGAGGGAGGTTGTTGGGCACAACACCTAAACTTATGAAATTCAAAAAGTTGGTCTTAAATGTGATTCTTGATGCACCTTACACATATTGTGCAAGTTATCTAAGACCCATCGCAACTATGATAAAACAATACTTATGCTCATGTATGAAAAGGATGTTACTAAACATATTTGTAAGTATTTTGAATGTTAATAGTTTATAAAAAATCTTTGATGCCTCATAAGATTGTTAAAACTTTTGTCACTTTCAAACAAAAATGATATATGATAAATAATATATGATTCATTTTATCATTAGTACACCTAACATAGTGAGTCAACGTTATTCTATTTTAGAATTGTAAAAACGTCAAAGAAGGTTGCATATTCTATCATAATTTGGTAAAAAAAAAAACTTAATTACTAACTTCTTGTTTGAAATCAAGATATGTTTACATCAAACTTATGAAAACATTTATTCCAAGCATTCAACCTGCATTACAATAGACATATTATACCATATTCATAGATTAATATGCAGATGAAAACGATTTAATTAGAAATCAAAGAGATGTTACATACATATGTCATGGCCAAGATGTACAAGTGAGAAGATTACCTAAATCTAATGGAGTTTGTATATAATACTAGATATCATACATCATAGAAATCGACTCTATTTAAATCTTTCAATCTTTATATAATAAAATATTTATAGCCAAATACATTGAGTGGAATGATCGAAATTATAAATCATTCAAGAAAATCAAAAAAGTTACCAATATTAAAAGAAATACAAAATAAAGAAAAAATAACTTATTTAAGGATCACATGTTCCTTAGGAGTCTAGAGAAATATTTTCAAGGAGGTCGACTGCATTAACACTCTTGAAGTACTACATAAAATAGGAAAATATTTTTAAGGATGTTGACATTTTTAATCACTCTATCAAATATATCAATTTATATATGTTTTTATGTTGTTTTTATAGTCATTGTGTGGACAATGGAAATATAAGTAAATAAAAATAAAATATTATTTTTAATATTTTTTATGTAAGATAAATTATTGCTTTTGCAGAGCGACACACTAGAGATCACGGAAACTCCTATTTCCAACTCTATAGAAAAGTAAATGCGCTCTGACATGCAAGGCAAATAGCGCTCGCCCTCTCGCTCCACGCTGTTATCTCGATTCACGTGCTGTCACTCAGAGGGTGAGCGCTATTTGCCTCACATGTCAGAGCGCATTTACTTTTCTATAGAGTTGGAAATAGGAGTTTCCAGAGATCACAGTGTAGTGTTCGAGGTTGTTCGGAAAGAGATAAGAATCCTACTTCAAGACGAAGCGCATATTAATTCAGTTGTGTTTGTGTATATAACACAGGTTTTTGACTTGTGGAATATATTATAGAAGATTCATCAATATGGTAGATGTAATATTATTTACTTTCCTCTTAATATTACATCGGGAATCACAAATTTGATGACAATAACTTCAATGGAATCAAGCCCCATTGTTTCGGCTACGTTGTTGTGCACCGAATTTAGATGGTGAATAGTGTAAAGGTGAACCAAGTTGAGAAATCCATAAGCTGGTGGTCATATTAGGTCTGTTTACTAAGTTGAAAAATTAATGAGATAGTGGTCATATTAGAGTCGAAGTTGTCACGTCCTTTTTCTTGTGGTAGTCTTTCAACTATGCATAGACAGGTGCGGTATTGTCAAACTTTTTCTTTTCACCAATACTTAAGTTCATAGACTATGCCTATCCAACACCTAACTAAATTCCAGTAAGTGTTTATTATGCGGCGAAAATCATTGAATTACCTTTCTTCAATTTATTCTTCATATGCAGCGGAAATAAAACATCATAATAGTATACACATATACACCATATGTGGGAGGGGAAACTCCTAAATACTCTGAGTCTGCCCAATATAATAATTTATATAATTCAATTGTACAAAATACTTTACAATTTTGAGCAACCTTCAAAATTTCGACCTACACACTTCTTTCAAAATTTGGGCACCTATCGTGCACCCTTGCTAGCTTGTCGTGCAGCCCTGGCCGCCTCACCCAAATCTACCACCGTTTCCGTGCACACTCTGCCCAACCTTCGTGCAGCGTTCGACACTTTCCTGTCATGTAGTGCATACCACTTGCATTGCTGGTACACTGTGCTTGATGTGTCATAGTACTCTACCCTCTCGGTTCTATCGTTCGACTGTGCACACACTACCATATTGCAACACTACCTGGCACTACCATTCAGCCCTGCAACGATTCACCCACACCACTTTTCAGTCTTGCCATGCCACACCATGCAACAACACACAGTCATGTCCGCCTGTGCTACTGACACAGACCCCAAATTTACCACCAACAACACTTTGGTCCTGCTCCTCCCAGTCGCACCTCCGTTCTGTGTGCCTCGACCTTCTCCCTTTAGCTCACTTTGAATTCCTGCATTGTATGTATGGTTAGATGGCTTGATGCCTTTAGCTCAATACCTCATCTCTAATATATATGCTTTTGTCAAAACACAATTCCACCCAAGAGACACGACGTTTGCTCAGCGCATGGGTCGACTCGTCCACATTGCCATGCAGCCGACCTACCAACTCCAACACATCACACCCATCATTAGCCCATCGCATAGGAGCATGGATCATCTCGCCCAACCGACTTACGTGTTCTTCCTATAACTCGCCACTTGAATCGATCACCCGCACGTCCTCCCGCTCAGATGCCCAACACGGTCACACACTTGGGCGCTTCACCTGCCCGGGCACTCGCCCACTTGGGCGCCCAACTCGGGTCACCCGACGCGCCTATGCCTGGTGACTTGCCCACACTCTCCCACTATGTCCACTATAACATGTGCGCCCACCCTTCGCCTTTAACCGATGACTTGTCGCACATAACCAAACATCCACCTCCAAGTCGCCTTTAACCGAACATGGGCACCCGTTGCACATCTTGGGCGCGCCCACACACATTTAATCGTGATCGTCGGTTTTTTGCCTCTCTTGGGCCCTCGCCAACTCGAGGCCCTAACATCCTCCACCACTCTAAAAATGTTGTTGTCCTCGACAACACCATCTCAACAACCTCCATTGCTAAGACATATATCCATATATTGGCACCTAGATAGCTTTTTCCATGACCTACTCCATGCTCAAATCTCGTCCAACTCTTCAAGAACATCATGTGCTAGATCCCCCTATGATGGTGATTAGTTGGGTAGCTAATCCAACCGTAACATCTCCTCCATAAGAACGCATGCATCCCACATCATCATGGCTGTCATCACATCTTGTTGTCAATCACATCCATCTTGTCCAAAGTGCCTACTCATCAGGTCAAAAGAGGACTCATTGCCATGAGCAGAAGACAATGAGCCTCATCCCCATGTTATTCTAGAAAGAGGGAGGGGATGGGAAAGTCGAAGGCTCTCTATCCTCCTTCTCTAACAAATCGATCCACCTGTTAAGATCCTCCTCTTCCAAACTCTGCATGTATGCTTCCCAGCTCTCCTCCCGAGTCTTCGACTTTGCATCTTTGTTATCCTCCATTGCCTCTAGTCTGCCTAACAAGTCCAATATACTATCAGATAATGTCCTCATAATATATGCCTGCTCCATGAGTTTTGCCTCTGCATGGATCAACCTCTCATAGACCTCCTCCTCTCATTTGATGTCCTCCACATTCATTGCTATTAATTTACACCTAGCCATCACAGCTGCCATGATAGGTACCCCCAATGGTTCATCCTCTTGTCCATCGTAAATATATAGCTTCTTCATATGTGGCACCATCATAGCTTCATACTGCTTCATGAATTCCATCCCTAGAACTGCCTCATAGTCATCCATCTGCACTATTGTGAAGTCGATCTTCCCAAACCACTCACCAATACGTACATCCACATTCTCTACAATGTCAATGAACTTGTCCGGTGGAGAGTTTACTGCCTTAAGATGAGCTTGGGTTGGTGAAAAATTCAACCCAACTTTCCTTGCAGCTTCCTCCCTAATGAATTTATGGGTCGCACCACTGTCCACCATAGTGAGTAAAGTGCCTTGCCCAACCTTCATGTCTCGTACTCCAATTTATTCCTCTCAGGATCGCGCCTTGGGATAGCCTATGTTGTTGCTGCAACTTCTAATATCTACATCATCCAAACCATTGGTTCTTCCTTCTTCTTCCCATCATATTGTGCCAAAGCTGCCATAGTCGATCTTGAAGGAAAATTCTTCACTGTATTCTCTTCTTCACACAAATAACACTTCAAAGGTTTCTTCATCTTTGGCTTTCCACGTACTTTTGAACGATCCTCCTTTGTAGAATTTTCCTTTGGTTTTTCAGACTTCTTCTTCTTCTCTTCAATCCCTTCATCATAATGGTCCACTAGCCTATCAACTGTAGCAAATGCCTCCTCAAGTGTTTTGATCTTTTTCCTCTTCACCTCATTGCGTGCCCAAGGTTTCAGTCCAATGATGAAATTGAACACCTTGTCCTTCTCTGCCATATCAGGTAGTTCCAAGACCACACTCGCAAATTCTCGTTGATATGCCTGCAGACTCCTTGTTTGCTTAATGTACTTAATCTTCGTCCTTGCATCCCAAGTCTCATCTTGTGGGCTAAAGTGAGTTTGCAACACTTCCTTCATTTCTTCCCAAGTAGAGATGTCCTCAGCTTCACCATGTGCAATCTGGTCCACTTTCCTTCTCCACCACATCTTGGCATCCTTTGTAAGGAATTGAGTAGCTACCTTTACCTTAGCCTCCTCATTGGTAAGTCCTAAGCTCCAAGTATTGCTCCATATCCCATAAGAAATTACCAAGTGTCTTCGCACTCCTCACCACATCATAAGAATCGAGTTCATTGAATTTAATGTGGCCAACTCCTCCAACTGGTCCTTGCCCAATTGCTTTCTTCAAAATGGCTATCTCATTGAGAGCCTCATTAAGACTCTTCGACAACTTCATCATCTCTTCTAATCCTTGATCCTTCGCAGCTTCAAAGTTCTTGACTCCACCCACAATTTTCCCATACTGCCATTCAAGATACTCATATCGTACCTTGAGGTTCTCATGGTCCTCTTCCTGCTTCATGAAATTATCTCTAAGTTCAACATTCTCGGCTTCCAATGCACTCATCTTTGAAGTTATCTCGTCCATATGATCCAACATCTTGTTCATGAAAACTTTCTTGAGACTCATGCTAGATTAACCTGTAACTTGTGGTTCCTCCATATTGTCCCATCAATATATTTTCCATATATTTTCAAATATTTAATTTTCCATATTTTTTCTCTAAAAAAATACTATTTTAATTTTGTTTTTTTAAGATGAGTTGAAATTTTATAAAATAAAATAATTTTATTTTGAAAATAACTAAAATTTTATAAAACCATATAAAATTATTATTTTTTTTATAAAAATATCATTAAATATTTTACCATTTACATAATAAAAACTACTTTCACCAAAATTTCCAAACTTAAAAAGTAAAATTTTCACTCTCAAAATATTTCCCAATTTCCTAATTTTGCAGACATATGAGTGAGGTTGCAAACCTACCTCATAAATTTTAAAATAAAAAATAATTTGAAATCAGTCTATGTATATAGTTTGGTGGTTGTGAATCCCATAATTAAGTGGAGAGATTGGTCCCACAAAACTTGTAGTCGAAACCAAGGCAGAACTATTTGCACTTAAAGCGCTGCTGCTCCAAATGTGATTTCTTCAATTAAAAAAATATATCATCAAAAATATTTTAAAACATTTATATTTTTCTGGGAAAACCCTAGTCTAAACCACAACCATCGATATGAAGAATAATAGATCAACCATACATCGACTAGATGAAAAACCCATCTATCCATAGGCTAATGATGTAGATGAAAAAGCAATCTAACACATATATATATAAAATCCGGTTTTAACATTATGTTGATTTTAGCCATACTCTTAATTAGGAATCTTAGTGGAGAGTTCAGAACTTCTGCTCCACTCATCTTCACAAGAAAGTAACCTTACCCAAAATTGATAATCCTGGTACACACCAGAGTACAGCCCAACGAGTAACAATATCCTATTGCATGAATGGTATGGAGCGTCAATGTACAGCGCCTTGTTTTATATGTGTGTATATATCCCAACAACTCTTAGTATACTACATAGTACCATATCATGGCAATTGCAACCATGCAATTATCAGCGCCGGCGGCTGCTGCTCCTGCTCATAATCAGCCATATTTTGCACATTTTCAAAAACAAACGGGTAATGCCAATAGTGGCGTGTTCAATTTGTTGCAACAGATGAGTCCAAACATTGACAGCCTCCGCCAAGTTCATGCCCAAATGGTCAAGACTGGACTTAACCAACACATATTTTATGTTAATAAAATCTTGAGCCTGTACGCTCAGTGTGGCAATATGCTTAATGCCCACCTTCTTTTCGACGAAATATGCCATCGGAGTGCGTTTTCATGGAATGTGATGATTAGAGGGTATGTAACCCATGGGAATTTTGCCATGGCTTTGAAACTGTACCACCAAATGCTATTAGGAAGTATAAATCCCGACAAGTTCACCTTTCCCTCAGTGCTTAAGGCGTGCGCAGGCTTATCAGCTCTGCAAAAGGGCATAGAGATTCATAGCCACATAATCAGATTTGGGTACGAATCCGATGTTTATGTGGGGAATGCCCTTGTAACTATGTATGCAAAATTTGGGATTATTGAGGTTGCACGCCAACTATTTGACAAAATGTGCGAGAGAGATGTTGTCACATGGACTGCAATGATTGCCGGGTATGCTCAGTATGGAGATGTCAACGAGTCCTTGAGGATCTTTCATCAAATGCAGCTCGCTAAGGTGAAACCTAACTCTGTTACCATGGTAACTGTGCTCCAAGTTTGTGGCCAGTTAGGATCGGTGGTACATGTTAAGTGTATCCATGGAAGTGTAATAAGGAATAGGCTGGAGTCAGATGTTCTTGTAAGAACTGCTCTTATAGATACGTATGCAAAATGTGGGATTGTAGAGATTGCAGGCCAAATGTTTAAGAAAATGTGTGACAGAAATGTGGTTTCCTGGACTGCTATGATGGCTGGATATGCGAAAAATGGGTATCCTGAAAAAGCCTTGATGCTTTTTCATCAAATGCATCTCTCAGACATCACACTGGATTCAGTAACCATGGTGAATGTGCTTCCGGCTTGTGCCAATCTAGCAGCTCTACAATGTTGCAAGCACATTCACTGTTACATAATTGTAAGAGGGTTTGAGTCAGATGTTCGTGTGGTCAATGCCCTTATAGATGCCTATGCCAAGTGCGGAAGTTTACAGTCTGCACGCCAATTGTTTGACGGCATGTCTAACAGAGATGTTGTTTCATGGAATGCAATAATTGCAGGATATGGTATGGACGGTTATGGTGAGGCTGCCATTGCCCTCTTTGAACAAATGCAGCGGACAGGCATGGAACCAGATGAAATTACTTTTATTGGTGTCTTGTCTGCTTGTAGTCATGCAGGGTTGGTGGACGAAGGTCGTCGATATTTCGATCGTATGCAGCGAGATTATGCCATCCAACCCACACTAGAGCATTATGCATCCATGGCTGATCTTCTTGGTCGCGCAGGGCTGCTGGATGAGGCGCAAGAGTTGATTGAAACCATGCCCATTGAACCTGATGCTGCTGTGTGGGGAGCCTTGCTTGGTGCCTGTAGAATTCATGGCAATGTTGAGTTAGGAGAAAGAGCGGCAGAATGCCTCTTTGCATTGGACCCTGCAAATGCTGGATGTTATGTCCTCTTGTCAAATATTTATGCTGCAGCTTCTCAGTGGGATTATGCAAGAAAGGTAAGAGTAATGATGAAAGAGAGAGGGGTGAAAAAGCCATCGGGATGCAGCTTGATCGAGATTAATTACAGTATTCACAAATTCATTGCGGGAGACAGGTCACACCCTCAGTCTGAGAATATATATGCAGCATTGGAGACTTTAGATGAGCAGATCAAGGAGGCAGGTTATGTGACTCAGACAGATTTTGTGTTGCACGATGTGGAGGAGGAAATTAAGGAACACATGCTTTGCAGTCATAGTGAGAGACTGGCAATTGCTTTTGGGATTATTAGTACAGGGCATGGAACTCCGATTAGAATTACCAAAAACCTTCGTGTGTGTGGTGACTGCCACAGTGCCACCAAATATATCTCCAAGTTTGTCAGACGAGAAATTACTGTGAGAGATGGAAGCCGTTTCCATTTTTTCAAGGGTGGGCTGTGTTCTTGCAGGGATTACTGGTGATACTCAGTCATACAGAACAAACAGTGGCATGTACGTCTACAAAATCGCGCATATTATTTCCTTTGCGTTTGCATGCTAAGTCTCATTATTATTCTGGTTTCTAGGATGTTGTGATTGGAAAGCTAACCATCAACACTCTGGTAACATAAGTGCTTCAAATTCCTTGGACAGACGGTAAATATTTGCGCTGACAGCGTAAGTCTATAATCATGCATTTTCAAAGTTTGAGTTTCTCTGAAAAACTCAGGATAAAGGAACACCGATCTGTCATCCAAAACTGCTCCTTGAGAGAATTAGTAATGGATATTTTTTTAAAGATGTACATATTCAAATATCAGAATATGTTCAGATAAAAGTCATGTATTTACATAAAAGGGAATCAGATAATGCTTCATTTAATATCATCTGATAAAAGTCATGTCCATACATAAAATGGAATCAGGCAATGCTTCATGGCAATTGAATAATGCACGGTCCAAGGAAGAGTTTTATGTATTACAGGAGCTATTCAGAACCATTGCCAGATGATCATTGTTTCACCTGTCTCACAGCTTAAGCTATACATAAGTTATGTTGGCCTAACTACGGACAGTTATATGCAATCAACAGTATTGAGTAACCACATTCAAGCAAACGCAAAGCACACTCCAGGCCGAGAATGTGGACATATACCTTTCTAATCACTGAGAAATATATAAAAGCGTTAAACACAATTTCACAAAACACACTGGGCTGTCACAAAGCATGTCCTTTCAGCCAAGGCATACATGCACACCAGTATTAACTAAATATAATATTATAGCATCCGGAATCTAATGCATTTCATCTTTTAGTACTTTTTATCCTCCATTTGACTCATTTTCTATCTTGTGAAAATTGGAACGCTGGCTATACGCGCTTTCCTGCTTACTGTCTAGTCTCAATCTCCCGTTGTGGCCACCCTTCTGTCCAAAATTTGACATGGCAGCTTCTTTCTGTCTTTTAACTCGGCTTTGCAGGTATCTTTTGATCTGCAACAAAGCATTTTAGCCGTTCTAGGTTTTCCTTACGAAATCACAGAACTATTAAATGGACCACAACCAAACCTTACGGGTTCTTCACTAGATGTGCCATATTTTTAATAACCCTAGCCTTGTGGATCCACATTTTTCTACAATGTCATCCCACCCTTAACTGCTAGACTTCGTCCACAAATCCAAGAACATTATCTTGCCCTACTGTTTTGCAGGTTTCTAGCAATTGAATTCTGGTTCAAAATGCCAAGTATGCAGACAATAAATTGAATGATATTGCAGAGGATAGATAAAATTTCCATATCACATGACTGAGCAAGCAACTTAAAAGATGCCTCTTTCCTTTAGATTGTTGGATATCAATCTCGAACTATTCAACTTTTTTCATCCATTCTAAAAGAGTTAATAATTTATTACGCACTGTCTGTTGTTTAAATTGTGCAGAAAATACCTGCCTCAGGAGGCACAGACGGGTCCCACTCTTCTTCTGTGACAAATTTTTCAATTCTTCTTCCATGTTAACTTTCAAGTTTCACCAATTGAACAATATTTCTCTTTTTCTTTTTGCAGTCTCTTTACTGCTGCTCAAAATCTTCAACATGAATTTTACTCTACTTTATTTCCTCTCGTATCTATGTGTTCTTGCTGAACACCTTCCTCGAGTATCATCTTTACATTTGGCTTCCATTGAAACTACTTCAAGTATTCTATAACTCACGCTTTGCAGTCATAGTGAGAGACTGGCAATTGCTTTTCGAATTATCAGTACAGGGCATGGAACTCCGATTAGGATTACCATAAACCTTCGTGTGTGGTGACTGCCACAGTGCCACCAAATATATATCCAAGATTGTCAGACGAGAAATTACAGTGAGAGATGGAAGCCGTTTCCATTTTTTCAATGGTGGGCAGCTTCTTTCTGTCTTTTAACTCGGCTTTGCAGGTATCTTTTGATCTGCAACAAAGCATTTTAGCCGTTCTAGGTTTTCCTTACGAAATCACAGAACTATTAAACGGACCACAACCAAACCTTACGGGTTCTTCACTAGATGTGCCATATTTTTAATAACCCTAGCCTTGTGGATCCACATTTTTCTACAATGTCATCCCACCCTTAACTGCTAGACTTCGTCAACAAATCCAAGAACATTATCTTGCCCTACTGTTTTGCAGGTTTCTAGCAATTGAATTCTGGTTCAAAATGCCAAGTATGCAGACAATAAATTGAATGATATTGCAGAGGATAGATAAAATTTCCATATCACATGACTGAGCAAGCAACTTAAAAGATGCCTCTTTCCTTTAGATTGTTGGATATCAATCTCGAACTATTCAACTTTTTTCATCCATTCTAAAAGAGTTAATAATTTATTACGCACTGTCTGTTGTTTAAATTGTGCAGAAAATACCTGCCTCAGGAGGCACAGACGGGTCCCACTCTTCTTCTGTGACAAATTTTTCAATTCTTCTTCCATGTTAACTTTCAAGTTTCACCAATTGAACAATATTTCTCTTTTTCTTTTTGCAGTCTCTTTACTGCTGCTCAAAATCTTCAACATGAATTTTACACTACTTTATTTCCTCTCGTATCTATGTGTTCTTGCTGAACACCTTCCTCGAGTATCATCTTTACATTTGGCTTCCATTGAAACTACTTCAAGTATTCTATAACGCACGCTTTGCAGTCATAGTGAGAGACTGGCAATTGCTTTTCGAATTATCAGTACAGGGCATGGAACTCCGATTAGGATTACCATAAACCTTCGTGTGTGGTGACTGCCACAGTGCCACCAAATATATATCCAAGATTGTCAGACGAGAAATTACAGTGAGAGATGGAAGCCGTTTCCATTTTTTCAATGGTGGGTTGTGTTATTGCCGGGATTACTGGTGATGTTCATTCATACAGAACAAACAGAAGCCTGAATGTCTACAAAAACGTGCATATTATTTCCTTACAGTTGGCATACTAAGTCTCGTTATTATTCTGGTTTAGGATGTTGTGACAATCTGGTAACAGAAGTACTTCAAATTCCCTTGACAGACACTAAATATTTTCGCTGACAGTGTAAGTCTAGAGTCATCCATTTCAGAGTTTGAGTTTCTCTGAAAAAATCAGGATGAAGGAACACCAATCTATCATCCAAAACTGCAGTCTGCTCCTTGAGAGAATCAGTAATGAAGATGTTCTACAAATTGTACATCTTCAAAAATCAGAATATGTTCTCATAAAAGTCATGTATACATATATTATCCTCAAGGATTAGCTCAGTTTGTTGAGTCCCTATCGTTAAAGCACCTCTGCTATTGAGAGGTCACAGAGATCAATTCTCTTGACACTCCCAGGGTTACGCTTTGTGATTAAGCTGACAGGAAATGAGCTCTTCAGATGGATCTGCCTGGTACAAATATTCTGTGGATGTAGATCTCAAGGGACCATGAACTACATTAAAAAAAAGAGTCATATATATACGTAAAATGGTATCAGATAATGGTTTATTTTTAATATTTTCTGATAAAAGTCATGTAAATACATAAAATGGAATCAGACAATGTTTTTGGCAACTGAATCATTGCACAGTCCAGGGAAGAGGTTTATGTATTGCAGGAACTATTCAGAACCATTGCCATATATTCATTGCTACGCTTGTCTCACAACTAAGCTATACATAAGTTATGTTGGCCTAACTACAGACAGTCATATGCAATCAACAGTATTGAGTAACCACATATTACATCATCAAACAAACATAAAGCGCACAGCAGGCCGAGAGTGTGAACATTTACCTTTCTAGTCACTGAGAAATATATAAATGTTAAACACAATTTCATAAAAGACACTGGGCTGTCACAAAACATGTCTTTTGAGCCTAGGCATACATGTACTTTTTATCTTCGATTTGACTCATTTTCTATTCTGTGAAAATTGGAATGCCTGCTACACAATTTTTTCTGCTTACTGCCTATTCTCAATCTCCCATTGTGACCACCCTTGTTTCCACAAATTGACATTGCAGCTTCGTTCTGTCTTTCAATCTAGCTTTGCAGTTGTCTTTTGATCTGCAACCAAGCATTGTGGCTGTTCTAGGTTTCGCCTATCCTTACGAAATCACAGAACTGTTAAATGGACCACAACCAAACCTAACGGGTTCTTCACTAGTTGTGCCATATTTTGTCTGTACCCTAGCCTTGTGGATCCGCATTTGCCCACAATATCATCCACCCTTCACTGCCAGACTCGTCTACAAATCCAGGAACATTATCTGGCTCTACTGTTTTGCAGGAACATTATTTGGCTCTTTTGCAGGTTTCTAACTGCATAGTCGCCCGGAAGATGATGGAAATTCCAGCAAAATTATAACAAAATCCCGTAAAATTGTTTGAAAATCTGGGTTACAGCTGCCAAATTTCTGGATTTCGGGTGCCCAGAGTTCTTGAGGTGTTTAAGCCATTTCCACCTTAAAAAAATAATCCAAACACTTTAGCAATATCATTTTTTGAATTTTTTTATTGGATTCCAGCCAAAAAAAACTGCTGTCCGGGTTAATTTGTGGCGTCGGTAGACAACGCCATTTCTAACCATTAAATCTTTTTGGTAAATTCTGCTTCAGAATGCAAAGTATTCTAACAATTGAATCTGCTTGGTAAATTCTGCTTCAAAATGCAAGTATGCAGACAATAAATTGAATGATATTGGAGAGGATAAATAAACTTTCCACATCACAGGACTGAGCAAGGCTTTCCATTAGATTATTGAAGATCAATCTCCAACTATTCAACTTTCGTCTTTTTTCATCCACTCTAAAAGAGTTATTATTTATTACGCACTGTCGTTTAAATTGTGCATAAAATACCCGCCTCAGGAGGCACACACTGGGTCCTACTCTGTTTTTGTGACAATTTTCACAAATCTTCTTCCATGTTAGCTTTTGAGTTTCACCAATTGAACAATATTTTTGTTTCTCTTTTTGCAGTCTCATTTACTTCTGTTCAAAATCTTCAATTTGAATCTTACACTACTTTATTTCCTCTCGTATTTATGTCTTCTCGCTGAACACCTTCCTCGAGTATCATTTTTACATTTGGTTGCCACCGAAACTACTTAAAGTATTCTGCAAAATTTCCACTAGTGAATTCTTTTATCTTCTCCATTAAAACCATGGAAATTTTAGTTCTAATTTGTACTCTGCCAATTTCTCTCTCATTTATGTTTTTTCAAGTAATTTCAAGGGACTTATCTTTAAACAAGCTGCGTCGAACTTGCTAGTTAAACTGTGTTTCTGTTATTATCTACGAATTCAAATAATGTTGCTTTTGTTGGCCGGACCTTTACATGTTGGATGAGATGCAAGGCAATAGTCTTCTGATCTTTCTGTATTGTTAATGTGCTAGGTCACTCCCGCATCTTTCCTCTCAAAACCAAATTTTCTTCCACTCTTTTCCTTTTCCTTCCGGTTGTGCTCAAGTCTTTCTATGTTTTGTTGTATCCATTACGGGTGTTGAGACTGGTTTCTCTACAGGCGAACCTGCAGAGGACCCTAATGGTGCTCTTGAAGTAGTGACATCTGAAGGGAGCTATAGTCATCAAGGAAGTAACATTTTGATTTCACATTTCAATAGTAATGACTTGAGTGGCCAAACTTGAAGCAACACAACTTACAATGTGTGCAGAAGTATCAACAATACTAGAATCAGTGAAAGAACTTGTGGCGGTAGTTTCAGACTATCATTGTTGAACTTTAACTTTGAAGTTCAAATTGTGGTGAATTTAAAAAAAAAAATTGAGGTTAGGTGAACTTTCATTCAACCTTATAGCCATTATAAATCAAAACTCATAAATTCATATCACAACTCAAGCTAAATCAAAACTCATAAATTCATGTCACAACTCAAGCTTGTAATTTATCTTTACAGTTACCATATCTGTGATAGCATTTTTGATGTTTACTATGTTGATTTCTTACTATTTTATCTTATAATTCATTTTACATTAATATATATATATATATAAAAATAGATATAAACCAACTTAATAACGAACTGAAAAACTTGAACCTTTTCATTGAAAAATTCGAACTCAAACTTAATCATTATCGAACCGAATTATGTGACATTAAAACAAAAGTGACATTGTTGAGTGACATTGTTGATTGGGGCTGGAACTGAACTAGTCTGTGAGCTAGAATATCTGATACCCTCGACAGTGAACTTCGTATTTCCTGGTGTGTCCCGATGACATTTGCAGTGGTTAATACATATAAAGATAAGACACGAAAACTTTATTAATGGACATAGGTGATCAAAAATAAGGGCAAAAGATTAAGCATCCTGAAGCAGACTAATCAATCCTACTGTGGGTTCTGACACAATGATACTCTACTTAGGATCCATCCGACATTCACCCCATACCATCCCCAACACCCGTAAGCAAGAGCCTTAGTCTATTTGTCACACTTTTGGGAGGTTTTTTTAGGGTTTATTTATTTATTTTTATTTAATTTGTACATAATTTTGTAGGGATGTGTTACAAGTTTGAGCTGTGAACTTTCCAAATTCTATATATGTAGTCAAAAACTTAATTTAAACAACACAAATCAAGATTTGACCAAAAATATTTTCGTTGAATTCCAGTCAAAAACTCCAAAACATTTAATAATTAGACAAAGCTGAAGCAAATGCCACAGACATCCACCCAGTGCCATCTATCCATAACTACCAAAGCAAGAATACATGGGAATATCTATAATGGTATGCAAGCTCTGCAAAGATTGAGATTTATCTTGAAAATAGTTATGTCTTTTCTGATTTTTTAGGTATCGAGAGTAAGTATTTATATTTAAAAATCTTATTACATGTTTTCTAAAATATATATATGTTTTGTTTATATATTAATTACTTTAATAATAATAATAATTTAAAATAAATTTATCATTTTGTTAATTTTTATGTTTTTTTTTTTAAATCTTTTCCATTTATATAATGATTAGATAAATATTTTGATAAGCAATTTACCAATATTCACCATCATACATATATACTAATATATACATTGACCTGCATTTATACCATATACACTTTTGTATAGTGGTATGCTTATGGATGGATGATATGTGGCGGATGTCTGGACTCTGCACGGACGAACAGATCATTACGTCATACCTATCAGAACACTGCAGCGATATTAATTAGTCTGTTTCCGTGTGCTTATTATTGACGTAGTCTTTAACGCGACTTTTTGAAAGCATTTCCGGCGATTTTTTCCGGTGAAAATCCGGCAGTGATTTATTGGAATCCAAGTTTGATAGCTAATTTCTGCACAATGAAACCGTCCCAGGGGTTTTTCAGGGTGCTGAATCCGAATATGCAATTAAAAAACCATTTTAACTGCAACAAATCATGATTTCATCTCAATTTCTTCCGCCGGATTCCGTCACCGGAATCTCAAAAAGTCGCATTATAGACAACTCCCTTATTATTTGTCGAGAATAGGCTCCACGCTGTTCAACATATTTGTGCCCAGAAATGTATTGGGTACAGAAGTGTATTCCAAATGGCTTGAAAATGTAGGCCAACAGCAACTGCAGCCCAAAACATTTGGGCACATTGAGTTGTTTTGGGCTTGAAGTTGTGCATTGCAGGTTTGGAAATAGATATTTTGAATGAAAAAACCGTCATTAACATTTAAAATGTGTCATTTAACAAATTTTCAATGAATTGAAAAGGAAATACAATCTGCAAACACAAAGTCCCCCATTCGTTTTCTATTAAAAAAACCGTGTCCATTTCTCACACTTTCTTCAACAACCATAATCTTTCTACAGAAACAACGGGGATTTTCAAAGGCTTGAGAGAAATTTTATGAGCAGTTGCAACAAGAATACTATCGTGGCAGTGAGAAGATTGTTGTGGAATTCATTCCTTTTACTGGAAAGCATTCTGTGATTTTGGAGCAGCCCTGGCCACACAAAGTAGTTTTTGTTTTGCTCTTATATCAAAATTAAGCCAGTATAATTATTATTAGTATTATTATATCAAAATCAAGCAAGTATAATTATTATTATTATTATTATTGGATGAAGGTGAAAAACTTTTACAAATTCCAAGGGATGGCTTTTGGGAATGGAAGTGTGTTCTTTATAAAAATCTTGATAGAGATCTTAGAATCAAATGAAAACACATTTGTTCCAGGAAGGGAATGATGCTATTGATGGTTGTATGAAAGCAACCCTAGCATATGAAAGAGTTCCATTGAAAATGAGTATGATGATGTTGAAAGGATCAAATAAAGTAGAGTCCAACTCGCTATGCATTTTACAACTGCAATATAAGAATGATTTTGGATTTTCTTGGTCTAGGAATGGAAGTGTATTTTTTGTAAAAAAAATCTTACTAGAGATCTTAGAATCAAATGAAAACACATTTGTTGCAGGAATGGAATAATGCTATTGATGGTTGTATGAAAACAATCCTAGCATATGAAATAGTTCCATCGAAAATGAGTATGATGATGTTGAAAGGCTCAAATAAAGTAGAGGCCAACTCCCTATGCATTTTACAACTACCTAATATATAAGAATGATTTTGGATTTTCTTGGTCTACATGAAAATGAGGTTAATGAATTTCTAAATGTAGTTAATATTGTGTTCAAGTGCATATAGCTAAATATATCATTGATTTTGGATTTTAGATGATGCAATAATATATGTGAGTTAACACACACACACACACACACACACACATATATATATGATTTGACTTTTCTATTAAATAGTTGTTTATGTCTATCATTCTAATCTTTTTGATCATTTTATTATAGTTTTTTCTCTCTTTATATATATATATATATATATATACACACACACACGCGCGTTGTTCTTAAAATTTTGAGAGATGACATTTCTTTGCCATATGTGTTTTGAAAATTCATATATGTTACCAAGTTTTGTGCAACTTCGAGAATACATAAATAGGACTTGGGAGTACAACTACTCACTAATACAATGTGGGAGTGCCAAGGGTACTACTAAAAGCTAAAATATAAGAGATACAAGTGAAAATACTAGAAAAGAGAGGATTTATTCAAAGCTTGTTGCACCAAGTCGAGCAAGGATTACTTAATTATTGTGTATATGGTATTATACTCCTCATATCTCATTATGTACGTGACATCTAAAAATGAGATGCTTCATAGACTCAATTTCCTATAGGTACGCAATTAACAAATCCACTCGAACCATGGAATACAATGATCAAACTCAACCCATAACTAGTGAGAGAAAATCCTCATCTCATTGAGTAAAATCTTGAGGCCATGTGGTAAACGCCATCAAATGTAGTTTGGGAATACATTTAGGTTGTCCTCCAACTATAGATATTGATCATAATATAAAGGCCCATCTTAAGGCCAAGAGCTTGGAAAGGGGAGATCCAAGTGACTTGATATATTGCAAATATGCATCCTCTTTTACTAACATATTAAAAACATCCCAAAAATGCCTAAGAGAAGGCTAGCACTAATAGAAATGTCAATGGCCTGAAAAGTGATGAGGCCCCTAAAAACTAGTGTCGACTTCTCCATAATAGGTCAATGGAGGAAAATTCCTTTGAATAATAGAGGGCCAAATAGAATATATTTATGTTCTTATAGGAAAATCTCTCGAGGTGCATACCTTGCGAAGAAAAAAGACAATCATAATATGCTATCAAGGTGCAAAGGGTGGGCACCAAACTTGGCTTATGTAATGCCTTGGGAGACACTTTGTTGATGACAAATCAAATGTTTGGAGCATGATAGATAGGATTAGGATTATCTCCACACAAGCCCCATTTATTGGTAATAGACTAGGTCCTCGAATCTTGGCTGCATAAAATAAGAAGGTTTGATGGTTGTGTTAAAGGATTCATTTTTAGTGGAATGTCTTAATAGTGCATATGTATTATGGAAACATTGATGGTCAAGCACAAAGAGAGATTCATATCCCTCTCTAAGTTGAGGTTGGGAAGTTAGTAGTAGGATGAACATATAGCCCATGAAATGAATCCCTAGGTGAGTATAAGATGTAGTGATCTCCGCATTTCTCCCTTTTGAAGAAGTGCAAGTATAAGAAAGTTTTTTTAGAAGTATAAAAATATCATGAAATTAGTTTTTGCCAAGGTTCACCACTAGTAATGTAGAATCACAAACACTAGCTAGGAACACACACTTCATGTAAGCCCTTGAAGGATGAAGCCAAACAGACCACATCCTCCATAAGCATGAGTATTGCAATCATGGTGTGGTGTAAATGTTACCGTCATGAGCTTGTGTGTACTTTTCAAGGTGTGCTTCCAACTCACCAATGTTGATACCAAATAGAGTCAATGAGACAAGGCACCCCATGTGACCCAAATGGTGCTCTTGATGAAGTGGGAAAGTCCCTTGGATGTGTAAAGTTGACCTATCATTTTCTCATAGTCTCATTTTTGCAATGGTATGAGGCTTGAAGACACCAATATAACAATCTTTGGAAAAATGATTGTACCCTAGGAATAGAGTCAAATGCCTTTTGTAAGTCCACAAAGCAACAAAAAACTTGGAATGAACATTGTTTATCCT
Organism: Pinus tabuliformis; assembly: GCA_031772625.1. NCBI lineage: Eukaryota > Viridiplantae > Streptophyta > Pinopsida > Pinales > Pinaceae > Pinus > Pinus tabuliformis. Next base: position 40,042,304 of record CM062807.1, on the reverse strand, counting down.
CCTCAATGATACCAAAGTGCATAAATATGTGGTCAATCATTTAGTAGTCCCTTCGAAAACCTACTTTCCCCTTAGCTCTAAAATTGAGTCTCCCAAAGCAATCAAAAAGCCATTTGCTAGGGGTCATAGCATAAAGCTTGGAAAATTGTGCCTACTCATAATACTCTCATAGTTATTAGGATCAACAATGATCCCTAATCTAAAAATAGGGTGCATGATATGTCATCACTAAGAGGAGGAGAATCTTGAATAAACTGCATCATTAAACAATACTTAAATTAAGGAAATCAATAACATGCTCGAGAAATTTAGCTTAGAAACCTTCTTCACTCATTGTTTTGCTACTATTGAATGTTTAAGTAGGTCTCTTAATGTCTCTTTGGGAAGACTAATAAAAGGAGGTTGGAAAAGAGGGAATTGGAGTTGAATATTGACCTAGTAAGTTGTGGAGGGAAGTAGTATATGAAAACTAAGAATGGTTATCAATGTCTAATGGAAAGGTCACTTTCTTAGAAAGTAGGGTATGCCAGAAGTGTTGGAAATTGTAGCTAGGTCTGGTCTTCATAATGACCCTTATAATCATGACATTGTGTATTTTGTATATAAAGAAAGAAAGAGAAAGAAAAAAAAATCATTTTATTAGAAGCATGGGTTTCATGCTCTAGTTTAGGTCATAAGCATGTTCTTCGTGCCTCTAGGTCTTTCTTGGTCAAAGAGGATTTTTTTTCATGTATTATAGTCCCGTTTGGACTCATTGTAACAAAATAAAATATCTATTTTGAGTCAATGAAAGCCATTTAATCCTCTAAGACCATGTCGGCCGAATCAATATGAAGTCATCCTAAGGAGGGTTATTTGACCCCTCACAAAGGCTATAAATAAGAGGAACTCAACTCATTTGGAGCATCATCACATCACAAGTTCGATCTGCAATAGCAAAGAAGGAAGAAGAACTGGAAGGATGAAGAAAATAAGAAGTTGAATTCTCTTGGTGAAACATCTCTTTTTTTCCTCACATGCAAAGCTACTAGGGTTTTTGTGAAACTGCAAAGTTGTAGGGGGCTGAAATTGCAGGGCTGAGTTTCAAAAGTGTAGCTATAGGGCTGAAATTCTAGAGTGGAGTTGCCATATCAAATTTTTGAAGCTACTTTAAGAAAGATCTTGCCAGTGGGTTGACTTGGTGCTTGGGAGGATTCTGGGCTTTGGTCTTTGGTTCTTGTAAGTCTCATTTTGAACATATTCTATAATAAATGAAGTATTCTTTTTGGGTCTTCTCTTTGGAGGGGTTTTCCTTGTCTTGGAGCCTATATCTTGTGTACTTGTCTCTTTGTGATCTTCATTTTTTTGGTAAGTGCCATCCAAAATGCCCCCAAATAGTTAAGATAATATTCCCCGAACTACCCCTTATCTCTCCCAGCAAATACTTGCTCCACGAACTAACCCAAAAATTCCCACGTGTACCCAGTGAGAAGCTTTTGCTCTAGCCCTGGGTGTTGTAACTCCCACTTCTCTCAAATAGCAAGCTCCCACTCCCACAATCCCACAAAGGACTAGTGTTTCCTCGTACTTCCTTCACCAGCAATTCCTCCAACAATTGCACCCCGAAAGACCCCTGAAAAATCTCATGTTTGTTCCTCTACTATGTCCTCCTGAAGTACGCATTGACTAAGTGACAACTGAGATTAATTCCCTGAATATGCTCCAATACTCCTCCATAATGGTAGAATGGAACCTCACTAGGATGGCACTCATAGTCCATCGAAGAGAGGGTGAGTTCTCTGCTTGGAGAGCTCATTGCTAAACAACATGTAACTCAGCTAAACAACGTGATCAACTAAGATTGAGTTTAATAGGCAAAAGGTGCCAAATGAGGCAAATCCTTCTCTATTTATAACTCGTGGGCGTCTTTTCCCATGTGGGCCCCCTCCAACTAGCAATTCGACTTTCCCTCCTTAGTCATTTGAACTTCCCTCTATGGCCCCCCGATATGGCAACAAAACATTTCAGCCCCTTTTTTCCTTCCTAAGTCTTTTCCAAAAATCACATGGGTCCCATGGCCTCCAAAATTGTCAAAATTGTAGAATAGATAAACCTGTAACAATTTAATTTAGGGAGGGACATTACAATCCTCCACTCCCAAATGTTGTTTGTCCCTAACCAACTTCAGCATTGGATGCTCACATATGTGTTCACCCTTCCAAGTGGCATCCTCATCTAGCAAGTTCCTCCAATGCACCAAAAATCGCTTATCCTCATGAAATGCCTGAATAAGCGCCCTCTACTCTAGATCCCCACTATCACTGCAAACTTCACCAGGGTCCCAAATGTGCCATTGGATCATCCCTGATCGTTGTACTATCCTATAGTGAAGGAGTCCCTCGATACAAGGATCCCAAACCAACTTGATCATTGCAAAGCACCCTTTGCTCCACTCACTATCCTGCTAGATATGGGTGTTAGAACCCCTTTGTCTACTTCCAATAAATAGATCATCTTGACGATGTAAAACTCCATCCAAATCCTCATGAAGCTGCCCTACCGAATAGTCCACCCCATGCACTCTAATTGCAAGCCCCTTAAGATACAACTCAATCCCTATGCAAATGAAGCCTCTCCTACATGAGCTCCTCCTGAAATCCTCTTGTTGGCCATCCTTCCATGCTGATGAAGTCTTCCATGCCATCAACGAATCATTGAAACCCAGTGGAAAATCTAGATGACCCTCTCCTGTAGAGACCAACTCACCCCTATGGGTAGCTGAACATCTAAGTACTATGATGCTAGGCCCCCATGCCCAATGTAGCAAGAAACTATCATGTTGACCCTGTGACACCCTAGTCATCACTAATTGTCTAGCACACTCACACTAGAGCCTCCTCTCACATAACTCTCAGCCACACTCTATGCGACGATCGAGGTTAGGCCCAACTTGCCAAAGTGCCTCAATAGTGCCAGCACATATCACTCCATGGGTGGCCCCAATCCTGAGAAACAATATGCTTCTATGGTGAGGGCTTTGGTGACTCCCCATGTGTTTTCCTATGAATGAATCAGTTTGCTTGTTATCCTAACCAAGATCACCAAGGAGTGGAGTATCCCACCAATCCACTAGATCCTTGGATCCCATAACCATACTAGAGGTCCACAACCCCCAATCCTCTCTGCCTGTTTCTGTGATATGCTACTAGTTGTTGGGACCCTTCTGTGCCCTGTCTCTATCTCCTGTCGGTATCCAATAGGTAGACACCAAGCATCAAGAATATATGTCGCAATTAACCAACTTCTTTACGCCTGCCAAATCAAACAACAAGATCGGTTATTTCATCCCTTGATGATGTGCTCGAGTACTTCCGGAAGCCTAGGAATCATCCTGCCAACAAGGACTACCATCCCCTTCACCTCATGCTCACCCAATGCCTCTAGACGTCTAGCTAATAAAGAAACATGCAACTCCCTCTCAGTCACCTCCCCAAGTGTGAGCCTAGGGGTGGAACATATGCTACCTCGACAATCAACCACACCATCCTTAAGCCTATAATCGTCAACTCATGCACCTACCAAGTGTCTCAACCAAAGAGTCTCCTCTTGGCTCATGACACAAGGTGTCTCATCCAACTGTCTAGGGTGAGCCTCCCATGCCCTATTTCTTGAATGGAGAGTGTCAAGGGGAAAAAACAAACACTCTGCGACTATAAACAACACTGGAAGATTATGGGTGGGTATGATCAAGAGTCTACCGGAATACTCAAGAGTAGTCTTGTGGATGACCCTCTATCCACCTCGGATCTGCTGATAACCCCCTTGAAGCCTTGTCTCCACTGAACATGGTGTCCCCATATGCTCAACAATGTCCTCATTGATCCTAGGTGAGTTGCATCCAATGGTACACCTAATGCCCCTATCCATAGGTCTCCTTGGAGGCAATGCTCCAAGAGCACATTGGGTCACACCATGCAACACTATATACCCCCAAGCAGAAACACACTCCTCAACATGCCACTGTATGCTGCAACTTGTCCTTGTACACCGTTGGATACCCCAGGCTACAACTATACCATCATGTATTGTCATATGTCTCACCTATTTCACTTCACATGTCACTTCCCACATGTACCCAATGCGATGTGAGGTACTCCTACTCCTCAACGCAGTCCAACATACTAGGAAACACCCCCATGCATCTCCGGGTCCATCCACAGACCACCGCTCCACACTAGATGCTCCTACCCATCCTTGGATGTGATGGTCTAAAGTTGTGTCCATGTGCGTCGACCCGCACCCAACTTGTATCATCACCTCCACCGTCATATCACCATACTCTCTGATGAGTGGATATCCCCTCCAAATCCCCCCTGAGAGACCCGAGAAGTGAATCTCCCTAGGTTACAGTAATGATGCCACCACCACTTTGCTCCTCCATGTCCTTCGTGCCCCATACAAATGTGAAGAATCCCTACATCCATGCAAGGCATTATCTAGTGGCCTATCAGTGCTACCTCCTCCAAAAAACTCCCGCCATAATATGATGATCATCCTATGATCCCATGCACAACTGTCATACCAAGACAACACAAGGAGTTTGCCCACAAACTGGTTGACCATTGGTATTGGCCAAAACCCCCCTAGAAAATGCACGTGTTCAGCTGTTAGGTCAACTATACCATCCAGGTCATAGCCAACGGTTTGCCTGGAAAGTGACAGGTGGTCCCTCCCAGATCCCAATGCTAGTTTGGGCTTCCGGCATTCCCAATGCATAGAAGCTCCCGTTGAGCTACCCCCGGGTCCACTACCATCTCCATAGCCCACTCCATTGGGTACCAACTCAGAATCTCTCACTATCCAACCCCAAGAGAGGGATTGAATGTACGAACTCTCATATACAGGACGAGCCCTCCATCCTGCAAATGTTGCACCCTGCATCGCTCATGTCACCTCACCTCATCAGCATGGTCAACACATAAAATATGTCGAGGTGGCTCTGACTCTCTTTCTCTCTAATGCTACAGGTCCCATCTATGTATGTCTAAAGAGGGTTGATCTGATGCTCTAAAGTGCACTCTGGTTGTACCATTAGGGAATCCAACTGTTCCCTAATGCAAGTCAATTTGATTGCTGACTTGGCACAAACCACTCTCATGCCCTCCCGCTCCTCGTTTTGTTGTAGAATGGCCTCTTGTACTTTCATGGTCTTCTCTCTCAATGCTAGAAGGCCGACCTGAAATTGATGAAATTGTCGTGGGTATCTATCACCTGCAAACTCGGTCACAACTTTGGATACCTCAACAATTGTCGACATCTCATCCAGGGGTGGCACCTCCTCAATAGATGGCTCTATGTGTGTAGGATCTATCCTCTCCACTAAGGTGTCAACTGGGGCTATCAAAGAGGTCTCTAATAATGGTGAATCCTATGCCACATTGAGTATATTGTTGTGCTCCTCACCATCCTATGGGTTCTCAGCATCATGCTCAACCTCCTTCTTAGGCTCTTGTTATCTAAATCCAAGTCTCCACCAGCAAAAGTGTCCCCTGGTCTCACCTTCTAACTATCCCTGTCCTACCTGCTCCTTTTCACGAGATTTAGTGCTATGATTATGTTGACTTTCCCCACATGATGTAGATGGCTGCACCCCCATGGCCTGCTCACCTCTAGCATCTCTGTTGTAAGGGTAAAGATGGGTCTGGTCTGTCACCCTCCCCAACTGGGCCAACCTCTCATCGACCCAACGAATTCCACCGCAGAATTTATGCATACTGGATTTCCTTTGAGCCATGGGTTTGTCACTGGTTTCACCTGTAACTATGCACTCATATCCAAATCTTCCATGATCTTTTGGCTACCCACAACTGGGCGAAGCTCATGCTCTGATACCACTATAATGTTCCAAACTAGGAAAAATGGCAATAAACAAAGTAAACAATATAAATAACACCAAGAAATGGAAACATTCAGTGCACACCCATAGAAAGTCCATAAATAACCATTAGCTGATCCATTTTATTATAATTTGGGAGAAAAGTACAATAATATGGAAGAGGTATACCTGGGATTGCCTCAATGGCAAGCTTGATCAAACCCAAGTGATAATATGTCAAGCCCAGATGGCAGAAATAACTGCTGCAATGATGCCCTGTGCTACCTGTTATCACCCCAAGAAACTCTCCTAGGTTGTATATCAGAGATGCTTGGGAACATTACAAACTCAACAAAAAGTTGGATAAATGGTGGATGAATGAAAGAAATGCTGCATATTCAAGCTAGATAACCACTTCTACTATGCTTAACCCAAGACATGGGTGAACAACCCCATACTACAAGGCTTTAGATCACCAATTATTCACAGTTTAAAGAAAATGTGATGATGGAGAAGACTGACCACACCAGCAGATGCACAGGACCCTGTGATGGCCGGTTGCAACTAGTTAAAAGGTCTATAAATCTATTTCCTAATGCACAGACAGGATGACAGCTTTCTGGCATTAAAACAACAGAAACCTGCATACAAATTCAATGATACATGTTAGATCCAAACAGAGAGATGGGATGACAGCCCCTCTAATGCTAAACATCTACAACACATGAATAAATGCATAATAGGCATAGCCTGGAACAAAGAAGAAGAAGTGGAAAGTGAGCAATTAACAACAAAAAAAGCTTGCATTAGCTGAAAATGAAGACTAAATGCTACAGGTATCACAGTAGTTACAGTCTCCAGAAGTTGAAGCTTACAACAAAATAACATTCATCCAACATCAACCCCTATTACAATCTGTCTTCTGGATATATATAGAGGTTTATTACAAAGATATTTTGCCAGGTTATGCGTGGAGGGTCAAAGCTGACCACCAAGCACATTAATTCTTTGAAATCAGCTTCTGCCACGATCTGCTGGCTTTAATGGACAAATCTAGTCTTTTCTGATATTTTGTTGTCCTTCTTGAGCAGGTGGTGTATAATATGGAACTTGCTCCATCATTGATAAATGATTGAACTACTCGAGGGTGTCCATTTTGTCCTTTGGCCATTCTGTCTTTTAAATGCAGTTGCTGAGGATTTATTATGTTGGGAGCTGAAACACTGGCCGCCTTCTTCCTTTGGAAACATAGAACAGGCTATGGGCATGGATGGAGCAGCAGAGGCAGATTAAACAACGGAACGAAGCCCAGCCGTCGGATCATAAAAATCAATGATGGAGATTGCATGAAGAGGGTTATCGGGAGGACACATAAACGGAGCAACGAGGGCATCGGATCTGGACGCAGCAGATCCGACGGTGATTGGGAGTGGAGTTCGTGTGAAGAATAACGCATGGGAGCACGGTACGGTGGTGGGAAGCGGTTTCCCCACATCGCTTATGGGCTGTGGTGGTTTACGTATAGGGTGGGTGCGATCCAGTCAAAAAACGATGCGTGGCGGATGAAAACCGTCGCCCCCGCAAGTTAATGTGTGCGCAGGTCGCGCGATCGGGGGAAGCGTCCACCATTAGATCCCGCGGTGGCTGCAATCAACAGTGGGGAAACGGTGATGGGTTAGAGAGCAGGATATGTAATGGAGACCATTAGATCGGGGCAATCAATAGCTGAGATTGCAAAAGCGACAGAAGGTTACATTGGCGCGGGTTCATGTGTTAAGCGCCCGAGATAAAGAAACATGGGTTTATGCGGGTTCTTGGGAATAAAACAGAAATAGCGGGGTGAGCGCAGGTTATGGCACGCGGTCACATCATCAGGGTCTTATTATGTTTAAACCCCAGCCCTCGGGAGTTAAGGAAACACAAGTTCTAACTAAAATGCTGGTGTGGAACAGGGACAGCGGGAGCTATGGGAATATAGTAAAATGAAGGAGGAAGAGGGAACGAAGGTAGCGAGACCATAGAACAATAAAGACAATGAAGGAAGGAAGGAAAACCAAGTGCTACAACCCTTTTCAGCATAATTCCACCACCAGACTGAAAATTGACCTTCAACCACTGAAGCTTGTAGCAGAGCTAACACTGGTTCCTTCTGGGGATGAGATCCTCCCTGTGAGGTCTCAAAAACCTGCAGACCAATGCCTTCGTACAAAACCAGCTTAAATTTTTTTTGCCTAGTATCCATTGGGCATGGAGTCAACTAAGCCTACAATAGAAACCTAAAAAAGAACATGACTACAATCACTAAGGCTTGAGAGCCTTAAACAGCATAAATATTCAAAAACTGGCCAACTGATGGGCCATCAAAATTGTTTCTCCTGCTCTCGGCCCCTTCATCATAGAGTTGCAAAATAGGATTAATTTGATCCTCTACCTCAAATAGTTTAGGACATTTGAGCTTGATAGGTAGATATGGATCAAATTTCATCTCCCTTTTGTTTCTCTCCTCCTTGGATGTTCTTTATGGGAGCCTTTGTACACCTGTAGAATAATCATGGCTGCTGTGTACTTGTCTTTGTCTTTTGTAGTCTGCACAACTAATATGAAAGATGCACCATCATTCTCTTGTGCAGGGGACACAAAGACATCATCTACTCCTTTATTTTTCTTAGAAGAGTCCACATCCAAGGAGGAGTTCCAAGGCTGCGCATCCTCTTCCTCTGTCATCTGAAAAGATGCCCTTTCATTCTGTGTGGAGGCCATCTGAGCAGGCATCAGAAAATCAAAACTGAGGTGATCAGTCTTAGCCTTGAGCTGTGAATTTTGTCCTGCCTCAGTGTTCAAGGGGCAACTTTGAGGGATTCCCTTTTTAGCAGACAGAGGGACAAAAGGTGACGGGGAGCTTTCCTCTCCCTTCTTGATCACTGGACTAGGGATGAAAGTAGGCTGGTTCATTTGTAGATCTGCATAATCATGGGAAGATGGGCTAGCTTCAAGCTTAGATTCTTGTAGGATGAAGGTGCCTTCTGCTGATTGTTGCTGCTGATTAGCTTGTCGTTCTGCAGCTACAACAAACTCATATGCAGTACCTCTAGATAAAACTTCTTCATAAGAAGCCCTGGTTAGGAAAGGAGCACCTTCTAAACCATGGACCTCATCCTCTTCTTCATACTGCACTTCTTCCATGACTATATTTTGACAAAGGGTCTTCACCCTTTGATCTTCGTTTGTATCTCTGTTTCTCTACAAAATTTGCAATTGCTCCTATGTTTCTTTACATGGATATGGAGTTGGAAAAGAAAAGGAACAATGAGCTCCTGCTTCATCAAAATGCTGCTCAGCCTTTAGTTTGGAAACTTCAGAGGCCAAAAACTCAATCATCCTAACTAATTCATCTATCTCAGGCTCTGAGGATGATGATGATTCACCTCCCTGACTTCTTCTTTCAGTGTCACCTTCGAGTCTTTCTGCAGCAATGATATTTGCTTCTACTTCAAAGGCTGCATTTTGCATATCAGCCAAAGAAGTACATCTTCTTTCTCTTAATAGCAGGTAGAACTGAGAATCGAAGGCATTAGCATAAGTAATCATACCAAAAGGAGGGGTGGGTCTTACTTCATCTAGCATTCTGCTGTACATAAGATTGAATCTGATGTTGAAATCAGAGAGCATCTCACCATCTTCTCTCTGCAAGTTACCAAATTCAGAATGATAATAGAGCAGATCTTTATTATTCCCCCATTGCTTTAAAAATACATCATCTAAAGCCTCAATATTTGCTATAGACCTAGAGGGTAAATTTCTGAACCATTTTCTAGCTTCCCCATCTAGGCTTTGGACAAAACCCCTCATCTAGACATCATCTTCATTGATATCCAAGTTATCAGCATAGCTATAAAAAGATTCGAGGTGATCTTCAACTGTTACTCCTTCTGCTCCAGTAAAATTAGGCATAAATTCTTGATAATCCCCTGCAGGCATGGCATTCAAAGGGGTAGGCAAGACTAAGGGCCAATACCTAGCAACAACTATTCTTTCTATCTTTGTGAGGGCTTGCTGGCTTGCCATGACTGAGGTAAAGTAAAAGGATACTGGTAGACTGAGTGGTATGAATCAATGAAAAGAATGACAGAAACAGAGGAATACGATGGACAACATGGATGCTTATTTCTTTGAACTAGGGTTCGAAAGGGAAATGAATGACTAAGGAGCTTAAATGAATCTCTGAAGGTGACTTTCACTAGCAGAGATACATGGAATTTCTAAGGCTTACCTGGTCCTGATGCTCCTTACTGCAATATTTTCTTCTGCTTAACGATCTTCTCAGGATCAGGCACTGGTTCAGCTGATGGTTTCTGAAGATATCTCTAAACATACCTCACAAACTGAGCTAGACTTCAATGTGGAGTCGCCAAAGGATGGTCTTCCTCCAGTGGAGTCGCCAGATAGATGATTACAACCAAAAACTGTGTTCAAACCTTGTCTATCATCAAAGTTTGAAGCTGTGTCGTTCTCCCAGGGAAGCTGAGCTTCAATTCTCCTCTCCTCGGCAACGATGCCAATTAATGTTATCACCCCAAGAAACTCTCCTAGGTTGTATATCAGAGATGCTCTGGAACATTACAAACTCAACAAAAATTTGGATAAATGGTGGATGAATGAAAGAAATGCTGCATATTCAAGCTAGATAACCACTTCTACTATGCTTAACCTCGGACATGGGTGAACACCCCCAGAATACAAGGCTTTAGACCACCAATTACTCACAGTTTAAAGAAAATGTGATGATGGAGAAGACTGACCACACTAGCAGATGCACAGGACCCTGTGATGGCCGGCTACAACCAGTTAAAAGGTTTGTAAATCTATTTCCTAATGCATAGACAGGATGACAACTCTCTGGCATTAAAACAACAGAAACTTGCATACAAATTCAATGATACATGCTAGATCCAAACACAGAGGTGGGATGACAGCCCCTCTAATGCTAAACATCTACAACACATGAATAAATGCATAATAGGCACAGCCTAAAACAAAGAAGAAGAAGTGGAAAGTGAGCAATTAACAACAAAAGAAGCTTGCATTAGCTGAAAATGAAGACCAGACGCTGTAGGTATCACAGTAGTTACAGTCTCCAGAAGTTGAAGCTTACAACAAAATAACATTCATCTAACATCAACCCCTATTACAATCTGTCTTCTGGATATATATAGAGGTTTATTACAAAGATATTTTTCCAGGTTATGCGTGGAGGGTCATAGCTAACCACCAAGCACATTAATTCTCTGAAATCAGCTTCTGCCACGATTTGCTAGCTTTAATGGACAAATCTAGTCTTTTCTGATACTATGTTGTCCTTCCTGAGCAGGTGGTGTATAATATGGAACTTGCTCCATCACTGATAAATGATCGAATTGCTCGAGGGTGTCCTTTTTGTCCTTTTTCCATTTTGTCTTTTAAATGCAGTTGCTGAGGATTTATTATGTTGGGAGCCGAAACACTCGCTGCCTTCTTCCTTTGGAAACATAGAACAGTCTATGGGCGTGGATGGAGCAGCAAAGGCAGATTAAATAGTGGAACGAAGCCCAGTTGTCGGATCATAAAAATCAACGGTGGAGATTGCATGAAGAGGGTTATCAGGAGGACACGTAGATGGAGCAACGAGGGCCGTCGGATCTGGACGTGGCAGATCCGACGGTGATCGGGAGCGGAAGTCGCGTGGAGAATAACACGCGGGAGCACGGTACGGTGGCGAGAAGCGGTTTCCCTGCACCGCTTATGGGCTGTGGTGGTTTACGTACAGGGCGGGTGCAATTGAGTCAAAACACAACGCATGGCGGATGAAAACCGCCACCCCTGCAAGTTAACGTGTGTGTAGGTCGCACGATCGGGGGAAGCATCCACTGTTAGATCGCGCGGTGGCTGCAATCAATGGTGGGGAAATGGTGACGGGTTAGAGATCAGGAGATCTAACGGAGACCGTTAGATCGGGGCAATCAACAGCTGAGATTGCAAAAGTGACAGAGGGTTACATTGGTGCGGGTTCATGTGTTAAGCGCTCGAGCTAAAGAAACATGGGTTTATGTGGGTTCTTAGGAATAAAATAGAAACAGCAGGGTAAGCGCAGGTTATGGCACGTGGTCACGTCATCAGGGTCTTATTATGTTTAAACCCCAGCCCTCGGGAGCTAAGGAAACATGGGTTCTAACTAAAATGTTGGTGTGGAATAGGGACAGTGGGAGCTATGGGAATATAGTAAAATGCAAGAGGAAGAGGGAACGAAGGTAGCGGAACCATAGAACAATAAAGACAATGAACGAAGGAAGGAAAACCAAGTGCTACAACCCTTTTCAGCATAATTCCACCACCATACCGAAAATTGACCTTCAACCACTGAAGCGTGTAGCAGAGCTAACACTACCCTTGTTAAACTGTGTTGTCTTATGCAAAGACGCAGTTGGAAATCCCACATCTGGTGGTCAGAAAATTCTAAGAAATTAACCCTAGGCTCTCCACCAGGTACCTAGAACAACCCACAAAGGAATTGGCCAAATGTTGACCTTGGAGTTTCAGCCCAAATTCCCCTAGCTCCTCTAGCTGCTGCCTAAGTTGGGACCCATGTTTGGCCCCTCAAATCTGCCTAGAAAATTCTACCAAATTAATCTTTTACTCTCCTCAATAAACCTAGAAAAACTTAGAAAGGGTTTGGCCTAGTTTTGACCCTCAAAATTTGGCCTCCCAAGAGCCATGCCCTCCTCCAACTGCTAAAAGGTACAACCTGCCTGCAACTCCAGAAAGATCCCTCCAAAATTCCCCTAAATAACTAAGATAATCTTCCCCAAACTACCCCTTATCTCTCCTAGCAAATACTCACTCCACGAACTGACCCAAAAATTCCCACGAGTGCCCGGTGAGAAGCTTCTGCATTGGCACTAGGCACCGCAACTCACACTGCTCTCAAATAGCAAGCTCCTGCTCCCACAATCCCCCAAAGGACTAGTGTCTCCCCATACTTCCTTCACCAACAATTCCTCCAAGAATTGCAGCCCAGAAGACCCCTGAAAAGCTCCTGTGTGTTCCTCTACTGTTTTCTCTTGAAGTACGCACTGGCTGAGTGACAACTGAGATTAATGCCCTAAATATGCTCTAGTACTCCTCCAAAATGGTCGAATGGTAGAATGGAACCTCACTAGGGTGGCACTTGTAGTCCACCAAAGAGAGGGTGAGTTATCTGCTTGGAGAGCTCATTTCTAAACAACAAGTAACTCAGCTAAACAACTTGAGAAACTAAGATTGAGTTCAATAGGCAAAAGATGCCAAATGAGGTTGAGCCTCCTCTATTTATAATTCATGGGCCTCTTTTCCCATGTGGGCCCCCTCCAACTAGAAATTTGACTTTACCTCCTTATCCATTTGAACTTCCCTCTCAGGTGGTGCGTATTTCCTCATGTGGGTGGCCCCAATGCTATGACAACAAAACATTTTGGCCCTTTTTTCCTTCCTAGGTATTTTCCAAAAATCACATGGGTCCCATGGCCTCCAAAATTGTCAAAATTATAGGGTAGATAAACCTATAACAATTTAATTTAGGAAGTGACATTACAGTCTCTATGTTTCCCTTCATCAATGGCTAGCCCAAAGGATGGTTGCACATCCTCCTCCGTCATGGACTCAACATGAGCCTCTGACTACTCCTCCATAGACAACCCAACACGCAAGACATGCTCACCAATCAACTGTAGGTGACTGTCGTCTGACAACTCTGTCATAGATCTAGATGCCTCTGTAACTATTGGCTCCTCATCAACAATGGAGATTTCTCCCGACACTTCATCAACTTGTGGTGCACTATTATCACCTAAGAACTCGGTCACAACCTATGATACCTCAACAACGGATGGCATCTCATCAACGAGTATATACTCAATTGTCTCCTTGCCAACCATTTCCCCTTGAGCTACTCTCTCATCTTCTTCCTTAATCTTCCTCATCATCCTTTCATAATTCCACTGAATCCCCACTAATTTTTGCATGCCTCTTAGTTCACAAAACTCCCAAAAAGACAGGGATTCCTGAATGCCATGACCCAATGCTTGGTATTCCCTCTAATTTGCTTCCAATAACTCCGAATCATTTGCAATCATGTCTTGCCATCTTGATGCATTACCCATAATTTTGGGCATAGTGGATTTGTTGTATAATTGAGAATGGTCTCGATTACCAATTGTGGGATGAATCGACTTCTCCCCCACATCAATCATAATTTTTTGCATCCTAATCACCTCATTCAAGGTTATGCCATGTTGTTTGATTCTAATCTTTCTTTGGATCCCATGATTTCTTAGCTTTTTATTCTTGTATTGTCATAGAATGAAGGGTTTCCCATAGGTTGAGCCAAGATTATGGCTCTGATACCACTATAATATTCCTAATTGGAATTTAACAACTAATAACAAGAAATGGACTAGGAATAGTAAATAAACTGGAACTCATATACAATAATTAAAACACCAAAATGTCCAACAACACAACCTGAGCCATTTTATTTAATTTTATGACAAAAGAGTACATAAAATGAGTTGAAGTTTTGGAACCTGGGCTTGCTATGTAAGCTATGCAAACCCATGTAGCACAACTCTAATCTGGAGGAAACACTGGCCCCAACTGGTACTGTATTGCTACTGTAATGGAAGTGAAGATTCTACCCTAAATAATGCTCAGATCACCCTAAAATTGTAGCCACATATTTCCCTCCAAAGCCCTAGAAATAACCAGAAAGGGTTTGGCCCAACTCCAAGCCAAAACTGAGCCCAATAAGTGATGCAGATTCCCCAGCTAACTAGAAATTCACACTGCTATAAGAATGAGGATTTCAGGGCCGAATATTGCCCGAAAAATTGCGTAAAATTAATTGGAGACTCCTATCAATAAACCCGCAAAAACCCAGAAAGGGTTTGGGCTGAATCCAACGTGCGTCAGTGACCCCAAGAAATGTGTATGGTTCTAACTAGTTGGAAAAATGCCCTGTAGAAAGAATTTTGCCGTAGGAGGCCAATCAATTAATGGAAAAATATCCTCCAACCCTGACAAATCACTCCTCCAAGCCTCTTTTTTCTCCTTAGCTTGAACTCCCCAAATATTCTTGTCAAAATATATGGGCAGTAGTTGTCTAGAAACCCCTAAAATAGATCAATTCAACCTTCCAAAATGCAGCACTCTTGACCCTGAAAATCACCAAGGAAAAACTCGCCCTTCCTATGGATAAATCTCTGCAAATTCTCTGGCCAAAACTCCATTGTTTTCTAGCTTCATTCGATTTTTCTTCTGCACCCTAAAAGAAGCACGCGCCAACTGGAAATGGTCTGCAATGTAGCTCCTAGATAAGCCCTAAGATGGACTCCTTCTTACTCCCGTAGGGTGACACTCAAAATTCACCAAAGGTAGAGGTAGAATTCCCGCTCATAAATTCCTTGTGCTGAACAACACAGTTGTCTTAGCTAAGCAGCTCAAGAGAACTAATGTTGAAATTGTAAAATGACCAAAGATAGTTCACAAAATGAGTCCATCCTCCTTTCATAATTTCTCCTCAAGCCTCTAGACTCCTTTTTCAATATTATTTTATTGGTGGGGGCCATTTTCCACTAAGTCACTTTTGCTACCATGTAATAAAATAATAATTTGATAAAATAATACTAGCCACCTTTCTCCAATAATATTTGCCCCTTTTTAATTAATATTACTAAAATTGGCCAAAACTCCTTAGTGACTCTCATGATCACAAAATTGGGGATATTACACCTGGAATGGTCATCAATAAAGGTGACGAAATATTCGGCAATGCTAAGAGCTCTAGTGGACATCGGGCTACAAATATCTGAGTCTATGAGTCCTAACATGCCATCATCTCTGTTGTCACTTCTTGGAAATGTTGCCTTAGCATACTTCCCAAGTACACATCCTCTACACACATCATCATGTTCCGTGCCAAGTTCTAGAACCCCTGTTACCGTTTCTTTGAGCATCCTGAGTGCTCCATGGTGTATATGTCCCATTCTCCCATGCCATAACTCATTCAACTCCTTCCCACTGCCATTGTCACTGCCTATTAGTGCCATTGGAGAATCAATTTGCAGCTGGTACAACCCGTTACTTTGAACTCTAATTTGTCTTACCTTTTTCCAACTTGGGTATTTGACATATATTTTCTTCCCTACGAAGAGAACATCATACCCCTTATCCTATAATTGGGATACTGAAATTAGGTTCATACTTAATCCTGGCACATGAAATACCTCTGTAGAATTGGTGCTTGCGCTTGACTCTCTCTGAAAATATATGGTACCTCTCCTTACTAGAGTACATTTTGTCTTGTTTCCCATAGTAATCTAAAATTCCATATGCTCCTCTTTGTAGCTAGAGAAGTATTCTCTAACCCCTATCATGTGAGCTGATGCTCCACTGTCTATATACCAGACTCCCTGTGAAGATGATCCTGCTAAGAAAGAAAATTCATCCTCCAACCTTGAAGACAAATCTGAAGTCTCATGAATGTTACTTCTATCCATGGTTATGTAGAAGAATTTATAGTGTTATTCCTCTCTCCCCCTTCCATTGTCTCTGCTCTAGTGAACTACTGCAAAAACCCTCTGTGTCCAGCTAGAGATCTACTCAACAAGAAAATTTGAGCTGCTCCCTCTGCCTCTAGAATCACTTGGTCTAGAAGAATCAAATTTTTTTATCCCTCTCACAGAAAAATCTGTCTTCCTCAAGTAATTTGGCCTCTTGGAAAAAAATGTGTTGCCCCTTGGGAATTTTGACATGTTGCCCACACTGAGTAGCGAAATTCCTTCTTTTCTCTTATGAGCTCTCTGGTTGATCAATTGTGCTCTGATATCATGGGAAATTTTATTGATTGCTGCTACTCGAAATTATTATTCTAACTGAGAATTTAATTATGCAGTTTATTTGCTACGACAAACAACGAATAAAATCACAGTTGCAATTTTCACCATAAAAATACTCCAGAAAATAAAAATATTGGAAAATGAGAAATTCTAGCACACACATAAGAATTTTGACACAGTTATTTTTGGACAATCGTCCCTGGAAAAACCCAACTTGGGAACACTGGTGCAGTAGATGAGGGTTTGATTATTAATATTCAATAAAAATTCTGAGTACAATAATTTAGATGCCCGACTGGCAATCTGATCTAAGGAAAATACTGGCAAAAAAATTGTGAGAATTTTCTCTCAACCCGAACTATTTTCTGCTTCCGAAATTGCCTCCCTAGCCACTCTACACAGAGTTTACGCTGGCCCTCTGCAAATTTTGGCCTTCCTTCCTTTTCCTCTTACGGGGACTGGATATCTTCCTCCCGGAATGTTGTTGCCCTCCTCTTCCACTTTCTACTCACCCTTTGTCTCTATCTTCTCTATTGAGTTGCTGCTACTGAGAAAATCGAACGGCATGGGAAACTGAGTATCTGCACTAGTGTATCCTCCATCACCACATTGACTTCCTCTTATAATCCAATGTTGGAGCACCAACGACGAAGATTAAAACATAATCAATGGCTAGGATCATCTCTGGATCAATATGTGTGAGTTTCTAGATGATTCACACCTTGACTTAATTAATACTGATTAATTAACCATATTCCCTAAATTTAGACTTAGGAAATATTTAAAAACTAGTTAATAATCTAATTAATTCATTTCTATGCGAAATTTCCAGAAACGATTTCTAGGTTTTGGAGATCTCATGTATTCGAGCCTCTCTGCCAAATTTCATGGCTAGAACACATCCAATGCTACAAAAAATAACAATCCATAACCTATGGGAATGATTAGGCTACTTAGTTAGTCTCTATTCCCAATGCTTGGAAAAAGGGACATTACAAGCCTCCTTTCTCGAAATTTCTTAACCTTGATACCAAGATCCCACATAAATTTGAAGAATCCCTATTATATCACTGAAATGCAAGAATCCAAAATCTATATGCTAGGACCAATCCCTAGATCCCAAAGGAATCTAAAGGAGGATATGTTAAACTCCTGCTGCTTCAATAAGATACTATCGATTATTATACCTCCTTCCTTCCAGTTGTGTGTAATATCCTGTTTATATTTTTTCGTTAAAATTATGAAAATTTTCTTCAGGAAAATATGCCGTGAATTCTATTCAACAATGAAAATGCACCAAGAAATTGCGAGCAAATAACATATAAACCTAGAAATAAAAAGTGTTGCTACTACGACAAATTAATAAATATTGCAAATACACATAGAACACGAATATGTGCAACAAACTCAGCTTTATTTATAATGATATAAAATATGATAATACAATATATGAAGTAGTTGAGACAATGATGGCCACCAAATAATCTGCAGCAATACTGAACCTAGCCTCCAAAATAGCAACTAGAAACTAACACCCAAATTGAGAATCTGAATGATCTCACTCCAATCTTCAAATCTATTGTAGATCTGATCTCCAATAACACCGTTGAAGCTCCATGAGATTTTTGGGCGAAATCTTCTCAATGGTGTGTTGGATTTTTGTCCAACTCACAAGAATTCGAAACCCAAGGGTTTTCGTTGTGGGGCTTACTGAAAGTCGAGAACCTCGTTCTTAAACCTCTCTATAAGAAAAAATATTCAACTCCAAGATGTCCCAAATGATCTCTTCCTCCTCCTTTTAAAGATCCAATAGATAGATCTCCAAGCCTCTAGAAGCATTTTATTTTATTATTTTATTATTATTCTAGAAGCTCCCTCTTAACTCCATCTAAGTGACTTTTAATTTTATTTTACTTAATTCACTTTTAGCCTTTTCCCAATTAGTCATTTTTCCCTTTTTATTTTTAATTAATTAAGTTACTAATTAAATTCACTTTTAATCCGGGAAAATGGTAAATCACCCACCATACTCTCTCTAGCCACTAAAAGTGACTCCACATCATCCTATCCTATAGATCTCCTTGTTCTGGTTCCAATGAGCTATTACACTAAGGTATTCCATCAAATATTCTTCCTAAAATGCCAGCTCAAGCTAAATTAATTAAATCAGACCGAGTAATAACTCCATTTTTCCAAAGTTGTCGGAATGAAACAAAATGAAAGACAAGTTGTGTGAATGATGGAATATACCAAGCGAATGCCATTGGATCCCATAAAAACTCCTAAAGACTCCTTTGGTACCTTTGATGATGTAATAATTCTCTTGCAGCCTGGCCATCACATACCCTGGAAACCCATCCTGGTTGTATTATAGAGGAAAATAAAAATGGGGACATGACATTGTGCTCCCATGCTTGGTCAAGCCTTTCCATACAAGGGGATAATCTACCTTGATCTTGTTGCCAAATATGGAATCTATCATCCCCAATGCTTGAACACTCCAACTGTGCTATACCCTTGGCTAGAAGTAATCTTCAATAAATTTCACATTTGATAGGATACCATCTCATAATCTCCCTTCAGTCTAACAATTGGGTACCTCTATCATAGTAGATGTCAAATTTCACCATATCACCTCTAGAATCCATGACTTCCCAGAGAGTGTCTTCCCCACCAATCATCAACAATCCCTAAAACAAACCACCACATTGACACTAGGCTACTCTGATTATAATTGGGATGTTAATACACCAAGGTTATATCTCCTAATTTTTTATCCCATATATTTTCCATCTTGTTCAAACAACTAGCAAGCTTAGATTCCTAATTCCTCGTACCATCCATCCATCCCATGCTTATGTGTCATCACCTTTTCTCTATGTGTTCTAAGCAATAATGTGCAAGGTTACTCATTACTCACATTTCTACTCCCTTGCAATTGTGAACTCAATGAACTGCAAGCCTTGCTTATGTACTTCTGAAAAGGGTTGTTATACAGTTCACCTCCTACTCTTGCTCAAAGCAACTCAAGTGTTGAAGTTGTAACAAGAGTCAATCTTCATAATGTAAATTTTTCATTGATGTATTTATTATATTTATATATATTATGTCAAAGCATGTTCTTCATGCTTAGAAAGTGTTACACAGTATTTTGTCACACCTTCTGCACTTCCCTGTGACATACCTCGAAGTGCCTGAAACATGACCATCATGCAATGCACTCATTCATATATGCAGCTCAGATCCTTCCTAAGACATTGATTGGAAAATTCCTTGAGCTTTCCCTGAAGAAAATAGCTCTAAAACACTAATTTGAGGATCATCGCTCTTATGAGACCAAAAACAATGATGATCGCTTGTTGCATCGTACTTGACCCATGATAGCATCACTCTGTTCACTTGTATACCTGTGATGATCCCAAAAAGACAATTTTCCCAAAGAGGATGAGAAGCTTCGTGATCTAGAAGCTTCCAAAGTGGCGAGCTGGAGGTTGTTTGACATAGATGAGGTCGAATTCTCCCAACTTGGCCTCTTGGTCTTATCCCTATGACCTATCTCCTTGAGATGAGGACCTACTCCTATATTTGGTGAGATCCTAACTCCCTTTCCTAGCTTATATATTCATCCTCTCCCATTCCCAAATGGTTGGTCTATGTCTATTTGCACCCTTATGCTAAGATTGTGCCTATATGCTACTCATTTGGCTTGGAGAAGGAGTGCTTGGAGAGCTTAGCTTGGACTTGGATATCCATTCAAGGAAATAATATCAACATCAAGGCTTGGTTGTATGCTTCCCCTTATTTTCTATTAATATACAATTGCTGGTTCATTTTCCCTAAATGTGTATGCTTATGTATCATTTAGCTTAACATTCCTTGATTAGTTAAGTAGGTTTCTTTTGAATATGCTATTTATATTTTTATGCTTTGTTGTGTCTTGATCTCTTGTACAGTGCATAAATGCTGAAAGCAGTAGGAATGAGCCCATGACGCAAGTGATTCAAGGTCTTCAACAAAGGAGATCGAGCTAGCATCAGAATGAGGTAAGCCATCTTCTTCATCTCTCTTTTTAATTGCAACTTAGGAAAGTGTCTAGTAGATTGTCACTTCGGTTGCTAGACCCACTCATTGGGCTAGAGCGATCATATTTGTCTGCAGAGAGGATTTACCTAGACACCAAAATGGTGACTCCACTGGGAAGCCTATAATCCTTTCAATCCAATCCTTCACCTTGTTTTTGTGATGAGTTTTACCAACCATCCAATCCTAGACTTATTTGCTTGTCTGTAACTATTTTCACTTTCTGCTAATTGCTTGAAGGTTCTTAATTTGTGTTGCTCTTGAAGATTTTTTGTTTTTTTTCTTTATCTTTCTCGACCATCGCGGTTTTGTCCCTAATAGTTGCGATGACGTCGCAGATATGTTGATTACAGTAGCGATAATCGTTGCTTTTGTTTTAACAGGTGCGATGATATCATAAGTTAAAGAAAATTATGGTTTGTCTCCTTATTTTCAGTATTTTTCCTTCTATCAGTGACTTACCAGTGTGATTTTAGTGTCCTTGTCTTGCTTGATATGTTTTTCGGATTACAATTGCCTCTTGATATGTTTTAAGTGTGTTTGGAGCTTGATTTGCCTTCTAGGGTTTCTAGGACTTCTAGGTCATCCTTCATTCACTCATTGGTCTTCTCTTTAGAGATCAATTACCTTTGTTCAAAGAGTCTTTTTTTGTTTGGACGTATTTTGCAAATCACTTTTGGTTCTTGGGTATTAAGTTGTTTTCATTAGTCTCGAATTGCATAGATGCTTTGAAAGTCACTTTAGTTCCATTTGGCAAGTAATAGATTACAAAATTGGTTGTTTCAATTGAACTGAAAGGAAGTATTTTATTTGAATTTTGTGCTTTGAAAAGTGAAAGTGAAAGTGTTTATCTTTTAAGTAGTTTTCAAAGCATTTGTTGCATTCAAAATCATTAATGTGAAATATATTTTCATGATTATTGAGTTGTTTTCATTCTCTTTTGCTATTTTGCACTAGATTACATTGATTGCATTAAAGTGAAAAAGAAATAATCATTATATCTTAAGGTAGATCGCTTTAAGATTTTATTTTGGCGTTGCATTTTCATATGATATGAAAGATTAGATTTCATGTTTTGAATTTAGCATTGGAAAATTGTCACTGATGCATTGTTGCTTGTTTGATGCATGATTTGGGTGTTTTTCTTCCCTACAAAGGTAGCCTTCATTGAATGAAAGGATTTCAATTTAATCATTTAGCTGTATTTTAGGAACAGGTGACATCGTTAAGGTCTTGAAATCGAAACATAATTTCAAGATTAACTTTAAAATCTATCAATTAATCTAAGGAGAATTTGAAAAATTAAAGCTCATACTTAGTGGTCTAGGCTAGAGACGTGTTCCGACATCTATAAAACTTAGCAACTATCATTCTCTCTTGCATTAGACAACGCTAGCATGGACTTGTGCTCCCTCTACTGTCGAGTATATAAAAGGAGACCTTCATATGTTGCAAATCTTTTATCCATAGGAAGTTGAGTTTGTCGCCCTATGAACGTGATACACCGAACACAACATTCGAGGAGATTGCTTGCATGTACGTCAAGACCTTGGTAAATTTATTTTTTGAGGTGTATATTGCAGTTCACGGTTACTTGGTACTCCTTTTTTCCTAGAGTTACCTGAGTAGTCATTTCGATCTTTTCTGACTCCTTAAATTTGAAAAGATCATCGAGCACTTGTCCTTTCAAGTTCGCTAAACCTACGAAAGTGACTAGAGTCACCTTTTTCATCCTTTTTTTAACTCTTAAAACATGGAAAGGTAAGGTCTTTGTTTCTAAAAATAAATTCCCATGATAAACATGTCGAACCCAAGTAGATGCTTCTTGGACCAATATTTAGTAATTCCCTGTTAATTTCAAGATTGTTAATAAGCCCTCAGTGAACCTCCTTTCCTTTTCTGCTCTTGAGAGAAAGTCATCGTGGTTGAACCATTGAGTTCATCTCACATTTCCCCTTCATTGTCTGATACTGAAGGCTCCTCCCAAGGAGTTCATCTGGAGCTTCCTCAGTCACTTGAAGATCAAGGTTTTGAACTTGGGATTATTCCAAGTATCCAACCCCTGTCTTTTCATCTGCCTCCATCGGATTCTTGTTCACCTCAAGAATCTAATCCTGAGACCCCTGACAATCCTATACAGACCCCTGAGAGTTTGCAGAGCCTTGAGAGTCTGCAGAGACTTGTTATTTATCCGCCGAATCCATTATTTGATTTTGTTGTGATATCTCCTTAGCATCCTTAGTGTCCTTATGATCGGCTTGGTATTCCTTTGGAGTTATCTCCTCACACAGCTTGGATTCCTCGACACCAGTTATTTCCATCTATGGAACCAGAGGGTGAAATTCCAACCTCTTCTCCAGGTCATTCAAAAGTTTCTGCTACTCATACTCCTCATGTCGATGATGAAAAAGGGTATGAATTTCCACCAGAAGGCTTTCCTTTTACAGGAAGAGTCCCATCTCTCACACTTCCTGAAACTAGTGGGCCTATGTTTCCACTTGGTTATAAAACCTTAGCCCAATTAGTTTCAGGTACTCCTAGTGCTTCGTCTTTGTATCAAAATCCCATTTGGTTTTCAAATGCTATGCCTACATCTGGTTCGTTCATTCCAAATGCAACCTCTCAAACTTCTGTACAAACTACTATCGCGTCAATTCTTGTTCAACATACGATTCCATCTCAACATGTATTGTTGTTTCAATCAACCCTTCCAGTACAACCGATTATTTCAGGTCAGGTTTCAGTTAGTTCTTCTACCCCTCCATCAAGTGGACAGAATGTGCCACCATCTTGGGGGGAAAAACTAAATATTCTTCTTGTGTCAGGTGAAACCAATGTGAGTGGATTACAAACTCACATGGTTGGAGTTAATCAACCTTATTCTGGTGGTATTCCTAACCTGTTGGTCCATACGGGTCAGGTAACATCTAGTATCAATAGCCTTATACGGCTCAGATTCCACTCCAACAGGCTTATGTCCCATATGGTTCGCAAGCCTTGGTCAATCCGTCTTACATTCCTCAAGCAGGAGCTTATGTCCTACCTGGTCAATCCTCTATTCTTGGTGGATATTGTCAGATTCAATTTGGAAATTACCAATACCCATAGGGTATATCTCAAGGAACTGTCCAACAAACCTTGCAGCAATAAAGGCAACTGTTACAACATCAGGGGAAATTTGTGTTGAAATGTGGCAACAAGAATATTCCAATTTTAATTTGTCCTTGAATTAAAATTGAGAATTAAATTCGAATTTAGTCTCACCAGCTGCTTGATAAAAATTAATTAATTCATATTGGACTAATTAGTTGGGGAAATTCAAGTTAGAAGTCTTTGTGAAGTCATGCAACAGTTATCCCTTAAATTAAGGAGATTATCCCTTAATTAAGGAGATAAGGATGAGTTGTAATTGAGTTGTAATTAGTTAGCTTAGTTAACTGAGTTATGTTCAGTTAAATTAGTTCCAAACAGTTTGAGTAACTAATTGTGAGTTCAGTCAGTTAATGCATGCATGCATCAAACTAGTGTACTCCAGATAACTGAAGATTCTCTCAGAAATAACTCATGCATGTCTATTCAGAGAAAGACATAGTTGAGATTAAAGACAGGGACAGTGTACTATCAGTTGTAAGAATTTTCCTAAAAGGAAAACTCTTGCATGCAGAAGGAATTCATTCCTTGAGATTTGCGTAGTTTTACAGGGTGTAATATCAGTGTGAGTGATCAGTGTTACACATGGTAATAGTAGGATCACCCAGGAAAAACTGCGCTAGGAAATAGGAGCTTGGAGGGCAGTGTGGAGGACTTAATGAGAAGTCTATTTTGCATGTGAGAATCTGTGAGGGTTGTACTGAGAGCTGGATAGCTGTGAGAGCTAAAGTTGTGTGTAATCCTGAGATATTTCCACTTGTATGATAATAAATATAGTGAGGTTTTTAGCTGAGGTCTTCCCCTAAGTATCCTTCTGTGTTTCATGTGCATTGATTCTGCTTTTGGTTATATGTGTTTTTCTTGATCTTGCTCAAATATATTAAGCTTCAGGTTAATCTACAGTGAGAATTTCTACACTTTGTAGTAATATCAACATCCTTTGCAGCATCAAACTCAGTCTGTCCAACATCCTACTCAACCTTTGTACTCGCAAGGCCAACCTTTGATGCAATAAGGTCACCCTTTACAACAACAAAGATAGCCTTTGCAGCAGCAAGGTCAACCTCTGCAGTAGCAAGCTTCATATGCATATCAACAAGGTCAGCCCTTGCAAACACAAGGTCAACCCCTGCAATAGCAGGGCCAATCTCTTCAGGTCCAGGGTCAACAGGTCCAACAACCTTACAATCCATATGTCACGTATAATGCTTATCAATGGCCTATGGTAGGTCAATATCAAACCTACCCTGGAAAAAATCCACCTTATGGTCAAGGTAACCCTCAGTGGGGGAAAAATCAAATCCCGTATGGACAAAATCCTCCACTGTGGGGGAAAAATCCTTACCAGCAAGGTTGGAACCTACAGTTTGGGTCTCCTCAAAGGCCCTACATGCCATTCAATCCACAATTTCCCTTTTTGGCTATGTTGGAACTGCCTGATGTCTCGAGGCTCACAAATGATCCTATTTTTCATTTGCCTTATTGGCCTCCGATTCCAACTAAAATTCCAAGCGATTGCCCTAAATTCGAAGGAAAGTCTAAAGAGGACCTGCAAGCCCATGTGATGACATATCACTTATGGTGCTCTTCAAATTCATATGTTGATGATTCTATCCGTCTTTGCCTCTTTCAAAGAACCTTAACAGGTGCTGCCACAAAATGGTATATCGAGTTGCCTCAAGCTACCTATGCTGACTTTAACTCTTTAGCTATGGCCTTCCTCACCCACTTCCAATTGTCGGTTTGATATGAAACTGGCACTCATTTTCTCACATCCCTTAAGCAAGATATCACAACCCACATTTCCGATCATATCCATGAATGGAGATGTCGACATTGCCTCATCAAATTCAAGATTGTTGATGAGTTGTTGACTGAATGGTTCACAAAATCGTTTGTTAACAAGATTGCTAAGGATATAGCTCTGGGTGGATGTGTTACTGAAGAACAAGCTAATGCCCATGCCCAGTATCTAGATTTAGTCCATTCACAATCTGGCACGTTATATGAGATGTTTCCTGATGCTCCAAGACCATCTTCAAATCTGGCAGCCTCAAAGTCTCTCGATGTACCACCTGTTGATTGTGTAATTGGTTCAGTGTCTCAAACTTCCACTAAGGCTTCTTTGAAGCAAAAATCTATTTCAAACATTGGTTCCAATATTCCTTCGAAAAATTCATCAAATCCTCATAAAACCTTCGAAGTACATGCTGTTCAGTCTATCGTAGCAGATAAGGCCTCAAAAGGTAAGAAAAAGGGTAAAGGTAAAGATAAAACCGATACCCTGAAACAGGATCCACCTAAATCATCTACTGATGA
The DNA here is from genome assembly GCA_031772625.1 of Pinus tabuliformis. NCBI lineage: Eukaryota > Viridiplantae > Streptophyta > Pinopsida > Pinales > Pinaceae > Pinus > Pinus tabuliformis. The sequence goes on along the minus strand of CM062807.1, from coordinate 40,015,997 downwards.
TGCTTCCAAGCGCAAGCCGAAATATCCTTGCCTTATCTGTGAGGAAGATTATTACACCAAGGATTGTCCCCGACATTTTGAAGTTAATCGCTTATTGAAAGGGACTCTAGCTGTTTTGAAAGGACCTTTTCCATCTCAACAGACGCAGTTGGTAGACCAACCGCAATCCTCTACCTCCTCCAGTTCCCAAGTTTTCATGATGCAAGGTTCATTGCCTATTTCGATTGCTACTCAAAAAAAGGACTATCAAACCTCGCAAAAGTAGACAGTGGAGAAAGAAGTCACTGATGTACCTTCTACTTCTACTCCATCTAATTATGGTCTGCTCCATATTGAGCATCCTAACAATGAGTCCATAATCCGACCACCTTCCAAGGGTGTATTTCGGTAATCATCTTATAATCTGAATGCTAGAGCTGCATAACATTATAATATTGTTGAAGATTTAGCTCAAGCACCTTCGGCGGTGTCTGCTTTGGAGGTCCTCCAAACCTCTCCAATGCAACGAAAATCATTGTTGTCTGCTGTAGGCATCGTTGATCCCACTGATTCAAGTTTAATTACCTTCGATCTTGAAAACCACGTTCCTCGTCTTCCTCATCAAATAGCTTTCCTGATTCAAGTTATCATTAAAGGAAAGACGATTCATCAGACTATTATTGATGAAGGTGCTTCTACTTGCATCATGTTTGTTTCGTGTGGGAAGGCTGTTGGCTCTCTATCTCTTAATCAGTCCTCGAACGCTTTGGAGGCCTTTGATGGCAGAGGCTCTTTTCTATACGGTATTATCACAAACTTGTCGATTACATTGGAAGGAAAGACTGTTGAGCTCGAAGTCGAAGTTGTAGATGCAAATCTCAATTACAACCTTCTTCTCGGGCGAAGCTGGACCCATGCTATGTTTTGTGTGGTTTCTTCTTTGTTCTGGGTGTTTCATTTACCTCACGAAGGAAAAATTATCACTGTCGACCAACTGTCTTTTTTCTCTTCCGGTATGTCGAACGGAAATTTCCCATATGTGGGAAATACTGAGATTCCTTATGAGAGTGTGGGGGTAGGTCCTTTCAAAGACTCTGCTTTAATGAGTACTTTCACTCTCCCACCTCCGAATGTCACTTCGATTAATATGATCTCGATTTCTATGAATCCTTGGATTATTCCTACTCCAGATCAAATTGATTCATTTGGCGATTCTATGCCTTTAAGTCCATTAGAGAAAGACTATCAAGAAATTGTCTTGGCTTCAACGACCGCTTCAGAAAGTCATGTTGTTTTCAGTATGAACCTGGATACTTATGTGCCATCTCCTTGGCTTGGTTCTTGGGATTCTCCAGATCCTTTGAATGAGACATTCCCCTTGGTTCTTGGGATTCTCCAGATCCTTTGAATGAGACATTCCCCACCAACGAGAGTATCATTGAGGGTATGTCTTTGGACGAAACTCCTTGGAATGGTCTCCATCATCGTTCTTCGTTTCTTCCCAGCCTCAGTGATATGCCTTCGTGTCTTGAAGTGTTTGTTTCTCATTGCCCAATGCATCCACTTCAAACACCTCTCTTGGTGCACGAAGTCTTGTCTGAGGGTAATATGAGAAACATTACTGCTACTATGCCTCTTGACATTTCCATTAAACCTGGAATTATCAAGAACATTCATATTGGGGTGTCATGTTCTCCAGATGAGATTAGGGTTTACAGTCAAATTTTCAAATAATTTTGAGATGTCTTCATGTGGTCATATGAGGAAATGCCTAGTATTGATCTAGCAATAGTGGTGCATGAAATACCAACTTATCCTAGTGAAAAGCCTATTCGCCAACGACTTCACCCCATGCATCCTCGAAAGGCTGCTGCTATTAAAGTAGAAGTGGAAAAGATTTTAAAAATTGGTTTTATCTGTCCAATCACATTTACAGATTGTGTGTCCAATATTGTCCCTATTGCTAAAAATTAGGGCACAATCCGTGTCTGTGTTGATTACCGTGACATCAGTTGCGCATGTCCAAAAGACAATTATCCCACTCCTTTTATCGATTAGATCATTGACGAGTGTGCTGGGAGTGAAATTTTCTCGTTTATGGATGGTTTTTCTAGTTACAACTAGATCAACATCTCACCTGATGATCAGCATAAAACGACCTTTATCTATCCGTGGGGAACTTTTGCCTATAAGAAGCTTCCTTTCGGTTAAAAAAATGTTGGCACTACCTTCCAGAGAGCAATGTCTTACGCGTTTCACGATATTCGACACATTGTTCAACCTTACCTTGACAACTTACCAACCCATTTTTCTAAGCGTCATGAACATCCAAACCACTTAAGATCCATCTTTCTGTTATGTTGACATTATAACATTCGTCTCAATCTGCACAAGTGCATTTTTTGTGTTGAAATTTGGTCAATTCTTGGGTTTTGTGGTGTCCTGTGAAGGTATCCGAATCGATCCTTTAAAAATTGAGGCTATTTTCAACTTACCCCCCCACCTCATTGCTACAATTGCAAAGCCTACAAGGAAAGGGCAACTTTCTTCGTTGATTCGTTCCTAATTAGGTTGAACTTGCCAAGGGTTTTACTCGCTTGCTTAAGAAGGGGATCCCTTTCATTTGGGATGAATTTGCCTAGAAATACTTCGATGCTTTGAAAGATATGCTTATCAGTTCTCCTTTACTGTATCCCCCTGATTATTGACGCGATTATTTCCTATACTTGGCTGCAATTGATACTACCATTGTTATGGTGTTAGTTCAAAATGACGATGATGGCAACGAACATGTGGTTTATTATTTAAGCCGAAATATCCTTCACATTGAGTCTCGATATGCCCATGTTGAGGAACTTTCCTTGGTAGCAGTCCATGATGTCCAAATATTTCGACATTATATCCTTTTACGGAAAACCACGATGATTTCCAATTGCAACACCATGACCTATATATTGACTCGTCAATTACTAGGGGGCAAATACTCCAAATATATTGTTATTCTACAGGAGTTTGATTTGGATTTTACTACTGCCAAATCAAAGAAATCACTTGTTTTTTCTAAGTTGATATGTGCCCTTCCATCTGCAAGAAATTCTACTAATTTTATTGAGCAGATTCCTGATGAAACTCTGTTTCTCATCAACACTCTTGACCCGTGGTATGGATATTCTATCGTTTATCTTCAAATCCAAACCTTTCGGTCTGAGTTGTCTTGATCCGACTGACGCCACATTCGGCATCAGTCCCAACCCTATCGGGTTCTTGGTGATACATTGTACCGAGTTGATGTGGACTCTGTTCTTCACAGATGTTTAACACTTGAAGAGGTTGAACGGGTTTTGAATGACTGCCACTCTGGTGCCTATGGTGGTCATATGTCTGGCTACGCCACTACTCAGAAAATCCTTCGTGTTGATTATTTATGGCCTTCCATCTTTAAGGATTATATTCTCGCTGTTCAGAAATGCCATGAATGCCAGATTTTTAATCGCAAACAACGCACCTCGCCAGCACCCTTACACCCAGTAGTTACCGTTGGCCCATTCGCTAAATGGGGTATAAACTTCATGACATGTAACCCTCACTCGACCGGGGGCATGGCTATATTATCGTCACCGTCGACTATTTCACTAAATGGGCCAAGGCGATGCCCACATACAATGCTGACGGTATTACTGCTTCTCAGTTCCTCTTCAACCACGTCATAGCATGTTTTTGTGTTCCTCAAGCCATTGTAACTGACCATGGATCAAATTTTCGTCAGTACATGATGGTAGAGCTGACTGCTCAGTTGGGCCTTCATCATGATAGCTCAACTCCTTACTATCCACAGGCCAATGGCCAAGTTGAAGCAATTAATAAAGTTTTGATTACTATGCTTCAACACACTATTGGGAAGCACAAAAAGGACTAGAATTTGATACTATTCTCATCTCTCTGGGCTTACAGAACTTCCGCTAAGACAACCATTGGATTCACTCCATTCCAGCTGATTTATGGTTTAGAGGCAACTCCTCTGATTGAATGCGAGATCCCTTTGCTCAAATTAGGTGTCGAACTCCTTCCTAACACCTCGCCTGAAGGGGAGTGGTTACTCTACTTTGAGAGGCTTGAAAAGACCTGTCACATTGCCGCGATGGTAATTGAAGCCCAAAATAAATGTGTCAAAGCTCATTTTGATCAAACCGTTTCTCCTCACACTTTTTCTGAAGGTGACTTGGTCCTCCTTTATGATCAAGCTAATGATAAGTTAGGTGTTGGAAAGTTCGAACCTATGTGGCATGGGCCACATATTGTCAAACGTGTTTTTCAGAAATATGCCTATGAGCTAGTTGATTATGAAGGAAATGCTTTGTCATAGCCTCGAAATTGGTTGTATTTGAAAAAGTATTATGCGTGAAATTCATGTAATGAATTTTTGTACATTAGTGTGTGCTTTTATTTTTATTTTTGGTGTGTTTGTTTGCACTGCAGAGATGTGTTTTTCTTCTTACCTTGTGTTCCACTCGATTTGTAGATGTCGTGAAGTCATTATTTCAATTTTGTTGATGGTGCTTGTCGTAGTACATGAAATTTGTCTTTTGTAGCTTGGGCATTCTTTGCCTCTGATGGCGAGTTGATTGACTTACAAGGTATATGCCTCGGTCAAAGAACTAACAATATTGTTGAATACAACGCAGTCATTGAACTATTGTCAGAAGAAGTTTCTCTTGGCATTAGAGATTTAGTTGTCAAGTTAGATTCACAATTCATTGTGTTACAGTTAAACAATCATTATTTAGTGAGAAATCCACAAATATTGCATATGTATTTATGTTTTCGATTACTGGAAATAAATTTTAATTTGATCACATATACACACATTCAACACAATTTGAATACATTAACAGATGCATTAGCAAATCATGTTTTTGATAGACATTTGCATCATTTATAAAACTGATCATATTCTGGACACATAAGTAGAAAATAAAACATGCATATATATATATCGAGTCTATCAAAGTTTTTACATCAAAATCTCAAAAAATAAAGTGTTCTGGGACACTTGGCTTTCAAAGCCTACAAAATGTGTAAAATAGCTAGAAAGGCTATCAGCCTGCACGGTGCTCATGGTAGCACGAGACTGCTCTGATCACTCGGCCTAACATCTGACGTAGTCTTGCAGATACTCCCACTGTGTCTCTGCCAGCACAGTGGCACCTCATCTATAGTAGCATACTTCGAAACTCCCCAAGTAATCGCTTCTAGGTTGTGCTCCATCTTAGTTAAGGGGTCCGCCCCTTCCTCATAGTCAACACCCACTATCTAATAAGCATCCCACCGTGCTATTGGCGACATTCCAAGTGGTCTTTCAGGTCCCACATCTGCACATTTGTCATAAGTCGAGTCTCAGTTTACATTTTTACAAAAAAAAAATCATAAGACTTAAAAAAATCCAAAAAAAAATTATTTACCTACATCAGTCCACAGTTCTCCCGATGGAAGAGGTAGACTTGGATCCCATCTGAAATTTGTGCCAGCATATGCATAGTCATCCACCATGAGTAATTAGCACTGCAACCAAGTAAAAAATTATGGAGGGTAGTGCATCTGCTAAGTCATTCCTCCTTGAGGCATGAGTTGACTCCACCTCACTAACCTCGGGTCTTGGGGGGCAGGATCTGATACCTCTACCCACTAATACCAAAATAGCGGCACCCTCTCTAGGAAGAAAGTCACCAGTATCGAACAGAACCCAAATTGTCTCAGGGTTCCCTGCTTCCCTTTGGTCAGTTGTCTTTTCATATTCACTAGAAGGCCTCCACACCAGTTGAATATGGTGGGGGTCAAATACTCAAATCCATAGTAGAATTGGGATTTTGAACTCTCATGCAGGGCTTGCGTCCCAGATACGCAAGCTATGGTGAATAGGATGGTTCGTAAAGGAAGGTTGTTGGTGATCGTGGCAATCTTCACCTTCCCACCCCTCGTTATCTTTGCACTTGGGAAATGCCTCCTAGTAAGGGCACTAGTACTCTCACCACATGGGCAAGATCCGAAGAGTTGGATTCTCTCTCCTCTTCGGGACAATCCCGTGATAAAATAGATGTCTGATTCCTCTATTTTGAGTTCCTGGCCTTTGATTATAAAGATCTATCGATCCACGTCCCAAAGACTGATCAAAGAAGGGAGTAATCCCATCTGAGCCCTCAGTCTTGTGGTCCTGAAGAACTTTAGCAACCCACAATTTCTCAAGGCATTGATGCATTCTCGATTCTGGGCTACTTGGTGGTCTTCGTCCTCATGGCCTCTTTCTTTCCATTCCAAAACCACGATCTCCTACAAAACATCATTTAACACCAATTAGAACCTTTTTCATGGATTCAAATCAAGAATTTTTTCTCTAAAAAGGGTTTTTTCTTCAAAAAATTCTGCCTCGATGCCATCATGCCCATTTTTATAAACAGAGCGATGTCATCGTGGGAGTATTTTAGCTCGAGAGCAGTTATCGCGGGTCTGATGGCCAAACTCGTGATGATTGTCGGCGCTAAAAAATTTGCAAATCCTCCCTTTTAGCACACAAAATTACATTAAAAATGCATGAAAATGTGATGAAATGCAAGAGCAAGGACATATCTCTTACCTGCTACAAACTGTTTGCGAAATGGCGCTTTGAATATCCTACAATGGTCACTTGAAAATTGAGAAAATTAGGGTACAAATGCACTTACATAACTTACCATGGTAAAAAGGTAAAAAATAATGTTACTTTTGGTTATTTATAAGTTTTGAAATCATTTTTTGTCAATATTTTAATAATATTTTATTATTATTTCTCGATATCAGTGATGGGTTCATTTCTTTATGCAGTTACAGGTGCTTTCAGTGGACAGTGATTATTTTTTACTAATTCTCACGAGTTTTTGTTTTATCTCTTTTTCGAACTCGTTAAAAATAAATGAAAAAGGAACCCCCCTAGAGTCATCTCTAAGCCCTTTTCTGACTCTCAAAAATTGAAAATATCGCCGAGTACTTGTCATTTCAAACTCGTTAAATTAAATGAATTGACGTTGTTTTAGTATACGTTTACCCCTTTTTCCGGTTGAGATTGACTATTTACGAAAAAGGTACACCTTGATCGACATGGTTAAGAGATTCTCTCGGATATTGTTTTCTACCTTTTCGGGTTCGACAGACAAGTTACAAAAAGGGACATGATAGAGTTTTCTTTTTTCGTCTCTTTTTCAAACTCTCTAAATATGAAAAATACATCAAGTTATTCTTACGTTGGACTCATTCAAATTTTATGACAAAAGACTCATCACCATGATGAGACCGAGTTTCTCCTTCCTAGGACTCGTAAAACTTACTAGGATGGATTCATTTGAAGAATGAACTTACATGACAAGCATATGATATCCCCTTCAAGCTTGTGATAAAAATAATTGGGTACTCGCTAGAAATAGCGGGGAAAAATGAGATGAAACATCCTATGTATAGGCAACATGTCGCTCTTGAACATGACACTCTTTTGCTTTTGTGTCGAGTTTGGGATATCCTCACTCAGTCACTTGTCCTCCTAGGTTTGGGTGATCCATTTTTCCTCTCATTTGACTATTCCATTTTGTCATCATGACCTTTAGTCCTACATTGAGTCAAACGCTGCCACACTCTAGAGTCGTGTCGCCAGTGTTCAAGAGAAGTCTTATCTGCAGTTATTTACCTATACATTGTCCGGCCCATTGTTACAATCTTGGATCTTTTCCATTTAATTCCACTTAATTCCTTGTTTTGTGTTGATGATGGGGGACTCATCATTTCCCTCCTTCAACGGGTCACTTCTTGTCGACTTCAGTTCATTATCCAGGAAGATGACTTAGAAACTCCCTTTCAGTACCTTAGATATTGCATGCCCTAATGGAAAGTTCTTCGCATTCGATGACATGTCTTCATCATTGGCCTTTGATTGGATGATTCCACGAGTGTTCGACTTTAGTTTCATTATCACATTCATGGATTGTAATTTCGTACCTTGAGAGCCATTGGTTTCTCTCGTACCTGTTAACGATCCACATCATTGGCCAGTAATTAGATGGTTTTCTCGCATGTTCAACTTCAACACATTTATTCACATGTTAGAATTTGTACTTTGATCGGGTCAGGATGGAGCGCAAGACCCTGAGTCTTGTTTGATATGACTCAGGCTGACTTTTGAAGGAGACTTGAAGGAGGGTTTGATTTGGTATCTTTGTGGTAGTTTGGTCTTGGTCTTGAATATCTCTCATTTGATTTGATTCTATAAGGGAAGAATTCTTGGGTTTTCATCTTGTGGGTTTTTCCTTGGCCTTTGGCCTAATTTCTAATGTCCCTTGTCTCATTATGATCTTTATGTTTTGAACATTTGTATAATTTCTTGATGAATAAGACATAAGAAGTAATAAGAAGACACCTAATATTCACAAGTAATTATCAAGAAGAGGAATCAAGCATTAAAGTACACTATACTCATCTTCTCAACATGGTATCAGAGCTAAGGTGAAGGAAGGAAGCTTGAAGATCACAAATTTTTGGCACTCTTCATTATAGACATATTTGTAGCATCTCTCTCTCTTCCTGATCCGAATTGGATCCATAGAAATACTGTCAAGAACCATGACTGAATTAGGTCAAACAAATCTCTAAAGAAATCCAAAACAGTATCAAAAACACCCTGAACCAGTGGCCATGGCAGCTGATGTAGAGCGACAAGGACCTCGGTCAAAGCACGCTGACTGAGGCCCATGGAGACTGCGCAGGAGGCCAAAGTAACCCCTGGGAGCCCCAGATTAGGAAACAGAGGTGGATTTTGATGTGCAAACAGGGCCAAAATGGAGGAAGCTCGAGCACTCAGTCGCGTTGGGAGCCAGAGGACTGCAGGCAGAAAAGGTAAAAGCGCTAAAGTACAAAGGCGGGCCCTGTGCTCTGGAAATCGGCGGTATTGATCGGGGCACCCTTGAACGGTAAGAGGTTTTGGACGAGAGCAGAGCGATTCCATACATCGATCGACACGTGGCAAGCGGAGGTGAGAGAAAACCGCTGTTGATCGTGTGCTATCGGTCGAGCAAGTCAACCGCGTGAAACGTGCATATGGCGTCGGATCTGGAGGGCTCAGATTGGACGGTGGAGATTGCGCCCAATAGAGGAAGCAAAATCGACAGGGAATTAAGCCGCATTCTAGAAGGGATTTGGAATCTGTTTGACCGCCATGGTAGAGGAAAGATTCATCCACGGCGTAACTGAAGAAATGAACCGATGAAGCATGCTGATGCCATTTAGAGGAGGACAAGTGGCCACTCACTGAGCGTTCATGATGACGTCGAACGTAGGGAACTCCAAGCGTAGCTACAGAAGGCAAATCAACACAGGTGGAAGAGGAAACAAACGGGCATAGGGATCGAATGGCTAAAGCCATGAACAGAGACAGTCGAATCAGTGAGAGTTGATTTGGAGTCAGAATTGAGAGGAGTCTAAGCGACCAAGAGAGACAGTGAACAGTGAACCCTGAGAGGAGGACTGAACACAGAGAATAGTAAAGCCAAGCAGAAGAGACAGAGGGCTGAGCTAACCATAGGCAGCGTCGAGCACCAGAGAGCTTGAAGATTCAAGCCTTCCCATAGAGGAATCTATCCAGATTGAGCATCACATTTGGCTCTTTCCATTGTAGACCAAGGGTCACAAAGCTGGTAGGAAGAAGAAGAGTCTGTGTACTCCAAGTGGCTTAGGGAATCCATGAACCACCTTGCTAAGCAAAATTTGCTTCAGGAGAACTCATATTGAATCACTGTATTGTAATTTCTCTGCTGAAAGACACAATAAAACAAGGCCACCATTGATGCTGGACTGGAGACGTAGCCCTGGAGAATCAGGTGAACTCCTTATTAAAATTATTTGTGTCTTTGTGTTGCTTACTATATTTCTCTGTTGTCTCTCCATTTTATTGTCTGTGTATTGGCAATCTGATCGATCCGTTGTTTCAATAACATAGAACACACACTAGTACATGAGTCTGTAATACCTTAGTTTAACAAATCTTTAACTGATGGCACTCATAGGGTGAATATCAGATCACTTCCAATGGCTAATTACATTAAATAAGGTATCAAATATCTAAGGATTCTATTTGAATCCATCAAAGGTTATGTCACCAATTTTGTTTCAAAAATATCCAAGGAAGTCAAGAATGGAAGTCTCTATTATACTCTCACAAGTTCAATTGAAGATGACAACACACATATAATCAATAGTGGAGCTTCAAGGCACATGACAGGAGAATGTGGACATCTAAACACTCTATCAAAAGGAAGCTCCTCTCACAAGGTCGAACTTGGAGACAAAAATAGCTATCCAATTAAAGGCATTGGATCTACCTCCATCAAGCTGGAATCTGGTGGGAACATTCATCTCAACAACATCCTCTATGTTCCAGGTTTGAAAAAGAATTTACTTTTTATTTCTTGTTTAGAATATAAAGGAGACAAAATAGAATTTATTGATGGCAAGGTGGTTGTTTGGCCTAAGGGATCTAGTATAGATAATGCTAAAAGTATTTGAATGTTAATTTTCCATTCTTCTATGTTGATCCAATTACTTTAGCCCAATTCTTAACTTCAATTAGCAATCAAATCAATCTTCCAGTAATAAATAGTAATTGTAAATAGAACAGTAAGTGAAATGTACAATAGAAGACAATCAAGAGCAAAAACAAGAGACACCAATATTGGTCAAAGACCAGGGAAAAACCCCACAAAGGGGAAAACCCTTTCAAATTCTTCTTCTTATTAGATTGTCATAAAATGTTCAGCAAAGAGAGTACAATGATCCAATTCACCAATCAAGATTCAAGGTCAATCCTTTGACTATCCAACAAAACCAACCAAACAATATCTAAGAGATGAGCCCAGTAGACAAATATGATCAAATTCAAAGTCTCCAAAAATTGATAGAAGTCTGCGATTAATGGTTAATAGAATTCTAAGTCACAACTGCAGGTACCTAGTGAACATCAATGTGGTTGTATCCCTCTAGCCACAGGTATCACCCTATCAACCAAGGGACTATAGCTGAGTTTTCCTCGATCGAACGCTGCGGCTCCATATTAATATCTTCTTCTCGCATGTGTGAGCTTGGACCTTTCAATTTTAGACCTGTACAAACCAATCCAAAGAAGAGAGAGAAGGATATGCTTTATGATGATGTCAAAATGAGTTTGAATTGTCTCACAATTATATGCTTCCAAGGGGTGCAAAATTTCTCTTTAAATCCAACCTGAACTTTTTGCACATGTGGGTTTTCACATTAAAAATATATTTTTCCTTATCCAAATTAAATTATTCCAAGGGCTAGGAGGGGGCTTTCTTGATGAGGAAGGTTGTCCAAAGGAGGGAATTTGTCCCTAAGCTACCAAATTAACATGGGATTCACTAGGGGAGGTTGTATAGACTTCTAACCTCTCCTCCTCAAGCTTTAATACACATTTACATCAATCCATGTGAATTATGGCATAGAAGATGTGGCCATATCCATTACAAGATATTTCCATCCGTGAGTCAAATGGTTACAGGTATGCCTCAATTGAAAGAATAACATGAAGGAGTTTGTAAAGGATGTGCTCTTGGAAAAAATGTGAAAAATCCATTTCCTAGTAGTGACTTTAAGATCCAAGGAAATATTGGATCTAATTCACTCTGATGTGTGTGGCTCAATGTCTAAACATTCGCTTGGTGGTCATCTATACTATTTAACATTTATTGATGACTATTCTAGAAATACTTGGATCTATTTCTTGAAGTCTAAATATGAAGTATTCAAAAATTTCCAAGATTTCAAAGCCGAAGTTGAGAATATGACAAAATTGAAGATCAATACCTTATGATTTGATAATGGAGGTGAATATACATAGAAAGAACTTGTAGCCTTTTTCAAAGAAGTTGGGATTAAGAGGAAGTTGATAGTTCCTTATAATCCTCAATGGAATGGGGTAGTTGAAAGGAAAAAATGATCTATCAAAGAATATGTAAGATCCATAATGCATGATCAAGATCTTCCCAAATTCCTATAGGGAGAAGCTTCCATGACCGCAATATACATTCAAAATAGAAGCCCTCACATAATTCTTGGTGACATAACTTCAGAAGAATATTTTACTGGAGAGAAGCCTAATTTTGAATTACCTCATAATATATGGATTTCCAATCTATATTCATATTTCCAAGGACAAGAGAAAGAAGTTGGAACCTACAGAAATGAAAGGAATTTTTGTTGGCTATAACAACTCATCTAAAGCATACAAAATCTACATCAAAGAACAAAATTGTATTAAAGTAAGAAAAGATTCACTTTTGACGAAATTTTTGCACACAAGAAGTCCAAATATATCCCCTTTGACTTTGGTGAAGAAGGAGGACTTGTATTTCCTAATGAAGATAGTACAAAACAAAACAATTCTATAGAACCCAATTAATCATAATGAAGAACCAGAAGGACCAAGCGAACTTGTAGAACCTGTCATCATTCCTGAAACAAGGAATAGACTTGTTCGGCTTAGAACAACTTTGTAGGAAGCTTAAATATAAGCAACCCCAAAAGGAACATTCAGAGAAAGCATTCTACAACATATATGACCAAACTCATTGAATCATAACCTTCTACTTACGAAAAGGATGTTGAACAACAAGTATGGAAGAATGTGATTATGGAAGAATACCAATCGATAATCAAGAATTATGTTTGGGAAATCGTTCCTAAACCAAAGAATAAATCAATTGTGACTTCCAAGTGGGTTTATAAGATTAAGCATGCATCTGACGAAAACATCAAAAAATAGAAGGAAAGATTTGTGGCTAGAGGATTCTCTCAATATGAGGGAGTGGATTGTGATGACACTTTTGCTCCTACAACCATATAAGAAAAAATTATAACTCTTATCTCTATTGTAGCTTCTATGGTATGGAATATACATAAAATGGATGTGAAAAACACTTTTCTCAATGGCACAATTGATGAAGAAGTCTACATTGAACAGCTGCAAGGATTTGAATTCCATGAGAAGGGATCCCATGTTTGCAAATTAAAGAAGTCTCTATATGGCTTAAAAAAGGCCCCTAGATCATGGTATGCTTGTATGGATGCCTATTTAATAAGGCTTGGTTTCATCAAAAATATTGTAGTTCGAGTCTCTATATTAAGGTAGTAAAGAATGAACCAATAATCATATTATTTTATGTGGATGACTTATCAATAACAGATGTGGAGCATCTTATTCATTAGTGTAAGAAGGAAGTAACAACGGAATTCGACATGAAGTATCTTGGATTAATGCACTATTACTTGGGACTTGAAGTTTGGCAAAAACTCGACGAAATATTTCTTGGTCAAGGAACATATGTGATCAAGATTCTACATAAATTTGGAATGATGGACTGTAAACCGATGGCAACACTAATGACCACCAATTTGAAGAAGCTGAGAAATTCAGATTCAATTCTTGTTGATCCATCATCATACCAACAACTGATTATTTCTTCGATGTATTTAGTGAACACCTAACTAGATAAATGTTTTGTTGTAAATACTCTAAGTCAGTTTCAGAAGGAGCCCAAACATGATCATTGGATGACATCGAAACACATATTGAGATATCTTCGTGGAACCATACATCATTGTTTGATATATGTTGTAGCAAGTGAGATTTGATTATTATATTATACTAATTCTGATTGGGAAGGCAACGCTTATGATAGGAAAAGTAATACTAGTGATTGTTTTTAGTTGGGACCTACCATGGTTTCTTAGATGTGAAAAAAACGTGATTCATTTGCACTAAGTACTGTTGAAGCTGAGTATATGGAAGCTAGTGTGTAATGTTCCAAGCTTGGATAAACAGTGATATGTAAAGCAAAAACAAATACAACACCAAAAATTTCAAACATTCAACAAATACACATAAAAACTCCAGAAGAAAGAACCAACTGAGCCATGTTATTAATCCAATGGATCAAGTAAAATATTATGAGGAAGTCCACATGGCCTTGCCTCAATGGAAAGTGTGACAGAACCCAAGTGATAAAACAATAATCTCAAATGCTGCTAATAACTGCTCCAATGATGCTATGTGCTGCCTAGAAAACTACACTGCTGGATGAAAAGGGACTGCTAAAAACCCCACCTCTGGTACTTAGAAAATGCTACAAAATTAACCCCAAGCTCTTTCACCAAAACCCAACAAAACCCATAAATGGTTTGGTCTAGTTTCAACCTCCCAAAATCGACCCCCAAGAGGCCCTACTCCCTCCAAGACTGTTGAAGCTCATGACCTACAAATATACCAACAAAATCCTCCTCCAAAGCTATGAAAAAGCAACAATCACCTCCACTAGTGTTTCCCTTGTCTCTCTCGACAAGGACCAGCCTCAATAGATGATACTCCACCTCCCACGTGTGCATAATATTCTTCCTCTGCGCTGGCCAAGGAAGTGCGAAAACCCCACTTAGTATAAGCTCTCTCTTCAACTCCAAAACTCACCCAAAATGTAGAAAAACACCCAAGCCTCCCTTCTGGAATTTCTCTTGGCCAAATCTCCTCTGAAAGATGTTAAAATCACAACTCGGCCTCTCCTCACTGTGCCCTCCAGGAATATGCACCTCCTGGAGACATTGGATACAAATGCTGGAAATCACAATGAAAACCTCCTCCAAAAGAATGTAGATGAATCTCTCTAGGGTGGCACTCGAAGTCCCCCGAAGAAAGGGTGAGCTCTCCACTTGAAGAACTTTTGCTAAACAATAAGTGACTCAGCTAAGCAACTCGAGCAACCAAAGAGAAATTCGATATGCCAAAGATGATCAAATGAGGAGTGTTGCCTTCATTTTATAGATTTAGTGGATCTCTTTTCCCTCCATCGTGTGTCCCTCACTTAACGATCGAATTCCCCTCTCATGCAATTCGAACTAGGGAGTGCATATTTTCCTAGTGTGGGTGGCCCCCACACATAACTTAACCAAACCAAAATAACTTGCTACTAAAATCTAAGTCTCATAATAAAATCGAATGGGCCCTATCTCCTCCAAAATTGGCCCCAAAAATGTAGGCATTAATCCTGTTCCAAATTAACTTAGGAAGGGACATTAAATTCCTCCCCTCCCAAATGTTGCTAGTCCCCAAGCAACTTTAATGCTGGATGCTCCATTATGTTCTCACCCTCCCAAGTAGTATCCTCATCCGATAAGCTCTTCCAACACACCAAGTATTCTATAATTATCCTGCTTCTGAGCTTCCTTTCCTTGGTCTCCAAGATGGCCTTCGGTTCTAAGACCAGGTGCCCCTCATCATCAAGTGGAGGCAACTCCACAACCGGTGTAACATATTGCCCCAACACCCTCTTGAGGCATGAAACATGGAAAATATTTCCCCCTTCTTTTTCAGAGTAGATTGTCGATATGCATGTAATCGAAGGTACACCAAGTCCCCTTCCTCAAAATGCCTCTCCACCTGATTCATGTTAGCATACATCTCCTATTGATTCTAAGATGTCTACAAATTATCCTTAAGAGCCTTCTAGATATCTTAGCTCTCTAGGATCCAATATTTGGCCTTTGGTGTTACACTGTCTCCAAAAACAATGTCAGCAAAAGATAAAGCATCATAACCATATAGAGCATGGAAAGGAGTCATACCAATGGACATATGATGTGTCATGTTATAAAAATACTCTCCCAAATACAACCATCGAATCCAAGCCTTCTATTGCCTTGTCACATAGTTCCTGAGATAACCCTCTAGCCATTTTTTCACCCTCTCTATCTAGTCATCGGTCTATGGATGGTAACTAGTGCTCGAGGTGAGCTCGGTGCCAACTAGCCTGAAATGCTCTTGCCAAAATCCCCCATGAATCGGCTATCTCGGTCACTGACTATAGCCTTAGGGAGTTTGCGTATGCGAAAGACCTCCCTAAACAAACAATGTGCCACCTGTGAAGTTGAATATCATGTTGGAATGGCAAAGAAATGTGAAAACTTTGTCATCTGGTCGACCACCACAAAAATACAATCCTTCCCCTGCATCAAGGGAAGCCTGGTGATGAAGTCCATAGAGATACTCTCCATTTCCCCTCAGGAATGGGAAGAGGTTGCAATAGTCTTGTTGGATGGGTCAACTCTCCCTTTTTCCTTTGACAAGCCTCACACTCTTTCACATATATCAACACATCCCCCTTGGGGCCATTCCAGGTGAAGCGATCTCTTGCTGCCATATAGGTCTTCCTAAGCCCCTGGTGTCTAGACAAAGGAGAATCATGAGTTGCACGAAGGATGCGCTCCCTCAACTGGGACCGCGAAACCAAGAATATGCATCCTTTATAGTATATAACCTCATCCATCACCCTGTAGCACTCATCCGCATAGCTACCCTCCAAGATCTTGCATGCTTGACGATCCTTGGAGTACTCTACTAATAATTGTGCCTTCCAATCATGGCGAATGATCATGAGTGAAAGTCTTGTTGGTCTCCTAGATACTGCATCTGCCACCACATTGTGCTTTCCCTGCACATACTCAATATCAAAATCATATACCTGCACCTTGCTGACCCACCTCTGTTGTCTATCATTGAGGCCCTGTTTCCCCATGAAGTGGAGAATACTATTGTGATTCATCTTCACCCGAAACTAGTTGCCCACCAAGTACTGTCTAAACTTGGCCAATGCATGCATTATGGCCAACATCTCCTTGTCATTTATGGAATACAACCTCTCATGTAGTAGGAGATTTCAGCTCTCAAAAGCAATGGGGTTCCCTCCTTGGGACAACACTACCCCAATCCCCTTACCCGATGCATTGTATTCCAATGTGAAAGGTTGTGTGAAATCCGGGAGTACTAACACTAGGAAACAACTCATCACCTCCTTGAGGTGACTGAATGTTTCCTAATCTCCATTTATCCATGCAAAATCCCCCTTCTTAGTCAGATAAGTAAGGGGTGCTACCAACTATGAGAAGCCCTTAACGAACTTCCAATAATAAGTACAAATGCCCAAGAATCCTCTCAACACTGTCACATCTCTAGGCTTTGGCCAATCTCGAATGGCCTTGATCTTCTCCTTATGCAGCTTGACCCCATCTGCGCCTATGATGTGCCCCAAGTAGATCATCTTTGTCACCCCAAACTTGCACTTGGACATCTTGGTGTAGAGCTGCTTCTCTTCCAAGATACACAACATTGTCTCTAGATGCTGCAGGTGCTCCTCCCACATCCTGTTGTAGATCAAGATGTCATCAAAGAGCACTAGTACAAATATCCTCATCTGACCTCTGAACACATGGTTCATGTATGACTGAAAGGTAGTGGTGTGTTGGTCAGCTCAAAAGGCATGACCAAGAACTTGAATTTCCCATAATGACACCTGAAGGCTGTCTTCATAATATCCTACTCCCTCACCCAAATCTGATGATACACAGACCAAAAATCTATCTTAGAGAAGCACTTGGCTCCTCTAAGTTTGTCCATCAACTCATCAATACACAGAATGGGATACCGATTTTTCAATGTCTTCTTATTGAGGGACTTGTAGTCAATGCACATGCAGAGAGTGACATCCTTCTTCTTCACCAACACAACTGAAGAAGTGAATGGACTAGAACTTGGTCTGATGTGGCCCAATGCCAATAGCTCCCTCATGGCCCTCTCAATCTCATCCTTATAGGCTTTGGGATGCCTATAGGGTGTAGTAATGATTGCCTATACACTAGGCTCCAACTCTATAGTGTTCTTGAACCCCCTGTCAAGTGGTTGCCCTGGTGATATGTCTCCAAAAAATACTAGATATCTATCTAGTATCACTTGTATGTCAAGTTGTGGTGGCTTGGCCTTTCCCCCAACCTTTGAAATCTTCAGCTCCACTGCCCACGCTATGTCTCCATGCCTCAAATCAACCTCCTTCCTGTGGGCCGAAACTATCTATGGAGGATATGAATGCATGCCCCGAAGAACCACTTGCTTACCATCCGGCCCAGTAAACTCCATCACTAGCTTCCTCCAATCGGTGGTAACTCGACCAATGGAATAAAACCATTGGACACCCATTACCACATTGGTGTTTGGTACATCCACCACGAAGAAGTGGTTTGTCATCGAATAGTTCCCCATGGTCACTGTCAGAACGGGAACATACCGAGTGCACTGCATAGTTCTGTTTCCTGGCACTAGAAATGAAAACCCCTCAAACTTTGTAGTGGTGATGCCCCTCCTCTGGACCATCTGAGCATCAATAAAATTGTGGGTGGCCCCACTGTCTACTAAAACTGAGACACGCTGCCCCTGCACTGTGCCTCTGATCCTCATTGTAAAAATTTGGGACCCCCGCATAAAGAAGCTAGGACTCCCCCAATTGGTGCAAAATGTTCTCCCCCATGTGGTGGTGGTGGTGGTGGTCCCCTCTTTGCTGGATCCTTGTTGTCTCCCCCACCAAGCTCCAACTCCACCTCATCCTCCTTATCGTTGTACAAGATGACCTTGATGTAATGGGCCTTACATGATGTGCACCGATGGCTTGGTGCCCATGGCTCTCGACATGTAAAACACAACTTCCTCCTCTTGAGGTCTCTCCTGGTATCATTGTCCAGCTATCCCTGCCCTTGGGCTTCTCCCTGTGTTGGTGGTGCTCTAGTGTCACTTCCCTTCTGATGGTAGGGAGTGCGTGGAGAAAAGGGTATCCGGGTCTTAGGGATGCCCCCTGCAAATCTCTCGTACAAGTCACTGCATCTTGTAGAGTAGATAACCTATGTGACTTCACCAGTCCCCACAGTGGCTCTGTCAACCCCTCCACAAATGTGTATACTCTCCTAGCATCTGAAAAATCTGGCACCATGACTGAGACCCTCAGGAACTCTGAAATATAATACTCAGGATGTCCTATCTTCCTGAGATGGGTCAACTCCATGAAGTGAGCCTATGGATCCCTTCGATCAAAATGCTCCACTACTCTTTGTGTGAAGTCCTCATAGGAGGTTACGTAGGCATTGAATTTCCACGACCTCGGGTCTAGGTTAGAGTCTTAAAATCATTGGTGCTAACAAACCAAGAATCTCAACCATAAACTACTTTTCACATCATAAATATAAAGCAATAAATCACATATGCACAATATACACAGTTTTAAACCAAATTGTACAATAATGTACAATCACTAATTTTCGTTATATTAAACCAAATCTAAATAATACAACAGCCAATGGTATACAAGATACAATGACAAATGTCACAGCAGCTTCTATGTTGTATCTAGTCCTACCAGTTCTTTTCTCCTATACTGCTCACTAGTAGTGCCTTAGTCCATCAAGGAATATACATATCGAGACTCCAAGAGGGTTTCCTCCTATCAGTGTTGCAAGTCACGTTTGCTACAATGAACACGGGCTCATCAAACTACTCTCTAGGTTGGCCAATACCCAAGCTCTAATCTGCCTTCTAGTAGGCTCTTTCATCCATCAAAGAGCTACACATAAGGCTACAATACTTCACCCAATCACACACCAACAACGTCCTTCTTGTCTGCTACTCTAGGGCTACTTTGGGTAGCCAACTCGTTGCCCTCCAGTCAACTCTATGACACCCAATCCACTCACTGCTGAATTTTCTCCTAGTATGAAATTTCACCACCTCAGAATGTCATACACATGTCATCAATAGGCTGCTCACAAACTAATCCAATCCGGTCACTCCTTGACCAAATATACCTCCAAAAATATTGTTGATTCGCCTTGCTGCACTGCGTCACTGGTTCCCTCTAAAGACTGTGGTTATCCAAGGGAGAGGTCCTACATTCCTACGTTTCCCCTTTATGCTTTGTATTACCAAAATGCAACACCAAAGTATGGACTTGCTGATGGCTATGGCCTGCAGCCTACCACAACAACAATTGTAGCCTTCAGCCCCCTCTAAAACTCCACCAAATAGCCTCCTAACAACTCTGTTTTGTCCTCCAAATATGCGGCCTTCTTTGCCCTATAAACGGAACCCAAGATAGCCCTTAGACAACCCTCAAACAACCCTTAGACTTCCATGTTGTCACCTACAACAACCTGAAACCCCTACACTGTCCTTTGGCTCCTCCACGTTGTCCCTTCTAGCTCCTTTGTTGCAGTTAAGCCTCACGAAAATTGCATAGCTCCTTTTGGTGTGTATTGTCCAATCTTGGATGCTCTAAAACACTCCAATGCACCTTGTAGTTATACACATACAAGGGCTTAACGAATTGATGAGGAGACCCATCTATTGGACTAATTTTACACCAAGCCTACATGACTTGGTAACCAATAATTACCTTATCAACTTCAAAAATTCATTTCTCTCTAATGACAACTCAGATTTAAACGATTTTCGATGCATTGGAATCATATCGTCGAGCACTATCATCTTCATCCATCATATTTCATACCTCCATCACGGTTTTGGCCCAAATAACGATGGGTGAAAAACCCCACACTTGGGTTCTAAGCCCACAAGCTGCCCTTGTGGTGCTTTTCCCTCCAAACCTTGAATCCTAGGGCTTGGAGTACATCCCAAGCTACATAAATCAACACTCCCTCTTAGCAAGGGAGGTACTTTCAAGACTAGGAAGTATCTTGTCATCATCATCACTGCTCGCAACACTTGCCCAACTCTTGCGCTCACAATCTTAGCTATCCCTGTACAGTGAATGTAATGTCCCCATTTTTATTCTTCTTCATAGTACAACCAAGGTGGATTTCTAGGGCAGGTGATGGCCAGGTTGGTGGAGCAGCTTTATGTCATCAAGGGTTCTGATGCAGTTTTCATGGGGTCTGATGGCATTTACTTGGCATATTCATCATTATGAGTAGTTCCACAAATCTTGTTTTTGGTTCCATGACTTCCTGATAATTCCAGTAAAACGAGGTTATTATTGCCATGACTTAATTAATTATGCTCGAGGTAGCATTCTGGGGAGTTTAATTGATGGAATACTTTAGTGTAATAGCTCGTTGGAACCAAAACGAGAAGATCTACAGGATGGCATGTTGAGAAGTGACTTCTAGTGGCCGAAGAGAGTATGGTGGGTGATATACCATTTTCCTTAGTAAAAAAATGACTTTAATTAGTCATTTAATTAGGGAAAAATATTCAATTAGAAGAAATGGGCCAAAGTGATTTAAGTAAAATAAAATAAAATTAAAAGGGGTCACTTAAGAAAAAGTCAATGGAGGAGCTTCTAGAATAATAATGAAATAAGATGCTTGGATATCTATCCATCATATCTATAAAAGAGGAAGAGAAGATCATTTGGGACATCTTGGATTTGATATTGTTTCTTGTGGAGAGGTTTAAGAACGTGGTTCTCTACTTCAGTAGTAGCCCCAAGACGGAAACCCTCAGGGGATTAAGTGAGAGTGGTCGAGCACCCATCTATCCCTTGGTGGATCCATTCAAGCTTCACAGATTGCAGTTATTTGATTATCAGTTTGTTTTGGGAGGCCCATTGCGCCATTATTGTAGATCTATTTGTGGCTAGTTTTATTTCACTTATTTCAACTATTTTGTTGTTCCAACATGTAAACCCCAGTTTATATATTATAATAAAGTTGATGTTGTTTCTGCTTATCGTGTTATGGAATTGCATGCATTTTATCTATTATATTTTACATGGCAATCTTTTGTTTATGAGTAGAAATTTCATGTGAAGGGTTTGTTCCAAGTTTTCCTCTTTTGGGACATTACAGTGGTATCAGAATTGGTGTTCCTACCAGCCTCAGGGTTTTAACTGCAGATTATCAAAAGTATATTTTGAAGGAGCCAATGCTATCATTTTTGTTAGAGAAAATTTGTTTGGAGCATTAATTATTCTACAAATTTCTACTGCAAAATGTTAGCGAAATTTCCCTGATTTTTTTTATTACTTAATAAGAATTCGACAAATCAGAGAGAGTCATCAATCAGATTTATTGCAAGAGTTGAAGGGGTCGAAGTTGTGTCTTGGCCAACATATTGTTCGGGCCCAAATTATCAAAAGCAGAAGTCATAAAGCCAAATTATTATTGATTTTTTTTGCCATAGACTGCTATGAGTAGAAGAACCTTATATTTGTCAACTTATTTGAGAAATTTTGGAGCTTAAAATACCAAGTAAAAAGTTTATGGTTTGACTGCTTCTAATTGCCATCAGATATTTGCAAGTGGGTCGAGTTCTGAGGAAGATGTGAAGACAATTTATGGAATTACCACGAGCAGAGAGCATGAACCATTCCTGGTGGCTGATATCAACAGGTTGTGGTTCTTCATATAGAGAAGCGAGGCTCTAAAACTGCAGGGGAATGATATCCTCTTCTTATGGGAAATTTGGATGACAAATTTCATTTTTAAAGGAACTGAAAATAACAACCTAGAAGTGGGTCGAACGCATCTTTGTCGAATAGGCTGGGTTGACATTCCCTGGGGGTCGAGGTCAATGGCGTAACAAAAGTCAAATTGAATTATTCTGGCCAAAAATCGTGATCAAATGGCCAACATCGAGACCACATTTCTCAGGATCAAAGCATTTGTGGCATCTGAGTTCCTTGAGTCGAGTAGCCATCTAAATTATTTTGAAGGAGAAAGACCGAAATCATTTACAGGAGGGGAGTCGAACTCAGTATTGTTATCGTATGAAAAAGGGCCAACACTAAATTTTAATAAAGTGCCAAATATTATTTGTGGGATGGTGATTATTTATTTTACAAAGGGTCATGGAATATTATTTTGAAAAGAGGACTGCATATTTGGTGGTCGAAGTCAAAGAGGTCAAGTCTTTGAAGTATACTGAGCATGAGTTTCTCTTCTCTGTTGTTGCACGAGCTTCCATTCGCTGGACATGTTTTCCTAAAGAGGACGAGGGCGAGTTCCCTTATATTTACTACCTAGCTAGCTAAATTATTGGTATTATAGGGACAAATTGCATTTTCCAGATTTGTCTTTAAACAAGGTTTACAATTAGATAAGATCAAGTTTTCATAAATTTTCCAAGAGGAAAATTATTCATCATACTCAAAATTTTAGTGCCAGAGAAAAGCTCAAATTTATGTCTTAAGGGAAGGATGATTTCTGTTCACTAAATAGGGTTGTGTCATCTCAAAATAAAAAAATAAAAATAAAAGGGGAAGCCGAATTTCATTCAACACCAGCACTCATTCTTCCCAAGGCCGCATTGATCATCTTCAAATTTCCATGTGCTAGAAAGGGAGTACGATTTGGTGACCCAGGTTGACTTCAAGGAGGGATGAGATGCGCCTCATTTATTTCTCCATGGCATATTCAGAATTTTCAGAGGTAGATCTCTGCCATCAAGGTAGGACGAATCATTTTTTTAGGATGCTATGATTTATGCATCAAGATTCCGGCATTGAAGGGCCATGTTGTTTATGTAAGACACAATGTTTCAGGATATTTAAAGGTTGATCGAATTCAACCTCACTATCATGTTTTCATTCATTTGGAGATCGATTTTCTGAGCTAAATCAGTCAAGGAATTATCGTTGGAAATATGCAACAAGGAGGCTGAGTTTTAAGCTATTCTGGGCATATTTCCCATAAGCCAAGAGAATGAGTTACCTTCTCTGCAGGGAGACTGTGGTGGCTAGAAAAAGGGACATATTTCTTGTCATTATGATGGTTGTACTTACTAATGTTTCAAAGGTGTTTTCTGTGCACAATACACTCAGTTAATTCTTGTACTTGTGAAGGAGCCATCAAATATAAACCAGATTCAACTTTCAAGATTTTCTGAAGTAATCAATTCTTAAGGATCGAATTAGTTGAAGGATTCCCTCTGTGTCAAACTAAGGAAATTTGTTGATCTAATTAATAAACTAGGAGATTATTTTTTGTGCCAGTTAAGAAAGTTATTTTTTGAAGAATTCAGTTCTTAGTTTGGGCTGAGCAGATCTGCCATGTCAATATTATTCAAAGTCAAAGGAGGAAGTTGTATTTCTTTTAGAAATCATAGTGCCAAGGGAGTAATAGAAATTATTTAGACTGAAGTCATATTCTATTAAAAGGGTCAAATCGGTGTCATGCATGTAGCAGCTTATGTAAGAGAACGAGTTGTGTGTTTCTGTACATTTCTTGTTGTACACTGAGGATGAGTTGCCAGAAACACACTTTATTCTCACTGCTGTGCAGACTTGTGACTATTCCAAGTTCCACTTACCCCGCATTCACTAATCTATAAGTTTGTTCACTTCCATTTCTATGTTATCTCTTTCATATCGGTATTGAGCAGATTGGTATATATTTTTCTGAGCGTATAAAAATCAGATTGTTCTATGATATGGAAGGCTTATCATATATACATCACCGAGCCTTACATATACAATAGTTCAACTCATTATCATAGATGTTCTTTCCATCATTAAGCCTAAAAACATGGATTAAACCTTTATGAACTCCCTTAATAAACCAGCAGCAACAAACAACAGACCCTTTTCAGAGGGGGTCTATTCCATTCTTGAGAGAGAACAGTCAAAGGATATCTAGCATGGGCATGAAATAGGACACAAGATTTTTTCTCTTGGGACAGATTTGAAGCACATAAGGGTCACTGTTATGAAACCAGCACACAAAAAGATAGAAAAGATAGATCAACGCCTTAGAAATAAGCCTTTACAAGGGGGCAACCTCCTTTACATTACACAAACGAACAATTCTTAAATGATTCAAATGAAAAAACCTCCTTTCTATATATAGGAATCTACGAGGTCACAATATAACCAAGCCGACCTAACAATAATAATATAAAGGCACAAAAATAACAATAGAGTGATTATATGGGGCACAATAATAACAATATGGGGACAATAGGGGCACAATAATAACAATAAGGGATACAACGACAATAGTAATGGGGGGATCACTAATATTATAGGGACCTAACATGCCCCTCTCCTTCAAAAAAGTGTTGTCCTCAACGCTTGAGTAGTTTTGGATGCTTCTGTATAAAATTCTCATCCTCCCATGTGGAATATTCAACGGGTAAGTTCTTCCACTTGATGAGATACTATGAAATTGATCTATTTCATAGCTGTCGAGTTCTTGTTTCTTTGACTGCTTCAGGTTCCAATATGATTTTTCCTTCCTCATCAAGTTCTGGCAATATTGTCTGAACTGGAAGCTTGTCACCTATAACCTTCTTTAAGCATGAAACATGGAAAACTGGGTGCACTTGAGAAGCTGCAGGAAGCTCCAATTTGTATGTCATAGTACCTATCTTTTGCAACACCTTGTATAGACCATAATACTTTGGTGATAATTTGTTATCCTTCTTAGCTTGCTTAAGGGACATTTGTTTATATGGTTGTAGCCGTAGAAATACCCAATCACCTACATCAAAACTTCTTTCGCTGCGATGTTAATCAACCTATTGTTTCATTCTATTCTGTGCCAAGGTGAGGTTATCTTTTAAGAGTTGGAGAACTTGTTGCTGATGCTCAATGTGATCTTCCACTGCTTGAACCTTAGAATTTTCTCTTAAATATGATGTGATGGATGGTGGATGATATCCATAAAGTGCCATAAATGGGGTCATTTTTGTTGCAGTATGGAAGGAAGTGTTATACCACCATTCAGCCAGAGGCAACCATTTGACTCATTATGTCTGTTTATCAGATACAAAGCAACGAAGATATCCTTCCAAACATTTGTTTACTATCTCAGTTTGCCCATCAGATTGAGGATGATGAGATGAGCTATGAGCTAACTGAGTACCAAGACAAGAAAATAATTATGTCCAAAATTTCTAGTGAAAATGGGATCTCTGTCATTTACAATAATCTTTGGGTTTCCATGTAGCTTTTGAATTGTTTCCATAAATGCAGTGGAAATTGTACCCGCTTTAAATGGATGAGATAAATTGCACAAAAGTGTGCATACTTGGTAAGTTTGTCCACTACCACCATGATAACACTCCTTTCTTCAGACTTGGGTAAATCTATGATAAAATCCATTGAAACCTCCTCCCAACGTTGGCTTGGAATGGATAAAGGTTGTAATAGTCCTGGAGTCTTAATTGTTTCAACTTTATTTTGTTGGCAAACCAAACATTCTGCCACAAAATTTTGAATATCCAATTTAAGGCCATCCAAAAAAAAATCCTTCTTAACCCTGTGGTAGGTTTCTAGAAATCCCGAGTGCCCTCCTAAGGGAGAGGTGTGCAATTCCCTAAGAATATTTTGTTTGAGTTGGGAATTCTTACGTAGGTATACCCGATCCTTGTACCATAACGAATCATTTTTCCAGATAAATGTATCAGATGTACTTGGATCTTGTTGTATCTTTTGAATAAGTGCCCACACTTCCTCGTCATTCTTCCATTCATCCCTTGCTTTGTTTATCTAATCTGGTTGGATAATAGAAATGGCGCAAAGAAATGCTTCCACATCCTCATCCTTTCTTGAGAGCTCATCTGCCACAACATTTTGCTTCCCTTTTTTGTAGATGATTTCAAAGTCATAACCCAACATCTTTATGACCCATTTTTGCTACTCTTCTGAAGATAATCTTTGTTCTAAAAAGTATTGAAGACTATCATGATCTGTTTTTACCTTGAAGTGTCTTCCCATTAGGTAGGATCACCATTTCTTAAGTGCATGTAGTATTGCCAACAATTCCTTCTCGTAAATAGCTTTGTGTAAATACTTTCCTTTCATTGGATGAATTTCGAAAGCAATGGGTCTTTCTTCTTGCATTAAAACAACAATGATTCCATTTCCTGAGACATCACATTCTACAATAAAGGTTTTTGTGAAGTCCAATGTAGCTAAGACTAATGCTTGACACATTGCCTCTTTAAGATGTTCAAAGGCCTTTGTTGCCTCTGGAGTCCATGAAAATGCATCTTTATTCAATAATGTTGTTAGAGGTGCTGCTATTCTCCCATAATTCTTAACAAACTTGCGATAATACCCTGTCAACACGAGAAATCCTCGTAGATGCTTTATGGATGTGGGGATTTTCCATTCCTTAATGGTTTTAATTTTTCTAGGGTCTACCTTAACACCTTCATGAGATACAATATGACCCAGATATTCCACCTCTTGTACTCCAAAGAAACATTTGGAGATTTTTGTATATAATTGTATACAAAAATTGAGAGCCGACCTTCCCCTCTTTTCTCTCCTCATTTCTATTTAAACCCTAAAAATCTGCTCTTCTTCTATCAAGCATTCAAGTTGTCCTGATGATGGATCCCGGTTGGGATTTGAAACGTTGGCAGAAAAATGTTCTTACTGTGGAATCTCCGGTGACTAATTCGAAAATAATGTACCACAGAGGTCTTAAATCCAGAACTGTAACAATGTTAGGGTCCCACCCTAACCCCCTTATTTATGTAATGGGATCAAGTCATAGTCAAGAGTCAATAAAGCCCATATTAATAATTGTAAGTGGTTAACCCGCAATTAATGACGGGACCACAATTAGTTGCAAATGGGCAGTAGTATTAGATAGATGGTATTAATAAAACCCACGGTATTGATCCATGGTATTGCATGTATGAGTCATATATAAAGGATAGAGACTCCCTGCGAGGAGCGTCGTGTCTTATTTTGTAATCGAGCTCTGCTCTATCGAAGGTTGCCCCCTCGAAGAGGCAAGTGAACATTACTCTCTGAATAATAAAATCATTGCTGTTCTGTGTTCTGGGTATTTTCTCTTCGCATATTCTATATTTGGGTATCGTTTTGCAGGTTAAGAGCATAACAAGTGGTATCAGAGCACTTTCTAGGGCCAGTGGGATTTCCATTTCTTAGCAATTTTTTTTTTTGGCTAGAGACGTGTTCCGGCGTCTTTAAACCACGGGATCTGTCGTTGAGCGCATAAACCTGCGGATTTGGGGAGGCATGCACGCAGGAAATACAAGAGGTGGTCACGTCTGTTGGACTCCCTTGTAACCCCTGTGGGTACCCCTTCGAGTAGTAGCGCATTAGATAGAATCGCGCACAGACTGTCTTCCACGTACCCTCTGGGTATATCGGAAGCCCCCTAAGCTCCCTTGAAACTTCGCCATAGATAAACCGTTGGCCGTCTTGTGGCTACAGTACACCGAGAACAGCTCTCAGAGAGATTACTCGCCCGTATGATACGGTAGTTGGGTTGTACGGCTAAGGGTACGGTCGATCTTCCTTAGTTAGAGCCCTGAAACATTGGGCTGAGTACTACTGCCAGACCCTTATGTATATTGCGATCTGTAGCACCTGACTGATCCAGGTGGATATTGGTGGCCACCTGCCAAGTCCACCTGGACCCCCACCATTGTCTTTCTCAGCATTTTCAGTTTCCTTAATTGTAGCACAACTTACTATTTTTAGCAGTTTTTCGGGTCCTGAACTTCCGGAGCCGTTTTGAGACCCTAAACGACGTTTTTTGGGGAATCCGGGGGCAACACGAGTCCATGGAATGGACTGGTGTTGCTGGTTCCAACAATGATAGTGCTCGGATAGATCTTTCTAATGAGCTATTGTACGCGTCAAACGGAGATCATATGCCAAAGTTACGACCCCGGGAAGTTGATGTACCAACTTACCCCCAAACGGGGCCCACAGTTTGGCGTTTCATCTCCTAGGGTTAGGTTTTGGAATGATAAGGGTTTTTTCCATTGTTTCTCAACAATAAATAGGCCTTCGAGCCTCATTGTAACACAGTTCAGAGGCATGTAGCCATCACATCTCTTCTCAGAGATAAGCTACCATCGCCCTAGCTAGTTTATTTCCATTTCTGTTTGTAAGCATATTTCAGTATTTTCCATTAATGAAATGAAGTATTATTTCTGCTGCATCTTTGTGTATATGGTTATCTCTGTAATTTGTTGCGTTCCTGTTTAAATCCGGATTAGTGGTATCAGAGCGGTCTGCTTTTTCTCTGTTTTTCTTTGCATGTCCCCAACAAGGTCGGGATATAAGGAGTTAGGGCTTGAACTGGTTGAACCTTTGCAAGACCAGCCTCGCAAATCCCGACGGCCTCCCATGGCGGACGAGAAGAAAGACGAGGGGGCAGGAGATCCCATCAAAATCTTGCTCGAAGAAGCACTCGAGCGACAACGGAACGTGATGATGGACAGCTTTGCGTAGATCCTTCAGCGGCTACCCAGAAGCGGCGCATCGGCTTCGAGCAGCTCCTCTGGAAACGCCACACCCTTTTAAGGTACAAGTTAATTTTGAAATCCCCATATTCGAGGGTCAGATAGACGCCGATGCCGTAGATAAATGGTTAAATCTGCTAGAGGGTTACTTTTCTGTTCATGAATTTTCGAGTCGGGAAAAGATTGTTTTTGCTCTTCTCAAAGCAGCCCCCCATGTCAAGGACTAGTGGGAAACCTACTGCGAGCAGAAGGATGAAAGTACTGGCTCACTATTTTCAGCCGCACCCACCTGGGATTCGTTCCGGGATGCCATCAAGGAGCAGTACTACCCTGTCGGAAGCTATGAGGATGAATACATAAAGTGGACCACGCTGCGGCAGGGAAGGGACCAAGACGTGCCGAAGTTCACCAATCTTTTCCATACCCTTCGCACAAAGTTGGGTATTAAGGATTCGGAGCAACATTTGATACTCAAATACCGTGGCTGCCTGCACAAGTACATCCAGGAAGAAATACAGTTCCTAAACATCCCCTCGCTCGGCGCAGCATACCGGTATGCCGTCAAGGTTGAGCAGAAGTTTAACCAAAAGAAGCGAGACTTTGGATCTGCGAATCCAAAGCAGGGGAAAGGTGCCCCTAAACCACAGAACAAAGGACAAAGCCAAGGCGGGACAGCCCAAGACAACCAGCCGAAGCTGCAAGCAAAGAGCAACGCCGTGAAGCCGAGAAAGGACACTGGAAAATGGTGCGAGTTCCATAAGAGCTCCACTCACAACACAAGTGAGTGTCGGGCCAAGCAGTCACTGGTGGCTGAGCTAAAGGTTTCAGAATCAGATGCATGTTCCGACTCTGAGTCAGAACCCGATAAGGGGTATGAAAAAGGGAAGCAGATCATTGATGCGGATCCCAGCGCCACTGTTGCTACCGCAAAGATCCAGAAAAATGAACCCGAAGATCCAGAGGAGGAGGAGCGTCTCTTCCACTCCCAGATGTGGGTAAAGGGCTCCCCGATACAGTTCATTGTTGATAGCGGGAGTCAAAAGAACCTCATTTCGGCAGAGGTCGTGAAGCGGTTGGGCTTACCGACCACAGCACATCCACAACCATACACCATTGGGTGGCTTCACCAAGGGCGAGATCTTCGCGTGAGCCAGCAGTGTCGCCTTCCATACAACATCAAGCCCTTCACGGATGAGGTATTGTGTGACATTGCTCCCCTTGAAGTTTGTGATGTATTACTAGGACAACCATACTTGTGGAAGCGACATGCTGTGTATGAATCAAGGCCCCGTGCTGTTATTATTACATTGGGAAATAAGTTGTTCAGGATACCAGAGGTAGCACCACCTGCCGCCATCTCTTTGATTACTGCAAAACAATGCAGTAAGATCATTTCCAAAACCAGGAAATTTGTTTTCCTGATGATACACCCTCAAGGGAAGAAGAAGACAGTGGCCGCAGCCTCCAAACGGGGTCCCTCTGCACGGCAGCTACAGATGGACAAGATTGTGGAGGAGTACGAAGACATCTTCACCTCCCCAGCAGGGGTTCCTCTGCACTGTCAAGTCAAGCACTCCATCGATCTGACCCCAGGTGCGCCGCTACCCAATGGACCAATTTATCGGCGCTCCGTTCTGGAGAACAATGAAATCAAGAGGCAGATTCAGGAGCTCCTGCAGAAAGGTCACATCCGTCCGAGTTCTTCGCCCTGTGGGAGCCCGATAGTGTTGGTACAGAAGAAGGATGGGACGTGGAGACTCTGTATTGACTATCGGGCGCTGAACAAGATCACTGTCCGTAATAGGTACCCGATCCCGCGGATTGATGACCTCCTAGACCAACTAAAGGGGGTGAAATATTTCAGCAAGATCGATCTGAAGTCAGGATATCACCAGGTACCAATTGAACCCTCAGATGTGTGGAAGACTGCCTTCAAATCCAAGGAGGGCCTCTTCGAATGGTTGGTCATGCCTTTCGGATTGACGAATGCTCCTGCAACCTTTATGAGGCTAATGGATGACATCTTGCGGCCATTCACCAACTCCTTTGTAGTAGTATACTTGGATGACATTCTGATCTTCAGCCAGAGTTGGGAAGAGCACCTCCACCACATCCGACAGGTTCTCCAAACACTGCGGCAACACAAGCTATGTGCCAATTTGGAGAAATGCACTTTTGGCATGACCGAGGTTCAGTATCTGGGATACATCATTGATGAACAGGGGGTGCATGTTGATCCAGCCAAGGTCCAAGTCATTCGGGATTGGCCCTCTCCAACCACTCTAACAGAGCTCCACAGCTTTCTAGGTCTTTCCAACTTCTACCGCAGGTTTGTGTTGGGATTTTCTCATATTTCTTGGCCCTTGAGTCAAGTCACCAAGGGCGGGGTGAAAGCAAAATTCTTTTGGTCTGAATCTCAACGGAAGGCATTCAGGGAGTTGAAGGATCGCCTCTGCACGGCACCAGTGCTCGCGTTACCAGATTTACAACAACCATTTGAGGTCGAGACAGATGCCTCTGACTATGCTATTGGGGTAGTCCTTACTCAACATGGACATCCAGTGGCATATCACAGTGAAACACTTTCAGACACAGTCCGGAAGTACCCCACTTATGATAAAGAGATGTATTCCATTGTACAGGCCTGCCGACAATGGAAGCATTACATTTTGGGGAAGGAAACGGTCATCCACACAGACCACCAACCTCTGCAGTTCATACAGACCCAAGGGAAATTGCAGAATGATCGCCATCAGAAGTGGTCTACATACCTGCAACAGTTTCACTTGAATATCAAGTATAAAAAGGGCAGCACCAATAATGTTGCAGATTGCCTCAGTCGACCACCGATCATGGCGCTAACCACCGTGCTCAACTCTTGCGGGCACGAGACTTCTGATTGGCCACTTCTCTACAAAAGCGACCCAGAATTCGGCCACACATACCAGACACTCTTGGAGGGTCGGCAGGTTGCAGATTTTCACCTCCAGGATGCCCTGTTATGCCACCTCGGTCACCTTTGTGTTCCTTCAAGCGAGCGTGCCAAGATGATTTGGGAAGCACACTACAGTCGGGCTGCTGGGCATTTTGGGGTCGAGAAAACAGTGGCAGTACTGCAAAACTATTTCTATTGGCCGAATCTTCGACAGGATGTTGGGAAGTACATCCGATCATGTACTACCTGTGCCATTGCCAAACCGACCATTAAGAAGCAAGGCCTCTATACCCCATTGCCTACCCCTAGTCGACCTTGGGAATCCATCTCCATGGATTACATGTCAGGCCTTCCTTCCACTAAGCATGGAAATGACTGTGTTTTTGTGGTCGTCGACAGGTTCTCAAAGATGGCCATTATGATGGCCTGCAAGAAGAATATCACAGCAGAAGCCACTGCTAAACTCTTCTTTGAACGAGTGTGGGTGCACTTTGGGATCCCACAGTCTATCATCTCAGATCGGGACAGTCGGTTTCTCAGCACCTTTTGGTCCAGTCTCTGGTCAATGCTGGACACCAAACTCACGAAGTCCACAGCCTTCCATCCTCAAACTGATGGCCAGACAGAGGTTGTCAATAGGATGATTGTGCACATTTTGCGCATGTATAACTCAAAGCATCCACGCACATGGGACGAGAGCCTCCCCTACGTTCAGCACAGCTACAACCGAGCTCTTCACAGCTCCACTGGCCATAGCCCTTTTCAGGTGGGTTTGGGATTCCAGCCACTATGCCCCATTGATGTGGCCATGCCACTTGCAGCTACTCACATGAATTCAGCTCATGTCCAGTCCGAAACAGATAAGGCCACCAGCTTCATTGAGCGCATCCAACATATTCGCCAACAGGTCCATGACATTCTTGAGAAATCAAATGCCAAGTACAAGCAGCGACATGATCAACATCGGGTGCCACATAAGTTTCAGGTGGGCGACAAAGTCTGGTTGCATTTGCAAAAGGAACGCCTTACTGGAGCCTATCGGAAATTGAGACCACTCCGATATGGTCCTTACACCATTACTAAGGCTATGGGAGACAATGCATTTGAGCTCAGCATTCCCCCATTCCTTGGCCTGCACCCAGTATTCAATGTGGACCGCCTTCGGCCATACTTTCCACCATTGCTAGACACATCCGACATTGCAGAACAGCTCAAACCCACAGAATTAAATCCAAATTGCATGGAACAAGCTGCAACTGATCGGATCATGGACACACAGATCAAGAACACTCGCCAACAGAATATCCAACTGTATCGAGTTGTCAAAGCGGGCCAACTCCTTCAGCAGGGCAAGTGGCTCACTAGGGAACAAGTTCAGCAGAAGTTTCCTCATCTCATGGAGGAGCTCAACGCAATGGGGACCATTGCTTCCTAAGGGGGGAGGAATGATCCAGGTGGATATTGGTGGCCACCTGCCAAGTCCACCTGGACCCCCACCATTGTCTTTCTTAGCATTTTCAGTTTCCTTAATTGTAGCACAACTTACTATTTTTAGCAGTTTTTCGGGTCCTGAACTTCCGGAGCCGTTTTGAGGCCCTAAACGACGTTTTTTGGGGAATCCGGGGGCAACACTAGACCATTCCAACAATGATAGTGCTCGGATAGATCTTTCTAATGAGCTATTGTACGCGTCAAACGGAGATCATATGCCAAAGTTACGACCCCGGGAAGTTGATGTACCAACTTACCCCCAAACGGGGCCCACAGTTTGGCGTTTCATCTCCTAGGGTTAGGTTTTGGAATGATAAGGGTTTTTTCCATTGTTTCTCAACAATAAATAGACCTTTGAGCCTCATTGTAACACAGTTCAGAGGCATGTAGCCATCACATCTCTTCTCAGAGATAAGCTACCATCGCCCTAGCTAGTTTATTTCCATTTCTGTTTGTAAGCATATTTCAGTATTTTCCATTAATGAAATGAAGTATTATTTCCGCTGCATCTTTGTGTATATGGTTATCTCTGTAATTTGTTGCGTTCCTGTTTAAATCCGGATCACTGACACTCCTCAAGGCCATAGTTCCCTTTCTATCAGGGGATCACACATCATCTCTTCCAGATCCGCTTGTGTAAAGGGGTGCAGTAGTAGCAGACATCAGTCTCGCAGTCTTGAGTTTGCAGATCAGCCATTCCGATCTATTAGATCCATCAGATCAGCAGTAGCAGTCTGTTCCGCCGCCCAGAGCTATCCGATCCGCCATTCAGATATCTCAGATCCACCAGATCGGAATCATTGTGAAGGGTTCCTATACCGGGGTATAATTTTCGCAGGACTTTTGGCCGCATTAACATTTTGAGGAATTGGCAACTGCAGTATTGATAAGGAAGGAGTAAAACTCCGTTAGGAGTTTTCAAAAAAAAAAAAAAAAGTCTGAGATCTTCCGGGGCGTTTATTGGTGATCTGGCCCATCAGAATCAGGGCGACGAGCTGAGCACAGTGGTACCATTCAATTCTTAGTGAAAATTTTTTAGGCGGTCCCAACTTTAAAAAAAATCAGGTTGGTGTATGGTATAAACTAGAGCTCAAGCGATGGCCAATGAAAGGATGGACAAACTTGAAGAGTCCATGCAAACCGTCCATGTTCAGCTTAACCGACTAAGTAGCCTGGTCGAGGGCATGATCCAGAAGGGCAAGGAGCAAGCCCACGAGGAGGTGTATAATGGCAATGGACACAATGAGGGTGAGTCTAGCCACTCTCCTCATGTCTGGCACACCCACTAACAACCCCGTCAGCGACCTCCCAAGTTGGATATGCATAAATTTGACGGTTCTCACCCGTCAGCATGGATAGCTCAAATGGAGCAGTATTTCAATCTGAATCACATCTTAGATGATGAGACTCAACTTATGGTGGGGAGCATGTACTTGGACAATGAAAGGTGGCAATGGTGGGAATGGCATCAACGTTGCAATGGACCTTTTAGGACTTGGACCAAATTCACAAAAGCTCTTCAAGACCGCTTTGACCAGGAATCTTCTTTTTTGGGTCGTCTTACTAAGCTCCGACGGACTGGTACAGTGGATGAATATATTACAGCTTTTGAAGCCTTAGCCTTCCGCACTTGGGGTCTCTCAGATGTGTTCTACACGGAATGTTTGATCAGTGGTCTTAAAGAAGCTTTCAAAGCCCAAGTCCTACTACACCACCCTCCCACATGGACGGAGGCTTGCAAGGTAGCTCGTAACGTGGAACGTGCATTAGCAGCCCAATACAGTCACCCAAATTTCTCTGCTAAACGTCGCCCCCCACAGGCTCACAACACGACTCAAACACTTAAGGTCCAAAAGGTGTCACCTGCGGAAATGGCCGAAAGAAGAAAGCAAGGCCTATGTTACTACTGTGATGAAAAATACTCCCCAGGTCATAAATGCAAGGAGCCCAAATTTTTTCAAATTGATGCCACTGACTACAGCTCAACAGAGGAAGATCCACCACTTGAGGAACATGAGCCGCTAGAAGAAGACAACCAAAAGGAAAATGTCTCTGACGAACCAGTTATTTCGTTGCATGCTTTGGCAGGGATTTCTTCCCCTCAAACTCTCAAAATCAGAGGTTTTATTAAACATCGCCCAGTAGTAGTCTTGATTGATAGTGGAAGTACACATAATTTCATCCATCAAAAAGTCGCAGAAGCAGTGCATTGTTTTGTACGAGCAGTTTCTAACTTCCAAGTCCAAATTGCGGATGGAGGCACAATGAAATGTGAAGGCCGCTGTGAAAATGTAAAACTTCAAATGGGGGATTATCAGTTGAAAACCCACATGTTTGCCATACACATGGGGGATTGCGACATTGTCCTCAACGCTGAATGGCTCCACACTCTTGGGCCAATCATAATGGATTTCCAGGAGTTATATATGAGTTTTAAGCAGAACAACTACACACATACCCTCCGTGGACTCCAGGCAGGAGCCCCCTCTATCATCAGCTCGCATAGGATGGAAAAATTGTTAAAAAAGGGCAATCATGGAGTTGTAGCTCAATTTAATGCCATCCAGGCAGTCGAAACCAAGCCTCTGCCAATTCATCATGAGATGCAACAGATTTTAAATAACCATCTGCCGGTCTTTGACAAGCCTCATGAGCTTCCACCCTCGCGAGGGGAACATGATCATAGCATCACGTTGGTTCCAGGGGCCCAACCCCCAAATGTGCACCCATACAGATATCCGTTCACCCAAAAGAATGAAATAGAAAAAATAATCAAAGAACTTTTGGAAGCAGGTGTCATTCGTCCCAGCATTAGTCCTTATTCATCCCCAATGGTCATGGTGCTCAAGAAAGATGGGGAGTGGCGGATGTGTCTCGACTTCAGGGCTCTCAATAAGTTGACAGTCAAAGATAAATTTCCCATCCCGGTGGTTGACGATTTGCTGGATGAACTCAATGGGGCTCAATTCTTCACTAAGCTGGATCTTCGCTCAGGCTACCACCAAATTCGCATGAAGGAAGTCGACATTCCCAAGACTGCTTTCAGAACTCATGAAGGCCATTATGAGTTCCTGGTCATGCCATTTGGTCTTTGTAATGCCCCCTCTACTTTTCAGAGCCTTATGAACCACATTCTCAAACCATATCTCAGGAAATTTGTCCTTGTCTTCTTCGATGACATCCTCATCTATAGTTGCACTTGGGCCGCACATCTTCAGCATGTAGATCTACTCTTGCAACTGCTCCGCAAGCATAAATTATTTGTCAAGATGTCCAAGTGTTCGTTTGGCATGGCAGAAGTTGAATATTTGGGCCACATTGTGGGGCGTGAAGGTGTCAAGGTGGACCCCAAAAAGATCCAGGCAATGCAGGAATGGCCTCAACCTAAGACCTTGAAGAGCTTGACAGGATTTTTGGGTCTCACAGGCTATTATCGTAAATTTGTCCGCAACTATGGTCGCATAGCGAAGCCCCTCACCCAACTCCTAAAAAAAAAATCATTCTTCTGGAATGAGGAAGCACAACAGGCCTTTACAGCTCTAAAAAATGCCATGTGTTCCACTCCAGTCTTAGCACTACCTGACTTCACCAAATCTTTTGTCATTGAATGTGATGCTTCGGGTACAGGTATTGGGGCGGTCTTAATGCAGGAAGGGCGACCTTTGGCCTTCACAAGCCAACAACTAAGTGGGAGGAATCTGGGCCAATCTACCTATGAGAAGGAAATGATGGCCATCTTACATGCAGTCGAGACATGGCAACCGTACTTATTGGGGCGACGTTTCCAAATCCGCACAGATCATCACAGTCTTAAATTTTTTTGGAGAAACGCCTATCCTCCCCACAACAAAATGAATGGCTCGCCAAAATGCTGGGATATGATTATGAGATCATTTACAAGAAAGGGAAAGACAATAATGTAGCAGATGCATTATCTCGCCAATTTGAGGAGGAAAGTACTCTGCTAGCAATTTCCCTCCCCATTCCAGAATGGATTGAAGAGGCTCGCAGGGAATGGTTTTCACACCCCGGGCTCTCCCAACTCATTTCTCAATTGCAGGTAGATCCAAATTCCACCAAGGGCTACTCGTGGCAGGATGATATTCTTCGCTACAGGGACAGAGTCATAATATCACCAACATCCACCCTCAAAAGTCACATTTTGGCAGAATTGCACTCATCTCCCATTGCAGGACATTCGGGCTTTCAGAAGACGTATGCTCGCACCAGAAGATCATTTTTTTGGACAGGCATGAAAAAGGACATCCTTACTTTCGTAGCAGAATGCAATGTCGGTCAACACCACAAAGGGGAAATCGTCAACACACCAGGCACATTACAACCATTGCCCATTCCGGCATCAATTTGGACGGAGGCTTCTATGGATTTCATTACAGGTCTTCCAAAGTCAGGGAACAAGTCAGTCATCATGGTGGTTGTGGACCGACTGTCGAAGTATGCTCATTTCTGTGCTCTAACCCACCCGTTTACACCAACTTTGGTCACTCAATCTTTCATGGATCAGATCTTCAAATTGCATGGCATGCCCACTTCTATTGTGTCCGACCGCAACCCGATCTTCACCAGTAATTTTTGGCTGGAACTCTTCAGGATACAAGGCACTCAACTAAAACTCAGTACTTCCTATCATCCGCAAACGGATGGTCAAACCGAAGCCGTCAACAAATTTCTAGAAACCTACCTTAGGTGTTTCACTTCAGAAAAGCAACACATTTGGGTACAGTGGTTACCTCTGGCTGAATGGTGGTATAACACCAACTATCATGCCACCACCAAAATGACTCCCTATGAAGCAGTATATGGTCAACTTCCGCCTTCACCTACTTCGTATCTCAAGGGGTGCTCAAAAGTACAAGCAGTGGATCAACTACTACAACACCGCGCAACCATGCTCGCCCATCTTAGAGAGAATCTTCATTAAGCTCAGAACTGCATGAAGCAATAGATAGACCAGCATCGCTCAGAGCACAAATTTCAAGAAGGGGATCAAGTCTTTTTACGGTTACAACCATATAAGCAAACATCACTCAAAGACAAGGGGTGTCAGAAACTATCTCCCAAATTCTACGGACCATATCAAGTACTTCAGCGTATTGGAGAAGTGGCTTACAAGTTGGCCTTGCCAGCTACTGCAAAAATCCATCCAGTTTTCCATGTCTCATGCCTCAAGAAAGTGAATGGGAACAATTGCAGAATTCAGACCAATCTACCTGAATTGGACGAAGAAGGGTCCATCTAGCTTCAACTCGAACAGGTCCTAGACACACGAGACAAGCAACTGCGTGGTCGCATGATTAAGGAAGTCCTCATCAAATGGAAAGACACCTCTCCGGAAGATGCAACTTGGGAACCAGCCACTATTCTTCAGCAGTTTCCGCAGCTTCAGCCTTGAGGACAAGGCTAGTCTTAAGGGGGAGGGCATGTTAGGGTCCCACCCTAACCCCCTTATTTATGTAATGGGATCACGTCATAGTCAAGAGTCAATAAAGCCCATATTAATAATTCTAAGTGGTTAACCCGCAATTAATGACGGGACCACAGTTAGTTGCAAATGGGCCGTAGTATTAGATAGATGGTATTAATAAAACCAACAGTATTGATCCGTGGTATTGCATGTATGAGTCATATATAAAGGATAGAGACTCCTTGTGAGGAGTGTCGTGTCTTATTTTGTAATCGAGCTCTGCTCTATCGGAGGTTTCCCCCTCGAAGAGGTAAGTGAACATTACTCTCTGAATAATAAAATCATTGCTGTTCTATGTTCTGGGTATTTTCTCTTCGCATATTCTGTATTTGGGTATCGTTTTGCAGGTTAAGAGCATAACAAACAAAGCCCTTTTGCTCTTTTTTCTTCCAATTTTTGTGGTGTCAACCTTGTAGGTTGTGGAAGGCTAGGGGCAGCAACACTTCCATATTTATAGTTGTGAGTGGTAGGCTTCCTGGTTGCCATAATTTTGCTTTCCATTTTTCTTGCTAACCTGAATTCCTTCTCCAATGAATCAAGTTCCCAAAGGTGAACCTCATGTTGAATATTATCCTTTAAAGTCCCTATGAACACATCAATCCTATGCTCCTCTAGAATATCTTTTACCCTTATGTTCAATTTTTGGAAGTCCTCAATGTGCTCCATCGTTGAACCCTTTTGTTTGAGATTTATCAATTGGCTAAAAAAGGTGTTGCTTTTTGTATCCTCATAATGTGCTATCATTTCTTTCATAAAAATTGCTCTAGTGACAATTTGTTTACGAGAGCAAAGCCATCGATACCATACAAACTGATTTGGTTCCAAATATAAAGTTGCAATACATACCTTTTGTGTGTTTTGCACATTATGGAGATCGAAAAATTGCTCCATCTGTAGTATCCATGTTTCAGGATCCTTGCCATCAAACTTCCTCATATTGATTTTTGCAACATGGTGGGTCTTCAATCCAACATTAGAGTCTATGAAATCATGATTAACATTTATTTTGTTCTCAACATGAGTTTCCTTTACCACCCTTTCACCATTAGTGACCATTTCTTGTAGCAACTTATTCAAATTTATTTTCAATTCTTCCATCTTATCGTCCATGCCATTCATCTTAGCTTCCATCTTAGCGTCCATGCCATCCATCTTAGTTTCCACGCTGTCCATCTTAGTTTCCACGCCGTCCATATTAGCTTCCAATTCATTCATCATAGCTTCTACGCCTTTCTTTAAACCATCCATATTCGCTTCTACGTCTTTCTTTAAACCATCCATCTTGTTTTCTGTTACCTTTTGTGCGAGTGAAATTTGTTGCACTTGGTTTCGTAATATTGATATATCATGTTGCATTTCTTCCTCTTCTTCATGAGTCATGCTAGAGCTTTCAGGTTTCTTACTAGGTGTTTCCATTTTCTTTCTTCGAGGCATCAATTACCAATAATAATGCTTCACTATGACCTTTGAATTCCTTCAAGCTAATTTTTCAAACCAAGCTTATGCAAAAATTTAAAAAATACACACCTTTTTTCACTTGTAGGAGCTCGATATTGAATCTGATGTACCTCTATAATTTTGGATCTCCTAGTTCTGAAATCATGACCTGTAGTAGCCCTCTGCATCCTCTTTCCAATGCCATCAGTCTGATCAAAATTGGATTCTCCAAGGAAGAGTTATGCCAAATCTTCCACGGTGACCTAATTATAGACTAGTTCAGTAGAGTGAACTTGTATGATGTGCCACGTGTCACTGTTTTGACCTTAGTACCTGAAAATGATACACATAAAACTAGAGTCTGTCCTCTTTCTGAAACTTCTTATGAGATTTCAATCTGATGCTCAAAACAAAAGTTATGATGATTTTGCGCAGGTCACCTGTTTGGAATGTAATTCAGGAGTCTACAAAAATTCCAACTTCCTCAGATAATAGCTCCGCAAATATAGCGAGAAAAGCTTAGAAATTTGGACCCGAAGTTCAAAACTATTTCGGCCCAAATGGGTTTTTTGTTTAGCTTCTGAAATGTCGCAGACAAAAAGTTATAGCGAAAATGGCACGATGACCCATTTGGAGCAGCGAAACCTTAGAATCCAAAGCTCTGATACCAAATGTTATGAAACCAGCTCACAAAAAGATAGAAAAGATAGATCAACGCCTTAGAAATAAGCCTCTTCGAGGGGGGAACCTCCTTTACATTACACAAATGAACAATTCTTAGATGATTCAAATGACAAAACCTTCTTTCTATATATAGGAATCTACGGGGTCACAATATAACCAAGCCGACCTAACAATAATAATATAAAGGCACAAAAATAACAATAGAGTTCAGATTCTATGGGGCACAATAATAACAATATGGGGACAATAAGGGCACAATAATAACAATAAGGGATGCAACGACAATAGTAATGGGGGGATCACTAATATTATAGGGACCTAATAGTCACATGGAAAATTCTTTTCAAAATTGATGAACTAGATGCACTCCTTTCCAAAGTGAGCCAGTTAGAAGGGAAGAAACTAATTTGGGCTTTAAAACCAACTATGCTTTCTCTCATAAAACACAAGTTCTTGGAGGAAGCTTGTGAAGGGATTAGACTTCCAGTTGTATCTTGTCTCAGTAACAACATGAGACTAACCGCCCCTATAGCTCTTGATAATGATGATGTTATGAAGAGAGTTTTCATACTGGTGATAGAAACTTTCTGAGACATAGACAATAGTGCAAGCTCTACATTTGGGAAGAAGCTTGAGATTTTAGGAGTTATGGCCATGAATAGGATTTATGAAATCATGTTTGATCTAAATTGTGATGGTTTGATCTTGCAGATGTTCCAATTATTCTTCAACATTAGGAAACATCATCCTCACACATTTATGACACACATGCAGTCCATCTTGTCATCATGTATGGGAGGTCGTGATGCCATTTGTCGGGAGTTGCAATCTTGATTGTTGTATGTTTGGAGGAGAGAGAAGTTGGTCTCACCTATTGCTTATGAGCTAGCCGAAAGGTTGGTTGAGAAAAAAAATGGGTTGTTCAATAGATAGTTAACCAGGGAGGAGTTGCTAAGGTTTGGTGGATCATGCAACAAGAATGAGCTGAGGAGGAAGGAACTTTGCTTCATCTGCAAGGGACATTGGGGACCTGACCACTCATGTTTGAGTGACAGTGAGGAGATGACAGAGGTAGAGCAGATGGAGATTCTTTCTAACCATCAGAGCGAGGATTCTTGTTTGGACAAGCCCATGGGTTCGTACGAGGATGCCTCTGAGGGGCACAAGTCATATAGTGGTGTTGACAGCAGGCCATATTTTTACGATGAGTAGTCACGTGGAGATATTGACGGTAGGCTAGATTTATATTTTAGTGTGTATGGTGAGCAGTTAGCGAACCTTATGGGGGACATTCAGGATGATGGGTCACCAGTGATGATTCAACAGTAATATCATATTGTGGAGCATGAGTCAGCTTAGGAGGATGATATGCACATTATGCATGATGAGCCTTTTTTGGGAGAGCCAGTTGGAGGTTAATGCTGAGCCCATGATGGAGGAGCATGAGAAGCCTTCCATGAGGCTAGCCATCGATGAGGAGTAGGTAGATGTACAAACAACTAGCATGATGGTAGTATTTTTTGACACATGTCTTCAAGAGATGCTGGAGTATGACAGCACAGTTGTGCAGGAAATTGGTGGACTGGAGGAGTGTTGAGTTACCTGTCAGTCAAGGGATGTGGTAGTGCATCCATATGTTGTGTTGATTTTGGGTAGCATCAGATGTGATCTATGCATCAAAATTTGCAGGAAGGCTTAAACACATGCATTCTCCAATACCAAGAAATCATTTTGGGAAATTCCACCCAAAAATATTTTTATTAAAATAATTATTTATTTTTAATGGGACCCTAAGTATAAACTTCAAATGATCCTAACCATTGATTAGAATCTAATATGGGTCGTTGATTGACCAACGAGAGGATTTTAACAGGAGACTTGATGGGCACTTGGAGAAGACACCAGAGGCAGATACTAAGTTACCCGAGTAAGATCGATTTTCTCACTGGTCGAAGTTTGGAAAGAGAAAATCGAATCAAAGGGAGAGTTGCAGGTGAGAAAGGAAGAGAGGGCATCAACATATTCAAAGAGTGCAAGGAAGAAAGACGCAGAGCAGGAACAGGGTGATGCAAAAAGAGGCAACGCAAAGGCAGTTTGACACAGAGCTTGTGTGGGCAGCTTGACGCTGAGCTAGGGAGAGTAGTTAGATTTAGAGAGGATCAGAAGGATTCTGGGGAAGAAGAAGTGCTCCACCCAGGATATGACTTGGTCAAGAAGTGTCTATAAAATTTCTCATCCTTATTTTGTTGGGTGTAATTTGTACATGAGAATTTGCTGAAGAATAATAAAACCCTCATTTGTTGCACCGGTTTTCCCACATTGGGTTTTTC
Source organism: Pinus tabuliformis (assembly GCA_031772625.1). NCBI lineage: Eukaryota > Viridiplantae > Streptophyta > Pinopsida > Pinales > Pinaceae > Pinus > Pinus tabuliformis. Next base: position 39,972,519 of record CM062807.1, on the reverse strand, counting down.
CGGAGACGATTGGCCAAAAATAACTATCATTGTGATTGTATTTGTGCTAGTATTTTTCCTTACATTTACTTTTTGCAATGTTTTAATTGTGAAGGATGCAGTAGAATATATTTTCATATTTTCCCTAAGAATACTATGAATAACTTATTTTTGAGATAATAAGTAGAAGAAATAATATTACTCACTGCAGTAGGATTTCTATTTTAGAATTTTTCACATGGTATCAGAGCTAAAGGGAAGCAGAAGGAAGAAGTCAGAGGACCCATCCTTGAAAGGAGAAGGGAAATCGAAATTCCTGTAGGGGTAGTAATTTGAATCTCCTAGATGGTTGCGTAATTCAAGCCAAGAAGATTGGATTTCGTGGGAAAACTCTCTCGAAGAGAGTCGATAGAGAGGTAAGTCGTTCCAATCGAAATTTTTCAGAAGGAATAGTGCAGTAGAAGATTCAACAAGGAGGGTAGGACGCATTTTTTCCTGCAACAGTTGTTGGGATAGGTTGGCATCAGAAATTGGCACAATATGGATACTCAAAGTGTCTCAAATTTATCTACCATATTAGATTAAGAATTCACATGCCTAGCAAATTTAGCATTAGCAGATGTTTGGTACACTGATAGAGGGGATTCAACTCATATGATTGGGGTAAGAGAAAATTTCTCGAGCTATCAACAAGAAAAAATGGACTTCCAAATAACTATGGGAAACAAAACAAAATGTACTCATGTAGGGAGAGGCACCATAGCATTTCAGATGGAAGCAGGAACCAACATCCGAGCTACCAGTGTTCTACATGTTCTAGGATTAGGAATGAAATTGATTTTAGTGTCCCAATTACGGGAAAAGGGATATGATGTATACTTCATGGGAAATAAAGTATATGTCAAGCATCCAAGCTGGAAGAAGAAAAGGCAAATTGGGATTTGAGGCAACAAGTTGTATAGGTTGTAGCTTGAATCACCAATGGCACTAATAGCCAACAACTATAATGATGAGAAGGGGCGAAATGAATTATAGCACAGGAGGATGGGGCATTTACACGATGGAGCACTGAGGATGCTTAGAGAGGCTGTTACAGGGGTACCAGTCATTAGTAGTGAACATGATGACTTATGCAGAGGATGTGTGCTAGGGAAGTATGCTAAAGGAGCTTTTTCTAGAAGTAACAATAGAGCAAAATGTGTATTAGGATTAATACACTCAGATATTTACGGTCCTATGTCCACAAGAGCTCTTAGTGGTGGAAAATACTTCGTCACCTTTATCAATGACCACTCCAAAAAAATCTGGATCTATTTCTTAAAGACCAAGGATGAGGTATTTGATCGTTTCCGGGAGTTTAAAGCTTTTGTTGAAAATATGACTGGGAAAAAGATAAAGGTATTGCGTTTAGATAATGGTGGAGAATATACAGACAAAGACTTCACATATTTCTGGACAAAGGAGGGCATAAAAAGTGAGTGGACAACTCCATATAATCTAGAGCATAATGGAGTAGAAGAATGGAAAAACAGAACTATTTTTGGGGCAGCCAAAGCTATGTTGTATGATTGGGATCTACCTAGGTATCTATGGGAAGCAGCTTGCAACACAGTAGTATATATCTAGAATAGAACTCCTGATAGAGCATTGGGGAAGAGAACGCTTGAACAAGTTTTCATAGGGAAGAAGTCGGAAGTCAGTCATCTCAGGATATTTAGAAGTGTGGCTTATTGTCACATTCCAGATGAGAAGCGCATTAAAATGGTTTAGACTGCAGAAAGGGGGTATCTCGTAGGACACAACGAGACCTCAAAGGCACATAGAATCTATATTCTCAGCACCAGGGAGATTGTAGTAAGATGGGATGCAAAGTTCATGGAGGATAGAGCTTTAAGGAAATCTCATGAGAATCCTGCAGAATATCAGTCAGGAGATGTTCCATTAGTCTAAGAGCAGCAGGGGCAGCAAGGAGGACAGGTAGGAGGACAGGCAGGAGGACATGCACCTGGATCGAGTACAGTGACTAGTACCAGTATCTCCTAAGAAGGAGGAAATGTAGATGGTTCTCCCCGGATGGAATGATAGGATCAGGAGGAGGAGTTGGTTGAGACTCCCACCACCAGTGGTAAAACCAACAAACAAGTACGATAGACACTAAGGGATGCAAAGGAGTTTGTTGGAGCTCCTAGAGACAAGAAGAGGCAGGATAGACAATCAGATAAATACTAGGAATTGGTAGCTTAGGTTGAAGAACCCTCTATATTTAACCAAGTTGTTCAACACCAAGTATGGGTGGATGCCATGGTGGAAGAATACAACTCCATCATGACAATTGATGTTTGGGAAGTAGTACCTAGACAAGAAGATAGATCAGTTGTAGGATCACGATGGATCTACAAGAATAAGTATGCTACATATTGAAGTATAGAGAAATACAAGGCAAGGTTTGTGGCAAAGAGGTATGCTTAGAAAGAAGGAATAGACTATGAAGAAATCTTCGCCCTAGTTGCTCGATACACCTCTATCAGATATGTTCCCTCGTAGCTCAAATGGGATGGGAGATTCACCAGATGGATGTCAAGACAACATTCTTGAACGAAGTGAAAAAGTAGAGGTGTATATAGAACAACTCGAAGGCTTCGAAACTCATGAGAAGAAAACTCATGTTTGCAAGTTAAAGAAAGCCCTGTACGGGCTTAAGCAGGCACCTAGAGCATGGTATGGTCGGATTGATAGTTACTTGTAGCAATTGGGATTTGTCAAGAGTGATGTTAATCCCAATCTCTACTATTTTTTGGTAGAGAATGAGCCACTTATTCTGGTATTGTATGTAGATGACCTGTTCCTAATTGGGTCATCTAGGCTCATCCAGGATTGTATTAGAAGAATCTTGAAGCTGAATTCAACATGAAGGACTTGGGATTGATGGATTATTTTTTGGGGTTGGAAGTTTGGCAGAAGAATGGGGATATATTTCTTGGACAAGGAAGGTATGATACAAAATTTTTGAATAGATTCAAAATGCAGGATTGTTGACCCATGGCTACTCCCATGATTACCAATTAGAAGAAAATAGATGCATCAGAAGACAAGGAAGTAGATCCCACCTTGTACAGATAGCTCATTAGGTTGCTTATGTATCTGGTCAACACTAGGACATATATTTGTTTTGTTGTCAACACTCTTAGTCAGTTCGTGGTGGAACAAAAAAGGGTGCATTGGGCATCAGCAAGACACATCCTTAGGTATGTATGTGAAACATTCGAATATGGGTTGAAGTAATCCCAAGAGGAGGACGTCATTTTGAATGGGTTCACTGATGCAAATTGGGCAGGTAATTCAGTAGACCGAAAAAGTACCTTAGGGTACTACTTCAGTGTTGGATCAAGGATGATATCTTGGTGCAACAGGAAGAAGAAATTAGTAGCACTAAGCTCAGTAGAAGCAGAATATATGGCAGCTAACACGGCTACATGCAAAGTTATATGGCTCTGAAAATTTCTTGTGAGCTTATTCATGAAAAGGATGGAAGTGACCAAGGTTTACTGCAATAATTAGAGTTGTATAAAACTCTCTGAGAATCCAGTATTTCATGATTAGTCGAAACATATAGATATTTGTTGTCACTTTATCAGAGACTATGTTCAGCATGGGGTAGTATAGCTACAATATGTACCCATAGGAGAGTAGGTGGATGACCTACTCGCAAAGGCTCTCAGAAGAGCTAAGTTCACTCAGTTAAGAGAGCAGATGGGTATGGTAGAAAATTTGTTTCAGTAGCTGCAACAGTTTGCATTGCAGGGATAGTTGGCAGTGGCAGTGTCAGCAACAACACAGATGTAGACATTCAGAGGGAGTTGTAGTACAAATGCAGTGTTGGAAGTGATAGTGTTAGTAGCAGTATAGTTATAGCAATAGCACAATAGTTGGTGGATAGTATGTCAATCATAAGCAGCACATAGGACGATGCTTCAGAGTTAGAGCAATATGCAGTAACAACATATTGTTAGAGCACATTCCTTGCTAAGAGGGATGTTGATTTGGGGTAGCATAGGATGTGTTATATGCCTCAAAATTTGCAGGAAGGATTAGACACATGCATTCTCCAATACCCAGAAATTGTTTTGGGAAATTCCACCCAGAAACAGTTTTATTAAACTAATTAATTATTTTTAATGGGACCCTAAGTCTAAACATAGGAAATTAAAATAATTAATGGGTATTAATCTAAATTGTGGGTGGAACTTCGAGAAGAAGGCAGAGATCAAGTCAAATGATCCTAATCATTGATTAGAATCTAATAGGGGTTGTAGATTGATTAACGAGAGGATTATAAGAGGAGACTTGATGAGCACTTGGAGAAGATACCAGAGGCAGATACTCAGTTACCCGAGTATGATTGATTTTCTCACTGATCGAAGTTCAGCAAGATAAAATTGAATCAGAGGGAGAGTTGCAGGTGAGAAAGGAAGAGAAGGCATCATCATATTCAAAGAGTGTAAGGTAGTAAGACACAGAGCAGGATTAGGGTGACGCTGAAAGAGGCAACACAGAGGCAGTTTCATGTAGGGTCTGCGTGGGCAGCTTGACACTTAGTCAGGGAGAGAATTTTGACGCAAAGAGGATCAAAAGGATTCTAGGGAAGAAGAATTGCTTCACTTGGGACAAAACTTGGTCAAGAAGTGTTTGTAAAATTTCTCATTCATATTTTTTTGGTTGTAATTTGTACATGAGAATTTGCTGAAGAATAATAAAACCCTCATTTGTTGCAACGGTTTTCCCACATTGGGTTTTTCCAGGGATGATTTTCTAAAAATAATTGTGTCATTGTGATTGTATTTGTGCCAATGTTTTTCCTTACATTTACTTTCTACAATGTTTTAATTCTGAAGGCTGCATTAGAATATATTTCGATATTTGTCGTAAGAATACTGTAAATAACTTATTTTGAGATAATAAGTAGAAGATATAATATTAATCACTATAGTAGGATTTCTATTTTAGAAATTTTCACATTTCGGTCTACCCATTGATGAGGTGCAAACAGAGGTTGTGGCATCTAGCAAAGCTACAACATTTTCAGGTAGCAACCCTCTCCAGGATTTCATAAATAGGGCTTGCAGCACAGTTTGCCCACTTTTTCCCATTAGAGGGAGAGAGGCAGGATTTCTTGGACATATTTTGATTGTCTAGATATAGCATCATCAGTTGAGCAGGCACCCATATTAGCCTAGTAGACTTGTTCCTTACACAGGTGTCAATGCATTGGATTGGTGAGAGATCATGAGTTGGTATCCTATTGATGGTACAATAGTCTTAGTGAGAGGCATAGTGGAGCGGGGACCCTTTGACATGACAGATACTTCATGTTCCAGTTGGCAGTGGGATATAGGTCGACAAATCTTTAATATTCCACCCCAGCATCAAGAGAGCAAGTTTAGCATTGGATTGAGTCAATGGTTGGATTGGATAGAATTGATGAGTTAGTATTCGCCTCATGGAGCAACAGCTTTAGCCAGAGATAGAGCACAGTATGGACCAAGGGGTCTAGGAGATGATTGGCCATGGTGGCATTAGGATCTAGGTGGATCTACTAGTAGTAGGTTGAGTGAGAGATGGACATTGGATCCAGGTATTGGGGGATCCAGTCATGTTTCGATAGCTTGGAGGCGTGATGTGGACCAATGGTTCATATGGGATCCAAGCATTGGCTCTCAGTTGCGTTGGGCCACCAGACTAATCTATAGATTTGGATTGCTTGAGGGTAAGAAATATTAGGTTGAGAGGATTGTAATGTCCCCATTTTTATTCTTCTTCATAATACAACCAGGGTGGATTTCCATGGCAGGAGATGGCCAGGTTAGTGTAGCAGGTTTATGTCATCAAGGGTTCTGATGGAGTTTTGAGGATTTTTCATGGGATCTGATGGCATTCGCTTGGAATATTCATCATTATGGGCAGTTCAGCACATCATGTTTTTGGTTCCATGACTTTCTGATAATTCTTGTAAAACGGGGTTATTATTGGGATAACTTAATTAATTATGTTCAAGGTGGCATTCCAGGGAGATTAATTGATGGAACACCTAAGTGTAATAGTTCGTTGGAATTGGAATAAGAATATCTATAGGATGGGATGTTGATAAGTGACTTCCAGTGGCCGAAGAGAGTATGGTGGGCAACTTACCATTTTCCTTAGTAAAAAAATGACTTTAATTAGTCATTCAATTAAGGAAAAATAATTAATTAGAGGAAATGGGCCAAAGTGACTTAAGTAAAATAAAATAAATAAAAAGGGGTCACTTAAGATAAAGTCAATGGAGGAGCTTCTAGAATAATAATAAAATAAGATGCTTCTAGAGGCTTGGAGATCTATCCATCAGATATATAAAATAGGAGGAGAAGATCTTTTGGGACATCTTGGATTTGATATTGTTTCTTGTGGAGAGGCTTGAGAACGTGGTTCTCTACTTCAGCAGTAGCCCCAGGATGGAAACCCTTGGGTTATTCATTGAGAGTGGGTGAGAAACCATCTCTTCCCTTGGTGGATCCATTCAGGGTTCATAGGTTGTTGTTATTTGATTATCAGTTTGTTTTGGGAGGCCCATTGTGTCATTATTGTAGATCTATTTGTGTCCAGTTTTATCTCAGCTATCTCAGTTATTTTGTTGTTCTAACATGTAAAACCGCTGTTTATATATTATAATAAAGCTGAGATTGTTTTTGCTTTTCGTGTTATGGAATTGCATGCATTTTATGTATTATATTTTATATGGAAATCTTCTGTTTATGAGTATAAAGTTCATGTGAAGGGCTTGTGCCAAATTTTCCTCAATTGGGACATTACAGTGAACTACGCCCTTCTCGAAAGTGTCATTGTCATTGTTGGAAGGAACCTACTTCTTCTTCTTATACTATAACGTCTTCCACTCTCTCCATGATTCCTTCTTGGTAGTTGTAGGAGCACCCTTTCTCACCATTGACCATGCGATCTTCTTGGCTTGCAGAGTCTCCCTCTAAATCTGCAAGCTCCCTCTCGAACTAGACTCCCTTTGAGTCTTTGGAACCTAGACCTTCTCGGGAACCTGTACCTACTCCTCTAAAGCCTGCATCTGCACCTGCACCTTCTCCTGCTTCTCTGGAACCTACACATGCTCCACCTGCTTCTTTCCATGATCCACAGGCTAGGTCGTCAACCTATAGATACCATGCTCTCTAACTCTGAGTACAATCCCATCTGACTTAGAGCCTTTGAGCCTGAGTCTTGCCTTCCCATCCTGGAACAAGACTTAAAATCCTTTCCTCTTGATCATCAAGATATAAATCATGCTATATCTGAGTCCTGGTACAAATAGTACATCCTGGACCCACATCATACATCCTGTCTCCATCATGAATGGCACAACACCTGATCCTCGGATCTCCAACTGACTCTTGTCACCCAACACCATGTGAAACTTTGAGTCCCATTCATCTAGAGTCTCAAAAACCTCCCATGACCTTGTCATATGCTTCATCCCACCACTGTCCACGTACCGTCCATCCTTAATGATAGTACTCTGTGAGAAATGAGAAATCATAGCAAAGTCCTCCTCTTTCAATCTCTTAGAGAGATCATCTATCTTTGCTGAAGTGGAAACACCGACGACCCACTTTCCTTTCTTCTTTATCAAATGTCTAGACAAAAAATGACCCATCTCGCCACAGTTGAAACACTTAACTTTACTCAAGTCCTTATTTTTCTTACCCTTCATTCGTGATGCAAGTGCCATGTCATCATCTGAAGCCTTTTGCTTTTGATGAAGATCCTTGTCTCGCAACTCTTCTTGAATGAAGTCATCCCATAGCCTAACCCAGTCTAGCAGCTTTGCCCTGGTAACAATCCCTTTGATGAAGGGCTTTCAATCCTCGGTGAACCCTTTCAAGACAACCCTTACCATATCTCCATCTGAGGTAGATACACTGATGGCAGTAAGCTCATCTTTGACCTGAGGCAATTTCATCAGATATGAGGTCATGTTTTCACCCTTTATCATCTTGGTGGATTTCAACTTATCCTCTAATACTAGTACCTGGTTCTCATTCTTATTCTGGAACAAATTTTGAAGATCCATCCAGATCTCATGTGCATTGTTCTTCCCGGACAAATGAGGTATTAGGGCATCCCTCACATAATCTAGGATGATCAATCTTGTCCTCGCATCCAAATCTTCATATATTTCAAACTCCTTAGGGTCAGTTGGCTTCTTGATCTCTTTCTCGGTGAAATCCCAGAGCTTGTTGACCTGTAAGACCAACTTGATCCTTTCCTTCCAAGGACTATAGTTGGACAACCCCTCCAACCTGTCCTCATATCGGAGACCTGCCTACAACTTTGACACTGTAGTGAACCCTTCATACCTAATGTGACCAAATCCCTCTCACACTATACTTTGATGCGCATAACTTTGATTTACTTACTTCCAAAGTAGTTAAGACATGCTTTGATACCATGTCGAATTTCCATGACCTTGGGTCTAGGTTAGAGTCTTAAAATCATTGACGCTACCAAACCAAGAATCTCAACCATAAACTACTTTGCACAGTGAAAATATAAAGCAGTAAATCACATATGCACAATATACACAGTTTTAAACAAAATTGTACAATAATACACAATCACCAATCTTCGTTATATTAAACCAAATTTGAATAATACAATGGTCTATGATATACAAGATTCAATGACAAACATCGATGCAACTTCTATATTATATCTTGTCCTTTCGATCCTTTTCTCCCATACTACTCACTAGTAGTGCCTTAGTCCATCAAAGCATCTACATATTGAGACTCCAAGAGGTTACCTCCTATCATTTTTGTAAGTCACATTTGCTACAATGAACACGGGCTCATCAAACTGTGCTCTAGGTTGGTCAATACTTGAGCTCCAATATGCCTTATGTTAGCCTCTTTCATCCATAAAAAGCGTTGCACATAAGGCTACAATAATTCACCCAATTACGTACCAACAAGGTCCTTCTTGTCTGCTTCTCTAGGGCTACTTTAGGTATCCAACTCGCTGCCCTCCAATTGACTCTATGACACCCAATCCACTCACTGCTGAATCTGCTCCTAGTATGAAATTTCACCACCTCAGAATGTCATACACATGTCATCAACAGGATGCTAAAAACAGTTCCAATCTGGTCACTCCTTAACCCAATACACCTCCACAAATATTGTTGTTTCACCTTGTTGCACTGCTACACTGCATCACATGTTAGGGCATCAACATTCAACCCTTCTCCACCATGTAGTCTACAAAACAACCCTATAAATATTGCGATTATCCAAGGGAGAAGACCTCCACTCCTACACTGCCCCTTTATGATTTATATTACCCAAACACAGCACCAAAGGATGGACTTGTTTCTGGCCATGGCCTGCGGTCTAGCACAATAGTTGTTGTAGCCTTTGGCCCCCTCCAAAACTCCACCAAACAACTCTGTTTTGTCCTCCAAATATGTGGCCTTCTCTGCCATGCAAATGGAACCCAAGACATCCCTTAGACAACCCTCAAAGAACCCTTAGACTTCCACGTTGTCACCTACAACAACCTAAAACCCTTATGTTGTCATTTGGCTCCTCCACATTGCCCTTCTAGCTCCTTTGTTGCGGCTAAGCCTCATGAAAATTTCAGAGCTCCTTTTGGTGTGTATTTCACAATATTGGATTCTCTAAAACACTCTAATACACCTTGTATTTATACACATACAAGGGCTCAATGAATTGATGAGGATACCCATCTATTGGATTGCTTTTACACCAAACCTACATGACTTGGTAGCCAATAATTACCTTATCAACTTCAAAAAGTCATTTCTCTCTAATGACAACTCAAATTCAGATGATTCTCAATGCGTTGGAATCATATCATCGAGCACTATCATCCTCATCCATCATATGTTGTACCTCCATCATGGTTTTGTCCCAAGCTGCCCTTGTGGTGCTTTGCCCTCCAAACACTGAACCCTAGGATTTGGAGTACCTCCCAAGCTACACAAATAAACATGACCCAAAGTGGAAAAGCCATGAAACCACCAGTTGTGTGCCTCCCCCTCCAAATGAGATGTGGCCATTTTAATGGCCTCTAGCTTAGTCATCCTGTTGAGCTAGAAATATGTGTCCAAATTCTCCACCCAAGCACGTGTTGTGCACTTCGTAGTGCCATCGTAGGTGGGAAAGTACCTCTTTGCAATGGTGTGTTGCAACTCATAGTTTTGCATACCATGGGATCCATAGTCCTTCCCGTTCTCATTTTGTTTGAGCTGGAAAAAGTCTCTGAAAGATAGTGCCTCTTTGAAGTTTGCTCCCATGGACTGCCACTCCCTGAAATGCTCCCCCATAGGTGATCGATCCTCAATTCCTCCTAGTTCACCTTGTGCAAAAGCTAAGAAATAAGGTAGAGTGGCTCGATTTAGCCCACTCGATGACAGAGGCTACATAGTGGGTGAAAGATGATCAAGTTGTTGAGAAGCCCCTAAAGTCTCTCCAAATAGAAACTCCCATTGAGTGATTCGCTCCCGGTTCTGCATTTTGATCTCATCCAACATCTCCTTCCACCACTTTTCCAAATCACTCAGAGCCTTCAAGAGACTGTCAAAGGCAATCTTTTCTATGCTCTTGGGCTCCCCCAAGTCTTTTACTGCAACTACCTTCCCACGGTCCTCTGCATTTGGAGTGATCTCTCATTCCCTCTCCCTACTCCAGTACCTTTGCCTCCTGTAAGTAATATTTTTTCAGTCCTCCTCACTCATATGAAAATCCCCCATGGCTGAGCCAAGATATGAGCTCTGATACCACTGTAATGTTCCAAACTTGGATAAATAGTGATATGTAAAGAAAAAACAAATACAACACTAGAAATTTTAAACATTCAACAAATACACATAAAAACTGCAGAATCAAGAACCAACTAAGCCATTTTATTAATCCAAGGGAGAAAGTACAATAGTATGAGGAAGTGCACTTGGGCTTGCCTCAATGGAAAGTGTGATAGAACCCAGGTGATAAAACAATAATCTCAAATGTGGCTAATAACTGCTCCAATGATGCTATGCATTGTCGAGAAAACTGCATTGCTGGCTAAAAAGGGACTACTAGAAACCCCACCTTTGGTGCTTAGAAAATGCAGCAAAATTAACCCCAAGCTCCTTGACCCAAACCCACCAAAACCCAAAAATGGTTTGGTCTGATTCTAACCTCCCAAAATCAACCCCCAAGAGGCCTTATGCCCCCCAAGACTGTTGAAGCTCATGACCTACAAATATACCAACAAAATCCTCCTCCAAATCTTTGGAAAAGCAACAGTCACCTCCACTAGTGTTTCCTTTGTCTCTCCCAACAAGGATAAACCTCAATAGTTGAAACTCCACCTCCCACGTGTGCATAATATTCTCCCTCTACGCTGACCCAAGAAGTGTGAAAACCCCACTGAATAGAAGCTCTCTCTCTTAGCTCCAAAACTCACCCAAGATGCAGCAAAACACCCAAGCCTCCCTTTTAGAATTTCTCTCAACCAAAGCTCCTCTAAAACATGTCAAAATCACAACTCGGCCTCTCTTCACTGCGTCCTCCAGGAATACACACCACCTAGAGACATTAGATACAACGACTGGAAATGAGAATGAAAACCTCCTTCGAAATAATGTAAATGAACCTCTCTAGGGTGGCACTCAAAATCCCCCGAAGAAAGGGTGAGCTCTCTTCTTGAAGAACTCTTGCTAAACAGCAAATGACTCAACTAAGTAGCTCGAGCAACCAAAGAGAAATTCGTTATGCCAAAGATGATCAAATGAAGAGTGTTGCCTTCATTTTATAGATTTCATGGAGCTCTTTTCCCTCCATTTTCTCTCCATCGTGGGTCCCTCACTTAACCATTGACTTCCCCTCTCATGCAATTCGAATTAGGGAGTGCGTATTTTCCTAGTGTGGGTGGCCCCCATGCATAACTTAACCAAACCAAAATAACTTGCTACTAAAGTGTAAGTCTCCTAATAAAATCGAATGGGCCCCATCTCCTCCAAAATTGGCCGCAAAATGTAGAGATTAATCATGTTCCAAATTAATTTAGGAAGGGACATTACATAGTGAATTTAAGCGTTGTTGAAATTCTAGTGATGCAGCGACTAGAATAGTTTTTCACAAATGATAACTACTTCTATTGATGTAAATTGTTCCTTCTTTATACTCTAGTCAAAAAGTAGCTATACATGAAAAAATTCAACGAATTATTCTTCAACAAGAGAAATAAATAGAGATCATAGTAGAAAATGAGTAATAAACAATAAGCAAGAGACAAGAGACACCAAGATTAGGTTCGTAGCTAGGGAAAAACCCATTAGGGGAAAACCAAAAATTCTTTCCTTATGAGAGATATTTTGTCCATCAATAGTACATCAAAATTATTTCAATAACTCCAAAGATCAATAATAAAGTACCTATCCAAGTCTGCTCATAAAATGAGAGAGAGAGATGTCAATTTTGTCCAACAAGAGAGGTTTGTTTAAGAAGGCTGAAATATAGGTCTGTTGTTATTGTGATGGAAGGCTGGGATTCTTACTGAGGTCACCATAGAATTCTACCAACAAACTGTCAAAGACTTAGCCCTAGAACCCTTGAAAACTTCAAAAGTATGACACAAGAAAAAGATCGATATTTTCTGCAATTAGCGACCTCAAAACAGAAGTCTGGATGATATCAAATGAACCAAAATCATTGAGGTCAGCGATCCCTTGAAGTAGATCCAAACCATAGTCAAAAACAAACTTTTATTGTCTTCTTCGCATGTGACAATAGGCCTATAGTAGATGACTTAATTAGCTTATGATTGGAGACTGAAAATGCTAGTTGATGCAATGATCGTAATGATGCCAACAACCTCCTATCAATAAGTGTCAAGTGAGGGCTAATAGCCCTAGTAGGGCCAACATGATGTCCTTCCAAGGAGATGACTTGTAGAACTTGATTGAGCCAACTTGAGGTGACCAATAATTAATTTATTATCCAAGTTTTAATGGAAAAAAATGTCGACCATAGCTAACTCATATTTCAACAATCATGAAGTAGTTTGGCTGTAATATTCCAAATATTAATTTTAACAAATTTCATGGAATTTTGCTCCATACATTTATGTTGTCAACTTGATAAATAATTTATGTAGATTGAACCATAAAATTAATAGAAAAAATTGAAATATAATTTGCAAGTGGAGAATTAACAAGATAAAAATGCAAAGAAACTCAACATTATTTTCGTAATATGAAATAGTACTTACAATGTTGGAAATGGTTGAGAGGATGACCTCCAAAAAATATTTGATACAAAACAAAAAATAGGCCTCCAAAATTAATTGAACTCATGATTACAACCTATGAATTCTGAATGAATTCACCAAGGGATTGTTAAATTGTCCAATGTTCTATGCTTAACACGATTACTTAGCCCAATTATCTCTTCAATTAGAAATCATTTTTCAAATAAATTTGATCTTCCAACAACAATAAGAAATTGTAGATAAAAAAGTAAATCCAATGAATAATAAAATACAACCAAGAGCAATAACAAGAAACACAAGATTGGTTAAAGACCAAGGTAAAACCCCACAAGGGTGAAAAACCTTTCAAATTCTTCTTCTATTAGATTGTCATAAGATGATCGGCAGAGAGATACAATTATATGATAGGGGTTTCGGCATAAATCACATTATCAATCATTTGTCGACGCGTTTATGTTCCAATTTATCAAAAAGATAGTCAAATTCAAATCTTTGACTTCTCCAACAATCCACTAACCAATGTCCATGAGATGAGCCCAAAAGTCAAATCTGGCCAACAAATCAAATCTGCAAAATCTATCAAAGTCAACAATAGCAAATGATGCCCTAACTAGTCCAAAAGTCAATGGTCCATAGTCCTCCAAAAGATCTTTTTCAACAGTCAAACAACTCGGCCTTCTTTGCTGATCAAACCTTAGTCAAAACAGTCCCAAAAAACTTGGTCAAAGGGGAGAGAAAGTCTATGGTCAAAATTCAGAATTCTATAGTCAAACTTCAGTCAACATGCCTGTGTCAACCCAAGTCAACTTTCCCAGAAAAGTTCAGTTCCTTCACTAGTCAATTCGGCCTCCAAAAATTGGATTTTTGCAAGTCAAACCAAGTCAAAACTAGTCAACGGTTGGTCAAACTGTCCCAAGCAGAAAAGCCAACACAAAAATTAGAATTAGCCTCCTTCCCTTTGCACGTGTGACCTTGGACCTCCAAATTGTAGTCCTATATGAACCAATCAAGAGAAGAGAGAGAATATGTGAAGATGTGATGATGTTCCAATGTGATGTGACATGTGGTGTATTTATATGCGTCTTAGGAAGTCAAATTTACTTGCCTAGGTTGACTTGTAATTTTGTGCACATGTGGGTTTCTCCTTAAAAAATAATTTTTTCCTTGACCAAATTAATTTTTTCCAAAGGCTAGGAGGGGTCTTTCTTGATAAGGAACGTTGTCCAAAGGAGGGAGTTTATCCTTGAGCTACCAAATTAAAACTCCCTCTTAGTTAAGGAGAAATTTTCGACTACATCATAAGTCTGATCACAAATGTCTCATCATCGGCATTGTTGAACCTTGTCTCTACTCATATCTTCTCATATACTAAACATTCTCAAATCTAAAGAAGAAGAATCATCATCATAGGGGAGATCAATCTGCCACCCTATATCCAAGGGAAATACGCAGGATAACCCAACTTTTCATGAGAGAGAAGGATCACAAATCCTATTGCATGTTGATCTTCCCACCTTGACCCTTAAAAATCAAGTGGTAGAACACTTTCATCCTTTCACTTGGGGAGGATACCCAACTTAACATAGGTAAGGATAAAAAACTCCCAAGTCTCTCCTCATCCATTGCTCAAATGGATGGCAATCCCAAAAAGCCATCTTGTGGGTAGAATGCATACTAGGGTACACTTTGTCAAGTCTTAAATAGATGGTAAGGGAGGATGGCCCAACTTGTCATAAATGGAAAGGATCACATACACCTTATAGTGAAAATAGGCAGGATATCCCAATTTGCGATAAGTGGAAAGGATCACAAATCCTATTGTACAAAGATCCCTCAATGTCAAGAGATCTCATGGCTCAATTCCTCACCCTGGGAGCTCAAATAGTGGGAAAGAGCATAGGCTTAGTGTCATCGATTAGCCAGAACCCTTACCCAAGAGGGTCACATCCATTAGTCCATGCTGCTCTCTGAAGACCAAGAACTTCCCTTTCGAGAAAGCCTTGGAAGATGGTCTACTATCTGCTCATCTGTCAAAATATGATGGAGTACCACTACTCCTCTCTGCACCATATCTTGAATGTAGTGATATGTGATCTCAATATGCTTGTATTTGTCATGAAACACAAGATTCTCTGCCAATTGAATCCCACTCTTGTTGTCATAATATATCACTATCGTATCTAATACCTGCTCAAGCAACTCTCCAAAGATCTTCCTCAGCCCTAAAACCTCATACCTCACCATGTAGGAAGCAATATGCTCAGCCTTGGCAGTACTAAGGGAAACAAACTTCTGCTTCTGGATCATCCAAGATATCATGGCAAAACCCAAACTAAAATAGCACCCTGATGTGCTCTTCCTTTCAATATCATTTCCATCCCAGTCAACATCAGTGTATCCATGAAGTACCACGTCTCTGAAAATATATCTTAGACCAAGGTTAGTCATCCCAAGCAAATATCTCAGCACATGCTTTCCAGCAACCCAGTGTGCATGAAGAGGCTCAGTCATGAATTCGCTCAAATTGTTAACTGCAATGTCTAGACTGGTGTTCACAAGGAACATTAATTCCCCAATCAACTATTGATACTTAAAGGGATTCTCCTAGTCAGGCCCTGTAGCATCTCCATATAACTTCTTGAATTTCATCTCCATTGGTGTGTCCATATACTTGCATTCTACCATTCCAAATCTTTCCAACAATTTCACAATATATTTTCCTTGAGAAAGGAAAACCTCATCAGGCCTTTGCCACACCTCTAAGCCCAAGAAGTAATGCATTAATATGAGGTCTTTCAGTTCAAACATCAGAGACAAGCTACCTCTTACAGTCAAGCATCAGAGTCTCATATCTGTCAAGAATAAATCATCAACATACAAGACCAAATTAATGGGCATACCTTGGACCACTTTGAATTAGAGGTTCGTGTCGGCATTGCTTCTCATGAATCCAAGCTTCACCAATTAGCTATCAATACGGGCATACCAAGATCTAGGGGCTTTCTTCAATCCATAAAGTGCCTTCTTTAGCCTGCAAATGTGATTCTTCCTATCATGCACTTCAAACCCCTGTGGTTTCTCAACATATACTTCTTCCTATAGTGTGCCATGAAGAAATGTTATCTTCACATTCATCGGGTGAAGTTTCCATCTCTGACTAGAAACAAGGGAAACAATCGATCGAATAGTAGTGTAGTGGGAAACAGGTGCAAATATGTCATCATATCCTTCTCCCTCTTTCGGGGAGAAACCTCTAGCCATGAACCTCGCCTTATATTTCTAAATACTTCCATCATCTCCATGCTTGATTTTGTACAACTTAGAAGTCACAACAGACTTCCCTCTGGGTATTGGAACCACTTACCACACATCATTCTTCATAATGTATTCATATTCTTCAGCCATAGAATCTTTCTAGACCTGTATTTATAGCATTTTATGTCTATGATTGTGTATTTCAGAATTTCATAGTTGTAGCTAGTTCATTGCTTCTATTATTTATTGTATTTTCCTATTAGGAATATTACAATGTTATTAGAGTTGTGATCTGGACAGCTGTGGGGAAAACCCTTTTTATGACCCCATAAGACAAGTAGAATATAACCTACCAGAGGCATGGATACAGGAGTATAGAAAGGGAATTGCAGATTAGCCTAGATCTTGAGGTCTCTGAGCAGGAAATAGATGAAACAGACATGGGGAACACTAGCAAGGAGGATGCATCCTTCCAGAGTCTCTTGCAGGATTTGAATGAGCTTGAAAAGGGCCAGAAATAAATAGTGGAGGAGATGAGACAAAAAAATCGTAATAGGGGCATCCATGGGGAGTTTAACATAAGAGAGGGTTTAGGCACATCCAACCATATTTATATTGCCAACTTGTAAAGACACCCTCACATGTACAGTGGACCACCCAAATTTACCATGCCCACATTTTTTACTACAAGGATTGGAGGACAACCAGATATCAACGAGATGCCCATAGGGGACTATTTTCATGACTATCAGTCTATGGGGGAAGAGTTTCAAGATTCTCTAACTTTTAAGGATTTTTTCCAGCTCAAGCATGGCAATAAAGGCAAGGGATTCAGTGGGACATCTGTGCAGAGTATAAACTTGCAACACACAGTTTGGAGATTCTCCCTTCCCACTTTTGATGGCTCTTCCAAATGCACTACTAGGGTGTGGGTTGAAAAACCAACACATATTTTCAGCCTAACCAGATGATAGAGGTGGAAGCAATTAAAATTTCTACCTTGCACTTAGAGGGAGAAGCTCATGATTGGTGGTTCCATGGGCTATCTATGTTGGGGCATGATAGTGTGACCTCTTATGAGGATTTTACATAGAGGGTGATGGAGCATTTTTACCAAAGAGACCCTAAGGTATACTTTAGAGATTTGACCTAGCTCAAGTAGATAGGCAACCTAGAGCATTACATAACAGAGTTCTTGAGGCTGTCACTGATGGTGCTAGATCTCTTAGAGGCCAGGAGAGTTTTTTTGTTTGTGGAGGGCCTAGCCGAGCCTTTGTGTGTTTTAGTGATGTCGAATAGATCTACTTCTCTTTAAGATGCAGTCAACAGAGTTCGGGATTTGCAAGATGCAATCCCCAAGACTAGAGCACCAGTACCCACTAGACCTGCTTTTCCACAGATAGGTAGAGGCACCAGACCCCCGCTATAAAGGGAGATGTCAGAGCATGGGTAGTTGTATGATGAGACTAGGAGATACCTCCATAGGAGGTAGTTGTGTGTTACGTGCCAAGAGCCTTGGGCACTGGGGCATAGGTGTACCAAGGGCAAGGCCCACTACATAGAGTTTATTTCAGTCAGTGAGCCAGAGGATGAGGCTGAGCCTGAGGTAGATGGAGGTGATTGTGAGCCACAAGGTACAGTAGGAGGAGGTCCATCTCTTCCCACTGGTGGAGTCATTGCTTCACAAAGAGGAGTTTCGAGATATTTGACACAGAGGATTAGAGGCACAGTGTAGGGACAATGTGTGTTAGTGTTGGTGGACAGTGGGGATACCCATAATTTCATTGATGCGTAGATGATGTAGAGGAGAGGTTTACACCCAAAGGTCGTCAAGGTGTTCTCAGTGTTGGTGCCAGGGGACATGACTATGTAGTGTACTCGCTATGTTCCTAGTTTGACCATGGCCATGGGGAATTATTAGGTGACATATCATTTCTTTGTGGTTGATGTAACAGACACCAATGTGGTGATGGGTGTCCAGTAGCTCAATTCTTTGGGGTGAGTCACTACTAATTGGAGGAAGTTGGAGATGGATTTTACTGGGCTAGAAGGGAAGTTGGTGGTATTGTGGGGCATGCACTCTTACCCGACACAGATGGTTTCATCCCATTAGATGGAGGCCGAATTATGGTGTGGAGATATAGAGTGGGAAGTGGAGCTTAGGATTTTGGAGGTGGGGACCCAAGCATGACAACCACATCTCACACTCTTAGAGAGACACCAGTCAGTTTTTGGAGAGATTCCCCCAAGATATCTACCCAATAAGGGGTTTGAGCACACGATAGAGCTGGAGGATGGGGTGCACACAGTTATCACTACCCCATATAGGCATCCCAAGGCTTACAGGGATGATATTGAGTGGGCCATACAAGATTTGTTGGCTTTGGGACACATCATGCTCGATTCTAGTCCCTTTGCTTCTTCCGTAGTGTTGGTGAAGAAGAAGGATGAGACCCTCCATATGTGCATTGGTTACAAGGCCCTGAATAAGAAGACATAAAAGAACAGGTACTTGATCTTGTGAATTGACGATTTGATTGATTATCTTAGAGGAGCCAAGTAATTCTCTAAGATAGATTTGCATTGGGAATACCATCAAATTTGAGGGAGGGAGTAGGATATCGCGAAGACCGAATTTAGGTGCCACTATGGGAATTTTGAGTTCCTGGTGATGCCCTTTGGGCTCACCAATGCACCCACCACATTTCAGTCTTGCACGAACCACGTGTTTTGCAAGTACCTATGCAGGTTTGTGCTCGTATTCTTTGACGATATACTCATATACAACAGAACTTGGGAGGAGCACCTCCAACACTTAGACGAGGCCTTGTGCATCTTGGAGGAGAAAAAATTTTATGCCAATATTTCCAAGTGTGAGTTTTGGTTTATAGAGTTGTTGTATTTGGGGCACATGATATGGGAGGATGGAGTTAGAGTCCACCAACAGAATATTCGAGCCATACTTGACTGCCCTATTTCTAGGAACATGACAGAGTTGAGAGGATTCCTAGGCATATGTACCTATTACAGGTGCTTTGTGAGGGGATTTTCTCAGGTAGCTTCACCCTTTATAGACCCCATTAAGGAGGGGGCATTTTAGTGGAGAGATATAGGAAGAATGCCTTTGAGCACCTCAAGGTGGTGATGAGCACATGTCTAGTTCTAGCACTACCAGATTTATCATAGCACTTTGTTTTAGAGTGTGATGCATCTCGTGAGGGTATCGAGTCAGTATTGACATAGGGAGGACACCCCATAGCATATGAGAGCCAGAAGGTCTAATATTATGAGATTTTGTACTCCATTTATGATAAGGAGATGTTGACCATAATGCATGCATTGGCCAAATTCTAGCAATACTTGGTGGGTGACAGATTTAAAGTGAAGATTGACCACAATAACCTTATATTATTTTTGGAGTAGAAGAAGCTTTAGGAGTGGTAGTAGAAGTGGGTTAGCAAGATTCAGGTCTACAATTTTGAGATATAATATGTCAAGGGAATTCATAGCAGTGGTAGATGCACTATCTAGGAAGCCCTCGACACTTTCTCTTATGGATATTACCCAAGACTGGAGGGTGCAACTATTTTTGGAGTATTCCAAGGATTGACAGTTTTGCGAGATGCTGGATGGCACAATTGGAGATGAAAGGTACAGGGTGATGGATGATGTGTTATACTAGAAGAAATGAATCTACTTGTTGTTGGGTTCAGAACTCAGGGAGAGGATTATGCATGTGACACATGATTCATCCATAGCAAGACATCCGAGGTTTCTCAAAACTTATTAGGCGATCAAAGAACACTTTACACGGAGGGGTCTCAAGGGGGATGTCTTGAGACATGTGCAAGAGTGTGGAGTTTTCCAAAGGAACAAGGGGGAACTGTCTCATCCAACTAATCTATTGTAGCCTCTCCCCATTCCTAAGAGGAAATGGGATAGCATATGTATGGACTTCTTCATGGGGATTCCAATAGTACAGGGGTGAGATTACATCTATGTGGTGGTTGACAAGTTGACTAAATTCACCCACTTTTTCTATCCCAGCTCGGTATTCAACTTCCTAGGTGGCCGAGTTAATTTTCCAGGAGTTGTTCATGTTACATGTTCTTCCAAAGACCATCATTAGGGACAAGGATGACAGATTTATGGGACGATTTTGGAAGGATTTGTTTCGTCTTGTGGGGACTGAGCTCATGCCTAACGCTAGCTACCATCTGCAGGCAGACAGTTAGACAGAGAAAATGAATAAGTGGTTAGAGGGCTACTTACGCAATTATGTGACAAGGCAACAATGTGTGTGGGTGAAGTGGATGCACCTTGGGGAGTACTACTATAACACAACCTACCACATGTCGATAGGTGTGTCACCTTTCCATGCCTTATATGGTTATGATGCATTGAATTTCACTGACATGGTGTTTGGAAACACTAGGGCCCCAGGGGCCAAGGATTGGATATAGGAGAGTCAAGGCATCCTTAGATCTCTTAAGGATAACCTACATACAACACAAAATCAGCAGAAGTTGTACCCAGATAGGGGCATCGTTGAGAGGCATTTTGAGGTTGGGGACTTAGTCTTTTCGAGACTCCAACCATACATGTAGTCTATAGTGAAGTAGAAGGGAGTTGAAAAGCTCAAGACTCATTTTTATGGGCCTTATAGGGTGTCCAGGTGAGTTTGGGAGGTAACGTATGAGCTGGAACTCCTACTCGAGAGCAAAGAGAACAATGTATTCTATGTCTCTTGCCTGAAAAATGCCTTGGGACAATGGGTCACCGCTACCACAGAGTTACCACCTATGGATGATGAGGGGTAATTGGTCTTAATTCCAGAGGCCATCTTGGAGGTGAGAGAGAACTCTAGAAAAGTGTCATTAAGGAGTTTCTTGTTAGATGGAAGGATCTACCAAAGGAGGATGCCACATGGGAGGGAGAGTAGATACTATATCATTCAAAATTATAGTTTCTTGAGGAAAAGAAACATTTGGGAAGGGAGGATTGTAATATATCCACTAATTAATTCTTCTAAGTAAGTTCCAAATTTTTACAATTTTAGTGATGGGGAAAATTTTGGAATAAAAATTTAGGAAAAAGTTGATGAGGATACACCACTTTATTTTTGAAAGAATTGAGGCTCCAAAAAATTAGGAAAAAGAGGAAATTAAATGGATGGTCGAATGTGGGGGCCACCTTAAGGAATGAATTCAAACCCCTTGAGGAAATTCAATGTGGAGGGAAGAAACAAGGAAGGGAGACCGAATGGGAGGGTGTTGGGTCCCTATAATACTAGTGATTAACCCATTACTATTGTAGTTATACCCCTTATTTATATTGTTGTGCCCCTATTACCCCCATATTGTTATTCCTGTGCCCCATAGAATCCCTCTATTGTTATTTTTGTGGCTTTATATTATTATTGTTAGGTCGGCTGGATTATATTGTGACTCCTTAGACTCCTATGTATAGAAAGGAGGTTTTGTCATTTGAATCATCCAAGAATTGTTCATTTATGTAATGTAAAGGAGGTTGCCCCCTCGAAGAGGCTGAATTATAAGGCGTTGATCTATCTTTTCTATCTTTTCTTGAGCTGGTTTCATAACATTTGGTATCAGAGCTTTGGATTCTAAGGTTTCGCTGCTCCAAACAGGTCATCGTGGAATTTTCGCTATAACTTTTTTTCTGTGATGTTTCAAAAGTCGCAAAAAAAACCCATTTGAGATGAAATCGCGTTGAACCTTGGGTCCAAATTTCAGAGCTTTTCGCACGATATTTGCGGAGATATGATCTGAGGAAGTTGGTCTTTTTGCAGACACCTGAATTACATTCAAAACAGGTGACCTGCGGAAAATCGTCATAACTTTCTCTACGGGAATCAGATTGAAATTTCGTAAGAAGGTACAGAAAGAGGACGGACTGTAGTTTCTTTTATATCTTTTTCAGAACTAAAGATCAAAAATTGTACACGTGGCACTTCATACAAGTTCACTCTTCTTGAGAGTTCTATAATCAGGTCATCTTGGGAGATTGTGCATAGCTCTTTCTTGGAGAATCCAATTTGGATCAGACTGGTGGCATTGGAAAGAGGACACAGAGAGCTACTACAGGTCACAAATTCAGAACTAGATGATTGGAAAGTACAGAGATACATCAGAGGCAATATCGAGCTCCTACAAAGTGAAAAAAGGTGTGTAGATTTTTTTAAATTTTTGCTTAAGCTTGGTTTGAAAATTTATTTTGAAGGAATTCAAAGGGCATAGTAGAGAATTATTATCGGTAACTGATGCCCCGAGGAAATAAAATGCAAACACCTAGTAAGGAACCTGAAAGCTCTAGCATGACTCATGAAGAAGAGGAAGAAATGCTACATGATATATCAAAATTACAAGAACAAGTGCAACAAATGTCACGCCCACAAAAGTTAACAGAAGCTAAGATAAATGGCATGGAAGCTAAGATGAATGGCATGGAAGCTAAGATGGACAATTTGAAGATAGATTTGAACACAAATTTGAAGACAGGCATGGCAGATTTGAAGACAGATTTGACAAATTTTCTACAAGAAATACTTACTAATGGTGAAAAGGTAGTAAAGGAAACTCATGATGAGAACAAAAGAAATGTTAATCATGATTCCATAGACGCTAATGTTGGATCGAAGAATCACCATACTCCAAAAATCGATATGAGGAAGTTTGATGGCAAGGATCCCGCCACATGGATATTACAGATGGAGCAATTCTTCGATCTCAATAATGTGCAAAACGCACAAAAGGTACGTATGGCAACTGTATATTTGGAACCAAATCAGTTTGTATGGTATCAATGGCTTTGTTCTCGTAAAAAATTTATCACTTGGGCAATTTTTACGGAAGAATTGATAGCACATTATGAGGATACAAAAAGCAACACTTTTTTAGCCAATTGATAAATCTCAAACAAAAGGGTTCAATAATGGAGCACATTGAGGAGTTCCAAAAATTGAACATAAGGGTAAAAGATATTTCAGAGGAGCATAGGATTGATGTGTTCATAGGGTCTTTAAAGGATAATATCCAACATGATGTTCACCTTTGGGAACCTGATTCATTAGAGAAGACATTTAGGTTAGCAAGAAAAATGGAAAGCAAAATTATGGCAACTAGGAAGCATACCACTCACAACTATAAAGACGGAAGTGT
Organism: Pinus tabuliformis; assembly: GCA_031772625.1. Lineage (NCBI taxonomy): Eukaryota > Viridiplantae > Streptophyta > Pinopsida > Pinales > Pinaceae > Pinus > Pinus tabuliformis. The sequence continues at coordinate 39,948,787 of CM062807.1, read as the reverse complement.
TGTTGCCCCTAGTCTTTCACAACCTACAAGGTTGACACCACAACAATTGGAAGAAAAAAAGAGCAAAAGGGCTTTGTTACAATTGTGATAGCAAATACACAAAAGGTCATAAGTGTGCTGAGAAGAAATTATTCTACATAGATTGTGAAGAGGAAGAAGAAAAGGAGCAAGAAAGGTCAAAAGAAGAGGATATACTCCAGGAACAAAGCCTAGATGAAGAACAAATAAATCCGACCATATCTTGTAATGCATTGGCGGGAATTACCACTCCTCAAACCATCAAGATAGAAGGACAAATCAAGAAGAAAAAGGTAATAGTATTGATTGATTCAGGAAGCACCCACAATTTTATTCATTGTAGGGTAGCAAAAGAATTGAATGGCTTCCTATATCCAGCACCAGAGTGTCAAGTGATGATTACAAATGGAAGAACAATAAATTACTCTGGAAAGTGCCATAATATCAAGCTATCCATGGGAGAATATGTATTAACTAGCCCAATGCTTTCCATTCCAATGGGAGGTGCTGATGTTGTACTAGGAGTCCAATGGCTACAATCCTTGGGTACAATAGCTTTTAATTTTCAAGAACTTTTCATCAAATTTTCTACGCAAGGAAAGGAAGTTGAATTAAGGGGTATTGCAGGGAAACCAGGAAAGATAATCAGCTCTAATGGCATGACAAAGCTTCTAAAAAAGGAGCAAAGAGGTGTAATTGCACAATTATGTTCGCTAGATGTTTCCACATTGGAATCATCTATTTCTCTAGATCTCCAAAAAGTCCTGGACAATCATTCCAAGGTATTTGAGACTCCCAAAGGTCTCCCACCTATGCATGATCATGATCATGCTATTCATCTGATTCCAGGAAGTGTTCCTCCAAACATCAGGCCGTACAGATATCCCTATGTCCAAAAAAGTGAAATTGAACGTATGGTTGCAAAAATGCTAGAGGCTGGTATAATTCAACCGAGTCAAAGTTCTTTCTCAGCTCCAGTAGTATTGGTGCACAAGAAGGATGGATCATGGCACATGTGTTCGGATTATAGGGAGCTCAACAAGCTCTCTATTAAAGATAAGTTCCCCATTCCTGTCATTGATGAATTACTGGATGAATTGCATGGATCAATTTACTTCACCAAGTTGGATCTTCGTTCGGGATATCATCAAATCAGAATGAAGATTGAAGACATTCCGAAAACGGCATTTAGAACTCATGAGGGTCATTATGAATTTTTGGTCATGCCTTTTGGCCTTACCAATGCACCTTCAACATTTCAAGGTTTGATGAATTCAATTTTCAAACCACTCCTTAGAAAATTTGTGTTAGTATTTTTTGATGATATACTAATCTACAGCAAGTCTTGGAAGGATCATGTTGAACATGTTGATAGGGTGCTACAACTATTGGAGGAGAAACAATTATATGCAAAAAGATCCAAATGTTTCTTTGGAGTCCAGGAGGTGGAATATTTGGGTCATATTGTATCTCATGAAGGAGTTAAGGTAGACCCTAGCAAAATTAAAGCCATTAAGGAATGGAAAATCCCCACATCCATAAAGCATTTGCGAGGATTTCTTGGGTTGACAGGGTATTATCGCAAGTTTGTTAAGAATTATGGGAGAATAGCAGCACCTCTAACAACATTATTGAAGAAAGATTCATTTTCATGGACTCCGGAAGCAACAAAGGCCTTTGAACATCTTAAAGAGGCAATGTGCCAAGCACCGGTCTTAGCTACACCGGACTTCACAAAAACCTTTATTGTGGAATGTGATGCTTCAGGAAATGGAATTGGTGCTGTTCTAATGCAAGATGAAAAACCCATTGCTTTTGAAAGTCGTCCAATCAAGGGAAAGTTTTTAAGCAAAGCTATTTATGAGAAGGAAATGTTGGCAATACTCCATGCACTTAAGAAATGGCGACCCTACCTAATGGGAAGACACTTCAAGGTAAAAACAGATCATGATAGGCTTAAATACTTTTTAGAACAAAGATTATCCTCTGAAGAGCAACAAAAGTGGGTCACAAAGATGTTGGGTTATGACTTTGAAATCATCTACAAAAAAGGGAAGCAAAATGTGGTGGCAGATGCACTCTCAAGAAAGGATGAGGATGTGGAAGCATTGTTGTGTGCCATTTCTATTATCCAACCAGATTGGATAAATGAAGCAAGGGAGGAATGGAAGAATGACGAAGAAGTGTGGGCACTTATTCGAAAGCTACAACAAGATTCCAGTACTTCTGATACATTTAGTTGGCAAAATGATTCGTTATGGTACAAAGATCGCTTATACCTCTGTAAGAATTCCCAGCTAAAACAAAAGATTCTTATGGAATTGCACACTTCTCCCTTAGGAGGGCACTCAGGATTTTTAAAAACTTACCACAAGGTTAAGAAGGAATTTTTTGGGATGGCCTTAAATCAGATATTCAAAAGTTTGTGGCGGAATGTTTGGTTTGCCAACAAAATAAAGTTGAAACAATTAAGACACCGGGTCTATTACAACCTTTATCCATTCCAAGCCAACGTTGGGAGGGGGTTTCAATGGATTTTATCACAGGTTTACCCAAGTCTGAGGGAAAGCGTGTCATCATGGTGGTAGTTGACAGACTTACCAAGTATGCACACTTTTGTGCATTATCACATCCATTTAAAGCCAGTACAGTTTCTACTGCATTTATGGAAACAATTCAAAAGCTACATGGAAACCCAAAGATTATTGTAAGTGACAGAGATCCCATTTTCACTGGAAATTTTTGGACAGAATTATTTTCTTGTCTTGGTACTCAGTTAGCTCATAGCTCATCTTATCATCCTCAATCTGATGGGCAAACTGAGATAGTAAAAAAATGTTTGGAAGGATATCTTCGTTGCTTTGTATCTGATAAACAGACACAATGGGTCAAATGGTTTCCTCTGGCTGAATGGTGGTATAACACTTCCTTCCATACAGCAACAAAAATGACCCCATTTATGGCACTTTATGGGTATCAACCACCATCCATCACATCATATTTAAGAGAAAATTCTAAGGTTTAGGCAGTGGAACATCACATCTGTTACACAGTAAATTGTCACCGTTGGTCACCGTCCCTATCGCCTCAATTTTAGTACATTGGAGGATGCTTTCCGGGACCTATGAGCAGTGACATAGCCTAAAAACACTTGCACTATGTTCCCCTGAGTATGTACTTCATGTTCCCCCAAGACACCTTCTGCAAATTATCCCTGAAAAGTGCCCTTTTCCCATTGGCGCAGGTACCCAATGTCTGACCCGCGCCAATAACTCAGATCCTCAAAAAGGGGCGCGATCATTGGCGCTCTGTCTTAGAACAATGCCCGCGCCAGTCAAGTTTAGTAACGTTTTTTGCTAAAAGCACGACTGTATGATTTTTCCTCCCAGATCATGAGCTCCTTTGAGGGAAAAATCCATCTGATAAAGCTCGAGAGTCATCATATCTATCCACAGTAGCTTTTCATGGATGTTTCCAATTCACAATGGGTGTCCTGGTGCATTGAATCTTTCTCCCTTCTTCATCTATAAAAGCTTGTCCTCATGCATTAGACAAGCTAGAGTGCTAGTTCCAAGTTTATGAGTTCCGAAGTGCTGTAGCTTTGAGTTCTTGAGTTGTTGGAGTAATGCTAGAGAGGTTATGCTGCCGGAAGTCCGAGAGAGAGGTAGTCTACTGCAAGGCATATAGCTGCTCGCCCAGCCAGAGGAAAGGTTCAGCGTCAGAACCTTGGTTGTAACTTTTCCTGTCTATTATTAATTAATGAACGACTGTTATTATAGTTCCAATCTCATTGTCTATTATAGTGATGTTGATTTATTTCCTTTCTGACTGAAATATAGTTGTGCCTTGGTGGATTTTATGCTTGTATCTGTTTCTTCCTTTGCATGTGCAGGTGTCCGTTTGCAAAGATCGCAAGGATTGTGACCTGCCGGAGCGAGGGAGCGGGAACACCAACTCTGCTTCGACTATAGCGTTGGATTCCAGGTTGGTCTTCTTAATTCACCTTTACTATACAACTAGGAACTTGCGTAGCAGCGTGGATTGATTGTGGCTAGTTCTGTTTTAAGCTAGTGGGATCGCCTCTGTCCGCAGAGGGGATTTACCTCACCAACAATTTGGCGACTCCACTGGGGAGAAGCTATTTGGAGTTTGTCTTGCATGATTAGTTTTCTCTCGCTTGCCTGAGTTAATGAACTTTCTGGGTCAGTTTTGAAATTGCTATCTACTGTTTGGTTCTTCTGGGCACTGTCAGTCAGGGTCAGTAAACGCGGCTGGCGCGTTTTTTCTTCTGACAGTCGCGCCAGTTGGCGCATGTTTCTCCATAGGAACCCGCGCCAATTAATTGTTAGCGCGAGTTGCAGTTTCACAGTCGCGCCATCTCTGTGAATTTTGCCAGTTTGATAGTTGAAAGCTCCTTAAACTCGGATTTTTTGTTCTTCCCTATCTTTTGCTGCTTCTGGAAGTGTGTTGGACCTCTGTGTGACTGGTTGTTACTTTCATCCTTCAGTTGTTTGCTTATTTCTATCGATTTTGTATCCCAGCCCTAGAGTACCTAGTGGTTGTGCATGTCGAGCCTTCTGTGGGACGTTGCGGTTTGATCATCCATTCAGCTTGATTGTTTTCCGCACTCATCTAGTGATTCACTTCTAGCTTGCTTGGATCTTGCTTGACTTCATTTGAACTTAGATCACATGGTTCATTGAACGTCTTTGTGTTTTCCTTTGCTTTGACAGTTCATCTTCATGTTTCTGAATTGGTTCTATGTCCATTGAGTGAATTGTGTTTGTACTCGTGGATATCTCTTGAGGTTTGTTTACATGCATTATGCCATCTTAAAAATCAAAAAACAAAAGAGCTTTTTGCATTATATTAGTTAGCATTTATTGTTATTTGTCGCTTTTAAAAAGAAAAAGAAAAAACTTTTATTTCTTGTTATTAGCTGCATTAGGACCTTTGTTATTTGCTTGATGATCATTTTGTTTGTGTAAAAAAAAAAAAAAATCTCTACTCTTCTGTAGGTAGAATTCATCGAATGCAACGATATAATTTTGGCATATAGATTGCATTTAGGAAGTTTGGAGAGACCACATACGGTAGGACCAAAAAACTGAAACATAATTGAAGATAAACTATAAAATAAACTCAATAAACCTAACAACGCATTGGAACATAACGCAAACATTCTAGAGGTCTAGGTTAGAGACGTGTTCCGGCGTCGTTAAACCTGGTAGCTTACCGTCGAGTGGTTGGGTGATTCCTCCACGGTGAAACGATAAGTGCCAATACGGACTGTGCTCCCACGTACCGTCGCGTATATATTGGGAGACCCCTATAGGAATAAAGCCTTTATCCATAGGAAGCCGTGTCGGCCGCCTTATGATTCGCAATGCAGTGAACACAGCATTCACGAAGATTGACCACCCGTACCCTAAAAAGTATTCTGTGGTTTTGCGAAAAGTTTGGCACACCCTCTACCTAGAATTCCAGAGCAGTCACTTTTGATCCTTTTCGGACTCCTTAAACGAAAAGGTGCCTGTGAGCGTCTTGTCACTTCGTGCTCATTAAATATTCGAAGGAGACTAGAGTCATCTTTTCGTCCTTTTCTCGACTCTTAAAAAGTGAAAAGGTCAAGTTCAAAGTTCAGTGTCTTAAAATTTATTTGACCACGATCACATATAACCCGGTTAAATTTTGCTTGCGTTAGCTTGAGTAGCGTTCTTTCTCGCTCAAATGGCATCCTTCCCTGAGCCCACCGGCCAAGGTGGTCCTCCGGCTGGTCCGATTCCTTCTGTCGGAAATGTCGGTGTCCAGTATATAGCAACTTTGTCTTTGCCTGGGTTCACCATCGGTTTACCCGTATGGGTGTTCTCAAACTCAGTGGTCTCGAGTGTGATAACTCCTGTTCCACCACCACCTCCTCCACCCGAGCAACATCGTTTTGATTCCAAGGTGGATCCCTGTCCTTCTTCGCCTACTGCTGCGTCCTCATCTTCTACTTCGCCTGGTGAAACTCTGGATTTAAGTAACCAGGTGGCTAAGAAGAAGAAGAAGAAGACCAAAAAGAAGAAGTCTCCCAAAACAAAGGTCCCATCTACCCCGAATATAACTGAAGTAAAGTCTCCTCCTGCTCCGCAGCGGAAGACTAAATTTCCTTGTAGATTATGCAAGGAAGACCATCTTCTTCGCGATTGTCCTGGCATCCCCAGGGTCTTAGAAGTATGGGCTCACGATCGGGACCGCCCTGCATCATCCTCTGGAGATCATGGTGATGCTACCCTATCAGCTGGAAATGTTAAGGGAAAAGGGAAGATTCGAATCCCCTGTAGACTTTGTGAAGGCAATCATCCCCTTCACCTTTGTCCATTCATGGATAGAGCCTCTATTGTATTGGAAAGTCTTACAGCTCCCTCAACTCAACTTCCTGCTGGTTATCGACGTCTCTCTGCAATTGCAGAACGTTCCCCTGCTGACCAAGAAATCAAGCCTGATTCCTCTTTGGTCCAGCTTTCTCTTCCCGAACCTGGCTATGCTCAGCCTGTTCCAGACCAGTACCTGGTCGGAAAGAGTGTTGCTCAGCCTGTTCCAGACCAGTCCCTGGTCGGAAAGAGTGTTGCTTTACGGCCTGTTCCAGACCAGTCCCTGGTCAGAAAGAGTGTTGATTTTCAGCCTGTTCCAGACCAGTCCCTGGTCGGAAACATTGTTGATTTACCCTCGTCGTCTATACACCACTTTGTTCCGGAAACGTTTGTCATCAAAGATGAACCACCTGAATCCAAACCAGATGAAAGTCCAAACATCCAGATGACAAGTGACCCGGTCTTTCCAAAGGTCCAGATAACAAGTGACCCGGTTTTGCCTTCAGAAGTTCCATCCTCAGATGATGTTATCACTGTAAAGGATGAAGATCACACCGTCCAAATTCTATACATAAACATAGACTCTAATGATCAAGTGAGCATCCCTCTCATTCCTTCGCAGCAGGAAGGAAGTCCATCAGAGCCATATCCGGCCGTTTATCCGGTCCCACCTCCGAGTAACCTCGTTGTTTCCTTCAATTGGGATCAACTAGGCAGTCCCCGGCTACCACCTTCCAGACCATTTCGAATTATAGTCCAAGTCTACCGAATGGTTATGGCCGGTACCATTATTGATGAGGGATCTCCCGTGAGCATCCTTTCTTCAACAGCCTGGGAAGCACTTGGTTCACCACTGCTTCTGCCTGAAATAAGAAACCTTACAGGTTTTCATCGAGAAACCAGTCGACCTTTAGGAATTCTTCCCCATGTACCTATCACATTAGAAGGGAAGACCATTCAAATGGGCGTCATGGTAGTCCAAGGCCCGTTAGATTACAATTTACTCCTTGGGCGAGACTATATTTATCACATACGTGCAATTGTGTCCTCACTCTTCAGAGTGATGTGTTTTCCGCACGAAGGAAGGACAATCAAGATCGTAGACCAACTTTCGTTCCCCGGTTCACACTTCACATATAGTCATCTACCATTCCTAAATGGTCTTATTTCCACAGAAAATGCAACACCCAGTCCGTCATCCTGATGACGGCAGCTGACCCGGGCGCGTGACTGAGGCCCGGGGGGCATGCATCCTCCTTTTCAAAATCGAGTCTTTCCAAGTGAACCTTCATTCCATCCACTCCGTGAATGCCATGAAGCTTGGGGGGCATGTACCTCGATTTGCATTATCATTTGGAGGTATGCAAATTCATAACAAGCATAGTTTTTCCGTTTCAAGCTTGTGTAAACATGAAACTGAATCCAAGCAAAGTTCTCCATGGTTCAAGCTTGTGTAAAAATGAACCCATACCTGATTTACATCTCGTGATTGCCTTTTATCTGCTAAATTCTGCTAGATGAGCCTTGGTTGTTTTCATTCCATTGCTACCATCTCTTTAGCCGATCATATGCTTTCACTTGGTTGTTTTCCTTTCCTGAGGAACCGCAGCGATGAGTGGTTTTATTAGCCAGCCTCTTGACCATTACATGTTTTGAGCAGTTCCACCATTACCGGAACCAGTTGCTACCCTTTATACCACTCGTTCCTTCAGGACGAGTCGCCTTTACGCTCTTTTCTGACTCGTAAAAAACGAAAAGATTGCCGAGTTTTCCCTCTTGACTCGTTAAACGTTAATAAGGGGCGGTCGTTTTAAGTTCTTTTTGTCGACCGTTAAAACTTAAAAAGATTACCGGGTTTTTGTCGTTTCGGACTCGTTAATGGTTACGAAACGACGTGGTCTTGATCACTTTTTTACTTTTTCAGGTCAAAATCACTATTCATGAAAATTACTCCTCGATCGTAATGATCGGGCGGTTATTTCGGGTATTATTTTATACTTTTCGGGCCCGAGAGACACAACTTTACGAAAAAGGACACCCCTGGAGTTTCCTTTTTGCGGTCTTTTCAAACTCTCTAAACATGAAAAGACGCCGAGTTCTTCCTTTGTCAGACTCGTTAAAACCTAATGACATCGGATTTTGTCGAAATGACGCACCACAAGCATATGCTATCCCCATCAAGCTTGTTAAAAATAATACGGGTACTCGCCAGAAATGGTGGGGGAAAAGAAATTTTGGAACCATAATTATTGTTGTGTCGGCAGTATGTCACTCTTGAACATGGCACTCCTCTGCTTTCGTGTCTGGGTGGGGACATCTCATCTTATTTTTCATTTGCCTCCGTGGGATTGGGTAATCCTATTTGACCTCTCATCTGCTCATTGCCTCGTCACTATGACCTCTGATCCGTCGATGTCAAATACTGCGAGGTTTTCATCATTGGCCTCTGATCGAATGATTCTACGGGTGTTCGACGTCAGATCACTAATTCGCACGCCATAGATTGTATCGATAGTACCTTGAGGGCCATTGTCATTATTGGTGGTACCTCTCGCGTCTGTTAACAGTTCCAAATATTGACTGGTAATCAGACGATGTTCATGCATGTTCGACTTCAGCTCACATATTCGCATGCTTGAACTTGTACTTCTGTTCGGGTCGAGATGGAGCGCAAGACCCTGGATTGTGTCTGTTGTAATCCAGGCGTGATTCTTGATACATGACTCATTCACTGGATGGCTGCGACCATACCTGAGTCAATTCATTGATCCTACCCAGATGGCTGCGTCCATACTATGGATCTAAATTATCATGTACTCTCTTATGGATGGCTGCGACCATACCACGTACATCATGTATTTGAGCTATCAATAGTATCTCTCAATGCAGGTTCTCGGCAGCAGCTATATGTGTTCTTGCAAAGCATTTCACCCCTCTCTCTCGCTCGGGCCTCATGCTTTGGGGGGCATCTGTTACACAGTAAATTGTCACCGTTGGTCACCGTCCCTATCGCCTCAATTTTAGTACATTGGAGGATGCTTTCCGGGACCTGTGAGCAGTGACATAGCCTAAAAACACTTGCACTATGTTCCCCTGAGTATGTACTTCATGTTCCCTCAAGACACCTTCTGCAAATTATCCCTGAAAAGTGCCCTTTTCCCATTGGCGCAGGTACCCAATGTCTGACCCGCGCCAATAACTCAGATCCTCAAAAAGGGGCGCGATCATTGGCGCTCTGTCTTAGAACAATGCCCGCGCTAGTCAAGTTTAGTAACGTTTTTTGCTAAAAGCACAACTGTATGATTTTTCCTCCCAGATCATGAGCTCCTTTGAGGGAAAAATCCATCTGATAAAGCTCGAGAGTCATCATATCTATCCACAGTAGCTTTTCATGGATGTTGCCAATTCACAATGGGTGTCCTGGTGCATTGAATCTTTCTCCCTTCTTCATTTATAAAAGCTTGTCCTCATGCATTAGACAAGCTAGAGTGCTAGTTCCAAGTTTATGAGTTCCGAAGTGCTGTAGCTTTGAGTTCTTGAGTTGTTGGAGTAATGCTAGAGAGGTTATGCTGCCGGAAGTCCGAGAGAGAGGTAGTCTATTGCAGGGCATATAGCTGCTCGCCCAGCCAGAGGAAAGGTTCAGCGTCAGAACCTTGGTTGTAACTTTTCCTGTCTATTATTAATTAATGAACGACTGTTATTATAGTTCCAATCTCATTGTCTATTATAGTGATGTTGATTTATTTCCTTTCTGACTGAAATATAGTTGTGCCTTGGTGGATTTTATGCTTGTATTTGTTTCTTCCTTTGCATGTGTAGGTGTCCGTTTGCAAAGATCGCAAGGATTGTGACCTGCCGGAGCGAGGGAGCGGGAACACCAACTCTGCTTCGACTATAGCGTTGGATTCCAGGTTGGTCTTCTTAATTCACCTTTACTGTACAACTAGGAACTTGCGTAGCAGCATGGATTGATTGTGGCTAGTTCTGTTTTAAGCTAGTGGGATCACCTCTGTCCGCAGAGGGGATTTACCTCACCAACAACATCGAACATCAACAACAAGTCCTCCAACTCTTAAAGAATAACCTCGTGTTGGCACAAAATAGAATGAAACAACAGGCAGATCAACATCGCAGTGAAAGAAGTTTTGATGTAGGTGATTGGGTATTCCTACGGCTACAACCATATAAGCAAATGTCCCTAAAGCAAGCTAAGAAGGAAATAAATTATCACCAAAGTATTATGGTCCATACAAGGTGTTGCAAAAGATTGGTACTATGGCATACAAATTGGAGCTTCCTGCAGCTTCTCGATTGCACCCAGTTTTCCATGTTTCATGTTTAAAGAAGGTTATAGGCGACAAGCTCCCAATTCAAACAATATTGCCAGAACTTGACGAGGAAGGAAAAATTATATTGGAACCGGAAGCAGTCACAGAAACAAGAACTCGATAGCTACGAAATCGATCAATTTCAGAGTATCTTATCAAGTGGAAGAACTTATCCGCTGAAGATTCCACATGGGAGGATGAGAATTTTATGCAGAAGTATCCAGAACTACTCAAGCGTTGAGGACAACACATTTTTTAAGGAGAGGGGCATGTTGGGTCCCTATAATACTAGTGATTACCCCATTACTATTGTAGTTATACCCCTTATTTATATTGTTGTGCCCCTATTACCCCCATATTGTTATTTCTGTGCCCCATAGAATCCCTCTATTGTTATTTTTGTGGCTTTATATTATTATTGTTAGGTCGTATGGATTATATTGTGACTCCTTAGACTCCTATATATAGAAAGGAGGTTTTGTCATTTGAATCATCCAAGAATTTTTCATTTATGTAATGTAAATGAGGTTGCCCCCTCGAAGAGGTTGAATTCTAAGGCGTTGATCTATCTTTTCTATCTTTTCTTGAGCTGGTTTCATAACAGAGGGCCCACAAGGAGAGAGAATGGAAGTAAGGATAAATAGAAGAGAGAAACACCATTTTGGGGTCTTTTGTCAATCTGAAAACTGAACTATTGTTTGCTTGAGTTTCTTAGCCAAGTCAATTAGTGTTGCTTAGCACAGAGAATTTCCAAGAAGGAATTTTGAACTTTTTCTTCGGTGAACCTTGAGTGTCATCCTAGGAGAGACATTGCGACAATCTGGAGCTATTTCGGAGTTGATTTCAGGAGCATCCATTCCATTATGTGTGTAGATTGGGCACAATTGAGGAAATTCACATCGTTTGGAGAGGAAGCTACACTGCATGCTAGACTCCAATATTTTGGGGGTAATTTCTCCTGGAATTTTTCTAGTGATTTGAGAAGGTTTGCAGGGCTAGATATGGGGCAATCATACAAGCCAAAAATTTTGTCTTCAGGAGCTGCGTAGGTGTTTTCTAGCTGGACCTACGCAGGCCTTGGTGACGTTGAGTTGGAGAGAAGTGGAGGTAGAGGAAAAAGAGCTAAAATTTAGTGGAATTTCAGGGGTGAATTTGGGGAGGATTCCAAGGATATTTGGCACCTATCTTGCAGAGCTACTTCCAAGGGTGAAAATTTTTGGGTAGAGGAGTACATACTTCTTGAGAGGTCAGGAGGTTGGGTGGGAGGAGCCCAAACCCTTTTTAGGTTATTGTGGGTCTATTTGGTAGTAAGGATAAATAGAAGAGAGGAGCACCATTTTGGGGTCTTTTGTCAATCTGAAAACTAAAATATTGTTTACTTGAGTTTCTTAGCCAAGTCAATTAGTGTTGCCTAACATAGGGAATTTCCAGGAAAGGAATTTCAAACTCTTTCTTTGGTGAACCTTGAGTGTCACCCTAGGAGAGACATTGCGACAATCTAGAGCTATTCCGGAGTTGATTTCAAGAGCATCCATTCCATTATGTGTGTAGATTGGGCATAGTTGAGGAAATTCACATCATTTGGAGAGGAAGCTACACTGCATGCTAGAGTCCAATATTTTGGGGGTGATTTCTCCTGGAATTTTGCTAGTGATTTGAGGAGGTTTGCAGGGCTAGATTTGGGGCAATCATACAAGCCAAAAATTTTGTCTTCAAGAGCTACGCAGGAGTTTTCTAGTTGGACCTACGTACGCCTTGGTGACATTGAGTTGGAGTGGTGTGGAGGTAGAGGAATTAGAGCTAAATTTCGGTGGAATTTCAGGGGTGAATTTCGGGAAGATTCCAGGGATGTTTGGCACCTATTTTGCAGAGCTATTTCCAGGGGTGAAAATTTTTGGGTAGAGGAGTACACACTTCTTGAGAGGTCTCGGGGTTGGGTGGGAGGAGACCAAACCCTTTTTAGGTTATTGTGGGTCTATTGAGAGGAGGTTACTGCTAAATTTGCAAAATTTTCTGAGCACTCTAGAGGGCCAAAACACCTATTATTTTCCATCTATAAGTAGTATAAAGCCCAGCAGCAGGGCGCAATTCATGTGGGGAGATTTGCGAACACCTTGAGCCATTGTTGACACTTGGGTTTTGCCTCAAGCTTGTAGTAGCAAGCCCAGGTTCCTCTACTCTTATTGTTGTAATCAATTTTACCAATAGTAATACAATGGCTTAGAAATTGGCTCATATTTTTGGTGTTTAATTTCTATGATTGCGCATTTCATAATTTCATAGTTGCAGCTAGTTCATTGCATCTGTTATTTATTGTATTTTCCTATTAGGAATATTACACCTTTTTCTTCCAAGGTAGATATGGATACAAGCTTTTTCTTCAATCCCGGAACATACATAACATCATGAAGAAGTATGGTTTCCCCATAATCCAAATGAAATTGATAGAACCAAAACCCTTCACAGGATAAGTAGAATTATCTCCAAGAATGATTTTTAAGTTATTCTCCCTCTCAACTAAGTTTGAGAGGACTTCATGATACCTAGAGAAATGTCTAGAATCCCCACTATCTACCAACCAACTATCACACAAATATGGAGGAGAGGAACTAGAAAGAGCATAAATAAGAATATATTCAAATTGAGTGACAGTTGCATTATTTACATATATGGAGTTCCTTGATCTATTTTGAGGATGATAGCCTTCTTCACGATCATTAGGAACATCTCTTCTTCTTCTATCATCACCTCTTCTTCTATTATTGAACTTGTTGTTGAAGCCATGATTGTTGTTGTAATTGGACCTTGGAGCATTCCTCATTTTCCGGACAGTCTTTGGCAAAGTTTCTATACCTATGTCACATGAAACACTCAACTTTGTCCTACTTAAATATTCTTTAACAAACACTAGATGTTGGCTTTCTTGAATTAAATGATCCTCCTTTTTATTTCTTCCTCTTGTCTTGAGTAGCAAAGGCAGAGGGCTCTCCTTCTTCATGCTTTTGAATTCTCCCTATGGAAATCATCCCAATTTATTCTTGATTTCATTTACCAACCAACTCATCAAATGTCGAGAACTTGTCATTGTTTATTATAGTAGTAATGAAGGTTTCCCAAATAGGAGGAAGGCCATTAAGAGTAACAAGAACTAGCTCTCTATTAGATATAGGTTCTCCAAAAATCTATGATTGATCCATTAGTTTTGATATCCTCATGACATATGAATGCACATCTTCCCCCTTGTTCATCTTAATGTTCTTGAGTTGATTCTTCAAGGAAAGAATGTGATTCAAATTGTTGACCTCACACATCCCAACCAACTTGTCATAGATATCCTTGGACTTATTCAATTTTCTAATGAAAGTAAGAAAATGGTGTTTCAAAGAATCAATAAGAATTTTCTTGGCTTTGATCTCACCTTTCTTATACTTGGTCTTGGCAGCAACAAGAACATTTTTTGGTGGCTTAGGTTCTTTTCCTTCCACATTCCAAAACATCATTTTCATCTAATGTCACTTCCAATATGATCTTCCAAGTAGCAAAATTTGATGAGTCACCCAGTTTCTCTACATCCTTGAAGTATGGGGTATATATCTTGACCAAGTAGATTCTTTCGAATGGATTCCTTCAAAAAATGATTGCTTTAGTCTCTTGTCTCATGGGGATTGTCTTCACCTCAAATATGATTCCATGTTAACTTTTCCACTTTTCTATTGTTAACACAATTACTTAGACCAATTTCTTCTTCAATTAGCAATCACTTTTTCAAATAAATTTGATCTTCCAAAACAATAATAAATTGTAGATAAAATAGTAAATCCAATGAATAATAAAAGACAACTAAGAGCAATAACAAGAGACACAATATTGGTCAAAGACCAAGGAAAAATCCCACAAGGGGGAAAACCCTTTCAAAGTCTTCTTCTATTAGATTGTCATCAAATGATCAATAGAGATATACAATGTTACAATTCATCAACAAAAGTGTTAAAGTCAAATCTTTGACTTATCCAACAATCCACTAACCAATATCCAAGAGATGAGCCCAAAAGTCAAATCTAGTCAACAAGTCAAATATGTAAAATCTGTCAAAGTCAATAGCAGAAAATGATGCCCTAACCAATCCAAATTTCAATGGTAACAAATCCTCCAAAAGAGCTCAGTCAATAGTCAAACAACTCGACCTTCTTTTATAGTCAAACCGTAGTCAAAATAGTCCCAAAAAACTCGGTCAAAGGAGAGAGAAATTCTGCAGTCAAACTTCAAAATGTTGTAGTCAAACTTCAGTCAACATGCCCGTGATCAACCCAAGTCAACCTGCCCAGAAAATTTTGGTTCCTTCACCAGTCAATTTGGCCTCCAAAAATCCAATTTTTTCAAGTCAAACCATGTTAAAATTCCAAGTCAAAACTAGTCAATGGTTGGTCAAACTGTCCCAAGTAGAAATCAGAATTAGCCGCCTTCCCTTTGCATGTGTGATCTCAGACCTCCAAATTGCAGATCCGTATGAACCAATCAAGAGAAAAGAGAGAAGATGTGAAGACATTATGATGCTCAAAAGTGATGTGAAATGTGGTGTATGTTAGTTTTTATAGCATCGGATGTGTTCTAGCCATGAAATTTGGTGGATAGGATAGAATACATGAGATCTTTGAGACCCAGAAATCGTTTCTAGAAACTCCACCTAGAAGTGACTTAATTAGATTATTAACTAAATTTTTAATGTTTCCTAAGTCTAAACTTAGGACAAATGATTAATTAATCAGTATTAATTAAGTCAATGTGAGAATCATCTAGAAAATCACACGATTGATTCCAAGATGATCCTAAACATTGATTAAGTTTTAATCTTGGTCGTTGGAGCTCCAACATTGGATTATAAGAGTAAGTCGATGGGAATTTGGAGAACATATTGGAGAGTACTAGGAGTTTAATTTCTTGGCAAATCAATTTCCATAGTAGCAACAGTGAGTTGCTTGAGAGAGTCAGAGATCGAAGTAGTTTTTGAGGGGTAGAGATAGTGAGGTTGGAGGAAGTATTCCAGATCCAGTGAATGCATTTGCAGTAAGGAAGAAGATCCATATAGAATCTGACATAGGGACTGTGTAGTAGCTTCTAGAGGCACATTCAATTTGCTAAGAGGGAAAGACATCTTCAGTTCTAGAGGCCTGGAATGAGTCCCAGAGTTTCAGAGGATATTTTTCCCAGCCAGCTAAAGGAAAAATTACTTCATCTGAGATCAATCAGAGGCTTGACGTCAACAAAACTGAGAAGTGCAGTGCAGAGGTTGACGCATAGGGTCAAAGATTTGAGTTTTTTGAAGGAAGGTTGTGTTAGGGTTTGCCTGTGGGGTGAGGAAATTCCTCACTAGATTTTTTGCCTATATTTTTCTTTGTAGGATTTCCAGATTTCAACATCCAATTGTACTTAGAATTTCTCATTGTTGCATAATAATAAAACCCTCGGTTGTTGCACTGGTTTTCCCAAGTTGGGTTTTTATAGGGACTTTTATTCATTAATAATTGTGTTATATTTTATGTGTGTGTGCTAGCATTTCTCAGTTTCCAACGTTTTATTTTTCTGTAGAATTTTATTTGTGAAGGTTCCAGTGTGTTTGTTTCGATATTTGTTGTAGTAAATAAATTGTTAAATTAATTAACAATTAGGAGAAATTATACCAATTACTGCAATAGGATTTCATATTGGAATTTTCACATGGTATCATAGAGTAGTTGATTAGCCGAAGAGGAAAAAACAAGGAATTTCACTGCTCAGTGTGGGAAGCAGGTTGAAATTCCCAGGGGAAACACAATCATTTTTTCCAGAAGGCCGAATTACTTGAGGAAGTCCAATTTTTCTGAGAGGGGTAGAAAAATTTGATCCTTCTAGATCAAGTGATTCCAACGGAAGAGGGAGTAGCTCAGTCATTTTGTTGGGCAGATCTCTAGCTAGACACACAGGGTTTTCCAGCAGTATGCTGAAGCAGAACTAGCTTTGGGGTGGAATAGAGAAGAGCACACAGAGGGAAAATCTTCCTCAGGGAACCTCTAGTCTCAAGAGGTTCGATTTTCCTTGCAGATTGGTAGTAGTTGTGGGTAGATCTTCTCACTCTAGAAGGGAGTGTGAGTAGTAGAGCAGCAACCGAGAAGAAGGAAAGAGGAAGTTTTTGATAGTTTGTTGAGATGGCCACTGCTAGGCTTTGTGATTAGGATAGGTTGGATGGAGCTTCCAATTACGTCATCTGGAAGGAAAGGATATCCTTCCTTCTAGATGAATATGGCCTGAAAGCCTACATTGATGTTGTAGTAGAAGTTCCTCAGGATGCAAATGGACTGAAGGAATATAGGAAGGAGATGGTGCGGGCAAAGCGGTTGATCTTGGATGGAGTCCAAGATCATATAGCCTCACATATATCTAGAAAAGATATTGCCAAATAGATGTGAAATGCTCTCTCCATGTTATACAAGGAAATTCCAAGCAACGAAATATGTTCCTAGAGGAGAAGCTAAGATGCATTTGGAAGGAATAAACTGATTTCTTACTAGAATTCAGGCGGTCTGAGACCAACTGTCAGTTGTTGGTGCAACACCTCAACCCACGTAGCTAGCAATATTGGAACTTAATAATGTCTCATAGGACTTGAAGGTCTTTTTCCAAAGCATATTGGGTAGAGACATGTTACCAGAATGGGAGAATATGTGGGCCAATTTGTAGTAGGAGGAGTTTAGACGAGCTCTGTTAAAGAGATCCATCGATGGCAGCAATAGCAGAGTGGATTTAAGACAACGAAGGAAGAGGATAATTTGGCCCTCGCATATAAGGGTCCTAGTCAAGGGAAGGGGGAGCAGAGAAAGAAGAATAATTACATGTTAAAGGTCAAATGCTTCAAGTGTGGTGAGCTTGGCCACTATAGTACCCAATGTCCTCTCGGGAAGAAGGATAAGGAAGAGAAGAAGGACTAGTAGGTAGCTTCAGTAGACACAGGTTCTCCTCCAGGATGGAGGAATATTTCGTTGTGTTCATTGATATACCTCCTGGAGTGAGGTGGGGTGACTTGGTGTTATAGCCCCAAAGTGCTACATATGGGAAGGATCCTTGAGGAATCCACCTCCTAGATCAATACCTTGCTACAAGGGCCCACATTATTCAATAGCAGGATGGATCAATGATAATTGATGTAGTCGGATACCAGAGTGACAATTGTAGAGACTATAAGTAGTTAGATGCCGGGAGCGCAGTGCAGAGCTGGCAGCAGTGCAATTGGCACAGTGCAATGTTGAGATATGGCAACAAGAATATTCCAATTTAATTTGTCCTTGAATTAAATTGTGAATTAAAATCGAATTTAGTCTTAACAGCTACTTGGAAATAATTAATTAATTAATTTTAAATTAATTAGTTGGAGAAATTCAAGTTAGAAGTCTTTCTCAAGTCATGCAAGAGTTATCCCTTAAATTAAGGAGATAAGATTGAGTTATATTTGAGTTGTAATTAGTTAACTCAGTTTACTGAGTTAAGTCCAGTTAAATTAGTTCCAAACTATTTGAGGAACTAATAGTGAGTTAACAGTCAGTTGATGCATTAATGCACTCAACTAGTGCTACTCTAGTTAACTGAAGATTCCCTCATCAGAAACTCATGCATGTATATTATGAGAAAGACCCAGTTGAGATTAATGTTCAAGGATAGTGTACTATCAGTTGCATGTGTTCTCACATGGATAAAACTCATGCATGCAGTCAAGGATTTATCCTTGAGGATTGTGCAGTTTTGAATGAGATCATCCACTTGGTAATAGGAAATCATCCACAAGGAACAGCGCAAGGAAATAGGAGGTTTGAGGGCAGAGAGGAAGGCTAGAGAGAAGCCAAGATTGCCTGTGAGGATTGTACTGAGAGCTGGCTAGCTATGATAGCTAAGGCTTTGTATAATTGTTATGTATTTCCACCATGTATGATAATACAATAGTGTGGGTTTTTTAACTGGGGCTTTCCCCAAAGTATTTTCATGTGTATTGTGCCATTGATTCTTCTTCCTCTGGTTATATTGTTCAACTCGATCTTTAAGCTTCCACAAATTGATAGTAGAAGTAGGTTATAATATTTTTCTTTGATTTATATTGCATTATTGGGTTAACCTATCACAGATTTTATACATGGTATCAAAGCTAGATTTGTAGAAATTTTCTACATGGTGTCGGAGCTGAACAGTATACTGAGAAGAGAATTTGAAGTTTGAAGTTCGGGGTCACAGGTGCAAATTGAATTCATATCATACTTCAAGGTTGGCCAATGGCATTCTATGGCTTGAGACTCGAGTATGCCTTGGAAGGTAGCTCGAATTTCATAGCATGGAAAGATAGAATGGAGGTTGTATTAGAAGACAATGGCTTGAAGGAATTCATTGATCAAGAAATCCCAAAGCCAGCTTCAACTAATGCACAAGAGTTGGCTGAGTGGAAGAAGTGTGTGGCGAAGGCGAGACGGATCATCCTTGAGGGAGTTTGAGACCATATTGTCTCGAGTATCCATTGGAAGGATACTCCATTTTCAATGTGGAAGACATTGAAGGGCCTATACCAGAATAGTAGTGACCAGAGGAAATTGGCACTCAAGGATAAGCTTCGAAGAATCAATATGGAGAAGGGCGATACTATTTCCACATATCTGAACAAGCTCACCACCTACAGAGATGAGCTTGGCAGTGTGGGAATAACTACTGCCGATGATGATATGGTGAGCCTCGCTCTCCTTGGCCTTCCAAAGAGTTGGAATAGCTACCAAGACTCTGTGAATGGAAGGGATAAACTGCCGGATTGGGAATGAATGTGGTCAGATCTTATGCAGGAGGAGATGACGAGGAGCACACGAGATGGTTCTTCATCCAAGAATGATGATGAAGAAAATCTAGCCTTAGCAAGTAAGGCAAGGAAAGGGAAGGAGAAGGCTTCCCATTTCAAATTGAATTCTTCTCATGGAGGGAAGAAGGGTGACATGTCTAAAGTAAGATGCTTTAATTGTCACAAGATGGGACATTATGCGACTAATTGCCCATCGAAGAAGTCCAAGAAGGGATCCTCGGAAGGATCATAAGGTGATGCATTAGCCTCTCAATTCGAAATGGACTTTACCCTCATCACATGCATGGTGTCATCGATGATGGGTTGTGTCTGGTATCTTGATAGTGGAGCCTCATTCCACATGACCAGTGATACAAATTTATTCAGTGCCTTGGAGGAGAAAGACCTCAAGATGTGCATAGAGATGGGTGACGACGGAAGGTATAGTGTTTCAAGAGTGGGTACAGTTGCTTTTCAGACGGAGCATGGAGCTCCTCTCACCTTGACAGATGTGATGTATGTGCTTGGACTAAAGAAGAACTTGGTATCGGTCACGATGTTGGAGGAAAAAGGCTATGATGTTGTCTTTAGTAAAGGAAAGGTGTTCCTAAGACACATAGCCACAGGTCATACCAAGAGTATAGGAATTCGGGTGAAGAATCTCTATAAACTAGA
This sequence comes from Pinus tabuliformis, assembly GCA_031772625.1. NCBI lineage: Eukaryota > Viridiplantae > Streptophyta > Pinopsida > Pinales > Pinaceae > Pinus > Pinus tabuliformis. Next base: position 39,928,571 of record CM062807.1, on the reverse strand, counting down.
GGTAGATGATTGTGCAACATTGAGTATGAAAGCAGAATTGGTGCAAAGCCAAGACATTGGCGAGTTGTGGCATAGGCAGTTGGGCCATTAGCATCATGGGGCTTTGAAGGTAATGCAGCAGATATCTATAGGACTTCCCAAACATACACTTGAGCAAGTTGACACATGCAAAGGTTGTACCTTGGGAAAGTACACCAAGTCTTCCTTTCATGATCGAGACAGTCGAGCAGAGGTGATCTGAGAGCGAGTTCATACTGATTTGTGTGGACCATTCTCGACAGCATCCACATTGAAGCAAAGGTATTATGTGATTTTCATTAATGACTATTCTCATAAATACTGGATTTATTTCATGCAGAAGAAGGACCAAACCTTCACAAAGTTTTGTGAGTTCAAAGCTTTGGTTGAGAAAGAGTCAGGGAAGAAGATCAAGGCCTTGAGAAGCGACAACAGTGGAGAATATGTCCCTCAAGAGTTTAAGGACTTCTATGCAGTGGAAGGAATTAAACGAGAGTTGACGGCACCTCATAACCCACAATAGAATGGGGTGGCCGAGAGGAAGAACAGAACTATTACAGGGGCAGCACGGGCAATGCTGCATGACCAAGGCCTACCACTTCACTTGTGGGTTGAGGCATGCAACACAGCGGTCTATTTGCATAATAGAAGCCCGCATCGCATACTTGGGATGGAGACACCAGAGGAAGCTTTCTCCGGTAAGAGACCAAATGTGGGTCACTTTAGGATCTATTGCTCATCGGTATATTGCCATGTGACAAAGGATTCATGGAAGAAGCTTGAGTCGACAACAGAGTTGGGGATATTTTTGGGGTACAATGATACACCTCACAACTATCGGGTGTACTTGCCTACCAGTTGGAGGACAGTGGTTCGCAGAGATCTCAAGTTTGATGAGCAGAAGGCCATGTGAGTTTCCCTAGAGAGGGAGCTCCAACTACAGGCTGTGGAGGAAATGATGGCTCCTAAGGCAGAGGAGCCTTAGACTAATGCGGAACAACCACATGCAGAGGTTCCAGGAGTGGAGACATCCACTTAAATAGAGTCTTCCAGAGATGAATGAAAGCGCACAAGAGAAGCTTACAGATTTTTGGAGGATGCAAGAGAGAATGTGGGTCCAGCACCACTTCTCAGCACAGACAGAGGAGGTCACCTGAGAGGTACACTGGATACATGGCCCTTGTTGGGGAATGTGTTGAGATCGAGCCATATTCCTTTGAGGAAGCAGTGTAGTATCCAATTTGGGTTGATGCTATGGTGGAGGAGTATGACTCCATATCTCATAACAATGTTTGGGATGTGGTTTCGAGACCAGAGAACAAGTCAGTTGTGAGTTCTCGTTGGCTTTACAAGGTAAAGAAAGTTGATGATGATAGTTTGGAGAAGCATAAGGCAAGATTTGTTACTCGTGGCTTTTCACAAGTTGAGGGGATTGACTATGATGATACTTTTTCTCCTGTCACAAGGTACTCATCTATCAGATCTATGTTGGCACTATCAGCACAGATGGGTTGGAAGATCCATTAGATGGATGTGAAGACTGCATTCCTCAATGGCTAGATTGAGGAAGAGGTGTACATAGAGCAGCTGGAAGTTTTTGAGACCTTCGATCGTGAGTTGCATTTGTGCCAACTCAAGAGAGCATTGTACATGTTGAAGCAAGAACCTCGTGCTTGGTACACCAGGATAGAAAACTACTTCACCAGGTTGGGCTTCACAAGGAGTGAAGCAGATGCAAACCTATACCACATCGTGGTGAAAGGTAAGATGTTGATCATCGTACTTTATGTTAATGATCTCATATTGACTGGTGATGATCATTTGATCATGTCTTGCAAGGATGACCTTGCAAGAGAATTCAAGATGAAAGACATGGGTCTCATGCATTACTTACTTGGCATGGAAGTGTGGCAAAAGGATGGGTAGTTGTTTGTGTCTTAGGGCAAGTATGCCAATGAGATACTCAAGAGATTTCACATGGAGAAGTGCAAACCCATACAGACTCCTCTAGTAGGTATCTGGAGGAAGGAGGTTTCTACTTCAAGAGAAGTGGTAGAGGCTACTGTGTATAGGCAGCTTATGGGTTCACTGATGTACTTAGTGAACACACAACTATATTTGTGCTATGCGACGAACCAGCTGAGTCAAGCGATGGTTCAGCCTACCAAGATGTTTTGGAAGGCGACAAGGCATGTATTGAGATGCCTCAGAGGCACATCTCAGTATGCATTATGGTACAGACGGATAGAGGGAGTGCAGCTACAGGGCTTCACTGATGCAGATTAGGCAGGGAATCGATCGGATCGGAAGAACACATTAGGAGGGATTTTCAACCTTGGGTCAGCGCCAGTTTCTTGGTATAGCAGAAACAGAGGTCGGTTGCACTCAACTTGGTAGAGGCAGAATACATGGCTGCAAGTCAGGAAGCATGTGAGGCCATCTGGATGTGGAAAATCCTAGTTGGTTTGCTTGATCAGAGGATGGATCCAACTGTGGTCTATTGTGATAATCAGAGTTGTATCAAACTCTATGAGAATCCAGTATTTCATGATAGGTCCAAGCACATCGACATCCGGTATCATCGTCTCAGAGACTATGTAGCGAGGAGGATCATGTTGTTGCATTATATTTCGACAGAGGAGCAAGATGCTGACATTTTGACAAAGGCATTGTTAAAGTGTATAATTCGAGTTCCATAGAGACAAGATCGGGGTGGTAGATAATCCCTTTATTGTTGAGAGGGAGTGTTGAAATATGGCAACAAGAATATTCCAATTTAATTTTTCCTTGAATTAAATTGTGAATTAAAATCGAATTTAGTCTTAATAGCTACTTGGAAATAATTAATTAATTTATTTTAAATTAATTAGTTGGAGAAATTCAAGTTAGAAGTCTTTCTCAAGTCATGCAAGAGTTATCCCTTAAATTAAAGAGATAAGATTGAGTTATCTTTGAGTTGTAATTAGTTAACTCATTTTACTGAGTTATGTCCAGTTAAATTAGTTCCAAACTGTTTGAGGAACTAATAGCGAGTTAACAGTGAGTTGATGCATTAATGCACTCAACTAGTGCTACTCCAGTTAACTGAAGATTCCCTCATTAGAAACTCATGCATGTCTATTATGAGAAATACCTAATTGAGATTAATGTTCAAGGACAGTGTACTATCAGTTGCATGTGTTTTCTCATGGAGAAAACTCATGCATGCAGTCAAGGATTTATCCTTGAGGATTACACAGTTTTGAAGGAGATCATCCACTTGGTAATAGGAAATCATCTACAAGGAACAATGCAAGGAAATAGGAGCTTGGAGGGAAGAAAGGAAGGCTGGAGAGAAGCCAAGATTGCCTGTGAGCATCTATGAGGATTGTACTGAGAGCTGGCTAGCTGTGAGAGCTAAGGCTTTGTATAATTCCTATGTATTTCCACCATGTATGATAATACAATATTGTGGGGTTTTTAACTGAGGCTTTCCCCAAAGTATTTTCATGTGTATTGTGCCATTGATTCTTCTTCTTCTGGTTATATTGTTCAGCTCGATCTTTAAGATTCCACAAATTGATAGTAGAAGTAGGCTATAATATTCTGCTTTGATTTATATTGCATTATCGGGTTAACCTATCATGGATTTTCTACATGTAGAGTCATCAACATCGCAACGTCTTCAGTGGATAATGCAGAGGCTAGTAGTATTCAGACACTCTGGTGATAGATGCATTATACCGATCACAATTGATTCAGTATTTTGGATGTTTTTTTTTAGTTGTAGATGTTGTAGTAGAAACAACAACACAGATGCAGTGCATATCAACATTACACAATAGTTGGTGGGAAACAACAGCCACACATTAGCAGCGTTAGTTTTTGTAGCATCAGATGTGTTCTAGCCACAAAATTTAGTGGAGATACTAGAATACATGAGATCTCCAAAACACATAAATCATTTGTAGAAATTCCACCTAGAAATGACTTAATTAGATTATTAGTCAATTTTTAAATATTCCCTAAGTCTAAACTTAGGGAATATGACTAATTAATCAGAATTAATTAAGTTGTGGTGTGAATGTTGTAGAAACTCACAGGGATCGACTTCAAATTAATCCTAGCCATTGATTAAGATCTAATATTGGTCATTGAAGTCTCAATAGAGAATTATAAGAAGATGTCGATGGGGCTTCAAGAAATCACTTGTGCAGTTCGATTTCATGAGCATATCAATTACTTGAGTAGCAGTAGTCAGTTGCCAGAGGGAGAGCTAAGGAGATCAAAGTAGTGAGGGAGGGGCAGAGACTCTGAATCCAGAGGAAGGATTCCAGATTTGGTGGGTGCATTAGCAGAGAGGCAAGAGAGCCATAGAGAGTATGACACAAAGCTATGCAGTATTCTCTAAAGGAAAAGTCGATTTTCTGAGGAAGATTAACGTTTTTCAGTTCCAGAGGCTGGGAAGGAGTCCTAGAGTGTCGGAGAAGCATCAAAGCCCCTTCTTTTGTAAAGGGGTGGGATTACTTAAAGGATTTTGAGATCCGCCCATGGTTTGCAGACCATGGTATTGTAAGGCTAAGAGGCATATATAAAGGGATTTTCAATTCTAAGACATGATGTATTAGATTGATGAAACACTTTTGAGTCTATTTTGTAAGATATTTTTGTAGTCAAGCGAAGGGGAAGGCTCCTGCAACTGTGTATGTGGAGACCTTGATAAGTCTGCAGCTGAGTGCACATGCCCTTGCAGCTGTGTGCGTAGGGTCAAAAAGATTGTATTTGAAAAGACTTGACTAATAAAGAATAGTTTTGAGATGGATTTGTGTAATTTCTGTATGTTCACATAGTTTCTGTGTTTTTGGTTGTTTATGATCCTTTTATATATATCTTCTGCAATTTCATCGCGAAGAATTAGATACTGTTTTATATGATGAAAAATGCTTGTTAGTCTAGTTTCGCGCAGTTCTCTAATTTGTTAAAGTAGAAGACACTTTACGATTGTAAGAATAAGGTTAAGGGTTCACAAAGGTCAGATTAAGCCCTAAACTATTTAGAGCCTTACAGCCACACTACATAATCCCCCTGGATGTGGAAACCTGGTTCTAGCATCCCCCAATATCGCCCCAGGTGAGACTGTGGTCTGTGCGAGCAAGTCATTGCCGAAAGGACTGATGCTATAGGGGTTTTTTGGTTTGCGCAACTAACTCTGAACTTGGATCTAAGCCCCTAAAGCTAACATGTTTCCTCTTTTTGCACCAATACATAATCCCTAATTTTATACTAAATGCATATCCAATGGTTAATTTTGTATCATTTATATCACCCACTCAATCAAATTCTAAATAACCTGTCAACCTTGCATTCAAACAATTAGTGTATTCAATACCAAAATCAACATTTTAGGTATTGAATGACTCTCTTGGTGTTTTTCTAATGGCGCTCATGTGTATTGACCATGAATTGACTAAGTATGATGATTGAATATGGAATATTAGATCTTTTTGTGGTTAATTAATTTAAACTTCCCACTAGCTATCTATACAAAGTATCATTTACTTCTTTTGTATCATCATTAATGAAAATATTAGCATTATATTCTAATAGATTAAACATTAATTTGAACTCATTCATATTGAATCTTTTGATATTTCCTTTTCATTCTTACTTTGAGTGATCAAAGTTTTACTATCTTCACCCCACACCTTAAATAATATTACATTTGTCCAAGAACTTTTATTTCAAATTCTTGCAATATATCACTTTTGATTTCATTAATAAAACTTGTAACACTACTTGTTATGATTAAATCACCAACTTATAATGAAATTAAAGCTTCATTACCATATTCATCTTCCTTTATGTAAAGGTTTGAATCACTATACTTTTTGATGAATCCTTGCTAGAAGAAGTGATCAATTTTTATATACCATGATCTCCAATATTGTTTGAGACCATATAGTGCTTTCTTTAACTTGCATACAAAATATTCTTATTTATAATTTACAAAACTTTCTAGTTGAACAAGGGACACTTCTTCTTTTAATTCACCATTAAAAAATGATGACCTGACATCCATTTAGTTTAAGTTTTAATTGTGCTTAGTAGCTAATGCAATTATAAGTTTAATGAGATTTATTTTAGCTACAAGTGCAAATGTGTCCTCATATTCCTTTCATTTATGGATATTGAACTTAGATTTATACATCCATTTTAAGCCTATAAGAAAATTATTTTTAGGAAGTTCAATTACTACTAAAGCATCATTTTTCACAATAGAATCATATTCCTCTTGCATAGCATCCATCCTTTTTGATCCTTTGCCTTCTCATAATTTAAAATCTCTTCAATTCTCATGATTTTAGACATCAAAGCATAATATTTATAGTTGCTTGATGTCTTGATTTGCCTTGTTGATATTTTTAGTGCATTATTGCTTCATGGAGTAGCTACATTCTTTCTTGGTGTACTCCAACCACTTGTAGCTTCAATACCACTTTGAGATTATCATCTTGTTGATATTCACTTTATTCTAATTTGGAACTATCAATGCTTTATTCAGGAAGTTTTTTTACATGTTAACTATCAACATCTACATACTCATGAAATATAACATCCATACTTGCAAATATTTTATGAGTAATAGGATTATGCATTTTGCAAGCTTTATGGTTAGGCACACAATAACAAATGAAAATACATTTGACTGAATTTTCATCAAGTTTCTTTCTATTTTCCTTTAGGATGTGGTAAAATGATATACTTCCCAAAACTATCAAATGATTAACAACTACAAGATTCTTGATTTTCCATCATGGTATCAGAGCTAAGGTGCAAGAAGGAGATTGAAGGTCACATATTAGTTGGAACTTTCCCAATGGAAAGGAATGAAGAAAGATTTCAAGCTTCTTGGGAACCTCCCTATGACTATCAAAGAAATTATTTTGAAGATCATCTTTAGGCTAGCAAAAGAAGTGATGGGTGGAATTTTCTTCTCTTCTCTCTCGGTAACTTTCAAGGATGATAATGTATGGGTTATAGACAATGGAGCTTCTAGACATATGAGAGGTGAATGTAGTCAACTCTAGACTTTATCAAAAGGAACCTCTTCTCACATAGTCAAACTTGGAGACAAGAAAAAATATCTAGTGAAGGAGTAATACCCTCCTCCCACACTTAGCCAAGCTTATCGGTCCACTAGGGTAAATATGTGACAAAGAGTTACTATGATATGAATCAACTCCCTAAGTGTAGTTAAGGAAGTGGAACCGATGAAACAAAACTTAACATATTGTTGGGTCATGGAAAAGGTATGTTTTTCCTCCTCATTTACTTAATTAATCATATGGTTTTCATGAATTTGCTCTCGTCTTGAATACATTCTTGAAGAAAGACCATGAAATACGAGTAAAAAGCATTGGTGAACAAATTACATGCTTTTAACATTAAAACCCTAAGTTTTTTCTTGTTTATGTGCAGGATGACTGGATTGGACAACCATTGTTCCTTTGGATAAGACAGTAGTGCCAAGAAAAGGAATATGTCATTATTGCAGCTGCCTAGGCCAAGCTAAAGGCGAGAGGCAAAACACAGAATTGATGTGGAAAATATGATTATTCAGCAGATCAATCCTGAGGATCTTCTGATCCTCGGGATAAGCTCTGATTTCGCTAGCATTTCATAGAAGATATATAACGCTAGTAGATGAAAAAGAACTGTAACTTTGATAATCATTGTTGAATTCCAGCATGACTGCGAATGTAGATTGAACCTTAAAAGTTGTAGTGATTTTGTAATTGATTTTTGAGAGTTAATGAAAAACTTGAGGTTTCACATTAAATCCATGTATTGAGTTTCTATAGCAGTTTATTCTAAAGGCTTTGGGCCCGGTCAATGTAAGATCTACAACTCATTTGTATTATGTTAATTACTCTTTACTGTCAATATTTACATTGATTTTATTTTTACAGGTTAAGATAGATTAAGTTTTATATGTCAGTTAAAGTCGATTTTATAATTCCTATTGGGTTGTGTTATATTATTTCCATGTAGTTAGAAGGAGTTTGAGGGGCACCCGTAACCCCACTTTATGGGGTTCGAGGCAGCGCCCCAGAAAATTTTGGTTTTGGACCCTATGTTAGGTTGGGCGGACCCACCTATGGTTTTGTGCATGATTTTTGCACATGTTTTTAGGATGCGATGGTTTTCGGTCCATGGTATTGGACGTTATGGTTTTTGGTCCATGGTATTGGATGTTATGGTTTTCGGTCCATGGTATTGGATGCTTCGGCATGTATAAATATGTATTATAACATTGAAAGGGATATAATGAAAAATCAAGCTAGTAGTCTCTTGGATCCAGGAGAAAATATTTGTGTATATGTGTTTTATGTGTTCTGCTCTCGCATTATTTATTTTCTGTGTTTTAGAATTCGTATGCAGGTAATTTATGTACGGGGTTAAAACCTACATTTGGTATCAGAGCAGTTTTGGCTTCAAGGGGACACCTTTGTTGCTGAGGGGTTTCGCTCGGGCCTGTGGTAGACCCTGTTCAGTGGGAGATCTGCGAGATCGATTTTGGTGGTGAAAGAAGATGGTGAGCAGTGGAAAGATAGAGATCGAGAAATTTAATGGTCAGAGTTTTGAGTTGTGGAAACTCAAGATGGAGTGTCCGATGAAGAATTGAAGAAGTTGGATTGGAAGGCAAAGAGCACAATACAATTGTGTGTCTCAGATTCAGTATTGTTGAATGTATCATGGGAAGCTACAGCAAAGGCTTTGTGGGACAAGTTAGGGACTTTGTACCAATCTAAGTCTCTGGTGAATAAACTGTTCTTGTGGAAAAAGTTGTATAACCTGAGGATGAAAGATGGAGACTCAGTGACAGAGCATCTGAATGCATTTAATACTGTGGTAAGTCAGTTAGCATCTATTGATATTAAAATTTTAGATGAAGATAAGTGCATCAGTTTGTTGTGTTCTCTACCAGATTCGTGGGATAGTCTAGTTATTGAAATAGGTAGCAATGCAACTGCCTTGCAGTTTGATGAAATAGTCTTAGCCTTGCTGACAGAGGAGATGAGACGGAAAAATATGGAGAGCCAAAATGGTGATGCCTTGTCTGTACAAGGATGGTCCCAGAACAGAAACAAAAATAAGTCATCAAGTGGGAGATCTAAATCTCTTGGAAAACCTGTAAAGGTGGTGTGCTAGAAATGCGGAAAGGAAGGCCACTTCAAAATGGACTGTAAATCTAAAGCTTTTGACAAAGGAAAGGGATCTGATGAGGCTCCTTCTGCAGAGGCGAAAACCACCTCAGATGAAGGTGGGGATGTGTACTTAGCTTCTTCAAGTACACATGTAGATCATGAGGCATGGTTGATTGACTCAGGTGCATCCTTTCACTTCACTCCCCATAGAGAGTGGTTCTGTGAGTATGAGAAATATGATGGTAGTGATGTCTTCTTGGGGGATGACATGAAGGCTAGAATCATTGGTCGTGGAAAAGTAAAGTTGAAGCTGCAAGGTGGAAGGGTTAGAACACTTCCAGGTGTTCTGCATATTCCTGCATTAGCCAGAAATCTGCTTGTTGTTAGTAAGCTGTATGATGCAGGTGTAAAAACAGTGTTCGAGAAGGATACCTGCAAGATGGTTCGGGAAGCACTAGTATTGATGTGGGGAGTTCAGATTGGAACTCTGTACAAGCTGCAAGGTAGCACTGTTTTTTATGGGTGCAACAGTTCCGTGGTTCCTGAAAGTGGAGCAGAAAATCTAGTGGTCTCTGGAGAAAAGACCATGCTGTGGCATCAAAGGCTTGGACATATTGGAGAGAAGGGCCTTCGAATACTTCATGGTAAAGGTATGGTAGAAGGTATGAGTAATAGATCTCTGGATTTTGATTTCTGTGAAAATTGTGTATACGGGAAGCAGAATCGGGTGAGCTTCCCCTCTGGTGGTAAGAGGGTGAAACATATATTAGAGCTTGTGCACAGTGATGTGTTTGGACCTGTGAAGGTTCCATCACTGGGTAAGTCTATGTACTATGTATCATTTATAGATGACTTTTCAAGGAATACATGGATATATTTCTTTAAGAAGAAATCTGAAGTCTTTGATAGGTTTAAAGAATTTAAGGCTCTAGTGGAAAACTAGACAGAGAAGAAGATAAAGGTTCTAAGGACAAATAATGGTGGACAGTTTTGCAGTAAGGAATTTGAAGAATTCTGCAAGAAGTGTGGTATAACACGGTAGAAGACTACTCCATATACACCTCAACAAAATGGAGTTGTAAAAAGAATGAACAAGACATTGATGGAAAGGGCAAGAAGCATGCTTAGTGGTGTCGGGTTAGAACAGGAATTCTGGGCAGAGGCGGTGGATACTGCATGTTACCTGGTCAACAAGTCACCTTCATCAGCATTGGAGGATAAGACTCCACAAGAGGTATGGACTGGTAAGAAACCCTCTCTTTCACATCTGAGGGTATTTGGATGTGATGCATATGTACATTTTCCAAAGAAGAAAAGAACAAAGTTGGATAGTAAATCTGAAAAGTGCATCTTTATTAGGTATAAGGATGGTTTAAAGGGTTATAAGCTTTGGAACCCAGTAACAAGGAAGGTTATGTACAGCAGAGATGTGGTGTTCAAAGAGGTGAAGGGTGTTATTAAACATGAATTCCAACCAAAGGAACCTAAGAAGATAGAGTTTGAGCTAAAGGAGAAGAATCAGACTCTACAGCAGAGTAGGAATCAAAAGATGAAGAGCCACAAACTCCGGTTGTGAGAAGATCAGTTCGAGAAAGAAGGTAGCCAAAAAGGTATAGTCCATCTACTTTCTATTCAAATTTTGCTTTGTCTGTTATTGATGATGATCCCAGAATTGTGAAGGAAGCAGTGGATTCAGAGGATGGAAAACTTTGGAAAGAGGCCATGGTTGATGAAATGGCATCTTTGCACAAAAATGAGGCTTGGGATCTGGTGGATTTTCCGACTAAAAGGAAACCCATTGGCAGCAAATGGATGTTCAAAAAGAAGACAAATGCAGAAGGAAAAGTGGAGAAATACAAGGCTCGGTTGGTAGCAAAAGGTTATTCCCAAGTGCCGGGAATTGATTTTGGTGATATTCTTTCTCCTATTGCCAAGGTAACTTCTATTAGATTACTTTTATTTGTTGCTATTGCTTTTGATTTTGAGGTAGAACAGATGGATGTGAAGACAACATTTCTTCACAGGGATCTGGAAGAGGAGATCTACATGAAGCAATGTGAAGGCTTTGCGGTGAAGGGTAAGAAAGAACTGGTATGTCAGTTAAAGAAGTCTCTATATGGGTTAAAACAGTGACCAAGGATGTGGTATCAGAAATTTGATACATTTATATGGGGACTTGGATTCACCAGAAGCAAAGCAGATCACTGTGTGTATTTTAAATTAATTGGTGACTGTGTTATTTATTTGGTCTTGTATGTGGATGATATGTTGCTAGTTGGAAATGACGAAGAAGTTATCCAGGATTTGAAGATCCAATTGTCCTCCAAATTTGACATGAAAGATCTTGGTGCTGCAAACTATATTTTGGGCATGGAAATTAAAAGAGATCGGGCAAAGAGGAAGCTCTGGTTAAACTAGAGGAAGTATGTCGAGACAATATTGAAGAGGTTTAATATGCAAGATAGTAAACCGGTGAAGGTTCCTATTCCTGTAGGTGTGAGGTTATATGCTGAACAATGTCCCAAGACACAAGAAGAGGAAGAGGACATGTCCCGTGTTCCATATGCAAGTGCAGTCGGTAGCCTGATGTATGCAATGCTTTGTACCAGACCAAACATTGCACATGCAGTGGGAGTATTGAGCAAGTTTATGTCAAAACCAGGAAAGGAGCATTGGACAGCAGTGAAGCAGGTTTTCAGATATTTGCGTGGCACTAGTGATTATGGTCTTTGCTACCAAGGAAGACCATGATTGGACAGAGTGTTGGATATTCATGGCTTTGTTGATGCAGACTGGGCTAGAGATCTGGATCAGAGAAGATCTACAATTGGGTATGTGTTTAACCTATTTGGAGGTGCAGTCAGTTGGATGAGTAAGAAACAATCTGTAGTGGCACTATCAACTACAGAGGCAGAATACATGGCAGCCACTCATGCAAGCAAGGAAGCAGTTTGGTTGCAGAGATTGTGTTCAAGTATGGGGTTAGTACAGGAAGCTATAAGGATAGACTGTGACAGCCAAAGTGCAATTTTCTTGGCAAAGAACCCTGCATATCATTCAAAGACAAAGCACATTGATGTTCAGTATCACTTTTTGAGGGATATGATAGAAGACAAAAAGGTGTTGCTTGTAAAGGTGGACACTTTGAAGAATACTGCAGATGCGTTGACAAAATCTATGAGCTCTAATAATTTCTCTTGGTGTAGAGAGACAATGGGCATTTCAGGGCTGGGAAAATGACTAAGCTCTCTTGTGGCCCCCTGTGGAAAGAAAACAACAAGTGGGATAATGTTGGGTTGTGTTATATTCTTTCCACGTAGTTAACAGGGGGTTTGAGGGGCACCTGTAGCCCCACTTTATGGGGTCCGGGGCAGCTTCCCGGAAAATTTTGGTTTTGAACCCTATGTTAGGTTGGGCGGACCCACCTATGGTTTTGTGCATGATTTTCGCACATGTTTTTTGGATGCAATGGTTTTCGTTCCATGGTATTGAATGCTTCAAAATGTATAAATATGTATTATAACATTGAAAGGAATATAATGAAAAGTCAAGCTGGTAGTCCCGGTTTTGGGATCTAGGGGAAAATCTCTATGTATATGTGTTTTATGTGTTCTGCTCTTGCATTATTTATTTTCTGTGTTTTAGAATTCATATGCAGGTAATTTCTGTATGGGGTTAAAACCTACAATTCCTAGTAAAGTAAGTCTTGTAGTTGGTTGTTGTTTTCTCTCCATGTATGCTTTCTGCAACTACTTCTAGCTTTGAATGTTCCTTGTGAATAGCATGATTGGAATAGCTTCCTTTAATATGTGTGGATTCGATTATTTAGTTTGATTTCCTTTTGGCACTAGAATATTGGATTGAGATCTTTATCTAAAAGTAGTTTGCAATTGATTTATCTTTCCAATCTTGAACCATAGAAGCATTTATGTTTTGCATCTGAATATTTAGAGTCAATGAATTGTTGAGCAATTGTTTATTTCTGTCATGATTAATTAGGATTTAGCATTAATTACCTACATCCCAATCTCTTATTATTATCTCACAGACAGTGCTAACAACCTTGAAATAGAAAGACGAATCCCAGGTCATCTTATTGCACCAACATTTTGGCACCTTTGTCGGGGAGTTTGTTAGGATAATAGTTAATTTGTATCTCTGAAGAGAATTTGGTATTGAAAATGGGAGGTAAGAACCTGCATACACATCAAGCAAAAATCTTGTTCTAGTGCCCACTCTCAATAAATACGTAGAGGTTGTGTAGGTATGAATGACTAGGAGAAGAAAGACACCAATAGATAAGAAATCAGTACCAAAAACCACCAAAGCCTAGGGATTGGAAACCCTTGGGAGACCGACCTTTATAGACAAAATCATTCGAAGATCTTAATTTCAGGCATCAGTAGGACCCCGAATAGTATCTGGAAAGTGCTATACTTTGGTCCCTCAAGCAGCAGAATCACCAACTGCAGCTTACGTTGAGATCCATAGCAAAACTAAAGGATTTGAGCAAAGTTTTCAAAATACAAATAATCTACACTCTAGTCCTTCACAAGAGGGAATGGGATGTAATTTGAAAGAAGGAGAGGGAGAAACTAGTGGAGTTGTTAAAGAAGACCCATATCCATCTGTATTAGGATCTCCTGTGACCCTGGATAAGAAAGAAGTACCTAATATCCCAGATCTAAGTAGTGCAGTAAAGCCCCTTCGAATTTTGAATACTCCATTCGCCCAGATAACACCTCCTGACCAAGAAATCCTTGAGGATTATTGGCACATATTTGATCAAATGGAAAATCAACCACCTCAAGGTCAAACCTCGATGTTGGAATACCCTGTCATCGACCTAGTAATCAATGCCTTGATGAAAGTCATTCCTTTACAAAACATCATGACCTTTCATGGGATGACCTCAAAGGATCTGGATGTTTTTATGTTTGAGTTTGATGTTCTGTGCAGAGGATATGATTACACCACTAATCCTCAGAAATTAAAGTTGTTCCCCTCTACCTTAAAGGGAGCAGCTTTGTGATTTTTTATGGGTTTAGGTGGAAGTACCATTAACTCCTGGGATGGAATGAAGAATGCTTTTCTCACCAAGTACCAGGACTACTATAGGACTAGGGATCTAAAGGATGAAATATTCAAAATTTCTTCGAAGGACAATGAAACTTTAGAAGAATATGTTGAACGGTTTCAATATAATTTGTGGAAATCCGCCCATGCCACATTACCAAACGCAGTCTTGAAAGCCATTTTGATAAAGGGAATGAGAGAAGAATGGATAAAGACTTTAAACCTAATGGGGAAAGGTAACATCTCTCAAGAGGAATATGATGAAATTGTCCGACTGTTTATTAGGTGTTCACGTGGCAGTACATGCATCGAACTAGGACGATGAGATTCGATGGCTAGAGGAAGAAAACCTCCCAGCGGAGGTGTGACAAGAACTGAGATTGGTAACCTTTTGGAATATTTCAAGATAGATATCCTTGGAATGCTGACTACACAGTTAGACATATTACATACCAGACAAAGACAAGCTAACGCAGAACAAACACTAGCCATATTTTGTCCCCGCTGCCGAAAGAAGCATTGTCAAAGAGAGTGCCCTTTGGAAATGACTCAGACGTGCCCTATATGCACCAAGGACCATGTAACGAATCAGTTTCCATCACTTCCCGGATTAAAAGTAGTGTTCAAAGAAGCTGAGGAAGGAACAAAGTCGGCATACTTAATGGCTCAACGTCGACAATCGCAAGCATGACCCTCAGGTATGCCACAAGACCCTTCTTTGTTCTTTTCTATACACTATAATCAACAGAAAAATCCTGGAATAGCATGGCACGGTCAACCACCCTTCTCTGCCTGGAAATCCCAATAGTATTCCATGTCACCCTAGCCAAACCAACCCTTCCCAGGAGCTGGCTGGCCAAATTCAAAATGCTTTACCCCCTTCTGGCAAAATTCAGCTAATAATCCTTACCCTTCAAAGTGTGCTGCTTCAAACTCACAAAACCTGAATTAGTCTCAAAGCTGGCAGTGCCCTATGGGGATGACCAATCTACCCATGGGAATGGATTCTCAACCACATCCCATATTTCCAGGTCCATTCCAGAACCCTCAGCCTTCAATATGCCCCTAATTGCCAACTCAACCAAATCTGAATCCTAATAATAGACCAGTTCAATGTGTACAAATTCTTGAGAATTCAGATAATGACACATAACCAATAGAATGAAATGAGCTTCGACTAAGGTCAGGGCACATTATTACTACAGAAGAATGTGAAGAAACTGAAAATGAAAAACAACCGGCAATAAATCCTTCGACTGTGATTACCATCGAAATAAAATAGGGAGAAGACACGGTCGAGTAGCAGAATCCCAATAAGATTATAATTTCTTCTCCCCCATTCCTTATGAGACTAGCGAGCTAAACCTACTATCTATCATGACTTTTATATCTTAGGGGAATTGAAAAATTTGTGTATGAATATCCTGCTCCTCCAGGCCATAAAGGACATCCCAATTTATGCAAAGACAATTAAGGAATTATGTGGGAGGAAGCCTAGACAGAAATAAAAAAATCCACCAACAGTACATGTGGTGGGAACTTTATCTAATCTGATTTTGGGTAAACAAGCACCAATTAAATATGAAGACCCTAGAAATGCTATAATAACAGTTTAGATACAAGGTTGTACCTTTCCAAACATGTTAGTGGATCTTGGGGTAGCCATTGACATTTTAACCACTGGAACTTGCAAAGTTCTAGGTATTACAACTTTAGAACTTATCCGAATTGGATCCATGAAGAATTGTCAGAAGGACCATAACTGTATCAGGTAGGGACAGACATCAAAGAATTAAGAAACAACGGTCAAAAACACCTCTGATCTTATAGAGGCCCAAATACAACGACTTCAATAATTAAACAAATTAGATGAAGCATGCTTACTTTCCCTGTAGCATACAACAATTATTCAATAGCAAAGGGCTAAGTGGCATGATAGGCTTATTAAAAAGAAATCATTTCAGAAAGGTGATTGGGCACTCCTCTATGATTCCATATTCCATGAGTTTCTAGGAAATCTACAGACAAGGTGGCTCAGCCCTTATGAGATTCAAGAAGTACACAATAATGGCACCATAACTTTAATTACCATTGACGGGTCTAGTGCTCCCTTTCTAGTGAATGGACATCGGTTGCGACTTTATCACCAGCCACTCACAAAGGATTATTTTTATCAGCAGATAAGTAATGATCCTACTCTTCAAATCATAACTGCAGGGGATGGTAACCCGGTAGCCTCATTTCCATTAAAAAAAAAAAAAAAAAAATCTTCCCATATTGTAAATTATGTACATATTTCCCTTGGAAATGGTTGAGAAATATTGTTTTTCTTTCTTTTCTTATTTAGCATGCTAGAATTTTGATATAGACATTGTTATATAATCGATCGTTTTTCTCTCCTTCAAGAAACAGTTGTTGTTCCCTTTTTGAGGATACAATTGTTGTTCCCTTTTAGAATAAACAGTTGTTGTTCCTTTTTCGAAGATACAATTGTTGTTCCCTTTTCGAAAAAATAGTTGGTGTTCCCTTTGCAAAGAAACAATTGTTGTTCCCTTTTCAAGGATACAAATAATGTTCCCTTTTCAAGGATACAAATATTGTTTCCTTTTAGAAGAAACAACTGTTGTTCCTTTTTCGAAGATACATTTGTTGTTCCCTTTTCAAAGAAACAATTTTTGTTCCCTTTTCGAAGATAAAGTTGTTTTTCCCTTTTAGAAGAAACAATTGTTGTTCCCTTTTTGAAGGAACATCTGTTGTTCCCCTTTCGAAAGAGTAGTTGTGGTTCCCTCTTTGACGAGATCATTGTTTTTCCCTTTTCAAAAGAACAGCTATTGTCCCCTCTTTGAATGAAACATTTGATGTCCCCTTTGTCGAAAGCACAATTGCTGATCCATCACCATGAATGATTGTTGTTCCCATTACTATCATTCCATGTTGGTCATTATTTTTGGTTATGAGTTTGATCTAAATCCTTAAAAGAAGCAGCATTTAATATCATCATGATTTTTAGCCTTTTGGTGAATATTTAAAAAAACAAACAAACAAACAAATATATTCGAAATGCTCTATCTATATACCTGCTTATGTCTATTTTTCGGATACATTATAAATTGTTCATGATATATACCCACCATACTAGTTTTTCTCTTATTACACATTCAAATGGTGGTTCCCTTCACAAATATGATGAAGAATCTAAGGCATATTTCTCTTGGCATTTTTTAACTTCTTACACCATCCCTGACTCTTAAGGAGTTGATGAGCCTCCCTTCACTTTCAAAAAACAAAAAAAAAGAGAGAAAAAGAAGGAACAAATAAAAACAAAAATAAATTAGGAAATATATTAAAGTTAATTTTCTCAAAAGGGATAGGGGGTCTCATCACAATCCAACCTACCACGATCATAGGAAATTAACATAAGTGAAATTCCCATTATGGCTACCACACCAGGGTAATGGCCTTGTGACACTAAAATGTCAAAGGACAGGAGGTCTCATCATGAGCCAATATGTTCACTTTGTTATGATCTGGTGAGTGGCATTGTTACTATCTAGTCATCACGCCAGAACAATGTCCTTTTTGAAGGAAATCATTTTTTATAAGTTAGGGATACTAGCTCATTTGTGGGTTAAAAGGCAACCCTGTTGAGGCTATGAATGCCTGCTGGTAGTAGTGGCTTTGCCTATGGTATTGGAGTATATTTTCAAATTTCCAAACTCTTATTATGTCCTTAGTTTTTCTTTATTAAATAAAAGAAGGAGGAAACACCTTTTATTAGTGATTACATCCTTAATAATGTGTATGGGCAGCATATTCATACCACATGAAACCATGTCAGCATTATCCGATTATCCGACGTTAGTAGCAATAAATTTGAAACAATGCTTTGTCAGATTTTGTTAGACGTACTCCAAAAGGCAAATCTCTTTCCATGATGCATATCTCGTACACTTTATTTCTCACGATCTCTTCTAAATATTCATATGGATGCACATTCATTACATTTAATTCTGTCCATATGACTGCTCTGACCACCTTTTATTGTATTAATGATGTCAAATTCCCTTGCCCTTCCGCACGCTTCAAGGGTCGTGGCCACCCTTTTTCTCATTAAAGGGGGACGGTCATCTATTATGACATTGCGAGTAAGCACAATTAACGAACATCCTCCATACTTGTCGATGTGATGGATATTATTACTAATATATATTAAGTTGTCTTCCCTTATACTTCTACATGCAGCTCAATGTATGTTGTTTTATTAAGAGAATTGTGGAATTCAATAGCGCATGCAGGTTTGCAATTTTTTTTAGGAAAATAGCAGGTATGGTTGGCACCTCTGTTCGCATTGAGCCTACACTGTTACAAATCATCTTGATCTATTATGGCAATGCGATTAAGCACGAATAACGAACATCTTCCATGCCTATCGATGTGATGGATATTATTACTAAGAATCTGTACTAAGTTGTCTTCCCTTATACTTATGCATGCATCTCAACGTATGTTGCTTTATTAAGAGAATTGTGGAATTTAATAGTGCATGCAGGTTTGCAGTTGTTTTCAGGAAAATAGCATGTATGGGTGGCACCTCTGTTCGCAGTGAGCCTACACTATTACAAATCACCTTGCAAGCCTGAGATATTCTAGAACGTGTAGGATGGGCACAATATATTGCTCAGCTACAAGGGTTTAATGGTGATATCGCTCTGGAGTTCTTGTAGAATCTACAAACCGAGAGCACAACTATCAAAGGTAGGACCATAGCAGTAACTGAAGCTATCTTGACAGAGGTCACAAGCCTCCCTACATAAGGCATAAAATGGGTAGAAAAGCACATGGAACTCCACAAAGTTGTATAATTATCCAATGATTTTGGCGAGGAATTAGTTCGAAAAGGCAAAGGTATTTTCCCTACATCTTTGAGTGAGCCATGGCGCGAACTGGCAAGGGTCATCTAGAAATACATCACATGCGACATTGGCCTTGATGTCGTAAGGCCTCGACACCTTAAACTATTAGCAGCACTAGAACAAAAGATAGTAATCAATCTTCCATTCTTCATGAACTCATTATTACATGAAGTTGCTAGTAGAGTGAGGAAATCCATAAATCCACAGGCTACAGTAAGTCATCATGGTTTAATCAATATAATAGTCACCAAGGAACTAACTCAGTTATAGATAACCTAGGACAAATTTATAAGTGCTAATGTACCACCCCTAGAAGGAATTCCTAAAAACACCTAGCCAGAAGAAGAACATCAGAATACGGAGGTACAAACTCCGAAAAGGAAACGAAAAAGGAAATCCCATGTCGTAATATCCATTCTTATTAAATGAAGATAGTCCAAGTAAATAATCCAAAAGAGAAGCATTAATATCGCCACAGATGAGGTGAGATCACCCCACGGATCCCCTGATAGTCAATGAGTTGATTTTCCCAAGGATTATAAAGAAGAAGTGGCTCGGGTCTTGGAAAATTTGGGAACCCTTTTTGGGGAGATAGGTCAATATGAGAATCCACAAGGATAGGTACCTACTCCTATCCCTTCTACTTCTCCTCATAGTTCTCACCATACGGAGATATTACCTTCTTCTGGAAATGACAGAGATACACAGGAATTGGAAGGACAAAAATTTTCTACAGTTGAAACCCAGTAGCCTAAAGTTGTAGCCTCACTTGAACAAAACCCTGACAATGTTGAGGAGCCTGAAGCTACAACCTCACTTGAACAAAATCCTGACAATGTTGAGGAGTTAGAAGCTAATTCAGGAGACACAATCTCACTCATATGTGATCCTGACGATTTTGAAACTGCTCCTATTTTTGGAAATATTATTACTGGTCCTTCTTCCCTAGTGAAGAAACCCATTCTAATAACAAAGAAGAGAGATGATCATAGGTTGGAACTGATGGATAAGGAAAATAAGAAGCTGAAAAGAAAAATTAAGCAGCTTAGGAAATGGCTAAAAGACTCTAAGAAAAATTATAAGAAGGAAGTGGAGTCAAAATTAATAAGAACGCAGAGCAAGAATTTTCTTAATTCCACTGGAATACAAACGGAAAACATCAACACTTGTCCAACAGGGACTTAAACAGAGGATGTTTGTACTAATTTTGTAGAAACCCAAACATATTTTTGTTCTTCTGTGGAGTTAGTAGAGGAAGCTACTCAAATAGATCCACAAACAGACCTTTGTGTTCCTGTGCCAACAGTGGAAACAACTACTCATACAGATCCTCAAACAGACCTTTGTGTTCTTATGTCGACAGTGGAAATAGCCACTCAAACAGATTTGGTAGCAACTTGTAGCAAGGCTACTTAGACTGAGGACATACCTCCTTATACCCCTTTGGTATTAGAGGCTATTATTCAAAAACTGAAGACAGAACTAGCAGAGTCACAACAAGTTCTACAACAACATCAAAAAGAAGTTGTTCCTTTAAAAAAATACTAGGAGTTACTGAAAAAATTTAATGACTTGACTACAATAGAGGATGAGACCTATTCCAGTCTCAGAGCAGAATGGAAGAAAGTAGAAGAAGTACAAGGATAGTTTCAGAAATCCTTGGAGCAAATCAAAATTATTTGCTTTGTTTATTCAAATGCACTAACCTGTAGGTCGTCTGCTACAAACTATGCACTTTTCCTGCTTGAGCGATACTTGTTAAAAATTAAGGCTATTAGAGTTAGTCAGTCTTTTGAGTTTATTTCTACTCTCGATTTTATTAAATGCTGCCAAAAACAGAACGAGGATGTGAAACATTTTTTATGTGAATTATATTTGCACAACTTTTTCTTGGAAGATGACAAGGAAGTCAATCCTATCCCCTTCATCAGGGATGTCCAATTCCATGCATTCCTCTCCTTCACCAAAAATCAGCTCAAATGGGCTACGGCCCATGATACTTTCTAGAGGAGAGAAAGTGGATTGGACCTTTGGGTAAGAGGTGAACCTACAAGGCCCATGTAGATCTTTATACAACATAAAAGGTTTATGGAGCAAGAAGGGGTTGTTTCTACCTTGGGCCCTATCCACACAGACGTTATCAAGTCAGGATTGGAATATTTTGAGGACATTAGAGAAGAAACTCTCCTAGTTGCAAAGAAAAGGTGGACATCTTCTCCCAATAGTATCAGAAACCGAGAACCCTTTGGTTACAGAGACTTTAAAGCAGCTGCAGCTATACATGTCCGTTATGGTAACATTGTCCTGAGTGAGAGTCCTACTTGGATTGGATGTCATTACAGAACCCCTATTATTTGGTATCCTCCTTATGGGTATCGTTGTGATTATGAGCTATCAAAATATCAAGAAGTTCGAGCTTTTGCAATTCTTGAAAATAAAAGTGGTTTTCAACTCTACAAGGAAGAAACATATCCTGCATATTCTCTGACTCAGTTTCATCTGAATTATCTTATTGCATGAGGACATGCAAAAAGGTAAGTTTGGGAGTATGTTGGGTTGTGGAAAAGGTATGTTTTTCCTCCTCATTTACTTGATTAATCATATGGTTTTCATGATTTTTCTCTCGTCTTGAACACATTCTTGAAGAAAGACCGCAAAAAATGAGTAAAAAGCATTGTTGAACAAGTTACATGCTTTTAACATTAGAAGCCTAAGTTTTTGGTTGTTTATGCGCAGGATGACTAGATTGGACAACCGTTGTTCCTTTGGATAAGACAGCAGTGCCAAGAAAGGAAGATGTCATTATTGCAGCTACATAGGCCAAGATAAAGGTAGGAGGAAAAACACAGAATTGATGTGGAAAATCTGACTATTCAGCTGAGCAATCTTGAGGATCTTCCGATCCTTAGGATAAGATCTGATTTAGCTAGCATTTCATAGAAGATATATAATGCCAGTATATGAAAAGGAACTGTAACTTTGATAATCATTGTTAAATTCCAACAAGACTGTGAATGCAGATTAAACCTTAAAGGCTATTGTGATTTTGTAATTCCTTTTTGACAGTTAATGAAACACTTGAAGTTTCACATTAAATCTATGTATTGAGTTTCTATAGAAGTTCCTTCTAGAGGCTTTGGGCCTGGTCACTAGAAGATCTACTTCTTATTTGTATTATGTTGAGTACTATTTACTATCAAGACTTACATCGTTGTTCCTTTTACAGGTTGAGATAGATTAAGTCTTATATATCAGTTAAAGTCAATTTTATAATTCCCAATAACGTAAGTCTTGTAGTGGATTGTTGTTTTCTCTCTACATATTCTTTTTGCAATTACTTCTAGCTTTGAATGTTCCTTGTGATTAGCATGATTGGAGTAGCTTCCTTTAATACATGTGGATTCGATTATTCAGTTTGATTTCCTTTTGGCATTAGAATATTGGATTGATATCTTTATTTGAAAGTAGTTTACAATTGATTTATCTTTCCAATCTCAATCCATAGAAGCATTTTTGTTTTGCATCTAAATCTTTAGATTCAATGAGTTGTTGAGAAATTGTTTATTTCTGCCATGATTAGTTAGGATTTAGGATTAATTACCTACATCCCAATCTCTGATTATTATCACACAGATAATGCTAACAACCTTGAAATAGAAAGACGAATCCCAAGTTGACATATTAATGTAGGATTAAGATTGATTTATAAATTTATCGTAGTGCACCAACACATACCTCCCACAGGTGCTACAGGACCCCCGGGAGCTAACCAATCACTCCAGGTGCCCAACCCATGAGTTAACTTAGCTTTTCATTGAACTAAACCCTAGTCCCTCCCATGACAAGGCCTCCATGTGACTGAAACCCTCCAGTTCCTCGCACAGGTCTACTTCCCAGCGACTGCAGTCTTTTCTAGCCAATTTTGTGCCAGTGAATGTAGTGTTTTCTAGTCAATTTTATGCCAATGCCTGCGAGATATAAGCCACCTTTTCAGGGCTAGGATCTAGACCTCTGCCCAGAACTAAATGAAACACTCAAAAGTGATAAATAGCAAGGCCTCTAATCCAAAAATTGAACAAGAACCTAGCCTGACCCATCCTAACCATGGCAGGAATTTTGTCAAACACATCATGAACATGCAATGTATAGGTCATAAAACACATATGAACATAGGGGCCTCATACTGTCAAGAAGGTTTGATTCCCTATCACAATAGTTGCATTATCATCTATTAGGTCATATATTCATTAACATTTCATTTAGTAAACAAAACATGATGAGAGCCATAACTCAAGTCTATCATTAAGCATGCTTATAACTAGCATATAACCAGAATAATAACAATGATAGAACAAGCATCAAAGCCACATAATAGAAAGTACATTTACTCATGAAATACAATAAGAAAAGAAATTTTATTAGCATATGAAAAATCCAACCAAGTTAGGGACTTCCACTTACCACCTGAGCATAGATTGGGATGAACCAAATATTTCTTTCATCCAATCACCCTCGTGCCATATTCCAAGCATGAATGTGTGACTCACAACAAAACCAACCAGGGCTTCCCAAGATTTACTATGTATCCTGCCATTACTTGTCAAGGGATTCCTAGGCCTGAAACCCTCATCTATACCACCAAGATTTACCATGTATCCCATCATTACTATTCAAGGGATTCCTAGGCCCAAACAAAGAAACATACACTACAAGCTTTACCGCAATCCTGTCATATACCGGTCAAGGGATCTTTAGGCCTTAAACAAGCATGGATGCCTCCAGATCTCTCCACCTAAACCGTGAGGAATTTTCCCATCTCAACCCTCAGGCGTTACGTGTATCCCGCCGTTACTGTTCAAGGGATTCCTAGGCATTTGGGAATTTTCTTGAGACCACCCCACTTAGTTTTGAAACCATTCAAAAATCCATCTCAACTAAGTAGAGGAACCCCATCACACCATGGCTATCTAGAAATGGAAAGGAAAGGTTGAAAACCATTGTCACACCTGGTAAAACCCATGCCAATGATAGCAAGATAACCAAATACACACATGAATGTAACATGCATGCTAAAACTAGAAAGGAATGCATACATGCAACTCGATACCTACAAGTAATCCCACAATAGCCACTTGATCCAACTCTTCCTTATTTGATCTTTGCTTCCCTTTTTCTCGTTGTCCTTCCTTTGCCTTCCACCAATGCTAGAGTGCTCCTAGAATAATCTAAGTGTAAGTGAGTATATGAGAGATAATGTTTATTTTTGTGTAGATTGGGAGGTACTCCAAGCCCTAGTGTTTGAGGGTTGGATGCCAAAGCACCAAAAGTAGGCTTATGGGCTTAGAACCCAAGACTGGGGTTTTGCACCCATATATGTTTGGGCCAAAACCATGATGATTTTTTGACATGTGATGGATTAGGATGATAGATCTCGGCGAGACGATTCTAACACAATGAGAATCATCCAATTTCAAGTTGTTGTTGAGGAGATATGAATTTTTTAAGATTAATT
The DNA here is from genome assembly GCA_031772625.1 of Pinus tabuliformis. NCBI lineage: Eukaryota > Viridiplantae > Streptophyta > Pinopsida > Pinales > Pinaceae > Pinus > Pinus tabuliformis. Next base: position 39,903,864 of record CM062807.1, on the reverse strand, counting down.
ATGGAGTTTACACATGTGTGTCAAGGTCAGCTTGGTGTAAGGCTGACATATGACAGGGTTGGAAGCCCATATGTGATGTTTTATGAAGCCCCTCTTATTAGTATATATAGAGGGTGAGTGTGAGGCATTTTAGAAATCTAAGGTGCAACATAAGGTAATAAGGGAGCTCATTGAAGAGAGGAGAAAGACCTTTGTTTTGGCCGCAGACTAGGAATAACCAAACTAAGAAGGAAAGGACGTGGTTTGGTGCCTCTTCCAAGACTGTTTGGAAGCCAAGTTGGTCTAGCAGCAGGGTAGAGTAGGTGAGGTATGTTTGTGGACTATTTTGGCATGGTTTTGGAGTGTTTTACTAGCAGACTTCTGGAAGAGAGGTTGTAGTCATGTACAGTGAGGACATGGAGTTTTGAGAATTGATTAGGGGCTCGAACCTAGCCCAATCTTCAACATATAGGAGTAGCACTTCGAAGGAGGAAGACCGTAGTTTTTAGGAGTTTTTCTAGGCTAGTTTCATGTGGTTTCTCTTGCTAGAACAGGCCAAGAAGTTCACAATCCTATGATGTCTAAGACGCAGACCTATAGTGGCTATTTGGAAGGATAAACAAGCCTAAACTAGGTGTTGTAGGAGCTTGGAAAAAAAACGAGTAATAGAGGCTTGAAGATACAAGGAGGACGCATTTTTGGTGAGGTTTTCATCAAAAATGGTGGGTTGGTGTAAGCTACAGGTATGCCCTAACTAGTGATTAACCTTAGTCTATGGACAAAAACATGCAAGGTATGTGATATCTCATATTTGTTTCCAGGTGTTGGATCCTAGTTGGATCAGATGGATGGACAAAAATGAAGGACTATAGGAGCCAAGATGTATGGATGACATGGCATGTTGGAATTACTAACCAGTGGGGAGATTATGCAAAAGTACAGCCTAAGGATCAAATTACATTAGCAGCTTATGTGTCATGTCAAGAGGATTAACATAACATTGCAGGATAGTTTGGTCATCCTCTTGAGTTGATGATTTGCAGGTAGATGGGTGTCCTAGAAGAGGATTGTTGGTGAATTATATTGATAGTTAAGAGGAAGGGCTTCCTAGATGATTGGATGCCCTAAGTAGGTGAAGATGCTATAGTGTGTACTTGATCTCTCGTGGACTATTGGAGAGTAGCGTGAGAGAAGACCAAGTGTGGATGAGATTGGGAACTTATGGTTTGTTGGAGGATAGTGTGATAGTGTCCAATATTGGATCCCAGTGAACAACACCTTGATGGACAAAGGTAGTTGTGAGAGAGGCAGTTGTTGAGCTCAAGGGTTAGCGAACTAGAGGAGTAGTTGCGGAGCCCGAGACTTGTTTGTGGAGAAGGGCATCTATAGTAGAATATGGGTAGTCCTCCTAGCCCATATTCATTATGGGAGATGGACATCTTTCATTCATAGGTGATATCCCTTCGTGCCCTATGTTAGTCTTCATTGGAGCAGCGCAGGAATACCATAGTGGGATGAAGTCCCTGAGTAGATAAGGAGCAGCAGTGGGAAGTTGAGAGTTGTTCACAAGTGGAGCTGTTAACAACTCGATGTGTTGATGCGTTGATGGACGAATGATCAACTAGTGAGTAGATTGGATACCCAAGATTCAGTGGCCAAATGGGCTTGGAGCATAGATATAGGCAGGAGTTGCAGATTGGGAGCCGAAGGACTGGGTAGGTATAGGGTATGACCAAGAGGAGTTGAGACACCATGCGACAGCTAGATGGTCAGAGTATCTTGTTGAGGACAGATTAGTTATCGATGGACCGACACTAATTCCTGGTTTTTTATCTTGTACTAGTAGATGTATGAGGTCCATTATCCCTGGTACAGGAGCCCTAGACTGTTGTATTATATGTTGTTTAATATAATGAAGTTGGGTTTAAAACTGTAAAAAGTTGTCTATATTTTGTGGATGTGTGATTTACTATTGTTTATATTTTATTGTTAAAACTAGTATCTTTGAGATTCTTGGTTTGCAAGCGTCAGAGATTTTAAGATTTTATCCTAGACCCAAGGTCATGGAAATTCAATAGAGAATAGAGAGAGATCTCCAAGCTAAAACTAACAAAAAGGTTATGAATTGATCCTCATAAGCCTTTTTATTAATTAGGCCTCTATATTCTTCAATTTCCGTTAGTTTCCTTCATTTTCCTCCTCACATGCAACCTATGACCTTTCACCTTCCTTTTCTCCTAATTTCCTTTATTTTCATAAATAAACATCAATTAATGACTCTTGCCTTTTCAAAGCCTTTGTTATTGCCTTTTCCAATTTCCTTTCGCCGTAATAAACCAAATGAACACCCATTAGTATAATTTTCCCAACATTCAGCTTGGAATATGTGTCCCATGACCTTGGTCTTATTTTTCCTTTATTAAATTTATTACATGGATTTTTAACCCGCGGTTGTTACAGAACCCTCCCCCTTAGGGGAACACTGTCATCAGTGTTCTATGACACCTAAAACCAGCAAAACTGCTGGAAAGAAAAACGTACTGCCCATGGAGCATTATAACTTAGCTTGATGCAGTATTTAAAAAGAAAAACCTAATGAAAAGCATAACCAACATGACAACATAAAAACCATACCACTTATTAGAGATTTTTGAGATGTGTTATTTACACTAACAACCATACATAAACATGTACATATACCAAAAATACTTTGCCTCAACTGGAAAACAATGAAGGATACATAGCCTGCATCAGTGACAAGGCAATCCAGAGGCTCACACCTCCACCCTCAAAGTAATACCAGGATTCACCTCATTCCCAGGAAGTCCAGAATTCATTGCCAAAGTCAAGTCTGCATCAAATTTCCAACACTACAATCTTGCGCCACTTGTTCTCTTAGTGAACAGTTACCGGCTCATTATTCTGAGGAACACTCCCAATGTGCATCTGATTCCATCTAGAAATACTAATCACTGAAATAGATCCATCCCCGACCTTCCCTTCTCTTCTACACAATCCCTCAAGAAATCCATTCACCCCCTTCTGTGCAGTCACTCAACTTCCAATTTCCTCGACATCCCCTTTTTGGGGCGATCCATCCCTTCGAAAGTTTCCTTGCATTGAAAGGTCCAAAAGCCAAGGTACATTCTTGCCTCAAAACCATCATACTGGTCATAGCCTGCTGATAGAAATAAATGAACACTATTGGGTATTAGTGTCTCGCAATGGCCTTTCTCTTGAATGTTGTTGACCATCATACTGCTTCCTGTTCCAATTCCTTTTGTTGTTGTTGCTAATTCTTGTAGTTAGTTTCAACCATCCAACTGGGCATTTTCATTCTTTTTTGTACGAAGCACATAACTTCCATTAGATTAAAAAGAAAATGAAATAAATTCAAATCATACCTCATTCGTAGCTCGTCAATAAGGTACACATGTAATCTTGTTTACTTCCTGTCACAACAAGTCAAACTAGCCCTTTGATCAAATCATTATGTATAATATATCACATCCAGTTAGCTCGAAGTGCAACCATCATAACTCAAAACCATATATCACATGTAACCATCATAAATCAGTGTCATAGATCACATGCATAATTAAATACTTAAATAAAATATTGATACTTATCCTTCAATGAGTCCATTGCTTTTTTCTTTGTTCTTTGTCTGTACAAACACTGAATTGGTTTCCACACCTAGCAAGCACCTAGTGCCTTTGCTTCTCTTCAATCATGTACGCATACACATAGTGTACACCACACACGACATACAACACCACGCAATATATGCCCCTACACCTAGCATACAACACATACACCTACACTCGATGTACAACACAACACATTCACCTACACCCAGTGTGCAACACAACACATACACCTACACCCGGTTTATAACACAACACATATACATACATAGAGTACAACACATTGAATACACATGTCATGATACCACGACTACACAATTCACATACACAGTACCACATGTACACAACGCAACATGTATGACATGCACAACACAACATGTATGACATGAACAAAATACCACATGTACAACATGTACACAGTACCACCTGTACACAACACCACCTTCACAATGTGTACATATAAACATTGTCATAAAACAATCATGATCTTTGACGACCCTTTCAGACAACGACATACATACATACATGTATACACATATAGACATCGATATAATCATGATCACAACATAATTACCAGATATCATAAGGTCAAGATTAAGATAAATCCCTTTATCCATGCACACAGGCACAACATTGAGAACAATAGTTCCCAATATAGCTAAGGCATCTCACACCTCAAATCCATCCAATTTACATTTCTCATGATTGTCTTGCCACCATCCATTTATCCCCATGCACCCAACCAATCCAATTGGTTGTCATATTATTACCTTCAGTTGCCCTTTACTCATGCACTAGGATTCATTAGGGTCTTACATTATTTTTTGGGTTCCACATAGTTCTCCCCGAGCTCCATTAACTTTCCTCTTTCCCAAACAAATTCCCACGACCCCTGAAACATAAAAGACAAGAACAAGAAGAAACCAAAAAGAAAATCATGAAAAATCAATAATAATATGACACCACAAACAAAGTGGCATGATCATGCACAAGACAAATGAAGCTGCAAATCAAGCGGAAACAAATCACAAACGACAAAAAGCACAAAACTCCCAACAAACACCATGACTCAACCACCATGGGTTCCCAGTGCTTCCAAGGGAAAGCTTAACCTGAGTCTTATTCAATATTTTATAGCAGTCTCTTTTGTCATACAATTCCCTGCACCATACTGTCATAAAAAAATAATTTTCAGTGCATACATAAACATAACAATATATCGGTTACCTTACCTTGTTGTGCCAAGCACGCTGCCTTATAACTAAACAAATACATTCCATCTCTCAAGGGACTCCAATTCCCTTGATGGATCATAACTAGAAACTAGCTAATATACCTACAAAATACATGTTCATGACTATAGCACATATCCACATAATGTAAGACAAAATAAAGGTTAAGAAGATTTCATGTATTCATGAAAAGCACTCATTATTTTGGAATTGTCATTTCCAACCCTAGCCAAAGGAATTCTCACCCAATTCCCTTCTTTTAGCTTTTACCTTGCTGCAATTGAGTCTTATTATGTGTTTTCACATCACCTAACTGTTAGTTATATAAACAAATCAACTATTACCTTGTCAAGCTAATACCAAGCATGTTGCCTTATTCACACATGCTAGTCACCTGTTCCAAAGATCAAGACATTATATCTATTAATTTGAAATCAGCCTTTACTAGGACTAATAGCCATGTCATAATCAACTCACAGTCATTAGTCATAATACTCCAACTAGCACCCACTTTCACACAAGTGCATATCAATTGTTGCAACACATAATATGTTAGTACAATCATCTTAAAACAAGATAATTCCTTCATGAAATCTTATAGACACACATAATAACATCATGCACTTAATCAAACATTCAGATAACCTGTAAACATACCATGTTAACTAAACCAAATAGACAACATAATCAAACTTATACCTCAATGTATATCAGGGAAGGCTAACACATCTACATATACCAATCCAAATTAACATGATACATATAACATCAAGATATTAACTACAATTACCATAATTATCATGCATATGACCACAATTCATATAACAAAAAATTACTGTCATTCATGACTGTAACACCCTCCTCCCACATCTATCCAAATAACTGTCCAACTAGGGTAAACATGTGACGAGAAGTTACTATGATATGATTTGACTCCCTATGTGTTAGTTAAGGAAGTGGAACAATCCATCAAAATCGAACTAGTGCTTCTAGAGGCCAGACCACCTAAATCCATCAAACAATGATTTCACCTCATGGTCAGACATCACAAACCATCACTAGATTGGTCTCTACCCAATTCTTCCAAGGCTCCAGAGTGTTTGTTCCAACCAAGACTTCCAAGAATAGTAACTCAACCCATAGCTTTCGTTGGGATTCCAGAGTGTTTGTCCAACCAATGCTTCTAGGACTAGTAAATAAACCCACCAAGGGCTTCTAGAGTGTTTTTCCAACTAAGGCTTCTAGGACTAGTAACTCAACCCAAGTTATTATAGGGCTTCCAAAGCGTTTGTCCAACCAAGGCTTCCAAGAACTAGTAACTCAACCCAAGCTAAAGGAAACATGAGAACCAACTAGAAAAATAAAGAAATTAACCCACAAAACCATGGATATCTCGGAAATGGAAAGGCTTGGAAAAATCCCCTATTAATCTAGGCAATCCTCCATTCCAAATAAAAAATCATGACCAATAAACCACATGCATATGCTATGCATGCCAAAACTAGTGAGGAAAACATACATGCAACTCGATACCTGCAAGCAAAACCCATTGTAGCTACTGATCCCAATGTCCTCTTGCGATTTCCTACTCTTCCTTTTCCTTCTTTCTCCAAAACTCCAAGTATGACACACTCCTCCAACAGTGCTCCAAGAAAACTCAAGTGTCCAAGAGTATGAGAGAAAGAGAATAGAGAAAGAGATCAAAAACTGAACTGTCAAAAGTTTTTGAATTGATCCCTAGAAGCCATTTTATTAATGACGCCTCTATTTTCTTAATTTTCCATTATTTTCCTTCATTTTTCTCCTCACATGCAACCTGTGACCTTTCACCTCCTTTTTCTCCTAATTTCCATTATTTTCATAAATAAATGTCTCAAAATGACACTTTGTCTTTCCAAAGCTTTTGTCGTGGCCTTTGCTAATTTCCTTATCCATTAATCAATCACCAGTGATCCCCATCATTGTGCTTTTACCCAACATTCATCTTGGAATACATGTCACATGAACTTGATAAATATTTTTCCTTTATTAACTTTTACATGTATTTTTGACAAGGGCTATTACAAAACCCTCCCCCTTGGGGGAACACTGTTCTTGGTGTTCAACAACACCGACAACCAACAAGGCTACTGTAAACAAAACATATTTCCCATGGAGATTTATAACTTAGCTCTTTGCATTATTTACAATGATCATCCTACTGAGAAGAAAACCAACATGACAACATAACAAGTATAACATCATAATGACATGACACCCATATTGTTATTAGATCTTTACAACATATCTCATGGCAGGATTTACATTCGTATACATATGTACATATACCAAACATCACCAAAACATGTACCAAAAAAATATACCAAAACATCTGCTCAACCAGCAAATAAGGAAGGATACATAGCCCGCATCTAATCTTCCATCTCCCATGTAGCTTCATCGGGCCCAAAGTGCTTCCTTTGCACTTTAACCTACTTGATTTCTCAGTTCCAGAGCATGAGCATCTTTCTCTGCAAAATGCACTGTAGTTCTGATTGGAATTTTCCTTCTTACTCCACCTACAATACAGACCAGTCAATCACGTGATCAACATCTTTAACATACTTCTTAAGGAATGACACATGGAAAACATCATGGACTTTCACTGTCAGAGGTAGTGCAAGTTGATAGGCTACTAGCCCAATCCTCTCAATAATAATGAAAGGTCCACAAAATCAGGGTGCCAGCTTGGCACATGATCCAATCCACAATGAGGTCTTCTTTGGTTTGATGTGCAAGTATACCTATTTCCTAACCAGCAACTCCTTGAACAACATATTCCAATCTGCATATTTCTTCTACCTATCATGTGCTACTTTTGAATTCTTCTTGATTGCATGAATTTCCCATTCCATGTTTGTCAACATGTCCAGTCCAATTAACACCCTATTAACTAGATCACTCATATTGATGGGAGTATTACAACTCCACCCATACAATGCCTCAAACAGACTCATCCTTAGTGAATACTTATACCCATTATTGTAAGTGAACTCTACCAGTGGAAGGTACTCTTCCCACTTCCATTGTTGATGCATCACATACATCCTCAACATGTCCTCCAATATCGTATTGACCCTACCTGTATGTCCATTTGTTTGCGGATGATAAGTTGTACTGAAGGCCAACTTTATGCCCACACTTGCAAATAACTTCTTCAAAAACTTGGAAGTGAACTTCGCATCCTATCAGACACAATCTTCTTCAGAACTCCATGCAATCTGACTATATCCATGGTGAAGACATGTGCTACATCACTCACTGAGAATGTAGACTTCATTAAAATGAAGTGCACTACCTTTGTCAACCTGTCCACCACTACCATGACAAAATTGTGTTGTCTCACTGTCCTTGGAAAACTTGTGATAAAGTCCATGGAAATGACCTCCTATTTCCACTTTGGAATTGAAATTGGTTGTAGCAGTCAACCTAGATGCTTACACTCTGGCTTCACATGCTGACAATCCAAGCACCTAGCCACAAACTCAGCTACGTCTCTCTTCAAATTCGGCCAATAATACAATTTGTTCACTATTTTCAGCGTTTTCTGATAACCTGGGTGACCCGAATATTGTTTCACATGAAATTCCCTCAAGATCAACTTCTTGAACTCGTTGTTATCTGACACATATATCATTTCCATAAATATAACCAATCCATCTGACGTGAGACAATAGTCCACATCCTGCGCACTTGCATTTGTACCTATACCTGTACTCTACTGCAACCTGTGCACAATCTCCATATACCTGTAATCCTACTTGCAAGATCTTATCCTGTAAATCTGTCCCATAGGATCTCATATTTACTATGTGATTTACCTGTATTCGACTACTAAGAGCATCTTCCACCCCATTCTCTTTGCCTTTGATATACCTGATCTCAAAGTCAAACTCATTGATCATGGCCAACCATCAAGCCCACCTTCCATTCAGATTTGGTTGGTCACATAGATACCACAAACCATTGTGATCACTCATTAAAGCAATGTAAACTTTGAAACGGGAACTAATATGATTACCCATTTTGTTGAGGTAGCAAAAAAATCAACCGGCTTTGAAAAGTGGTGATGCAAAATACACACACACACACATATATATATAGTTTTTAACACTTTAAATTTTTTTATGTACATTAGTTTTTGAAATGTTAGTGATTTGCATGCTGATTTTAAAAAGTGTTGATTCTGCATCAAACCCTTTTTTTAAAAGACTTATTTTTTTACTTTAAATTTTCTAATGTATTAAATGTGAATAATTATTTTCTAAATTTAACAATTTTTGAAGTGGTCATTTTATTCATATTTTTTTTCTTTTAATTTTTTGTTTTGTTGCAAAGTCTTTATTTTTTTGCATAGTTAAAGAAGAAGGTTGATATTTTATAGTTTCGCTATTCTACATATTTATATATCGCTAATTAATTTTTTAATTGCACATCAAATAATTGTCTCTAAAAAACAATAATTTTTAACAATTGACATAAAAATAAATATTTTGAACATAGATATAACAAAAAAATTACACATTTTGATCAATTTTTGCTAGAAATGACATGTCAAAATCACAATTTTTATAGGAAAATTTTAACAAAAAATGGTTAAATAATAGTTCTTTTATGAATTTCATGTCAAAACATAATAATAATCACAGTTGTTTTTCAAAAAGTAATGATTCACATAAAAATTAAAGCGAAAATCACATAATATAAATATTGAACATATAACAACATTAACTGAATACTTATTCTTCTCATAAAATGTCAAAGTCAAAACATTACAAGTATAACTAATTAATAGTTACAAAAAATTAGCTTGATTTCCAAGCATAACTTAAATTTAACCAACAATATCATGTAATTTAAACTCTTCATCCTCTAGAGTTTCATCATTGTCTTCTTCCACAATATTTTCTGCTTCATTTTGCTCATTTTCCTGTTCTGATGGATCTTTGATGTTTGCGAATCTCCCAATGTATGTCTTTCCAATCATTCCATCTAATGGTGGTTGATGTTCCTTTGCCTTTTTTGCCACATGTGATTCATTAAAATCCCCTTTCCTCAACCCAATTTCTTGCATTTCATCTGGAAGAAATTGAAGAGAATTAATTCTTTACTGAATAAATTTGGACTGTACTATGTCTTTTTCAATGGAAATGCAATTTCTTCTTTTTTGTAGGCAACATGCTAGTGTTGTACCTAATTATCAAACACAAAATAAATAATGAAGTAAATTAGTATAATGACATATAAATTAAGAAAGAAGATATTGAAATTCAATTCTATATAATAAAACTTGCCTGAGCCTGAAAATAAATCCATAACTCAAACTCCTTCATTTGAACATAAGTCTATAAGATAGTTAATCAATGGCTGTGATTTTTAAGAAATGTTAACTATCTCTCCTTTTGCTTCTTTATCTTCATATGTTAGTTTTTTCACAACAACATCATAAACCAGTGCTTGGCTATGACTCTTTCCATCTACCCGATTAAGAAGCATAGACTTATAGCTATCATCTTTTGTCCAACTATCAATATGGATGAACTCACAATCGTTTATAATTGGTTGATCTTCACGGTTAAGAAGATTTGAAATTTTCCTGTAACATGAAATAGTAAAAGTTTAATTAACTTGTACATAAATGATTTTTTTAACATTAATCAAACATACAATTTTAATGTCTTACCATGTAAGCTGCATCCTTGAGTTTGTTTTCCCCTTGAAGCTTGTCAATAACATTCCCAATTGTGTGTCCGAATGAAATGTCACAACTCGCCATAATGGTGATGATGTGACTTCTATAAATCCCACAACCACTTTACTAAGAGCTTGATAAGTATAAGGGTCACTATCATAGTCAATGTTTGCCAGGATATTGAAACCATGGGGAATATCTACAATAACTATGGAATAATCCCTTTTAGGTACGAGTTTAGCAATGTCTTCATAGTGACCTTGTATTACTTGATATTGAATAGTGTCAAGCCCATTCCAAATGAAATGAGTAAGAGTTGGATCAAGTTCAACATTCCTAAGACGTTTCTTTCTCGGTCTTTCGATCATAATTTTTCAATAAAGCTTCTGAAACTATCTGGTGCCCCATTTTCATCCTTCCTCGTCTTTAATAAAATAAACAAATATATGTATAAGTTATAAAACAAAAATAGTATACAGATGAATAAAAATCATTTTTAAATGCAAGATAAAAATATTTTAGCGTTGATGTAGAACTTGAATCTGGGTAGTTTCTTACAACATCATCCCAACTATATTAATTCAACAATTTAACCATTTGTTCTTGTATTTTCATGTAAACTTTGTAACTGAATAAATAAAGTTAAAAAAATTAATATAATGATATTATAACAAATACTACCAAGAAGAATATGCTATATTTAAAAAAAAATTATAATCTAGAAATAAGTAAAAATAATTCAACAAACTTACTTTTGAAATTCCTCACACATTTCATCAAATGATAATTCCCCTGACTTCACATGAGATAATATTGTTTTGACAAGTATTCAATCTTTCACTCTTTGCAGTGCTCTCCAAGGTGTGATAGTCATATCTTCTGGAAGTTGCTTCATTTCAAGACCTGATTTACTACTGCTACATATCAATGGTTTAGATTTTTTAACCTTATGGTTTTTAATGCCAATGTTCTCCCACATGCTAAAAATCTAATTAATCAATTCCCATACCTCTCCAGTTTTAAATGTCAACTGGAAAATGTTATCAATACTTCTGAATATATCATAATGTACTTTGCCACCTTTTGAATTGATTTTTTTCTCAATTTGATAGCATATTTCCATACAACATTCCTTATGAAATTGTAGACTAACATTTATCTTATCCCTATCACATTTTTATTCATATTCATTATGAATAAATCTATCCCTTTGGATGAAAGTCATAGACATCCTATACTCATTATCTGTATCATGATCCCATGCCAATAACTTTGCTTATGTATCTGATAAACCAACATAAATGATACATTTCATTGTTTTAAAATGTGGGTTATTGGGATATTCCTCCATCGATTTCCTTTGGGCTTCTACATAATGGTTCCCCCCAAGCACATAATAATTCTATTCAAAACATTTTAACTTATCAAATGCTTCTTTGTTGGGAACTTAAACTGGATTAACAAGAAGCACATAATCAACCACATGAGCATATGGATTGTACCTCATCAATGTTTTCATGTTGTGAACATGTAGGTGGTGTGGCTTTCTAATTTGATATTTAAATTGTCCTTCACTTGTTTATATATTTGTCTAACATTAAGCTGAAATGTACGACCACCCTCAATTAAGTTTATCTTTTTCAAGTTATTTCGAATGACATTTTGTTTTGTTTTAATAATGTCATCCTCTAAATCAACTCCTGGTGTAATGATTTCCCTGCTCTCTTTTGAATTCTCACTAGGATCTTCACTGTTGGCCTTGACTATTTGAGAATGATCAACTTTTATTTTCTTCCTCTTCTTTTCTTCTAGATACGTAACATTCTCATCATCAACTAGACCAGAGACATTCTTGGGCATTTTTACTTTTGGTATTTTTGGCTCCTCTTCATTCTAACATCAGTTCTAATCTCATCCTCAGTAATGGCAACATATTCTTCAAGGTTAGTTTCAACTTCCTTGTCTTTCAAAGTAACATGTCTACCTTTTCTAGATTTATCCACTATAGGAATTCTTTGTTGATCCCTTGGATGTATTTTTGTAGCATCTTGAATTACTATTTTTTGCCTTTTTGCCATATCTTCTTCTAATCCTGAGTAGAAACTCCTCACAACATTCATAATATCTTTCCATATGAAATAAATGCCTCCTAACATAATTGAAATATTTTCAATAAAATTTTGTCAAACAAAATATCATATGTCAATAAAAACTAAGTTCTAAAAATATAATGATACAGTTACAATAATGCAAAACACATAAATATAAATAAAAATACTTACGATGTCCTGTGCAATCTCATCTATGATTTGTTTACACATCTTTGTATTTTCCTTTGTCATTTCATGCATTGACAATGATAACTGATATTTAATCTTGCCATATGACTTGGGCGGTTTTGTAAGTACATAAACAACTTCAGTGTCTGGTATCAAACAAATGTCTAGTACTTTTCCCAATACCTCATAAAGTCCACTATCGTTAGGGATATCAACATATAGATATATATATGCAGATGTTGTTCGCCTTCTCTATCTTTCACATACCATATATGTTTTGTATGCTTCACTTCTTGTGATTTCTTCCAATAAGAAATCATCTTCTTATCGTTTGAGGCACTTGATAGATTTGTAGTTATTAGCTCAGGTTTGGTTCGTTCAGCAGTATTTTTTGAGGATCCACCTTTAATTTTAGCAGTCTTTGGTCCAGAAAGATTCACAGAAATCTTCCTTGATGCCATTTTCCTGCAAAAATAATACACATATATATAAATCAGTGAATTACAAAAAAAAACAATAGCTTAAGTAAAAAAACAAAACGAAAAAAAATCTAAAAACGATAAATAATCATAAATCATAAATAATTTTTAAAACATAACCTTTTAAAAAATAAAAATAAAGAAATAAAAATAAAAAATAAAAAATAAAAATGGTCTGCCACCCCCACAGGCCCGTTGGGCTGCGGGGGTGGAGACCCAATTCTGAGAATCAGGCCTCCACCCCCACCGGCCCGTTGGTCTGTGGGGGTGGAGCGGGACTCCTAGGAAGTATTGAGTATAAGACTTTGCTAAGGTCAATCCGTGCCTCTGATTAAAAGTTTGTAAATCGCAGATCGACCTTAGCAAAGTCTCAAACTCAATACTTCCTAGGATTCCCACCACTTTAGGTTCACATATGCATCAAAGTGCACATGTGCAGGCTTTTCGAACTCGACCTAAGACGGAATGACATAGAGATTTAGAAAGAGAGAGTTGTGAAAGCACAAACTCAAATGCCTAAATGGCAATACATTTTCCTTATTTATAGGATTTCAAGAGGGCATCAAATATCTTCTCGAAATCTGACCTATCTACAAACTATAGATCTCAAATCTAAACTTTTCCGTAGATTCTCTGAAATGTGCATCAAGTCCCATGAAAAGTCAGAGAAATGCTCCGAGTTTCAGATATTCATCCAAAAAGTTAAGCTAAGATTTTACTTTGGAGGACAAACCCCTCTACTTAGTCATTTAAATTGTCCTAAAATTATCCTCTAATATTTACACAATGGAGATTTTATTGGAATCCCACGGTACCAGTCACACTCATTGTCAGGTGACTAGACATGAAATACAACCCACCATGCTTCCTTACAAATATTTTGTCAGTCACTTGGATATCCATAATTATCACTGTCACTTGAGTAATATAGAGGTTGTGGGTTTGGTGACAAATGGACTTTTGCATGAGGTGGCATGATATTATAGCACGGAAAGAAAGGAGATTCATACATACTAGGTACCCTCTCATCTACAAGATTACAAATCAATCCAAAGAACTAAGATATTTCCTTGTAGATGGGTTTCTCTGGTGGCTGAATAGTATGTACTTTAAGTGTGTTGAACAAATGTTCTATCTGAAAGAAAAACCATGCTTCGAACGATGTTGTTGTTCTGATATCTTCTCGAAGATAGTCAATAAATTCATGTCTTCTTATGGTCCATAATAATCCTTCTCTTGGGCATCAGTCATGTAGAAGTATTTTGAACTAGGGCGACCAATGATTATAGGGGTTACATATAGAACTACATTTGAACATCAGCCAAACTCTCTTGGCATATTTGGTGTACATAAAGATATTACAATAGCCTGCATAGGTCAGCCATGGTTCATATAGACAAATATATCTCTATCCTGCAAAAGGTGCAAATCTAATGGCCACTTGAAACATTTTGGGCGACTCTAAAAAATACATAATATTACTTACATTACTATGGCTACTATTGACCCATTTTTCAAGGATGTATTCATATGCAGGACTCTCCTTGATCCTATCTATGAGACATTGAAAACAAAATGACATATGAAAATATTTACATATTAGAACCCACTGAAAACCTCTAGAGCAGAGGGAGGTGTTGATGAAGTTGAAGCTGATGAACAACTGAACATCTTGATTTATTTCGAAGCTGCTTCTCTTGTAAGAAAATCTACTAAACAATTACCTTTTTCCTTTTTATATTCAATCTCAAATTCGAATACGTCCAACCATAGGCTCCATCTTAGTACCCTATTATTTCCTTGTTCTAACAATCTTTTGTTTCTAAGCATTCCAGCCATATCTTTGAAGTATGTTCTTCCAATGAATCTTATTGGCTTTAGGAACAACCTAAATTTTTTGATTCCATTTTTTACGGCAAGGATTTTTTTATGAGAAGATGGATACCTTAGTTTAGTGCCATTAAAACATCTTCATGCATATGAGAAAACTTTGTCCATTTTGTCATGCTTTTGCATCAAAACTCACGCCCATACTTCATTGGATGAATTTGTTTCTAAAATGTAGGGCAATTCATGTCTTGGAAGAACCAGACTTGGCATATTTTGGACCTTTAGTTTAATAATTTGAACTGCAATTGTCATGGATGGGGTCCATTCTATTCCTCTGGGCCTCTTCTGTAGGACCTTGACATCTTTGGCTTGATTTTCATAAAACTGCCTAATGTAATTGAGGCTTCCCAAGAACCTTTGCAATTGTCTGCGGTCATAAATGGCATCTGGAAATTTTGTTAAAGCTTTCAACACATGTTCTTGCAATTCAAATTTTCCTTGGAATAGGATTAGTCCTAAATATTCAATTCTAGTTTTTGCAAACTCAAGCTTAGGCTTGCTGAGGACTAACCCATGCTTAAAAATCTTGTGGTGAACTATCTCCAAGTGCTTTCTATGTTATTTTAAGTCAAAAGAACATATTAGTAAGTCATCAATATAAACAATAACAAATTTCAAATCTCCAAAAATATCTTCCATTCTTTTTTGGAATTCAGAGGGTGCATTCTTCAATCCAAAGGGCATTACTTGCCATTGGAACTGCCCGTGTGGTACCACAAAACCAATCTTATATATATCAGATGGTTTGATCCCTATCTGCCAGAATATGCTTTTAAGGTCAAATTTGCTAAGCACATTATTATTATTGATTTTCTAAAATAAAGCTTCTTTAGATGGCAGAGGATACCTGATAGGCAAAAAAAGCATCGTTTAATTCTCTATAGTTAATCACCATCTAAGGTTTACCTCTCTTTTGTTCTGAATGCTTTCTAACATAGAATGTTTGTAATCCCAAGGACTTCTACTTGGTTTGATCAATTTTCTTTCTAATAGTTCAACATTCTCAATTTTACAGAGTTCGAGCTCTGGTGGCAACATCTCATTTTCTGATGATTTCTGAGGTGTTCAGGAGTGATTTTCTTTGTAGGGGAGATCCACAAAGTATTTCTCTTTGCCAAAATGCATTGGATGCATTTTCTGTACATTCTACTTCAATTTTCTCTTTTATTTCTCTGATATATTCTGGCCCTTGGATCTCAGCATTTCTGATTACTTTGTTCATCTTTCTTAGCTTGTCAAGAGGACATTCAACTATATCTAGGATAGGGTCTACAATTCTATTAACATAGTTCAACTTGCTCTGGATTTTTGTAGTTCTTCCTTGGATGTTGAGGCAAATATGGTTTTCTTATACAACAAGAGGAAGATGTCTCCTTACAAAATATTGTCCCAACAAAATATCACTACCTATATCAAAATTGTACAAATCTACAGAAGTAGGAATTCCATTAAGAATAATTGGGAAATCATGAGCCATAGCTCTGATAGTCATTAACGTCTTATTTATAGCTCTAAACTCAAGTTTGTGGGTTGCCAATAATATTCAGGAATGGCACTATGTTTTGCACAGGAATTCATAACTCATGTTTCTAGTTGTGCATCCAGAGAATATTTTTTATAACCACTAACTTTGACATCTACTCTAATAACAATCCTATCTTCAAATCCATAAATCTAGAAAATAGATATACCTGGTTCTTATTGGTGGTCTTCTGGTATGCATTGTAATGCTTGTTTCTCCTGGTTATGATCTTCTTCTTCTTTGATCACATCTTCAAATTCTTCTATCATCATTGAATCTTTGATATCTGCAAGTTGTTTCTGTTTTTTGGCCAATTCCTTTTGGTCAAATCTCATACAGCTTAGAATTTCTTTAACCAAACCTCTTTTTTCTTCAATGGTGGTTTCTAGATGCAATATTTCTCCTCGCAGTTTACTAACCTAGTCTGATTCTTCTTCTTCATCTTAGATATTCTCAATGATGGGAGTATCTTTCTTAAACCCATAGGATTTCCTTTGATGAAGAAAGATTACTTCTTCTCTACTTATAGTAGACCTGCACGGAAACTGCTTCTTTGGTGGAATGTTGGATGGGGGTGTAAAGGAAATATGTGCAGATGTGGTAGGTGTGTCACTTGGATAGTACACACCAAGATTCACCACGCCTGGCTACGTGATTTTGGAAAGTTGGTGTTGGAGGGTTGAGAAACGTTTCATGGTGTCATATGGTGAAATCTCTTGGTGTGAGGGAAGAAATATGAGATTGTATAGATGCAATTTCAAAGCGGAGGTCTATGGGATTTTCCAAATGAAACATCTTGACATCGGAATTGAAGTCAATATCTAAGGTGGATTCGGAGCAGAATGAGTCTTCAGGATGTGGCGATGGAGGGTTTGACTCATCTAAATCTGTGACTAAAGAGTATTCTTCATTTTGTGGGGCCTAATCTACTTGATTCCATTCAGTGGGATCATAAATATTAGGAAAAATGTCAAAAAAAATATTTTGGAAATGAGTTTTACCCTTCAAAGGACATTTTCTTTCCTAATGGCCCGGTTTCTTGCAAATGAAACAAGTTCCTGATTGTTCTCTTTGGGCACCTTCTTTCGTTTTCTTGAAATATCCTTTTCTTGGTCTTTGGAACCTTTGTCTCCTAGGGTAAAACCTTCTAGGTTGGATTTTATTCGTGCATTTTCAACGTTGGCAATCACTTCCACATTGTCCTTAAATAGTGTTCTTCTTTTTATTTTGCATCCAAAATGATAGGTTTCGGCATAGATATCACAAAAACTTGCATTGAAGTCGAGTTTTTTCTCCACTGATTTGGTTATCATATTTCGGAGGCATTCTTTCTGTAGAGTAAATACAATTTTTTTCATGGAGTCCTGCAAGAGAAATATTTTCAATATCTATATTTTCATCTTCAAATCCATCCCTGACAAGGTCTGGGATCCTGCCAGGCATTGCAGACAAATATTTTCTCAAATAAGATGTATTATGTGGGTCTTTTACCTTATAAAGAAGATCATGCATTGTGCAGAAGAACTTGGGAATTCATTGTATATCACAAAGACTTTTTCTCTTGAACATATCTGCATAATGATGGCCATCAACCTTAATTTCTCCATAAAACTCATGGAGCACTGTCTTGACAATTTCAGCGACTGGCTTATCACTATTCATAATATTGAGCTTGTCAGATTCATGCATTCTAGACCACCATAATTCTCAGTTACCTTGGAAACCCCAAGTTATCATTAAAGCTAATTTTGACCATGAGACTATGTTTCTCTGAATGGACTTTTGAGTGCTTTCCCATGCACTCCAAGTATGGATTTCCATGAGGATTTCATTTTTAGACTTCCAGTTCAGATTTGTCATTGGAGCTTGATCTATGTTAGCTCAACTAAGAGTAGGGAGCTCATAAGTGTTTGAAGGATCATATGGAGTTTTTCTAGGAGAACCATACTTGGCATTACACCACTTTTCCCATGCAGATTCAAAAGGTTGGTTTGTTCTATCACTATCTGCACTTCTGGGTATTTTGTTGGATCCTTCTCCATCTTCTTTTACCATTTTTATTTCTAATTTTTTCTATGGTAGCATACCAAAGACTGGGATTTGTGATTGGACTAGAGCCAATTTTTCTCTAGCAAATGAAATAACATTTTCGAATTGAAAAATTATGGGATTATGTACAGAGAACTGTTTGAGAAACAGTGGAGTATTTTTCTTTTCAGGGTTCTTTTCTTCTAGCTGGAATGTCTGGCTATAAACTTCTGCTGCAGTAAGTGCTTCTTCTAACTTAGGATTTTCTTTCTCCAGACTCAGCTTTAAATCTACTACTACTTCCATAATTTTGTCTAACTTCATATTTACATCTTTTAACTTATCAAAATGCTCAGAATCTTTTTGACTTAAATCATCTAAACTAGAATGGAGTCCTGAAACATGGGATTGTACTTTCAACACTTCTTGTGACATGTCATATAAATTATGTGCTACAAATGTTAGCTTATAGTTGTTGCAGTTTTGAAGCCTTATAATCTCTTGGGGCTTATAATCTATCGCTTTCCTATAATCTTGGAAATCCACATCAGCTACAAGATTCCCATCTTTGAATTTTTGTACAAAATTTCCAAGAGCAAGTCTCTTTTCTGGGAGTACAAGCTTTCCTAAATCTTCCCCTGCCTTTTCTCTAGGAAGTGTGTGTCTCATGAACTTAACATCTCTCGAAAATTCAATATGTAAACATTCCTAGCATTTTTTATGTTGGCCCAAATGTTCCTCTTTCAAGATGGATTGAGGTTTGTGAAAGACTAGAATTCTTTTTATCAAAATTTGGACTTCTAGAGGCAATACAAAATTTGCAATGAGAGGATGATTCATACTTGTGTTTTTCCAGATGCCTACTGAGGTCAGAAGTATCATGACTTCTGAGAGAGTGACTTCTAACAGGGATTTTGGGTATTGTATTTTCATTCCTTAGTCTAATGACTAGTTCTCCACTCAACTCAGAAATAGACAATATTTTAGGTAATGGAGTCGGAAAATGCATTTGAGACAATGGATGGTCATCTGCAATCCACTCATAAGGGATTTTTAATTGAGAAAGCCCTATTGTGATAGGAGTGACATTACCAAGTCCAACCACCACTCCTTATATTGTGGCTCTCTGAGTAAGATGAGGATTGAGTGTTGGCAGAGTTGTCAAGACAAATCGTAAACAAACAGTGGAATTTAGCTAGGCAATATCAGACTACTCAGTCATATTAAAGACAAAAAAATGGATGTAAGCTTGAAGTATTTAATTAATATGGTGATCGATTAACGAAACTTGGTATCGTGGGATGATGGATGACCAAATTGTACCATTGTGAAAAGGGGCCTCAAAACCTCCTAGCAAGGCATCAGTGAATTGATTATGGCCTGAATCAATCACACAAGCTAAGCAAGACACATTAAAACCAGTTCTGACAAGAGGGTTAATGCCAAATTGTATTAGTCTAAGATGCACATACTTATAACCTTGTTCTAGCCCCATTGGACATCTTCTGGTTTTATGAGAGGTATCTTATACATAGGCTAGGTAATATTGATAGTTACATTTATAGAGACATATCTAATGAGATTGGTTGCATGAACCTTAAACATTGGAAGGTAATAAATCTTAGTAGGAGATATATGAGGAAGCTTCCAATTAGGAGTAGGGGTAAATTCCTGAACTACTACCCTGGTATCATACAAGGGCTCAGATTTGTTTAATATTCTTCCAATCCAATTGGTTTTATTTGAAGCTTTCATATCAACAAGGAAATCAAAACTACTCGAGGCCATTTCTTATTGCAATTCACTACTCAGTATTGCGCAAGAAGGTAAGGAAAAGAAATATGTGAAAGTAAATTACTATGCACCTGAGGAATGGGACTCCCTCGGACTTACAATGCCTTCCTTTGGCTTAAATTATCCAGAGGCACGGTCCACCAATAATCTTTGCTGCAATAGGATTGTGTATAACATCTTCACACTACTAATGACATCTCGCTTGCTATACTGATAGTTCATATGGCTCAGAATTCTTACTCAAATAATAAAAACAACTCACATAATGAAAAGGCACAACTTTTATTGAATGATAATAAATATTACATCAGATACATTATAAATATAGAGATTGACTGTAAGATCATTTATCAACCAAACTGAAAACGAGAAAGTTGAAGCTAACATTTTCAGAGGTCATAGGCTTTCTGGCTCATTACAGACTCTACCTATTACAATGTATTATTTACACAACTTTGGCTCTGATACTAGATTTATAGACTTTTAATCAAAGGCACGCAGTCCCCTACCACCCCACCCCCACAGCCCAATGGGCCCATGGGGGTGGAGGCCTCCACAGCCCAACGAACACGTGGGGCTTGGGCAATGTTTGACCCATGGGGGTGGAGGCCTGATTCTCATAATTTGGCCTCCACCCCTATGGCCCAATGGGCTCGTGGGGGTGGAGGCCTGATTCTAAGAATCGACCCTCACCCATGGCAGTTTGGGCCACGGGGTTGGGTGCTGCCAGGAGGCACGACCGGGCCCACCATGCCCACTGCTGACGTAGTGGCCTCCTACCTACCAGGGGGCTATCGGGTAAGCCTGGCTCATCTAAATTTTTAATTTCTAAAAGAAATCTAAATTTCAATAATAAAAATTCAAATATTATTTTACTAGAATGTGTTTTTTTTTCTAGTATTTTACACGAAGATAACAACCCAACTAACACATAACTACTAGAAAACCTATGGGATTTTAAGACTTGCACACAGCAAAATGGAAACTAACCTTTCAAATGTGATAATCTGCCGTTGAATATGTTGTGATAACAATGTAACTGCTCCACAAAATCGCTCTAATTCTTTTAACGAACCTTGAAAAGCCTTGATGTGATGTAAGGAATAGTGATAATGAAATTTGTGATATAGCGAAAATTGCGGAATTGTTTTACTGCATGGTGAATGTGGTATTAATTTGTTTTTATAAAAACTTTAACATATAAATCTTGTTATGGCGATATAGTAATTTATGATACAGTGAACATTATGGAATTGTTTTATCGCATGGTGAATGTGGTATTAATTTATTTTTTATAAAAAATTAACATATAAATAGTGTTATGGTGATATAGCAATTTATTTTAAATGTGTGATAGAATATATAATAAAAATTAAAAGAAATATTCAATTTTCTAGTAAATGTTATATAGTTTAAGTAAAAAATTAATTTAGGTAAAATATTTAGTTTACAATTTTAGTTTAAAGATTTAGTTTAAAACATTAATTTCATAAGAGAATTTTAGTTAAAAAAATTCAATAAATTGTAGAAGAAATTTTTGGAGGGAAATACGTGAAACAAAATTTTTGGAGGGAAAATTTTCAGCGAAAAGTTTTAGAGGGAAACTTTGGAGGGAAATTTTCATTCTTTAAGTTATATATTATCATTAGGAGAGAGCGCATTTGTATCATTCAACCTATTATGTTTGAAAATAATGGAATTTTCTGATAGTGAAGTTTCTCTCTGGGAAGCATCAACATCTTCGTCATGTAACAACTCTATTCATATTGACGAATATAACAGAAATTCTTTCACTATGAATGGAGAGTCAAATCTTCCACAGTCCTAATCCTAAGGACTATGAGAGCGGCACTGATGAAGGGTGAGATGAATATTTTCAAATAAATAAAGAGTCTTGGTTTCCACTTAGTCCTAATCCTATGGACTATGAGAGTAGCAATGATGAAGAGCATGATGAAGATTTTCAAATAAATAAAGTCGCGGTTTCCACTTAGTCCTAATCCTATGGACTATGAGAACAACATTGATGAAGAGCATGATGAAGAATTTCAAATGAATAGAGAGTCACGGTTTCCACTTAGTCGTAATCATATGGACTATGAGAGCAGCAGTGATGAAGAGCACGATGAAGAATTTCAAATAAATAAAGAGTCATGGTTTCCACTTAGACTTAATCCTATGGACTATGAGAGCAGCAGTGATGAAGATCATGATGAAGAATTTCAAATGAATAGAGAGTCACGGTTTCCACTTAGTCCTAATCCTATTGGACTATGAGAGCAACACTGATGAAGGCCAAAATGAATAATTTCCAATAAATTGAGGGTCATAGCTTCCACTTAGTCCTAATTCTATGGACTATGATAGCATCAATGATGAAGGCTAGGATGAAGAACTTCCAATAAATTGAGAGTCAAATTTTCCACCTAGTCCTAATCCTAAGGACTATGAGAGAACTAGTGACGAAGCGTAAGATGATGAATTTCAAGTAAATAGAGAGTCACATTTTCCACCTAGTCCTAATCCTAAGGGCTATGAGAGAAGTAATGATGAAGGGTAGGATTAAGAACTTAGTCCTAATCCTAAGGACTATGAGGGTAGCAGTGACAAAGGGCAGGATGAATCACTTAGTCCTAATCCTAAGGACTATGAGAGAAGTAGTGACGAAGGGCGGGATGAAGAATTTCCAGTAAGTAAAGAGTCACATTTTCCATGTAGTCCTAATACTATGGAATATGAGAGTAGCACTGACAATGCACATGATGAAGAATATCCAATAAACATTGAGTCAAATTTTCCATTTAGTCTTAATTCTAAGGACTATGAGGGTAGCACTAAAGAAGGGAAAGATGAAGAATATCCTCCAAGTCAGTGTTTCAAAATCATAGATGATCATAATGAGGATAATATTCCTCATAATGATGACGAAAATTCTTATACAAGTGATGATCCAATGATGGAGATGTTGTCAGCAAATATTGTATCGAGGAGTAGGAGTAGACCTTTTAGTATCAATCCAAGATGTTCTAGTTATACAAGTGGTAGAGAAAAATATCTCATGAGAAGAAGTTTTATCAGTGCTCTAATTTCAAGTGAATGTTGCCAAAAGGATTGCTTGAAACATATGGATTTCAAGTTTGCATTGGATAAAAGGAAGAGATATTTGTTAATGAATAAAAGCATACAAAATTCATATTTTGTGGGGTGCATGCAATCTACATTGTCTGGTTATGATTATAATATTGGGTTTTTATTTATCTATATAAAAGCTTTCAAAATGTTTCATTCAATGGGTAATTTTCGTCTCTCAAGAATCCAATTAAATTTGGAAAAGGATCCCACATTTTATTCAGAAGTACGTCATAAATGACAATTTGGGACATCATCAAACACTGCAATGTCATAGATGAAAGACTTATTTTCAAAGCATGGAGAGTTCATGCCAAATAGAGATACAATACATATTCCAGATAATTTCTAAAGACTAGAAATCTACAACTTACACAATGAATATGCATAAGGTGTTGAAGGAAATGGTCGATTTATTACATATCAATAGTTTGTGAAGATATGGAAGAAAGAATTCAACAATGTCCACATTCCTAAGAAGACAAGGATGGGGATTTGAAGTACATGTGCTTCTCTTAAATCAAAAAGGGATAAATGTGAAGGAGTAGAAAGAGGTAGGCATTCATAACATTAACTTTTAAAATTGTATAGTCATCAACTATGAAAATGTATTTATTAATGACTTTCTTTTATGTTGTGTAGATTCCATTGTCAAAGTGCTTCAAGAGAATCATGAACAACAAACAAGTGAAAGAAAAAAGTTGTACAAAAATCGAAAGAAGTGTTATGATAATCCAAATAAATATTTGGGTTTGATAATTGATGGTATGGACCAGAACAAAACACTTCTACCACATTTTGTTCGCATGCCCAAAAATTTACAAGAGGAAAATTTTA
The DNA here is from genome assembly GCA_031772625.1 of Pinus tabuliformis. Taxonomy (NCBI): domain Eukaryota; kingdom Viridiplantae; phylum Streptophyta; class Pinopsida; order Pinales; family Pinaceae; genus Pinus; species Pinus tabuliformis. Next base: position 39,879,317 of record CM062807.1, on the reverse strand, counting down.
TTCAGTATCACTTGGTCAGTTGTATGGCCTTCAATGGGAAAATGTTTCCAAGGGTATACTTCACAACTCCAAATATTCATAATGATGCAATCTAACAATAACCATAATTCATGATGTGTTTTCTCATTGGTCTGGTAATCTTCATGAAGTTTTGTATCTACAATTGGACAGCACTTTTCGTGAAAACAAAAATCACATTGTTTTTGGATATCTAAACATGCTTTTTGAATTGAGAATTTTCAGAAGGTAACGGTTGGTTTCCTTCTTGTTGGGCACACTCATGACCATATTGATCAGATGTTCAGTCGTTTTTTAGTCACATTGAGGAGGAAGGATGTTGGGAGCTTGCCATCATTAATTGGATGTATTAAGAAATCATACATGCCAGAGCCTATTTTTGATGTGTTGGAAAAAACTATTGACATGCGAAGGTTTATTCTGGGATCACATGGTGAGTAAAAATGCATTGAACAACTTAATGACATTAGCTTCCAACATTAATTTCGTATCAAAAAAATTGATGGGAAAACACTAATATGGGGCAAGAAGTATTCAACGCCTGTAGAATGGCCACCGTCATCAGGTTTGGCATTTTTGAATTTCATTTCAGATCATCCAATATTTGCGTCAAATATATTTTTATTACAATCAGTTGCTGAAGTTCATAATGCACGCAGAAATAATAGAGATACAAATTATTCTAATTGCCTAGACAAAATTAAAAAATGAATTAGATATACATATGAGTACTTTGATATTGTCGATTTAGTTTGGTGGGAGTCTTTCTTCAATAATCAAAGTGATATCATTTCAAGAACAACAAATGAAGATATACCTGTGAAAACTCCATTTATTTGACCAAAAAATGTGTCAAATGAACATGAGGAAAGAAACTTTGTTGAACAACAATAATCTCAAGGTATTATCCAATTCTTCACAGGTAGAGGAAAGAGAAACGTATATTGGTTCCAGAAGGTCTCATGCACAATGTAAAGCCATGGAACACCTTTACAAGATATTATCGCAGTGCTAGCAGATGGAGATCCCAATGGCTATCCATTCTGGGTTTTTAAGGTTATAAGGGTCATTACAGAAAATGAAGATTTTGCAAGTGTTGAAGTACATTGGTATGCCACAAATACACACCCATTCAATGGTGTGTACAAGCCAAAGATGGTAGTTGATAAAAAAAAAATGGCGGAAAGAGAAAAACAAAGGGTACAAAAATAATCATCGCCATACAAAGCTCTTAAATTGGAGGATGTTAACATACTTGTTTATGAATTCAATTTAACAAAGAGAGGAATTCTTCACTTCAAGACGATAGAGATTTTGAAGAGGTTGTCACCAAAAGAAACAGTGTTGAGATGGGAGTCTGCTGAAACCAGTCGTAGATCCAGAAGAATTTTGAAACCTGAAATGGTGGGCATGCATGTGGACTTAGATGGGGCACTAATTGATGAAAGGGAAGAATAGGGAACATCTTCATCTGCATCCAGTCATTTGCTTGAAGATGTGAATTCTGATGGTGTGCAAGAAAATATGAGTGATTTTGAATAATTGTCTAAGATAGTTTATATAACTGATGTTTGCATCGTATCTTGAAATAAAAATTTGGATTTCCATATGATGTTAAATGAATTTATGACTCATTTTTATGTTTGTTGGATTATATGTTTTAATTATGGTGAGTTTTATTGTTTAAAATATCTACAATTCAACAATAACTTAGAGATATAATTTATGTTTCATTCAATCTACAAGTATTGACATTTTGATTAATTTAGTCATGTAATTTGTTCATAATGTCATGGTTTAAATGTGTTGAAAACTTAGAGTTTTTTAATTCTATGGTTGAAAATTTTCCAATTATTATTATTATTATTATTTTATTTTTTTAATGTTATGGTTGAAAACAATTAGAATTTTAGTGATCTTTAGTGTCATGTTATTATATGTTTAACAACATGGATGAAAATTGATGGAATTTTAATGTGTTTCGGATCCCATTATTTTATCTTTATTGTCATTACTAAAAAATGTCAAAATTATACTTGGGAAAGAAAAATGTTATTCTACCAAAAAAATTAGTGTGTTTTTTTCCTAAAAAACAATTGTTTTTTGCACAAAAAAATTTGGTTTTACTGCCATTTTTTAAATATGTTGAAAATTAACCCTAAAATAAAGCGTTGTTCCAATATACACACTTTTCATTTTTAGCACTATTTTTCATGTTTTTTGGGGTTTTTTGGCTAGAATTCTTGTTTTGAGTTTATAGTTCTTGTTTCAAAGTTTACATTATTTTAATACAAACCTCCTGCTAAGAAGATAGTGCCTCCACATCTTCAATGCATGTATGATCGTTGCCCACTCAAAATCATGTGTCAGGTAGTTCTTCTTGTGATCATTCAGCTTCTATGACTCATAGCATGCCACATGCCCATCCTGCATAAGGAATCTACTAAGTCCTCCCTTGCAATCATTTGTACATACTACGAACTCTTTGTCTAGATCTGCAATCTTTAACATTAGTGCATGTGTCAACAACTGCTTGAGCTACTCAAAATCGGTCGCACACTCCTATGTCCATTCAAACCTCTTTCCTTTCCTTTACAATGGTTTGATAGGATAAGAAATCTATGAGAAGTACCTAATGAACCTCTTATAATACCTGTCTAACCCCATGAAGGGTCTCACCTCATCCACATTCCTAGGAGCTTCCCATTCCATGATAGATCTTACCTTTTCTGGGTCCATTGTTATGTCATCCTTGGAAACCACGTCTCAATTAGTGTACGTCAGTCTAAAAGAAATTGCACTTAATTAGGGTAATTTTGAAGTCTAATATGGGCCTCCTAAGGAAATTATAAAAAAAAAAACAAGTGGAAATAATAAAATAAAATTAGATTACATCATCAAATTTTAGAGATAAAAAAAAAAAAAAAAACTATTTTTTCAACTCATATTTTCAACTTATCTCCCTATGGGTTTACTCAAACTTCGAGTAGAAACACTACGGTTGGATGCAGAATTTGATTCCTCATCCAAGTAGTACCCATGTTGCATACTTTCAATGGACCTTGCTGAACGAAAATTGAGAAATACATGAAAAAATGTGATTGCAATATTTGAGTACTCGTGTTGCATACTTTCGATGAACCCTGCTACATGAAAAATTAGAAATACATGAAAAACGTGATTGCAATCATGTTTTTTCATGTAGAAATTTCCATCAAAAGTATGCAATATGGGTACTCCTTGGATGAGGAATCAAATTTTGCATCCGAGTACTCTCGCTCGAAATTTGAATAAAACCTTAGGGATATAAGTTGAAAATATGAGTTGAAATAGTTTTATTAATTTATTATTTTTTAAACTTTTTACTTTTTTTACTCCAAAAATGGTGAATCATCCCCCATGGTTGATATCATCATCTTTAGTCCTATTGGTTCTTATAAAGTTTATTTTGGTTGTACATTTTTCTTAGGAGGCCCATTTTAGATCTCAAAATTCCCCTAATGGTTGAGCTTAGCATACAACTAATGCTCTCTCAACAATCTAAACACTATTGCTAAATTCTCCGCATGTTTTTATTCATTTTTTGAATATTCCAATATATCATCAATGAACACAACAAAAAAATTTTCCAAATACGGACGCAACACATTATTCATCAAGCACATAAAGGTAGTTGGAGCATTAGTTAAAACAAATGGAACTACAACAAACTCATAATGTATGTACCTAGTCCGGAAATCGGCCTTGTAGATGTCCTCTTCTTTAATGCGTACCTGATGATATCCAGATCTCATATCAATCTTCGAGAACATTATTTTTCCCTTCAACTAATCGAAAGGCCATCAATCCTCGGTCATGGATACCTGTTCTTGATGGTCACTTTGTTTAACTGCCTGTAATCAATGCATAACCTGAGAGTACCATCCTTCTTTTTCACAAATACTATCAATGCGCCCCATGGCGATACACTTGACCTAATGTATCCTTGTCCAACATTTCCTTCAACTACAGCTTCAACTCTACTAACTCTAGAGTGCTCATCTTGTAAGGTGCCTTTGATGTTGGAGCTTCCCCTGACACCAACTCAATAGAAAGGTTTACTTCCCTGTGAGGTGGCAACTCTTAAATATCTGCAGGAAATACATCTTAAAACTGATGTAGAACTGGGCACCTGCTCAAAACATCTGCATCCTCAACTTATTTACCTTTGTCACTAGAAATGTGCACTACAAATAACACACACCCTTTCCTGCGACTACGCATGGCCTGCATAGCTGTCACCATTCTAACTGATGTTGTTTTTTTCTTACCCCACAAGACCCTTTGTTCTCCATTTTCATCCAAGCACTCAATGGATTTGTCATAACAATCCACCTTGGTTCTATGAAGGTATAACCAATCAATTCCCAACAACATAATGTATGATCCCAATGGAAATACATTCAAATGTGTTGAGATAGGCATACCATTCAAAACAAATGTACAAGCACTTACCTAGTGATGAACTCTCTTCTTGGTACATGTAGCCAACTGCACTAACCAAGACTCTGCACGCACTTCTTTATTCAAGCCACACTTATCCACCAGGTCAAGATTAACATAACTATAATTAGATCTAGGGTCAATCAAAATAGAAACAACTTGATCACAAATCTTACCATCCATCTCAGTAATAAACGCCTGGTGATTTGTTCGTCTGTTATCCAACGCCGCATAGATCCTAGGAATACTTTGCCCAACATATCCCACTGTTAGTGCCTTCTAAGCACTGTAGATATGCAGTCTACCACCCTGATGTTGTGGACAATCTCTCCTACGATGCTCTCCTCTGAAAATCCAACACTGTAAAGGATTCTAGCCTTCATCCATATTCTGCTCTTGAGATCAAAGTGCATGTCCTCTGTCAGATGCATTGAACTTCTTAGATGTCGATGCATTCTCTTCATTACTTGTACCCTGAGGTCTTGCTCGCTTCTTGTCCTATTTTCCTTTGTTCTTTGCATTACCTTTCCATCTTGGCTTAATCTCATATCTGCAGTTTGATTGCTCATAGCAATGCTTTAGCTTTCAGATGGCCTCTGCCAATGATCTAGGCTCATCAAAATCAATCCTATCTTTGAATAAAATCGGTAATCCACTAATGAATCTCTGAATCTTGGCCTTCTCCTCCTTGAGGTTAGGCACATACCTCAATAACTCCAAAAATATGCTAGTGTACTCTTCATTTGTCATCAATCCCATCTTTAGCTCATAGAATTTTTGTACCCTATCATCAAAGTATCTCTCTGATAGATACTTATTTAAGAATAGCCTCTCAAACTCATTCCAAGTCAAGTCCTCCTCATGAATACCTCTCACATTCTACACATCTTCCCACTAAATATATGCTTTACCTTTGAGATTGAATGTAGTTATTTTGGCTTTGATGTTCTCTCAAATAGTCATGAAATCTGAAGAACTTATTCATTCTAAGAAACCATGCTTCTAGATCTTGTGACTTCTTCATCTTTCCATCAAATGTAGGTGGTTTTTCCTTCTTAAAATCATCCAGTAAATATCCCTTGTCACTCCTCTTGTAAGGATGATAATGATGACAATCATAATGCCTATCAGAACTAGGACTAGAATAGTACTTGTGTTTATCACCTCTCATATCGAGAGTGTCCAAGAACCTGCCATCTCTGATCATGTCATCTCTATCTGACCTGTACCCACCATGAGACCTATTTCCATATGACCCATTAGTTTTTTCCTCCTTCTCATGGCTGATCTAAAGTGGTCCTTCTCACCGCAATTTTGACAAACTCTAAAGTATCACTGCATTTACCTCTGCTTGTTTCTCTTGTGCATGTATGATTTTGTCATTGTCTGCCTTACAACTCCTTATTTATGCCTTTAAGCTTCTTAGTGTGTTTTCCAAATCAGAAGAGTTTCCAACACCACGCTACTCATCTAATCCATAGGGAGAGTCTCGGGAACTATAGTCCACCATCTTGCTAGTCTTATTTGATATTCTTCCTACAAGGTATATCATATTAGCTAAACCAAATCAAAATAAACCAACATATCATAGCATAATTCAGGGAAGATACCTCATCTACAAGATCAAAAAATCAACGTAATACATGTATAACAGAATCATGACAACATATAAAATATAACACATAAGCATATAACCATATAACCTTCTTTCTAGCTAGAGTCCAGTCATCAATGCATGACCATATCAACTACACATACCATGACCGCATGCATGACAACAACCACCACATCATTGTACCCTTGAACACATGTGAATACTAACGTGCATAAACAATGTGTAATAAACCATACACTCATGAAAACACACTCCAAAATAACAGCATCAACTTCCCATGGTGACCTCACTGCAACCATAACCCATACCATATAAAATGCAACAAACACATGGTCTCACAACATAAGCAACACATATGAAATTGACATGAATGGATGACCAACACACAGCCCGTCCAATCCAAGGGGTGAACCATGCTCTAATACCACTTTGTAACACCTTCCTCCCACATCTACCCAAGTAACCGACCAACTGGGGTAAACATGTGACGAGAAGTTACTATGATATGATTCGACTCCCTATAAGTTAGTTAAGGAAGTGGAATCGGTGGAACACTTCAGAAAATCCTTCCACATCAGCAACAGAACTCTTGGGAGCCATCCCAACAACTTAGGTAACCAACCCTTGAGACCAAGTGAATTTTTAATGCATCAAACGCATGGACTCTCCCTTGATATGGACTAGGGTGTATCTAGAAGGCTCTATACACTCCCACAGTAAGGGAAAGAGAGTGTTCTAGGACTTTTTCCCCTAGTGTTGTGCCTGTGACTCTAGGATTTATTTCACTTTTTGTGAAGTTTTAATGCATCAAACTCTTGGATTCTCCCTTGATATGGACCAGGGCGCATCTAGAAGGATCTAGACGCTCCCACAACAAGGGAAAGAGAGCGTTTGGGGACTTTTTTCCCCAGTGTTGTGCTTGCAACTCTAGGATTTGTGCCTGGACGCTCCCTTGATACAGACTAGGGTGCATCTAGAAGTCTCTAGATGCTCCCACAACAAGGGCAAGAGAGCATTCTAGGACCTTTTCTCCTACTGTTGTGCCTGTGACTCTAGGATTTGTGCCACATATTGTGAAGTTTTAATGCATCAAACTCTTGGATGCTCCATTGATATGGACTAGGGTTCATCTAGAAGGATCCAAACGCTCCCACAGCAAGGGAAAGAGAGCATTTGGGGAATTTTTTCCCCAGTGTTGTGCCTGCGACTCTAGGATTTGTGCCACTTGTTTAGTCCTAGAGCCTAGGTCATTGCCCAGAACTCAATGACACCTTCAGAAATGAAATTTCACAGTGGAACAAAGATAAATTTGCAAAAACATCAACAAGACTAGACTGGACCCCTACTAGCCATGACAGGCATTTCGTCAAACATGTCACAAACATGAAAGCTACAGGTCTTAACAACATAACTAAGCCTAGGGGTTTCATACTTATCTGAGAATGGATAAGAAGCATTGATGCCTCAACACATTAGCTACAATTTCATCTATTAGGCCATAGATACATTGTTCATTCATTTACAAGTAAAAACATGATAAAGGCCATACATAGTCACTGTCATAATACATGTTCAAAACAATCATAATAACATAAATACCAAGGAAACAAGCCATATAATCCACATATAAACTAGTATAATACTCATGAATTAACAAAAAGAAATAGCATCATGTTAATGATGCAAAGCCAACCAGGTTTGGGCTTCCATGAACCACCTGACTATACACATGGTTGAGCCAAATATCTCTTCAACCAGTCACCCTCGTCCCGTATTCCAAGCATGAATGTGGTATCTCATGGAACAATCCATCAAAATCGAACCAAGGCTTCCAGATGCCAAACCACCTCAACCCATCAAACAATGATTCCACCTCGTGTTCGGACATAAAAAACCATCACCAGATTGGTCTCTACCCAAGCCTTCCAAGGCTCCAGAGAATTTGTTCCAACGAAGGCTTCCAAAACTAGTAACTCAACCCACAACTGTCGTCGGGCTTCTAGAGCGTTTTTCCAACAAAGGCTTCCAGGACTAGTTACTCAACCCACTAAGGGCTTCCTGAGCGTTTTTATAACCAAGGCTTCCAGGACTAGTAACCCAACCCAAGATGTTACAGGGCTTCCAGAGCGTTTGTCCAGCCAAGGCTTCCAAGAAATAGTAACTCAACCCAAGCTAAATGAAGCATGAAAACCAACCATAAAATTAGAAAAAAAAAAATGAACCCATAACACCATGGCTATCCCGGAAATGGAAAGGCTAGGAAAATCCACTATCAATCCAGGAAATCCTCCATGCCAATGACAAATCATGGCCAATAAACCACATGCATATGCCATGCATGCCAAAACTAGTGAGGAAAACATACATGCAACTATGTATCTACAAGAAAAACATGTTGTAGTTGTTGATCCCAATGTCTTCTTGTGTCTTCAGACTCTTCCTTTTTCTTCTTGCTCCAAAACTCTAAGTATGCCACACTCCTCCAAGAGTGCTCCAAGAAAACTAAGTGTCCAAGAGTATGAGAGAGAGAGAATAGAGAGAGAGCTCAAAAACTGAACTGAAAAAAATTTGTGAACTGATCCTCGGAATCCTTTTTATTAATGAGGCATCTAATTTCTTCATTTTCCATTATTTTCCTTCATTTTCTTCCTCACATGAAACTTGTGACCTTTCACCTCCCTTTTCTCCTAATTTTCATTATTTTCATAAATAAATGTACCAAAATTCCACTTTGCCTTTCCAAAGCCTTTGCTAATTTCCTTAGCCATTAATCAATCACCAATGATCCCCATCACTATTCTTTTGCCCAACGTTCATCTTGGAATACCTGTCCTATGACCTTGATAAATATTTTTCCTTTATTAACTTTTACATGGATTTTTTTACCAGGGTTGTTACAAGGATTATTCGATGCATGTGCATATGACCACATTGATTAACTAGAATCTATCAAACATGTAACCACAAAAACAATAGAATGACAGACATATACATAACCATAATGTATATAATAACCATTAACCAACATACATGCATTCCCAACATACAAACTTGTATGACGATATTCTCTTAACTCGAGGTCCAGTGCTGCAACCTCGCTCTGACAATCTACATCTCCTTCTCTATCTCAGAAAAATGTCAGCCTCATAACATACCAACATCATAATAACTGCATAATGACCACCACGATACATGTATGACATACTATGAATACCTAACCATAACCATGAAAATGCATGCATAAAAACATATAGACACTGACATGCATAACAAATGCATATACAAACAACATGCATTCATGACAAACACATCCCAACATCAACATCATCAACTTCAACATGACAACACAACTGCAACAATGACCATCACCATGCATACATAACAAGAACATATACAACCTACATGCATGCATGACAACCAAATTCCACCCATCCATTCCAAAGGTTGAACCATGCTTTGATACCACTTTGTAACACCCTCCTCCCACACTTGCCCAAGCTTACCAGTCCACTAGGGTAAATATGTGACAAAGAGTTATTATGATATGATTCAACTCCCTAAGTGCATTTAAGGAAGGGGAACTGACGAACCAAAACTTTACACCTCCCTCAGGTGCTACAGGACCCTCAGGACCTAACCAACCACCCCAGGTGCCCAACCCCTAAGTTAACTTAGCTTTTCACTAAACTAAATCGGGCCCAATCACTCCCATGACAAGGCCTCCATGCGACTAAACCCTCCAGTCGCTCCTATATGCCTTCTTCCCAATGGCTGCAATCTTTTTCAGCTAGCTTTGTGCCAATGACCACAATATCTAAGCCACTTTTTCAGGGCTAGGACCCATATTTCTGCCCAAAACTTGATAAAACACTTAGAAGTGATAAATAAAAAGAAGACAATGCCTCTAATGCAAAACTTGAACAAGAACTTAGCTTGACGCATCCTAACCATGACAGTCATTTCATCAAACACATCATGAACATGTAATGTACAGGTCATAAAATACATCTGAACATAGGGGCCTCATACTTATCTGAAATTTGTCAAGAAGGTCTGATGCCCTCTCACAATAGCTGCATTATAATATATTAGGTCATACATTCAAACATTTCATTTACTAAACAAAACATGATGAGATTCATAAATCAAGTCTATCATTAACCATGCTTATAATCAACATATAACCAGAATAATAATGATGATAGAACAACCATGAAAGCCACATAATAGCAAGTATGTTTACTCATTAAATACAATAGGAAAAGATATTTTATTAACATATGAAAAATCCAACCAAGTCAGGGACTTTCACGTACCACTTGACAATAGATTGGGTTGAACCAAATCTTTCTTTCAGCCAATCACCCTCGTGCCATATTCAAACATGAATGTGGGACTCACAACAAAACCAACTAGGGATTCTCAGGCTTTACCGTGTATCCCTCGATTACTATTCAAGGGATTCCTAGGCCTAAAACCCTCATCTATACCACCAGGATTTACCATGTATCTCAACATTATCCATCAAGGGATTATGTCCCAAACAAAGAAACATACACTACAGCCTTTACCACAATCTCGCCATATATCGGTCAAGGGATCACTAGGCCCTAAAAAAGCATGGATGCCTCCGGATTTATCCACCTAAATCGTGAGGAATTTTCTCATCTCCACCCTCAGGATTTACCGTCTATCCCTCCATTACCGGTCAAGGGATTCCTAGGCCTTTGGGAATTTTCCTAAGACCACCCCACTCAGTTTTGAAACCATATGGAAATCCATCTCAATGAAGTAAAAGAACCTCATCACACCATGGTTATCTGGGAATGGCAAGGCAACGTTGAAAACGATTGTCACACCTCGAAAAACCCATGCCAATGACAAAAATAGAACTAAATACACATATGCATGTACCATGCATGCCAAAAATAGTAAGGAAATTATGCATACAGCATGATACCTACAAGTAATCCCATTGTAACTCTTGATCAAACTCTTCCTTGCTTGATCTTTTTTACCTTTTCCTCCTTGTCCTTTCTTTGACTTCCTTCCTCCAATGCTAGAGTGCTCCAAGAATACTCTAACTGTATGATAGTATATGTGAGAGAATAGAGAGAGTCTGAGACAAAACTAACAAAAAGGTTGTGAACTAATCCTCATAAGATTTTTTATTAATGAAACCTCTATTTTCTTCAATTTCATTTATTTTCTTTCATTTTCCTCCTCACATGAAACTTGTGATCTTTCGACTTCCTTTTCTCCTAAATTATTTTATTTTCATAAATAAATGTCAATTAATGCGTCTTGTCTTTCCAAATCCTTTGTCATTTCCTTTACCAATTTCCTTTAGCCATAATATGTTAATCTAGGTTGTCATTGATGTCAATATAGTAGTGTTTGTGATGGCAAATTCTTTAATACATGATGTTGCCTATTGATGCCCATTGATCTTAATACTGCTCATGGAGGATCCAAGGATTGAATATAGACGTAATAGAAATAGTGGAACCTAGGAGGAAAGATATCGAAAACCATCAGAAGAGAAAGAGAAAGAGTAAAGAGGAGAAGCCATCATGAAGCCAAAGAGTAAGATGAAGAGTTTATCAAAAGCCATCAAAGAAGCAAGTTATCGGAGCAAGAGAAGCAGGTTATCACATATGCCCAAGGGTAAGTGCTATCAGAAGAACAAATAGGAACATTACGTCGGAGGAGTAGAGCTATCGGAAGAGGAGCCATAACAGAGGAGTTAATAGTAATAAACCATGAAACTCTTTAAAGACCACAAAACACATCGACAACTTTATATTGATTCTTTATCGGCGACTTTATTATATGCCACCGCACAAAATCTCTGATTGTGAATTGAGTTGTGGACCTGATTACTCCATTATAACTCACCCTATTGCAATATCGCATCTGTTGTATCGGAACCTTCACATCGCAAGTCTTAAAGGGATGTAACGTTAAAATGTCGATTGCGATATAATATGCGGACCTGACATCTCCATTAAAATACACCTTTATGTAGTATCCCATCTGGGTATTGGAAGTTACATAAATCATGAAGGGTTGTCACCCCTAACCGTCAATTGCGATAAACCCCCGAACCACCAATTGCGATAGCATTGTGGACCTGCTGCACCATTATAGCATGGCTTAATTAAATATCGCATCCGCAGTAATTGCAAATTTCAAAGGAATGTCAAACTATCGATTGCAATAGAGTTGTGGACCCGACGGACTTATTAAAAATAATTTATTAAATATTGCATTTGCCATGGGGTGATATGTCAATATTGGTGTTATTGAATGTTAAGATTGTGGGATTCTCGTGAAGTTGTGATCGTGAGATTAAGCCATGACATTGTGTGTGGGGACCTCTATTAATGTGGATTTTTATAAAGTTTCAATTGTGGGAGTCTTATGAAATTACGATTGTGATAAAGTGGTGGACCCAATGGGTTTATCAAAATAGTTTAATATAATATCGCATCCAGTAGGGGCAATCAGCCATTGGCTATGTTATGGGCATGACTTGTAAAAGACCTCCGAAAGTTGCGATTTTGATTGAGGTAGTGACGTGGCATGTGGGACCTCCCTGTGGGTATAGCCTCTCTTATATGGTTTCCGTGAATAATTAAGTCTGTGGATGAAAGACTCTTCGATATATTTTAATATACAAGTCGGCCTCCCTCCAATAAACGTGTCTTTCCAGTCATTAGTGAAACCCGTATAAATATAAGTTAAGGCGCCTCATTTCTGACTATTGGTCTTGTGCATCAATTATAGAACAGAACAATAGTTCACAACTTGTGAACATGAAGGAACAGTAGAAAGAAAGCCGAAGGTCGAGAAAAAGAAGAACTTTAAGGTCTAGTAGAAGACGAAGGTCAAAGCATTCTCTTGACTGGGTTAATCATTAAAAGTTCGAACTTATAATGAATCCGTAGAAGCACAGCCTACGATCTATTAAAGAGACTGCATAAGACAGGGTTGTTTTATAATTGTGCACACAACCTAAAGCTGCGACAGTCATTCTTCTGAAGCAGTTACTCCTGAAACAGTTACTGTGACAGTTAGAACATAGGATTGAAACAGAAATTTGGTGTGTGCAAAGCTTAGTACAATTCACTGAAGGTACATTGAAGTCGTGAAGAGACTATTGAAGACCATGATGTGTTAGTCATCATGATGTGACTTCAAGATTTTTCTTGGGTGTAATGAAGAGCAATGGTGACACCTTCTATGAGACAAGGTTTTCATTGATTTTATAGCATGGAAACTACAGTCAAACTGTAGATTAACAGAATTCTATGAAGAAGATTTTGGGAGCAGAGAATTACTATCAAACATATCTAGACAAAATATAGCAGTGGGTTGGAGCCCAGAGGGTTTGTGCCCTGAAGGTTGAAGCCTTGAACAAACAAGGTAGGTGCCTTGACAAGATAGGGTCAGAGCCCTTAGGGTTGGTGCCTCAGAATTGGAAGGATTGGTGTCCTTGGAGTTGGTGCTCCTAAATCCAAGGTTGGTGCCTTGACAAGATAGGGTTGGTGCCCTAGAGGTTGGAGCCTCACAAAAGACCAAGTTGGTGCTTGGCAACGGGTTGGAGCCCTATATATATTGTACCTAATTTATTTTAAAGATTATATTAATAAAAGTATTTATTCATATTGTTCATTTTGTGTTCTAAATATAATTTATTTAATTGGTAAAAGTAACAATTGAAAATAAATATTGATTCACCCCCCCCAGTATTTCCAACAATTGGTATCAGAGCCAGTACCTTCACTCAAAGCCTAACAGCTTGAAGGTTGATCAATTAGAACACAAATGGAAAATCCAAGGAAGAAAGTATCCAATCCTCCTAAATATGTGTCTCCCTCAACCATCAAAGTTGAAATCAATCAATTTGTAAAGGCTCCATGGTTCAATGGAAACTTTGATATATGGGAAGCAAGAATGAGGAATTTCTTAAAGACTCAAGGCATTGAAATCTGGAAATCAGTGATTGTTGATAGCATGATGGATGGATAATCCAAGGAGTACAATGCAAATCAATGAAGGCAATCTTGAATGGGCTACCAGATTCTATAAAGAACAATTTAGGAAAAGTTCGTCAGCGAATGGTATATGGGACAAACTTCATGACCTTCACTCAAAAGGAGCATTGACCATGACCACTAGTCAAGAAGATGATGGAAGCCAAGAAGGAAATCCAAAACCCATCATAGAAGTTGAAAATGAGAATGATGACATCAAGGCTAAAGAAGACCTAGAAGATGAAGAGAATGAAAAACAATTTGAAGAAGAACTCCTTACTAAACTTATGGCTGCCATGGAAAAGATTATCAATTTGAAAAAGGAAAACGAGTAACTTAATAAGAAAGCACTAGCTGGTGACCAAGACCAAACAAGGAAGAAAGTTGACCTTGTCAAGCTTCAAGTACAAGAAAGGGATGAAGAGCTTGCCAAGCTTAAGAAGGAATTTCATCAAAGCAAAAGAAAGCATCATGAAGAAGTCATATCCATGACAAATCAATTATATAAAGCAAAGAAATGGGAAGATAACTTGTCAAGCCACCTTGAACAAAGGCACCAGAGCTTGAACAAACTTGAAGCAGAGATTGGTCAATACAAGGAAGAGGTCTCCTCCCTTAGATCACAACTAGAAGAAGCAAGGAAACAAGCACAAGGAACTAAGAAGACAATGGAAGCATTGGTAATCATAGAAGGACATGTTGATAAAGCATAAAATGAGAAAAACGCCATGGTATGCCAACTAAAAGCAAAGGATGAAGAAATATTCAAAATAAAATCTGACCTCAACCTTCTTAAGGTCGAAACATGTAAAGCTACAAGGATCATGGAAGAAATGGAGAGCAATCTAGCTAAGGAAAATGAAGAAATAATCAGAATGAAATTGGAAATCATCTCCTTTAAAATAGAATCAAATGAAGCAATACATATCAAGGAAGAGTTTGAGAAACAACTTGCTAAGAAGAATAATGATTGTGAAATATTGGAAGAAGATATTGTCTCCCTCAGAAAAAAAGGTTGAAGGGATGGACAAATTCTTGAAAATCTCTCAAGCCTTGGATGACATGCTCAGCCATCAAAGATCCCCATTTGATAAATCAGGTCTTGGCTATGAAGGAGAATCCTCAAGCAAGAATGATAATGCTTCAAACAAAAAGGATGTGAGGAAGCTAGAAAGAAATGTTGATGCTCCCAGTTCTAGCAAAGGCAAGGATAAGAGTCAAGGCAACAATGAAGGAAATCCTATTCCAAGAAGAAATGCAGATGATGTCAAAGACGCAAGAATCAATGGTTATAATCAAAGGATCTTAAGGCAAAAAGACTTTACAAGTACATCAAGGAAACCTTCTTCTCCCAGGTACCAAAGTATATTTATTGGTTATTGTTATTCTTGTACAAACTTTGGACACATGGCAAAATATTGTAGGGCATACCACAAAGATAGAAACTATGGTCCCCGACAATCTCCGAGAAGCAATTCTGCAGGAAGAAATCATGAATTCTTATTCATGAACAACATAGAATGCTTCAAGTTTCATAACATTGGTCATATGGCACGTGATTGTAACTTAACTTGGGTTCCTACACAAGCTAGAACCATGCCAGAAAAGAAAGTCACACAAGTATGGAGAGGAAAGCAAATACAATCTGAAAATCTCCTAAACTCTCCAGCCAACAACACATGTTGTTGACTTGATGAAGATATTCTTGGTATTTCGAGTGTTTGATGATGGGATTCTGCCAAAAAGAGACCATGCATACAGTTAAGGGGAGCTTGTGATTCTTAATCATTATTGCAGAAGCTATCTGTGAAAGGGTCCTTATGAAATCCTTGATGAGTTATATTAACAATCATTCTTTGATAGATCATTTCTCAAGAACACTCCTTTGAAAGAACATGATCTCTTATCTATCCAATGGACTGTTGTTAAAAATATTTTCCACTTGATTTCTAAATAGAAATATAGAGGAACTCGAATTTGAAGAAAGAAAGCGAGAAAGGCAATTTCAGTGACTTTTTTTTCTTCTTATTTCGAACTATGAAGACCTCTTAAATCTAACTATGGAAGACAACAGAATACGGACAACAATCCTTTTATCTTGAGCAATAAGAAGAGCACCATGACAGGGGGAGTAGTTTGATAAGAAGAGCAGTTCGAAAGGGGGAGTCCTTGTGCTCTCCTTTTCCATTGATGTCAAAGAGGGAGAGAAGAAGAATATTGACATTGTTTGTGATGGAAAATTATTTAATACATTATGTTGCCTATTGATTCCCATTGATCTTAATACTGCTGATGGAGGATCCAAGGATTGAATATAGACGTAATAGAAATAATGGAACCTAGGAGGAAAGATATTGGAAACCATCAGAAGAGAAAGAGAAAGAGTAAAGAGGAGAAGCCATCGTGAAGCCAAAGAGTAAGATGAAGAGTTTATTGAAAGCCATCAAAGAAGCAAGTTATCAGAGCAAGAGAAGCAGGTTATTGCATATGCCCAAGGGTAAGTGCTATCGGAAGAACAAAAAGGAACATTAAATTGAAGGAGTAGAGCTATCAGAAGAGGAGCCATAACAGAGGAGTTAACAGTAATAAACCGTGAAACTCTTTAAAGACCACAAAACACATCAACAACTTTATATTGATTCTTTATCAGCGACTTCATTATATGCCACCGCGCAAAATATCCGATTGTGAATTGATTTGCGGACCTGATTACTCCATTATAACTCGCCCTATTGTAATATCATATCCATTGTATCGGAACCTTCACAACGCAAGTCTTAAAGGGATGTAACGTTAAAACGTCGATTGCGATATATTATGCAGACTCGACAGCTCCATTAAAATACACCTTTATGTAGTAGCGTCTGGGTATCGAAAGTTACACAAATCATAAAGGATTGTACCCCGAACCGCCAGTTGCGTTAAACCCCCGAACCACCGATTGCGATAGCATTGTGGACCCACTGCACCATTATAGCATGGCTTAATTAAATATCGCATCTGCAGTAATCGCAAAGTTCAAAGGAATGTAAAACTGCCGATTGTGATAGAGTTGTGGACCTGACATACTTATTAAAAATAGTTTATTAAATATTGCATCTGCCATGGGGTGATATGTGAATATCGATGTTATTGAATGTTGCGATTGTAGGATTCTCGTGAAGTTGCGATCGCAGGATTAAGCCATGACGTGACGTGTGGGGACCTCTATTAATGTGGATTTTTATAAAGTTGCAATTGTGGGAGTCTTATGAAATTATGATTGCGATAAATTGGTGGACCCAATGGGTTTATCAAAACAGTTTAATATGATATCGCATCCAGTAGGGGAAGTCAGCCATCGGCTATGTTATGGGCACGACTTGTAAAAGACCTCCGAAAGTTGTGATTTTGATTGAGGTAGTGACGTGGCATGTGGGACCTCCCTATGGGTATAGCCTCTCTTATATGGTTTCTGTGAATAATTAAGTTTGTGGATGAAAGACTCTTCGATATATTTTAATATACAAGTCGGCCTCCCTCCAATAAACGTGTCTTTCCAGTCATTAGTGAAACCTGTATAAATATAAGTTAAGGTGCCTCATTTCTGACTATCGGTCTTGTGCATCAATTATAGAACAGAACAACAGTTCACAACTCGTGAACATGAAGGAACAGTAGAAAGAAAGTCGAAGGTCGAGAAAAAGAAGAAGTTGAAGGTCCAGCGGAAGACGAAGGTCAAAGCATTCTGTTGACTGGGTTAATCATTAAAAGTTCGGACTTATAATGAATCCGTAGAAGCACAACCCGTGATCTGTTAAAGAGACTGCATAAGACAGGGTTGTTTTATAATTGTGCGCACAACCTGAAGCCGCGACAGTCATTCTTCTGAAGCAGTTACTCCTGAAGCGTACTCCTGAAATAGTTACCATGACAGTTAGAACAGAGGATTGAAACAGAAAGTTGGTGTGTGCAGAGCTTAGTACAATTCATTGAAGGTACATTGAAGTCGTGAAGAGACTATTGAAGACCATGATGTGTTAGTCATCATGATGTGACTTGAATATTTTGCTTGGGTGTAATGAAAAGCAACTGTTGTCATTGATTTTATAGCATGGAGACTACAGTGAAGTTGTAGATTTCCACAATTCAGTGAAGAAGATTTTGGGAGCAGAGAATTACTATCAAACATATCTAGACAAAATAAAGCAATGGGTTGGAGCCCCGAGGGTTGGTGCCCTGAAGGTTGAAGCCTCGAACAAACAAGGTAGATGCCTTGACAAGATAGGGTCGGAGCCCTTGGGGTTGATGCCTCAGAATTGGAAGGATTGGTGTCCTTGGAGTTGGTGCTCCTAAATCCAAGGTTGGTGCCTTGACAAGACAGGGTTGGTGCCCTAGAAGTTGGAGCTTCACAAAAGACCAAGTTGGTGCTTGGCAACGGGTTGGAGCCCTATATATATTGTACCTAATTTATTGTAAATATTATATTAATAAAAGTATTTATTCCTATTGTTCATTTTGTGTTCTAAATATAATTGATTTAATTGGTAAAAGTAACAATTGAAAAGAAATATTGATTCACTCCCCCACCCCTTGTATTTCCAACATAATAAACTAAATGAACATCCACTAGGATTTTTTTCCCAACATTCAGCTTGGAATATGTGTCCCATGACCTTGGTCTTATTTTGTCTTTATTAACTTTATAACATGGATCTTTAACCCAGGGATATTACAGAAGGGAATTAGATCTACCTCGTTGGACCTAGACTCTGATGTGAGCATTCATCTCAATAATATTCTATATGTTCCACATTTGAAGAAAATCTACTTTCTTTTTCTTATTTAGAAGATAAAGGTGATAAAATTACTTGTGTTGATGGAAAAGTTTTGGTTTGGCGAAAGGTGTTATGCAACCAGCTCACAAAATAGAATAAGAGATAGATCAATGACTTCAAAATTAGCCTCTTCAAGGGGGAAACCTCCTTTACATTCACAAATGAAAAACTCTTGGATGATTCAAATGACAAAACCTGCTTTCTATATATAGGAGTCTAAGGGGTCACAATATAATTAGAGTCGACATAACAATAACAATGTAAGGGCACAACAATAACAATAGTGGGCTTCTATGGGGCACAATAATAATAATATGGGGACTACATAGGCACAAAGATAACAATAAGGGGTCTATACTGACAATAACAATGAGGAAATACACTAGTATTATAGGGACCTAACATGCCCCTCTCCTTCAAAAAAGTGTTCTCCTCAGCGCTTGAATATTTCTGGATGCTTCTGTATAACATTTTCATCCTCCCATGTGGAATCTTCAGTGGGTAAGTCCTTCCACTTGCTATGAAATTGATCGATTTTGTAGCTATCGAGTTCTTGTTTCCGTGACTGCTTCATGTTCCAATATGATTTTTCCTTCCTTGTCAAGTTCTGGAAATATTGTTTGAACTAGGAGCTTGTCACCTATAACCTTCTTTAAGCATGAAACATGGAAAACTGGGTGCACTCGGGAAGATGCAGGAAGCTCCAATTTGTATGCCATAATGCCAATCTTTTGCAACACCTTGTAAGTACCATAATACTTTGGTGATAAATTATTATACTTCTTAGCTTGCTTGACAGACATTTGTTTGTATGGTTTTAGGCATAAAAATACCCAGTCACCTACATCAAAATTCTTTCGTTGCGATGTTGATATGCCTATTGTTTCATTCTATTTTGCACCAAAGTGATGTTATCCTTTAAGAGTTGGAGAACTTCTTGTTCATTCTTGATGTAATCTTCCATTGCTTGAACCTTAGAATGATTGTCCAAGACTTTTTGGAGATCTAGAGAAATAGATGATTTCGATGTTTGCACCTCTGGAGAACATAATTATGAAATTATGCTTTGTTGTTATTTATTTAGCAGCTTTGCCATGCCATTAGAGATGATTATCTTTCCTGGTTTCCCTGTGATACCCCTTAATTCAACCTCCTTTCCTTCACAAAAAATAATTCAAGAAATTTTCTTGAAAATTAAAAGCTATCATACCCAAAGATTGTAACCATTAGACTCCTAGTACAACATTAGCACCACCCATTGGAATGGAAATCATTGGGCAATTCAATACATATTCTCCCATTGATAGCTTGATATTATGGCACTTTCTAGAGAAATTTATGGTTCCTCCATTTGCAACCATCACTTGACACTCTAGGGTTGGATATATGAAGCAATTCAATTCCTTGTCTATCTTACAATGAATAAAATCATGAATACTACCCAAATCAATCAACACTATTACCTTTTTCTTCTTGATATGTGCTTCTATCTTGAGAGCTTGAGGAGTGGTAATTCATGTTAATGCATTATAAGATATGGTTGGATTCATTTCTTCTTTCTCTGAGGTTGGTTCCTAGTGTATATCCTATGCTTTTGGCGTTTCTTGTTCAGTTTCTTCCTCCTCTTCCCAATCTATGTAAATTAATTTCTTCTCAACACACTTATGACCTTTAGTGTATTTTCTATCACAATTGTAACAAAGCCCTTTTGCTCTTTTTTCTTCCAATTGCTGTGGTGTCAACCTTGTAGGTTGTTGAAGACTAGGATCAACAACACTTCCATCTTAATAGTTGTGAGTGGTAGACTTCCTTATTTCCATAATTTTGTTTTCAACTTTTCTTGCCACCTTAAATGGAATTCTCCAATGAAATAGGTTCCCACAGGCGAACCTCACGTTGGATGTTATCTTTTATAGTCCCTATGAAGACATCAATCATATACTCCTCTGGAATATCGATTACCCTAATATTCAATTTTTGGAAGTCTTCAATGTGCTCCACCATTGAACTCTTTTGTTTGAAATTTGTCAATTGGCTGAAGAACGTGTTGCTCTTTGTATCTTCATAATGTGTTATCATTTCCTTCGTAAAAATTGACCAGGTGACAAGTGGTTTATGAGAGAAAATCCATTTATGCTATACAAAATGATTGGGTTCTAAATATAAATATGCAATACATACCTTTTGTGAGGGTTGCACATCATGTAGATCAAAATATTTCTCCATCTGTAGTATCCAAGTTACCGGATCCTTGCCATCAAACTTCCTCATATCTATCTTTGGAACATGGTGGTTCTTAAAACCCACATTAGAGTCTCTAAAATCGTAATTGATATTCCTTTTGTCCTCATCGTGATTTTCATGGATTGCCTTGTCACCACTGGGACGCCTTTCTTCTAGCAACTTTGCCAATCCTTCCTTCAACCTCTCTATCTTGACATTCATCATTGCTTCCATGCATGCTTTTAAACCATCATTCAAATCTTCCATGTCCCTTTTTATACCATCTTTCTTAACATTCATCATGCCTTCCAATTTATTTTTCGTTACTTTTTGCAAGAGCAAAATTTGTTGCACTTGGTCTCGTAAATTTGATATATCATGTTGCATTTCTTCCTCTTCTTCATGTGTCATAGTAGAGCTTTCGGGTTCCTTACCAGTTGTTTCCATTTTCTTTTTCCGGGTCACCAATTATTGATAATTAAGCTTCACTATGCCCTTTGAATTACTTCAAACTAATTTTTTAAACAAATATTATGCAAATTTTAAAACTACACGCCTTTTTTCCACTTTGTAGGAGCTCGATATTGAATCTATTGTACCTCTGTAATTTCAGACCTCCCAAGTCTTAAATTTTTTCATGTAGTAGCACTCTGAGTCCTCTTTCCAACACGACAAGTCTGATCGAGATTGGATTGTTCAAGAAAGAGTTATGCCCAATTTCCCACGATGACCTGATTATAGACTAGTTCAGTAAAGAGAATTTTTACAGAGTTCCACGTGTCATTGTTTCAACCTTCAACCCTGAAATTGATAAAGGACAAACTACAGTCCGTGTAATTTCAACCAATTTTTACAGAATTCAAATCTGATGCCTGAAACGAAAGTTGTGATGATTTTCCCTAGGTCACCTGTTTGAGACAAAATTATGGAGCCTGCAAAAACCCTAACTTCCTCAGATCATCTATAGAGAGACAAGATCTGAAATTTGGACACAAAGTCCACCAAGATTTCAGCTCCATGTGGTTTTAATTTCATCCTCTGAAGATTCGTAGAAAAATAATTGTAGCTAAAATTCCATAGTGTCATGTTTGAAGCAACAAAACACTGGAATCCAAAGCTCTAATTCCAAATGTTATGCAACCAACTCACAAAATAGAAGAAGAGATAGATCAACGACTTCAAAATTAGCCTCTTCGAGGGGGAAACCTCCTTTACATTCACAAATTAATAATTCTTGGATGATTCAAATGATAAAACCTCCTTTCTATATATAAGAGTCTAAGGGGTCATAATATAATCAGAGCCGACATAACAATAATAATGTAAGGGCACAATACTAACAATAGTGGGCTTCTATGGGGCACAATAATAACAATATGGGCACTACATGGGCACAACAATAACAATAAGGGGGCTATACTGACAACAACAATGATGGAATACACTAGTATTATAGGGACCTAACAAAAGGACTCTAGTATCGATCATGCAATGAGGGAACTTTGTATAGGTTACTTACTACTCTCCCTCAAGCCCTAGTTCACTTAGATGTGAGCCCTTATAAACTATGGCATAGAAGGTATGGATACCTTCACTAAAAAAAATTTACATCTCTAAATCAAATGGCTAATGGCATCCACAAATTGAAGGAAAAACATGAAGGAATCTGTAAGGGATGTGCTCTAAGCAAGAATGTAAAGAAACCCTTTGTAAGAAGTGATACCAAGTCAAAAGAATTATTAGATCTCATACACTCTGATGTGTGTGGTCATATGGAAATAAAGCACCTTAGAGTTCATCAATATTATGTGACATTCATCAATGATTTCTCAAGGAAAACATGGTTATACCTCCTCAAGAACAAAGATGAGGCATTCAAAAAGTTTCAAGAATTCAAGAATGAAGTAGAAAATCTGACCTTAAGGAAGATCAAGGCCCTAAGGTATGACAATGGTGGATAATATACATCCAAAGAGCTTATAAAATTTTGCAAGGAAGCAGGGATTAACAAAACAATTGAAGAATGTGTCAGAGCCATGCTACATGATTAGAATCTCCCTCAATTTTTATGGGGAGAAGCATGTGTAAAAAAATTTCTACTTACAAAATTGAAGTCCTCATAAGATTCTCAACAACATGACTGTGGAAGAGACATTTACGGGAAAGAACCCTAGTGTGGATCATCTTCAAATATTTGGATGTCTTGTTTATGTATACATTCCAAAGGACAAGAGAAAGAAATTGGATCCTACCAGTATGAAAGGCATATTTGTTGGCTATAGTGCTTCATATAAGGTGTACAAAATCTACGTCAAAGAGGATCGTCATATTGAAGCAAGTTGAGATGTTACCTTTGATGTTAAATGTGTCTCATAAGAGATCCAAAGATATTCTAGTCGATTCTGATGAAGAAGAGATACCCATTTTTGAGGATATCTCAAGGGATAACAATGATTAAGATCATACATAAACTCAAGAAGGTGTTGAAGGTCCTAGTGAGCCTGTGCATCAATTTTTCATGAAATTCGTAAGTGGCATGCTTGGTTGAGGAGAACTCTACAAGAAGTAGAAAGACACACAGCAAAAGGGACCTTTAGAAAAAATAAAAGACCAAAGAGGTATTTAGGTTATGAAGCCTATATGACTAAGCTCATTGACGTTGAACCCTCCTCCTATGAAGATGTAGCTAAACATCCAAAGTGGAGGAATGCAATGCAAAAATAATACCAATCAATTATGAATAATCATGTCGAGGAAATTGTTCCTAGACCAAGTGACAAATATATGGTCACTTCCAAATGGATATATAAGATAAATCATGTTGTGGATGGAAGCATTGATAAGAATAAATCAAGATTTGTAGCTAGAGGCTTCTCACAAAAGGAAGGTATCTTTGTTCCTACTGCTAGATATGCAACAATTAGATCACTTCTTTATTTCGCTGCTACTATGGGATGGAACATCCATCAAATGGATGTTAAAACAAATTTTCGTAATGGGACCATTGATGAGGAGGTTTATATAGAACAAATTCAAGGATTTGAAGTCAATAAAAGGGAGAAACATGTCTATATATTAAAGAAGGCTCTATATGGCTTAAAACAAATACCTAGAGCATGGTAGGCCATGATGGATGTATACCTATTGAGACTTCGATTTTCCAAGAGTACTGTAGACCCTAACCTCTATATCAAAGTGGTCAAGGATGAACTAGTCATCAATAATATGTGGATGATCTACTTGTTACAGGTGTGGAACATCGAATTCAAGAATGTAAGAAGTATTTAGCAGTCAAATTTGACATGAAAGATCTTGGGGTTATGCATTACTATCTGGGACTAGAATTTTGGCAGAAACTAGGTGAAATATATCTTGGTCAAGGAAAATATGGGATCAAGATTCTACAAAAATTTGGCATGATGGATAGTAAGCCAATGACAACTCCCATGATTACTAATCTAAAGAAGTTTAGGAGTTCAGATTCTAGTCTAATGGATCCTTCTTGCTACAAACAATTGATTGGATCCTTGATGTATATGGTAAATACTAGACGTAACATTTGTTTTGCAGTAAAATTCTTCAGTTAAATTCAAATGGAATCGAGGCATAACCATTGGATAAAATCCAAACACATCCTGAGATATCTACGTGGGACATACATCACTTCCTATGATATGCTAGTAATGAAATCCAACTCGTGGGATATACATATTCTGATTAAGGTGGAAGTGAAACAGATGGAAGAAGCACTACAGGTGGATGCTTTAGTTTGGGATATTCCATGATCTCATGGATAATGCAAGAAGCAGGATACTATTGCTTTGAGTAGTGTTGAAGCCAAGTACGTGGTTGCAAGTGAAGTTTCCAGGGAAGTTGTTTGGCTTAGGAAGTTGCTATCATATTTATTTGAAGGACCAATTAGCCTTACATGTATACATTGTGACAATGAGATCTACATAAAATTGATAAAGGAGTCGATGTTTCACGCTAGCACAAAGCATATAAACAATAAGTACCACTACATCATAAGTCTGGTATGAGATGGGGTTGTGAAGGTACACTATGTTCCTACAGATGAACAGGTAGTTGATATTCTAAGAAAAGGATTAACAAACAAGAAGCTTGAGTACCTAAGATGTAAGCTTGGTTTGGTGGATATTTCTTCACTGATTGAGAGGGAGGGATGATGGAAAATATATTATTCTCTTTATGTTTCATGCACTAAACCAGGACAAACAGTCATAAGTCTTAGTGAAGGCCATAAATAAATAATGGGGTTTGGAGGATTGGACAAGCATATGAGGTTGGAACTTCTTAATGATCATAAAATTCAAAATAGAAGTGAACATATAGACCGATACTCTTTAAGGATGACGTGAGGCATCCAAGATGAGAGTAATCGAAGAGGGTTGATATTCTTTGAGGATTGGTAATCCAAGATAAGGATAGTCCTAAAATGACATACCCGGTGAACATCCAAATGGGGTATGTGAACAAATTTATTGATCAAAGGAGAACTATCACCTCAAAACGAGAACTCTATCCAAAACCCCAAAAAGACATGAAAAAAATAGGCTGAAAATGAAAAGTGTTGATGCTGGAATAACAAAAAACATTTCGAAGTAAATTTTCAACATTTTTTAAAAATGGCAGTAAAAACAATTTATTTTTGTGCAAAAGACAACCTAAAAACGAAAAATGTTGATGTTGGAATAACGAAAAAAAAATTCAGGGTAAATTTTCAACATTTTTTAATAATGATGTTAAAGATAAAATATCATGACTCTGATAAAAAGTAAATTTCCAACGTTTTCAATCATGACATTAAAGATAAAATATCACGTATTTGAAAACCCATAAATTCCATCAATTTTTAGTCATGGTGCTAAAGAAAAAATATTTATAATTGTTTTCAACCATAACATTAAAGATAAAATATCAGACTTAGAAAAACATTAAAATCTTGACAATTTTTCAACCATGGAATTAAAACCAAAGATTATGACTATAAAAAAACTTAAGTTTTAAAAATATTTCAAGCATGACATTATGTAAAAAAATTATGAGTAATTTTTTTTTTTTAAATGAACACTTGAATAAAAGAGTTATTATATCAAGAGTAATTTATTTTTTAAATGTTAAATGTATAGTGATTTTAAAATCTTAGCCTAATACGTCCACTGGGTCTTGGATAGATGGTGATCGAGAGCTCTGTTAAGGCACTCCTTGATGTGAAGTCACTGGTTCAATTCCCCGCCCCAATTGGGATGGTATATTGGACATGATAAAGATGTAGTCCTGCCAAGCTTACATAAAAAAAATAAAAATAAATAAAAAATAAAAAATAAAAAATCTTAGCCTAAAACAACTTGATGCATTGCAACAAAAATTTAAAAATCAACCATCAAATTGACACATAGTGTAGGTGAACTCGACTCATTGTAATGAAAACTTAAAGACCAACCATGAAATTAACACATTATGGGGCAGATTCTATTCATTATAACGAAAATTTTAAAATCAACTATCAAATTGCATGTAATGGGATGGGGTTGCTAGTCGAGCATCAACACAGACCCTCTAAAAAATAAAAATAAATAAATAAACACCAAAATAATAAATAAATACAAAATACAAAATACAAAAGAAAACAAAAATTCAAACATTGAAAAAAAAACAATAAAAAATGACAAAAAAATTAAAAAAATAATAACGAGTGATAAAACATAAACAGATAAAAATTGAAAACAAGATTAAAAAAAATTAAATATAAAAGCTATATAACAAAAAAACAAAAAAATTACTATAAAAATGTGAAAAAACAAAATTAATTTGTAAAAATTAAAAATATAGATAAAAAAAAATAAAAAATATGAAAAAAAAATGGGGACAATATAAAAAAGAAAAGAAAAGAAAAGAAAAAAGACATAATTCAAGGAAAAAAAAAAAACATATCAAAAACAATTATTTTTAAAGTTAAAAAATAAATAAATAAACCTCATAATGAAAAAAATAAATAAATAAAATTTTAAATTTTAAAAATGAAAATAATAAAATAATAAAAATTATATATATATATATATATATATATATATATATATAACAATTTAAATTTAAAACAATTTAAATTAAAAATAAAAAGATTTCAAAAAAAATTAGCCTTGGGGCGGCATAGGTCAATTCCCGAAATTGACCTGGCAGCAGCCTTGGGCGGCCAGGTTGATTCTGGGAATCGACCTAGGCTACCCTCAGCCATAGTTTCCCAGGCCGCGGGTCCTCAGGCCTAGCCAGGGTGACGTTGTGCAGTGTTGCCTCAACTAGACCCGATGTCAGGCCCTCAAGTCATCACCATCGCACTTGGATGATTCGAGCGCCCATCCCGGGCGTGTTGAATCGACGAGCTGGGTGGGTGCGCACGTAACTGACGAGCGGATGGGAGCATTTAACCGACGAGTTTTGGTGTGCGTGTTTAACCGACGAGTCGAGGCGAGTGCACATAACTAATGAGCCAGGGGCGCCAACACAAAAAACACTAAGTGTTGGGCACGTGCAGATGAGCGGGTATATATGTGGAGGTCGAGTTGGGCGATGGGTCGCCGTGAACGGGCTGACTTGAACGGGCAGACGGGCTAATGTGAATGGGTGGATGGGCCGACACAATATTATGTGGAGAGGCGCGAGTTGTGGGTCAGCCTGACATGGGTCGAGCCCCCTCCCACAACTGGGCAACATATATATTGGGCGGAGGCACTACCAAAAACAACTACTAAATCACAAACATATAATGCAGAACAAAACGAGGAAGGTAGAGATGAGCCCGCGGGTCAGGCACTTCTGAATGTAGCAAAGAGTTGGGTGGATGACCATAGGTGGGCGGGTCGACTCGACACGGTTATGGGAGAGTGCGAACAACAAGGCGTAGCGCACGTAGGTGGGCGAGTCTGCACGATGGAGATTTGGGCTGTGAGTAGTCTGCACAGACCACACGATGGGTTAGACCGAGCACCCAGGGTTGTGCGATGCTAAACAGGGTGCAACTGCAGTGGGGTCGTCCAGTAGGGCCGACTGACTGCGCAGCACACCCAAACTTGTGATTTTTATGAAACGGGTTGAGTTTGTCTCCCCAAGAAAAATTGTAAATTACATATTTTTACATAAATTGATTTATTACAAAAAGAATGTGTCTCTTGAATTAAAATGATGTTGTAACTGTTTTAGTTAAGTAATTCCGCACTTAACTATTTAATAATGGTGAATGATGAAGTAAGTAGCCGTAGTCCAGAAAATGTGAAGAAAACTAATGGGTTGAGTCATTTAGCCGGTGCCGCATGTAGCTCAGTTCGTGAAAAAAGAATTTGGGTCGTGATAGATGATATCAGAGCCAGTACAACAGCAAAATGCAGAGACTAGGTATGTATGCAGTTTGAAGTTTTTGAAAAGAAATCTTGAATAGATAGTTTGGGGTTTCTTGACTTGGAAGTTCATGGCAAAACTATCCAAGTTTTGGTGGACACAGGTGCCACACACAACTTTATGATGACAAGGTTGACAAGAGAAGTTGGGTTGTAGATTGTTCCAACTAATGTGGAATTCGAGGTAGTGAACTCGAAGGCTAAAGTTTCGGGATTGGAAAATTAAGTGCCAATCCGAATTGGAGACTCGCAAGGCCGATTGGACTTTGCGGTGATGGAGATGAACAACTTTGATATGATATTAGGGTAGGATTTTCTAAAGGGAAATAAGGTAAGTATTGTCCCATTTTGTGATGAGATCATGTTGATTGGAGGCTCATGAACTTGGACTTTGCTGACTCATAATCAAAGGAAAAAAGTGAAGGTGCAGCATGTTTTTGCACTAAGTATGAGGAAGGCGATGTGGGATTCATATGTGGAGACATATGCGACAATCATCAGGGGAGTTGAAAGCAATGATGAAATGGCAACGCCTGTTCCAGTTGATATTTCATATGTATTGGACAAGTATGCAGATTTGATGCCCAATGAGCTACTAAAGACACTTCCACTAAGGCAAGCAGTGGACCATAGCATTGAGGTAGAGCCAGGGAAGCAAACTCCGACAAAAGCTCCTTATCATTTATCAGGGCCAAAATTGGAGGAGTTGCAACAAAAGTTGAAGGATTTGGTTGATGCATGCTTCATATGACCTTCAAGGTCCCCATATGGTGCTACGGTATTGTTCTAGCGGAAGCAAGATACAAATGAGCTACGGATGTGTTTTGTTTATCGTGCTCTCAACAAGCAAATGATAAAGAACAGATATCCATTGCCACTTGTTGTGGATTGCTTTGATAAGCTTGTGAAAGCCCAAGTGTTTTCCAAGCTAGACTCGAGGCATGGTTATTATCATGTGCGGATAGCAGAGGGAGATGAGAAGAAGACTGTGATTGTGACAAGGTATGGAAGTTTTGAATTCCTTGTTATGCCTTTCAGGTTGTGTAACGCTCCTGCTACGTTTTGCACTTTGATGAATGATGTGCTACATCCATACTTGGATTCGTTCATAGTAGTATACTTGGACGATATTGTGATATCCAATGATAACATGGAGGATCATAAGAAATACTTGGCTTTTGTGTTTGAGGCGCTGAAGAAGAATCAATTATACTTGAATAAGTCAAAGTGTATGTTTGCCCAAACCGAGATTCCGTTCCTTGGACACATTGTGGGTCAAGGACACATACGGATGGAGCCGAGCAAGGTGAAGGTGATAGAGGATTGGGAAGAACTGAAGATGTCCATGATATGAGGGTGTTTTTTGGGGAAATTTGTAGAGGGGTACTCCAAAGTGACATCACCACTAATAGACCTTTTGAAGACGGAAAAATGATGGAGTTGGACGAAGAAGTGTCGTACAAAATTTGAAGACTTGAAGAAGAGGATGGTTACAACACCGATATTGAAGTTACATAACTTTGAGAGACTGTTTGAGGTGCATACAGATGCTTCATATTTTTCAATAGGAGGATTTCTTATGCAGGATGGGCATCTGGTGGCATATGAGAACCAGAAGTTGTAGGATAGAGAATGACAGTATTAGGTTCATGAGAAGGAGATGATTGTGATCATCCACTGTTTACAGGTATGGAGGCATTACTTTATTGGGAAGCCTTTTGTTGTCAAGACTAACAACATCACAGTGAGTTATTTTACATCACAACCGAAGCTATCAGCGAAGCAAGCCATTGGCAAGACTTCTTGACAAAGTTCGACATGACTATTGAGTATAGACGGGGTAGACTCAATGCAGTTGTAGATGCCCTCAACAGGAAGGGATAGTTACCCACACTTGAGGAGGAAGAAGACCCGGGCAAAACGGAATAGGAGTCGACTACAGATGACCGATGAGATGCATAATAGACTTCGAGCCAGCATAGAGATAGATACTCAAGCACAGAGCATCTTAAATCAGGTGAAGGAAGGAAAGACACGGAGTTTTGTTTTACGAGATGGACTCTTGTTCTTTGGGAACCGACTTTACATTCCTAAGTCATCAGGACTTAGGAGACACATCTTGAAGGAGTCCTAGATTCTCCATGGGCTGACCACCCAGGGCATCATCATTCCTTGGCATTATTGGAGAGAGGATTATTTTGGGAGAAGATGTGGGAGGATGTAGAGGAGTGTGTACATACGTGCATCATTTGTCAATAAGACAAATCGGATAACCAGAGGCAGGGAGGATTGTTGCAACCTTTACCGATTCCAGAGAGATCATGGATGAGTGTTTCAATGGACTTTATCGCTCAGTTACTGTAGGTACATGGGTATAACGGAGTTATGGTCATGGTCAATCGTTTCTCTAAGTATATCATCTTCATTCCGATGAAGATACCATGTGGAGCCGAGAAGATTGTTGAGCTATTCTTCAAACATGTTGTGAAGTATTGGGGAATTCCATTGAGTATTGTATCAAACAGAGATCCGCGATTTACAGGAAGATTTTGGACCACTTTGTTCAAGTTGGTCGAGACAGAGTTGCCACAGAGTTTGAGTTACCATCCACAAAAAGATGGGCATACTGAACGGATTAATGCAATGTTGGAGGACTACTTGAGACATTATGTGACGGCTGATCAAAATAATTGGCCTGACTCTTGGATGTGGCTCAGTTTAGCTACAATATGCAGAAGAGTTCTGCAACCGGGTATAGTCCATTTGAATTGGTGAATGGACTGGTGCCAGTTGCTCCACACACCGGGTTATCAAGAGGATTTATGAGGAGTCCACATGTGAAGAGATTCTTGACAGCATGGGAGGAGATCTTTAAGTTAGCATGGGTGCACTTGCATGAAGTTACAAGGAGGATGAAGAAATGGGCAGATAAGGATAGATGGGATGCACACTTCAGTGTTGGGAATATGGTTTTTCTGAGGATCACCAGAGATTAGTTTCAGCCACCAAAAGGGACTGCGAGATCTTTGACTTGGAAGTATGAAGGGCCATTCTGAGTAAAGAAGCAAGTTGGAGAGGTTTCCTATGAGTTGGATCTTCTGAACCACATGCGTTCGAAACATCTTGTGTTCCATGTGATTCAACTCAAGAGATGTCGACTTGATGCACATCAACCTAAGAGGATAGAACCACCAAGAGGACCAGCAATGATTGTGGACAGACCACACCTTATTATAGAGAAGATTCTGGATCTACGGACTATGGGTGTTGGGAACACAACACAACAAGAGTTCTTTGTGAAATGGAAGAACGCGCCGGAGGAGAGTAGTTGGGAGATGGAGGATTCACTATGGAGATGGAGGAAAGAGATTGTTGAGTATGATGTTGAGTTGATGAGAGTAGCGGATTTCTAGGGATGGAAATGACTTTTGGTGGGGGAGGATGTCAAGCCCCTGAGCCATCACCGTCACACTTGGGTGAGTCAGGTGCCCAACCTGGGCGTGTTTAATCGACGAGTTGGCAGATGATTCGACGGGCGTGTTTAAATAACGAGTTGGTGGACGAGTCGACAGGCGCATTTAACTGACGAGTTAGCAAACAAGTCGACTGGCGTGTTTAACCAACAAGTTGGGCGAGCGCGCACATAACTCACAATCAGATAGGCGCATTTAACCAACGAGCTGTGGTGGGCGCGTTTAACCGACAAGATGGGGCGAGTGCACATAACCGACGAGCTGGGGGTGCCAACACAAAAATGACTAAGTGTTGGGCACGTGCAGATGAGCGGGTATATAGGCGGAGGTTGAGTTGGGCGATGGGCCGATGTGAACGGACGGACGGGCCGACGTGAATGGGCGGACAGGCTGACGTGAGTTGGTGGATGGGCTAATGCAATATTATGGTGGAGAGGTGCGAGTTGTGGGTCGACTTGACATGGATCAAGCCCCCTCCCACGATCGAGCAACATATATATTGGGCAGAGGCACTACCAAAAACAATAACTAAATCACAAACATAAAATGCAGAACTGAATGGGGAAGGCGGAGATGAGCCCACGGGTTGAGCACTTCTGAACGCAGCGAAGAGTTGGGTGGACGATTGCAGGAGGGCAGGTCGACCTGACATGGTTTCGGGAGAGTGCAAACAGCAGGGCGTGGCGCACATAGGTGGGCAGGTCTGCACGACGGAGAGTTGGGCCACTGGTAGTTTGCATGGGCCGTACGACGGGTTGGGCCGACTACCTAGGGTTGGGAGGCGCTAAACGGGGTGCAGCTGCGGTCGGGTCATGTAACAGGGCCGACCGACCGAGCATCACACCTAAACTTGTGATTTTTATGAAAAGGGTTGAGTTTGTCTCCCCAGGAAAAATTGTAAATTACAGATTTTTACATAAACCGATTTATTACAGAAATAATGTGTCTCTTGCATTAAAATGATGGTGTGATTGTTTTAGTTAAGTAATTCCGCACTTAACTATTTAATAATGATGAATGATGAAGTAAGTAGATGTAGTCTGGAAAATGTAAAGAAAACTAATGGGTTGAGTCATAGTCGGTGCCGCACGTACCTCAATTCGGGAAAAAAAATTGGGGCTGTGACACCCGAGGCCCTGCAGCCTTGGCCGCCCAGGACCGCAGGGCCTTGGGCCTGGTTGGGGCGGCACCGCCGGTGGCCATGACTGAGCTTGGCCTTAGTCGTCCAGGGCCATCGGGCCTCAAGCCTAGTCGAAGCGGTTGTTGTGCAGCGCCGCCCTGGCTAGGGCGACCATGGCCGAGGGTGGCTAAGTCGATTCCAAGAATCGACTAGGCCAACTAGGGGCCAATTTTTTTCGACTTTTTTCATTTTTAATTTAATTGTTTTAAATTTGTTTTTTATTATTTTTTTAATTTTTTAATTAATTTTTTTTAATATTTTTAAAACTATTTAAATTTTTCTTTCATGAATTTTTTTATATTTTCCACAAAAAAATTGTGTTTTCTTTTTACAACTTAATTTTATTTTTATTTTTTTACATTTCTATATTTAATTTTGTCATTTTTATATTTTTTTATATTTGATTTTTTTTCTTTTTTTTAAATTTATTTTTTTACGTTTTATTACTTGTTATTTTATGATATTTATTACTCATTTTTTTATTTTTACAAATTAATTTTGTTTTTTTCTATTTTTATGGTTTTCTTTATTTATTTATATAATTTTTTATATTTGAATTTTTTTCATTTTTTTTTGTTTATTACCGACATTAAAATCAACAACATTTAAAAAAAATTATCCGAACTTAATACATTAAAAAATTTAAAGTGTAAAAAGTAAGCCCTCTAAACAAGCAGGGTTGGTGTTGCATCAACACTTTTCAAAATCAGTATGAAAATCACTAACATTTAAAAAAAAATATTCATAGTTTAAATAAAAAAAATTAAAGTGTCAAAAATAAGCCCTCTAAAAAAAATGTGTTGATGTTGCATCAACACTTTTCAAAATCAGCATGAAAATCACTAACATTTAAAAAAAATGATACATAAGAAAATTTGAAGTGTCAAAAATATACTCCAAAAAAAAAGAAGTGTTTTGAATAACCACTTTTTAGAATCGGGTGCTTTTTTTGCTACTTCAAAAAATCGAGTAATGGATGTTTTCTCGTTTGATAGGTAACTATGTTTGTGTCTTTAAAGGTAGTGTGGTATCTCACGTAAAGCCTCCCAGCATGATGCTCTCATATAAGTTGAGCTTGTCAAGTCAAGGCCTTATTGACAATATTGGTTATAATAAAGATACTTGAAAGATGGCTTGTCAATCCAGCGCTTCTTATGAGAATACTTCAAGTTTGAGATTCCTTGTACCATATGATGGAATTATGAATACCTCCCTAGTTAAGAGCGAGTGTTGGAAATTGTAACTAGGTTCGGTCTTCATAATAACCCTTGTAATCATGGCATTGTATATTATGTATAGAAAGAAAGAAAGAGAGAGAAATAAACTTAAATTTATTAAAAGCATGGGTTTCATGCTGTAATTTAGGTCAAATGCATGTTCTTTATGCTTCTAGGTATTTCTAGGTCTTTTTTGGTCAAAGGAGAATTTTTGTCATGTATTATAGTCCCATTTGGACTCATTGTAACAAAAGAAAATATTTATTTTGACTCAAGGAAAGTCATTCCATCCTCCAAGACCAAGTTGGCCCAGTCAAGATGAAGTCAGCCTAAGGAGGGCTATTCAACCCCTCAAGAATGCTATAAATAAGAGGAACCCGGCTCATTTGGAGCATCATCTCATCACAAGTTTGATCTACAATAGTGAAGAAGGAAGAAAAGTTGTAAGGACAAAGAAAAGAAGAAGTCGAAGTCTCTTGGAGAAACATCTCTTTCTTCCCTCACATGTAAAGTTGTTAGGGTTTCTGTAAATTTGCGAAGTTGCAAGGGGCTGAAATTGCAGGGCCGAGTTTCAGAAGTGTGGCTACTGGGATGAAATTCTAGAGTGAAGCTGCCAGATCGAAGTTTTGAAGCTGCTTTGAAGATCTTATTGGTGGGCTAACTTGGAGCTTGGGAGGATTTTGGGTTTTGGTCTTTGGGTCTTGGAAGTTTCATTTTGAACATATTCTATAAGAAGAGAAGTATTTTTTTTGGTTTTCCCCTTGGAGGGGTTTTGCCCTAGTTTGGACCCTATATCTTGCGTACTGTCTCTTTATGATCTTCATTGTTTTGGTAATTGCTTGATGAACAAGAACTAAAAGAAGTAATAAAAGGCCAACTAATATCGCAAGTAATTATCAAGAAAGGAAAGTCAAACCTAATGTACAAGATTCTTGATTTTCTAGCAAGGAATTTTGAAAAAGTATGAAGGGATAAAATAAGTCCATGCCTCCATGAAGTAAGAAAAACTCATATTTGTGTTAGAGACATGAGTACTCCTTCCACGCAAACGGAATTGATGGTGTTTCATGGGTGAGGGAAAAATAAAAACACCTATGCATAGTCTTGCATTCATCATCACACCACTATCTCATGGCATAATTGCTTAGGGATGGATGAGTTTTTTGTGACGGATGGTGTCGGTGTTGGAACTTGGAGTAAGGAAACTTCTGAAACCCCGATGGCCTTTGACAATATGTTGTATTTAATCATGGTTAGGTTGAGTGATGAGAAGTGGGAGAACTGTAGGGCAAGTTTGGACAAATGAAAGGTACAAGCACTAAACATATTCATATCAAGGCCAATTATAGTATGTGTATAATGCCCAACACTAATAACATAAAACAAATTCGACAATAGGAATTAACCAATAATTTTTTATATCTTATTTTCGACAAATTTTGAAACATAATTGAAGTTGAGCTTAATAATCATTGTTTATACAAATTATTTGGTGGTATAAGGGATCTGTTAAAATATTTTCCCACGTTCCACCCAAATTTTGGAAGGGGGAGATTCAAAGAGTAGGAAGCACCATTGCCACCAGTATAAAAACTGCATATGCAACTCTAAATTTTTTACAAGAAAATTTTCTCTATTGGGTATCTTTGTTCATTAACCTACATTGGAGTTCCTTCAACAATGGTATTTTGTCCACAAATTTTAAATATTCACCTTTACTTCCCATTACTCTTCCAACCCCATTACTTTTGAGAAGAAAACCTAAACTTATAGTTGTCATTGAAAAAAGATGCCAAAGTAGAACGGCCTTGGGTTTTGAAGAATGTCAAGTATCCTCACTCAAAGGCCCACCTATAATGTATATCACACTCTATGTATACATCCTTTTTTCGGGTCCCGTCTTTCCCACTTACATTCTCAACCTATGGACATGGACACATAATCTATGTAAAACTACAAGATTAGATCCCTATGAACTATTAGGACTCTCGTGTAATATGATCCCACAATGCCTACATGGTTTGTAGCTCATAGGTCCTATATACCTCCAAAATGAAGATGAAAGAAATACTATTAAAAAAAATTCATAGGAAATTTTATTTTTCAAGAACATTGCAATGTGCAATAGAACATAAAAGATACAGGAAATCATTGAAAACTAGTGATGCAAACATAAGGCCAAATACAAAATACTCAATATCATCATGCAACGGTTGGAGCCCAATCAATTCATGGTGCATAAAAGAACAAAGATAACACATTTAAGGAGTAAATTGAACAAGACAACCAACCAAACCCTTGACTTCAATAGACCAAGCCCAACATACTTTTTTCCCACAAAATAATTCATAGATGGATGCATTCATAGTTTTAGACCCAAATATAATTGAGTTGCAATTTAACATGTCACCCTAAGGTGCATACTCATACAAAATGAAGAAAAACAAAAATAATTTGCATGTATTATTCGTAATATCATTGGAATATAGAACAAGAATTATTAGCTTTCCACAATTAGATATGTACTTACTTGAGTTTCTAGTTGAATTGTAAAAAATCAAAATACAAGGTTATCTTAAAATCAAAAAACTGAATGACAAACTTAGAGGATTATCAAGATGTTCCAAGTTGAAATCTTTTGCTTGAAAATTATTAGATAACTCACCCCTATTTATCTTGTCTCAACATGATGTGCACTTAATTGTTTCCATTTTTTCTATCAACAAATATCTCAATCCTAACTGCATTCTCATACCAACAATCTACACCATTATCATCCAAATTTATTCATATAAATGTTTGAATGAAAACTAAATCATAAAATAGCTAGAATGAAAATTGAACAAATTATATTTCACCAATTTGTTTTGCCTCTCTCAAGTGGTACTCTGTTTTCTAGCTTCATGCTATGACCACTAATTGGTACCGATCGGTTTCCTCCCAACCATACCTAGGGAAACCTTTCCTTGAGACCTCAACTCTATGTGGTGCATAACCAATTTATTTTGTTGCAAAATGTACTTAGTGGATTTTACCATCCATTGTAAACATCTAGATTAGTACTACTAACTTTCTTCTAGAGCCCAGTTGTCTTTTAGATGAGTTATTTGTGCTAGGAAAATTCCTACAACATTTCTATACTATTTTGGTCCCCACCCCCAAAATCACCCAAAAACTTAGATCACTAAATTTGGAGCTATATAGAACCATGGTTGTGCATTTCCAATAGGGTTCTTTCTACTAATTTGGTCTCTCAATTCACAAGGCATATTTTGCCTCTTTTACACAATAACCACTTTTATACTTGTAAATGAAAATATAAATATGTATACATGTGTAACATGATCTAACACACCTTCAAAAACTTGAATCACTAAAAGTGGAGGTGTTTTGAGACTTGGACATGCATTTTTATGAATCTTGTTGTGCATTTTGCATAGGGTAAAACATTATAGTTTAAAATAAAAACATGTATTTCTCAAGTGTGATTGTGCATTTTTTTATGTGGAGGCTCTAAAAAGATTGAATTAGGGTTTTATGCAAGAATATAACCCCTATTGTTATCTTTTTATGCA
Source organism: Pinus tabuliformis (assembly GCA_031772625.1). Lineage (NCBI taxonomy): Eukaryota > Viridiplantae > Streptophyta > Pinopsida > Pinales > Pinaceae > Pinus > Pinus tabuliformis. The sequence continues at coordinate 39,841,266 of CM062807.1, read as the reverse complement.
ACAATATAAATCGCCTCAATAGAGGATAGGGTGTGCATTTTCAGACCAATCATCTTCTACTATGCATAAAATCTAAAAATGTCTTGTAAAATAGAAAGGTTAAATTGTTAAAACTAGCCTTGTTAAAACGCACAATGGCTTGAGGGAAATGCACACTCATTAGTGAAATTTGTATGATGATATCAGGGTTATCAAGGAAATGCATGCTATATTAAGAAAAATGCACCTCTTAAGAACTTGTGTTGGTACTTGTATGTTGACCTTATCAAATACATGAAAATAGGGTCTTAAGAAAAATGCACGCCTCAAGTTGAGAATTCACATTGAGTACATCAGATTGCATGTTTACATAGTAAGGAGAAATATCCACACCTTGTTAATGGAAAATAAGCACTTGTAATTAAAATTACATAGCCTTGACATGTTTTGCATCCCTATGGTTCGTCCTTAGCCCATGTGAATGGTTTTCATAAGAATATGAATGAAAATGGGCATTGATCCATGTTGTATTGTTGTCATTGATGTCAAATACTTGGAGGAGACCCTTTTACATGTTGGCTCAACCAACGTCTCAAGTCGACCTAGCAAAGTTGAGGGGAAGTTGAGGGGGGGTGGTGCATATCAAGTTGGCTTAACAAAAGGCTTGAATCAAATTTGTATAAATAAATGGATTGGTGATTGCATTAGCTGTCGATTAAGCACAAGTGGCAATGTGATATGAGATAGAGAGCAAGTGTGAGGAGCAATGATGAGGAGGTTTGAAGCACAATATGAATTTTGTGGCATATTCTAAGGTTTGGAGTGTAGAAGGAAGGGGTATGAGGCGCAATATATACAATTAGTTGAAAATTTTGGAAAAAAAGTCATATTTTCTATAACGTGAAAGCCTTGCGTTTTTAATACTTTTTTAGTCACTCCATCAATTAACAAGATAGAGCCTTCATTGGTAGTTGATGCTTCGTCTATCAAGCTCTTGACATATTAATATTTTTATATAAGGTATGTTATGCATTTTTTCACTATCATGATATCTTGCAGCTCTTGGTCAAAACCCCAAGTCATGAAGGTGCTTGTAGGTTTTAACCCCATACAGAAATTCCCTGCATATGAATTCTAAAACACAGAAAATAAACAATGCGAGAGCATAACACATAAAATACATATACATAAAGATTTTCCCCTGGATCCCAAAACCGAGATTACCAGCTTGATTTTTCATTATGTTCTTTTCAATGTTCCAATACATATTTATACATGTCGAAGAATCCAATACCATGGGCTGAAAACCATCACGTCCAAAACCCTGGACTGAAAACCATCGCGTCCAAAACCATGTGCAAAAAACATGCACAAAACCATAGGTAAGTCCGCCAAACCTAATATAGGGTCCAAAGCCAAAATTTTCCGCGGCGCTGCCCCGAACTCCATAGAGTAGGGTTACCTGCACCCCTCAAACCCCTTGTGATTGCCCCCACTACCCAATTGGCGCAACGAAGGGGGGGCTCCGCCCCCCTTCTAACCCCTTGGTTAACTACGTGGGCTAGTCGTGGAAAGAATATAACACAACCCAACATTCTCCCACTTGTTGTTTTCTTTCCACAGGGGGCACAAGAGAGCGTAGTCATTTATCCAGCCCTACAATGCACATTGTTTCTCTACACCAAGAGAACTTCTCAGAGCTCACAGATTTTGTCAATGCATCTGTAGTATTCTTCAAAGTGTCCACTTTTATCAGCAACACCTTTTTTTCTTCTATCATATCCCTCACAAAGTGATATTGAACATCAATGTGCTTTGTCTTTGAATGTATCCAACATTCTTTGCCAAGAATATTGCACTTTGACTGTCACTGTCTATCCTTATAGTGCCTTGTACTAACACCATACTTGAACACAATCTCTGCAACCAAACTGCTTCCTTGCTTGCATGAGTGGCTGCCATGTATTCTGCCTCTGTAGTTGATAGTGCCACTATAGATTGTTTCTTACTCATCCAACTGACTGCACCTCCAAATAGGTTAAACACATACCCACTTGTAAATCTTCTCTGATCCAGATCTCCAGCCCAATCTGCATCAACAAAGCCACGAATATCCAACACTATGTCCAATCCTGGTCTTCCTTGGTAGCACAAACCATAATCACTAGTGCCATGCAAATACCTGAAAACCTGCTTCACTGTTGTCCAGTGCTCCTTCCCTGGTTTTGACATAAACTTGCTCAATACTCCCACTTCATGTGCAATGTTTGGTCTAGTACAGACCATCGCATATATCATGCTACCGACTGCACTTGCATATGGAACACGGGACATGTCCTCTTACTCTTCTTGTGTCTTGGGACACTGTTCAGCAGATAACTTTACACCTACAGGAATCGGAACCTTCACCGATTTACTATCTTGCATATTAAACCTCTGCAATATTGTCTCGACATGCTTCTTCTGGTTTAACTAGAGCTTCCTCTTTGTCTGATCTCTTTTAATTTCCATGCCCAAAATATAGTTTGCAACACCAAGATTTTTCATGTCAAATTTGAGGACAAATGGGTCTTCAAATCCTGGATAATTTCTTTGTCATTTCCAACCAGCAACATATCATCCACATACAGGACCAGATAAATAACACGATCACCAATTAATTTAAAATACACACAATGAACTGCTTTGCTTCTGGTGAAGCCAAGTCCCCGTATAAATGTATCAAATTTCTGATACCACATCCTTGGTGACTGTTTTAACCCATATAGAGACTTCTTTAACTTGCATACCAGTGTTTTTTTACCCTTCACCGCAAAGCCTTCAAGTTGCTTCATGTAGATTTCCTCTTCCAGATACCCGTGAAGAAATGTTGTCTTCACATCCATCTGTTCTACCTCAAAATCAAAAGCAGCAGCAACAAATAAAAGTAATCTGATAAAGTTACCATGGCAACAGGAGAAAAATATCACCAAAATCAATTCCCGGCACCTGGGAATAACCTTTTGCTACCAACTTAGCTTTGTATTTCTCCACCTTTCCTTCTGCATTTGTCTTCTTTTTGAACACCCATTCGCTGCCAATGGGTTTCCTTCTAGCCGGAAACTCCACTAGATCCCAAGCCTCATTTTTGTGCAAAGATGTCATTTCATCAACCATAGCCTCTTTCTAGGGTTTTCCATCCTCTGAATCTACTTCTTCCTTCACAGTTCTGGGATCATCATCAGTAATAGATAAAGCAAAATTTGAATAGAAAGCAGATGGACTATACCTTTCTGACTGCCTTTTTTCTCAAACTGATCTTCTCACACCCAGAGTTTGTGGCTCTTCATCTTCTGATTCCTCCTCTGCTGTAGAGTCGAATTCTTCCTCCTTTAGCTCAAACTCTATCTTCTCAGGTTCCTTTGGTTGGACTTCATGTTTAATAACATTGTTTACCTCTCTGAACACCACATCTCGATTGTATACAACCTTCCTTGTTATTGGGTTCCAAAGCTTATAACTCTTTAAACCATCCTTATACTCAATAAAGATGCACTTTTCAGATTTACTATCCAACTTGGTTCATTTCTCCTTTGGAACATGTACATATGCATCACATCCAAATACTCTCGGATGTGAAAGACAGGGTTTTTTACCAATTCGTACCTCTTGTGGAGTTTTATCCTCCAACGCTGATGAAAGTGATCTATTGACCAAGTAACATGTTGTCTCCATCGCCTCTTCCTAGAATTCTTGTCCTAACCCGGCACCACTGAGGATGCTTCTTGCCCTTTCCATCAACATCTTATTAATTCTTTCTGCAACTCCATTTTGCTCAGGTGTGTATGGAGTAGTCTTCTGTCGTGCTATCCCACACTTCTTACAGAATTCTTCAAATTCCTTACTGCAAAACTCTCCACCGTTATCTATCCTCAACACCTTTATCTTCTTCTCTGTCTGGTTTTCCACCAGAGCCTTAAATTCTTTAAACCTATCAAAGACTTCAGATTTCTTCTTAAGGAAATATATCCATGTATCCCTTGAGAAATCATCTATAAATGATACATAGTACACAGACTTACCCAATGATGGAACCTTCACAGGTCCAAACACATCACTATGCACAAATTCTAATATCTGTTTCGCCCTCTTACCACCAGAGGGGAAACTCACCCGATTCTGCTTCCCATATACACAATTTTCACAGAAATCAAAATCCAGAGAGCTATTACTCATACCTTCTACCATACCTTTACCATGAAGTATTCGAAGGCCCTCCTCTCCAATATGTCTAAGCCTTTGATGCCACAGCATGGTCTTCTCTCCAGATACCACTAGCTTTTCTACTCCAGTTTCAGGAACCACAGAGCTGTTGCATCCATCAACAATAGTGCTACCTTGCAGCTTGTGTAGAGTTCCAATCCGAACTCCCCGCATTAATACTAGTGCTCCTCGAACCATCTTGCAGGTATCCTTATCGGTCACTGTTTTTACCCCTGCATCATCTAGCTTGCTTACAGAAATCAAATTTCTGGCTAATGCAGGAATATGCAGAACACCCGAAAGTGTTCTAACCCTTCCACCTTGCAACTTCAACTTTACTTTTCCGCGACCAACGATTCTAGTCTTCCTGTCATCCCCCAAGAAGACATCACTACCATCATATTTCTCATACTCGCAGAACCACTCTCTATGGGGAGTGAAGTGAAAAGATGCACCTGAGTCAATCAACCATGCCTCGTGATCTACATGTGTACTTGAAGAAGCCAAGTACACATCCCCACCTTCATCTGAGGTGGTTTTCGCCTCTGTAAAAGGAGCATCATCAGATCCCTTTCCTTTATCAAGAGCTTTAGATTTACAGTCCCTTTTGTAGTGCTCTTCCTTTCCGCATTTCCAGCACACCACCTTTACCAGTTTTCCTGGAGATTTAGATCTCCCTCTAGATTTACACCTCCCACTCGATGACTTATTTTTGTTTCTGTTCTGGAACCGTCCTCGTACAAATAAAGAATCACCATTCTGGCTCTCCATATTTTTCTGTCTCATTTCCCCCGTCAGCGAAGATGAGACTATTTCATCACACTGCAAGGCAGTTGCATTGCTACCTATTGATATAACCAGACTATCCCACGAATTTGGTAGAGAACACAACACACTGATGCACTTATTTTTATCTGAAATTTTAATATCAACAAATGATAACTGACTTATCACAGTATTAAATGCGTTCAGATGCTCTGTCACCGAGTCTCCATCTTTCATCCTCAGGTTATACAGTTTTTTCCGTAGGAACAATTTATTCACCAGAGACTTAGATTGGTATAAAGTCCCTAACTTGTCCCACAAAGCCTTCGTCGTAGCTTCCCCTGATATATTCAAAAACACTGAATCTGAGACACACAATCATATTGTGCTCTTTGCCTTTTGATCCAACTTCTTCCATTCTTCATCGGACACTCTCGTTGGTTTAGTACCTGGATCTACTGCGATCCACTGATCTTTATCCACCAACAGATCCTCCATCTTGAGTTTCCATAACTCAAAACTCTGACCATTAAATTTCTCGATCTTTATCTTTCCACTGCTCGCCATCTTCTTTCACCACCAGAATCGATCCCGCAAATCTCCCACTGAACAGTGTCTACCACAGGTCCGAGTGAAACCCCTCAGCAACAAAAGAGTTCCCTTGAAACCAAAACAGCTCTGATACCAAATGTAGGTTTTAACCCCGTACAGAAATTACCTGCATACAAATTCTAAAACACAGAAAATAAACAATGCGAGAGCATAACACATAAAACACATATACACGGAGATCTTCCCCTGGATCCCAAAACCAGGACTACTAGCTTGATTTTTCATTATGTTGCTTTCAATGTTACAATACATATTTATACATGTCGAAGCATCTGATACCATGGACCGAAAACCATCGCGTCCAAAACTATGGACCAAAAACCATCGCATCCAAAACCATGTGCGAAAACCATGCACAAAACCATAGGTAGGTCCACCCAACCTAATATAGGGTCCAAAACCAAAATTTTCCAGGTGCAACCTATAGAGTACAATTACATGCACCCCTCAAACCCCGTGTGACTCCCCCTGCTACGCAATCGGGGCAACGAAGGGGGGGTTCTGCCTCCCTTCTAACCCCCCGGTTAACTACGTGGGCTAGTCGTGGAAAGAATATAACACAACCCAACAGTGCTTAGGATGCTTATAAGCTCAATTTTCTTGCATCCTAAGGAAAATCTCATGAAAAATTTTGAAAATTGAAAGCCACTATTCCCAATTATTATAACCACTGGACCCGTAATACAGTAGCAGCACCAAACCATTTAGACTGCAATCATGAGACTATCCAATAAATATTACACCATATTCAGCTTAATACTATGGCACTTCCCTAAATAATTTATGGTACCTCCATCTACAATCATTATTTGGAATTTTGGTGTTGGAAATACAAAGAATATGAGAAGTTTTGTTGATTTGTAATTGATAAAGTTATGGCTACTACCTGAATCAAGCAACGTTTACTTTTTATTTGTGATATATTCTTCCATCTTGATGGTTTATGCAGTATTGATGTAGACCAATGCATGACAAGAGATTGTTGGAGTAGTCTCTTATAATTCTAGATTTTGTGATAGTTCCAATTATCTTCTTCCTCTTCACAATCTAAGTAGAATGATTGCTTCTCACAACATTTATGCCCTTTACTTTACTTGCTATCACAATTAAAACATAATCCCTTTGTTATCTTTTCATCTATTTGCTAAGGTGTCAACCTTGTTGGTTGAGTGAAGTTAAGAGGGAGTACGATGTTCTCTATAGTTGTTGTTCACTCTTGTAATAGCCATATTTTGACTCTCAGCTTTCATTGCCAGATTGAATGCATGCTCTCAAGTTGGATGTTTTCCTTTAAAGTTATATAAAGAGATCTAACAAATTGTTCTCTACAATGTTCTTAACCCTAAGACTCAAAATTTAAAATTGTTGAATGCACTTCATAATTGGATTTATTTACCTAACGTTTACTAAATGATGAAAGAATATAATGTTTTTAATATCTCCATTATGTGCTATCAATTCCTCTATGAAAATGGACCAAAATATAATAGAAACACTTTTCCTTTCACAAATCCATTGATACCATAAGATATTGATCTTGTTGTAAATAGAAAAATATAATCACTGTTACATTTTGTAAGGTTAATACTTGGTGTAGATCAAATATTTGCTTCATCTAAAACATCCATGTTATAGGATTTTTATCATCAAACTTCCTTATATTGATCTTCGCAATGTATTTTCTTAGTGCCGAGTTGAACTTCTAGTGATGCAAATCCAAAAGTGGTGAATGACCATGATCATGTGATTCCATTAGAAGAAATTCTAGCCTAAAAATGCCCATGATATTTTCATGTAAATTCCATGTCATAAAACATAAACCAATCAAAATCATTTAAATTTAAAAAAAGGTAAATGTAAATATTTTGGAAAAAAAATAAAAATAAAAAATAAAAAAATTAGTTGTATTTTTTGTTTATCTCTTTATAGGTTTACTCAAATTTTGAGTGTAGACACTAGTGAGACACTATTAAATTTCAAATCCAACGAGTACTCATTATGCATACTTTTGAGAAGACCCACATTAATAAAATTGAAAATACATTAAAAAAACATGTTGAACATGTTTTTCTAATGTATTTTTAATTTTTATCAATGTGTTCTCGAAAGTATGCATAATTGGTACTCGAGCGTCTACACTTGAAATTTGAATAAATCTATAAAGAGATAAGCCAAAAAAATAAATAAATAATAATTAAAAAAAACAAACAAAACAAAGCTCCCTCCAAAATTCATAACTCTTATTTTATTATTTAACTATTGTTTTATTATTTTTCTTTAAAAAACCACTTTCAAACTAAAATTTCCTCTAGTGAATATTTGTATGATCGGATGTGATTAAGTTTCAACACAATTATTTTCTTTATTTTCATGATTTTCTTAGATCTCCATAACATTTTTAGGGAGCCTCTTTCAAAAAAAGATTTTCCATGGAATTCATGGATTTTTATATTTCTACCTTGACAAATTTTTGTGTTTATTCCTTCATGGATTTTATTTCTTCATTTTCATTTGTTTGCTTATCCATGTTCTTTTCCATTTCATTTATCTTGTTTTTTGTGTTTCATCCTTATTTAAAAGGTACATTTTGTTTTCTATTTCCTTTTGAAGGACTTCATGCGAGCATAATAAATCCACTTGTTTCAACATACTTTGACTCATTTCATCAACATGGATTTTTTTAAATGGGTGAACATGTATTTTGAGTCTTCACTTTCTTAGGATGTCATCTTTGAGTTTTTATGAAGAATAATTTTTCTTGTAAAACCCTTTGGCATGTGAGAAAATAATAATTGTACTCTTGTTTATCATAATATTTAGTCACCCAAAAATGGATCTTCCAATCAAAATTAATGCCAATTGGCATAACTTTAAAATCTTAATTTGGACATTGTTCCAATCAAAATTTATGCCAATTGGCATAACTTTAAAATCTTAATTTGAACATTGTCTGAATGACTAACATTTGCCTTGGTATATCTTTGAAATTTTAGTCCTTCTAAGTTTGGAATTTTGACATGCGACACCATGATATTTCTTAAAACCGATAAAATTTTCACAGTTTAGAAATTCGCTTAAAAACTATTATAGCAAAAATGTCAAATGATTTGTTTAAAATTAATTTTGAGATTCATCAAAAGCCTTAATTTTCTACAACATATATCTCATAAAATATAAGGAATCAAATTTAAAATCTTTCCACATATACTTAACAATGTCATCTCAAAATTCTAACAAAAACAAATGGGTTTAAAACTTCACCAAAAAAATATTATAGCACAAATTTCAAGATGACTATTTTAAAATTGAGTTCAGTATTAGTGACAAACCCTACCACCCATGGACTATATCTCCAAAAATATACTAAACCAAAATGAAAACTTGAACTACTTGTACTATGATATTGCTCCTCTAACCGACAAAATTTTAATGTGAAACCTTCCCAAAAACAATTGTAGCAAAAATGTTTAAATAACTTGTTTAAAGTTGAATTTATAATTAGTCACAAACCCTAATATTTCATAGGCTATATCTCCAAAATAATGAACCATAACTTGAAATTTTGATTGCTTGTGCCTTGATATTTTGCTTCAATCTCCCGAAATTTTTATTGTCTAAGGTTCCAAAAATGAAAAGGAAAAAATATAGTGAAAATGTCATGATGACTTGATTGAAGAAGCAAAACTATGATCATAGTTTTAATACCAAATGTTATGAAACAAAATCCTTGAAAATGATAAAAAGTGAATAAATACAACCACTTTGACAAAGAAATCTCATTTTACAATGAATACAATGTACAAGACAAGATGAGATGATCCTAAAACTAGGTCTCATTGGTACATATATAAGAGACAAAGGATACAATGAAAAGTTCTCACCAACCTACTAATATAACACTAGAAATATTTAACAAAGGGTTTTATGCTTAACATATAGTCAAGTTGAAACACATTGCATGAGCCGAAGACTTCCTCTAGGTAAAAAGGGTGGCAGGAATCCCTTTGTAGACTCTTTCAATCACTTGATAAAGTCTACATATTTGGGCCTTTTATTATCCAAAGCATTTGGAATGCTAAGAAGGTCATCAAACATTTCCTTCCTAAAAGTGAACTCTCTCTCCAAACAAGTATTTCCTTAACAACCATTGTTTATGGTGGTCCCCGGGTAAACCTTTAGTTAAAACACTTATTTCTCTACTTGAAAGTCATTCATTGGGCCAACACCTTGTTTGATACTCGAACTTAAGCATGGTAGCTTTGGACAAAGGTAACATATAAGTTCAACTAGCTTGTATTGACAAATTTGTAGTAGAGAGGCTGCAATGCTTGGTGCCTAAGGATCTTGTCCTCGAATTGGGCTTGCATGGTCTGTGGGTTGAGTTAAGGGATTGCAAAAGGGGAGGGTGACAACATTCACAAAGTACACGCTTGGCGTTGGCTACAACAGTTTATGTTCAAAGCCAAAGATTGAATATTGGCTCAACAACGTCTAGTGGGTTAAGTCCAAGAAAAGGTGGGAAACCTTTGGAAATCATTCCTAGAACCAAAGAAATCAATGTTTGCCTAATAGTGCCCACGGTGTGGTGAGCAAAAAACCTAAGCATCTCTTTTTTGGAAAGATATAAATTAGGCATGGGCAAGAACTCCTCACCATTCATACCTTTCAATGTTTATTGCTAGGAACATTACTCTCCTAGGGATATGTTATCATAAGCTATTGAATTCAATTTAGCTCCTTGCACAATGAGTCAAGCCACTTGGCCCTTCCTAGATTGCTTCAACATAGTAACTGCAGAGTGTCACCACTAAGTTGGCAAATTGATCAAAGAGAGGTGGGCGTGAGTGTGTAGTATGCCTCTTGGCCTTCCCGCACACAAAAAGAAATGTTTGAAACTAGCCCTTGCTATCTCAAAAAATTTGAAGCCTCCTAAGACTAGATATGGACAAGATTTATCAACTAATGAGCCTCTTGTTGCCATTCTTTGGGGCCTTTTTTTATTGTAGGCGTCAATTATTATGTATTATGTATCTATCACATTGTAGGCTTGTGACATTTTGAACTTTGAAACTTTGTCTCTTGTAACTCTATGCTCTTGAGTGTTTTGGCTTAAAACAACCCTATTTTTGAATTAAATGCTTCTTCTCTTTTCTAATGGCAATTGTGATGGCGTGCACAATGCATTATTATAATGAAAGTCATGCAAGTAATTTTCAAACTTTAATGTGAAAAAAAAAGACTAAGCTCGCTTTAAAATCCAAAAAAACAAAAAGGACTAAGCTAGCTCTAAAATCCAAAGACTATAGTGTGATGGCATCTTCGTAAATCCAAAGACCATAGTGTAAAGGCATCTTCGTATGTCACTATGAGGAACAACATCTATGGGCCAAGGATGGTAATCATACCTAATCCGATTAACCTTCAAGTAATAGGAAAAATTATTGATCGACTATTATTGCAAAAGTGAGTCTTTATTGCACAAGTTTTTACCGTTAATTCACAATAATCGATACTACAATCAAGCATGAAAAGAAGGATAATGAAGGCTCAATCAAGCATGAAAAGAAGGATAATGAAGGCTCAAGAGAGCACAATGGTAACATCATATGTTCGACTAAAGGGTTGCACCCTATGGATTCAAGTAAATAGTCGCACACTATCGATTCAAGCAAATGCTAAGGTGCTTGTGGTTGATAGTTTGGAATTGTGCCTGCAAGCAAGGTTGGACGCTTATCAAGATTTCTAAAAACTATAGGTGAAGATTTTGAGATTTATGAAACAATTTGTCTCAATGAGCTAAAGCACTAGGTTGTAAAATGCAATCCCTTACACAATAAGAATTATTTTATCAATGATTAGAGTATGGAAGTACATTACCACGAAGGTGAATTATACATGTCTTCATCAAAGGTATGACAATGCTCATTACTGATATGCTTCTAACCCAAGAAGCTCTACAGTGGCTCAAGATTCCTAAGGAGAAATGGCTGCAAGTTTATAGCCCTGTATCAACATTGTAGTAATAAGTGAAACATAGTTTTCATGATACTGGAAGTGGTATGGTATGATTCACAAGAAAATAGTTAAGTGCATGCCAGCTGCCTATAACTTTTCAATTATCACATCTATCCACTTACAATTTCACTAATACCATAGAATTCTGCAGAAGCACTGCCTCTGACTTGAAGCTCTTTTAAGTATGTGAAGTTTAAATTTTTGAAGAGGAGATGACAACAATTTGTAATCGGGCTGGTACCAAAAATATGAGAAATAATAGTTTTTACTACCACTAGCTAATATCACTGCTAAGAACAGCAGACCAAAGTCTACATTGTTCAAATAACCAATTAAAAATCCAAACCCTTTCAAATTCAAAGACACTAAAAACAAAGGGAAAAAACGACTTCTCACCTCATCTGAAAATGAGATCTGGAATGTCTAACTGCAAACTCATGCTGTAATATCTTCTTTTAACTTTAATATCTGGAAAAGAGTGTATAACGAATAGAAACAACCAGAAATTATTTCTTTAATCTATCAAGTACAACCTGGTTTCAAGCAAATGTATTGAAAACATTGCTTGCAAAATATTATGCATAGAAACAGTGATCTGTACAAAATGGTTGAAATATACATGCACCTAATCTGCAACTTCCATTTTACAAGATGGGAACAAAAAACAGATAGGGTAAAGGAATCACAAGATAGCCCCTGACCACTAGATAAGACAAGTAATCTTTCCAGTAAGTTATTTGTCCATTGCCAAGGAGATAAAACAGAAATAGAAGTAAAGATCGGACTTGCTAATTTTTATTAATAAAGGATAAATATTCAATCTCTTTCAGTAGAAAACCTGAACAGTGAAATCCCATATTCTCCTTTGGGTCCCCTTTGTGCAAGGTACATCGTGATAACGGATTATATGAGCTTCTTTTTGGAAAAATATCATTGAGAAATTTGGCAAATCATTGACATACAAGATAAATAATTAGATCTGAAAAATGATAGCGTGGCTACAGCAACTTGTTTTTTCCTATAACCACTTAAATTTATTCATAATACTACTAAGAACTAAGTACTAGAAAAATATCAAGATTCATAACTTCCTGGAGCAAAGAGCAGCAATTTGCAGTTCCATTGCAACTAATTGAGCTACATACCAGGGGGGGGGGGGGGAGAGGGTGGGTGGTATATTTTTACCTTGCTAAAGACACAGAAGGTAGCCCAGTGAAGCCCGCAAACACATTTGAATAAGATTTAGTGAGATAAGCAAAGTTTGCAATTGGAGGTAATGCTGCCACTCTCTCTCCTTTCTTTAGCAATGCCTGCAAGTCCATTCTCTGGAGGGTCAATACTGCTCTGGATTCTCTCCACACGAATGCTAGAAAACCTTTCCGAGACACAAACAAATCCCCTGGCTTTGAACCAGGGTACCGGAATCCATATCCATTAGCTATGCCCTCTCCCTGGTATGCATGACTAATTTCTACTGGAGTGGAATCCCTGTCAGTTTCCCAGGGAAAGGTTTCTGAAGAATCCTCATTCACCCTGGCTGTAAACATTGCCGAGCCATTAGGATGAAGAACATAATGGGTGCCCTCAAGTATCTTGGTAGCAATCAAAAGCTGCCCTTCCTCTGTATCTACGTAAGAGAGCAGCAGGAAAAACAAAGCCTTCCCTGGTTTATCTTCAGGCGGTCGGCCCGGTGGCCATCCGAAAGTGCCAGCCCAGAGACCCGCATGTTCTCTACCCTTTTCACATTTCTGTTCAGGCATTTTGTACAAGGCAAATCGATTGTCATGCATAATCGGCCATGCACGATACATAGCTAGCTTGAAACTGGTGGGGTGAAGACAAAGCCCTACAGTATCACCTAGTCTCAAGAAATCTTGCAGGTGCACCCGCTTATTATCTCCACAAGAAGATGAATGCCCCTTTTCACCATAATGTAAAGCTGCACCCATACCAATAATCTGCTTCATTCTCTCCTTAACTAATCTGGCAAAGCTTTGTTTCTTTGTTGATTGCTTATTGGTGTTGGTAGATTTCACACTTGATTTGCTCGCACCTTCTAAGATATTCTTTCCTTTGGTTGTATCCAATCCTGCACTCTCTTTAGCTAAACGTAGTTCTTGGGATTCCGATACATTACAAAGAAATTTCAGAGCACTCTCTGACTGGATACCATCACTGTGTGATCCATAAATTGGTTTCTTCCCACCAGGATCTCCATGCTCACACATCCAAATCAGAAGCGATCTCCGTTCAGACAACAGCAGCAACTCTTTCTGCATACTTTCCTTGTCTGATGTATAAACATGCTCATGTTCAGAAGTGCCACATCCTGCTCTGGGAAACAAAGGACCACTTGCAAAAGGAGGCAATTTCAAGCGCACCCGATGGGCAACAAGCTCCAGCAATCTACGCCTGTCTCCGAAACCCATGCGACCAAACTGATTTAGCTCAGCTTTGCTGCTCGTCTGCCGCAGTAAGCCCCTGGATTCTAATCTGGGTGTCCTTCTAAAGCTTCCCCCACCTGATGCTGATGTTCCAATCTCTGGGGTTAAATATTTTGTCCCTTCATCCGATGTCATCTGTTGATCTTGTGTTGCAGTTGACTGCCGCTTTGGTTCAACCTCAAGCAGAAGCACATTGCAATCCTCCCTTGCAGGTTTCAGAGAACCGGGATAACAATAGTCCTTTTCTCTCTCCTTGCCATGCAGGAAGAAGACCAGAGAACCATCCCAGTTGCCGATGACCTCAAACACTGGTGCCCAAAGCAGACCACTATCAAATCCTTGAGGACCAAGCTCTTGAGGGATAATTCTACATCCGACAACTGACATAAACCCCCACATAACATACACCATATTTCCCAGCTCAGGATTCTGATGTACCCAAATTCCCAACAGAGATTTAACACAGAGAAGAAACCTACAAAGAACTTTGTAAGAGGACACCGCATTGCGCCAGGCCTGCAAATTCGCAGGACCAACATCGGTCACCTGCAGGCACTGCTGCCACCAGATTTTCTCGGAGTTGGACAACACATTTAACTTCTTGCAGGAAATGCTCATGTTACACAAGTCTCTGGGTTGCAGAGATTCCGACACAAGAGCCAAGACATCATCAGGTAAATCATGCAACAAGGTTGCAGCACACATTCTGTTTACCCATCCATTGCTTTCAGTTATTCGAATGCCCTCCTGCCCCATTTCAACAAACCCTATGCAGCCCAAATCGATCCCCTAAACTCACATTTCCAAATACCCCATTTTGAACCGAAAACAACCTTCAAACCCTTCTACAATTTAAATCCAAACCCTACTCTTCCCTCCATTGTAAACAAAAATCCAGTAAACTATAATTATCCACAATATCCAACAATCATCTTTGCTTTTAGCAAAATAACCAATAATAGCATACCATATTCCTCTTAAAAAACATATATCTTTCCCAATCTGATCATGGAATTAAAAACAGAACAAAAGCCTGCAGCTTTACCAAACATACACCAGCTTTACCAAACATACACCCACGTCTAAGTTGGGTTCCCCTACCTTGAACATATCTGAATTGTAATCATCCAAAACACTGAAAAAATCAACAAATCTACGGAGCTTCCCCACTGGTGAAAATTCAAGAACACAAACAAAATAAATTCAGGACCTACCATGCCAGGAATCCATATCGGCTATAAATCTCGCTCCTGGCCTCGTACCCTGACTCGCAGCACCACGAGAAAGACGGGAATTTTAGTCATATGAATAAAGTTCATATACCCCACGCTCAGTATATACATGTAATGCAAATGTAGCTTTGACTAACGTGCAGTCAAGAGGATGTAATTCATGTGATGATTAAGATCCTCTTAAAGAATGTGGTCTGCTTCGTTCCTCCCGTCGCGCCATGAAGTGTGATGCATAATAAATTTTTGGAGAGGCGTTTTGAACTTGCTTTCATCGACTATAACATCTCTAGGTTTTGCGTATGTGTGCGCTTTTTGTTTTTCTTTATTTATAAATGTTGTGATGCCCTTTTTTAAATGACGGTTCATAATAGCAATATGGAATCCACTAGCATACTATATTTGAATTTAGAATTTAGTAAGACTTCTTTGCCCATTTCACATTAAAATAATGCATTTTAACAAATTGTGTTAATCCATATTCTTTAATATAAATATTGTAACTTTTACACTTTACTAACCATATATATATTTTTTATAAAGTTAAATAGTTTTTACATTATTTATATATTAAAATTAGTGTAGATGTATCCAAATTCTATATCTATTAAGTATTGGAAGTAATGCTTCTATGTGTGTCATGTGTATTACATGTTGTTAGTGAGGGTTTCAAGGTGTTATTCTAAAAGTTGTTGTTTCTTATGTGTATGAATTGTAATTATGTGATGTCAGAGTCATAGATCCACTTTCATAGGATCTAGAATGAGTTGATCCACTTTCAAAGGACCTAGAATGAGTTGTAGTTATGTGATGTCCGAGTCATAGATTCACTTTCATAGGATCTAGATTTGTGGAAGTCATTGATATATATCTTATTGTATCTCTTGAGCCTAGTATGGTAGAGATGTTGTAATGCCTTGTCTTTTCTTATCCTATCGTGTCCTATTTCACATTTTGAGTCAAATTACATAAAAATAAAAATAAAATTATAATAAACAATACAAATACAAATAAAGTAATAAAACCATAAACAATACAAATAAAAATAACCATACACTAGTCCGCCTAGGGTAGCTCAAGTGGTGATCGCCGTGGAATGAAGTCTCACCGGACCGCAGATCTTGGGTTCGAATCTTGTACTACCCTCCCCCCATAGCGGGGTGAATAATGGACATGTAAACTTGAAAATCGAAGAGTCCTACCAAGCTTACAAAAAAAACATTAAAATAAGATAAAAATATTTTTTTAAGTTATTGTATTCACCATGGTTTTTACCGCAATATGTTTAACTTGTGGTTTTTCCCATGACATCCTTCTTTAATTTAGGCTATTTAAAATCATAAATTTTCTATTTCTTCAAATAAAAGGATTTGATTGGGGCTTTGAGTGGTATCTATCTGTTGTATCGTTTTTTGCTGATGTTCCATGGTTAAACATTGAAGTTGAAAAATAATCAGAAGCAAAGCAATAAAACGTGAAAACTTTTAGTCTTCATATATTCACTTGATTTATGCTTAATTTTGTGAAGTTCATTAGTTTCAGCAATTTTGATGAAAATTTGGTTCAATTTATCATTTAAATCATTTGGTTGTAAAGGTTTTATTAATAGGGCATAATAATCATAAAAATCATAAGCATAAAAGACATTTCAAGTGTTGGAGATATATTGGTTGGAGCCTTTGCAAATCAATATTAGCGAAGACCACATTATTTACACATAGTAGTAGGTCAATAATTTGTTGTAGAGGATCGTGTGCAACACTTTTAAGATTTTTCTGTTCTTTGTATTCCCATTATTATTTACATTTGGTTGATATTTCACTGTGTTTTTGGTTGAGTGGTTAATTCAATAAGATTGAATGAATGATGTTTTAACGTCCACGGGACTAAAAATAGTCTAGGGGACCCCAACCTCCCTGTTTTTCACCTTTTGCAATTCAGCCATTTCTTATTCAAAATGATGATGAGTTGGCCCAACCTTCTAACAATCCCCTCGTTGAAAAGACAAAGTCAAGGGACTGATGCTAACATATTGACATAACTATCCCTGATGTCTTTAAAAGCACCACATTGCAAAATGAAATGTTTTTCTGATTCCACTGCCCCAGAAGTGCAAAAAGTACACACTCGTTCTTCCCAAGCTTCTTTAGGTCTTTTCCACCGTCCCGTTTCACATTGAAGTTAGTGTGATTTCGTTCTTAATTGAGCAATAAGAATTTTTTGTCTCCACGAAATGATCGTTCCAATGTACTCTTTTTGTTGGAGATCACAAGTGGGGTTGAATTCCTCAACATAAGACTTCTAATACTTCTCCTTTCTTCCCAACTCTTTTCCCCATATACGTTTACAAAACTTCTCCATAACAAAAACCTTTAACTCGCTATTTGAGGGACAACCATTGGGTAGATATCCCATTTTTACATCCATTTGTTGTTTTGTCTCATCCATGTTTTCTTTCTTTCACTCATGCCTTCATTGAAGATAAATTTAAGTCATCTACCTATTCCCAGTTGCTCAATTCTTTTTAGATATCTTATAAGACGCACCACAACAATTGCTTCGATGGGATTTGCTCCTATTTCACTCAACATTATCTCATAAGGAATTAAACTTTCTATTTTGAACTTGCCCATGATCAAGTGTTTTTGGATTTTCTCAATTTGTTTCATTTTGATATGGGGTTATTGCTAGCCCATAATTCACACTCATATAGTATCACTGGACAAACTAGGAGTCCAAAAAGTACTTTAGACATTTTCCAATACCATAACATTGCCCCTCTACATTTGTTTTGAAGAGCATATAATGATTTCCACCCTCCTAAAATTATCTTCTTTCTGCAGTCCTCCCAATTAAGCTTGTTGTTGAAATCAATCCCGAGGTACTTGTACTCATATATTTCTTCAAGAATGTTACCCTCAAAGAAGAACATGTGTTGACTCCTTCCTTTAATTAGAGAAAATCGTCATCATTATTAGATTGATATTAACTTCTTCTCTTCTTCTTTTGTTTTAATAATTTTATTTTTGGTCCTTTTTAGTTTATAAGTTCAATATTCATTTAGGTTGAGAAAATTAAAAGTTCGACAATCATTTCAAGATTTATTTTGGTTAATGAAATGAGAGGGCTAAAGAGATAATTTTAACAATGAAAGGGAATAATTAATTGTAATAACCCTGGTGAAAATTCCATGTAATAAAAGTTAATAAAGGAAAAATAATAACCACAGTTGATGGGCCACTTATTCCAAGCTGAATGTTGGGCAAAATCCTAGAGATGGGGATCACTTGTGATTGTTTAATGGCTAAGGAAATTGGCAAAGGCAATGGTTAAGGCTTTGGAAAGGAAAAATGGAATTTTTGGTACATTTATTTATGAAAATAATGAAAATTAGGAGAAAAAGGAGGTGAAAGGTCACACGTTGCATGTGAGGAGGAAATTGAAGGAAAATAATTGAAAATGAAGAAAATAGAGGCCTCATTCATAAAAAGGCTTCTGAAGATCAATTGGTAACCTTTTGTCAGTTCATTGTTGGAACTCTCTCATTATTCTCTCTCTCTCTCATACTCTTGGAGACTTAGAGCTTTCTTGGAGCACTATTGGAGGGTGTGGAATACTTGGATTTTTGGAGCAAGAATGTGTTGTAGTGGTTGCAACACCCTCCAAAATTTTGGCTTGCAGCCAAATTTCTGAGCCTTCCTTGGTTTTTCCTTTGATGGTTGCAAACACTTGAGCTCACCTGATCTCTTGTGAAGTCTTTTCACCATTTTCTTGTTTAACTAGCGGACGTCTTTTGGCATATTGATTGCCTTGTCATGCTTGTGATCTTGTTCTGGCGAGTTTGAAGGTTTTTCTTTATGTGCTTGGGTTGTCTTCACTATGTGAACACCCGTCATACTCACACACAAAGTTGTAAGCATTGTCGCACAAGTGTTGTCACAGTCATTTGAAAGTCTATCTTAAGTGTCGCGCTTGTTGCTCTAAGCTCTAAGACAATCTCACCGTGGGCATGTTTTGTCTTGTTGTATTGGTGGTTTGTGTTGTCTCGTCGTCGAAGTATGCTAAGTGTATGATCACAATGTAAAGTTTGCACAAGTTCACTTGCTTTCAACACTTAGCCATTTTCTCGAAATTTTGTTTGACCAGACAACCTTCTTCCACCAGACCCCGACTAAGTTGCACTGTGCAGTCTAAGCCCTTAGTGACCTTGCTCTGCTTCCCAGAACTGCACAGTGCTTGAGGTTGTCCTCCAGGCCAGCTGCACTCCGCAATCCTGGAGTTGAGCAACCTATCTGCCTTCTAGAACGGTGCAAAAACTGCCTCCATAACCAATCAGAACTGTGCATTTCTCAAGTACAGTCATCAAGCCTCCTTCTGGTCTTCCGGAACCCTGCATTGCACCGAGACCTGGGTCTGCACTGATCTCCAAAATTGCGCAGACATGCCCAACTGATCCTCTGTTGCCTTACTCTGCACTACCTTCAGAAACTGCGCAGACATGCCCAGCTAGTCCTTTGTTGTTTGTCTTGCATTGTTCCTCGAAACTACGCAGACATGCCCAACATGGCCCTTTGATGCATGCCCTGCATTATTCTCCAAAACTGCGTAGTCATGCTTAGTAGGTCCCTCTGCAACCCTATTATGTCTTCCTCTTGAAAGCTGCACAGAACTACCCAGCAGGTCCCCTGTAGCCCTGTCTTTCCTTCCCTCTAGGAATTGCATAGAACTGCCCAGTAGGGTCCCACCTTGCAGTTGCCACTAGTTTCCTTCACTTCACAATCCTGCCTCCCAGTGGTCATTGCACAGTTTTTCCTGACAGTGCATACTATCCTCTCATCGTTCCTCATCCCAACCTGAGCTACGCTTTGCGCTGTCTTAGTGAGTTGTCCTCCCTCCCTGTCACCCGGAACACGAGGACAATGCATCATGCTAGACTAGGAGGTTTTGGATTTGATGTCATCCCATCATGAGTGAATTGCAAGAATAGGTACATTGATAGATCATGGCGAGATGACAAATGGGATGAAGAAGGATCGCACATGCTAGAAGACTTTCTTGCAGCTGGACGGACACACCAAGCACATCAAGCAACAAGCAAGAGGAACACATGCATGGAACCATCAAGAAAATACCAAGGCCATCGAAGACCCTGCAGCACTATGCCATACGGAGGAGAAGACAAAGCACACCAAGAGTACATCCATCACTCAGCAGCACAACAACTTGATACGGACACCACAGTCAGTGAGTACATGTCAGCAGTGTCATGTTGAGTTGTATCATGAGTTGTCTTGGACACATCACCACTATGGGCCATATTTGTTGTAACTCAGTGTAATGTAAAGTGAAGTCTAATGGATGCACATAAGAAGTTGAAGTAGTCATGTCAGTTGAAATTTCATAGGAAGTTGAAAGGTTGTGGGGGTAGTCTAAGAGTCACTAGGATCAAGCATCACCCTTGCCTATATATACCACTCCCATTGTATGAGCAAGGTCTTTTCACATTGGCTCCTCCCACATAGCCTTGAGAGTCTATAGTCTATTCTTTGAGGAGCGAGCAGTGGCTCCAACGTTCCACTACTGGGACTAGTGATGTATGGTGTATAGATGTGTCTTGAGACATTTTCTTAATTCAAAAGCCTGTTAAGGCCACCACATTTTCAAACATGTTTTGTAGATATTTGTAAGACTACTCTTTAAACATTTGTAATGCATGTTTTCTCAACCTGTACTAAGATAGTTGAACTACTTTGGTTATTTTAGTACTTACATTTTTGAAGATGTGTTGTATTGTTTATCACTATTCTCTCATCCTTGTGGACTACTCCGCAGGACATTAGACAGACCATTCTTGCTTACTAGTTATAAAGACCGTCACCTCCATGTGGACTACTCTATTGGAAGGTGTACGTATTTTCCCATGCACTTTGGTTTTAACGACTATCGCATTTGTTGTGGACTACTCCGCTGGATGCTAGACAGGCCCTTGTTGGTTCACATGTGTCTCTCCCTAGTTGGTACTACTACCTCTCATCTATAGGCTCACTTTACTCTCTCCCTTTACATAATAAAACCTGAACACAAGTTACATTATGCACTCACCAGGCGTACTCACCTCGCTTTTCAAAGTTACAAGCATAACACTCTCATGTGTTGAACAGAAAGAGCTAAGGAAAATCTCTAAGATAATGGCAACCAGGCCATCGTACCGAATGGGACTCCCACACCAAATGGTGTGAGGTCTAGTTGGGACTTCATACCGAGGAAATACCCTGAATGTTGGCAAGTCTAGCACCGTCAACATTTTTGGTACTAAAAGGAGGGTCGCCAGCAGTTTATGGTTGAATGTCCTACTAACCCCACTCATCTATCATCTGGTCAAAGCAGTAACACTCACTCCCTCTCCCCTATGCTTAACTCTGAAGTTGGTCATTCCTCATCTCCCAGACCTGAACAATAAATCTCGTATCAGCACATCCATGTTCTCCATCCCATCACCCGTTAATTTTCTAAAGTTATTGGACTGATTCTAGGAGTGCACACTCTTCCCTATTCATAGGGAAGAAAAATACTACTCCCACAGGAGTGATAGTCTCATCTGTGGAAGAAGAAATCTTCTCCACTCTCGAAGAGCTGGTTGAAGCAGTTGAAAATGAAGAGGAACCTCCAGTCTTCCGAGAGGAAGAAGAAGACAACCTCTTACTCTTGGGCTCAGGTTCCGACATAGGAGGTGGACGGGAAGGCAGCGGAGGAGGTGGAGGCAGAGATGAACCAATAGATTCAGAGGTAGAACTGTCAGATTTAGAAGAAGAGGAGGACAAATAAGAGGGCGACATGGCTGAGAAAAGATTGGAATGGATGACCCAAGGCCCATTGGCGCTCTCGGGTGTCTTGCACAAGATGCCAAGACACAGAGAAGTTGTTAACAAAGTATGACCCTGACAAGACAGTGAAGGCAGAAGATCACTTAGACACGTTTTACCTACATTTGCAGACAATCGAGGTACTTTATGATGACGTTGCATGTAGATTGTTTCCATGTACCTTTAATGGTAGAGCAGTTGTATGGTACCACAACCTTCCTGTGAACTCATTTTAGAACTGGGGGATGTTCAAGATATTTTTCCTTGAGAAGTTTGTTGAAGACAAAACCCCCGCCATGTTGCTAAAGTAGTTGGGTAGTCTCAAGATGGAGCAAAAAGGAAAAGTCAAAGATTTCAACTAGAGGTTTAACCGTATCTTGAATAAGTTCACAACAGACACTAAACCTCACGACTCCATCACTATTGACTACTACACATCTACACTGCCAACTAGCATTGCGTAGTTCATCAAGCGAGTTGTGAAACCAACACTATTGGAAAATTGCCAAGAGGCAATTGCTATGGATAAAGATCTGTGCGTTATTGGGGTCATTGCAGATGACAAACTAGTGAAGGACTCGAAAGACACAAGGAGGAGGTCTCAAACTACCATGAGTAAGGCAAAGGAAAAGGAAGCAAATGAAATTGAGAGCACTACTCATCTCATCAAGTCCTTGATAACTGAAGTTGCAAAACTCAAACAATAGACGATTGAGACAACCGTGAGCAATAGGCCTCCCAATTTTGCGTAGAGGAAGAATATGACTTCAGGAAGCAGTATTAGTCACCCGACCAAATCTGCGTAGAGCTCTAACCTTGTACTCAACTTGGATTAGACCACGACAGATCATTACTGCAAGTTCCATTGTGAACGACATTCAGAGAAGACTTGCCCAGGATGGAACCAAGGAATGAGTGCCCTGGCTACATAGTTGACCGACCAATTCACGGCCAGTGAGCAGGCTTGGCCTAAGGATGAAGACGAAGAAGAAGTTGTTGCATCTGATGAAGCTCCAAGTACTAGGCATGTAATCAACATGTATCAATGTGCTCGCACTGCCCAAAAGACGACCACTGAGAAGGAGCCTCTAAGCGACCATCCGGCCCCAAAGAAAAACAATTGATACAACTTGAGAAGCCAAGGGGTCCCCACTGTGTTTGAGATACTGAAAGAAAAGGTAAGACAACATCTGCTTAGAGCAGTTGATCCGCCAGTCAACTCAACATAGAAAACTCAAAGCAAGTCTAGAAAGACAGTTACATAAAAAAGTACGTCTATGAGCAACAAAGACAAAAGCAACCCATCAGACAACACAAACACATGTCTACCCCCAAACATCTCGGTGAGCCTTCCCACTCTGGACTACAACATTGTTGAAGACATGAAAAAGACCCGTGCGAACATATCTATTCATGAGTTAACAAAGATCATGGGTTAGCGGGACATTCTTTTGCGCGCATTGGCACAAACCTTCACATGCAGTATTACCTCTTCCCGTAGGGGAACAAGTAAGTCTCCCGACTCACTCGCATTGTAATCAACGCGTTCTGTATGGAGGAAGCAAACTCGCTCTACTCACCATTTTTGTTGTCATTCGAAATATTCAACTTCAATGTTCACAATTATTTGGTTGACTCTGGTGCATCATTCAATGTCATGCCTCTCCATTTCTAAGAGGATCAATGCTCAATGGAGTAGCACAATTTCACAGATCATCTAAGTTGACAGAACATGCTTACCAACCATTGGTGAACTTAGGGATGTGATCATCCGGTTATCGTCCGATGGACGAGTTCATCAATTCATTAACATTGTGATTGTGGACATCCCAAAAGCATATGGCTTATTGCTCAGCAGAGACTGATCTAGCAAGCTGCAAGTATACTTTTTTGCTGACTGGTCACACTTATGGCTTTCGCACAAGGGAATAAACAACCAGATCCAAGTGTCGTCGGAAAGATACATGAAGCACAACATTACTCCCTTGAATGGTGAAAATGAACTATTGGCTTTTGTAGAACTTATGTTCAGCAATTTCCTTCTGGAAACATAGTTGGGGCATTATCTTACACGGCCAACTCACACCCCACTAGATGCACAGTTGGGTCTTCTTCCTTGCCCAACTAGCAAAAATGAAACTTATACAGTACATTGTAATAGTAGTAGTAGTAGTAGTAGTACTAGTGTGGTGAGTGGTCCTTGTACAGATGACATGTGGACCTTATACTTTGACAGATCCAAGACACAGGAGGACTCTGGAGTCGGTTGTGTCTTAACAGACCCGCTACAGAGAAAACACTTAGTCTCTAGCCTCTTGGAGTTCGAGTGCACAAACAACACCGTCGAGTATGAAGCACTCATTTTGGGCTTACAAAAAGCCGTTAGCCTCAACATTGTTGTGCTAAAAGTGGTAGGTGACTCAGAGATCATGGTGCATAAGGTACGTAACATTATACATTATGTGTCACCCCGTCTTAAAAGTTACCAACAAGAGGTATGACGACTCATCTCTAACTTCCAAGCTTTTAATATTATTTATGTACCAAGAATGTGTAACGCAGTTGCAGATTCTTTGGCGAATGCAACTGCTAGGATGACACCGTTAAGGGACATATTTTTGGTTGAAATTTTGTACAAGTCTTTTGTCCCTGATAATATCACTAATTTATGTGTTTTTTATGATGACCAACAAATACTACATTTCATGGCTAACATTGATGTCTTCAAAGATGCAGTGATAGATGAAGATGAGCACAAGCAGTCTCTGCAAGGCACAATTGATGAAAACAAAGGCAACCTCATCCCCAAGGGTGTGGTATCACTAGAGAATTTGTATGACCTGTAGAACCACTTTGAGGGGGGCATGCATGCCAAAACCCATAGTTCCACATTGTTGCACAAACAAATTAATTTGGGAACAAATAAAGATCTAAAGCTCGTGAATCTCAGTACATGTTGCACACCACAAGAGTGGCAAGCTTCTGTCCACCTATTCAGATAGTATCGTGAAGTGTTCATGTGGACGTATGATGACATGAAAACATATGACACACGAATAATCCAGCATGTCATTCCAATCAAGGAAAGGGCCAAGCCTTTTCAATAGAAGCTACGGAAGGTGCAAACATCACTTGAGCCCCTCATATAGAAAGAATTGACTAAGTTGTTGGATGCTCAGATCATCTATAAGGTTTGTCATTCCACGTGGGTTTCAAATCTATTCCCTCTTAGGAAGAAGTCTAGGGAGATCTACCTGTGCGTTGATTTATGTAACCTTAATCATGCCTCGAACAAGGATAACTACCCAGTGTTGTCTATGGAACACATATTGTAGATAGAATTTGGAGAATAGATGTTTTCTTTGGTAGATGGTTTCTCAAGATACAATCAAGTTTTGGTAGCAGAGCCTGATAGACTGAAGACAAGATTCCGTACAGAGTGGGGTACATTCGCTTACCATAGAATGTCATTTGGTTTGGTAAACACAGGTGCTAAATTTTAGTGTGCAATGGACATCACATTTCATGGTCTCATCAGACAGAGCATAGTGGTCTACCTCAATGATGTGACAATCTTCTCTAGACAATGGTTAGATTATTTGCTCCATCTCAAGAAAACCTTTGAGTGATGTTGAAAGTATGGGATATCCTTGAATCCCAAGAAGAGCATCTTCATAGTGTCTGCAGGTAACCTCCTTTGGCACATCATTGCCAAGAGTGGGATCAAGGTAGATCTGGACAGAGTTCGAACCATCACGCAGATTCCTTACCCCGTGAACAAGAAAGCCATGCAATCCTTCCTAGGGAAGATCAACTTCCTCAGAAATTTCATCTCTGATTATGTGCAGATTGTCAAACCCATCCAAGATATGATCAAGAAGGATGCAGTGTATAGTTGGGGAAAGAAGGAAAATGACGTGTTCACCCGTATTAAGCAAGCCATAGCAAAGGTGCCTGCACTGTACAACCCAAACTTCAACAAGGATTTCTTGCTATATACTTTTGCTTCCGACACTTCACTCGATGTTGTGCTCACTTAGAAGGATGAGCTGAACGATGAATGTCCCATCTCCTTCATGAGTGAGAGCTTGCAAGGACTTGAAAAAAACTATCCCACCATGGAAAAACAAGCATATGCAGTATACAAGGTGGTGAAGCACTTCAGACCCTACTTATTGAAGAATCATTGCATTGTCTTTGTGTCGCACCCAATAGTTAGGTCATTGCTTGTTTAGCAAGAGTTGGGTGAAAGAAGGGTGAACTGGATGACATGACTACAAGAATATGATCTTCACATCAAGCTAGTTCACACCATCAAGGGTCACGGTCTTTGTAGACTAGCAGCGGAAGCAGTACATGCACAAGAAGAATAAGAGCTCGCTGGTTGGGAGCAAGAAATTGAAATGTATAATGTTGAGCGAGCTCCCCACACTTCGCATGGAAACTCTTGGTATGCATACATGCACTAGTAACTTAAGCATGGCACCATGCCCTCTCACTTCTTTATGTGGCAGAAGAGGGCACTCTAACTCAAATTTATGTCCTACCAGTTGGTGCATAGAGTGCTATACAGAAAGCACCACAATGGAGTTTTTCTAAGGTGTCTAGAGGCACGAGATTCTAAAAGGGTGTTACGTGATATCCATGATGAACCAGCTAGGGATCACTTCGTGGGTAACACAAAAATGCACAAGATCATGCAGGTCGGTTTCTACTGGACCAAATTATTCAAGGATGCACATGCCTATGCTCACAAGTGTTTGGTCTGTCAGAGATGTGCTGATAGAAAACGAAGGTCAGTAGCCCCACTATAGCCTATTGTAGTGGATGAACCATTCCAATAGTGGGGCTTGGACATCGTCAGGGAGATTTTCCCATATTCATCAAAACAACGCCGCTATATTCTGACTACTACAGATTACTTCACGTGATGGATAGAAGCAGTTCCGTTGAAACAAGTGAATGACCAGGAAGTCATCAGTTTCCTACAACAAAACATCATCTCCAGGTTTGGCATTCCTGTATCACTTGTTTTTTACAATGTAACGTACTTTTCTTTGTTAAAACTTTGCAACTTTGCATTGCAAAATGGTATTGTGTTAAAGTATTATGCTAACTAATACCCACGGGGAAATGGTCTTGCTGAGTCCACAAACAAGAACCTCATCCACATCATAAAAAAGACCATTTACTTTGAACAACAAAACTAACACCCTACTCTAGTGAATGCTTTTTGGGCTGACCGAGTCACACCTAAAACCTCTATGAATACCTCCCCCTACTTCTTGGTATATGGAAAAGAAGCAATCCTCCCACCGAACATCTACTTGCCTGCTCTCCAGTTGTCCCAAGAATCCTAAGGAAAGTCGTGTCTGTTAGTTCAACATAGGATGGACACACTACACAAGATACATGAAGAAAGGATGAAAGCAAAAGAAAAGTTTACACTGCAATAGAACCATATCAAGAGATTGTTCGACAAAAATTCTGCAGGTAGTACTAGCTTCAGTGTGGGTGACTTAGTCTTGAAGTGGGATAGACCCCACGACGACAAAGGAAAACACAAGAACTTTTAGTCCCTGTGGATTGGTCCATTCATAGTTCATGAGAAGCTTGGCCAACACACATATCATCTTCAATCACTTGATGGGAAGATTGACAATCTCCCAGTCAATGGCCAAGACTTAAAATGTTATTTTCAATGATCTGGGGCCACTTCCCCCACTATGTACATAGTCCTTTCATTTTTTTTTGTCCTTTGCTTTGATGTTTTGCTTTGCTTTGTTGTTCTGTTCTTTGCTTTGCAAATAAAGTGTTGTCCTACATTGTGCTTTGGCTTCTGAATGAGCATGTGGCTGAATTTCAAAGAGTTGTGTGACACTGCAACGCTTGGCCAGTCTTGTGTCTGCTTTCTTTGTGCTTGGTTATAACTTATGGACGATGAAGTCTTGATGAAAAATATGATCTTTCTGTAAGGAAATTTTGTGTTGAACCATGAACCCATGTCCAGTCTGGGAAACCTCACACCTATACTCATTTTTTTGCTTTGTTATGTTTAAGCTTATCCAACTAGTAGAAACGGAGAAGGGGAAAATCTAAATGAGAAAACTTGAATCAAAGGTATTACATGATTCTCTAAAGGAACAACCTCCCATATTCTCAATAAGTTGGGATCCCTCTTCCCCCCCAAAAACAAATAAGTTCCTATCCACAATTCTCTTTCAAAAAAAATAACAAAGGTGAAAGAAGAGAAAGGCTTCCTGCGCAGAGAGGTGAAGCAAGCAACTTCACTGGGGTACTGTCCAGGCTCCCTGCAGTGGAGCAATGTTTGTGTTCCTGCGTGACTCCATTGGGGTACTGTCCAGGCTTGTTGGTAGTAGAGCAACACTAGAGATGAAAAACTATAATCTGAAAATCTTAAGCTTGCAAGCCAAATTACCCTTCCCGATTTGAAACATAAAGATCTGGCTGAATCTTGTGTTGTGTTTGACTGAGTTGGTACAAGGTGAACCATGTATGTCCATGGGGTAAGTGGGGAAGCCAAAGTGATCTACAGAACGAATCAATACTCCCCGAAAGGCCAAGGCCTTGCACTAAAAATGAACCAAAACAGAGAAGCTAGTATTTAACCAGTGTGTCACCAAGTGTTGTAGTGGCTGCAACACCCTCCAAAATTTTGGCTTGCATCCAAATTTCGGAGGCTTCTTTAGTTTTTCCTTTGATGGTTGTAAACACTTGAGCTCACTCCATGAGCTATTATGAAGTCTTTTCACCCTTTTGCTTGTTTTACCAATGATCATCTTTTGGCATATTGATTGCTTTGTCATGCTTGCGATCTTGTTCTAGCCAGTTTGAAGGTTTGTCTTTGTGTGCTTGGGTTGTCTTCACTATGTGAACACCCATCGTACTAGCAAAAAGTTGTAAGCACTGTCATGCAAGTGTCGTCACGGTTGTTCAAAAGTCTATCTTAAGTGTCACGCTTGTCGCTCTTAGCTCTAAGACAGTCTCATCGAGGTCATGTTTTGTCTTCTTGTATTGGTGGTATGTGTCGTCTCATCGTCGAAGTATGCTAAGTGTATGATAACAATGTCAAGTCTGCACAAGTTCACTTGCTTTCAACACTTAGCCATTTTCCTGAAAATATGTCTGACTAGACACCATTTTTCCACCAGACCCTGAGTGAGTTGCACTGCGTAGTCTCAGCGCTTAGTGACCCTACTCTGCTTCCCAGAATTGCACAGTGATTGAGCCTGTCGTCCAGGTCATCTACAATGAGAAATCCTAGAGGTGAGTAGCCTGTCTTCCTCCCAGAACTGTGCATAAAATGTGTCCATGACCAATCTGAACTACGCATTTCTCAAGTATAGTCATTAAGCCTCCTTATTGTCTGTTGGAACCTTGCACTGCACCGAGACTTGGGTCTGCACTTCTCTCCAGAACTGCGCAGACATGCCCAACTGGTCCTCTGTGGCCTTGCTCTGCATTGCCTTTAGAAACTACACAAACATGCCTAGCTGGTCCTCTGTTGCATGTCCTTGATTATTCCCCAAAATTGCGTAGACATGCCTAACATGGCCCTTTGCTGCCCGCGCTACACTATTCTCCAAAACTATGCAGTCATGCTCAATAGGTCCCTCTACAACCCTATTATGTCTTCGTCTTGAAAACTGTGAAGAACTGCCCAGTAGGTCCCTTGCAACCTTATCTTTCCTTCCCTCCAGGAACTGCCCAACAGGGTCCCACCTTGAAGTTGTTCCACTAGTGTCCTTCATTGCACAATTCTGCCTCCTAGTGGTCATTGTGTGATTTTTCCCGACAATGCAGACTATCCTCCCGAAGTTCCTCATCTGAGCCTGAGCTGCGCTCTACGCTGTCTCAGTGAGTTGTCCTCCCTCCCTGTCACTCAGAACATGAGAAAAATGTATCATGCTAGACTACGAGGTTTTGGATTTGATGTTGTCCCATCATGAGTGAATTGCATGAATAGGTACACTGATAGATCATGGTGAGATGACGAAAGGGATGAAAAGGGAGCACAAATGTTAGAAGACCTTGCAGCTGGATGAACATGCCAAGCACATCAAACAACAAGCAAGAGGAACACATGCATGGAACCATCAAGCAAAGACCAAGACCATCTAAGACCCCTTAACACTATGCCATGCGGAGGAGAAGACAAAGCACACCAAGAGTGCATCCATCACTCAACAATGCAACAACTTGACATGGACACCATAGTCAACCAATACTTGTCAATAGTGTCGTGTCGAGTTGTGTCATGAGCTATCTTGGCCACATCACCACCATGGTCCATATTCAGTGTAACTCAGTCTAATATAAAGTGAAGTCCAATGGATGCACACAAGAAGTTGAAAAGTCATAGGAATTTGAACAGTCATGAGGGTAGTCCAAGAGTCACAAGGGTCAAGCATCACCCTTGGCTATATATACCCCTCCCATTGTATGAGCAAGGAATTTTCACCTTGGCTCCTCCAACATAGCCTTGAGACTTTGTAGTATGTTATTTAAGGAGCGAACAGTGGCTCCATCATCCCACCACTCGAACTAGTGATGTATGGTGTACAGACGTGTCTTGGGACTTTTTCTTAATTCATAAGCTTGTTAAGGCCAACACGTTTTCACGCATGTTTTGTAGATGTTTGTAAGACTACTCTTTAAACATTTGTAATGCATGTTTGCTTAACCTATACTAAGATAGTTGAACTACTTTGGTTATTTTAGTACTTACATTGTTGAAGATGTGTTATATTGTTTATCACTGTTGTCTCGTCCTTGTGGACTACTTCGTAGGACATTAGACATACCATTCTTGTTTACTGGTTATTAAGACCATCACCTCTGTGTGGACTACTCTGTTGAAAGGTGTACGTCTTTTCCCTTACACTTCGGTTTTAACAACTATAGCATCCGTTATGGACTACTTGGCTAGATGCTGGATAGACCCTTGTTGGTTTGCGTGTGTCTCTACCTGGGTGGTACTACTACCTCTCATTTAGAGGCTCACTTTACTCTCTCCCTTTACAGTAAGAGAACCCAGACACGAGTTGTAGAAATTTTGAATAATATGACACTTATTCACAGAGATTATCCCGATTATACACTATTGAGGAATACATGCATAATACATAACCTCCTCTACGTTGATCATCAATTTAGCAGCATTAAAAACAATGAAACATCAATCGCATGCACACATTAACACAATATGTAACCCGGGGAAAGCTTACAGCTGAAAACCCCACACTATCTGTATATTAATGATTGAGAACATGTAACAAACATAGTACAATACTCCTCACAAGTACTCAGTACTATCTCCACCTGTTACACACAATACAGCTTAGATCTGATCTCCAAATCTCCTCCGCTGCTTGCTTGCCTCCACTACACAATCCTGCAAGAGAATGAATGAGAATCGCTGATCCAAACTCCTATTTACCTTGTGAAAATCACCCACACTGTAAATCACGTGAGCACAAGCTATATTTCACTTGGTATTGGCCCACACTACGCAGAGATCATTGGCATAACTCAATCCCATGCATGTGCACAATCTCATGCACAACTGATAGCAATCTCAACCTCTAACACCTGTCTCCAATGAACTATACATGCACTGAGTTTACTGATGTATTCTTTAGTTGCATTATGAGTTAATAATTAGTGAATAAATTAATAACTAATTCACACAACTCATCACTTAGTCTATTGGCCAGTTAGACTAAATACAACTAGTTCAACTAAGTCAAACTGAACACAACTCCATTAACTGGTCATCCAACTCCGCAGAACTCAACCACATGAGTTCTAATTGATGTCCTGCATGCAATAGCTCAACTAACACATAAGAAAAGTGTATTTCCTTCTGTCAGCTGCATGTGCCACATCTGTAGCTCAAACTGAAGTGCTCCAAGAGGATAAGATAAAGTTTATAGTCTAAATATTATTATGAGACAATAATATTTGACTTTTCTATTTTTGACTAGTAGTCTAAAAATAGACTTTGATCACTCCTGCTGTGATCCAAAAATAGATTTTGCCCCATAATTTGCCTGCAAGCCCACTTACTGAAGGCGACTCCTTTCCACTAAGCTCCATCATCTTGTTGCATTCTCAACAAGCATTTCTTGTTGCACACTTTTCAACACTCCCTCTCAACAAGAAAGGCTTCCTCTCAAACCCGATCCTGTAACTCTGGAATGTTCTGCATGCAACACATCTGCCTGGTCCACTTTGCTCCAACAACACTTGGAACAAAACACTCCCAACTGACCACTCTGTTGGGCTAGGAACATACTCTGATGCTGAAGCTCTACCTGCTGCTGACAAGTGCTCCCTCTCTGACATTTGTGCCACTGCAACATCCCCATGCATCTCACACCATTGCACACCTCTCTGTGCCACCTAGCACTGTGCAAAACACTTGTGCCTCTCGCATTGCTGCAGCCTGCATGCTATGCGCTGTCCTGGGATTCCCTGCACTGTCACTCTCTCTGCCACTCCATCCGCATCTGTCTCTACCCAATCAGTCAGTTCCTGCTACTACACATTGGGGCTCCCGTAGCAAGGTATCATCCAAGAAGTTGGGTACCTCAAGGATCCTACCCCTCCTCCTTGGAACGATCAATCCACATCACCCCACCTCTTACCTAGAGGTATGGATGCATGTGATCCCTCAGCCCGCCTAGCTCGAAGTTTCCCCCTACTGGAGGTCTCTGCATGAGTAGATGTCTCTACTCGATCTCCTCTCAGCTTCCCTTGTTGTAACTGCTCCACAACCTCCTGAAGCTGTTGCACCAATCGTGGCTCCTCCATAATTGTCTGAGACTTCTTTTGGCTTTGCATGTTGAGAGGTAATATACCATTCCTCTCAACCACCAAGTCTCCATTAGTTGCCTCGCTGCTCAAGGCTTTGCATGCATCTTGAACCTCAAGAGCATACAGGTTCTTAACCCGTGAACCAATCTGCTTCACTTGTCTAGTGATGATGTGTCTAAGGAAGACCTTTCCCTTACTGAAGACTACATCATAGCCTCTGTCTTCTAGCATCGTGATCGACACTAAGTTTCTCTTTAGTCCTGGTACATACTTGACATCGGTCAAGGTAAGGTGAGCTCCATGCTCCCTCTGAAAAATAACCGTGCCTACACCTGAGACACTATACTTCTCATCATTACCCATCCCTATGAGTATCTGGAGATCTTTCTCCTCCAAAGTACTAAACAAACTTTTGTCACCGGTCATGTGGAAAGAAGCTCCACTGTCAAGAAACCAACCACTTCCCACCATGGATGAAACCATGCATGCAAAGAGTGTGAAGTCCAACTCAAACTGTGAATCAAGTGAGGCTGCCTCACCTTCAGATCCTTCCCCGGATCCCTTCTTGGAATTCTTCTTTGGGCAATTAGTAGCATAATGTCCCAACTCATGACAACGAAAGCATCTCACCTTCGACTTGTCAACCTTCTTCCCATCATTGGAAGAACTGGATTCGGAAAGAGAAACCTTCCCCTTCCCCCTCTTCGCCTTACTCGCTAAGGCACAGTTTTCCTCATCATGCATAGATGAAGAACTGTCTCTGGTGTGCCGTCTAATCTCCTCTTGCACAAGATCCGACCAAAGTCTCTCCCATCCTGGCAATTTCTCCCTTCCATTCACCGAGTCCTGGTAGCTATGCCAACTCTTAGGAAGGCCAAGAAATGCTAGACTCACCATATCCTCATCCTCAACAATTACCCTCACACTTCCCAGCTCATCCTGACATTGGGTGAACTTCGTGAGATACTGGGGCATACTGTCTCCATTCTCACACCTAATGTTTCTAAGTTTATCCTTGAGTGCCATTCCACCAGCTCAAAACTCAACCGCTTCTGATCTAAAATTCGTGAGAACAAAGTATTTCTCGTACAGAGATCGACTGTATGGGCATTCACTGGATATCTCACCTTCCAAAAGAAGGATGAATCCAGAGGCTACCTGGCCCGATCACAGACTCTTCCTGAAGAAATAAAATGTAAACACTTTCTGAATAATAGATTTGATGATCAATACAACACTGATATCATGTAGAACTTCTTCTACAAATCAGCTCGCTCCGATACCATGTAGAAATTTTGAATAATATAACACTTATTCACAGAGATTATCCTGATTATACACTATTTCAGAATACATGCATAATACATAACCTCCTCTACGTTGATCATCAATTTAGCAGCATTAAAAACAATGAAACATCAATCGCATGCACACATTAACACAGTATGTAACCCGGGGAAAGCTTACAGCTGAAAACCCCACATTATTTGTATATTAATGATTGAGAACATGTAAAAAACATAGTACAATACTCCTCACAAGTACTCAGTACTATCTCCACCTGTTACACACAATACAGCTCAGATCTGATCTCCAAATCTCCTCCGTTGCTTGCCTGCCTCCACTAAACAATCTTGCAAGAGAATGAATGAGAATGGCTGATCCAAACTCCTATTTACCTTGTGAAAATCACCCACACTGCAAATCACATGAGCACAAGCTATATTTCACTTGGTATTGGCCCACACTACGCAGAGATCATTGGCATAACTCAATCCCATGCATGTGTACAATCTCATGCACAACTGATAGCAATCTCAACCTCTAACACCTGTCTCCAATGAACTGTACATGCACTGAGTTAACTGATGTATTCTTTAGTTGCATTATGAGTTAATAATTAGTGAATAAATTAATGACTAATTCACACAACTCATCACTTAGTCTATTGGCCAGTTAGACTAAATACAACTAGTTCAACTAAGTCAAACTGAACACAACTTCATTAACTGCTCATCCAACTCCACAGAACTCAACCACATGAGTTCTAATTGATGTCCTGCATGCAATAGCTCAACTAACACATAAGAAAGCGTATTTCCTTCTGTCAGCTGCATGTGCCACATCTGTAGCTCAAACTAAAGTGCTCCAAGAGGATAAGATAAAGTTTATAGTCTAAATTGTATTATGAGACAATAATATTTGACTTTTATATTTTTGACTAGTAGTCTAAAAATAGACTTTGATCACTCCTGCTGTGATCCAAAAATAGACTTTGCGCCATAATTTTCCCGCGGGCCCACTTAGTGAAGGCGACTCCTTTCCACTAAGCTCCATCATCTTGTTGCATTCTCAACAAGCATTTCTTGTTGCACACTTTTCAACACGAGTTACATTACACACTCACCATACATACTCATCTCGCTTTTTGAAGTTACAAGCATAACACTCTCATGTGCTGAACATTAAGAGCTAAGGAAAATCTCTAAGATAATGGTAACTGCGCCATCATACTAGATGAGACTTCCACACCAAACGGTGTGAGGTCTAGTTGGGACTTCATACCAAGGAGATCCCCTGAATGTTGGCGGGTCCAACATTGTCAATAGAAGGCAAAGGAAGAGTAGGAAAGTGCAAGAAGGCATTAGGATTAGCAGCTATAGTGGGATTTCTTGCAGGTACCTAGTTGCATGTATGTTTTCCTCACTAGTTTTGTCATGCATGGCATATGCATGTGGTTTGTTGGTTGTGATATGTCATTGGCATGGAGGATGGTCGGGATTGACAGTGGATTGCCTAGCCTTGCCATTTCCTAGATAGCCATGGATATTGTGGGTTTATTTTCATTGTTTTGTTTTGGTTGGTTCTCATGTTTCCTTAGCTTGGGTTAATTTATTAGTCTTGGAGCCTTAATTGTACAAACACTCTGGAGCCCTATAACAACTTGGGTTGAGTTACTAGTCTCGTAGCCTTGGTTGGACAAACACTCTGGAGCCCTTGGTGGGTTGAGTTACTAGTCTTGGAACCTTGGTTGGACAAATTCTCTGGAGCTCGGTAAAAGTTGTGGGTTGAGTTACTAGTCCTAAAGCCTTGGTTGGACAAATGCTCTAGAGCCCTAGAAGGCTTGGATAAAGACCGACTTGATGATGGTTTTTTGATGTTTGACTGTGAGGTGGAATCACTGTTTGATGGGTTGAGGTGGATGGCCTCTGTAAGCCCTGAATGAGTTTCGTTTGATGTGTTCTATGAGATCCCACATTCACGCTTGGAATATGGCACAAGGGTGAATGGATGAAGAGAGATTTGGCTCAGCCATTCTACGGTTGGGTGGAATGTGGAAGTCCCATCCCAGGTTTGGAATTTGTATCATCAATATGAGGTTATTTCTACTTGTATTTATATGAGTATTATACTATATTATATGTGGTTTATATGGTTGTTATTCCGTGAGTATTTCTGTTGCTATAATGTTGGTTATTTATGTGTTTTATGACATTAGCTATTTATGGCTCTCATAAGGTTTTTAATTGTAAATGAATGATCAATGCATTTATGGCCTAATGGATGAAATGACAGTTGATGTGTTGAGGCATAAATGTTTCTTAGCGATTCTCAGCTAAGTACAGGACCCCAATGCTCAGATATGTTGTTTACACCTGTAGATTGCATATTCATGATATGTTTGACAAAATGCCTGTCATGGCTAGTAGGGGTCCAGTCAAGGTCTCATTCAAATGATTGATTTTGCAATGTAATTTACTTGTTAATTTACTGTTCTGGAGGTATCATGCAATTTTTGGCAGTGACCCGGGCTCTGGGCCTGAAAATGTGGCTTAATTCCTGGGGACGCTAGCACAGAACTAAGCAAAAGAGTCCCCGCACACTGGCAGGTAGGCTTGTGAGAGCGTCCAAAGGTCGCTGGATGCTAGCATGCCCATAGGATGAGAGTGCCTAGAGGGAAAGTTGTCCAAAGGTTCAGTGGGACCTAGAGACAAGCTGCTTGAAGTGTTGGATTGGTTCTCGAGGGTCCTAATGCCAATGTTGAATGTTTGTATGGTGTGTTTCTATCAGTTCCACCTCCTTAACATGACTTAGGAGGTCAAATCATATCATAGCAGTCTCTCATCTCATGTTTACCCCAACTGGCTGGTTGTTTGGGTAGAAGTCGGAGGAGGGTGTTACAGAGTGGTATCAGAGCATGGTTCACCCATAAGACTAGATGGGTTGTGTGTTGGTCATGCATGCATGTCAGTTGCATGTGTGTCTCTTACACTTGCATTACATGTGCTTGTTGCATTTGCATGATGTTGATCATGGTTGTAGTGATGTCGTCGGGTGGAAGTTGATGTTGTTATTGTGGAATGCATCGTCGTGATAGCATGACTGATTACATATTGTTATATGTGGCTTACATGTATCATTATGGTATGCTTGGTTGCATTCTTGTATGTTTGGTTACATTCTTGTATACTTGGTTGCATGTATCATTCTTGTAGGTTTGGTTTCAAGTGTTGTCCATTTATGACTTAATCATGTGTGTTTATTCATGTGTGTGGATGGTTATGCATCACTTATGCATGTTCGTGTTTGCATATGGTTAAGTGAACAATGATGTAATGGTTGTTATCATGCATGAGGTCGTAGTATGTGTTGTTGATAAGGTCATGCATTGATGACTAGACCCTAGATAGAATGATGGTTGCATGGTCATATGCTTATGTGTTATATTTCTATATGTTGTCATGATTATGTTATACATGTATCACATTGATTTGTTGATCTTGCAGACAAGGTATCCTCCCCGAGCTATACTAAGGTATGTTGGATTATTGTGATTTGGTTTAGTTGACATGATATACCTTGCAGGAAGAAATATCAAATTGCTAGCAAGATGGTTGACTACAAAGACTCTCCCTATGAATAAGAAGAGCAGTATGGTGTTGGGAACTCTTTCGATTTGGAAGTTACACTGAGAAGTTTAAAGGAATAAATAATGAGTTGTAAGTCAGATAATAACATAATCATGCAGGCACAGGAGAAGCTAGAAGAGGTAAATGTAGTGATACTTCAGAGATTACCAAATTTGTAGTGTCAGGGGCCACTTTTGATCAGCCATGAGGAGGAGGATAAAACTAATGGGGCATATGGTAGTAGGTCACATGGTGGTCACTGGTTAGATAACGATGACACGGTCAGAGATGGCAGATTGTTGGACACTCCAAATAGGAGAAGGGATAGACACATGTATCGTTCTAGTTCTGGTTCTGATAGGCATGATGATCGATATCATTACCATCCTTATAGGAGGAGTGATAGAGGATACTTTCTAAATGACTTTAAGAAAGAAAAACCACCAACATTTGATGGAGAGATGAGTAAATCGCAGGATGCAGAGGCATGTATGCTTGGTATGAAGAAGTTCTTCAGGTTGCATGACTACTCAGATAACATGAAAGCCAAAGTAGCTACATTCAACCTCAAAGGTAAAGCAGACATTTTTTGGGAAGATGTGAAGAATGTTAGAGGTATACGTGAGGAGTATTTGACTTGGAGTGAGTTTGAGTGGCTATTCAAGAAGAATTATTTGTCAGAGAGATACTTTGATGATAGGGCAAAAGAATTTTATGAGCTAAAGATGGGATCAATGGTAGATGATGAGTACAATAGGAGGTTCTTGGAGTTACTGAGTTATGTTCCTTACCTCGAGGATGAGAAGGCTACAATTCATAGATTCACTAGTGGGTTACCAATGACATTCAAATATAGGATTGAGTTCGATGAGCCTAGATAATTGGAGGAGGCCATCCGAAAGATAAAGCATTGCTATGAACAATCGAAGTGCAAGTATGAGACTAATACAGACTGGAAAGGTAATGCAAAGAACAAAGGAAAATGGGACAAGAAGAAAGTAAGACCACAAGATTTAGGTAATAAATAGAATTTTGCACCACCTAAGAGGTTCAATGCGTTAGATAGAGGACAGGGGCATCGATCTGAGGAGCAGAATAAGGAGCCCATGTAGTGTTGGACTTGTGGAGGGGGTCATCGCAGGAGAGCTATCCATAATATCAAGGTCATAGGCCTCAATCATATAGTGCATAGGATGCACAAACAGTTGGGGATGTTGGTGAGGGTGTTCCTCGTAGTTATGCAACATGGGATAAAAACACTTAGACCATCAGGCATCTATCATTGAGATGGATGATAATCTTTCTGATCAAGTTATTTCTATTTTGATTGACCCTAGATCTAATTATAGCTATGATAGTCCTAACTTGGTGGATAAGTGTGGTTTGAGTAAGGAATTGCATGCAGAGTCTTGGTTAGTACACTTAGCTACAGGTACAAAGTAGCGAGTTCATCATTGGGTAAGACCTTGTGCATTTGATTTGAATGGTATGCCTATCATAGCACATTTGAATGTATTACCATTGGAATCGTACAATATGTTTTTGGGCATGGATTGGTTGTATATTCATAGAACCAAGGTGGATTGTTATGACAAAGCTATTGAGTGCTTGGATGGCAATGGAAAACCAAGAGTCTTACAAGGTAAGAAGAAAGCCACATTGGTTAGGATGGTGAAAACTATGCAAGCAAAGCGTAGTCACATAAAATGGTGTGTGTTATTTGTAGTACACATTTCTAGTGATAAGGGTAAGGAAGTTGAGGATGCAGATGTTTTAAGTAGGTATCCAGTTCTACAAGAGTTCAAGGATGTATTTCCTGAGGATATTTCAGAGTTTCCACCTCACAGGGATGTAGACTTTTCTATTGAGTCGGTGCCAGGGGGCAGCTCCGACATCAAAAGCACCTTACAGGATGAGCACACCCGAGTTGGTAGAGTTGAAGCTATAATTGAAGGAAATGTTGGACAAGGGATACATTAGGCCAAGTGTATCACCATGGGGTGCACCAGTATTGTTTATGAAGAAGAAATATGGTACTCTCAGATCATGCATTGACTACAAACAATTGAACAAAGTTATTATTAAGAACAGGCACCCATTACCGAGGATTGATGACTTGTTTGATCAGTTGAAGGGTGCAACAATGTTCTCGAAGATTGATCTGAGATCCGAATATCATCAGGTACGCATCAAAGAGGAGGACATTTACAAGATAACTTTTGGGATCAGGTATGGGCATTATGAGTTTGTTGTATTTCCATTTAGCTTAACTAATGCTTTAGCTACATTTATGTGCTTGATGAATAGTGTGTTGTGTCCGTATTTGGATAAGTTGTTATTGTGTTGATTGATGATATAGTGGTATATTCTATAAATGAGGAAGAGCATGCCGAGCATTTAGCGGCAATGTTGAGATTGTTGAGAGAACATTAGTTGTATGCTAAACTCAACAAGTGTAGTTTCTTTCAGATTGAGGTACGTTACTTGGGACATGTTGTATCCAAGGAGGGCATTGCAATAGATCCAGAAAAGATAAGGGCCATCATGGATTGGGTAGCTCCTAAGAATGTGGATGAGGTGAGATCCTTCATGGGGTTGGCAGGCTATTATAGGAGGTTCATCAGGAACTTCTCACATATTCGTTATGCTATCACATCATTGCAAACGAAATGTAAGAAGATAGATTGAACAGATGAGTGTGAGGCTAGTTTCGAGCATCTCAAGCAGTTGTTCACATGTGCACCAGTGTTAAAGATTGCAAATCCAGACAAAGAGTTTGCATTATGCACAAATGCTTGCAAGAAAGGACTTGGTGGAGTCCTTATGTAGGAGGTACAAGTGGTATGATATGAGTCACTAAAATTGAATGAGCATGAGCAGAACTACCCCACGCATGATCTTGAGTTGGAAATGATTATACATGCATTAAAGATGTGATGACACTATATTATGGGCAAGAGATTTACATTGATAAGTGATCACAGTGGTTTGTGGTATCTATTTGACCAACCGAATCTGAATGGTAGGCAGGCTCGGTGGTTGGCTACGATCAACGAGTTTGATTTTAAGATCAAGTACATCAAAGGTAAAGAGAACATAGTGGCAGATGCTCTTAACAGGAGGATACAAGTAAATCAATTAGCAACTATGAACTCCTATGGGACAAAATTACAGGCTAGGATTTTGCAGGAAGGTCAGTAGGATGTAAGATATATAAATATTTTGCACATGTTGCAGCAGAGTAGTGGTACAGGTACATGTCATGGTACACGTATAGGTACAATTATAGGTGATGGTACAGGTACAAGTACAGGTCATAATACAGGTGTAGGTGCACAGGATATGGATTATTGTCTTACATCAGATGGATTGGTTAGATTCTGAGATAGGATATATGTGCCAAATAATAGTGATCTTAAGAAGGCGATCTTGAGGGAGCTTCATGCGAAACCATATTTAGGTCACCCAGTTTATCAGATGACACTGACAAGAGTGAAGAGATTTTATTATTGGCTGAACCTGAAGAGGGATGTAGCAGAGTTTTTGACTAGGTGTTTTGATTGTCAATGCGTGAAGCTAGAGTGTAAGCATCCAGGTGGACTGCCACATTCGATTGTGATCCCAGACTGGAAATGGGAGGTCATTTTCATAGACTTCATCACAGGTTTTCTAAGGAAAGTGAGACAACATGATTCCATCATAGTTTTCATGGATAGGTTGACAAATGTTGCACATTTCATTCCAGTGAAGTCTACATTCTCAGCTAACGATGTAGCACAGGTATTCATCAAAGATGTGGTCAGATTGCATGGTGTTTCAAAGAAGATTGTATCAAACAGGGATGTGAAGTTTATTTCCAAGTTTTGGAAGGAGTTATTTGCAGGTTTGGGCACAGAGTTGGCCTTCAGTACAACTTGTCATCCATAGACTGATGGACAAATAGAGATGGTCAACAAGATATTGGGGAACATGTTGAGGATGTATGTGATGCATCAACAACATAAGTGGGAAGAATGCCTTCCACTGGTAGAGTCCTCTTACAATAATGGGTATCAAGAATATTTGAAGATGAGTCTGTTTGAGGCATTGTATGGGTGGAGTTGAAATAGTCCCATCAGTTGGAGTGATCTAGTTAATAGGGTGTTGATTGGACCAAACATGTTGGCAGACATGGAACAAGAAATGCAGGTGATCAAGAAAAATCTAAAGGTAGTATAGGATAGGAAAAAGAGCTATGCAGATTGGAATAGGTTGTTCAAGGAGTTCTAGGTTGGGGAACATATGTACTTGTGCATCACGCTGAAGAAGATTTCCTTATGGATTGGATCATGTGCCAAGCTAGCACCATGATTTTGTTGACCCTTTAGTATTATTGAGAGGATTGGGCTAGTAGCCTATCGACTTGCACAACCTCTGATAATGAAATTCCATGATGTTTTCTATGTGTCATTGCTTAAGGATATGTTAGCAATGTTGATCATGTGATTTGCTGGTCTGTATTGCAGGTGGAACCAAATGGAGAATTCTAGTCGGAGCCTCAATGTATATTATAGAAAAAGGTGCTAATGCTCCAGAATTGAGCAATCGAACAAGTTAAGGTGAAATGGAAGTACTTTGGGCTTGATGAAGCTACATGGGAGATGGTGGATCAAATACATGATATGTATCCTTCCTTGTTTGTCGGTTGAGGCAAAGCAATTTTGGCATGGTGTTTTGGTATGGCGTTTTGGTATATGTCTTGGTATATGTTTTGGTATATGTTTGGTGATTTTGGTATATGTACATATGTATATGGATGTAAATACCGCCATGAACTATGTTATAAAGCTCCAATAAGCGGTATGGGCGTCA
Organism: Pinus tabuliformis; assembly: GCA_031772625.1. Taxonomy (NCBI): domain Eukaryota; kingdom Viridiplantae; phylum Streptophyta; class Pinopsida; order Pinales; family Pinaceae; genus Pinus; species Pinus tabuliformis. The sequence continues at coordinate 39,798,517 of CM062807.1, read as the reverse complement.
TGTCATTATGATGTTATGTTTTTTATCTTGGTTTGATTCTCAATAGGTTGATCATTGTAAATACTGCAACAAAATAAGTTATAAAGCTCCATCGGCAATATCTTTTGATTAGAGCAGTTTTGTGGTTATAGGTGTTGTTGAACATCGAGGTCGGTGTTGCCCCAAGGGGGAGGGTTTTGTAATAGCCCTAGTGAAAATTCCATGTAATAAAGGTTAACAAAGGAAAAATAATAACCATGGTTGATGGGACACTTATTCCAAGCTGAATGTTGGGAAAATTCCTAGTGATGGGGATCACTTGTGATTGTTTAATAACTAAGGAAATTGGAAAAGGTGATGGCTAAGGCTTTGGAAAGGAAACATGACATTTTTGTCACATTTATTTATGAAAATAATGGAAATTAGGAGAAAAGAGAGGTGAAATGTCACAAGTTGCATGTGAGGGGGAAATTGAAGGAAAATAATGGAAAATGAAGAAAATAGAGACCTCATTCATAAAAAGGCTTCTGAGGATTAGTTGGTCAACTTTTTTCAGTTCAGTGTTGGAGCTCTCTCATTATTCTCTATCTCTCTCATACTCTTGGAGACTTAGAGCTTTCTTGGAGCACTCTTGGAGGGTGTGGCATACTTGGATTTTTGGAGCAAGAAGGCAAAGGAAGAGCAGGAAAGCGCCAGAAGGCATCATGATAAACAAATACAGCGAGATTTCTTGTAGGTACCAAGTTGCATGTATATTTTCCTCACTATTTTTGGAATGTATGGCATATGCATGTGGTTTGTTGGTTGTGGTCTGTCATTTTCATGGAGGATGGCTAAGATTGACAGTGGATTGCCTAGCCTTGCAATTTACTCGATAGCCATGGATATTGTGGGTTTATTTTCATTGTTTTGTTTTGGTTGGTTATCATGTTTCCTTAGCTTGGGTTGAGTATTAGTCCTGGAGTCTTGGTTGGACAAATGCTCTAGAGCCCTATAACAACTTGGGTTGAGTTACTAGTCTCATAGCCTTGGTTGGAAAAATACTTTGGAGTCCTTGGTGGGTTGAGTTACTAGTCCTGGATCTTTCGTTAGACAAACTCTATGGAGATATGGAAAGCTTGGATAGAGACCGATCTGATGATGGTTTTGTGATATTCGATCATGAGGTGGAATTACTGTTTGATGGGTTGAGGTGGATGGCCTCTAGATGCCTTGGATGAGTTTTGATTGATGTGTTCTATGATATCCCACATTCATGCTTGGAATATGGCACGGGGGTGAATGTATGAAGAGAGATTTGACTAGCCATTCTATGGTCAGGTGGAATGTGGAAGTCCCATCCCGGGTTTGGATTTTGCATCATCAATATGAGGTTATTTCTACTCGTATTTATATGAGTATTATATTGGATTATATGTGGCTTATATGGCTATGATTTCATGAGTATTTATGTTGCTATTATGCTGGTTATTTATGTGTTTTATGACACTAGCTATGTATGGCTCTCATCATGTTTTTACTTGTAAATGAATGATCAATGCATCTATGGCCTAATGTATGAAATGATAGTTGATGTGTTGAGGCATAAATTTTTCTTAGTGATTCTCAGCTAAGTACATGACCCCTATGCCTATATCTGTCGTTTACACATGTAGATTGCATATTCGTGATATGTTTGACAAAATGCCTGTCATGGCTAGTAGGGGTCTAGTCAAGGTCTCATTCGAATGGTTGTTTTTTCACTTTCATTTCCTTGTTAATTTACTATTCTAGAGGTATCATACAATTCTGGGCAGTGACCTGGGATCTGGGCTTGAAATTGTGGGTTAATTCCAAGGCACGTTGGCACGAAACTAAGCAAAAGAGTCCCTAGATGCTGGAAAGTAGGCCTGTGAGAGCATCTAGAGGTCCCTGGATGCTGGCATGCCCATAACATGAGAGCGTCTAGAGGGAAAGTTGTCCAAAAGTTTAGTGGGACCCGGGGACAAGCTGCTTGAAGTGTTGGATTGGTTCTTGAGGGTCCTAATGATGATGTTGAATGCCTGTATGGTGTGTTTTCGTCGGTTCCACTTCCTTAACGTGACTTAGGAGGTCAAATCATATCATAGTTGCCTCTCATCACATCTTTACCCCGACTGGTCGGTTTCTTGGGTAGATGTGGGAGGAGGGTGTTACATTACTTTTGTTATAATTATTATATATATATATATATATATATATATATATTTCTTTTTTTTTGTAAGCTTAGCATTACTTTTTATTCATTCATTTCTAATAATCAACAAAGTTACACTCATAACAAGCATTTTGTGGCCTTAAACTACCTGGAGGGAAACCAGGTCTGTTGGCAGCCAAATTTCATTGTATGCCATCCAAAATTTAAATAGTTTGAGTCTATCTAGCATGGCCTTATAGGCCTTAATGTTTGGAAACCAACTACATACCATATAACTATAAAAATAAATTTGAAACAACATATACATCAGGACATAAAAACAAAAATGATATCAGACATGATCTGTCAACATCTAGTCATCAGATGACTCCACCGGAGTAGGGTCTTTTGCACTTGAGCTTGATAGTTCAGATTGCGGTAGACAGGGAATGTGACTTTCAATTCAACCAAGGCGGGAATCCTACTGTTATATTTTCATTTGTATCAGTTGAAGTTCTTTCTAGATCTCTTGAAGACCGGGGTTGGGATTTGCAAAAACAATTGGATAGAACATAATGGCTTTGGCAACGATGCTCTTCATAAGCTAGAAGAGATGGAGAAACTTCTTGTACAAGGTAAGACGACCGAAGGTTTAATTTTTCCTCTTAGGACGAAATCAATTGCTTCACTTGGGGGGTAGTCCCTCTGTTATAAGCCTAGATTGTTTCTCGCAAGATATGGTCATCAGATTTCCAGCCTCATTTTCTTGGAGGCTTGCCAGAGGTCAAGCCCGTGCCCTTTCCTTTTCCAACCTGAGAATTACGACCACGACCTCCATACCTAGAGGCGCCGACACCTGGAGAAGGTTTAACCATGATGAGAGAGGAAAATCCACCCTTTGTCCAATTCTTCAACCCAGTCCCCGCCCGTGACCCAACCGACAACACAGTGGACAAAGAAAGAACTTGTTTATGCAGTCCTAGAGTAATATCATGATAGTGAACCAACATGCAATTGACATTAGGCATGAACCTAAAAAGAAAACTATAAAACAATAGTGATACTCCCAGGCCCTGCACCCCACCCAAAAACTTGAGCCCGAGCCAATATATAGAGGAAAGCATGAAACTCACAAGGGTGGAAGACCCCCATAGAAAATTAAGGATAATTACCCTGTTCCCATTCACTCGGTTGGGGTTACTGAGTCCATATAACTATCATTGCCCTTCCCTTCTTCGGGGTTGGCCATATTACTTGACCCATCTATCACACATGTAGTATACAAAGTATATGTGACCCAGAACCTCCCAATAATCCCATGCGAACTAATAAAATGTCGTAATAGACTGAAACAGAAGTAATGAGAACGGAATTTCCATTATAACTAGTCAGAGAAGCTTTCCAAACCATCAAAGAGCCTTTTCCTTTCCTTATGCAGGGAACATAGAAAATGGTAGTCCCCAACCCCGGGAAAAGGATAAGGATGAAAACATACCAGGCCAAGACCGTCACCCACTTGTAGAGACGAGTCGTAACTGAGTATCCTCCCCGCAAACCACAGCCCTCGAGCCAGCAAACAATTGTTTGAAACCTCTGAGTAATGGGCTGCCTATTTCCACTGAGAGCATTGTGAAGCTGAATAGAGTGTCGGACAGATGCGTTCTTGAGAACCCTAACTCCCACCACCTGGCTTAAGACCTCTCTGTTAAACCTTGTTGCAAGATTCTGAATATGGCTACGACCTTCCCCTCCCTTAAGGTGGAAATGCATTCGAAGGTGTGGATGAAGAAGCCCACCAGCCCCTTCATGTATGTATTTACTCATATCCACAATCCCGAGACACATTCTGAGCTAGATCGCACCCTGATCAGGGGAATTAAAAAATATAATTTAATTTTATAGAAAGATATCAAATTATTTTTAATTTGTTAAGAGTCCATGTCCTTTGGAAATAAGTAATAATTTAAATTTTTAAGAGTGAAGATCTATTTTTATAAATTACTAATAAATTATTACAAATGATGTGGTTTTCTTAGAATAATAATGATGAATTAGTTTACATTATCAATAATAATAACAAATTATAGTAATTTTCACCCATTAAAAAATGAGCTATGATAGGTTTTATCACATTCTTCAAAAAAAGAAAGAAATTATTTTAAAAGTAGTTTTTTGTGTTTTTTAGATTCATTTTAATTGTTGAAATGAGAGGGGTGAGGAGGTCATTTTGATGATAAAATGGGATATTGGTTTTGAAATAATTATTATTAATTAAAAAATATATTTTAACTTTATAGAAATATTTGAACTTGTTTTTAATTTGTTAAAAGTTTATGTTTTTTGGAAATAAGTAGATAAGTTAACCTTTCAAGAGTGAAATTCTAATTTTTTTAAATTATTAATAAACTGGCCTAGATTCATCTTAACCCTGGATCTACTAAGCGCCGAGAGGGAACATATCTCTTCTCACTCTAAGAGAGACTTGCAACTCAAGAGATTTGGTCCCTCTTGGCGCTTGGTAGATCCCAAGTTAAGATGGATCTAGGGTCATTTGTGTGTGATATTGCTCTCTATCTCAATTTCTAATATGGCATCAGAGTAGGTATCAACTTAACTCCTTCACGGGATGGTCAGGAAGATGTGAGACAACCTTGAGTTTTATTGATCCTCTGTAAATAGTTTAGGATAGGAGATTGTGTTGTGTGAATATATATATATATATATATATATATATATATATATATATATGTGTAGATTTGTAGATTTGTGTTCTTAGTTTTCTATATTTATATGCAACGAGCAGCCTTGTGTAATTATGGTGAGTATCTATGGGAAGCCAAATGTCATTGAGCAGTTGCCTAGTCTACACCTTCGCAGGCGTTATTGGAAATGCTTAGGCATCATGTTATTTGTTTGTCCAAATGGTTCACATAGATTTTCATCCACTCAATAACCCGAGTATTTCCAAATATGTGGAGGGAAAGATTCATGGTTTGATTACAATGGTGGCCATGATAGTGGGCTCTTTGAGTTTCATGGTGTTATTTAGCATGCCGATGGGGCTAGAAAAATAGATGCGCCACACTGTTGCAGAAGTGGACGGAGAGATTTCAATTTCATTTTTTCGTGGTCATAGACGCAATGTTATCTACATCAAAGATCCACACATCAAGAATAATCTATATGCACAATTATTATTATCATTCATAAGATCTAAAACAAAAAGGAGGAGAACACTAGTTCCATCATCAATGCAATGATTTATTTTTCATTTAACATGGAATGTTAATTGAATCATTTAGCTTTTAATAATTTCAAGTTCAAAGTTTGTTGCCCATAGTGGAAGCCCATGCTAACTTGACCATATCTATTATATATGTAACTCTTCATAAATTGCTTCTAAGGTGTGACATGGTAATAATTGGTTTGGCAAAATCATGACAATGATTTAAGATTGGGGAATATTTTAAAAATTGAACCGGAATGAGCAACATTCCCAAAAAAATTTCAGGATCTGTGCAACATAGGAGAGGATTCAAATCACCAAAAGGTATTCACAGATTGTGATGAAAAGTCTAATTGTTTAGCCACTAGTTGCACCTCACAACTTACTCACACGGGTCATGTGTGAAATTGCAGTAGCGAGGTGTAAGAGAATTTGTGTATTAAAACAAATGGTGTTGCTTTGAGTGGTAAATATATTTATGTTTTTATTTGTTTAAAAAAAGGTCAAATGATGCAGAACCACAAAGAACATGCCAAGTATTGAACAGACTAATGTGACCTGTCGTGCTTTGAGATCATTAGTTATAGGTTGTTCTTAATAAGATCAAGCTAGTATGACTCGTCGTGCTCCAAGAGCGTTAGTATAAGTTATTTTATACGAGGTCAAGTTGTACAATTATCTGTTGAAGACATTATATACCTAGACTGTTGTCTTAGATAACCGATGAATAATGTAGATGGTCGTGGATTCAGCGGATGGTGACAATTCCATAGGATGGTTCAGTATCAAGATTGACTTGTTGTGCTTCGGGAGGGGAAGAATCATCAATTTTGCAAAGTACGTCAATGATGGTTGGAAGCGGTTTTTAAATGGATCAAGTGGGAAGATTGAAAGTTTGGAGAAGAAAAGAGTGGAAATCGTGAGATTTCAGAGTGGATATGTGTGCTAGTGATGACCATATCAAATAAATGTGACAAAGATTCATATTATTGTTGCAGTGTGTGTGTTTTCTTAATATTTGTTACACGTAAGCATTAAGGGAGGATATTGGATGTAATGCATCCATGTGTGTGATGTGTATTACTTGTTGTCATTGAGGGTTTCAAGGTGTTATTCTAAAAGTTGTTGTTTCCTATGTGTATGAGTTGTAGTTGTGTCATGTTCGAGTCATAGATCCACTTTCTTAGGATCTAGATTTGTGGAATTTAGTGATCTATATCTTATATATGTAATCATTGTGATCAATAAAAAAGGTGAAGGGTGATTTGTGTGTGACATTTCTCTTTGTCTCAATTTTTATCATGAAGCACTGAGAGGGATCAAATCTCTTGAGGTGCATACTTTTCCATAAGTTTTGCACTCAAAAAATAGGTTTTCACCTTGAGAGATTTAATCCCTCCAAGCACTTGATAGATCTGGAGTTTAGATGGATCTATGCTAGTTTATAAAATGCATTACAATATGGCATTTGAGAAAATAGTTATAATTCATGAAACTCACAATAATATAATATTGAGAATATAAATCTTAAAATTTAAAACTTTAATAATAAATAAAATATATATTTTATAATCTATCATCTACTTTATTGAAAATAGATCTTCATGCATACCATGTCTATCTATTTTAATGGAAAATAAATATTCTCTGTGATGACCTAAATCTTTCTCACACCACATTTTTTCTTTGAACTTAGAAGTAACAATATCTTTAATGTTATTTATGTTTTGCAATGCATCATTCTCGTTGATCTCCCAATAGTTTAACTAGACCCTTGTGTCTTTATGCCACCCTCGATTGAGCCTTAGGTGGTTTTGGCTGGAATTTAAAGCTAGCTTAGGAAGTCTATGATCATCTATGTTATTGAGTTTGTGCTTGTACAACAGAAACCTAAGCATAGATAGGCTCTAAATAGGGGAAAGACCTGCTTCTATAAGGCGAATAGGATAGGGTGTATTACTTTTAATTTTCAGGTTATAAGCTATAAAACGCTTCTAGATTTGCTCAATATTTCTCCATGATTCTCTAGAGATGCTGCAACCCCAAACTTCACAGCCATATAAGATAACAGGAGTGACTAAAGTTTCAAATAGGAACTTCTTTTTATCCCACATTACGAGGTTTGTTGTTTTACAATTATTTTCAAGACCAAAATAAGCTTTCCACCCCCCATTAATCCTTTTCTCAGTGCTATGGTTCCAGTTGATCTTGTGATGAATATCAATTCCTAGGTACTTGTAAGAATACACTTCCTCCAAGTTATTATTGTCATACATAAAATTAGCGTAAGTGTCCTTCTTGGATTTGATAATCATAACTTTTGTTTTGTCAGTGTTAACAGTCATACCCATGGTAGAGCAGAAATCCTTAAGAAGCTTGAGTTGCTTATCAAGATCAGATGGGCACCTTACCAAAAGAACAATATCGTCAGCATAGAGAAGAAGGATGACAACTATCCCAGCTAAGATCATGCCATCACATCCTGTTTCCTCTAAATAGCCTTCGAGCTTATCGATGTAAATGCCAAATAGGGTAGGGGAGAGGGGGCAACCTTGTTTAACTCCGATGTTACACTTAATATCTTTCAACCACCCCTCATTGCTCTTTAGCTCGGCAATTACATTCTCGTATAACCTTATAGCGACAGCTCTCAACTCGAGAGGAACCTTTAGCTCTTCTAATCTATTCCAAAGGTTGTATCTAGGAACCGTATCGAAAGCCTTTCTAAAGTCCACAAAGCAATAAAATAAATTGGATTTATCATTACAACATTCCTCCACAATGATCCTAAGCGTAACGAGGTGGTCTGTTGTTGAGTGATGCCTTCTGAAACCTGCTTGGCCTTTAGCCCGCTTACCTTCACTTTCAAGCCATATGCTTAACTTCTTTTCCAAAATACTACCATATAACTTGGCTAAGAGAGGGCTGATCATTATTGTCCGATAATTAGAGGGGTTACTGTATCCCCACTTTTAAAAATAGGGATAATGAGGCTCTCAGTCCAAGGTTTAGGGAACCCTTGCTTGACTGCTTGATTGAAAAGCTTGTGGATGTGGGGGATGAGAACAGGACCTCCAATTTCTAAGATTTCCACCTGGTAACCTTCAATGTCCTTAGCTTTCCCATTAGCGAGGTGATTAACCCAAAACTTAATGTCTTCTAAAGAGAAAACTTCTTTCGTTGTGAGTAGGGTTTCCAAATTATCCATGACATTTGGAGATTCATAAAGCTTTTTAAGATAGGAATTCCAATCATGAAGAGAAATTTTATTATTATCTTTAGTCTTCCTAGTCAGAATCTGCCTCCAAAATTTCTTAGGAGCTACCTTAGAGAGGTGTAAGAGATTCTCCTATCTTTGGTGAATGTACTGCCTCCTTTTCCTTTTAGTTAGGGCTTTGTATATTGTTATCTTGTCCATTTTAAGAGATTCATCTATAGCTTCCTTAATTGCTATCCTCGCACTTTTACAATGTTTGTCATACCATGGATTGGTTTTGCTATTTTTATTATTATTTGAAACTTCAATTGAGAACTTGTTAATAGAATATGAGAGGGTTGTAATAAAATTATGATAGAGGTCTTATATGTTGTCTATATTAGATAAAGGAAGAAAATTAGTTTTTAATTCATTTAGAAAGAGATCATTTTTATTTCTATCAAATATTAAGTTCTTTTGGCTGTAAGTATTATTTTCTGTGGGAACTCTATGCATGACAAAATTGAGAGTTATAAGTAAAGGCCTATGATCAGAGTCAGGTTTGTGGTCGTTTAAGATGTCAAAATTTATTATTTCATTGTATAATGGTGATTCCATCTGGATTGTATCAGGGACTTCATCGTCCTCTATTCAAATAGAAAACTCCAAATTTGCAATATTTTTGGCCAAAATGAAACTCTATCAATGAGCTTTCTTGTCTACTTCTGCATCTCAACTATGCATAGTAAAATATCTTGTTGGGTCTCAAAGGAATCAACCAATACATTACCCACTATGTTCTTCAATTGCTAGTATATGTTGGCACACTACATGCATTTAGTCTGTTAGGTACTAGTGTTGCATGTATATGGAATGCAGCCTGCAACCTCCTCAACTTTGGCATCTGTTATATACCATCTTTCTATTTTGGCTTCTCATTCTACATCCTGTATCTCTCTTCAAATTTTATGTGGGGTAGATTGCACATATATTGTAGTTAAACACTCTACAATGAATCAAGCTCTAGAAATGGATGGTTGATGAGAGCCTCTTCTCCACCTTCATCCCATTGCATGAGTTGGGTGTATTGTTTTGTCAAGGGAAGAAACTAGACATAGAAGCCTAGGAAGGGGAAAAATACAATATGAGGGATTGACCACAATATAGATTAGTAACTCTAAGGATAAAATGAGAGCAAAGAGGAGAAATGAGTGTGAAACAAAAAACATGATTGACCAGGAGGACATGACCAAAGGGTAAAGAGGAACTTGTCAATACATAATCCAAGCAAAACTTACCCTATTCTTAGGACTTTAGAAACAACCAACATGATACTCTAGTGGATCTTTTCTTTAGAACAACATAAAGAAAGAAAATGCCACAACAATAGAAGCCACAAAGAGTGAACTTAACTTCAATAAAATCGGTACATAACACCAACTTAAAAAACAAATAGCAAAACTATGATACCACTCCCAAGCAATGTAAGGTATCTAAAGAGGAAAATTCCACGAGAAATAGGCCTATAAGCTAGACCTACATTGAGAAAATATAAAAACTTTCAATAAAATTTGACTAAGAACCTACTTCCTCCCACTTAAAATCATGGTTGAAGCTCTCATTGATAAAATTACTAGTGCTTTCCAACAAGATATTAAAGACACTTGCATTAGGCTATCCATCTATAGAATCTCTGCCTAGTGAAGACTATGAACATGCAATTGACTAGGAAGAGGACAATTTCCCAATTAACTGAAGAGCTTCTTAAACCAACCAACCAAAATGAATACTGAGAACAAAATCGAGTCAAAATTCATACGAGTTCCTTAATAGGTACCTCTAAATATCTTCAATTCCCCAAGTTCATATCGCTATCTTTATCATGAAAATGTTCCAGATCGAACTACCTCATGCAAAATGATGATTTAGTGATGGGGAGGTTGTTGACCTATTCTACTAAATGAATATTGAATTGTCAATATGATTTCCCTCCTGGACATGAAACCATAGTAAATGCGAATGTGAAATGAGAAGTAATTTGAATCTCCACCTCCCACTACCACAAATTCATTTAATTTCTATATATCTTGCCATCAATTCTCACCCACTATGAGGATATACAAACATAATATTAAATTAATAATATAATTATATTTAAAAATATTTATATCATAATTAATTATAACATATAAAATATAAGTTAATATTAACTAGTATAGATCTATGTTAATCTCAAATCTATTAGCCATAAAGAGGGATCAAATCTTTTTAGATGTGAACCTCTTTTAGAGAACAAAATTTGAAGAAAAGTTTGCACCTCCAGAGATTTGATCTTTCTTGGCCTTTGATAGATCATATATATATATATATATATATATATATATATATATCTATATATATATAATCCATGCTAAGCATGGAAAGAATTACACATCTTGTTCAACTTGAGCAACGAACTCATAAAAAGTTTTGATCATAATTTTTTTTTATTTTCATTAGTTTTATGTAATATATAGATTTTTTCTCTCTTTACACACACATATCTCCTCCATATTAAACAAAACACACACACACACATCTCCTCCATCCTGAAAAAAAAAAACTATAAAGTGTTTTAACCATAAGAATTTTTAATTTTAATTTTCATATAATATATGCATAGCTCCTCTCTATATAGATAGATATTTACATTTTTTTTTACACATCTCATTCATATTAAATTATAATATCAATATATGTGTCAACTCCATATTGAATAATGAAAGAATTACACGTCTCTCACAGTAAAATCTAGAAATCAATTATAAACAAAATTAGAAACTTTATAGCTTTAATTGCTCTATATATCAAGTTGATGTAAAATTAAGGTGGAAATTGAAGTATTTTATTTATGGTTAACATGGAAATGTTTTTTGTTATTAATATTATTTTTGGATGTCACTTGTGAACTCCATATTGAGTAATGAAGGAATTAGACATCTACCTCATACTAAAAAGTAGAAAAAAAATTATAAATGAAATTAACTATTTTTTACTTTCGATTGATTTATTTCTCTATATAAAATTGATGTGAAATTAAGTAGACATTGATATATTTTTTTATGAACCACATTGAAAGATTATTTTGTTGAATTTAGGCTTCTGTGATCCATGTCAAGATTAAGATAATTCTTCAGCTAAAATCACATAATAGAATATCTATCGACGCGTTTCAAACCAAACAGTGTGGTTCATCATCAGGACAAGTTGAATGATCAGATGTAGAATGCAGTTAAATAGTTAGAGTAGAGCCTCCAATAGCTATAATTATTGACCAGGTAACGACTAGATTGACCACCTAACGACTATATTAGACGAGGGAACGACTAGCTTAACCTGACACAGGGAAAAGGGGCAACATACCCATTATAGGTTAATTCTTTATTAAATTAATGGTTACTTAATTTAATAAATTACAAGTAAAATTACTAAGGATTAATAATATTTTTAATTAATTAAATAATATTGTAATTGTTTATTATCAATCTGTCACTTAGATTGAGATTGATAGTAAGTTAATTTATTATATAATATATATAATAACTAAGGATTAAAATATTTTCAAATAATTAAACCTTAATTTTAATTGTCTATTAAAAATTCAAGATCTAAGAAAAATATTAAAATAATTAAAATTTTTTAATTTAATTAAATAACATTTTAATTGTTTATTTTCAATTTGTAACTTAGTTTGAGGTTAATAGTCAGTTAATTTATTAAATTACCAGTAAGTTTATGTAATATATATATTAAATAAGGATTAAAATATAATCAAATAATTAAACCATATTTTAAATTTAATGGTCTATTTAAAAATTCAAGATCCGAGAAAAATTATTTTACATATATTAATTAAGACAAAGTGGTTAGTCATACTATGACTACTTTCATGTAATTCATGAGCTAGAAAGAGTCTATATAGGGACATATTTGATAACTATTATATTATTAATCTAATGGAGTTTAATGAGTTAACCTAATTTTAATTAAATTCAAGGATATTATTAATAGGCATTACACTAGATCCCTAGTCTTATAATGATATTATTACTATTAACTGTATAGAGAAACAAATCGAATTAATCTATGCATTTATTATAGTGTTAAAATTAATATAAGGGAAGGGAGATTAATATATATAAAATCATTAGAATATAAAATGGTTAATATAAATATAAATTTTCAAGGATAAATCAAATGAGCGAGGAGGCTAAATAAGGAAGGATTCAAGGGAAAAGACTCGAACAAGCTATAAAAAGAGGGAGGAGAGGGGGGAAGAAAACGACTGGGAGGTGAGGGTCGGGATCCAGTATCTGCTGATCTTCCACCCATCATCTCTATTGAGATTGTTAGGACTCCTTTCGATCTCAATGGCTTCCCTAAGTTTACGGTGGTGGAATTGCGAAATTCTAGCAATGACATTGGCCTTCTCAATACAAACATGATGTTTGGTCTTCTCCGCATGCTTACCTAATGCAGAAGATTATTTTGTTATTACCATTTTTTAATCTATCAATATAAGTATTATTAATTTTATTTTTAAATATAATATTATAAGACAACATCTCTCCCATATTAAACTATAAAGTGATGGTTAACATGGAAATATTTTTTGTTATTAATATTATTTTTAGATATGACTTGTGAACTCCATATTGAGTAATGAAGGAATTAGACATCTACTTCATACAAAAAAGTCGAAAAAATATTATAAAATTGATGTGAAATTAAGTAGACATTGATATATATTTTTTTATGACTAGCATTGAAAGATTATTTTGTTATTACCATTTTTTAATCTATCAATATAAGTATTATTAATTTTATTTTTAAATATAATATTATATGACAACATCTCTCCCATATTAAACTACAAAGTGACATAATAATATCATATTATTTATTACAAAATAATACAACAATATTTATTAATATATGTGTTTAGACATAAATATATAATTTCTTCAATCACCCTACACTATTTTTATAATTCAAAAATTCATAATTTTTAATTATATATAAATATTAATATAAAATAATAAATTAAGTTATAATCTTTTGGCTATTATAAATCTATTAAGCTATAAAATATTGTAAATTCACTATATTATTAAATCATTATTTGTAAATTTATAAACTAGTGTGAATTCATTGGATGATTATATATATATATATATATATATATATATATATATATTTTTTTTTTTTTTTAATTTTATAAATTTTTTAATATGGTAATGTAAGATAAAATCGAGTGAAATATCATATAAAAATATAATAAAAAATCAAATTTCTTAAATATTACACAACAATATTTTATAATTAGAAAACAAAGGTTTTTTTATCATAGGGGAGTAGTTTTTAAGTGCAATTTTTTGGCGTTTCTTGTAGATTTTTGGCTAGAACTCGGCGAAAAAAATTATGGCCAAATCTTGACTTGTGTTGTTTAAACTGGATTTTTGATTGCATATTATTCGATTGTGAAGATTTCACCTGTCAAACTTGTGATTTCAAGGAATCCTTCTGGATTCTAGACAAATTAGATCGAAAAACTTTTCCAAAATTCGCACTTAAAGGCTACTCGATATCAATTGTATTTTTTTTTCAAAAATATTATTTTATATTTGTATAGAATAAATTCAACATATTAAAACTATATGTTAACTAAATTTATTTTATTCATTTTAAATGTTGTAATGTAATATAAAACCACTTAAATTATTAATCTTGAAATATCACCAGGGTAGATCTATCTTAACTCGGGATTTATCAAGCACTAAGAGATCAAAATATTTCGCAATACACACCTTTCCTCAAGTTTTGCACTCAAAAAGAGGTTTGCACCTTAAGAGATTTGATCCCTCTCAAAGCTTGATAGATTCAGAGTTAAGATGAATCTACACTGGTTTTAATTAATAATTTTATCTTTTTGTTTATGTTATATTTTTTAATTTTTTTTTTCAATGTAATTTGACCGAGTCAAAATGTTTACATCACATTACAACATCTCTACCATTTTGGACTGGAGAACACATCTCAACACAAAAATGTTACACAAGTAGTTTTTATTTCGTCTTGAACATCATAATGTGTTGCAATGGCCTTTTATTCCTTTCGTTAATGTTAATAAGTAATATTTTGTGTTTATGTGACTTGATTTATATATAAATTGTTTTTATTTATTTTATTGTCCATATGGTTAACAAGCTTAGGAGAATGGTGAGTGCTACATCCATGGAATATTTGTACCGAGCATATCCACCCAAAGGGATCACTTCCTATCGGAGTAATAATTTTCTAAATCTTTGTCCCATAGTTAGAAGCCTCCTTGGTACCTTCTTCTCTATTACTTGTATAGCTTAGGCCCAATGATCTTTGGCTCCTCTCCCACTCCTCCTTGTGATATGAAACCACCTCTCTTAGACTCCCTTAGTGTTATTACATGCATGTGGCCCAATGTTGGGCTTATAACCACTCCTTACAACCTTCACATTGGACCCTTAACTACTCTGTATCCAATGCTCTCTAGAAATTGGCCCCCTCTTCTCTACAACTATTCAATGTCATCTTGGAAAAGTAGTCTAGTAGTTGTAGGTGGCAGTAGAGCATGTAAAGAGTATTCCCAACAATTTGAAGCCTTGCATTTGGAACCCATGGACCTGAACTAGAAATTTCACTACTAGATGAACACATTCATCTCTCTCAAGCATGAAATCCAGTCACTAAAAAATAAAGTCACTCATCATGATGATGAAATTGATGCATTGCATAGGCAGCTGAATGAATTGCAATTGTAGATGTAGACAAAAGAAAACTGGAGTTCTACAAGCACAACACTCAACTGACCTACTGAAAATATGCAACTTGATCTAAACAGACCCCTGAAAGAAGTTTTGCCCCCTTGCTATTGATCTCCTATTATAAATGTGCCTTTTACTAGGCCAATTTTGCAAAGTTCATGTATGTTGACCGCTTATAGTAGTAGGTTTTTAGTTAGATATTTTTAAAACACTTATAAGTCCTCCCTTGAAGGATCCTATGCCTGAAAAAACAATGTACTGATTTCCCATGTATTTTGCTATGTCTAGTTGCAAATTAAATAGAAAACCTACTCATTTGTGTAAAAAAGAAAAAAATAAAATAAGAGTAATAAGAGACAGATGTCCAATTCATTTAATTCTTAATATAAAATTAGTGCATGCCATTTAAAAAATATTATTAATATTGAAAAAATTCAATGTGGTCCATAAATAAAACATTTCAATATATAGAATTTAGTAATATTGACATGTATTTTAAAATATATTAATAACAAAAAAACAATTTAATGTAAACAATATGGTTTATAAATAAAATATTTCAATGTGAACTATGTATATATTAAATTGGTTAAGAAAATGCAGACCATATATATATATATATATAAGAGACAAATGTCCAATTCATTTAATTCTTAATATAAAATTAGTGCATGCCATTTAAAAAATATTATTAATATTGAAAAAATTCAATGTGGTCCATAAATAAAACATTTCAATATATAGAATTTAGTAATATTGACATTTATTTTAAAATATATTAATAACAGAAAAACATTTTAATGTAAACAATATGGTTTATAAATAAAATATTTCAATGTGAACTATGTATATATTAAATTGGTTAAGAAAATGCAGACCATATATATATATATATATATATATATATATATATATATATATATATATATAGATATATATAGATATGGTTAAAACATTTAAACTAGTCTATTTGTTTTACATTTTCGCCATTTTGTGTGTGTATATGTGTGTATAACACCACTATAGATTCATCTTAATCATAGATCTAACAAGGATAGAGAGGAATCGAATCTCTCTTGGTGCAAACTGTTTTTCAAGTTTTTCACTTGAAAATAGGTTTATACTTCAAAATATTTGATCCCTTGCTACATTCATGATTAGGATGAATCTATACTGATATTATCCAAATTCAATATTTAAAAACATAGGTTACTTAACAATTATTTGTTTCTTTTTAAATGTTGTTATACATTATCAAACATCTTAAAGTATTATGTTTGAAATATCTAGATGTGACATAACCCTCTTTTATTCTTAAACATCATAATGCTATATATTTTTCTTGGTGGCATGCCAATTTTTTATCATATCAATTGTTTCTTTTTATTATACATTTACACGAGTAAAAAAATATGTTTATACTAACCAAAGATATATTTTGGAAATATAGGTTAACTAACCTTCTTTTGTAATGCAACATAAAATGTCTTAAAGTATTATGTTTGAAATGTTAAAATGTGACAAATTCCTCTTTTGCTCCTTAAATTTCATAATGCAAAGTAACCATTAGGGGAATTTTGAGGTCTAAAATGAGCCCTTTAAGAAAAATAATAAACTAATAGTTAAAATAATAAAATAAGAGTGATTTTTTAAATAAAAAGAAAGAAACCGTATTTTTAATTGTATTTTTTGGCTTATTTCCTTATGTGTTTACTCAAATGTAAAGTGTATGCATATGTTGGATGTGGAATTGAATCAATTCCACATCTAATGAGCACCCACACTGCATACTTTTCAGTAGACTCACATGTTAAAAAAAAAATACAACAACAAAATTGTGTTTCTTCATATAAACATGTTTTTTAATTGTATTTTCATTTTTTTTCGGTGTGGGTCTACTCAAAAGTATACATAGTGGGTATTTGTTGGATGTGCCATTCAATTTCATATCTAATAGGTGCCTACACTTGACATTTGAGTAAACCTATAAGGAGATAATCCCAAAACACAATAAGGAAAAGTAGCTTTCTTCTTTTCCCTCATAAAATATTTACCCTTTGGGATGACATCATCATCTTGATTTTTTTTTTGTTCTCTTAAAGTTAATTTTTTTGGGACATTTTTTGTTTTGAGGCCAATTTTTTTATCTCAAAACCCTCCTAAAGCTTCTTTTATTTCCTTTTGAATGTCATAGTTGAGTTGATATTGACTTGGTCATACAATAGAAGATAATAGTCATTTATGGTTTATCGATGGTGGTTTATAATCCCATGGTTCTGATAACTCTAGGCATTGCTTGACTAGATTTACCATGGCTTGGTCCATTTGGCCAAGGGTAATAGATTTATCAGGTGTTGATTTTCCCCATTTAGAGTTCCTAGGGTAAACAATGGTGTCTTGTGTAGTTTCTAGGGTAAATAATGGTGTCTTGTGTTCTTGATATTTTTTTTACTACCTTATGTTATTTAATACTCTCTCTCAATTTATAACATGTAATATCAACGCTTGGTAGGCTTGGTGAATCAAAGATAGATATCCTTGGACTCTCTAAAAAAGTGGTATTATTTGAGATCCACAAAAGCATAGATAAGTTGTTACATGACCAAAGTGAATCATGGGTTCTACTTGGAAACTCCAATGGGAGTGGTTTGATGCTAAGGTCCATAGATGTAAAGAATTTTTGTGTTTTTTGGGTAAAGGTGGGCCATGTAAGAAACCAAGCTAGCTTTCTTGGTGCATGTGATTCTTGATAGAGGAGAAGCATTCCATTTGAGAAGAAGATGAACATTATTTATTGTTATTGCGCCAAGAGGTGCATTCTATAGCCTAGTGTGAGGGAAATATATGATTCCATCCATGCTAAATATGGAGTTAACCAATTTGAACTGCGCATTTCTCAAGTACAGTCATCAAGCCTCCTTCTGGTCTGCTTTAACCCTGCACTGCACCGAGACGTGGGTCTGCACTTCTCTCCAGAACTACACAGACATGCCCAGCTGGTCCTTTGTTTCCTTGCTTTGCACTACTTCAGAAACTGCACAAACACGCCTAGTTGGTCCTCTGTTGCATGTCCCCGATTGTTCCCCAAAATTGCGTAGACATGCCCAACATGGCCCTTTGCTGCCTGCCCTTCACTATTCTCCAAAACTATGCAGTCATGCTCAGCAGGTCCCTCTACAACCCTATTATGTCTTCATCTCGAAAATTGTGTAGAACTGCCCAGCAGGTCCCTTGCAGCCTTGTCTTTCCTTCCCTCCAGGAATTTCCCAACAGGGTCCCACCTTGTAGCTACCACTAGTGTCCTTCACTACCAATTGTGCATCCCAGTGGTCACTGCATAGTTTTTCTCGACAGTGCAGACTATCCTCCTGGAGTTCCTCATCCCAACCTGAGCTGTGCTCTGCGCCATCTCAATGATTGTCCTCCCTCCCTGTCACTCAGAACACGAGAAAAATGCATCATGCTAGACTACGAGGTTTTGGATTTGATTTTGTCCCATCATGAGTGAATTGCATGAATAGGTACACTGATAGATCATGGTGAGATGACGAACGGGCACATGTTAGAAGACCTTGCAGCTAGACTGACGTGCCAAGAACATCAAACAACAAGCGAGAGGAACACATGCATGGAACCATCAAGCAAAGACCAAGACCATCTAAGACCCTGCA
Organism: Pinus tabuliformis; assembly: GCA_031772625.1. Lineage (NCBI taxonomy): Eukaryota > Viridiplantae > Streptophyta > Pinopsida > Pinales > Pinaceae > Pinus > Pinus tabuliformis. The sequence goes on along the minus strand of CM062807.1, from coordinate 39,779,451 downwards.
ACACTATGCCATGCAGAGGAGAAGACAAAGCACACCAAGAGTACATCCATCACTTAGCAATGCAACAACTTGATATGGACACCATAGTCAACCAGTACATGTCAACAATGTCATGTTGAGTTGTGTCATGAGCTATCTTGGCCACATCACCACCATGGTCCATATTCATTATAACTCAGTGTAATGTAAAGTGAAGTCCAATGGATGCACACAAGAAGTTGAAGGGTCATGTTAGTTGAAAAGTCATAGGAAGTTGAACGACCATGAGGGTAGTCCAAGAGTCACAAGTGTCAAGCATCATCCTTGTCTATATACCATTGTATGAGCAAGGAATTTTCACCTTGGCTCCTCCAACATAGCCTTGAGGCTCTGTAGTCTGTTCTTTGAGGAGAGAACAATGGCTCCACCGCCCCACCACTGGGGCTAGTGATGTATGGTGTACAAATGTGTCTTGGGACTTTTGCTTAATTCATAAGCTTGTTAAGGCCAACACGTTTTCACGCATGTTTTGTAGATGTTTGTAAGACTACTCTTTAAACATTTGTAATGCATGTTTGCTTAACCTATACTAAGATAGTTGAACTACTTTGATTATTTAGTACTTACATTGTTGATGATGTGTTGTATTGTTTATCACCAATGTCTTGCCCTTGTGGACTACTCCATAAGACATTAGATGTACCATTCTTGTTTACTGGTTATAAATACCATCACCTCCATGTGTACTACTTTTCTGAAAGGTGTGCGTGTTTTCCCTTTCACTTTGGTTTTAACGATTGTCGTATCCGTTGTGGACTACTCCGTTAGATATTGGATAGACCCTTGTTGGTTCGTGTGTGTCTCTCCCTGGGTGGTACTACTACCTCTCATTTAGAGGCTCACTTTACTCTCTCCCTTTATAGTAAGATAACCCAGACACGAGTTACATTACACACTCACCATACATGCTCACCTCGCTTTTCCAAGTTACAAGCATAACACTATGAACATTAAGAGCTAAGGCAAATCTCTAAGATAATGGCAACCACGCCATCATATTGGATGTGACTCCCACACCAAACAATGTGAGGTCTAGTTGGGACTTCATACCGAGGAGATCCCCTGAATGTTGGCGGGTCCAAAACCATCAACAGAAGCCAAAGGAAGAGTAGGAAAGCGCAAGAAGGCATCGGGATTAGCAGCTACAGTGGGATTGCTTGAAGGTACTGAGTTGCATGTATGTTTTCCTCACTAGTTTTGGCATGCATGTCATATGCATGTGGTTTGTTGGTTGTGATTTGTTATTGGCATGGAGGATGGTCGGGATTAACAGTGGATTGCCTAACCTTGCCATTTCTTGGATAGCCATGGATATTGTGGGTTTATTTTCATTGTTTTGTTTTGGTTGGCTCTCATGTTTCCTTAGCTTGGGTTAAGTTATTAGCCCTAGAGCCTTGATTGTACAAACACTTTGGAGCCCTGTAACAACTTGGGTTGAGTTACTAGTCTCGTAGCCTTGGTTGGACAAACGCTTTCGAGCTCTTGGTGGGTTGAGTTACTAGTCTTGGAACCTTGGTTGGAAAAATGATCTGGAGCTCGGTAAAAGTTGTGGGTTGAGTTACTAGTCTTGGAGCCTTGGTTGGACAAATTCTCTAGAGCCCTGGAAGGCTTGGATAGAGACTGACCCGATGATGGTTTTTTGATGTCTGAGTGTGAGGTGGAATCATTGTTTGATGGGTTGATGTGGATGGCCTCTGGAAGCCTTGGATGAGTTTTGATTGATGTGTTCTATGAGATCCCACATTCATGCTTGGAATATGGCACAAGGGTGAATGGTTGAAGAGAGATTTGGCTCAACCATTCTACGGTTGGGTGAAATATGAAAGTCCCATCCCGAGTTTGGATTTTGTATCATCAATATGAGGTTATTTCTACTTGTATTTATATGAGTATTATACTAGATTATATGTGGTTTATATGGTTGTTATTTCATGAGTATTTATGCTGCTATAATGTTGGTTATTTATGTGTTTTATGACAGTAGCTATGTATGGCTCTCATCATGTTTTTACTTGTAATTTAATGATCAATGCATCTATGGCCTAATGGATGAAATGACAGTTGATGTTTTGAGGCATAAATGTTTCTCAGCGATTCTCAACTAAGTATAGGACCCCAATGCTCAGATATGTTGTTTACACCTATAGATTGCATATTCATGATATGTTTGACGAAATTCCTGTCATGGCTAGTAGGGGTCCAGTCAAGGTCTCATTCAAATGATTGATTTTGCAATGTAATTTCCTTGTTAATTTACTGTTCTGGAGGTATCATGCAATTTTTGGCAGTGACCTGGGCTCTGGGCCTAAATATGTGGCTTAATTCCCAGGGACGCTAGCACAGAACTAAGCAAAAGAGTCCCTAGACACTAGCAAGCAGGCCTATGAGAGCGTCCAAAGGTCAGTGGATGTTGGCATGCCCATAGGATGAGAGTGCCTAGAGGGAAAGTTGTCCAAAAGTTCAGTGGGACCTAAGGACAAGCTACTTGAAGTGTTGGATTGGTTCCTGAGGGTCCTAATGCCAATGTTGAATGTTTGTATGGTGTGTTTCGTCAGTTCCACTTCCTTAATGTGGCTTAGGAGGTCAAATCATATCCTAGCGGCCTCTCATCGTACGTTTACCCTGGCTGACTAGTTGCTTGGGTAGAAGTGGGAGGAGGGTGTTACAAAGTGGTATCAAAGCATGGTTCACCTATAAGACTGGATGGGTTATGTGTTGGTCATGCATGCATGTCAGTTGCATGTGTGTCTCTTACACTTGCATTCCATGTGCTTGTTGCATTTGCATGATGTTGAACATGGTTGTAGTGGTGTCGTTAGGTGGAAGTTGATGTTGTTATTGTGGAATGCATCGTCGTGAGAGCATGACTAGTTACATATTGTTATATGTCACTTACATGTATCACTATGGTATGCTTGGTTACATTCTTGTATGTTTGGTTACATTCTTGTATACTTGGTTGCATGTATCATTCTTGTAGGTTTGGTTTCAAGTGTTGTCCATTTATGACTTGATCATGTGTGTTTATGCATGTGTGTGGATGGTTATGCATCACTTATGCATGCTCATGTTTGCATATGGTCAAGTGCACAATGATGTAATGGTTGTTGTCATGCATGAGGTCATAGTATATGTCGTTGATAAGGTAATGTATTGATGACTAGACCCTAGCTAGAATGACGGTTGCATGGTCATATGCTTATGTGTTATATTTCTATATGCTGTCATGATTATGTTATACATGTATCACACTGATTTGTTGATCTTGAAGACAAGGTATCCTCCCCGAGATATACTAAGGTACATTGGATTATTGTGATTTGGTTTAGTTGACATGATATACCTTGTAGGAAGAAATATCAAATTGCTAGCAAGATGGTTGACTACAAAGACTCTTCCTATGAATAAGAAGAGTAGTATGGTGTTGGGAACTCTTCTGATTTGGAAGTTACACTGAGAAGTTTGAAGGAATAAATAATGAGTTGTAAGGCAGATAATAAAAGAATCATGCAGGAATAGGAGAAGCTAGAAGAGGCAAATGTAGTGATACTTCATAGATTATCAAATTTGCAGCGACAGGGGCCACTTTGGATCAGCCATGAGGAGGAGGATAAAACTAATGGGGCATATGGTAGTAGGTCGCATGGTGATCACCGGTCAGATAGCGATGACAAGGTCAGAGATGGAAGATTGTTGGACACTCCGGATATGAGAAGGGATAGACACAGGTATCGTTCTAGTTCTGGTTCTGATAGGCATGATGATCGATATCGTTGCCATCCTTATAGGAGGAGTGATAGAGGATACTTTCTAGATGAGTTTAAGAAAGAAAAACCACCAACATTTGATGGAGAGATGAATAAATCACATGATGCAAAGGCATGTCTGCTTGGTATGAAGAAGTTCTTCAGGCTGCATAACTATTCAGATAACATGAAAGCCGAAGTAGCTACATTCAGCCTCAAAGGTAAAGCAGACATTTGTTGGGAAGATGTGAAGAATGTCAGAGGTATACATGAGGAGTATTTGACTTGGAGTGAGTTTGAGTGGATATTCAAGAACAAGTATTTGTCAGAGAGACAGTTTAATGACATGGCAAAATAATTTTATGAGTTAAAGATGGGATCACTGATAGATGATGAGTACACTAGGAGGTTCTTAGAGTTACTAATTTATGTGCCTCACCTCAAGGATGAGAAGGCTAAAATTCATAGATTCACTAGTGGGTTACCAATGACATTCAAATATAGGATTGAGTTCGATGAGCCTAGATAATTGGAGGAGGCCATCTAAAAGATAAAGCATTGTTATGAACAATCGAAGTGCAAGTCTGAGACTAAGCCAAACTAGAAAGGTAATGGAAAGAACAAAGGAAAATGGGACAAAAAGCAAGTAAGACCATAGGATTTAGGTAATAAAGAGAATTTTGCACCACCTAAAAGGTTCAATGCGTCAGATAGAGGACAGGGGCATCAATCTGAGGAGCAGAATAAGGAGTTCATGTAGTGTTGGATTTGTGGAGGGGGTCATTGCAGGAGATATTATCCACAGTATCAGGGCGGTAGGCCTCAGATATATAGTGCACAAGATGCACAAACAGTTGGGGATGTTGGTCAGAGTGTTCCTCATATTTATGCAACATTGGATAACAAACACTCAGACCATCAGGCATCTATCATTGAGATGAATGGTAATCTTTCTGATCAATTTATTTCTATTTTGATTGACCCTGGATCTAATTATAGCTATGTTAGTCCTGATTTGGTGGATAAGTGTGGCTTGAGTAAGGAATATCATGCAGAGTTTTGGTTAGTGCAGTTGGCTACAGGTACAAAGTAGCGAGTTCATCATTGGGTAAGAGCTTGTGCACTTGATTTGCATGGTATGCCTACCATAGAACATTTTAATGTATTGCCATTGGGATCATACAGTATGTTGTTGGGCATGGATTGGTTGTATCTTCATAGAACTAAGGTGGATTTTTATGACAAAGCTATTGAGTGCTTGGATGACAATGGTGAACCAAGAGTCTTACAAGGTAAGGATAAATCCACATCGGTTAGGATGGTGACAACTATGCAAGCAAAGCGTAGTCACATAAAATGGTGTGTGTTGTTAGTAGTACACATTTCTAGTGATAAGGGTAAGGAAGTTGAGGATGCAGATGTTTTGAGTAGGTGCCTAGTTCTACAATAGTTCAAGGATGCATTTCCTGAGGATATTTCAGAGTTTCCACCTCACAGGGAGGTAGAATTTTCTATTGAGTCGGTGCCAGGGGTAGGTTCGACATCAAAAGCACCTTACAGGATGAGCACACCTGAGTTGGTAGAGTTGAAGCTACAATTGAAGGAAATGCTAGACAAGGGATACATTAGGCCAAGTGCATCACCATGGGGCACACCGGTATTTTTTATGAGGAAGAAAGATGGTACTCTTAGATTATGCATTGACTACAAACAATTGAACAAAGTTACTATTAAGTATAGGTACCCATTACCGAGGATTGATGACTTGTTCGATCAGTTGAAGGGAGAAACAATGTTCTCGAAGATTGATCTGAGATCTGAATATCATCAGGTACGCGTCAAAGAGGAGGACATTTATAAGATAACTTTTGGGACCAGGTATGGGCATTATGAGTTTGTTGTAGTTCCATTTAGCTTAACTAATGCTCCAACTACATAATTGTGCTTGATGAATAGTTTGTTGTGTCCATATTTGGATAAGTTAGTTATTTTGTTCATTGATGATATATTGGTATATTCTAAAGATGAGGAAGAGCATGCCGAACATTTAGCGACAATGTTGAGATTATAGAGAGAACATCAGTTGTATGCTAAACTCAACAAGTGTAGTTTCTTTCAGATTGAGGTATGTTACTGGGACATGTTGTATCCAAGGAGGGCATTGCAGTAGATCTAGAAAAGATAAGGGCCATCATGGAGTGGGTAGCTCCTAAGAATGTGGATGAGGCGAGATCCTTCATGGGGTTGGCAGGCTATTATAGGAGGTTCATCAAGAACTTCTCACATATTGCTTATCCTATCACATCATTGTAAAGGAAAGGTAAGAAGTTCGAATGGATAGACGAGTGTGAGGCTAGTTTCGAGAAGCTCAAGTAGTTGTTGACACGTGCACCAATGTTAAAGATTGCAGATCCAGACAAAGAGTTTACATTATGCATAGATGCTTGCAAGAAAGGACTTGGTGGAGTCCTTATGCATGAGGGACAAGTGGTATGCTATGATTCGTGAAAATTGAATGAGCATAATCAGAACTACCCCACGCATGATCTTGAGTTGGAAACGATTATACATGCATTAAAGATGTGGAGACAATATATTATGGGAAAGAGATTTACATTGATGAGTGATCATAGTGGTTTGTGGTATCTATTTGACCAACCGAATCTGAATGGTAGGTAGGCTCGGTGGTTGGCTATGATCAACGATTTTGATTTTAAGATCAAGTACATCAAAGGTAAAGAGAACATAGTGGTAGATGCTCTTAGTAGGAGGATACACGTAAATCACTTAGCAACTATGAGCTCCTATGGGACAGACTTACCGCCTAGGATTTTGCAGGAAGGTCAGTAGGATGTTAGATATATAAATATTTTGCACATGTTGCAGCAAAGTAGTGGTACAGGTACATGTCATGGTACAAGTATAGGTACAGTTACAGGTGATGGTACAGGTACATGTACAGGTCATAATACAGGTGTAGGTGCACAGGATGCGGATTATTGTCTTACATCAGATGGACTGGTTAGATTCTGAGATAGGATATATGTGCCAGATAACAGTGAGCTCAAGAAGGCGATCTTGAGGGAGCTTCATGCAAAACCATATTTAGGTCACCCAAGTTATCGGAAGACACTGATAAGAGTGAAGAGATTTTATTATTGGCCGAACCTGAAGAGGGATGTAGCAAATTTTTTGACTAGGTGTTTTGATTGTCAGTGCGTGAAGCCAAAGTGTAAGCATCTAGGTGGACTGCCACATTCAATTGTGATCCCAGACTGGAAATGGGAGGTAATTTCCATGGAATTCATCATAGGTTTTCCGAGGACAGTGAGACAACATGATTCCATCATAGTTTTCGTGGATAGGTTGACAAAGGTTGGACATTTCATTCTAGTGAAGTCTACATTCTCAACTAATGATGTAGCACAGGTATTCATCAGAGATGTGGTCAGATTGCATGGTGTTTCGAAGAAGATTGTATCAGACAGGGATGCGAAGTTTACTTTCAAGGTTTGGAAGGAGTTATCTGTAGGTTTGGGAACAGAGTTGGTCTTCAATACAACTTATCATCCATAGATAGATGGATAAACAGAGATGGTGAACAAGATATTGGGTGACATGTTGAGGATGTATGTGATGCATCAAAAATGTAAGTGGGAAGAGTACCTTCCACTGGTAGAGTTCGCTTACAATAATGGGTATCAAGAATATTTGAATATGAGTCCATTTGAGGCATTGTATGGGCAGAGTTGAAATACTCCCATTAGTTGGAGTGATCCGGTCAATAGGGTGATAATTGGACCAGATATGTTGGTAGACATGGAATAAGAAATGTAGGTGATCAAGAAAAATCTAAAGGCAGTATAGGATAGGAAAAAGAGCTACGCAGATTGGAACAGGTTGTTTAAGGAGTTCTAGTTTGGGGAACATATGTGCTTGTGCATCAAGCTGAAGAAGATTTCCTTATGGATTGGATCATGTGCCAAGCTAGTACCATGATTTTGTTGACCCTTTAGTATTATTGAGAGGATTGGGCCAGTAGCCTATCGACTTGCACAACCTCTGACAATGAAATTGCATGATGTTTTCCATGTGTCATTGCTTAATAAGTATGTTAGCGATGTTGATCATGTGATTGGCTGGTCTGTATTGTAGGTGGAACCAAATGGAGAATTCTAGCCGGAGCCTCAGTGTATATTGTAGAAAAAGGTGCTCATGCTCCGGAATTGAGCAATCGAACAAGTTAAGGTGCAATGGAAGCACTTTGGGCCTGATGAAGCTACATGGGAGATGGAGAGCTTTCAATTTCATTTTTTGGTGGTCATAGACACAATGTTATCTACATCAAAGATCCACACATCAAGAATAATCTACATAGACAATTATTATTATTATTCATAAGATCTAAAACAAAAAGGAGAATGCTAATTGAATCATTTAGCTTTAAGAATTTCAAGTTCAAAGTTTGTTGCCCATGGTGGAAGCCCATGCTAACTTGACCTTATCTATTAGATCTATAACTCTTCATAAATTGCTTCTAAGGTGTGACATGGTAATAATTGGTTTGGCAAAATCATGACAATGATTGAAGATTGGAGAATATTTTAAAAATTGAACCGAAATGAGCAACATTCCCACAAAATTTTCAGGATCTATGCAACATAAGAGATCACCAAAAGGTATTCACGGATTGTGATGAAAAGTCTAATTGTTTAGCCACTAGTTGCACCTCACCATTTACTCACATGGGTCATGTGTGAAATTACAGTAGCGAGGTGTAAGAGAATTTGTGTATTAAAAAATGGTGTTGCTTTGAGTGGTAAATATATTTATGTTTTTATTTGTTAAAAGAAAAGGTCAAATGATGTAGAACCACAAAGAACATGACAAGTATTGAACAGACTAATGTGACCTGTCGTGCTTTGAGATCATTAGTTATAGGTTGTTCTTAATAAGGACAAGCTAGTGTGACTTGTCGTTCTCCAAGAACGTTAGTATAAGCTATTTTATACAAGGTCAAGTTTTACAATTATCTGTTGAAGACATTCTATACCTAGAATGTTGTCGTAGATAACTGATGAATAATGCAAATGGTCATGTATTCAGCAGATGGTGACAATTCCATAGGATGGTTCAGTATTAATATTGACTTTTTGTGCTCCGGGAGGGGAAGAATCGTCAATTCTACAAAGTACATTAATGATGGTCGAAAGCGGTTCTTAAATGGATCAAGTGGGAAGATTGAATGTTTGGAGAAGAAAATAGTAGAAACCGTGAGATTTTAGAGTGGATATGTGTGCTAGTGATGACCATATCAGATAAATGTAACAAAGATTCATATTATTGTTGCAATGTGTGTGTGTTTTTAATATTTGTTACATGTAAGCATTAAGGGAGGATATTGGAAGTAATGCTTCCATGTGTGTGATGTGTATTACATGTTGCCATTGAGGGTTTCAAGGTGTTATTCTAAAAGTTGTTGTTTCCTATGTGTATGATTGTAGTTGTGTCATGTTCGAGTCATAGATCCACTTTCTTAGGATATAGATTTTTAGAATTTAGTGATCTATATCTTATATATGTAACCATTGTGATCAATAAAAAATGTGAAGGGTGATTTGTGTGTGACATTTCTCCTCATCTCAATTTTTATCATCAAGCACTGAGAGGGATCAAATCCCTTTAGGTGCATACTTTTCCATAAGTTTTGCACTCAAAAAATAGGTATGCACCTCGAGAGATTTGATCCCTCTAAGTGCTTGATAGATCTGGAGTTTAGATGGATCTATGCTAGTTTATAAAATTCATTACAATATGGCATTTGAGAAAATAGTTATAATTCATGAAACTCACAATAATATAATATTGAGAGCATAAATCTTAAAATTTAAAACTTTAATAATAAATAAAATATATATTTTATAATCTATCGTCTACTTTATTGAAAATAGATCTTCATGCATACCATGTCTATCTACTTTAATGGAAAATAAATATTCTCTGTGAACTTAATAATTATAGTCAAAGCCACTAAAATGGAGAATTTTTTTATACACAATGAGATGAATTTCAGTTCATGAATTTTTACAAAGACATTTTGTAACAATACTTTGAAGTCATAATTAAAAAAATAAAAATAAAAATGTATAACGCTTGACACTCTATTTACAAAATTTTTATACCTAAATAAGATTAAAAAAAACAATGAAATCCAAATCCATGGAGGTAAATTAAATCATATCCAATAACATTTTAGCTATGATGATTGAATGGATACTTACCCTTTAAATTAAAAAGATACGATTTCCTTCAAATAATGCATTATTTCAATGATTATACCTAATCCAATTTAATTTCCTGTAATTTGAAAGATTCAATTTGATTAAAATCCCTAAATAAGATAGACAAAATAGTGAAGTCTTAAATCCACATAAGTAAATCAAATCCCATCGAAACAAATTCTTCTTACATCACTGAATGAACCAATGCTCTTTAAATTAAATTCATAAGATTTCTTTCAAATAAGGCATAGTTTGACTGATTTTGTTTGCCTTCTATTGTGAATGTATAAATAAGCTAGCTTACTCATGTTTGGATATAGCTAAATATCATGCTCAACCCTCCAAGGAGGCAAGGGTATCCGAGGGTCATACAAATCCAGATTGAACAAAAAGCTATAAAGTGTTTTAACCATAAGAAATTTTAACTTTAATTTTCATATAATATATGCATAGCCCTCTCTATATAGATAGATATTTACATTGTTTTTTTACACATCTCATTCATATTGAATTATAATATCAATATTTTTTTATATGTTGTTTCAACTCCATATTGAGTAACGAAAGAATTACATGTCTCTCATACTAAAATGTAGAAATAAATTATAAACAAAATTACAAATTTTATAGCTTTAATTGCTCTATATATCAAGTTGATGTAAAATTAAGGTGGAAATTGAAGTATTTTATTTATGGTTAGCATGGAAATATTTTTTGTTATTAATATTATTTTTAGATGTCACTTGTGAACTCCATATTGAGTAATGAAGGAATTAGACATCTACCTCATACTAAAAAGTAGAAAAAAATTATAAATGAAATTAACTATTTTTTACTTTTGATTGATTTATTTCTCTATATAAAATTGATGTGAAATTAAGTAGACATTGATATATTTTTTTATGGACGACATTGAAAGATTATTTTGTTATTACCATTTTTTAATCTATCAATATAAGTATTATTAATTTTATTTTTAAATATAATATTATAAGACAACATCTAGACTCCCATATTAAACTATAAAGTGATGGTTAACATGGAAATATTTTTTGCTATTAATATTATTTTTAGATGTCACTTGTGAACTCCATATTGAGTACTGAAGGAATTAGACATCTACCTCATACTAAAAAGTCGAAAAATTTATAAATGAAATTAACTATATAAAATTGATATGAAATTAAGTAGACATTGATATATTTTTTTATGACTGACATTGAAAGATTATTTTGTTATTACCATTTTTTAATCTATCAATATAAGTATTATTAATTTTATCTTTAAATATAATATTATAAGACAACATCTCTCCCATATTAAACTATAAAGTGACACAATAATATTATATTATTTATTACAAAATAATACATTAATATTTATTAATATACGTGTTTAGACATAAATATATAATTTTTTAAATCACCCTACACTATTTTTATAATTCAAAAATTCATAATTTTTAATTATATATAAATATTAATATAAAATAATAAATTAAGTTATAATATTTTGGCTATTACAAGTCTATTAAGTTATAAAATACTGTAAATTCACTATATTATTAAATCATTATTTGTAAATTTATAAACTATTGTGAATTCATTGGATGATTAAATTATTATATATATTTTTAAACTTTTTTAATATGGTAATGTAAGATAAAATCGTGTGAAATATTATATAAAAAATAATAAAAAAATCAAATTTCTTAAATATTACACAACAATATTTTATAATTAGAAAACAAAGTTTTTTTTTATTATAGGGCAGTGGTCTTTAAGTGCAATTTTTTGATGTTTCTCGCAGATTTTTGGCTAGAACTCGGACGAAAAAAATTATGGCCAAATATTGACTTATGTTGTTTAAACTAGATTTTTGATTGCATATTATTCGATTGTAAAGATTTCACCTGTCAAACTTGTGATTTCAATGAATCCTTCTGGATTCTAGACCAATTAGATCAAATTTTTTTCCAAAAAATTGTGCACTTAAATACTACTCGATATAAATTGTATTTTTTTGCAAAAATAGTATTTTATATTTGTATAGAATAAATTCAACATTTGAAAACTATATGTTAACTAAATTTCTTTAATTGATTTTAAATGTTGTAATGTAATATAAAACCGCTTAAATTATTAATCTTGAAATATCACTACGGTAGATCTATCTTAACTCGGGATTTATCAAGCATCGAGAGAGATCAAAATATTTTGAGGTACACACCTTTCCTCAAGATTTGCACTCAAAAAGAGGTTTTCACCTTAAGAGATTTGATCCCTCTCGAAGCTTGATAGATTCAGAGTTAAGATGAATCTACACTGCTTTTAATTAATAATTTTATCTTTTTGTTTATTTTGTATTTTTAAATTTTATTTTTTTCAATGTAATTTGACTGAGTCAAAATGTTTACATGGTATTACATTACATTACAACATCTCTACCATTCTGGATTGGAGAACACCTCTCAACACAAAAATGTTACACAAGTAATTTTTATTTCGTCTTGAACATTACAATGTGTTGCAATGATCTTTTATTCCTTTCTTTAATGTTAATAAGTAATATTTTGTGTTTATGTGACTTGATTTATTTATAAATTATTTTTATTTATTTTATTATCTATATGGTTAACACGCTTAGGAGATTGGTGACTACTACATCCACGAAATATTTGTACCAGGCATATCCACCCAAACCGATCACTTCCTATCGGAGTAATAATTTTTTAAAGCTTTGTCCCCATAGTTAGAAGCTTCCTTGGTACCTTCTTCTCTATTACTTGTATAGTTTAGGCCCAATGATCTTTGGCTTCTCTCCCGCTCCTCCTTTTGATATGAAACAACCTCTTTTAGACTCCCTTGGTGTTATTACATGCATGTGGCCCAACGTTGGGCTTATAACCACTCCATACAACCTTCACATTGGCCCCTTGACTACTTCGTATCCAATTCTCTCTAGAAATTGGCCCCCTCTTCTCTACAACTATTCAATGCCATCTTGGAAAAGTAGTCTAGTAGTTGTAGGTGGAAGTAGAGCATGTAAAGAGTGTTCCCATCAATTTGAAGCCTTGCATTTGGGACACATGGACCTGAACTAGAAAGTTCACTAGTAGATGAACACATTAATCTCTCTCAAGCATGAAATTCAGTCACTAAAAAATAAAGTCACTCATCATGATGAAGTTGATGCATTGCATAGGCAGCTGAATGACTTGCAATTGTAGACGGAGACAAAAGAAAACTGGAGTTATACAAGCACAACACTCAACTGACCTACTGAAAATATGCAACTTGATCTAAACAGACCCTTGAAAGAAGTTCTCCTCCCTTGCTATTGATCTCCTATTATAAATGCGCCTTTTACTAGGCCAATTTTGAAAATTTCATGTATGTTGACCACTTATAGTAGTAGGTTTTCAATTATATATTTTTAAAACACTTATAAGTCCTCCCTTGAAGGAACCTATGTCTAAAAAAACAATGTACTAATTTCCCATGTATTTTGCTATCTCTCGCTGCAAATTTAATAGAAAACCTACTCATTTGTGTAAAAAAATAAAAAAATAAGTTTAGAGTAATAAGAGACAGATGTCCAATTCATTTAATTCTTAATATAAAATTAGTACATGCCATTTAAAAAATATTATTAATATTGAAAAAATTCAATGTGGTCCATAAATAAAACATTTTAATATATAGAATTTAGTAATATTGACATGTATTTTAAAATATATTAATAACAAAAAAACATTTTAATGTAAACAATATGGTTTATAAATAAAATATTTCAATGTGAACTATGTATATATTAAATTGGTTAAGAAAAGGTAGAACATATATATATATATATATATCTATATATATATATATATATATATATATATATATTATATACATTATATATGGTTAAAACTAGTCTATTGGTTTAACATTTTTTCCATTTTGTGTGTGTGTATAACACCACTATAGATTCATCTTAATCATAGATATAACAAGGATCGAGAGGAATCAAATCTCTCTTACTACAAACCTTTTTACAAGTTTTTCACTTAAAAATAGGTTTATACCTCAAAAGATTTGATCCCTTGCTACATTCATGATTAAGATATATCTATACTGATATTATCCAAATTCAATATTTAAAAACATAGGTTACCTAATAATTATTTGTTTCTTTTTAAATGTTGTTATACATTATCAAACATCTTAAAGTATTATGTTTGAAATATCTAGATGTGACATAACCCTCTTTTATTCTTAAACATCATAATTCGATATATTTTTCTTGGTGGCATGCCAATTTTTTATCATATCAATTGTTGCTTTTTGTTATATATTTATACCAATATAAAAATATATTTATAATGGTATAGGACCCCCAAGGGCTAAACCACCCTTTCAAGAACCCAAACCCTGAGATAAGCCTCTTTTTCAATGTCCTAGACTCCTAGACACTGGAAAAACACTGCAAAAATTCAGTTGTAACCCTCTAGTCGCATGCATAAGTTTGAAAGGGAGTGACTATAGTCTTTACCTAGTCCTATGCCCATGACTATGATATCTGAGGCACTTTATCAAGGCTAGTCTCCAGACCACTGCCCATAACTTAATGAAACTTTTTAGAACAAGGGAAAATGCCTTCCATATAAAACTTAGACAAGAACTTGACCTAAACAGGCCTAACCATGATTGAGATTTCGCCAAACACATCATGAACATGTAATCTACAGGTCATAATTACATATCTGAACATAGGGATCTCATACTTATCTGAGAATTGTCAAGAAGGTATAATGCCATATCATAATAGCTTCATTAACATCTATTAGCTCATACATTCATTAACCATTCCTCAATAAATCAAAACACATCAAGAGCCATAACCATTATACATCTCATGACCAACATATAACCAATAAATGAACAACATATACATCATGATAAACCAACCATCAAATCCACATAATAACAAATATAATTACTCATGAAATACAAGAGGAAATAACTCTTATTAACATATGAAAAATCCAACCAAGTCAGGGACTTCCACGTACCACTCGACCATAGATTGGGCTGAACCAAATCTCTCTTTCAACCAATCACCCCCACACCATATTCTAAGAATGAATGTAGTATCTCATGGAACAAACCCAAAAAAATTGAACCAGGGCTTCCAAAGGCAAAACCACCTAAACCCTTAAACAATGATTCCACCTCACAGTTGGACATCACTAACCATCACCAGATTGGTCTCTATGCAAGATGTCCAGGGTTCTAAAGTGTGTGTTCCAACTAGGCTCCAGGACTAGTAACTCAACCCACAGTTTCCACAAGGTTCTAGAGTGTTTATCCAACCAAGGCTCCAAGACTGGTAACTCAACCCATCAAGGGCTCTAGAGTGTTTGTAGAAACAAGGCTTCCAGGACTAGTAACTCAACCCAAGCTATTCCTAGGCTTCCAAAGATTTTTTCCAACTAAGGTTCCAGGAACTAATAACTCAACCCACAACCTTAAGGAATATGAGTACCAATTAGAAAAAAAACAGGAAAACCCACAACACCATGACTATCCAGGAAATGGAAAATCTAGGCAAAACCATTATCAATCCAGGAAATCCTCCATGCTAATGACAAATCATAACCAAATAACCACATGCATGCCAATACTAGAAAGAAAATCATACATGCAACTCGGTATCTGCAAAGAAAACCCGTTATAGTTATTGATCCTGCTGTCCTCCTGCACTTTCCATCTTTTCCTTTTCCTTCTTTCTCCAAACCTAAAGTATGCCACAATCCTTTAAGAGTGCTCCAAGAAAACTCTAAGTTTGCAAGAGTATGACAAAGGGAGGATAGAAGAGAGCTCCAAGCTAAAATTGACAAAAGGTTATCACACTGACAAAAGCTGTGTACTGATCCTCATAATCATTTTTATCATTGAGGTATCTATTTTATTCATTTTCCTCACGTGCAATTATGTGACCTTTCACCTTCCTTTTCTCCTATCTTCCATTATTTTCATAAATAAAATGCTAATTAATGCCTCTTTTCCTTTTCCATTGCCTTTGCCAATTTCCATAGCCATTTATTAATCATAAGTGATCCCCATCACTATGGTTTTTTCCCAACATTCAACTTGGAATTAGATGTCCCATGACCTTGGTCTTACTTCTCCTTTATTAAATTTATTACATGAATTTTTAACCAGGGTTGTTACATGTAACAAACGAGTAAAACAAATGGCCTAAATGGTTACATATGGAAGAATGGTGGTAGAAATCCACTTATAACACTTTAGAAAAAAATGACACCCTTTCAAGGTCTCTATGGTTATGAACCTCCTAAATGGAATGAGTTAGCCATAAATGATATAAATATTCTAGTAGTAAAAGAGAAATTACAAGAGAACCAAAAATTTGTTTCAAGCACTAAAGGAGAACCTAAATATTGCAAGGAATCGTATGAAACAACAAGTTGATCAACATAGATCAGAAAGAAAACTTAGTGAAGAAGATTGGGTATATGTCAATCTCCAACCCTACAAACAACTAATGTTAAAATGAGAAGGAAAAAAATCTAGCTCCTAAGTTCTATGGACCATATCAAATCATCAAGAAAATCAGTCAAGTAGCTTATGGTTTGAAATTATTTGAAACAAGCCACATCCATAATGTTTCCATGTTTCATATTTAAAAAATATCTCGAGAAGACATCAAAAAACACAAACAACACTTCCTACATTGAATAACGAAGGAGAAGTTGTGGTAGAACCGAAAGCTATCATTGCCAGAAGAGAAAAGTGATTATGCTCTCTAGTAATTAAAGAATATCTCATCAAGTAGAAGATCCTACTGAAATAAAATGCTTCTTGGGAAACATAATATTTTTGACAAAAACATCCCTCATTACCTATGCTTTGAAGAAAAAGAATTTCATGAGGGGAAGGTAATGTTATGTATAAAATAAATGTATATTAGTTATATTTTATTTATATATTCACTCTACAACTTTGTTCTCCCACTATTATGCCAGCCACTTCCTCTTTCCCTAATCTTGTACTAGATTGTTGCCTTATATTACTGTTGCTGGATTTGCTGCCATGTTAGTATTGACTCCTTTTCTATGAATAATTGAGTGTCCACATATATTGGAAAGTTAATTGGCGCTTTCTCAACTGCTTCCCTAGTACTGGTTTCAGTGGTCTCTCTTGAAGTAGTTCTCTTTGGTGCCATGGTAGAATGCATGATGGAGAGAAGTTCTTCACAAGTGTGGTACATGTGGGATAGAAAGGAAACTCATGAAAAGCAAGCATTAACTCTTGCAAATCTAACTTCATAGAATGCTCAAGCAGCAATTATGGCATTTGATGAGAGGGATTGCACAATTTTGACTAACAAGGGTGACTGACTGACTATGGGAACTGCACACTGCATACTCCCAACAGTCAGTGTGGAAGACTTATGGCTGGAACTATGCAATGGGTAGTTTAAATTGGGCCAGGGCCTGGGAGAGACTACACATTGCGCAGTCTCAGTGGCCAAGTTGGGAGGCTGGCTCCTAGAATTGCATAGTGCGCAGTTGGAGCCAGCCTAGGATAGGTTTTGTGCAATTCTAGAAGCCGAGGCAAAGGCCTTGATCTCCCAGATTGCATAGTGCATGTAGTGAAGTGTGAGATCCAGGTAAGGGGACCCAGATCTGCCCATGGGGAGTGTGAAAAATTAGCATATCTGAAGGATGATGCAAGGTAGAGTGAAAATATGACTACGTGTAGATGCATGCATATGAAACAAGTTCAACAATTAATTAAACTGAAGGAAACTGAAGCATGTGAAGAGATTTTCCACAATGACGAACTTTGGTGCAAAAACAGGAAAACTCATGCGATACTTGGGAAAGTGTTGAAGGATCGAAAATATCTGCCTCAACATCAGGGAAAACCACCTGGTCGGGAACTTAGTGAAGCTCCTTTTCTGTTTGGAAAGGTGGCTCCTACTGGGAGTATGGGACCAGTTTCCCTTAATAAAAGATATAAAAAAGATGATGTGATGTATATAATTGTGGGGCTGATTATGTGAATGAAACTAAGATACAAAAATATATAGACTTAAACCATTAAATCCCTGGAAATCTTTTTGTGGATATGTGACTTATAAAGATCTCACATTAAATACAACAATATAGATTATCAAACCTTTTGTGAGGTTGAAATAGATAAAGATGACTAATCTGATTCAATAGTTAACTAGATTAATTGTTGAAATACATCACACATATTAGATATTCCTATTCATTCATATACTTAAAATTTTTCCATTAAACACATCATTAGTGATAAAGCTTAATCAATTACAGAAATGTATATGAAAAACACAAATACAGTAACCATTCAAATAACAAACAAAGTTCTGATATTCAGATAATAGTACTCGAAAATCGTTAACTCAGCTCATAAGTGAAATAATAGTGGTTCCTCTTTCTATTAAGACTTCTTCAAGATACAATAGTGCAAACTAGAAGCTTTCTTGCAAAAATTCTGAACCCTTCCTTCATAACAATGAAGGGGATTTATAGCTTGTAATCTAAACATAAATCTAGAAAAGTGCCATAGAATGTTGAAGTGGTTTTAACAAACCATACTAAAATTAAAGTAAAAGATAATAGTCATTTGTAGTTGCAACAAATTGACTCTCCACTCATTTCCCCACTCTCGCATATATCTGTCATTGGCTTTAATTCAGGTGGATGATGGAGTTGTGCATGCCTTTATGCATTGGATAATGCATTGTTTAGTGCTGAAAGTAAATGAGTGATTATGTTGGAGAGAAGTCTCAAAATAAATGAATGATTATGAAGTTTGATTAGGAAATTCCAATGGCATTCCAAGTCATTCTTGCCATACTTCTGTTACCAATTTTACATCTAGAAACAATCTGAGAATTTCTTTAGTCGAAGGATTGATTTGCTGCCCATGTGTTGGTATTTTTCAATCTTTGTTACAACAATCCCTTCAATTTAGAACTGAGTTGTGGAACATGGAATAAAGTCTTCAGAAATCCTAGATCAAATTGTTTCTTTCTCTTTATCGACCCTAGGTTCATCCCTGTTACAGTAAAACAAATATTTTATTAAACTCAGACGCAAACCAAATTGAAAATTTAACATAATAAAATCCCTGCAAAACCGATGAAATAGACTTTTCGTTTATTATAACAACGACCCCTTGGAGATGAAAAGTGGTGAGAATTGTATGGTATCAGTTAAAGGCTTATCGCAACTTTCGAAATGAGACAACATAAAAAACTTGCGATATTGGGTAGCTCTGATATGAGATAGATGCGAAATCTTAATTAAACCCGTTGTAATAAATATATCACATTCGTAGTATCGGGGGTTTGAAATGGTCGCACTTAACAAAAGTTGAGATATTGCGGATGCGATATGGCATTAGATCACTATAATAAAACAAATTGGGTCCATAATATCAATGATTTTAAATGTATGTCATTATGAAAGTTCCGATAAATAGATGTAATCTTGCATTAAATGGAACTTATAAATAAATCGGGTCTAGATATCGAAACTTTGTTTCGGTGATGTGATATCGAAGGTCTTATTCAAAAGTTCTGATTAAGTAGACGCGATATTAAATTGAATCAAATCTTATAATTATATCAGGTGTGTAATATCGACGATTTTAAAATGTTCACCATTTCAAAAGTTTCGATTGAGAGCAGATGCAATATTTCATTGAATTCATTTTGATAACTACATCGGGTCCGGATATTGGAGCAAATATCACATCGGAGATTGGAGATGGATGACTATCGCATATCAGAGATTGGAGCTTAAGAAATATCGAAATATTTGTGATGTCACATATCAGAGGATGATCAGGAATGGCTATTGGAAGTCAGAAGTCAGAACTTTGGCAATATCGGAGATCGACAATCAGGGTTTTGAAGGTCAGTGACATGAGCATCGTTTTAAAAATGTTGATGTTGGAATCCCCGATATCCTACGTGGTAATCATGTGGGGCTGTTCTTTATTATATTTGCAATGGAGCGCATATAGGCTTAAACCACTTGAAAACTCAATAGGAGGATGTTTTGATCGCGATATTTTTAAAAAGGAAATGTTACCATGTTCGAAATACTCCGCTATAGTTTTTCTGATATGGAATTTTAAATAAAGGCTAATGTTTGTAAATATGTATTATGAACTTAAGCTCCGATAAAGTTTCCAATAAAGGAGACTTAAGGTTCCGATAAGGAGGATTTATCATTTTAGTCAAGTTTTTGGACAGATGAGACAAATATTATCTTTTTTATTGAAACTTAAAAGATTTTATCCTAAATTAAAAAGGGCCCCCCATATTTTGTTAGTCCTACCATTAACCTTATGGGGGGTTGTTGAGTAATACAACAATTGGCAACACACTGGGAGAAACAATTATCTCTTATTAAAATAAATGAAGCTTTAAACAACTAAACAAGAAGACTTACAAAAGTATAAATATTGAAGTCTTAATTAATGAAGATTTATGTGAATAAAAGAACTTTTAATCTTGTGACTAATCTCATAACCTATTTATGGATGAAAATCCTTATTACCCATGTTGGTCATTTAATTAGTTATAAAGATAAAGTTAAGAACTAAAGAAGTTTAGCTTTTAAGATAGACCTATTTGTCATTGGTAGAGCCACTGCTGCTAGCCGGTGTCCATAGCCTCTACAGGGTTACCATTTAATCAAAGGCATACCAGTATCCCATCCACATTAAATTTTTTCTTGAAATCCATTGTCCTGGCTTGGTAACCTGATTGTCACAATGCCATTCATAGGTTATAAAGATATTGAACAAGCCAACTCGTGATGAAGTCTCTTGTCTTATTGTTAAATAACTATAAGCCATTATCCTAGTTTTGCGGCCAATGTTGATAATGTTAGTATCACTAGTTTCCCATGATCATGGTAAGTCGGCTCATGATGAGGCCTCTTATCTTTCGAGATTTATATTTTTGAATTACACTCTTATTTTTTTAAATTTAGTGGATGGGGAGGCATATTCTCTCCTTAAGAGTAATGGATGACAATTGAAGTCAAAAGATGCTAAAACTTCAAAATAGCCTTTACTTTTTAAAGAAAACCTTTTCATTACCAATCATAGGATAACCAGAATTTATAAAGTTTTCAAATTATGGAACATTCACAATTTAAAGGATATAAAGATTTCAGAGTTAAAATGGAAAACTAAACTTCAAAGTTATAATGAGTCTTTCTAAGATCTCTTCTCTAATCATTTAAATTTCATGTAGATGATGAGAGACCTCCAATGTGAAGACAAAAGTGTATTACCTAACATAACTAGGATTAAAAACACTGGTATATACATGTGGTTATTTACATATTTACAGAAGGATATGTATCCTTAAGAAAAATATTTTTTTAAAACTAGCCCATTAATGGGAAGAGCATCCCTCTTTCCCTATAGATCTTGGAGGATAAAGGTTGATGAGCCTAGTTTGTCAATGATCTGAAATGGGCCCAACCATAATCTCTAAAACTTAGTGTGTTTACCTTTTTCTTCATGTGATTTGTCCCATTTTAGAACTAGATCACCAATTTCAAAAGTTTTATTGTTGACTAAACTTGTATCAAAAGAAGATTTAACCAATTGTTGATGATGAGTATGAACTTGTTTTGCTTTATCCCTTTCTTCCTCTAACTTAAAAATCTGGGACATTCTTAATTGTAAAGCAGAAGAAGGTTTTTCTTCAATGGATTGGACTAGGGCTAGTGATGGAATAACTAGATTAGGAGGTAGAATAACTTATTTTCCATACACTAGTTGAAAAGGAGAAGTGCCTATAGAGACCTTCTGAGTAATTCTATCAGCCCATAAAGCAAAAACTAGAGCTTTGTGCCAATTTCTTTGATTTTGGTCAACTGTTCTTTTGATTATCCTGATGAGATTTTTATTAGTAGATTCTTCTAAGCCATTTCCTTGAGGGTAATAATTTGCAGAAT
Source organism: Pinus tabuliformis (assembly GCA_031772625.1). Taxonomy (NCBI): domain Eukaryota; kingdom Viridiplantae; phylum Streptophyta; class Pinopsida; order Pinales; family Pinaceae; genus Pinus; species Pinus tabuliformis. Next base: position 39,757,354 of record CM062807.1, on the reverse strand, counting down.
ACTTAAGTTTAAAACCTCTTCTAAGAGAAAATTCAGTAATGGAATTTCTTGAGAAATAAGATGCATTAGGGCATGTGGAAGATTGAACCTGGTAATGATGAATTGATCAATAAATTCAATAATATTCTCAGAATTGGCCACCTTGAGGGGTATTGCTTCCACCCATTTGGTGAAATAGTCTATAGCAGTCAAGATGTATTTATGCTGCTTGGAAGAGTTAGGAACAATCTCACCTATTATGTCGAGTCCCCATTGTTCAAAAGGTTGTTCAATGTTAACTGGATGCAATGGTAAAGATGGTTTCTTCTGTCTTCCTAAAGAAGTCTAGCAAACTTTACATTTTTTAACATAGACATGAGTATCCCTAAATAAAGTTGGCCAATAGTATCCAACATGCATAATTTTATGAGCACTGGTGTCTTCACCATAGTGTCCACTTGCTGGTCCATCATGTAGTTCCTGCAAAACATTTTCATCTTCAGACTTCTATAGACATCTCAACAAAACATAATCGTAATTTCTTCTAAATAAGACATCAATGAAAAGCTAGTATTGATTAGCTTTGAGTCTAAGAGCTCTTTTCTTCTTGTAATTGGTCTCTAATAGAGCATAACCATTTTTCAAGAAAAAAATAAGATCAACATATCGAGATTCATTATTGATGGGACATAACTCTGTGATTTGGACATTATTACCTAAATCTTCATTAACTGAGTTGTCATTATCTCCAGTAATTAACCTACAAAAACCTTGATATTTGACAATTTTAGTTGGTTTAATATCTAGGTCATATTCCTGTAGGAAAGTAACCCAATTTGCTCTTTTCTCTCCTAATTCTTTTTGTATAAGTAATTGCCTAACAATAGGGAAAGGAACAATTAATTTAGTGTGTGTCTTCAGGACGAAAGCCTTGAAATTCTTTATGGACATAAAGACTGCAAAGGCTTTCTTCTCAACCTCTGAATAATTGAGCTTGGCTGCCTATAGATTGGAACTAAATAATGAGATTGGTGCTTCAATTCGTTGTTCATTAGGTTGAGTTAGGACTGATGCGTAAGATTGTTGGGAAGAAAAAGTATAAAGAACAATTTTTTTGGTAAAATCTAGGGTTGATAACGAAGGTGCATCAATGATTGCTTATTTTGTTGACTCAAATTCTTTTCTTTTGATTAGTCCCCATTTGAGAATTAATTTCTTCTTTATCATGGTATACAAAGGAAGTACAATTTGAGAGAAGTCTAGAACAAATGTTTTAACAAAATTAATCCGTCCAAGGAAGGATTGCATGGATTTTTTTGTTGTGTGGTAAGGGGATTTCAGATATCACCTTAATTCTATGTGGGTCTATGTAGATTCCTTATTTAGACACTATAAATCCTATAATTTTTCCTTCGTCAAGAGCAAAAAGTGACTTTTTAGGATTTAGGGAGATTCTAAACTTTCTACGTCTCTCAAAGATATGTTTTAAATCATGTAAATGATTATCTCTTTATTTGGAATAAATTGTAATGTCATCTAAATACACTGTTAGCACTCTATAATTCCTCTAGACTGAAGAGAGGAAGCCAAAGGTAACCACATACCTCTTTTGGTTGATAGTATGGTCTTCTTCAACCTGAGGGGGCTCCCTGCTAAGAAAACTTAGAGATAAAACTTTGGAATATAATCTTTAACAGAGACCAGTTCTGAACATATTAAATTTTTTGGTATGGGGGTGGTAAAGGATTCTAGGAAAACTAGTGTAGGTGATCATGACCTCCTTGGTCCATCATGATGCATTTTCCTACCAGTTTCATGTACAGAGGTTAGACTAGAACAACTTCGGAATGAAAAAATAATTTGTAGTATAGTGTAAATAGGGGTATCAAGGCATTCATCTAAAATAACAAAATAAACAACATTTCATTACTGCAATTTGGATAAATGACTATCAATAAAGAAACAGACAAAACATTCAAAGGTATAAATATTCCATTTGCAACTGAAATATCTTGGTACAACTAGACAAGAGCATGTGAAATGAATTTGAGCATAACTGTTCCATACACCTTCAAATCAGTTTAAGAAGATAACACTAAGAGGATAACATATAAACTAAAGAAGAAACATTTTCCGAAACATTCATACCACAAATATCTTTGCAATTCAACTGGAATCTCTTCAGCATCCAAGAAAATTCATTAACACAGATCACAACAACAAACTGCAATAGTTTCCCAGCAATAATGAAACCAACAACAACCATTTCATATTGTATTAACTGGTTTAAATAGACTAAAACATAATATGATAAAATTCTAGATTCGTTGCATGGTTGATCCAACAGTGGATCGAAACAAAACTTAAAAAGAGGAAAGCTTTTTGTTGTTCCAAGTCTTTTTCCTCCTTTGATGAAAAACAAAAACATAAAGCATGATGACTTCAACTAAATATAAAAAAAAACTAAATGTCTAAATAAAACAAGTTTATCTTCCAAAGATCATATATTCATGAACCAAATGAAAATACCAAAAGCTCAAAAGAAATGTTGATTGTGCAAAGGCTACATAGCAGCTGCAAAGCGACCGATGCTTTTTGCTTTGAAAACTGGTACATGGATGATAGTTGAAGGCTTGAAGGCTTGAGTTTAAACCTACAACGTGGCTTCCTTCCAATACGCGTGCAAGAGTGTGGGCATGGTCTGCGCAGCGAATGTGTAACGAATTTTCAAAATTACTTGTTAAATGCCCACCGACCTTAACAAAATGCCACTGTGCTACTAAATGCCGCTCCAAAACACCAAATTCATACTACTATTCTGAATAAAACAACATCAACAACCTTTGAAATTAAAACAAAATTTTAAACTTGAAGTGAGGCCTGATTACCTCCTCTTCCTTTTTCTTGAAGTCTTGCTGATGGAGGCTTGTGCCTTTGAGGCTTGAGGAGTGGGGTAATTCTATTCAATGGGTGATGACATAGTAGTTTTAGCTGTAGTCATAATCTTATACCTCAGTTTAGGCACCTTTTCAGGAGAAGATGCTTTATATGCTTCTTTATACTTATTTACTGATCCCCATGTCTTATTTAAACTCTGCTTCATGCTCCTTAACTTTGCATCCAACACCAAATTCATGACATACAAATTCTTGCATTGTCTCCTCACTGGAATGGACCATTTTACAAAATTCTTACCTCTGTCCAGGGTCTTGGATGCCTCACAAACTTCATTGTCACAATTCCCAAGAATATGTTGCACAGACCTCTTGTAACTCTGATTTTCTTGTCTAAACCTCTTGACCTGTTCTTGACTCTCCTCCAGCTCTTCTAGGCATATCTAATATTATTTCCACTGATCAAAAGGCGGATTTCTAGTTGCTTGAGCCACCTTTTTCAACTGTTGTACATAACTAAGTTTTGATTTGGATGCTCTTGTTGAGGGTCCACTAAATTCCATTGCAATCTCCTTGGTCTGTTCAACAAATGAGACATGTTTATGTTTGTCTTTGGTAAGAGATTTAAGAGGTGTTTCAATATTTCTAACTACTGATTGACCTATTTGCTTCAACTCTCTATTTTTCTTTTCAATAAATGCTATATTCATTCGATATTTTGAAAGGGATTCCTTCATTTTGACCATCTTGGGGTCCTCTTCTTCATATTGTATAACACCTTGTTTAGATTATGCTATATTTTCCTTATTCTCTGGTTGCATTACTTTAGCTCCTTTCACTTCTTCCTCTCTGCTATCTTCTTGCTTATCTCCCTGTCTATCTTCAAAATTTTCTACCGCTACTTAAGGGGCTGCCTCTTCCTCATTATTTTTCACCCTTGACCTTGTCCTAGGTCTCATTACAAACTCCTCCTAGATTGTATCTTTAACCTTTACCTTAAATTTTGTAGACTGTGCTGATGCTACCTTCACTTTTGCTTCTTCGGTTGTCTTCTTACCCTTTATGCCTTGTTTCTTAGCCTTCTTACCAAGCTTGCTTATGAGTTCTTTGCTTGGATTTTCATCCTCCTTTTTCACTGATTTTGTCTCCTTAACTAGGTGGATGACTTCCTTCTTAGGTGTTTCTTGCACTTTATGTTCTTCCTCATCCATTTTCACTAATGAGGACCCAACTTGAGGCAACAAATCAATACTGGAAAGGAAATTTGACCAATGCATTTTCTTCTTTTCAACTGTAAATTTGACTAAAATTCTGATAAGAGAGAAACGAAATCTGGAAGCATGGTTGTCCTTCTAAATCTGAACTTTGGCTGCCATTCTCTCTAATATTTTGAGTAAGAAATAAGGTAAATTCATGGGTTTTCTCTCTGTAAAATGCCACAACAACCTCAAATGATACTGATACACCCTACTAAATTTTCCTTCACAAGTGAAGTACCTTTGGATGACTTTCAAAAGTTCAATATATTGATCTTGAAGGTATATAGTGGGAAAAGTTGTAGAAAATTGATCTAAGAATTCTGGCTTTAAAAACTATTTGAAAGCTAAGATGTCCAATTTAGCTTCTTTAAACCATTTTTCCCCTACTGTAGGGAGATTAGTGGCATCAACAATGAACTTTTCAGTCACGAAAATCTCTAGGTTTCCTAGCTTAACTTTGCCATCATGAAGATTAAGGGAAAACATACTGGCAAGCCTTGTATTGTGACCTACCTTTCAGACCTTCTGGAAAAAAGGGATACAACCTGCATTTTCAAAAGCCACCTTAATAATAGGTGAGGAATTTATTAGGTTAAGGGTGCTAGGCACAGTGCGATCTAGATCCCCACCTTTCTTGCTGATAATAGGAGCCATTTAATCCTGATACTTGGTAAGTCAAACTCAATTTTAAATGAGGCTATGTGTATAGGTTAGAGGGTACAAGACTCGGCAACGGTGACAACCCAATTTTGCTTAAACGACTATACGAGGAAATGGTCACAGAGCATGTTTCTGATGTTGAAGGTGAGCGGGAAAAATTCAAATCCACTTTACAGTTTAGTGTGACCTTTGAGCATCATAAAATGGCTACATTTCCCATTTATGAAAGATGATTGAAAACTTGAAAATGTGACTAAAGGCTTGATTGATAAACAGAGTGTGCGTAACAATTTTTATTTTAATAGAGAATGTGACAAAGCTTGGCAGAATTTGATTAGAATATAAAATAGTAAATACAAAGGCAAGTCCACTCACTCCTACCTCTGACAACTCTGAGAATGAACAGAACATTGCTGAGAACTCTGCACAACACTACATGACCTTAGTAGCCTCTGTGCAGCAAGAGCATAACACAATGTCTGAATTTATCTGCAACTCGCCTTCAATACATGACCAATTCTCAAATTCCTTGCATGAAGAACCAATTCATTCACCTATGATCAGTGGTAATGAAAATGGCGGCCTTCTGTAATGATTTTGAAAATGATTCAAAATTCTGCTGACGCAATTGAACTTGATGTTTAATCAGTGCTCCACATGAAAAACACCTGAAAAGCAATCATTTTGGAGTTTGGGGGCATAACAAAATCTAGGGAAATGATGTGGGTATGATGAATGACTTGTATATAATGGATATGGACAAGGATTAATCATCATATGAAATGATGTTTAGGAAAGGGAGTTTTAGGCCTAGGAACTTATACTTGGGATAAAATGGGGGTCTAGGCCTAAAATAGAAAATAGGGATAATATGAATGTTTAGGAATAGGGGAATTTTAAGATAACAAGGGAATAAGGGGATAGGAAGGAGGGAAAAATATGATGTTTAAAGAGGGAAAAGATTGGGATATCAATGACTATACTACTCTGACATTGTACCTTTGACTGTAGACACATGATCAAGTAGACATCCTAACAAAGTCTCAACACCCCTTCCCATGATTGAAATTTAATGATAAGGGTCATAACCAGGCTCATAATGACTTTCAAGGAAGTAAGAGGTCAAACTTATGACAATGAAAATGTTTATGATTTTGACCCTTTGTATAAGAGAAAAACTCATGAATTTTCAAAGACCTTCGACTAATAAACTAACCTACTCTAACATTGACTCTATTGGGGATGGCAACCTCCCTGTGAGGTGACAAGAACGACACCGTAGACAAAAAGCCTATCCATTGGGTGACATAAACAATGTACAAAACTAAGAAAAAGATTGACAATTGTGGAAAAATTTAATGACCGGACTGAGTGAAAAGGACTATATAACTGACAAACTCCTATCTGAAAAATTGACTTATTAATGGTAGCAGAAAGCCAGGACTTCATGTCCTTCACCTCGGGCTTTAAATCCCAACTCCAACTACCCACACTTGCATTTTTCAAAAGTAAAGTAGCATGTATAGTGAAATCTTGCATATGTTGAAAGTATGTACACTAGGTAATCACCTCATTCCAATATAGTCAGTCAAGTAGAAGGCTGCTTGACTGAGTGCGACTCACTGTTGCCTTGAATAGGCAGAAGAAAGTTAAGACTGGAAACCCAAACTGCCACTAAAACTGATATTAGGAATGCTGCAAAATATAAATTCATTGATGACTGTGACAAATTGGCAAGAGGAAATTGAAAATCATGAAAGATTTCATGTTCTTGATGATCAAAAAAAATAAAGGAGTTGTCTTAAAAAATAATGGCTAATTGTTCTTCTTCATTGGACTCCTCATTTTCTGAACCTTGAGTGACTTTTCCTGTGTTTTCACTCTTCTCATCTACAAGAAAAAGCTTTGAATTTTCTTGAGGGAGTGCAAATAGAATAGTTGCATCATGTATAATGGTCGTGTCAAGAGTTAACCTTTCATGTATATCAACAAAAGTGTCATCTTGGCTTTTTAAATTTTTTGAAAATGTCAATTCCAAAGATGTATAATCATGAATAGATTCTGCACTATCCAAGGAATCTAAAACAATATTCTCTTCATTATCCTCTTGTAAATGTGAGATGCTTCCAACATGAACTAGTTCACTACTTTCATCTTGATCACACAACAACTGAAAAACTGGCTGCAAATCTTCTCCTATCTTAGAAGAAAGGAGATGAACATCTACATCAAGTTCTTGACTGATTTCGTCTCCAACTAAGGAAAAAATTAATGAATGTTGGGAAGCCACCTGAATCTCATGGCAAATATACTCATCATTTACCATGTCCTTCTGCTGTTTTAAATAATTCTCATACTTTTGATCACAAAAAGATTGACAAGATTGCTGCAAATTTTCATCAAACTCAGAAGTTGAATCATAAATGTCTGCATCAGAAAGTTGATCTACTTCATTTTCAGGGAAGAGAGAGGTTACCATATCTTCTTGGTGATGAAAAGGGTTCTCATGTAAAGCTTCTAGGATTTATTCATCCATGAACTCTTCATTGCCATAAAAAAGTTCTAGATTTTGAATGAAGTTCTCAACATGGTTGTAGCAATTCTCAACCAACGACAAAAAAAGATGAGATTCTTTGTATTTCTCAAAAAGTAATAAATGAAAATCCTTAAGTAAATACAAGCTACCATATGGGAAACCTTCATACCAAGACCGCGCTTCTCCTTCCAGAGTAACCATTAACATCTTCATGAAATTGAACCTTCAACTTGCATGCATGCATATGAAATTTAACCAGATGTAGAGAAACATCCTCTCCGTCATCATCTTTGAACCTTGGTAGATAATTCTATCAATATACACAAGGAATGCAGTTTGGAAATCTTGGGATGTGATCTCGATTCATGGGAGCATACCTTGCAACTGAATTCCACTTGAAGATGTGGAGACACCAATGGAACTTAAAAATCTAAGTTCTACTTGATTGGAGTCACCAGGTGAATGGTCCAGCCTTCCTAAGTCTAATTGTTGTTCACCATCAGCAACCAAATTTGAAACTTGGAATTTTTTTTTTTCCAGGGGAAGATGAAATTGTTCGGTCCTCGGCAATGACGCTAATATGTTAGCACTTCGTAATTCCTCTAGGATGAAGAGAGGAACCCATAGGTAACCAAAAACCTCATTTGGTTGATAGAATGGTATTCTTCAACCCTAGGGGGCTCCCTCACTGAGCAAACTCAGAGATAAAACTTTGGAATATACTCTAACAAAGACCAGTTCTGAAAATATTTAATTTTTTGGTATGCAGTTGGTAGAAGATTCTAGGAAAACTAGTGTAGGTGATCATGACCTCCATGGTCCATCATGATGCATTTTCCAACCAGTTTCATGTATAGAGGTTCGACTAGTACAACTTTGGAATGAAAAAACAATTTGTAGTATAGTGGAAATAGGGGTATCAAGACATTCATCTAAAATAGAAGAATAAATGACATTTCATTACTACAATTTGGATAAATTAATATCAAGAAAGAAAAAGATAAGACATTCAAAGGTATAAATATTCCATTTGGAACTGAAATATCTTGGTACAACTAGACAAGAGCATGTGAAATGAATTCGGGCATAGCTGTTATATACACCTTTAAATCATTTTAAGAAGATAACACTAAGAGGATAACATATAAACTAAAGAAGAAACATTTTACGAAACATTCATACCACAAATATCTTTGCAGTTCAACTCGAATCTCTTCAACATCCAAGAAAATTCATTAACACAGATCACAACAACAAACTGCAATAGTTTCCCAAAAATAATGAAACCAGCAACAAGCTTTTCATATTGTATTAACTAGTTTAAATAGACTAAATCATAATATGCTAAAATTCTAGATTCACTACATGGCTGATCCAACAGCAGATCGAAACAAAACTTAAAAATAGGAAATCTTTTTGTTGTTCCAAACCTTTTTCCTCCTTTGATGGAAAACAAAAACGTAATGCATGCTGACTTCAACTAAATATAAAAAAATCTAAATGTTTAAATAAAACAAGTTTATCTTCCAAAGATCATATCTTCATGAACCAAATGAAAATAGAAAAAGCTCAAAAGTAATGCTGACTATGCAAAGGCTGTGTAACAGCGGCAATGACCTATGCTTTTTGCTTTGAAAACTGGTATGTGGCTGATATCTGAGGGCTTTAGCTAGTAGTCACATCTGCTCCATGTCGACCCCTTTAAACCCTGACAAGTGGATTCCTTCCAATACGCATGCAAGAGTGTCGGCATGGTCTGCGCAATAGTTTCACAACGAATGTGTAGCGAATTGTTAAAACTACTTGTTGAATGCTCACCGACCTTAACAAAATTCCACTATGCTACTAAATTCCACTCCAAAACACCAAAGTCACACTACTATTTTGAATAAAATAACATCAACAACCTTTGAAATTAAATCAAAATTTTAAACTTGAAGTGAGGCTTGACTACCTCCTCTTTCTTTTGCTTGAAGTCTTGCTGCTAGAGGTTGGTGTCTTTGAGGCTTGAGGAGTGGGGTCATTCTGTTCAATGGGTGATAACAGAGTAGGTTTAGCTTCGGTCATAAGCTTAGACCTTAGTTTAGGCACCATTTCAAGAGAAGATGCTTTAGCTGCTTCTTTATACTCATTTACTAATCCCAATGCCTTATTTAAACTCTATCTCATGCTCCTTAACTTTGCATCGAACATCAAATTCCTGAAATACATATTCTTGCATTGTCTCCTCACTGGAATGGACCATTTTACAAAATTATTACCTCTGTCCAGGGCCTTGGATGCCTCACAAACTTCATTGTCACAATTCTCAAGAATATGCTGCACAAACCTCTTGTATCTCTGATTTTCTTATCTGAACCTCTTGACCTATTCTTGAATCTCCTCCATCTCTTCTAAGCATCTCTGATATTCTTTCCATTGATTGAAAAGTGGCTTTCTAGGTGCTTTAGCCACCTTTTTCAACTGTTGTACATAATTGAGTTTTGATTTGAATGCTCTTGTTGAGGGTCCACTAGATTCCATTGCAATCTCCTTGGCTTGTTCAGCAAATGAGACATGTTTCTCTTTGTCTTTGGTAAGATATTTAGGAGGTGTTTCAATCTTTCCAACTGCTGATTGACCTATTTGCTTCAAATATCTCTTTTTATTTTCAAGAAATGATATCTTCATTTGCTATTTTGAAAGGGATTCTTTCATTCTAACCATCTTGGGGTCCTCTTCTTCATATTGTATAGCACCTTGTTCAGATTGTGCTATATCTTCCTTCTTCTCTGTATGCGTCATCTCAACTCCTTTCACTTCTTCCTCTCTGTTATCTTCTTGCTTATCTCACTGTCTATCTTTAGGAATTTCTACCACTACTTGAGGGGCTACCTCTTCCTCATTCTTTTTTACCATTGACCATGTCCTAGGTCTCATTACAAACTCCTCATGGATTGTATATTCAACCTTTACCTTAACTTTGGTTTTCATGCTAATGGCCCCTGCACTTTGCTTCTCCGGTTGTCTTCTTACCCTTCTTATCAAGCTTGTATGAGTTCTTTTCTTGGATTTTCATCCTCCTTTTTCACTGATTTTGTCTCCTTGACTGGGTGGATGAATTCTTTCTTAGATTTATCCCGAACTTTATGTTATTCCTCATCCATTTTCACTAATGAGGACCCAACTTGAGGCAACAAATCAATACTGGAAAGGAAATCTGACCAATGCATTTTCTTCTTTTCAACTACAATTTTGACTAAAATTTTGATAAGAGAGAAATGAAATAAACTGGAAGCATGATTGTCCTTCTAAATATGAACTTTGGCTTTCATTCTCTCTAAGCTTTTGAGTAAGAAATAGGGTAAATTCATGGGTTTTCTCTTTGTAAAATGCCACAAACAACCTTAAATGATATTGATACACCCTACTAAAATCTGCCTTCATAGGTGAAGTATCTCTGGATGACTTTCAAAAGTTCAATATACTGCTCCTAAAGGTTATAGTGGGAAAATTTGTAGAAAATTGATCCGAATTTTGGCTTAACAAATTGTTTGAAAGCTAAGATGTCCAATTTATATCCTTTAAACCATTTTCCCCTGCTATAGGGAGCTTAATGGCATCAACAATAAACTTTTCAGTCATGAAAATCTCCACGTTTCCTAGCTTAACTTTGCCATCATGAAGATTTAGCGAAAACATACTAGAGAGCCTTGTATTGTGATCTACCTTTCAGACCTTCTAGCAAAAAGGGATACAACCTACATTTTCAAAAGCTACCCTAATAGTAGGTGATAAATTTATTAGGTTAAGGGTGTTGGGCTCAGTGCGCACTAGATCCCCACCTTTCTTTCTGACAACATGAGCAATTTAATCCTGATACCTGATAGGTCAAACTCACTTTTAAAAGAGGCTACGTGTACAGGTTAGAGGGTATAATACTGGGAAATGGTGACAACACAATTTCACTTAAACAATTGTATCAGGAAATGGTGACAGAGCAGGTTTCTGATGTTGAAGATGAGCGAGAAAAAATCAAATCCACTTTATAGTTTACTTCGACCTTTTAACATCATAAAATTACTACATTTCCCATTTATGAAAGATGACTGAAAAATTGAAAATGTAACTAAAGCCTTGATGGATAAATAGAGTGTGCGTAGCGATTTTTCCTTTAATAGAGAATGTGACCAATATTGGCAGAATTTGATCAGAATATAAAATAGTGAATACACAGGCAAAGGCCACTTACTCCTACCTCTGACAACTCTAAGAATGAACTGCATGTTGCTGAGAACTTTTCACAACACTGCACGACCTTAGTAGCCTCTACACAGCAAGAGCACAACACAATGTCTAAATTTCTCTACAACCTGCCTTCAATACATGAACAATTCTCAAATTCCCTACATGAAGAACCAATTCATTCACGTGTGATCAATGGTAATGAAAATGACGACCTTCTGTAATGATTTTGCAAATGATTCAAAATTCTGCTAACACAATAGAACTTGATGTTTAATCAATGCTCCACATGAAAAACACCTGAGAAGCAATCATTTTGGAGTTTGGAGGCATAACCAAATCTAGGGAAATTATGTAGGTATGATGAATGACTTGTATATAATGGATATGGACAAGGATTAATCATCATACAAAATGATGTTTAGGCAAGGGAGTTTTAGGCCTAGGAACTTATACTTAGGATAAAATGGGGGTATAGGCCTTAAATAGAAAATAAGGATAATATGAATGTTTAGGAATAGGGGAATTTTAAGATAACAAGGGAATAAGTGGATATGAAGGAGGGGAAAATATGGTGCTTAAAGAGGGAAAATATTGGGATATTAATGACTATACTTCTCTGACACCATTCCTTTGATTATAGACACATGATCAAGTAGACTTCCTAACAAACTCTCTATACCCTAACTCAACAATCATCATAACATCTATCAATGCTTTTACACCCCTTCCCATGATTGAACTTTAATGATGAAGGTGATAACGAGGCTCATAATGACTTTGTAGGCAGTAAGAGGTCAAACTTATGACAGTGAAAATGTTTATGAGTTTGAACCTTTGTATGACAGCAAAACTCAGGAATTTTTGAAGACCTTCAACTAATAAACTAACCTACTATAAAATACACTACAACCATCTTATTGATCAAAACTTTGAAAGAAATATCCATAGCTCTTTGGAAAGTAGCCCCAAAATTAATCAATCTGAAAGGAATTTTTTGATAAGCATAAGTCCCCCACTTAGACTTGAATGTGGTTTTCAGTGTGTCATTTGGATGTACAAGAATCTGATTGTAACCTGAAAATCCATCTAAAAAAGACATTAATTCAGAGCTAGCAATAGATTGTAAAATTTTTTCCATTGGGGAAAAAGGAAAGTTATCCTTTTCAGAAGATTTGTTCAAATTTTTGAAATCTATACAAATACAAATATCCCCATTTTTCTTTCTAACTGGTACAAGGTTTGAGAGCCACTTGGAATGTCTGACTGCAAAAAATGATTTTAGATTTAAGAAGCTTATTCAGTTCAGTTTTAATCTAATTTTCAAAGTTAGGGTGGATTTTCCTGAGCTCTTGTTGGATTGGCTTGACATTTGAAAGCAGAGGGATAGTGTGTTGAATGGTGGATGTGTCATAGGTTTTCAGATCATCATAATTCCATGCAAATATATCCTTGTATCTTTTCAACAAATGAATGAAAGAAGATCCTTCATCTGGTGAAAGTACAAGGCCTAAATTGATGTTCTGAGGTTTATGATCAGATCATAAGTTAACTAATTCAAATCTCTAAGTTGACCTTTGAAGTTTTCAATTAGTTATTCTTTTGAACCTATCTTTTAAATCGTATAAATATTATAGTTTAACTACATGTTTGGGTAAATAATTTTCCTTAGAAGATTTATTCAATTTTTTTTCATGCTTATCTTCGTAGATAATTTGAATAGATTAAGACCGTTCAGATGTCAGAAAACTCAAGATGTCATTATAATCATTAAACACTTGCCAATTAGTAATATTGTCCAGAATGGAGGGGCTAAAAACCAATTCAATAGAAAATCTATCATGATTTAAATCTTCAAATGGAATGATTTTGGAAGCAACATTTTCTAGGAGGTCGACACTAGCATTTTGTATTCTTGGAATAAGAGCTATGTTGTGTTAGAGTCAGTCTTTACATCCCTCCGTCAAGATTAGTTCTCTTATTGCATTTCATTTTTAGATGTCTCGCTCGATTCACTTAGCTACATTCCGCTAGGAGCATGCCATAATCTGATGGGAGGGTCTTGTCATTCATTACCCCTCATGCCTTATCATTGCTGGCTCCGGTCTGTCCGTCAAAATCAAGTTTTAAAATCACTTACAATCCTGTTTTAGTCTTTTGATCAGCAGAGTCATTTCAGTCACTAGGTCTAGGGTTTCATAAATTGTGTCTTCAAAGTGTCCAATAATGGCAGCATGACTCATGAGGGAGGTCCTTAATAAGTTTTTAGTTTCAATATTTTCATCATCATATGCTCGACTATGAATTTTCTTCAAAACTCTGTTTTGAAGAAAAATTGTCATTCTATTTTGAAATAAGTTGCCATGTAATTTTCATAATTTTTTCAGTTGTTGAAATCTCTAGGCGCAGCCCTGGTCTTCCTTTGTCAAAACATGCCATTATCCCTGCAACAATCGCCAAAAGATTCATTATTCAAGTCAAAAATCAGAAGGACATTTGAAAAGACAGAAGTTGTATTAAATGCAAAAGGTGCCAAAGTTAAAAACATTACAAAATGGGTTATTGAGAAGCAAAAATTTAATCCATCTCTATATAAGATATTTCTCAAGTTATTGATCCATTTGCATCAAGAGACATTTAGAAATCCAAGAGAGAAGTCAATCTTGAAGTTTGGAAGGCCGACTGTGTGTTGGAATACAGAGCGCGGCACATTGGGATAGGTTGCGGTGCACCCACAGAGCGCGACGCATAGGGCCGACATACACTGTGTATTTTTCAAAGGGCGCGGCGCATCCAGGCTGCGCGGCGCATTGGGCTTGCGCGTGGTGCACAGAACCTCCAACACAAAAAACTCATCGGGCTTCAATGAAAATCAAACCCATTACTCCATGAGGCATTTTCATTGCTTGAAACATCACTTGTTGTGCAAAGAGGTCAAAGGATTTTGATTTGAAGGTTAGAGGAGCAAACTTTGTGTTTGAACGGCCGTGCGGTGCATCGAGCGAAATTTCGTAGTGTAAAATTACACTGTCGCGACGCATCAAGGAGGCGGCGCGCACTGGGTTTGTGCGCAGCGCACAGAGCCTACAGGCCAGTTTCATGCCACTTCGGTCATCAAAACTCACAATTTCTTCTGCTCCAAGTAAGTTCAAGAGCTCTTCTAGTGAATTTAACTTGTGTGGGGTGTTGTTTAGAGGGAAGATTTAAAGGTTCAAGGTGTGAGAATATAAACCCTATATATTAAAAGTTTCTCCTTTGGTGTTGAGAAATTGGTGTTTTCAAATTATAATTTTGGTGCCAAGTTTATTTTCCCACTTGTGATCCCTTCCCTTTTCATAATCCTGTCATTGTAATTAATCCCTTATCCTCTAACCTCCCATCCCTGCTTCCCATTTTCCATATCCTAAGATCCTATCATTCCCAATCATTCTCCCTTTCCCATATCACTTTCAAAATCCCTGAATTCCCACATTACTCAATGTGACTGTTGCACATTTTAAATTTCACTTGGCAAGGTCCATCATTAACTTTTCCCACTATCCCATATTCTTCCTCACAGTCCCGTTTCCCTTTGGCACATTCGGCGTTGAAAAACACATCACCTATTTCTCTTTGTTAAACCAGTCAAACATACACATTGCAGCACCATGACAGAGACAGATTCATCATATGAGCAAGAGTATGAGCAAGGTAGTGACTCATCGACTGAGCTTAATGTGCCGAGAATGCCTTGAAAAGGTGGCAGAAATGTTAGAGAAGAACCTACTTCCTTAACTCAATTGCAGGCTTTCCCGCTTGCAATGACATGCTTTCAGCAAATGTCATGCTTTCAGTATTGTGAGATGATCGCTCAGATCCAGCATCATTAGGAGTTAGTTCGGTTGTTTATTTTACATTTGCATGATAGTCATGTTACTCTTACTGGAGTAAACTTTACCTTGACACCAGAAGCCATCTCTCAGGCCACCGGGATACCGAATATAGGGGAAGCGTGGAACAAGGGGCAGTAGCTGGATAGATCATATTATGAACCTTACATTAGGCCTAGCTATTTGAAGCAGCTCAAGAGAGTATTTTATTTTCAGTTTCTGAAGGAATCTTATGCGCCGTTGATGAGACTCATTATCAGATACTTCAGTTGTGAAGGTCGCTTCTCACGCCTCTATGCATACCATATCAGGTTATTGATGCATTTCACAAGAGTGAGATTCATGAACATTCCATATTTCATGTATCAAAACATCAAGAGTATGACCACTCTTGTGCGGAGGAAGACTCCGGAACAGCAGTACAATAGCATTTATCACTATGCGCTCATCAAGACTATTGTTGTGCATCAGCTTGGTTTGTAGGGTATCACATGGGATGATTTCATTTCCCGTGATTTTTTCAGAGCTTCACAGGGGTTTTCAGAAGTTTGGCATGAGATAGGTGGACCTTCTCATCAGTATGAGCGCCATGAGACTATTAGTGTGCCGGTATTCATCACATATCAGAGGGGCACTAGACATTTGTTTGCAGCAGCAAAGCGAGTGTTATCTCCACCCGGGATGGAAGGGACCTCACTTCCTCCATCAGCACCATAGGTACAGGACAAAGGTAAGAGGCCAATGCAGGATGAGGGGCCTTCAGGTGAACGTGAGACCGACTTCATTCTCATTTATTATGATGATACAGATACGGGCCCACAAAGTGCACATCTTAGAGAGATCATCCAGGAGCAACGAACAGAGATCAAAGCCTTATCCATTGACTTGGAGAGGGCTAAGTGGACTATGAAATACTTGGAGCAGAGGAACAAATAGATTGAAGATTAGCAAGCTATCATGGAGTTACAAAACATTCGCGAGAATCGCCAAGCTGCACAAAGGAGGAGGATTGAGCTCACTTCGTTGGAGCAAGAGATTAATGAGGATCAGGAATCTTGGCTCGAAAGAATCAACATCCACTTGGAGAGACTGCTGGACAAGGCCAATAGAGATAAAGCATTATTGAGGCACATGGCCTTCCATTACAGGGTGCGACATATGAGTTCCAAGGCACGAATAAGGAATCTGAAGGCAAAATTGAAGAAGGTGACAAAGAAGCAAAAGAGGCAAAGGGAGCATGATCATCCTGCAATTAAACAAATGAGAGATTAAGGTAGAATTCATTGGACTGCCATGCTCTGCCTGGATATTTTGTTTAATTCTTAATTTTTTCATCTGTTTGAGGAGGACTCTTGAGACCTTCTTGTCCTTGGCTCCTCACCGGTCTGATCCACCCATTCCTTCAAATCAAAGCATCAAGATGATTTCCTTCCTTGCCCCAATCAGAAATCTGCAAAAATCTGGCCTCATCACCAGACCCAAAATTTGCCTGTCCCTTTTTTCCAACAAAACCCCCAAAAACTCAAATCTAATCCTTGCACTTCATACCTAGCCTAATATTAGCTTTTATTACAATCATCTCGAGCCCCATCAATTGTCTTTTGCTGAGATTGACTCAGAGAGAGCCCTCTCCTGTCCTTGTAGGGCTAGCTACGAGGCTTAGCGTGGTTTGTGGTTATCCTGAATTTTGCCTTCCTTCAGCCTAAGGCATATTTAGGCTCTAACATAGTGGCGACTCCACTGGGGAAGAAAATGGTTTGCTTGTTGATGTCATTTTTTTTATAAGCTACAGACGGAGCCTGAAGTTATGCCAGGTAGCCTTCGAAATGCTTTTTCTTTGCATTAGCCCAAGTAGATAAACGCTGCTTCAGTCAATCTCTGGTCTAGCTTGTAATCGTGACATTTGACCTGTACATCGCCCCAATACATTTGCAAATTATAAGATTTTGGATGATAAGTTTAGAATTTGAAAGGCTGAACAAGTTTTTTATGTTCCTTTGATTTCTTGAAAATAACATGCTGGCTTCAAAGAGATATACCAGAGCTAATCCAGATCCAAATCCTCCCCCTGTTTATGAAAATCCCAATTTGATTCTAGGACTCCTTCGTCAAGAGAGCTCTATGACTCCCGTGTTTAAATCTCGTTCATGTCCTGCAATTTTTAAGTATCTTGAAGAGCTTGATTTTGATGAAAAGTTTGAATTGTCATTGTTTGAACCCAAATCCGAAAGTGCTCTTGGTTCTATAGTTCCAAATCTTGACTTTGCTCCAGCTCTTGAAGTTGAAAGAAACAATAAATCAATTGAGAATTTTATCTTGAAGCACCTCCAAAGTGAAATTCACGCTTCAAATATCGCTGATTTCCTAGAAGCTGCATCTGCATCCCTCGGATCTTCCGTAACGACATCCACTTCAAAAATTCCTACCGAACCTCCCTTCATTCCCACTCCTCCCCCGCAGCCTACTATTTCTGATCAAAAGTCTGCTGTAAATTCACCTCCATCTACTCCTTCTACATCCAAAATTGCTTCACCTCTACATACACCTCCTCACACACCTCACACATCAGCTGCACCCACTCCTCCAACTTCACCAAGACTGCCACCAAGAGCAATGGCTGCTTGGTTTGCACCTCTCGCACTGCCTCAAGTTTTGGGTGACATGCCCGCAAATTATCAGAGTAAAATTCCTTTGTTTGATGGCACTCCTCAAGGTACCACTGCTTAGCAACATGTGGACAAAATGACGGATTTCTTCGAGCTTCACGAGATTGATGTAGAAAATGTGACCATGAGATTATTCGTGCAGACTTTCGCAGGTGAGGTAAGAAAATGGTTCAAAGCTTTGACAGCTAGAAGTATTCCCACATTAGAAGAACTTCAAAGACAGTTCTTGGATCACTGGGAAGTCAAGAAAGATCCTCTTCAGATCACTTCTGAATATACCAAGATCAAGCGGAATGCTGGTGAGTCCGTGCAAGACTATTGTATTAGATTTAATGCGGTTTATAATGCAATTCCTAATGATTTAAGGCCAACTAGAAAGTCAGCTTTGCTAAAGTTCCCAGATGGTTTTGATCTGGACATGGCTTATCAATTAAGAGAGATAGATCCAGCTACCTTAGAAGAAATGCAGAAAATTGCTGTTAGTGTTGGGGCAAATTTGAATGACAAGAGAGCTAAATTGAATACCGAGAAGAGAGTCTCAATAAAGGAAGAAGCTTCTACTTCAGATCATGTGCTCCGCAAGGTAGAAAAGATGATTGAAAGGTTAGCACTTGATAAGCTTGAACCACAGATCTAGAATCCTAATTTCCATGGACAACAACAACCTCAATTCAGGATCAAACAACGTGAGCAGCGAGCATAAGAAATGGCATCACAACAGCAGCAAGTAAAGACACCTCTTCAACAGAATTTTGTTGGTCCCGAATCTGATGATGAAGACCATGTAATAGGAGAAGAAAATCACTTCTTTACTCCTGATGATATGCCCACCTTTATCACTGAAGATGATGAGTATGCAGAAAGTTCAGCTGTACAGCAGGATGCAGATTTTATCTTAGCGAATGACACAGCTCTTGAAGAGGAATCAGATGAGTATCAGAGAGGTTATATGCATGCCTTTTCCACCCAACAGCGTCAGTATTCACTAAGAAATAGAAATGTCCCCATCAATCCAATCCAGAAGAGAAAGGAAGTTCCAGCATCTAAGAATGAGCCACCTGTTGCACCAAACAAAGGGAAAGAAGTTGCTGATCCTACTCCTAGAAAATCTCCATCAACAAATGAACGAGTCAATCAACCAATTGTATCAAAAGATAAAGCTGAGAAGAAAGAGGTTCCAGCCAAAGAGGTAGAGAAGACTTTTGCTTTTAGTTTAGAAAATGAAATTTCTAAATTAAAGGTATCCATTCCCTTGACTGAGCTGATGAGGAACAACAGTTATAGAGGTCATGTTTCCAAAATTTTGAACTTTGATCCAATGTCTAATATGGTGAGTGTGGAAGATGATAAACCTGAATTGATTTTTGGACTAGCATTGAATGGTGAGTCTCCAGATAGTGACGTACCTCCTTTTTATATCAGTTTGAGAGTGCATGAGTTTGTGTTGCATAATGCTATGTTTGATTCTGGCGCTTCCCACAATCTTATGCCGAAGGCTATCATGGAGAAGTTGGGTTTGGACATCACTAGGAAATACCATGATCTTTATTCATTTGATTCCACCAGGGTGAAATGTATTGGGCTCATTAAAGACTTGGTGGTCAGTTTGGATCAGATTCCGGCAAAAAATGTGTTGATGGATGTGGTGGTGGCAGATATACCTCCTAGATTTGGAATGCTTCTTTCCAGATCTTGGGGAGCAAAGATTAAAGGAACTATGCAACTTTATTTCTCCTATGCAACTATTCCTGTGTTTGGCCAAATGAGAAAACTTTATCGGGAGCAGAAAATGAAATACATGATTACAAGCAAGGAGAAACCAATTAATCATCCGATTAATTATGTACATACAGATTTAGAGTCTTTTGTTTTGTATTCAAATAGTTTCAATAAGATTGATAGTCAGTTGGTTGCAGCAGATGATATTCCAGAAATAGCAGAGAATTTCAGAGAAGTTTTGAAGAAAGAAAGTCAAGAAAAGGACAACACCATTCAGCGATCAGGAAAAGATAATGGATAACAAGCAGAAAAAATACAGCAAACAGAGTTTCAGCACTTAGAAGAAGAGGAAGATGGCCTGTGGACCATGGATTTTGATGGAGCAGTGGGAAATGATGGTGCTAGAATTGGTATTTGGGTACGCAGTCCTTTTTCTGCTCCAAACAAAGTGCCTAGTAATGTGCGGGTATGTTCTTACAATCTTGCTTTTGATTGCTCAAACAATGACGCTGAGTATGAAGCTTTGATTGCTGGCCTAAAAATCGTAAGAACGTTGAATGCTAAGAGGATTGCTGTATATGGCGACTCCGAATTGGTGATTAAGCAAGTTAAAGGTGAATATCAAGCAAAGCATCCTCGGATGCGGGCATACCGGAATGCTGTTCTAGACATTTTGAAGTTGTTTTCAGATTATACCTTGACGTGTGTGCCTCGTATTCAAAATAGTATTGCTGATGCACTTGCTAAGGCAGCGAATAACTTGAAGATTCCTATGAGCTCAAGTAATAAATTTGAAATCCATGTGAAACATCAGCCGGCTATCCCGGACAATCAGAGATATTGGCAAGTTTTTCAAGATGATGAGGAGATTGATGATTTTCTGCAAAACAAAGGTAAGTTCAAAGATACCTCAATTGATGTAGAACATGATGATGGTAAAGATGATGTGCAGATCAATCAAATGGAAGTGTTGCAGCTCAAGGATAATGTAATTCCTAAAGGCTTGATACCTTTAGAAGAACTCTTTGATCATGATAACATAGCTCGCAAACCAACATTGCAGCCAACAGAGAAGGGAGTGGAAGAGGTGAATATTGGAACAGTGGAACATCCGAAGATGGTAATGCTGTCCAAAAAATTGCCACAAAAGGTAAAGGCCAAATATATCAGTTTGTTGTCATCCTTTGCAGATGTGTTTGCTTGGGACTATTCCGATTTGAAAACATATGATACCAATATAATTCAGCACACAATTCCTATTAAGCCCAATCAGAAACCTTTCAGACAGAAGTTAAGAAGGCTTAATCCAAAATTGTTGCCAT
The DNA here is from genome assembly GCA_031772625.1 of Pinus tabuliformis. NCBI lineage: Eukaryota > Viridiplantae > Streptophyta > Pinopsida > Pinales > Pinaceae > Pinus > Pinus tabuliformis. The sequence continues at coordinate 39,736,226 of CM062807.1, read as the reverse complement.
CAATTGAGAAGGAGGTAAACAGGTTGTACAAATCAGGAATCATCGTCCCCATCCGATTTTCTGATTGGATCTCTAATTTGGTGCCTGTGTGAAAGAAGACAGGTGAGATTCGTTTGTGCATTGATTTTAGGAATCTCAACAAAGTTTCATTGAAGGATAATTATCTGCTGCCAAAAATGGATCACATAGTTCAGCGAGTAGTTGGAGCATCTCGTATGTCACTACTCGATGGTTATTCTGGATATAACCAAATTTTAGTCCATGAAGATGACCGAGACAAAACAGTGTTCACCACTCCGTGGGGAACTTTTCATTACGCTAAAATGCCTTTTGGTTTGAAGAACGCAGGTGCCACATTTCAACGAGCAATGGATATGGATTTTGAAAATGAGAAGGATGTCTTCTTAGTTGTGTACGTTGATGATCTGATGGTGTTTTCTAATTTAGATGAAGAACACATGTATCATTTGAAAACCGTTTTTCAAAAGTGCAGAAAATATGGTGTGTCATTGAATCCGAAGAAGAGCTTGTTCGCCATGGATGAAGGCAAACTACTTGGACACATCATATCAAAAGATGGCATTCGTATTGATCCAGCACGTGTAGAAGCGATTTAGCAAATTGATCTTCCCCGGAACAAGAAGGAAATTCATTCTTTTAATGGTAAGATGAATTTTTTACGCCGCTTTGTACCTAATCTTGCTAAACACCTAAGAGAGATTACAAACATGCTTAAGAAGGACAACCAAGTGAAATGGACTGAAGAGGCTATAAAATCTTTCAATCTAGTTAAATTGGCTCTTTCTTCAGCTCCGGTTCTAATCAGCCTAGGTTACACTCAGGATTTTATATTGTTTTCATTTGCTTCAGAGCATACTATGGCAGCTGTATTAATGCAGAAAAAAGATGAGCATGAAAGACCAATTGCTTTCTTCAGCCGAACCATAAGAGATGCTGCTTTGAAATACAACATTATTGAAAAGCAAGCCCTTGCACTTGTAAAAGCATTGAAAGATTTTCGCGTATATATTCTGCATTCCCATATTTTGGCTTATGTTCCTAATGCTGCTGTCAAAGATGTTTTAGTAAAAACAGATCCAGAAGGAAGATGTGGCAAGTGGATTGCGGCTTTGCTGGAGTATGATGTGGAGATAAAGCCCACAAAGCTTGTCAAAGGACAGGGATTGGCAAAGTTAATGGCTGAATCAAATCTGCACGTCTTGGACATAAATCTGATTGCTGCTATGTCCGATGAAAATGAGCAAGGTCCGTCAATTTAGGTAGATGAAATCTTTGTTCTTTCTCCATGGTATTCAGATATCATATATGTGCTTCAGAATTTGTCCTCGCCACTGGTATGGCTAGAAACAAATCTAGAACTCTTAAGTTAAAAGCTAGTAAATTTTGTATTTTGAATTCTGCACTTTATTGGAAAGATCCCGGTGGCGTTTTGTTAAATTGTTTGGTGGAAGAAGAAGCAAACCAGGTCATGGAGGATTTCCATAAAGGAGATTCTGGCGGTCACCTTTTTTTGAAAGCAACGACAAATAAAATTCTAAGAGCCGGATACTATTGGCCGACATTTTTTGCTGATGTGTTTAAGACTGTCAAAAGCTGTCATAACTGTCAGATTTTTGAAGGAAAGCAGAAATTACAGCCTTTGCCGCTTAAGCCCATTGAGGTGAGTGCCCCTTTTCAGTAGTGGGGGTTGGATTTCATTGGTGAAATTCATCTTGCTTCTTCAGGTCAGCATAGGTGGATCCTTACGGCGACAGATTATTTCACGAAGTGGATCGAAGCAATTCCCACTAGGCAAGCTTCAGATGCAGTAATAATTTCATTCCTTGAGAATAATATTTTGTCTCATTTTGGTTGCTCGAATAAGCTAATCACTAATAACGCAACAGATTTCAAGTCAAAAATTATGGTTGAGTTTTGTAATAAATATCACATTACTTTGGGGCACTCAACTGCTTATCATCCACAAGGCAATGGATTGGCGGAGTCTTCTAATAAATCTTTGGTCAATATCATTAAAAGGTTGCTGGAAATTAATAAGAAAAGTTGGCATAGGAAGTTGTTCCATGCACTTTGGGCAGATCGAGTGAGTCAGAAGAAATCCATTGGCATGTCCCCCTTTGAGCTAGTTTATGGAGTTGATACAGTGTTTCCTACCTCTCTTGCAGCTCCGGTAGTCAAACTTCTTCAAGAGGCTGGTAGTGAAGATGATCTAATGCAGAGAAGACTAAATCAAATGATTCATTTGCAGTAGACATGGGAAGATGTTTTTCAAAACACATTCAAGTTGCATGAGAGAATTAAGAAGATTTATGACAGAAAAGCAAAGGCAAACAAATTTCAGTTGGATGATGTGGTCCTAAAGTGGGATGCAAGGAATGAGGAAAAGGGAAAGCACGGTAAGTTCGAGAATCTCTGGAAAGGTCCCTTCAAAATTGCAGCATATCGGGGTCAGAATTCCTTTCTTCTGAAGGAGATGAATGGGGAAGATTGTCCTGGAGGGCCGGTCAATGGTCGACTGCTCAAGCGGTATCATTTCTGAGTTATTATCGTTGTTTACATAGTCATTGTAAATACTATTTTATTTCAATATCATTGCAAGTGTGTGCTGTGATCTTTTCTTCAGTCTGGGGCCCGAAGTGAAGGATATAATTCTGAAGAAATATTTCAGTTTTGAGTTCAGTTTGTTGAGTCAGTTTTTCAGTCATTTCAATTTCGTCATCGAGTCGTTTTGAGTCAGGTTTTAGTCAATAAATGAGTCAAAGTTTTGTGTTGTTTGTCGAAATAATGACTCCATAGCCCAATGGATGAAGGCACTGTCTAGCTCTCCCAGAGATCTGCTGTTCTTGGCACCTCCAAGGAGCTACCATCCCCATTGGAGCCAATGTTAGAGTCGGTCTTTACATCCCTCCATCAGAGATCAGTTCTCTTATTGCATTTCATTTTTAGGTGTCTCGCTCGATTCACTTAGTTGCATTCCGCTAGGAGCATGCCATAATCTGACGGGAGGGTCTTGTCATTCATTACCCCTCATGCCTTATCATTGTTGGCTCAGGTCTGTCCATCAAAATCAAGTTTTAAAATCACTTACAGTCCTGTTTTAGTCTTTTGATCAGCAAAGTCATTTCAGTCACTAGGTCTAGGGTTTCATAAATTGTGTCTTCAAAGTGTCCAATAATGCCAGCATGACTCATGAGGGAGGTCCTTAATAAGTTTTCAATTTCAATATTTTCATCATCATATGCTCGACTATGACTTTTCTTCAAAACTCTGTTTTGAAGAAAATTCGTCATTCCATTTTGAAATAAGTTGCCATGTAATTTTCATAATTTTTTTCAGTTGTTGAAATCTCCAAGTGCAGCCCTGGTCTTCCTTTGTCAAAACATGCCATTATCCCTGCAACAATCGCCAAAAGATTCATTATTCAATTCAAAAATCAGAAGGACATTTGAAAAGACAGAAGTTGTATTAAATGCAAAAGGTGCCAAAGTTAAAAACATTACAAAATGGGTTATTGAGAAGCAAAAATTTAATCCATCTCTATACAAGATATTTCTCAAGTTATTGATCCATTTGCATCAAGAGACATTTAGAAATCCAAGATAGAAGTCAATCTTGAAGTTTGGAAGGCCGATTGTGTGTTGGAATACAAAGCGTGGCGCATTGGGATAGGTCGCGACGAACCCACAGAGTGCAGCACATAGGGCTGACATACACTGTGTATTTTTCAAAGGGCGCGTCGCATCCAGGCTGCGCGGCGCACTGGGCTTGCGTGCGGCGCACAGAACCTCCAACACAAAAAACTCATCGAGCTTCAATGAAAATCAAACCCATTACTCCATGAGGCATTTTCATTGCTTGAAACATCATTTGCTGTGCAAAGAGGTCAAAGGATTTTGATTTGAAGGTTAGAGAAGCAAACTTTGTGTTTGAAGGGCCGCACGGCGCATTGGAGGAGGTCGTGGCGCACACAAGCCACGCGGCGCATCGGGCGAAATTCTGCAGTGTAAAATTACACTATCGCGGCGCATCTAGGAGGCATGGCGCACTGGGTTTGTGCGCGGCACACAGAGCCTACATGCCAGTTTCATGCCACCTCAGTCATCAAAACTCACAATTTCTTCTGCTCCAAGTAATTTCAAGAGCTCTTCTAGTGAATTTAACTTGTGTGGGGTGTTGTTTAAAGGGAAGATTTAAAGGTTCAAGGTGTGAGAATATAAACCCTATATATTGAAAGTTGCTCCTTTAGTGTTGAGAAATTGGCGTTTTCAAATTATAATTTTGGTGCCAAGTTTATTTTCCCACTTGTGATCCCTTCCCTTTTCATAATCCTGTTATCCTCTAACCTCTCATCCCTGCTTCCCATTTTCCATATCCTAAGATCCTATCATTCCCAATCATTCTCCCTTTCCCATATCACTTTCAAAATCCCTAAATTCCCACATCCCTCAAAGTGACTATTGCACATTTTAAATTTCACTTGGCAAGCTCCATCATTCACTTTTCCCACTGTTCCATGTTCTTCCTCACAGGCCCGTTTCCCTTTGGCACATTCGGCATTGAAAAACACATCACCTATTTCTCTTTGTCAAACCAGTCAAACATACACATTGCAACACCATGACAGAGACAGATTCATCATATGAGCAAGAGTATGAGAAAGGCAGTGACTCATCCACTGAGCTTAATGTGCCGAGAAGGCCTCGAAAAGGTGGCAGAAATGTCAGTGAAGATCCTACTTCCTTAACTCAATTGCAGGCCTGCCCGCTTGCAATGACATGATTTCAGCAAATGTCATGCATCATCAGGAGTTAGTTCGGTTGTTTGTTTTACATTTGCATGATAGTCATGTTACTCTTGCTAGAGTAAACTTTACCTTGACACCAGAAACCATCTCTTAAGCCACCAGGATACTGAATATAGGGGAAGAGTGGAACAAGGGGTAGCAGCTGGATAGATCATATTATGAACCTTACATCAGGCCTAGCTATTTGAAGCAACTCAGGAGAGTATTTCCTTTTCAGTTTCTGAAGGAATCTTATGCGCCATTGATGAGACTCATTATCAGATACTTCAGTTGTGAAGGTCGCTTCTCACGCCTCTATGCATACCATATCAGGTTATTGATGCATTTCACAAGAGTGAGATTCATGAACATTCCATATTTCATGTACCAAAACATCAAGAGGATGACCACTCTTGTGCGGAAGAAGACTCCAGAACAACAGTACAACAACATTTACCACTATGCGCTCATCAAGATTATTGTTGTGCATCAGCTTGGTTTGCAGGGTATCACATGGGATGATTTCATTTCCCGTGATTTTTTCAGAGCTTCACAGGGGTTTTCAGAAGTTGGGCATGAGATAGGTGGACCTTCTCATCAGTATGAGCGCCATGAGACTGTTAGTGTGCCGGTATTCATCACATATCAGAGGGGTACTAGACATTTGTTTGCAGCAGCAAAGCGAGTGTTATCTCCACCTGGGGTGGAAGGGGCCTCGCTTCCTCCATCAGCACCACAAGTACAGGACAAAGGCAAGAGGCCAATGCAAGATGAGGGGCCTTTAGGTGAATGAGATACCGACTTCATTCTCATTCATGATGATCATACAGATATGGGCCCACAAAGTGCACATCTTAAAGAGATCATCCAGGAGAAACAAACAGAGATCGAAGCCTTATCCATTGACTTGGAGAGGGTTAAGTGGACTATGAAATACTTGGAGCAGAGGAACAAATAGCTTGAAGATTAGCAAGCTATCATGGAGTTACAAAACATTCGCGAGAATCGCCAAGCTGCACAAAGGAGGAGGATTGAGCTCACTTCGTTGGAGCAAGAGATTAATGAGGATTGGGAATCTTGGCTCGAAAGAATCAACATCCACTTGGAGAGACTGCTGGACAAGGCCGATAGAGATAAAGCATTATTGAGGCACATGGTTTTCCATTACAGGGTGCGACATATGAGTTCCAAGGCACGAATAAGGAATCTGAAGGCAAAATTGAAGAAGGTGACAAAGAAGCAAAAGAGGCAAAGGGAGCATGATCATCTTCAGATCTTGGCTGAAGCTTCTTTGGCTGAGCATGGCACTTGATGAGGCACCTTCAGCCCAAATTTCAAGGAATTTGGAGAAAATTTTGTCAATTTTGAATTTTTTGGCTTTAAAAACAGGTTTTTCTGCCCAATGCGTAGCGCCACTTGGCGCGCGCTTATAATTGGGAGATCTCCAAGAGGAAAACTTTACATTTTTGGATTTTTCATCAAAATTTATGCATGCTCATGGATTACCTAAGGATTTCATCAAGTTCTGGGTTGCCTAAAGGGTCAAAAACACCCTAAAAATGACCTCACTGCCCCTATTTTGACACACAGGAAGCAGTCTTGGGAGATTGAGGTTTTGGAGGGGCAAATGACATCCAAATCCAGAAATTTCACTTGGGTTGAAAGTAGACAGGCAGGGATTTCCAATAAGCACACTTGGGCTCCGTTTGGACTTCAGGAAGTGCCTCAAAATCAGCTCCAAAGTGGCGCGATGCATACAGATTTTGGCACGACGCATATGGAATTTTGGCCTGTTTTTCACTCAGCAGCTCATAATTTCACCTAGTTTTGACCAGTTTGACTTTGTGATGTAATTATTGATCTATCTTGATGTAACTTGATGACTATGATGTAATTTTGGCACATATTTACTTTTTCTAGATGATTCATTCACTAAAAGGTGAAAATTAAATGAATGAATCAGTTTCCTAGCATATAGGGGTAAGTTGTTTGACTACCTAGATTTCAGTTCCTTGTTTAGAATTAGTTCAAACAGCTCCTAGAATGATGAGCTCGACCCCTAGAGGCAAGGGAATAGGTTTGGCTTGTCTATATTATGTAATTTCTAAGTCATTTTTAGGGTTGGATACTTGGGATTGCTTAGCACTCTATTGTACATTTCATTTTTGCAATTTTGGCAAAGGAAAGACCAGGGTTTTGCAGCACTTGTTGGGATCCATGTGGCTCTATGTTTTGATGGTGTGTTTCTCTATGTATTTTTAAGTTCACTGATGTTATTGTGTATCATTTTCCTTTCTCTTATCTCCTGCAATTAAACAAATGAGAGATTAAGGTAGAATTCATTGGACTGCCATGCTCTGCCTGGACATTTTGTTTAATTCTTCATGTTTTAATCTGTTTGAGGAGGAATCTTGAGACCTTCTTGCCTCCTTGGCTCCTCACTGGTCTGATCCACCCATTCCTTCAAATCAAAGCATCAAAAAGATTTCCTTCCTTGCCCCAATCAGAACTCTGCAAAAATCTGGCCTCATCCCTAGACCCAAAATTTGCCTATCCCTTTTTTCCAACAAAACCCCCAAAAACTCAAATCTAATCCTTGCACTTCATACCTAGCCTAATATTAGCTTTTATTACAGTCATCTCGAGCCCCATCGATTGTCTTTTGCCGAGATTGACCCGGAGAGATCCATCTCCTATTCTCGTAGGGCTAGCTACGAGGCTGAGCGTGGTTTGTGGTTATCCTGAATTTTTCCTTCCTTCAGCCTAAGGCAGATTTAGGCTCTAACATGTTGAATGCAGTGAAATGAGATGTGAGTTCTTGGTTCTTGGATCAAGGATTGATAATGCTTAAGGTGAGTAGAAACACAATAGATGTTGTTTCTAACTTGTTTGATAGCAATTTCTGAGTCACCAAAAACTTTGAGATATTTGATATCAAGACTAATAGCCTTCTGTAAGCCATGTACCAATGCTTCATATTCGACAACATTATTGGTACAATCAAACTCTAATATGCAAGCTAGCATAGTTTTTTCTCCATGAGGATTAATCAAAATGCAACCAACTCCTACTCCTTCATTAGATTTTGATCCATCAAAATAAAGGGTCCAAAATGCGTTGTCATGCTTATTTACAAGATAATTTACAACATTAATACACTTAGAAGAATCTGTTTGGGAGAAATTTTCAATTTGAGATGAAACAAAGTCAACTAAAAAAGGAGATTCTTGCGCTTGAAAATTGCCAAAGAAAGACTCAAAGGAATAATTTCCAAGAATATTATTTGTAAAAACCACTGATTCATTTTCTTCATCAAAATCAGTCACTGAATGTTTCATGTGTTTTTCCCTATCAACATGAATTTGATTGGGTTTTCCATTGTAAGGAAGCCACATGTGTGACCAATCAGTTGCAAAGTAACCATGTAGTTTTTCAGACCAATCTCTACTTAGAATAAGACCATAAAATTCAGGAATGTCCACAATTAATATATCTATTATTTGAAAAACCTTTGAATTGGAAGCTAATCTTATTAAAACATAATTTATTTCTCCCAAAACATTGACTTTTGTGTGATCTAATTGAACAATCTGAACAACAGATTTTTGTGGTGAGATATTCAATTTAAGACATACCTCATAAGGCATGACATTTGATGATGCACCAAAATCTACTAGACAATTATGAACATTTTTGTTAAAAATCTCAAAAGTCAATAAGAAGGGAGGAGTATGTGAATTTGATCTATCTCTAATCAAAATGGTATCTGATAAGTGAATCTTATTTGAAGAGACATTAGGAGATTTTCTTGTCTTTCTTGAGGTTTTTGTAATGATAGCAGTATGTAATGGAGATGCAAGAATTACATTCAATTCTTTAAATAAAAGATTCTACTGATATTTTAATTTACTAACATCATAAAGAGAAATGATGGTTCTGACCTTTTTCATGTCCTGAATAATATTATATTCCATAGTGTCAGAGATTATTAAAGTCTTGGATGAAGAAGAATATTTGGAAGTAGTGAGAAGAGAATCTGAAGAAGGAGTAGAAGATTTCTTAATTACACTTTTGTCCTTATTAGGGAGAGCAGGGGACTTCTGTTTTTGATTTGCTGGAGATGAATCAGCAAGTCCCTTACTTCTAGTACTTACTGGTAGGGCCTCTTTTCTTCTTGTTAATTTTTTTGAAGTAGTTAGGATGAAATCCCATAAACAATAAGCTTCTGCTAACTCTTCTTCTTGGAATTCTTCAACAGATAAAGATGATTCTTCCTCTTCATCATCTTGATCATATTTGACATTTGATATAATGGTAGGTGGTTGTGACTGTGATGGTTGAGTCCTTTTGAAAGGTTGAAAGGGATTTTTAGAGGTTTCAACTACTTGTTTTTTAATTTCTACCATTTCATTTGACATTGTTTTCAGAACCTTTTGTAATCCTTCTAAGTCAAAAGGATCCTTGGGAGCTTTCTTCTTGAATTCATCCTTGAAAGTAACTTTTTTGGCTTGATTTCTTTCATCATGTGCAGTTTTCTTTTCAAGAGCAAGGATTCTTTTTCTACAGATAGAGCTTCTTTCATGTTATCAAGCATAACTATTTTATTGGATCTATCTACAAACATAGCAATATTTGAAGGAAGAGCAGAGATATACCATTCAATATGCACATCGGTCCCTGTTCTAGAAGTGGTTGGGATCTTATTCAACAATTTGTTGAATCTAGAATTAAAATCTTTGATTCTTTCGTTTGAATTGGTCTTAAGATTTGATAAGTCATTAATCAAAGTGGAAGTTGTTCGGTCATCACCAAATTTCAACAAAAAATGCTCTTCGAACATATCCCAATTCGTTATTGATCCAGAAGGAAGAGAAAAATACCAGGATCCTGTAGATCCTTCAAATGTATATGGAAAGAGTCTAACAACACAATCTTCTTCAGTGACTTCATTCAGATTGATGGCTAACATGAAATTATGAAGATGTTCCTCTGTAGGGAGGCCATCATCAGGATTAAACTTAGGAAGCCACCTCTCTAGGTGTTTGGGAAGAGGGTGTAATGGTGGAGCCATCTGTACTACCCCAAGGTTATTCCATGGTCTGTTGGCCATTCTGGGAGTACTTGGAGTAGAATTAGTAGAAGATGAGGGGGATGGTGATGTTTGAGCGTTGTGGCAGATGTTCCTATAGTACTACTGACTATAGTTGCAGTAGATGATTGTGTTTAAGGAATGCGAATAGATAGGATGAGAGGTTGATTAGAAGAAGGAAAAGAGGTAGAGGAAGTGGAAGGACCAAGAAAAATATTACGAGGGGAAGAAGGTGATGTAATCGCGCTAACAGAAGAATGAGTTTCTAGAGTAATTTTCTTTCTCCGATGAGTGGTTAATGGTAATTCAAAAGGTTTAAATCCAAGTTATCACTCTAGGATCTAGTTAATACACCAGAAGGCTGTAAGGATGAGGATACACTTCCTTCAGATATATCACTTTGGATAATTTTCTCTCCAGAAATAGAAATTACTGCCAATTTTTGGATCAAAGACTGAACTTGAGGGAATTCAGTTGGTATTTGAGAATAATTTTGGCTAACTGACTCTGGAAGTGTGCTAGGAATTTTAGTGGATTTTTGAACAACTTCAGATCTTGGATTAGGAGATTTAGAATGTGATCTAGAAGTTGGTGGCAATTTTGAGGGAGAATGACTCTTAAAATGAACTTTTTGTTTGAGAGTAGATCTTCTTGCCATTCATGGTCTGAAGGCCCTCCTTCTAGTGCTAAAAATGTTGAAGGCTAAAAAATATATGCCTCAACATCAGGGAAAACCACCAGGTTGAGAACTTAGGTCATCTCCTTTTCCGTTTGGAATGGTGGCTCTGGTTGGGATTATGGGACTAATTTCCCTTAATAAAAGATATGAAAATCGGATGTGATGTATATAAGTGTTGGACTGATTATGTGAATGAAACTAAGACACAAAAAAATATGGACTTGAAATATTCTATCATGGGAAATATTTTTGTGGATATGTGACTTATAAATATCTCACATTAAATATGACAATATAGATTATCAAATATTTTGTGAGGTTGAAACAGATAAAGATGAATAATCTAGTTAAATAGTTAAATAGTTAACTAGATTAGTTGTTGAAATACATCACACATATCAGATTTTCCTGTTCATTCATATACATAAATTTTTTCCATTAAACACATCAGTAGTGATAAAGCTTAATCAATTACAGAAATGTATATTAAAAACACAAATACAGTAACAATTCAAATGACAAATAGAATTCTGATATTCAAATAATAGTACCTGACAATCGTTAACTCAGCTCATAAGTGAAATAACAGGGATTCCTCTTTCTATTAAGACTTCTTCAAGACACAATAGTGCAAACTAGAATCTTTCTTGCATAAATTCTAAACCCTTCCTTCATAACAATGAAGGGGATTTATAGTTTGTAATCTAAACATAAATCTAGAAAAGTGCCATAGAATGCTGAAGTGGTTTAAAAAAAACATACTAAAATTAAGGTAAAATATAATAGTCATTTGCAGTTGCAACAACTTGACTCTCCACTCATTTCCCCACTCTCGCATATATCTGTAATTGGCTTTAATTCATGTGGATGACGGAGTCGTGAATACCTCTATGTAGTAGATAATGCATTGTTCATCGTTAAAAGTAAATGAGTGATTATGTGGGAGAGACGTCTCAGAATCAATGACTGATTATGCAGTTTGATTATGAAATGCCAATGGAATTCCAAGTCATTCTTTCCATACTTCTATTACCAATTTTGCATCTAGAAACAATTTGAGGATTTCTTTAGCCAAAGGATTGATTTGCTACCCATGTGTTGGTCTTTTCCAATCGCTATTACAACAATCCCTTCAATTTAGAACTGAGTTGTGGCACATGGCAGAAAGTCTTCGGAAATCATAGATCAAACTATTGCTTTCTCTTTATAAACCCTAGGTTCATCCCTATTACAATAAATAAAAGCTTTTATTAAACTCATACGCAAACCGAATTGAAATTTTAGCATAATAAACTCCCTGCAAAACCAATGAAATAGACTTTTCGTTTATTATAACAGCGTCCTCTTGGAGATGAAAAGTGGCAAGAATCGTATGATATCAGCAAAAGGCTTATCGCAACTTTTGAAATGAGACAACATAAAATCCTTGCGATATTGGGTCGCTCTGATATGAGACGGATGTGAAATCACAATTAAACCTGTTGTAATAAATATATCGCATCCATAATATCACAGGTTTGAAATCTTCGCACATAACCAAAGTTGGATAATGCGGACACGACATGGCATTAGATCACTATAATAAAACAAATTGGGTCCATAATATCGACAACTTTAAATGTATGTCTTCATGAAAGTTCCGATAAATGAATGCGATATTGCATTAAATGGAATTTAAAAATAAATCAGGTCCAAATATCGCAACTTTGTTTCGGCTATGCGATATTAGAGGTCCTATTCAAAAGTTTCGATTAAGCAGAAGTGATATTGAATTGAATCAAATCTTATAATTATATTAGGTCCGTACCATTGGTGATTTTAAGATGTGCACAATTTCAAAAGTTCTAATTGAGAGCGAATGCGATATTTCATTGAATTCATGTTGATAACTATGTCGAGTTCGGATATCGGAGCGAATAGCATGTTGGAGATCGGAGATGGATGACTATCACATATTAGAGATTGGAGCTTAAGAAATATCGAAATATTTGTGATGTGACATATCAGAGGATGATCGGGAATGGTTATTGGAAGTCATAAGTCAGAGATTTGGCAATATCGGAGATCGAAAATTGGGGTTTTGAGGTCAGTGACATGAGCATCATTTTAAAAATGACGATATTAGAACCCCTGATATCCTACGTGGCAATCCCGTGGGGTCGTTTTTTATTATATTTGTATTGGAGCACATATAGGCTTAAACCATTTTAATACTCAATCAAAGGATGTTCTAATCTGGATATTTTTTAAAAGGAAATGTTACCATGTTCGAAATACTCCGATAAAGTTTTGCTGATATGGAATTTTAAATAAAGGATAATGTTTTTGAATATGTATTATGAACTTAAGATCCGATAAAGTTTCCGATAAAGGAGACTTAAGGTTCTGATAAGGAGGATTTTTCATTTTAGTCAAGTTTTTGGACGGATGAGACAAATATTATATTTTTTATTGAAACTTAAAATATTTTATCCTAAATTAAAAAGGGTACCCCATATTTTATTAGTTCTACTATTAACCTTATAGGGTGTTGTTGAGTAATACAACAGAAAGGAAATGTATAACTTGAAACAACACTTCTACAAGCTAAAAAAAGTTAAAATGCTAATAGCCGTGTAAAGAAACAAGTGAAACAACACTCACACAAGTTAAACAATAAAAAGCGATAGAAAAAGAGGCAAAAGATGATAAAAAAAAAACTCACTCGGAAAAGCAATGACAATGCTCCAAAGGTTGCTTGATCTCCTCGGGAATGCTTGATATTCATGATCGAATGTACAAATGAGCTCTAGAGGCATCTGTTACATATAATTGAGAAAATTGGAATTTATGACACACATGCCTGAGATCAAGGACAAAAGTGACACTTGGAAGAAACTTCGAAGGATAGAAATGTGCCACCTTTGGGAAACTAATAATAGATCCCTACTTCCTAGGGATGCATCTTGATTTTTTATTTTTTGGGAAAAATGCCATGCATTTCCTGGAGAGATTGCACAGTTCTGGGAAGAACTAGGGAACTCTTTGGTTCATGCACTGAGCAACTTCTGAGCAGAAAGGTTTCTGCGCAATATCTAGGCTGAGTGGATCTAGGATGCCTTTCATGTTCTGTGCAATTTCCCAGCTCAAGGTTGGCTATCATATGTTGCGAAATTCTTGAGCTCAAGGCTCACTATCATCTTGGACTACGTAATTCTTGAGCTCAAGCCTCACTATCAAATTGAACTGCACAATTCCCAGGAGCAAGGCTAGTTTCCCTCAAGGATTGCACAGTTCTCTAAGGCAATCCTGAAACTAGATCAAGACCAAGTCAAGAGATCGGCTTGTGGGTTAGACGGTAAACCATGTAAGAAAACACAATCCAAGATGCAAAGGATGAGGCTCAATCAAAGTACAAGTATCTATATTGGTGAAATATGAGCTACTGTGATTTAGAAGAGAGGCTCCAAAATGAAGCATAGGAAAAATTTTGGAGGGTGGTTGTAGCCGCTACAACATTGGAGACACACTAGTAGAACTCCAGCTCTCTGTATAGACCTTGTCTCGTGCAAAGTGAGTCTAACCCTTCTAGAAGTATTGTTCAGTACTTCGATTATCATAGCTTCTTCACTTAGCTTGGGTTAAAGATGTAACCCTTACCATTCTCTTTATCAACAACACACATACTAAGCCAAGTCAAACTGAGCTGTTTTGATTGGATATGAGGGGTAGATAGACGCACGAGTAAAATAGTCTGTCAAGGTTTTAGTTTCATCTCTAGTGTTGCTTCGCTACCAACAGGCCTGGATAGTACCAAGACAGAGTCACTTTAGGAACACAAGCATTGCTTTGCTGCCAGTGAGCCTGGACAATACCCTAACAGAGTTACTTGCTTCACCTCTCTGTGCAGGAAGCCCTTCTCTTCTTTCACACTTTTTTTTTTTATATATATTTTTTGATTTTTCAAAGAACTGTGCATAGGAAATTATCTATTTCATGAGGTGGAAGAGGGATCCCGTGTTATTGAGAGCATAAGAGGTTGTCCCTTCATAGAAGGGTATTAATATATACCTCTGACATACTTTATAAGGTTTTCCCGCTCTCCTTACTCTACTTGAATGAGTTGAAAAGGGTTATCCATATATAGAAAATCGATTAGAGTAGGCAATATTAGTTAAGAGTGCAAGCATCATGGTTTCACCATGACTCTCTCTTAAAGGAACGTATTTTCCATCAGGGTATCATCCACTAGAAGAAATTCAAGATTCACATAAAGAGAGGGACTAGATAGATAACCAAGAATTGATAGCTGTACAAGTTCCTCTTGGGTTACACCTTGTTTGTCTAAGAAGAAAAACATGGTTTCATGCGAAAACTAACCTACGGTGCAAGGAAAACATGCAAGGGAAAGAAGCAATACAATGCAAGACAAAATAAGAAAATCAAGAAATATGAAAGAAAAGAAAACACTACTCCTACTCCTAACCTAAGTAGATGATAGGCCAACTCATGTGAAGTGATATTTCTAATGCAACCACTGGTGCATTGGTTGGCCCATGTAGGCAACAACATGATTGACAAGAAATATGTGCAAGTAAACCATCAGAGAAGAAACATAAAACAATACAAACCAATTTGTTTGAAGCTTCAATGCATCCATAGAAAAGAAAACATTGAAAGCACATGAAAGGCACTCTACAGATGTATCATGGTGTCCTGTCACATTGCACATGGAAGACAAGCATGTACGCACATTCAAACTTGACAAATGAGAAAACATAAAGAAAGAAGAAAACTTCCATTTTTCAACAGTGCTTGCTACGTATGACTCCTCCAATCCATGAGAACTAGGATCATGTGATTCTATTGGAGGATGAAAAAATTGTGAAATAGATTGATTTTCAGTGTAAACAACAAAGTGATGAGCAACTTGGAAAGATCCAACAGATTTCTGATCTGAAGCGGAACTAACCTCAAGGCTACGAGAACCTAACATAACCATTAGCTTGGACTCAAGTGCCTTGACAACTTGAGGAGTTTCCAATTCACTAGACAATGGATCATTAAATATTGGTGGCTTAGAAAGATCAACAGTAGGCAAATTAGAACTGTGATCAGATGAATGAATGAAAAGATCATGACATCCACGATCATAAAACTCAAGATGATGGACAATGGCATCCTTGTGATCTCATGAATCATAAAGAGGGGATGATGAAAAATGAGAAATATCACCCTCTGTGTTTCTGGAAAGGTAAGATGAGAGATTGGGTGGATCTGAGAAGATAGATTTGTCCTCTCTGCAATCAAATGAAAGATTGGCATTCCACGTGTTCCGCGAATGATCGGAAGTAGAAAAATATGGAATGAATTTTCACAAGATAGAACAGAAATGGTAGAATCATGGAAGATGTCAGGATAAAGTGGACGAGGTGCGGATAGAAGGAGGTCATCCTTCACTGTAGATTCTTGTTCAGACTCCCACACATACTCATAAAAATGGATAGCGCAGGTTGGTTGTTCAACACCAACTCTGCCCAAAAACTTGATCCTCGTGAACATCACATGCGAGATTCAAGATAGATGAAAACAACACACCAGAATCAGGAGGATTAAAGTAACCAAAGGACGAAGGTTGAGGAGATAAGACCACATGACAACCATTGAGCTTGCAATCCAAATCTGCATAGAAATCTTGAGTAGGTGGGGTAGGAGGAAGTGGTGACAGATCAACAAGTGGATTCCCAACTTCTCCCACCTTGACCTGTGGAGCTAGAGCTCATTTATGAGAATGGGACAAAGGGTCACTTGGGACATCAACCTTGTCCGTCTCAGATTTCGAAGAGGTTTGAAAGATTCTAACTCATGTGGATTCTAAAAAAGGTGAACAAGATGTTGAAATATGTTTCTCCAAAAATTCTCAATCAACTTCATCTTCATGAAATTCATAACATTAGTGAAGAAAATGATCGTGAAAACCTTAAAGAGATTTGTCAGGTGATTTTCACAATTAATTTTTTTTTTTTTATTAAGTGCTTTACATTCATAAAGAACGAAAGCATGACATAATTCTCTAAACATGTGATCAAAAGAGTGTATAGAGGTTGCGGGCAATGTGTGACACCATTGCTTTGCACACCCTTTGAATATGAAAGCGAACAACTCATAGGCAATGTCATCTGAGGGGACATCATGCTTGTCACAAAAGCCATGAAAGGCAACTATGTGTCTGAACAAGGGTGTTTCATTATCGCCGTTGAAATTACTTTTGGACAAGTCATCTATAATGCTCATGACACATCAAAATCAACAAAGTTAGAGAAACATGTCGGGGTTGTGATTTAGACAAAAGTCATGAAATATGTGCATAAATTCAAAATAGACTTCAAGGGCTCATCTTGTCATCTGGCCCTCCTTCTAGCGCCATTTTTTTTATGGTATTGGACCCACAAACATTAAGGGGATCTCCCCGATATGAAGTCCCAACTAGACCTCAAATTGTTTGGAGTAGGTGTCCCAACAGTGGATGGTAGTGTAATTCCTTGACCGCGATAGCGCACAAAGATAAGTATGATAACTTTGGGTGAGAGCAAGTGTGTGACCCTGCTAAGATTCAAGTGCGATGCATGAAGCTTCTAACACATGGATGGGGAAGGAAGTGTGCCCCTTAGAAGCCAGTAATAGTACATAGCTTGAAAGGAACACATGAGCGGAATGGCATCACAAGCTAAAATGCAGAATAGTCCACAAATTAAAGTGATGGATTAATCCAACAACATGCATCCAACAAGATTCATACAATTGCATACAAAGTAGTTCATAAGAAAATGCATAAGTTAAACAACATACATTGCTAAAGCAACAAAAATAGTCCAACTACAATAACAACATCTGCATGAAAGCATGTTGGCTTTGATGTTATTATTATAAGTGAAAGTTCCATCCATACATACACCATTGATGACCACTAGCCCCAATAGTGGAACATTACAATCAAGCACACCTACTCCTCTGAAGAAGTATACTCGCTCTACGCTATGGAGAAGCCAAGTCTCTTCACAATACTCCCAAGCCTTTTCTAAGCCTAAGCCTAGCCAAAAGCTTGGCTCCCGAAAGCCTGTTCTATGGGTTATGAGGTTCTATTTATAACAAAGGGTGGGGTGACCTTTGACATTCCCCTTTGTGATTCTTTGACTACCCTCATGACTCTTCAACTTATTTACAAATAAATCATTACATCACATGATGGCCTTTCACATTCCACTAATGACACTTGGAATTTCACTTACAACATATTTACAAATAATATTACAATTTCCACATGTACCCATGTGAGACAAAATATGCTAGAGATAGACTAACAAGACAAAACACTATGACTCCGAAGTTTGGGGAAAGACCGATGCAAAAACCTCCACTTAATGCTTCTTGGTCACATATTGAGGCCAAGTTTGGTTTTGCATGATGGTGTCCCCAAACTATTTGATGGTGTCTTTTTGAAAGTGGACTCTTGCCTCCATGGCATCCGGGTATATGGTCTTGGAACCTGTATGCAACTCATTCTGAATCATGTGAAACATAGTGTTAACCTTGACTGGACCACTAATGTACTTCTGCATGTTGTGTGCGTTCAACTCCAATTTTATTCTGGTGGCCTCTCATCTTAGCTGCTCCACGTACTCATCGATCACTAGTCAAACTTAGTTCTTATGTTTAGCATCAGTGGGGGAACCTGCATTTGTTCACTCTCTTCCTCAGTTACTCGCTGTTCCACCTCATCAACCTGTATTAGCACTGTTTTCTCTATCATTGTGCCTTTTCTTTGTTATTATTCCTACTTCTTCTTCTTTTCCTGTTCTTTTCTCCTCAACTCTCGTTCTTCTTTCAGTTCTTGTTTTGCTGTTTGCAATCTCAGTTCTGCTACCTATAAGCTCCGCTTTTATCTCTTCCTGTACTCTGTTGTTTGTGTCCTCTGCTTCATTTTTCTTCTGTTGCCAAAGCTTCCTGTATGTAGATTGAATCCACTTTCACTCTGTAACTTTTTTCTCCCACTATTATGTCAATAACTTCCTCTTTCCATGATCTTGTACTGGATTGTTGCCTTCTGCTACTATTGCTGGACTTGCTTCCATGTTAGTGTTGAATCCTTTTCTATGAACAGTTGAGTGTCCACATATTTGGAAGTTAACTGGTGCTTCCTTAACCGCTTCCCCAGTACTGATTTTAGTGGTGTCTCTTGAAGCAGTTCTCTTTGGTGCCATGGTACAATGACTGCTGGAGAGAAGTGCTTCATGAGTGTGGTACCTGTGGGACAAAAAGGACACTCATGGCAAGCAAACATTAGCTCTTACAAATCTAACTTCACAACATGATCAAGAAACAATTAGGGCATCTGATGAGAGGGATTACACAATTTTTACTGACAGGGGTGATTGACTGACTATGGGAACTGTGTATTGTGCAGTCCCAACAGTTAGTGTGGAAGCATGATGACTGGAATTGCGCAATGCATAGTTCAGTCTGGGTTAGGGCCTGGGAGAGATTATGAATTATGTAGTCTCAGGGGCCAAGTTGGGAGATTGGCTCCTGAAAATGTGCAGTGCACAGTTGGAGCCAACCCAGGACATGCTCTGAACAATTCTAGAAGCCAAGGTAAAGGCCTTGAGCTCCCAAATTGTGCAGTGCATGTAGTGAAGTGTGAGATCCTAGCAAGGGGACCCAAATCTTCCCATGGGGAGTGTGAAAAGTAAGCAGATCTGAAGGATGATGTGCGTCTCAGTGTAGATATGACTACGCATATATGCATGAATGTGAAAAAATTTATTAAATTGAAGGAAAATGAAGCATGTGAAGAGAGTCGCCATAATGGCGACTGTTGGTGCAAAAATGGGAAAACTCATGTGACACCTTGGAACGGAAATAGATAACTTGAAACAACACTTCTACAAGCTAAAACAAGTTAAAATGTGAGTAGTCATAGAAAGAAACAATTTAAAAAAAACTCACACAAGCTAAACAACAAAAAGCGACAAAAAAGTGGCAAACGATGATAAAATCAAAACTCACCTAGAAAAGCAATGACAATGCTCCAAAGGCTCCTTGCGCTCCTCGGGAATGCTAGAGATTGATGATCAAATGTATAAATGATCTCTATAGGAATCCATTATATATAATTGAGCAAATTGGAATCTATGACGCACATGCCTGAGATCAAGGACAAAAGCGACACTTGGCGAAAAATTCTAAGGTAGTGATGTGCTATTGGAAAATCAAAAAGGTAGTAAATATTTTCTTGATCTTAATAATTACTTGTGATGTTTCTTATTATTAAGATTTTTTATATCTTCTTTCTTTAGTTCATCAAGCAATTACCAAAAGGAGCAGCACATAAAATAATGAACACAAGATGTAGGCACATGCCAGGGAAAAACCCCCCTCGAGGGGAAAACCCAGTCAAAATAGTTCTTCCTTTCGATAGTATTCTTTGGGACTCTTCACCCTAGACCAAGACCATACCTTCCCTCCACACAAAGTCAACCTCTAGAAGATTGGCCTCTTCCCAACAAATTTGACTATGTTGCAACTA
Source organism: Pinus tabuliformis (assembly GCA_031772625.1). Lineage (NCBI taxonomy): Eukaryota > Viridiplantae > Streptophyta > Pinopsida > Pinales > Pinaceae > Pinus > Pinus tabuliformis. Next base: position 39,716,089 of record CM062807.1, on the reverse strand, counting down.
ACAACTTCCAACAGTAGTCCAACTTCGAAGACTTCGATCTCCCAATCCATATCACGAAACAGAGAGAGACCACCACCAAAATTTCAATTTCCCTTGACTCCTTAGACTCACCCAAACTCACATTCACTCTGGATTCTCTGCAATATACTTTCTTAGCTACCCACTTTGCACTTCTACCTAGTAGAGAGAATTCGAACTTGATGAGAATTGATGCTCCAAATGAATTTGATGTCCTTCCTTTTATAGGATTCTTGTGGGGTCGAATAGGGTCTTAGGCTGACTTGATCTTCTCTTAGACCAACATGGTGTGGAGATTCCATAATTCTAATTTTACTCAATACTAAACCTTTTTACGTGTTTCAAAAGCCCAAGAAGGGTCTCTTTAAATGTATAATAATTCTATAGACTTAGAATAAATCCTAGAAGTCCTCAATGGGGACTTTTACCTAAAAAAAGGTGACCCAAGCATGAAACCCATGCTTTAATAAGTCACAATAATAATATTTTTTTTCTTTATTCTTTTGACAAGTACATTAAATAATGACTCAAGTACATTATTGAAGATTGGACATAGTTACTTTTTCCAACACTCCCTCTGAACTAGGGATATATTCATAATGCACATATACATTGGAAGATCTCAAACTATATGAACCATGAAGAACTTTAGGCATTGCAATGCTATGGACTAGATTCTTGACCAGGGAAATCTATCAAAATATTCACTCAATAGGTTAGGCACCGTAATGTCATTGAATAGATTCCTGACCAGGGAAATCTATCCAAGTGGGAATAAGGTGGAATTAAGCTTTCAACCCTTTATGTACCATCAGGCTTACTTGCTAACCACCAACCCAAAATCCAGGTGTGTGTAAGAGCTCAATGACCAATTCCACCTTTCCAACTTTGGGACCCAGACATCGACACAAAGTGTCAGCCAAATGTATGCTTAGGAAATGCTTCACTCAAAAATCCTCGACACTCCTTAATCCAACAGATCAAGAGTGTCAAATCTCTCCCAATCAAACTAATTGGTAACCAGCATGTTATCAAATCCTTTGAGAGATTCACCTATACAAAGACAACCCCAATCAATAATATTCTTTCACATACATAATCAAATACAAACCTCTGGGGTCTTCCAGGAAACAAATGTTTCTTCTCAACTTTCCATAGTAGGAATATCAACCGAATATTTGACAGAGGATTCCTCAATCATACATTTTCTTCCTACTTCATATGTAGCAACATATTCTTCAATCAGATCCTACTTTCCTTCTTTCAGTAGCACTTCAAAATGTATTCTCTAATTTCCTTTTCCTTTTCATGGTCTTCACTCAGAATTATCGTTGTTAGTCTTGGTCTAGTGCATGACACATGAAATAGAGAACCATATCTATCACTCCCTCTCAACCAGGAAGCACCTCTTTATCCAAACTCCCTATTAATATTAGGGAGATCTCTTCTATTCATGCTTCCTCTGGGAGATCAACTTCTTCTTTTCGACATCAAAGAATCTTTCATGGCTTCCAACCATTTCATCAGAGTTATCATCATCCCCATCACACTTATCACATCAATGAGCATCTTCACCAAGTTTAAGATTGTGTACCTACAAAATTTGAATATAAAGTACAATCAAATCTATAGAAGCATGATGTAAGCCATATCAGAATCACGAAATAATTTCATATTTATGCATATCAGATACCCAAAATTAATTACAAGCAAGAGACATATACTCTTCATTAATCTTGCTAGGGGCTTTTTTATAGACCCTAGAATACTGCATGATAACATTCATTTGATATAGGGTTCCAATATGTCTTCCAAAGGTATGCCATACCTTACTACAACATATAGTAAACCCTAGAAACAAATCACACAAATATAGATCTACAAGGCATACAACAACCTTTCAAAATACACATGTTAGACTTCTCACTAGGAATTCATACAAATCCTAGATTTCATACAAAAGAGTCAATCAAAATCAATCACATCTTAGTCATTAAACTGAATAAATTCCACTTCTAGATTTCAATCAACCATCAAACAATCACTAACATGACCAACCATCACTAGGGTTAGTTGCAATCCCTAAATTTCCGATCAATTATAAATCTCAACCAAAGATTCAAAATCTCAACAATCATTAAATACATAGATACACATACTATACAATTTTAACTTCAGTAGGGTTTAGCTATAACACCCTATATTTTCAAACATCAACATCCTAGAATCTCAGACAAGGACTTCCATTGAATCCTAACACTCATGACCATCAATGACTAGGTCAACACATATCTAGGAAATCATAACAATACATAAGCATATCATATGTCCAATAACATAAACACATTTTACCTATACCAACCTAGGACTTCAACCAAAATGACATATCCATATATATGTCTATATTTTATCATCATGAAACATACTTTTCATATCATGTGTTAGCCAAACCCAGCTTTACAACAATATCAAATAAGAGTTAGACACACAATCATTTTGATTATACTAGGGTTTGATCCAACAAACACAAACATACCAAAGGAAACATTTCTAAGACAATGTAAGGGAATTTATCACACATTCCGCTAAACCCTAATGAGCTAGGGTTCCAATGTGGAACATAACAAACCCTACATTACCAAAACCTCAAAATATCCTGGGATTTTAGACCTTATCATTCCATCCTAACAGGTTAGGATTTCCTGATCATACCAAAATCCCAAACATGACATCATCAGTAAAGACTTAAACTAGAATTTCTCAATATCCCTAATAAGCTTTTAGGATTTCAGACATTCACAATAGCATGCCCTTTGATTAGGGTTTACAGAACTTGTCTAGGGTTCTACATAGTCAATCAAGAATATGAATGGGGTGGGTAGATTTATCAAGAGATGAATCACCCAAAAAAGAATCACTAATATTCGATATAGTTGGTGATAATAGAGTTAGTAATAGATCATCAAAATAATAACCCTTTCAATCAATGTATTTAAAGCATACCTTTGTTCCTTAACTAACCTTGTCTTAAGAGATCCTACTTCTTTCAAATGTTTTTCCTAATAAAGACAACATAGGAGAAAGGTGATTAGTATTTTAATATAATAAAAAATAAATGAGTACATGAACCCAAAACTGAAAAGGCATAGGATACTTATCTTTGAGAGTTGTTGGGAGATCCCTCCAAAGCTACAGGGAAACCTATACATAAATGTCTTTTCCAAAATATGTTAAAAACTTATAAATTCTAAAACATATAAAACAATTTATGTAAAGAAAATGACTTAATAGTGTAAGTCCCTAATGTCATATTCTTTGGGCTTGAATTTCTTTGAGTCTTCTTCTTCAACAAAGTTGGCTTGATCCCATCCTCTCTTCTTGTTCCTTGGATTCACGAGACAACCATTTTTGTAGTGACCCTTCTTATGACATTGATAACATTCTATCTTAGACATGTCAACTTTCCTCCTTGGTCCCTTCAATCTCTTTTCTTTATGATGAGCAACATAAGCATTTGATACTCCTTCAGGATTGGCAACCATTGAGATCCTTAATTCTTCTTGACTACATGCGGTCAATAATTCTTCAAAGGTGGGAGCTACCTTCCAACTGTTGAGACTTGAAGTAAATGCACTCTAAGAGGGATCTTAATATAGCATTGATCACCAATTCTTTGACTGGAACAATATCATCGATGGCCAAGAGAACATCCTTGAGTCTATTTGTCTTCACAAAGAAGGTTGCCATAGTATATTCTTTAGTCATCTTCATATTCCTCAGCTCATTCTTCAAACTTGCTACTAGTTGACCAATGTTCTTAATAGTGAAAAACTTCAACAAGGCTTCATACATCTCCTGAGCATGATCGATTTTAGCTATGAATGGGACAAGATTTTCTTTTATCCCTTCTACCATCAGAGTCATAACCACCAATTCTAAATCCTTGAATTTCACTTTGTCTGCATCACTGGCTTATTCTGTAGGCTTCTTTACATTTCCTTTTACCAAATATAGCACCTTGTTCTTCTCAAGGATTAGGTCAATCCTCTTCTTCCAATATCCAAAGTTAGATTCTCCTTCAAGCTTGTTCTCACCCTTGATTGAGTTAGACATCTTCCTTGAGTATAGTAGATTCCTTCCCTAAGATAGTGCCTATGAATGGATTTTCCTTTTTCCTTCTTTCTTCACCAAAGCTCTAATACCATGTTGGAAAATCAGAAAGGCAATAAATATTTTATTGATATTGATAATTACTTGAGATGTTTCTTATTATTATGATTCTTTATATCTTATTTCTTTAGTTTGTCAGGAAATTACCAAAAGCAACAACACATAAAACATTAATGAACACAATATGTAGGCACATGCTAGGGCAAAGTCCCCACAAGGGGAAAACCCAGTCAAAGTAATTCTTCCTTTCAATAGTATTCTTTGAGACTCTTCACCCTAGACCAAGAACATACCTTCCCTCCACACTAAGTCAACCTCCAGAAGATTGACCTTTTCCCAACAAATTTGATTATGCAACAGCTAACATCTTTCGGCAGCAATCCAACTTAAAAGACTTCGATCTCCCAATCCTAAGCAAGAAACAAGAGAGACCACCACCAAAATTTTGATTTCCTTGACTCCTTAGACTCACCCAAACTCACATTCACTTTGGTTTCCTGACAATAGGCTTTCTCAACTACCCACTTCGCACTTCTGCCCAATAGAGAGAATTCAAACTTGATGAGAAGTGATGCTTGAAATGAAATTGATGTCCTTCCTTTTATAGGCTTCTTATGGGGTCGAATAGGGTCTTAGGCCAACTTGATCTTCTCTTAGTCCGACATAGTGTGGAGGTTCCATAGTTCATATTTTACTCAATACTAAACCTTTTTACATGATTCAAAAACCCAAGAAGGGTCTCTTTAAATGTAAAATAATTCTATAGACTTACAATAAATCCTAGAAGTCCTCAATGGGGACTTTGACCTAAAATAAGGTGACCGAAGCATGAAACCCATGCTTTAATAAGTCACAATAATAATAAAAATTCTTTTCTTTATTCTTTTGACGAGTACATTACATAATGGCTCAACTACACCATTGAAGACTGAACATAGCTACTTTTTCCAACATGTGCCACTTTCGAGAAACTAATAATAGATACCTACTTCCTAGGGATGCTTCTTGCTTTTTGCTTTTTTTTGGGGGAAAAATGCCATGCATTTCTCAGAGAGACTGCGCAGTTCTGGGAAGAACCAGGAAACTCTCTAGTTTATGCACTTAGTAGCTTCTAAGTAGAAAGGCTTCTACGCAATTTCTGGGCTGAGTGGCTATGGGCTACCTCTCATGTTCTGTGCAATTTCCCATCTCAAGGCTGGCTGTCATCTAGTGATATGCAATTCTTGAGCTCAAGGCTCACTATCAGCTTGGACTGCGTAATTATTGAGCTCAAGGCTAATTGTCAGCTTGGACTACGTAATTCTTGGGATCAAGGCTAGTTGCCCTCAAGGATTGCGTAGTTGTCTAAGGCAAGCCCAGAGCTGGATCAAGACCCAGTCAAGAGATCAGCTTGTGGGTTAGATAGTAAACCAATTAAGCAAACACAAGCCAAGATGCAAAGGATGAGGCTCAATAAAAGCACAAGTACATGGATTGGTGCAAGATGAGCTATTGTGATTTACAAGGGAGGCTCCAAAATGAAGCATAGGCAAAATTTTGGAGGGTAGTTGTAGCCACTACAACATGTTAGAAAGAAAAATGATATATATATATATATATATATATATATATATATATATATATATATATATATATATATATATATATATATATATATATATATATATATATATATATATATCTCATCACTTAGTAGGTCCAGAGTCAGGATGGATCTAGGATGGTGGGTAGTAAATGAAGGAATGTATATATTCATGTGGGCCATGCTTGAAAAGGTCTATTTTTCATACATTGAAAATCCTTCATGAAGGTGTCATTATAGTTGTTAAAATGTAAAAATCGTGTTGGCTATGGTGGGTTCATGTGGATGCATGAACCCATGGTTGCGAAAGAGAATAGTTGGTAATAGAGTTATGCACACAAAATGAAGCCATGGTTCATATCCTTATGATCTATGATTAATGACATAATGAATTGTAGATAGAGGATGAAAATTTTCTTGGTAAAGAAGCACTATGCTCATGTGATTCTATTTGGAGTAAAGAAGAATGTAAGTAAGAAAGTATATGTTTCAAATATTATTTTCTAGAGAACAAGTGTAATAATATTTTTATGGACTGGATTTTATTTTTCATGTGTAAGTAGGCATATGGTTGTAAGACCTATTAAATCATGCATACCCCTAGTTTATGATTCATCAATAAAGTCTAGATGTAAATCTAGGTGATGTTCAGGGGGGTGGGTGGGCATGCTATATTCTTGAGAACCTAGTAAATAATTTTTTTAGGGGCTATGTGATATCCCAAGTAAAGTTTAAATTGGGGAATGCTGGGTTGAATCTTCACTCAATCATAATGAAAAATATAATAACCCTTTATGAGTTTCCAATGGTGGTTTATCAACCCTTGGTTTTTGGTTGATTAAAGATAGATACACTTGGGCTGTCCAATGAGAGTGGTGTAAATAAAGATATATGGAGGCATAGATATGCTAATACATGACTAGAGTGAAGCACATGAGTAAAGAAAAAAATATTCTAGCTTAGAGGTGTTACACCAAGATGAGGTTGGAAGTCTTTATAGTGGGCCATGCATCATGTGAGCCACATATCTCTATCTTTGCAACATAGAATGTTTGGATCATTTTTTTGTGAATTTGATGAGTATGGAGTGCATAGGAAGAAGAATAAGGATAAATACTCGGTAAATGAGTGCTTGAATCAATTCAATTTATGCAATAGAGAGATATGTAGGGAAATGAGTAGTTAGATACTTCTTGAGTTATCATAGATGTAATATTTGTTTAATGAGTTGATTTTATAATTCATATATATAAATGAACATATGGTTGTAAGATATATCTAGAAATGCATATCCCTAGTTTATGGTTCACAAATAAAGTCTATACATAGCCCTAGGTGCTAGGGGCGCCATGTTGTATTCCCGAAACCCAATCAATAAACTTTGGGTGGGATAGGTGAATATTCCAAGTCAAGTTTAAAATGGGGAATGTTACGTTAATATTGACTTGGTCATAGAGTGGAATATAATGTTCACTTGTGGGTTTACCAATGGTGTGGTTTTGGGAAAACCATGATATTAGATGTAATGAAGACCATTTAAAGGCTTGAGACACTCCATGGTAAGATTCTTTGACTAACATTTTTTGGCCTAGATTAGTTAGCTTGGCGAAGAATAATATATCTGTTAAGTGCTAGTTTTCCCAATTTAGGGTTTTTAGAATAAATCACAGTGTCTTGTATACTTGATTTTTTATTTTGTGCTTATTTTATGTTAGTTATCTCTCTCAATTTCTAACAATCACAAAGTGACATTTTGTGTTTATGTGAAATAATATTCTATCATATATCTTGTCTAATTTTATTACATATTATAGGTTAACTAACCCTCTTTTCTTCATTTTTTTTGTCACAATCAGCGTCAAATAAAGCTTAAAGTATTATATTTGAAATGTTGGAATGTCACTTAAGCCTCTTCCATTCCATATTAAACAAAATAATAAAAAGTAACCCTATTTTATTCTTCGACATCACAATGTGATATAATTTGTTTATGTGACACGATCTTGTGTGATATAATTTTTCATAGTTTATTATATACTTATACAACTATTAACATATATTATTAGTTAATTAAACCTTCTTGGCACATTTTTGAATGCCACCATGCAACATGGAACCTCTTAAAGTATTATGTCTGAAATGTTAGAATGTGACTATGACACCCCCTTTTTAGTTCCCCAAATTTTTTGATGCAATTAAATACTTGTATTGTTGGGCTACCAACATTTATATTATGTACTAAAATTTATATGTGATGTATAGTTATATTTTATTAATAAACATTCTAGATCTAAAGGAAGGGAGTAGCCATTAGATTATGATGCCCTAGGGAGTGGGGTAAACTTAAATAGAGAGGAAAAGATGCAAGGGGGGGTAGGGGGAGGCTAGGAGATATCCTAACCTTTCTTAATAAATATTATTTTCCCTAGGTGTGATGGTTGGTATTCCTAAGCGAATTCTAGAAAATGATTGAGAAGTCAAAGGGTCAAGATGTGATTATAAAAATAAGGAGGAGAAACCATTAAGGGGTTCTTTTGGGGGTGGCTATATCTGAGAAAAATTGCAACATAGTTGAGTCTAAGGTGGGGTCAAAAGTGGCTCACCCTACTTCAGTTCCAGTGTTTTCCGGTTATAATAGATATATGCTTATTTTTGTGTTATTGATATTTATTGGATGAATGATTCACTCATATGTAGGATTTTTTATTTTTTTATTTTATTTTATTTTTTTATTTATTTAAGATAATTGTGCTAGCTACAATAGTAAGGTTTGGATCAATGGGTTGAATTCACTCAATTGTGGAATTTAAATGAATTGGGATGTGTTAGCCTCCTGTTGCAACAGGTGTTCATCTTTCATGATTGGCATTTTTACATGCCAAATATGTCATACTTTGCATGCTGCAATGTTCCATATTTCCAGAAAGAGGCCAAAGAAGAGGCCATGAAAGTGTGCCAGTCTAAATTCCACTACTGTATTCCAAATTTTGATGAGTTAACCATTTTTGAAGAAGTTTCTGTTAAGGGAAGGCCAAACAGCTTAATCTTGGCCTCCCTAGGTTTCAATTTCTTGTTTTAGAATATAAAGAATGAATATCTGTCCAAACAGTTTAATCTTGGCAGATTTGTAGATAGGTAGAGAAAAAAAGGAGCCCAACTACTTAATCTGGGCCCTTGGAAGAAATAAGTGTAGATTTAGATAGGAGGATAGCAAAAAGAAAGAAAGGATAATCTGGGTCTGCAAGTCTAAGTGCACCCATTCCAAAAAGAAGAAAAAATGCTAGGTAAGTAGGCTGGGTAGGTAGTTTTGAGGTTACAGAATGTTGATTTGTGATCAATTTTGTGTTTTAAAGTGATATTGTACTTCAGATCACAAGTACAAGGCAATTTTCATTTGGAGGAGCTCAAGCGAGGCATGCCTAACTCCCCCTTCTTCTTATTCCCCAAATCACTCACTAACTTCCCTGAAGAGTTCAAGGTCTGCTTGATACCTCTTAGTTTCATCATTTTCCATATCATTTGCCTTGGTAAAGATCTGCTTTACTCAAGGAATGTTCATACTTCCTCTATAAATCATTTCCCCCCCTAATAGCCTAAGATTCACATACTTAGCGCTTTCTTATCACTTGTCATATTAACTATTAATTTTACTATGTAGCTCCATATCTATCTCCCCTTCCCCTACTAAAACTATGTTAATAACTCCCTTATATATATATTCCCATCCCCTGGCACTATAGCCCTATTTATCAGTTTGGGAAATGCTGAGTTCATTTGGGGCTTAGCATTAGCCTTCCGTGTCCTAACCCCGGGAATAACTTGACATTTGGTTAAGTTAATAACCTTTACCCACCCCTTTACCCTTAAAACCTTACTGTTCTACCATTTCGCGGTCGCTGTTTAAGATTCAGTGTTTAAAAGTTTCAATTAAACATTGAACCTTACCCCCCGCATAACACAAAAACCCACAAACCCAAAGTCCCCCCCCCCCCCCCCGTATAAAAACACATAATAAAATATGCATGGGCCCTGTTTTTAACCATTCGCCGCTTTGATCATGCCGCCGACCGTCAGATATGGCGCGCCACAGATCAACGGTGGGCGGGTCTTTCCATACGCCGATATGCCGAGGGTTAGCACCCGTGAGATGGGCGGTTTTCCCGTCGTACTCCCGCCATGCGTCATCCGCTCGGCTGTGGCGGGGCCCCCTCCTCTGAAACCGCCTGCGCACAAAAGCGGTGCGCCTGAAACCAAATACCGCCTTCCCCCTCCTACGTCAGCACCACGTCACCTTTGACGTCATCATCATGTGTCGGCCTCCTGCCACCGTGTCCTTGCTAGATAGTTGCTACCGTACTTCCACGTCATCTCCTCCACCGTACTGCCACATCACCACCGTACTGCTGACGTCACCCTGCTGACGTCACCCTGCCACATCACCCTGCCACGTCACCGTCGTACTGGGACCCACCGCTGATGTCATGCTGACATCATCGTCAAAAAGCGCGAAGGGCGCAAATCGCAGCACAGGAAGCCCAGAATCAAAATCTGAGGCAGTTTTTGATGCGCAATTAGCGCCTAACGCTAATCACGCATCGCTAAGGGAAAAAGGCCAAAATGGAAAGCCCTTTCGTGGCTCGGCCTCCAGCAGGCCCGAAAGTCGCAAAATAACATAGATTTCTTCACAGAGATTCAGGAAAAGGGCAAAGGCAGTTTTTAAAGCAAACAGAGGGCCGAACAAGCAGCCATGAAAGGTCGATGCAACAGTTTAAAGAGTATCAGAAGTGAAAAATGCGCACATTCAGTGCCAAAGCATATCAAGGAAGCAGCAAAGAGTATCAGACAAATGTTTTAAATGAAAATCTTTATTCCCAATGTAGGTGAACATTGAATGGCCTCCAACAAAGTCAAAGAAAACGGTGGAGCTATATCGAGGCCCTCCCATCACAGTTAATGCACCTCAGAACCACTCAACAACAATGGATCAAAACCCAAAGCACAGTTATGGCTAAGTGATCAGCACAGAGCCATAAAGACAACGCATTAACTCTTTTTTTTACAGCTGCCCCAGCGTAGCTCGAAGATATTTTGTTGCATTTATTTCAAATAGATGTTAGGTTAAAGGCACTCATTATAGTAGATCTGTCTGAGATCTGATTAGTGTAGATATTTTACTTATAAAACCACCCTAATTCACTGTTTAAAGGGTTGGTTGTTTGTATAGCTCTAAGAGAGACTCGCTCTGTATACCTGATGTTTTACTTAATCAAAGTCTGCTGAAAAGCTTGGAGGAATGACTGTGTGCTGTGTATTAATGGTTTGAAGAATTGAATGTGGAATTCTTGTGCTGCAACATGACTCAATAAGTGTTTCCTACCTTTGTTTTCCATTGATATACCATCTAAAATAGCAGAAAGAAAGATTAGCTTAGAATTGGTTTAATTGCCCTCTATGCTCAATTTCTGCTGTTTCTTTATGTTTTCATCTGAGTTAGTAATGAATATGAATTCCCTGTGGCTCATATTTCCCCTAATTCACTCATGTTTGATAGTTATCTAGGGATTCTTCACTGCTCCTAAATAGAGCTCATTCACCTTCCCTCTGCTAAGCTGAACGAGAGATTCTTAACTGCCTCTCATTCCTAGCCCTCATTCCATCCTTTTAAGCTTGAATCATTGTTTCATATGCAGCTAGCTTGCTCCATATTCCTTCTTGTGACCAAGAAAACGCACCAGCAGTCCTACTCCTTGACTCCACACCCAATGGTTCTAAAACTTTCATGCTATCCCTGCCTCTTTACTTGAAAGCATCATCCTTCCCACCAAAACTCAAACAAAACCCCTTGCACTCAATAACTAGCCTAAAATCATTGTCAACCAAGCTAAACCCTAAAGAGAGAACCCTCTCTAACTGCTGGTAGGCTAGGACCTGCAGTCCAAAGATTGGTTTGTGGTTACCTCGGCCGTATCCCTTAAGGAGCCAAGGGACAACCTGAGTGATAACATAATGGCGACTCCACTAGGGAAAACAATGAATTTTCCAATTGTTGCATATTCCTTAAAACTATAGATGAAGCCTGAATGTCAGCCAGGAAGCCTTTGAAACTATTCTTGCTTTGCATTTACAGGAGTAAACAAATGCTGCTTCAGTCAATCTTCATGCTAGTTTTAAGTTATACATAGCTATTCCAAAATTTGATCAGTTCCTTGCTAATTCTAAAAACATTCACATAAAATACCAAAACAAGTTCAGAATCTGGCTCCCAAAAGGAATCCACGTTATACAAGGTCAAATCCAGACCCAAACCCCCCAGCTGCTTTTGAAAATCCAAATTTAATCCTAAGGATCCTCAGGAAGCTAGAGCAAAGAGAAGATTTTGTTGATTTTAGCCCTGAAACAGTTCAGCCAAGCTGTGTTCCAACCCCTGTCAAGGTTTTATTCCGTTCAACCCCAACTTCCCCTTGTTCATCATCCACCTCTCAAAGCACTCCTTCCACACCTCCATTTACTGCACATACTCCCATTACCGTTGTTGTTACAGCTGTTCCAGCTATCCCTGTTGTTCCACTTATCCTTGTAAACATGGCTAATAGATATGCACCCCTGCAATTACCTGCTAATCCAGGGGTTATGCCTCAAGATTATCAAACTAAAATCACATATTTTGATGGAACTGGTTCTTGCACAGCCCTTCAGCATACAAAGAAGATGCAAGACTATTTTGAGAACTACAAGATAGATGACGATAGCGTGAGAATGAAGATTTTCGTCCAAAGTTTGACAGGTGATGTCAGAACTTGGTTTAGAGCACTCACAGCCAATTCCATAGCAGACCCAGAAGCTTTATACCAGTCATTTATCAACAGATGGGAGAAAAAGAAAGACCCCTTTCACATATTATCTGAATATGGCATCATCAAAAGAGGCCCTCAAGAATCTGTCTTGGACTATTGTGCAAGATTTAATAATGTTTATAATGCAATACCACAGAACTTAAGACCCCCTCCTAATCTTGCTTTGTATAAATTCCCTAATGGTTTTGACACTGACATGGATTATCAGTTAAGGGAAAGAGCCCCTCAAACCCTTGCAGACATGCAAAATGTTGCTGTTAGCGTAGAGGCAAATCTAATTGCCAAAAGAAACAGAGTTAGAACTGAGAGAAGAACCACCTTTAAAGAGGAACCCTCAGCCTTAGATCAAAAGCTGGATGCTATTATCAGTGGCATGCACAGGCTGGGAGACAGAGTAGAGAGTGTTGAGAGGAAATCGTCATGGGAAGGACAACAACCTAAGTCAACAAGACCAAGATGAGCATGACTTTAATCGATTTCAAACTAAATCTGGTGAGTCTTTTGATTTTAAACAAGGCTATGATACTGTTGTGTATGAGGTCCACAAACAATATAAGCTGAGAACTAGGACCATTGACATTCCTGAACCTAGCAAACAAAAGGATGGCAAACAGCCCAACAAGATTAAAGGCAAGGCTGTCATAACAAAACCAGCTGATATACCTGTCCCAAACCTGCATCAAGTAACTGTAGAGGACATAACATAAATGATGCCTTCTAATGATCAGCCTCTGCCACCCTCTTCCTCAAAAGAGAACTCGAACAACATTCCAAAAAGCCCTCCTAAAACTGAAAAACACAAGCAATTACTTCCCTTAATGCTGATAAACAAGACCAAACTGCTGATACTCCAATAGAAAAAGGGAAGCTTGCCTCTCAAAATACTAAAACCCAATTTGAAAAATCATTTGACTTAGAGGTAGAAATAGGTAAACTGAAGATATCCATCCCCTTATCTGAACTTGCCAAACATGATGTGTATAGGAAACAAATTCAAAGATCACTTCAAATGCCAGAGGTCAAGGATGATGTAAAGGTGCTTGACGACCAACCTGAACTGCTGTTCGGTCTAGAAGTTAATGGAAAATCAACATATGGATCTGTTCTACCTTTTTATGTCATTTTGCACATACATGACAACGTCTTGCACAATGATATGTTTGACTCAGGTGCCTCACACAATCTTATGCCCAAAGCTGTAATGGAAAAGCTGAACCTTGATGTTACAAGACCCTACAAAGATCTATTCTCCTTTGACTCAAGTCAAGTCAAGTGTTTAGGCCTCATCAAAGACTTGTGTGTCTCCTTAGTCCAATATCCCAACAAGACAATCCTCATGGATGTGGTGGTTGCTGACATTCCACCAAAGTATGGCATGCTATTGTCAAGATCTTGGGGAGCAAAACTCCAAGGATCCCTCCAATTAGACCTCTCTTATGCCACTATATCTGTCTTTGGGCAACCAAAGAGACTATATAGAGAAACACTGATGAAGTATGTGGTAACTAGTGAGGACAAGCCCCAAAATTTTCCTATTCACTCAATCCATTCTGATATGGATTCTTTTATTTTATTTAATGATGAAACAAATCCTCTCACTGATGACAAGCCGTTGGCTTTAGAACTGAACACACAAATCAATGAAGAATCAGTTGCCCATACTGATGAAACTGTCAAAACAATCAAGGCAACCAGCAGACAAGAAGAACCTTCCCAAACAGAAAATTAAAATCTGCCCACTACAAGAATGACTGAAACTCTTGATACTAACCACAAGCAAGAAATCACATGGTATTTAGAGTTTGATGGCTCTGTTAACAAGTTAGGAGCAGGGACAGGTGTATGGATTCACAATACACATAACTATCACGCAGAAGGCCATGCCTACAGATTGAATTTCAAATGCACCAATAACATGGCAGAGAATGAGGCTCTCCTTTTAGGCCTTAAACTGCTCAAAGCTCTAGGAGCTGCAAAAGTGTCTATTCTAGGTGACTCCGATTTAATCATACAACAAATGAAAGGTAACTTTGTTACCAATGACAATAGAATGAGGGCCTATATGACTGCTGCCACTAATATACTCAATGCATTCACTGAATCCAAGCTTGCCAAGATTTCAAGAGATCATAACATTCATGCACACAGCCTAGCCACTTTTTCTAGTACATGCAAGCTTCCCTTTGAGCCAAATCACCATTTTACTGCTGAGATAAAACATAGGTCTACTATCCCAAATAATGTTAAAGATTGGCAAGTGTTTGAAAATGATGCCCAGATTAACAATTTCCTCACTCTTGAGCATGAGTTTTCAAATATTAACATTGACATGGATGCCATGAAAAATGAACAACAACAGACAAATGAAAATCAGCAAGCTGTAACTGTTGTAACAGCCAAACAAATGCTGAACCCAACTGTTTTTGACAATACAAACATAGAAGAGCTGAAACAGACGCATTTGGAGGAAATAGCAGAAACAGAGGCCAAGATCGTTGATCTAAAGGATAACTTTCTCCCTGCCGGCCTCACTCCATTAGAAGATATGTTTGATGCAAATGATGTTCCCAAAAAACCAAAAATACAGCCCCTAAACACTGCTATAGAAGAACACAACATTGGGACAGCAAACAATCCCAAAATGATCAAACTATCTCAATCTTTGCCACCCGATCAAAAACCCAAATATGTTGATTTGTTCAAAGAATTCCAAGATGTATTTGCTTGGAGTTATGAGGACTTGAAGTCCTATGACACCTCAGTGATCCAACACACCATTCCCTTAAAACCAAATCAAAAGCCCTTCAAACAGAAACTGAGGAGAATCAATCCTGTGCTTCTCCCTTTGATTGAAAAGGAAGTGAAAAGAATGTTTGAGGCAGGTATCATAGCACCCATCAGATTTTCTGAATGGGTATCCAATCTTGTTCCTACAAGAAAGAAGACAGGTGAGATTAGGCTATGTGTAGACCTAAGAAATTTAAACCAAGTCTCCCTAAAAGACCACTACCCCTTGCCAAAAATGGACCACATTCTACAAAGAGTAGTGGGGTCATCTAGAATCTCTTTGCTAGATGGATTTTCAGGTTTCAATCAAATACTGGTTCACCCGGATGATCAAGACAAGACAACCTTTACCACACCGTGGGGAACATTTAAATATGTGAAGATGCCTTTCGGACTTAAAAACACTGGTGCTACCTTTCAAAGGGCAATGGATATTGCATTTGCCAAGGAAATACATGATTTCCTAGTTGTCTACCTTGATGACTTAACCCCTTTCTCCAAATCTGATCAAGAGCACCTAAAACATTTGAGGCAAATATTCATGACATGTAGGAAATATGGCATTTCCTTGAACCCCAAGAAGTCCCTCTTTGGCCTTGAAGAAGGCAAACTGCTTGGCCATATCATCTCAAAAGATGGTATTAGAATAGATCCTGAAAGGATCCAAGCCATCCTCCAAATCCCATATCCAAGAAACATAAAAGAGTTGCAAGCATTCCTTGGAAAAATCAATTTCCTAAGGAGATTTATTCCAAATCTAGCCGAGCTAATAAGACTGTTAAGCAACATGTTAAAAAAGGATGCTAAAGTAAAATGGTCTCTTCAGACCAAGCAAGCCTTTGAGAGTATCAAAACTGCCTTAACACAAGCCCCTATCCTCACCAGTCCACAATTTGACAAAGATTTCATCATATTTTCATTTGCATCTGAGCACACCATAGCTGCTGTCCTTTTGCAAAAGGATGATCAGGGAGCTGAAAAGCCAATTGCATTTTTCAGCCGAGCCTTAAGAGATGCCCCTTTGAAATACCAAATCATGGAGAAGCAGGCCTATGCCCTTGTTAAAGCAATCAAAGATTTCCGAGTTTACATTTTATATTCACATGTGATTGCCTATGTCCCAAATGCTGTTGTAAAAGACATATTAACCCAAGAGGGGTTAGAGGGCAAAAGAGGCAAGTGGATTGCTAACATCCTTGAGTATGACGTAGAAATAAAATCAACCAAGCTAATAAAGGGACAAGGTTTAGCCAAACTGATGTCCGAAACAAACTTTCAAGCCTTAGACATTAACCAATTGGACAATGAACGGGAGCTGGCGACTCCACAGATTAGTGAAACCTTTTTGCAATCCCCATGGTATGCTGATATATGCTTTGTATTGTTAAACCTATTTGCTCCCCCAGGATTGTCCAGAACCAAGAAAAGATTTTTAAAAATGAAGACTTTAAAGTTTTGTGTCATAGATGGTGCTTTATTTTGGAAAAATCATGAAGGTATATTGCTTAATTTTTTAACCATGAGTGAAACTGTTAGGCCCCTATACTACTAGTGTAACCCCTTATTGTTATTAATATAACCCACTTATTATATTGATGTACCCATGTAGTGCCCATATTGTTACTATTGTGCCCCATAGAAGCCCACTATTGTTATTATTGTGCCCTTACATTATTATTGTTATGTCGGCTCTGATTATGTTATGACCCCTTAGACTCCTATATATAGAAAGGAGGTATTTTCGTTTGTATCATCCAAGAATTGTTCATTTATGTAATGTAAAGGAGGTTTCCCCCTCTAAGACGCTGAATTCTAAGGCGTTGATCTATCTTTTCTATCTTTTCTTGAGCTGGTTTCATAACATTTGGTATCAGAGATTTGGATTCTAGGGTTTCGCTGCTCCAAATAGGTCATCATGGTATTTTTGCTATAACCTTTTTTCTGTGAAGTTTCAGAAGTCGCAAAAAAAATCCATTTGAGAAGAAATCACGTTGAACGTTGGGTCCAAATTTCAGAGCTTTTCATGCGATATTTGCGGATATATGATTTGAGGAAGTTGGTCTTTTTGCAGACTCCTGAATTACATTCAAAACAGGTGACCTGGGGAAAATCGTCATAAATTTCTCTCTGGGGATTGGATTGAAATTTTGTAAGAAGGTGCAGAAAGAGAACGGATTTTAGTTTTCTTGTATATATTTTTCAGAGCCAAAGGTTGAAACATTGACACGTGGCACTTCATACAAGTTCTCTCTTCTGGAAAGGTCTATAATCAAGTCATCTTGGGAGATTGTGCATAACTCTTTCTTGGAGAATCCAATTTGGATCAGACTAGTGGCATTGGAAAGAGGACACAAAGGGCTACTACAGGTCACAATTTCAGAACTTAAAGATTCAAAAGTATAGAGTTACAGTCGTTTCAAGATCGAGATCCTAAAATCAAGAAAAAGCAAGATGAGGAAGTTTGATGGCAAGGATCCGGTAAACTGGATACTTCAGATGGAGAAATATTTTGATCTACATGTTGTACAACTGTTACAAAAGGTCTGTATTGCATCTTCATATTTAGAACCAGATCAATTTTTATGGTACAAAGGGCTTTGTTCTCATAAACAACTTGTTACGTGGTCAATTTTCACGAAGGAAATGATAGCACATTATGAGGATACAAAGAGCAACACCTTCTTTAGAGCAACACCACAACAATTGGAAAGAGTAAAAGGGCTTTGTGACATAGTGGAAAGCAAAATTATGGAAACCAGGAAGCGTACCCCTCACAACTATAATGATGGAAGTGTTGTTTCTCCTAGCCTTCCACAACCTACTAGGGTTACACCACAACAATTGGAAGAAAAAAGAGAAAAAGGGCTTTGTTACAATTGTGATAGCAAATGCACTAAAGGTCATAAGTGTGCTGAGAAGAAATTATTTTACATAGAATATGAAGAGGAGGAAGAAAAGGATCAAGAAACATCAAAAGAAGAAGATATACGCCAGGACCCCACCCCAGAGAAAGAAGAAATGAATCAGACCATATCTTATAAAGCATTGGCAAGAATTACCACTCTTTAAACTCTCAAGATAGAAGGACATATCAAGAAGAAAAAGGTGCAAGAAGTGAAAGATCACATCAAGAAAGAAGAAATGAATCCAACCATATCTTGTAATTCATTGGTCGAAATTACCACTCCTCAAACTCTAGAGATAGAAGGACATATCAAGAAGAAAAAGGTTCAAGCAGTGAAAGATCACATCGAGAATCAACAACAAGTTCTCCAACTTTTAAAGGATAACGCCACTTCGGTGCAAAATCAAATGAAACAACATGTAGATAAACATCGTAGTGAAAAAGGTTTTGATGTAGGTGATTGGGTATTTTTACTGCTACATCTCAAGCAAGCTATTTATGAGAAGGAAATGTTGGCAATACTACATGCACTTAAAAAATGGCGACCTTACCAAATGGGAAGACTCTTCAAGGATGAGGAAGTGGAAGCATTGTTTTGTGCTATTTCTATTATCCAACCATATTGGATAAAGGAAGCAATGGATGAATGGAAGAAGGATGAAGAAGTATTGCCACTTATTCAAAAGTTGCAAAAGATCCCAATTCAAACAATATTGCTAGAAATTGAAAAGGAAGGAAAAATCATATTGGAACCTGGAGCAGTCACGGAAACAAGAACCCAAAAGCTACGAAATCGATCAATTTCAGAGTATCTAATCAAGTGGAAGAACTTACCCGCTGAAGATTCCACATGGGAGGACAAGAATTTTATACAGAAGCATCAAGAACTACTCAAGCGTTGAGGACAACGCTTTTTGAAGGAGAGGGGCATGTTAGGCCCCTATACTACTAGTGTAACCCCTTATTGTTATTAGTATAACCCACTTATTATATTGATGTACCCATGTAGTGCCCATATTGTTACTATTGCGCCCCATAGAAACCCACTATTGTTATTATTGTGCCCTTACATTATTATTGTTATGTCGGCTCTGATTATGTTATGACCCCTTAGACTCCTATATATAGAAAGGAGGTCTTTTCATTTGTATCATCCAAGAATTGTTCATTTATTTAATGTAAAGGAGGTTGCCCCCTCGAAGACGCTGAATTCTAAGGCGTTGATCTATCTTTTCTATCTTTTCTTGAGCTAGTTTCATAACAGAAACTAACAATGTCATGAAAGAATTCCATGCAGGGGACTGTGGAGGACATCTATATTGGAAGTCCACTGCTGATAAAATTCTAAGGGCTAGTTTCTATTGGCCCTCTTTATTTTTAGATGTAAAGAAGTTTGCTATCTCATGTCATAAATGCCAAATCTTTGAGGGCAAAAGAAAGCTGTTACCCCTGCCCCTTAAGCCCATCTCAACCGAGAAACCTTTTAAAAAATGGGGTCTTGACTTCATTGGGGAAATACATCCCTCTTCCTCAGGCCAGCACAAGTGGATTTTAACAGCCATCGACTATTTCACTAAATGGATTGAAGCCATCCCATGTAGACAGGCCAATGACTCCATCATTATCCAATTCCTTGAGTGCAATATCCTTTCTAGATTTGGCTGCCCTGAGAAGATCATCACTGACAATGCTGCTGCTTTCAAATCCAAAAAGATGATCAATTTTTGCCATAAATTTCACATTACCTTGGGCCACTCCACAACCTATTACCCTCAAGGTAATGGCTTGGCCGAATAATCCAACAAAAGCCTCCTCAACATCATAAAGAAAGTGCTAGAAGAAAACAAGAAGAACTGGCATAAAAAGCTCACAAATGCCCTATGGGCAGACAGACTTTCAACAAAGAAATCCATTGGGATGAGCCCTTATGAGCTAGTATATGGCATGGAGGCTAGATTTCCTTCATCCCTGGGCATCCCTACTATCAAATTGTTACAGGAGATTTAGGCTGAACCAAATGACATTCAACGAAGAATCAATCAGACCATTCATCTTTAGCAAACCAGAGAGCAGGTCTATGACAGAGCTCAAAATTTGCAAGAGAAGCTCAAAAAGATGTTTGATAAGAGAGCTAAGGTGGAATATTTCTGTGTTGGCAACAAAGTTCTAAGGTGGGATTCACGAAGAGAAGACAAGGGCAAACATGCAAAATTTGATTTTTTATGGAAAGGGCCATTTGTTATTTCTGCTGTTCAGGGAAATAACACATATTTCCTCAAATCTGTAGAGGGCAGATCTGCTGAAGAAGGCCCTGTTAATGGCCGAATGATAAAACATTACCATGATCCCTTTTAGGGGATACAATGCAGCTCTGTATATATCCCTTTGAACATTGATATTTGTATATATCAGCACTTTGTTTTTTATTTTTTGTATAAGCAGTTTGATTGTTAGAGGAGCAACAGCAAAGTTTGTGAAGACACAGCCAATGCAAGTGCTCCATTTCTAAAAGGCTCTATCTCTGCATTAATCTCAGCAAAACACCAAGAGTAGCGTTGTCATATCACAGCAATTCATGGTAAAAAGAAACTGTTTGCAGCTTGCAGTCTTCAGTCAAATGGTGTCAATAAGAAAGGAGCAATTTTTTTAGTTTCACATTAGCAACTGTTTCTAGACCAGAGGTTAAGGGAGATACATCAGTTTTTGATCCATGTTTTGGTTCTATTTCAAAGACAATGCTCAAGCAACATTGTATATAATATCAAGCATGTAGAAGAAAGCAGACAGTGCTATGTATTTCACAATATTTCAATAAAGGAGATGGCTGCTCATATTTCAAAGTATCACACTTTTAGTAGCCAGCACAAAGAAATTCTTCAAGTGCACAGCAACAATAGAAGATCAAGGCAGTCTGACCTGCTCTTCTTGGCTTTTCACAAGGAAAAGCCATCCCCAAGTGGAGCCACTGTTAGCCTCCTGTTGCAACAGGTGTTCATCTTTCATGATTCACATTTTTACATGCCAAATATGTCATACTTTGCATGCTGCAATGTTCCATATTTCCAGAAAGAGGCCAAAGAAGAGGCCATGAAAGTGTGCCAGTCTAAATGCCACTACTGTATTCCAAATTTTGATGAGTTAACCATTTTTGAAGAAGTTTCTGTTAAGGGAAGGCCAAACAGCTTAATCTTGGCCTCCCTAGGTTTCAATTTCTTGTTTTAGAATATAGAGAAAGAATATCTGTCCAAACAGTTTAATCTTGGCAGATTTGTAGATAGGTAGAGAAACAAAGGAGCCCAACTGCTTAATCTGGGCCCTTGGAAGAAATAAGTGTAGATTTAGATAGGAGGATAGCAAAAAGAAAGAAAGGATAATCTGGGTTTGCAAGTCTAAGTGCACCCAATCCAAAAAGAAGAAAAAATGCTAGGTAAATAGGCTAGGTAGGTAGTTTTGAGGTTACAGAATGTTGATTTGTGATCAATTTTGTGTTTTAAAGTGATATTGTACTTCAGATCACAAGTACAAGGCAGTTTTCATTTGGAGGAGCTCAAGCGAGGCATGTCTAACTCCCCCTTCTTCTTATTCCCCAAATCACTCACTAACTTCCCTGAAGAGGTCAAGATCTGCTTGATACCTCTTAGTTTCATCATTTTCCATATCATTTGCCTTGGTAAAGATCTGCTTTACTCAAGGAATGTTCATACTTCCTCTATGAATCATTTTCCCCCCTAATAGCCTAAGATTCACATACTTAGCGCTTTCTTATCACTTGTCATATTAACTATTAATTTTACTATGTAGCTCCCCTATATATATATATATTCCCATCCCCTGGCACTGTAGCCCTATTTATTAGTTTGGGAAATGTTGAGTTCATTTGGGGCTTAGCATTAGCCTTCCGCGTCCTAACCCCGGGATTAACTTGACATTTGGTTAAGTTAATAACCTTTACCCACCCCTTTACCCTTAAAACCTTACTGTTCTACCATTTCACGCTCGCTGTTTAAGGTTCAGTGTTTAAAAGTTTCAATTAAACATTGAACCTTACCCCCCGCATAACACAAAAACCCACAAACACAAAGTTCCCCCCCCGCTGTATAAAAACACATAATAAAATATGCGCGGGCCCCGTTTTTAACCATCCGCCGCTTTGATCGTGCCGCCGACCGTCAGATCTAGCGTGCCATAGATCAACGGTGTGCGGGTCTTCATACACCGATATGTCGAGGGTTAGCGCCTGGGAGATGGGCGGTTTTCCCGTCGTACTCCCGCCACGCGTCACCCGCTCGATTGTGGCGGAGCCCCCTCCTCCGAAACCGCCTGCGTACAAAAGTGATGCGCCTGAAACCGGATACTGCTTTCCCCCTCCTACGTCAGCACCACATCACGCTGACGTCATCATCCTGCATCGGCCTCCTGCCACCGTGTGCTTGCCACGTAGCTGCCACCGTACTACCACGTCATCTCCTCCACCGTACTGCCACATCACCACCGTACTACCACGTCATCTCCTCCATCGTACTGCCACATCACCACTGTACTATTGACGTCACCCTACCACGTCATCGCCGTATTGGGACCCACCGCTGACGTCACGCTGAAGTCATCGTCAAAAAGCGCGAAGGGCGCAAATCGCAGCACAGGAAGCCCGAAATCAAAATCTGAGGCAGCTTTTGATGCGCGATTAACGCCTAGCACTAATCGCGCATCGCTAAGGGAAAAAGGCCAAAATGGAAAGCCCTTTCGTGGCTCGGCCTCCAGTAGGCCCGAAAGTCGCAAAATAACATAGATTTCTTCACAGAGATTCAGGAAAGGGGCAAAGACAGTTTTTAAAGCAAACAGAGGGCCGAACAAGCGGCCATGAAAGGTCGATGCAACAGTTTAAAGAGTATCAGAAGTGAAAAATGCACACATTCAGTGCCAAAGCATATCAAGGAAGCGGCAAAGAGTATCAGTCAAATGTTTTAAATGAAAATCTTTATTCCCAATGCAGGTGAACATTGAATGGCCTCCAACAAAGTCAAAGAAAACGGTGGAGCTGTATTGGGGCCCTCCCATCATAGTTAATGCACCTCAGAACCACTCAACAGCAATGGATCAAAACCCAAAGCACAGTTATGGCTAAGTGATAAGCACAGAGCCATAAAGACAATGCATTAACTCTTTTTTTTACAGCTACCCCAGCGCAGCTCGAAGATATTTTGTTGCATTTATTTCAAATAGATGTTAGGTTAAAGGCACTTATTACAGCAGATCTGTCTGAGATCTGATTAGTGTAGATATTTTACTTATAAAACCACCCTAATTCACTGTTTAAAGGGTTGGTTGGTTGTATAGCTCCAAGAGAGCCTCGCTCTGTATACCTGATGTTTTACTTAATCAAAGTCTGCTGAAAAGCTTGGAGGAATGACTGTGTGCTGTGTATTAATGGTTTGAAGAATTGAATGTGGAATTCTTGTGCTGCAACATGACTCAATAAGTGTTTCCTACCTTTGTTTTCCATTGATATACCATCTAAAATAGCAGAAAGAAAGATTAGCTTAGAATTGGTTTAATTTCCCTCTATGCTCAATTTCTGCTGTTTCTTTATGTTTTCATCTGAGTTAGTAATGAATATGAATTCCCTGTGGCTCATATTTCCCCTAATTCACTCATGTTTGACAGTTATCTAGGGATTCTTCACTGCTCCTAGATAGAGCTCATTCACCTTCCCTCTGCTAAGCTGAACGAGAGATTCTTAACTGCCTCTCATTCCTAGCCCTCATTCCATCCTTTTAAGCTTGAATCATTGTTTCATATGCAGCTAGCTTGCTCCATATTCCTTCTTGTGACCAAGAAAACGCACCAGCAGTCCTGCTCCTTGACTCCACACCCAATGGTTCTAAAACTTTCATGCTATCCCTGCCTCTTTACTTGAAAGCATCATCTTTCCCACCAAAACTCAAACAAAACCCCTTGTACTCAATAACTAGCCTAAAATCATTGTCAACAAAGCTAAACCCTAAAGGGAGAGCCCTCTCTGACTGCTGGTAGGCTAGGACCTGCAGTCCAAAGATTGGTTTGTGGTTACCTCGGCCGTATCCCTTAAGGATCCAAGGGACAACCTGAGTGATAACAGGATGCATGGGAAAAGCATGATATTTTGAGACTTGAGGGTTAGATCAATTGGTTGAGTCATTGTCATTAAAATCACCTTTGCTATTGAGAGGTCTAAAGAGGTCACAGGTTCAATTATCTCATTCTCTTGAGATTAGGCTTTGTGGTTGAGCCGATAGGAATTGATCCCTTCAGTTAGATCTGTTTGGTACAAATATTCTGTGGATGTAGAGGTCACCAATATCTGAGGTCATGAACTAAATAGGAAAAAATGCATGATAATTTTGGACAAATGCATGCCTTATTTGTTAATTACATGCCTTCCATATTAATTGGAATCTTTCCGTGTAAACTGCATTTTGCATTTTATTTAATCTCCTCTATAGGCTATAAGTGATTTCATGGAATTTAATGGTGGAAGTCAAAAATGTGATTTATGGGGTAAATAAGGTCAATTTAGTAGTTTTTCTATAACTTTTATACTGGGTATTTTTAGAGGCTAAAACTTGGACCATATGGAAATCTCAATGAAATACTCATAGAGGTTTCAAATATTTGTTTGCTATATTTTTTGAGATATGCATTAAGGAAGTCAAGTCTCCTTAATGCTCCCAAAATTTGACCTCAAAAAAAGTAAATTTGGAATTATTGTTGTAACTTTCGTTTTGAGAGGTTCTAGTATGTGAAACTAGATAGAGAAAATATCTCAAGGTAACTGTGGTAGAAATTTCAAATTTTGGTCCTCTATAATTTTTGAGATATACTTTGTAGAAGGTTGGGATTTGAGAGGAATAAACAATGCAAACAAAATATTTGATGAAATGTGTTGGGAAGATCAATTGCCCTTTTAATACAGAATATTTGATCCAATTCTCACACTAATTGCTAATCTATATATGCTTTTTGTTTTAAGGCTATCATTCAAAGTATATGTAGGATAAAATGGAAATTAGTACTAGTAAAATCTCAAAGTCAGTTGTTGTAATTCCACTCCTGGAAATCAAAACATACTTGTTGTTACACTCCAACCCTTTCTCACGATTTTAGAAAGAAAAATACACACTTTGCAAAATAAAACTCACTCTATCACACAATCACTTTGATTCAGAAGACACTACACTCTAGAAACCATCAATACTCAAGAAATCGCTGAAACACCCATTCAATTAATTCAAGAAACCAAAGACCTGTAACAAAAATGAAATAAACACCACACTAATGAAGGGACCAATACAGGATCTATGTTGTTACACAATCACAGGGATTATAATTCTACAACTACTTGATGCATGAATAAGATTGTAACAGTAACAATAAATCACACATGAATCATAACTGAGAGGAAATAAATGTAATATTACATTAACTGTATACCTAGTGATCCATGCTAAGAAGGAGGGCCCTTTCTTCCTAGCAAGGGCTGGTAAATTACACAACACACAGGCTACTCAGAAGAAAGGTATGAAGCCACGAATGGTAGATATTTTCATTAATGAAAAATTACAGTACATGATTATAGTGTTGGTACTCCCTCCATTGATCTCTTTCTATGCATGCCTTGCTGGTAGAAAGTACATTCTTTAATAGTTCCAAAATACATTCCTATTTTCAACAGATAAGATCATCATGAGAATTGCAGAGAGCACATTCTTTTATAGTTCCAAAATACATTCCTATTTTCGAAAGATAAGATCATCATGAGAATATCTTGATTCTCATGTGATCTAAATCAAGAATATACAATAACTATCTTTTAACAAATAATCCTAGTTGAAACCAAGTTGTAACAACTTGTCTAATATTACAATGATTTGTTAATTAAGAATCCTAACTTCTTCAACTAGGCCAACAATGTGACCATAAATGTCTCCTTCAATGGTTGAGCTAGCTCTCACAGTGTGTCCATCCAAACCGATCTTCATTACTAAACATAGGAGGACAACATGTCCAAAATGAGTTTTGTGTGTATCAACAATGTCAGCAAAGTATTTTCTCCATTCTTGGCAAGGAAAAATTGGGAGATATAATCCTATAACAACACCTCAACAAGCCACACACCCTGTAATAGCCCTTTGTTAATTTATTAATAAAATTGTCTAAAGCAGTTAAATTCTATGTTAAATACGAGCAAAACTAGATAATAAGGAAGGCATACAAAAATGAAACATAATTTAGTCAATGACAACTGTAAGAGTGATAAGGTATGGCTTTGAGAGTAAAAATGATAAGAAAAGGTAGGGAAAATAGGTGTAAAAAGGTGCCAATTTTGCATCCCAACAAAATTCCCCAACAAAATGTGGTTTTATTGATGGTGATCAGAGAATGTGTGGGAACTGTTTGATAAAATGATTTAGAGAAAATGTGATGCTCCACAACCCAAATGAAAGATTAGGAGGTTGGATGTGTTAGAAAGTGGTATCATAGTTGATTTTTAGAATCATGAAAAATAAATAAATTTGATACCTATATCCTTAATCAAGCATTAAGGCACCATATATGTTAGAGTGACATACACCTTTTTTATTCCTTCTTGAACTTCATAATGTGACGTAACCCTCTTTTGTTCCTTTTTGGAATGCCACAATATGACATTTTGTCCTTGTATAACATGACATGCTCTCATGTATGTTGTCATAATTAATTACAAATTTATAAAAAGCAGAACTAAAGGTTAAAATGTGACATAAGGAATTTTTATTATTTCTGGAATGTTATAAGGTGACAATGTGTGATCGTATTACACAATCTAACATTGTACATATATTACTAGAATTTATTACATATCTATTCAATATTACCATATATTTATTATTTATTTAGTTAACTTAAAAAACATATGTTAATTAACCCTCTTATATATTAACTTTTGAATGTATTACACTTGGAATATTAGTATGTGAAATGTCTTTTTAATTCCTTATTGAATGTCATAATGTGATATAATTTGTTTCTAATATGCTATTTTATAATATACTCTTGTATTGTGTAACAACTTTGGTGAAAATTCCATGTAGTAAATGTTAAAAACAATAACCACTGATAAATAGGACACGTATTCCAAGCTGAATGTTGGGCAAGACATCCTAAGGGGTGTTTATTTGGTTGTTTATGGCTAAGGAAATTGGCAAAGGCATTGGGCACATTTATTTATGAAACTAATG
This sequence comes from Pinus tabuliformis, assembly GCA_031772625.1. Taxonomy (NCBI): domain Eukaryota; kingdom Viridiplantae; phylum Streptophyta; class Pinopsida; order Pinales; family Pinaceae; genus Pinus; species Pinus tabuliformis. Next base: position 39,688,516 of record CM062807.1, on the reverse strand, counting down.
GAAATTAGGAGAAAAGGAATGTGAAAGGTCACAGATTGCATGTGAGGAGGAAAATGAAGGAAAATAATGGAAAATGAAGAAAATAGAAGCCTCATTAATAAAAAGGCTTCTGAGGATCAATGGGGAGGACTTGGTCAGTTCAGTGTTGGATCTCTCTCATTTTTTTTTTCTCTCTCTCATACTCTTGGATACTTAGAGTTTTCTTGGAGCACTCTTGGAGGGTGTGACATGGATTCTTGGAGCAAGAAGGCAAAGGAAGAGCAGAAAAGCACAAGAAGGCATCAATATGAACATCTACATCAGATTTTCTTGCAGGTACCGAGTTTCATGTATGATTTCTTCACTAGTTTGGACATGCATGGCATATGCATGTGGATTCTTGGTCATGATCTGTCGTTGGCATGGAGGTTACCTGGATTGACAATGGGTTTCCTAGCCTTGCCATTTCCTATATAGCCATGGTGATTGTGGCTTAAATTTCATGAATTTTTTTTTGGGTTCTCATGATTCCTTAGCTTGGGTTGAGTTATTAGTTCTTGGAAGCCATGGTTGGACAAACGCTCTGGAAGCCTTGTAATAGCTTGGGTTGAGTTACTAGTCCTGGAAGCCTTGGTTGGAGAAACACTCTGGAAGCCCTTGGTGGGTTGAGTTACTAGTCCTGGAAGCCTTGGTTTGAAAAAATCTCTAGAATCCCAACAACAAATATGGGTTGAGTTACTAGTTTTGGAAGCCTTGGTTGGAACAAACGCTCTAGAAGCCCTGGAAAGCTTGGATGGAGACCAATCCGATGATGGGTTTGTGATGTCTGACCATGAGGTGGAATCAATGTTTGATGGGTTGAGGTGGATGGGCTCTAGAAGCCTTGGATGAGTTTCATGCTTGAAATATGGCATGGGGGTGAATCGCTGAAGAGAAATTTGGCTCAGCCATTCTACGATCGAGTGGAATGTGGTAGTCCCATCTCCGGTTGGTTCATTGCATTCATTAATGAGAAATCCTTTCCCTTTATTTTCATGTGTAAAGGTACTGGTGTATTTATGGATTTGATGGTTGATATGGTTATTGTATTTCTATTCCTATTATACTGGTTATATGCACATTTTATGACAATAGTTATGTATGGCTCTCGACATGGTTTTAATTGTATGTGAATGGATAATGTGTCTATGACCTAATAAATGATAATGTAGAAAATTGCACGAGGAAACAATGGTTCATAGCGATTCTCAGATAAGTATGAGATCCCTATGCTTAACTATGTTATTTACACCTGTAGATTACATGTCGATGATATGTTTGACGAAGTGCCTGACATGGCTAGTAGGGATCTAGTCAAGGTCTTGAACAAGTATTTGATTTAATACTTTCTTTTCCATGTTACTTTACTGATTTGAAGAGATGGATCAGTTTTGGGCAGTGTCTTGGGCTCTGAGCCTGAAAAAGTGGCTTAAATACCAAGGTCATTGGCACAACACTGACAATTTCAGTCCACAGTCACTGGAAGGTAGGCTAGTGAGAGCAACTTTAGGTTGTTGGTCATTCCCTTTCCCATAACATGAGAGAGACTATGGCCCAAGAGACCTAAAACAATAGTGGGACCTAGGGACAGGCTATTTGAGTGGCTAATTTGTCCTCTGAGGGTTCTATTGATGATGTTGGAGGTCTGTATGGTGTGTTTCCGTCAGTTCCACTTCCTTAAGGTGACTTAGGAGGTCGAATCATATCATAATGGCCTCTCGTCGCATGTTTACCCTGACTGGCCGGTTGCTGTGTGTTGATCATGCTTTCATGTTGGTTGCTTATGTGTTCCTTATGCATGTAGTCCATGTGTTTGTTACATTTGCATGGTGTTTATCATGGTTGTAGTGATGTAGCCATGTGAATGTCAAAGGTGTGGTCATGGAGTATGTATTAATGTGTGTATGGTTGATTATGCATTGTTATGTACATCGGTCATCACATGTTATCAAGTGCACGTGAGGTGGTTGCTGTTTTCATGCATGAGGTCATGGGTTGTGTAGTTGATATGGCCATGCATTGATGATTGGACTCTAGCTAGAATGGTGTGTATATGATTTTTCACTCATGCGTTATATGTATATATGTAGTTGTTATGCATGTATAATCTTGGTTATAGTTATGCATGAATAGTAGGTCAAAAATGCCTTGTGAGGTCATTGTATGCAAATTTAGGTGATCATGGTGCTATTTGTTGTTATGATGCTAATGTGTTGGTTGCGATAGAACAGGAGATGCAGATCATGATAATGAGGTTGCAACATTGGAATTTGGGGTAAGAGTAGACTACCATACAAGTATTATATGTTTGGCATGCAGGTATGTAAGTTAAGGATTGTCATATGCAGTAGGTTTATATACATTAGGTTTATGTACATGTCTTTTGATGTTATGGGTACATTCATGATAGATGTTAGCTTATCAGTGTAGTTATATGCACATGTGTCAGATAGTTAAGGATGGTAGTAACTTGTGGTTGTATGCATTGCTATTTTATTTTATATTAGATAACGTGATGATCATGTTATATGTTGTTGATGAGTATTCTATATGTAACTTGTTGTTGTTATATGATAGTTAGCTTGATGATTAGGTCATATGTTGTTGATGAGAATGCTATATGTTAACTGATTGTTGTTATATGTTTGTTAACTTGATAATTAGGGTTATTTCATTGAGATCTTGATGTTGTAATTTGGATTTGTCATATGCATGATGGTTATGTTCATTGCATTGAAGATATTGATGATTTATGTATTGTGTTAACCTAGTTTGACCTATACAGATGGCTATGGTTACGATACTCAGGTATGAACCAACATATTGTGATATGGTGTTGTACTAATCTATACTGATTGTACATATGTGATTATTATGCATGAAAAACAAATGCTTATGAGCTTATGATGTGAACATGTTAGTTAATTATTGTTATGGATATCATGATTTAGATTTGAGTTGATATGTTATGAAGTTGTATCATGCTAACCTAGATTGATTGTGTAGAAAAGATATCCTCCCCTGAAATGCACTAAGGTATGAGTTCGCTTATGTCGTATATTTGGTGCTTGATTGTTTGATTATGTTGTCTATTTGATGTTTGAGTATTTGGTGCCTAGTTGATTTATTTAACGTGGTATGTTTGCAAGTTGGTTGAATGTTTGTTGAATTTCATAATATGAGTATGCATTCCAATGATATTGCTTTAAGATGGTTTTACTAACACATACATGTTGAAACAATTGATATATACTTGAGTGTAGTAGGTGATAGTCATAGCATTAGGTCTAATGGCTATGAATTGACTATGTATTATGACATGATTGTTAGTCTTGGTAAAGGGTTATTTCAAGTTGATAAATATGATTGTCTTGATATTTGGAACATGTGGTTGACATGTGTGAGTAGTGGAAGGAAACATGCTTGGTATTAGTGTGACGAGGTAATAATTGATGTGTTTATATAACTAACAGTTGGGTGACATGACAATATATAGTAAGACTCAGTTGCAATAGGGTAAAGGTAAAAGAAAGGAATCAGGTAAGAATTCCTTTGGCTATGTTTGGAAACCCTAATTCCAAACGAACGAGTGCTTTGCATACATGGAGTCTTCTTAACCTTGATTTTGTTTGACATTATGTGGATATGTGCTAGATTCATGAACATGTACTTGACAGGTATATTAGCTAGTATTTAGTTATAGGTGGATCTGTCAAAGGATTGGAGTCCTTTGAGAGATGACGTGGATGTGTTTAGTTGCAAGCAACATGTTTGGCACACCAAGATAAGGTAATTGGTGTATTGTTATATCTATTTATGCATTGAAATTTATGTGCTTATGGAAATATGTTGCAGGGAGTTACATGGCAAGAGAGATTTCCACGAAATCTTGAAGAAGGCTCAGGTTGAGCTTCCCTTGGGAACCATGGGGATTGAGTCACGGTGTTTGTTGCTAATCTCATGCTTTTGGTTTTTTGGTGCTTTGTTGTGCTTGGTTGCGGTTTTTTTTTTTTTTATGTTTGGTGCAAGGCCTTGCCACTTTGTTGTGGTGTCATATTTTTATTGACTTTCATGGTTTTCTTCTTAGTTGTCTCTTGTCTTGTCTTTTATGTTTTGAGTCTGGGAAATTGGTTGGGAAAGAGGAAAAGTTGACAGAGCTTGGGAAGAGCTGTATGGTACCCAACAGGTAATGTAATACACAGATGAAGCTCAGTGTATGAGTAAGTGAAGTGAAAAGTAAAATTATGACAACCAATTGGACTAGTTGGGTCCATTGGTGTAAATGGACGATGGCAGGATAAGCATGAGAAAGGTAACCAAAAAAGCTAAAGTAAATGGACCTGAGATGTCAGATGGCTTAACTAAGTTGGGAACAATTTTTCTCAATGTTGTGCATGAATAAAGGAAGTTCTCTTAACCTTGACCTTGATATCTGGTAATTATGTTATGATCATGATTATGCCAATGTTTATAAGTATACATGTATGTGTGTATGTATGTCGTTGTCTAAAAGGATCATGGTTGTTCATGCTAATGTTTATGTATATGTATGTATGTATCCATGTATCTATTCACTGTATGACAAGGTTGTTAGGGATTGTTCTTGTGGAGGAATGATTGCTCACACAAACGAATGACATGAAGAGGTTCCTGGTTTATGAGGAATCAAGTGGAAGAGTAGTCATGCCAAATATATGAGGTCAGTATTTGTGGATATGAATGGATATTATGTGATTATACTATGTCTATGTTTATGTTATGACAGGGAACTCTGAAGGATGCATCTGCAAAATGAAAGTAGTGTTGTCTGCGACATGCTACGATAAGCATGGATAAGACACTGAAATCAAGGTTGCTTGGTCAAGAGTCAGTGTGGTTTTGGATGTGTGCTACGACTGTTGTGCATATGTCATATATGTTGTACTTGTTTCACCTATGACGTTGTGTGAATGTGGTGTGGTGTATATTTAGTGTGTGTACATCTTGATTATGTAATGTTATGTACATGGTGTAGTACAGATAGTGTTTTATGAATATTGAATCTACAGTGTTGGGTATAGATGGTGCTATGTACATGATGGATATGTAGTGTTGTGTGCATATGGCGCTGTGCACGTGTTAGATATTCAGTGCTATGTACAAAGGATGTTATGTACATGTTGGAAATGTAGTGTTATGTACAAGTGGTGTTGCGTGCATGTTGTACATGTGGTGCTATGTACATATGGTGTGGTGTGCATGATTGTACAATTGGCGTTGTGTGCATGTGGTGCTATGTACATGTTGTACAAGTGGCACTGTGTGCAGGTGGTGCTGTGAACATGTATTGCATGTGGTTTTGTGTACATGTGGTGCTACGTACATGTCATGCATGTGGTACTATGTACATGTGGTATTGTGTACACATTGTACAATGGTGAAATGTGCATATGGCATTGTGTACACGTTGTGCAGGTGGTGCCGTGTACATGTGATGCTGTGCACACGTTGTGCAGGTTATGCTTGGTACATGTGGTATTGGTGTACGTGTGGGATTGAGTGTGTGTTGTACATGTTGTGTTGTGGGCATGTGGTACTATGTATGTGCATTGTTTATTCATGGTATCGTCACATACGCATTCATTATGTTGCACTCTAGACACGTATTTGTGTTATGTTGTACATTGGGTATAGGTGTATGTGTTGTATGTCAGGTATAAGTGCATGCATTGTATGGTGTTGTATGGCATGTGTGGTTGTATGTGTGCAATGAACACTATGCATATGTGCACTTGGTGGAGGAGAAGGCACTGGGTGTTTGCTGGGAGTGGCAACTAATCTGGTTTGTGTACAAAAGAGCAAAGGTGGAAGCTAAGGATTGATTAAAGGATAAGTGTCAGTATTGTATTTCAGTTTTACTATGCATATGATTTATGATTCTAGTCTATGATGATTATATGTGATCTATGATTATGTTTTACGATGGTTACATGTGATTTATGATTTTGACCTATGATGGTTATGTTTTGAGCTAAACTGATGTGATGTTTTTACACATGATGCTAGTTTGACTTGTTGTAACAGGAAGCGAACAAGATTGAAAATGTACCTTATTGACGAGCTACCAATGATGTATGATGTGAATTTGTTTCAATTTATTTTAAATCTAATTAAAGTGATGTTCTTGGTACAGGAAGCATGGAAATGCTTAGTTGGGTGGTTAAAATAAACTGTAAGAATCAACAACAACAATGAAAAGAATTGGAACATGCAACAATGTGCTGGTAGAGTAATTCAGGAGCAGGGCCATTATGGGACACTGGTACCCTATAGTATCCATTGATTTCCATGAGCATGCTATGACTGATATGATGGTTTTAAGTCAGGGATATGCCTTGGTTGTTGTATCTTCCAATGTGAGGAAGCTTTGCCAAGGGATGGACTGCTCGAGATGGGGGTGCCAACAGAACTTGGAAGGTGAGTGACTGAACGGAAGGGTTGATCGGATTCTCGAGGGACTGTGTAGCATAGAAGGGAAGGGCAAGGATGGATTTTTTTTGGTCATGAGCATTACAATATGGAGTCAGATGCACATTGGGAGTGCACCCTAGAACAATGATGGTAACTGTTCACTGAGAGGACAAGTGGAGCGAGATTATAGCACTGGACATTGGATGCAATTTGACTATGGTAGTGGATTATGGACTTCCTAAGAAGGAGGTGAATCCTGGTATTACTTGAGGGTGGAGGTGTAAGCCTATGGATTCCCTTGTTGCGGATGCCTCTGGATTCCCTTGTTGCGGATGCAAACATCATATATTTTTATTTGTTGGTTTATCAAATGTGCATATGTGTGTACTATTGTAAATACTGTATCGAGCTGGATTTATAAAGCTCCATAGGCAACATGGTTAATTGCTAGTTGAAGCAAATGTGTATGTGTATATATGGTTATTGTAAATACTGTAATGAGATATGTTATAAAGCTCCAACAAACAATATGATTGTCATGTTTCAGCAATGGTCATTCTAAATACTGCAATGAGCTATGTTATAAATCTCAATGGGTAGTATGTTTTGTTTTTAGTGGTCTTGTTGGTTATATGTGTCATTGAACACCAAGGATGATGTTCCCCCAAGGGGGAGAGTCTTGTAACAGCCCTGGTGAAAATTCCATGTAATAAATGTTAAAAACAATAACGAAGGATGAATGGGACACGTATTCCAAGATGAATGTTGGGAAAGACATCCTAGGGGGTGTTTATTTGGTTGTTTATGGCTAAGGAAGTTGGAAAAGGCAATGACTAAGGCATTAAAAGGAATTTGGCACATTTATTTATGAAAATAATGGAAATTAGGAGAAAAGGAAGGTGAAAGGTCACATATTGCATGTGAGGAGGAAAATGAAGGAATATAATGGAAAACGAAGAAAATAGAGGCCTCATTAATAAAAAGGCTTATGAGGATCAGTGGGTAGGACTTGGTCAGTTCAGTGTTGGAGCTCTCTCATTTCTCTCTCTCTCTCTCTCATACTCTTGGATACTAAGGGTTTTCTTGGAACACTCTTGGAGGGTGTGACATACTTAGATTCTTGGATTAAGAAGGAAAAGGAAGAGCAGGAAAGCGCAAGAAGGCATTGACATCAGCAGCTACATTAGATTTTCTTGCAGGTGCCAAGTTGCATGTATGATTTCTTCACTAGTTTGGACATGCATGACATATGCATGTGGATTCTTGGTCATGTTTTCTCATTGGCATGGAGGTTGCCTAGATTAATAGTGGTTTGCCAACCTTGCCATTTCCTAGATAGCCATGGTGATTGTGGGTTTACTTTCATGAATTTTTTTGGTTCTCATTATTCCTTAGCTTGGGTTGAGTTAATAGTTCTTGGAATCCCTGGTTGGATAAATGCTCTGGAAGCTCTGTAATAACTTGGTTTGAGTTACTAGTCCTCGAAGCCTTGGTTGGAAAAATTCTCTGGAATCCCTTGATGGGTTGAGTTACTGGTCTTGGAAGCCTTGGTTGGAAAAATGCTCTAGAATCCCGACGACAGCTGTGGGTTGAGTTACTAGTCTTGGAAGCCTTGGTTGGAACAAACGATCTGGAAGACCTAGAAGGCTTGGATGTAGACACATACTATAATGGTTTTGTGATGTCCAACTGTGAGGTGGAATCATTGTTTGATGGGTTGAGGTGGATGGCCTCTAGAAGCCCTAGATGAGTATTGATTGATGTGTTCTATGAAATCCCACATTCATGCTTGGAATATGGTACGGGGGTGAATGGATGAAGAGATATTTGGCTAAGCCATTCTACACTCAGGTGGAACATGGTAGTTCCATCTCTAGTTGGTTCATTACATTCATTAATGTAAAATCCTTTCCCTTGATTTTCATGTCTAAAGGTACTGTTGTATTTATGGATTTGATGGCTGATATGTCTATTGTATTTATGTTCCTATTATACTGGTTAGATGCACATTTTATGACAATAGTTATGTATGGCTCTCAACATGTTTTTACTTGTATGTGAATGGATAATGTGTCTATGATCTAATATATGATAATGTAGCAAATGGCACGAGGAAACAATGGTTCATAGTGAATCTTAGATAAGTATGAGATCCATATGCGTAACTCTATTATTTACACTTGTAGATTACATGTCAATGATATGTTTGATGAAATGCCTGTCATGGCTAATAGGGATCTAGTCAAGGTCTTGAACAAGTATTTGATTTAATACTTTCTTTTCCATGTTACTTTATTGATTTGAAGAGATGGATAAGTTTTGGGCAGTGTCTTGGGCTTTGAGCTTGAAAAACTGGCTTAAATCCTGGGGTCGCTGGCACACCACTAACAATTTCGATCCACAGTCACTGGTAGGTAGACCTGTGAGAGCGACTTTAGGTTGCTGGTCATTGCCTTGCCCATAGCAGGACAGCGACTATGGCCCAAGAGACCTAAAATAACAGTGGGACCTGGGGACATGCTGTTTGAGTGGCTGATTTGTCCTTTGAGGGTTCTGTTGATGATGTTGGATGTCTGTATGGCATGTTTCCATTGGTTCCACTTCCTTATGGTGACTTAGGAGGTTGAATAATTTCATAGTGGCCTGTTGTTGCATGATTATTCTGGCTAGCCTATTTCTTGTGTAGATGTGGGAGGAGGGCGTTACATATTGTATAAAGTGTAATATTTTATGGCATCTTGATATATATATATATATATATATATATATATATATATATATATATATATATATATATATATATATATATGAAAGGAATAGGTGGGGGTTTTATATTAATAAAGATTTGGATTTTGAGCTAGAACTCTTACAATAGATAAGCCAAATTTAACCATATATATTTTAAGTTGTCCTTACAATCAAAATAATACTGAAAACCCTTACATTTGTGCATGAACAAAAACCTTACAGCTAAAAACACGATAAAAAGTCATGATAATTAAACATAATTTACATGGCCACATAAAATCATTTGTAGATTGAGATGACCCCCCAAAAAAATTTAAGAGAATTCATTCCTTAGATATGTCCATTTCCATCAATATCATCTTCTCATGGGCGATGAAGTCTATTCTTCTTGGTAACAACCCTAAGACTAGTACCTTCCTAACCAAGTTGATAGCTACCAATAATAATATTTTCCAAGGTTTGAACCCAGACATTGAGATACAAAATATTCTCCCATAACCCATTCAAGGCATTCTCTATGTCACTATGATGACGCATCTACTTCAACTCCATAAGAAGTTGGAAATACTAGAGTTGTATTTCTTCCATGTCATTGTGCCTCTGCTAGGTGTCCAAAAATGCCTTTGCCATGTCCAAATTTCTGTCGAACATCATACTGTCATTTCTCGACTCTGTCATGCTTAATAATTCCTGTTGCAAATAACTAAACACCTTACCAACCCTACTCCAATTGCTAGGAAAGAGCATATATGAGCTAATGGACGCACTAGGGGTAATTAAATAGATCACACCATTGAACCTCAAACCAAATAAAGTGGATAAACCATATCTACAAAAAAATATTAAGAAGGACGGGGAAAGGAATGGTGAAGTGAGATGAAGGTTGGCATCATTAATTTCATTCTTTTATTCAGAGAGCATATTGAGTTGTCAAGATTAAATCCCACCCACTCTATTAAGGGTAGAGTAAATACATGCACTGTGTCTGACAAAATAATTTTATGAGCCTTTGCCACTTGTTACTAAGCATGCACCATCAAGGGATAGATTTGAATTTTCATGGATGAAATTTATAATGTTGTGATACCATCAATCCCATCAACTTCAGAATTAACATTCATAAATGACTTTGATGTAATGTGAGAATAATCTGCCCGAGAAAACATAAGTTTCTAATTAAAGCAAGAACTAAGCCAGTGGCCATAGATCTTATATGTCTTATCATCTTTAAGAAGGTGGAAGCAAATTTTGAATTTCCAATATTTATTTTTATTGATCCTTGGCATAATGAGCAACGATGATTTTCCAACCTATCTACCATTGTGTGTAAATATCCATACACATGAAAACCCATATGTTCAAAATGGGAAATTGATAGTTTTTTTTATGCATGACAAACTCCAATCCTATCCATAATGCAAAAAAATTATCTTGTCTATTAGTTAATGAACCCAAAACCTAGGAAAATTTGAAACACCTTTTCTTCTTTAGGGAAAAATAAACTCCACTCTCCCTCCTACCTCCCACGTATTGCCAATCGAAAATCAAACAAAAAATAAAATACACTGATTCTGTTACTTTCTCAACTAAACACATTTTGACTTAATGGATCCGAGACTTGGAACATTGATTCGAGGATGATGAAAATTATATTGAAATGTAATATAATTTTTCCAGTTTATCTAAACCCATTCATGCTCTAAAGTGTTTGATTTCTCTTTCTCATTTGCACAGTAACCTCTGAAAGTGATGACTTCAAAGAGTAAGGGTGTCTATTAGGGTCCCACCCTAACCCCCTTATTCATGTAGTAGGATCGAGTCATAGTTATAGTTAAGTAAGGAGTCAATAAAGCCCATATTAATAATTGTAAGTGGTTAACCCGCAATTAATGACGGGACCACAGTTAGTTGCAAATGGGCCATGGTATTAGATAGATGGTATTAATAAGAACCATGGTATTGCATGTATGAGTCATATATAAAGGATAGAGACTCCCTGCGAGGAGCATCGTGTCTTATTTTGTAATCAAGCTCTGCTCTATTGGAGGTTGCCCCCTCGAAGAGGCAAGTGAACATTGCTTTCTGAATAATAAAATACTTGTTGTTGTTTCTCACTATTCTATGTTCTGGGTATATTTCTTTGCATATTCTGTATTCTAATATCGTCTTGCAGGTTAAGAGCATAACAAGTGGTATCAGAGCTCTTTGCAGGGCTGGTGGGATCTCCATTTCTTAGCAATTTTTTTTTTGGCTAGAGACGTGTTCCGGCGTCTTTAAACCACAGGATCTATTGTTGAGCGCATAAACCTGCGGATTTGGGGAGGCATGCACGCATGAAATACAAGAGGTGGTCACGCTTGTTGGACTCCATTGTAACCCCTATGGGTACCCCTTCGAGTAGTAGCGCATTAGACAGAACCACGCACAGACTGTCTTCCAAGTACCCTCTGGGTATATCGGAAGCCCCCTAGCTCCTTTGAAACCTCGCCATAGATAAACCGTCGGCCATCTTGCTGCTACAGTACACCGAGAACAACACTTGGAGAGATTACTCGCCCATACGATAGGGTAGTCGGGTTGTACGGCATGGTTGATCCTCCTTAGTTAGAGCCCTGAAACATTGGGCCGAGTACTACTGCCAAACCCTTATGTATATTGCGATCTGTAGAACATGACACTCCTTGAGACCATAGTTCCCTTTTCTATCTCGGGATCACGCATAATCTCTGCCAGATCAGATCTTGCAAGTGGGGTTGCAGCAGCAGCAGACATCAGTCCCGCAGTTCCGAGTTAGCAGATCAGCCCTTCCAATCCATCAGATCTGCAGTAGCAGTCGGTGCCACCACTCAGAGCTATCCGATCAGCCATCCAGATCTCTCAGATCCACCAGATCTGAGTAGTTGTGTGGGGTTCTTATACCAGGGTGTGATTTTCGCAGGACTTTTGGCAGCATTGACGTTTTGGGGATTCAGCTACTGCAGTATTCCTAAGCAAGGAGTAAAACTTCGTTAGGAGTTTTCAGAAAAAAAGGAAAAAAAGAAAAAAAAAACGAGTCTGAGACCCCCCAGGGCGCTTATTGGTGATCCAGCCCATAAGAATCAGGACGACGAGCTGAGCAAGGTGGTACCATTCAATTGTCAGTGAAAAAAAATTCGGGCGGTCCCAAATCTCAAGTACATAGGATCAGTGCATGGTAGAAACTAGAGCTCAAACTATGGCCAATGAGAAGATCGACAAACTTGACCAATCCTTGTAAGCCATCCAATCTCAGCTTGACAGACTAACTGACACACTCTCTAAAGGCAAGGAGGAAGCCCGTGAGGAGGCGTATATTGGCAATGGACACAGTGAGGGTGAGTCTAGTCGCTCTCTTCACCTCTGGGGCACCCACCAGCAATCTCGTCCGCGACCTCCCAAGCTGGATATGCATAAATTTGATGGTACTCACTCGACTGCATGGATAGCACAAATGGAGCAGTATTTCAATCTGAATAACATCTTAGATAATGAGACTCAGCTTATGGTGGGGAGCATGTACTTGGACAATCAAAGATGGCAATGGTGGGAATGGCATCAACGTTGCAATGGAAGTTTTCTAACTTGGGCCACCTTCAAAAAAGCTCTTATAGAGCACTTTGACTAGGAATCTTCTTTTTTGGGTCGTCTCACTAAGCTCCGACAGACTGGCACAGTGGATGAATATGTTACAGCCTTTGAAGCCTTAGCTTTCCGCACTAGGGATCTCTTAGATGCATTCTACACGAATATTTTATCAGCGGTATTAAAGAGGCCATACAAGCCAACGTCCGACTACACCGCCCTCCCACATGGTTGGAGGCTTGCAAGGTAGCTCGTAATGTGGAACGTGCGTTAGCAGCCCAGTCAATTCACCCAAATTTCACCGCCAAGGGTCGCCCCCCACAGGCTCACAACACGACTCAAACACTTAAGGTTCAAAAGGTGTCACCTGCAGAAATGGCCGAAAGAAGAAAACAGGGATTATGTTACTACTGTGATGAAAAATACTCCCCAAGTCATAAATGCAAGGAGCCTAAATTTTTTCAAATTGATGCCACTGATTACAGCTCATCGGAGGAAGCCCCACCACTTGAGGAACCGGAGGAGGTAGAAGAAGACAACCAGAAGGACAATGTCCCTGACGAACCAGTTATTTCACTGTATGCTTTGGTAGGGATTTCTTCACCTCAAACTCTCAAAATCAGAGGTTTTATTAAACATCGCCAAGTAGTAGTCTTGATTGATAGTGGAAGTACACATAATTTCATCCATCAAAAAGTTACGGAAGTAGTGCATTGTTTTGTACGAGTAGTTTCCAACTTCCAAGTCCAAATTGCAGATGGGGGAACAATGAAATGTGAAGGCCGTTGTGAAAATGTCAAACTTCAAATGGGTGATTATCATTTGAAGACCCACATGTTTTCCATACACATGGGAGGGTGTGACATTGTCCTCGGTGCTAAATGGCTTTGCACTCTTGGGCCAATCACAATGGATTTTCAGGAGTTATATATGAGCTTTAAGCAGAACAACTCCACATATACCCTCTGTGGACTCCAGGCAGGAGCTCCCTCTATCATTAGCTCACATAGGATGGAAAAATTGCTAAAAAAGGGCCATCATGGAGTTATCGCTCAATTTAATGCCATCCAGGCCGTTGAACCCAATTCTCTGCTGATTCATCCTGAGATGCAACAGATTTTAAATAACCATCTGCCAGTCTTTGACAAGCCTCATGAGCTTCCACCCTCGCGAGGGGAACATGATCATAGCATCACCTTGGTTCCAGGGGTCCAACCACCAAATGTACGCCCATATAGATATCCATTCACCCAAAAGAATGAAATAGAAAAAATAATCAAGGAACTTTTGGAAGCAGGTGTCATTCATCCTAGCATTAGTCCTTATTCATCATCGGTGGTCATGGTGCTCAAGAAATATGGGGAATGGCGGATGTGTCTAGACTTCAAGGCCCTCAATAAGTTGACAGTCAAAGATAAATTTCCCATCCCGGTTGTTGATGATTTTTTGGATGAACTCAATGGGACTCAATTCTTCACTAAGTTGGATCTTCGCTCAGGCTACCACCAAATTCGCATGAAGGAAGTTGACATTCCAAAGACTGCTTTCAGAACTCATGAAGGCCATTATGAGTTCCTGGTCATGCCATTCGGTCTTTGTAATGCCCCATCTACTTTTCAGAGCCTTATGAACCACCTTCTCAAACCATATCTCAGGAAATTTGTCCTTGTCTTCTTCAATGACATCCTCATCTATAGTTGCACTTGGGCCGCACATCTTCAGCATGTAGATCTGCTCTTGCAACTGCTCCGCAAGCATAAATTATTTGTTAAGATGTCCAAATGTTCTTTTGGCATGGAAGATGTTGAGTATTTGGGCCACAATGTGGGGCGTGAAGGTGTCAAGGTGGACCCCAAAAAGATCCAGGCAATGCAGGATTGGCCTCAACCTAAGACCTTGAAGAGCCTGAGAGGATTTTTGGGTCTCACAGGCTATTATCGCAAATTTGTCCGCAATTATGGCCGCATTGCGAAGCCCCTCACTCAAATCCTCAAGAAAAATTCATTCTTCTGGAATGATGATTCAAAGCAGGCATTTAAAACTCTCAAAAATTCCATGTGTTCCACTCCAGTCTTAGCACTACCTGATTTCACCAAATCTTTTGTCATTGAACGTGATGCTTTTGGGGCAGTCTTAATGCAGGAAGGTCGACCCTTGGCCTTCACAAGCCAACAACTAAGTGGGAGGAATCTGGGACAATCTACCTATGAGAAGGAAATGATGGCCATCTTACATGCAGTAGATACCTAGCGACCTTACTTACTAGGGCGACGTTTCCAAATCCGCACAGACCATCACAGTCTTAAATATTTTTTGGAGCAACGCCTATCCTCCCCACAACAAAATAAATGGCTCGCCAAAATGCTGGGATATGATTATGAGATCATTTACAAGAAAGGGCACGAAAATAGTGTAGCAGATGCATTATCTCACCAATTTGAGGAGGGAAGTACCCTGCTCGAAATTTCCCTTCCCATTCCAGAATGGATTGAAGAGGCTCGCAGGGAATGGTTTTCACATCCCGGGGTCTCCCAACTCATTACTCAATTGCAAGCGGATCCAAATTCCACCAAGGGCTACTCATGGCAGGATGAGATTCTTCGCTACAAGGACAGAGTCATAATATCACCAACATCCACCCTCAAAAGCCGCATTTTGGCAGAATTGCACTCATCCCCCACTGCAGGACATTCAGGCTTTCAGAAGACATATGCTCGCACTAGAAGATCATTTTTTTAGACAGGCATGAAAAAGGACATCCTTACTTTTGTAGCGGAATACAATGTCTGTCAACGCCACAAAGGGGAGACAGTCAAAGCACCAGGAACATTACAACCATTGCCCATCCCAGCATCTATATGGATGGAGGTTTCTATGGATTTCATTACAGGTCTTCCAAAGTCGGGAAACAAGTCAGTCATCATGGTGGTTGTGGACCGACTTTCTAAGTATGCTCATTTCTGTGCCCTACCCCACCCGTTTACACCGACTTTGGTTGCTCAATCTTTCATGGATCAGATCTTCAAATTGCATGGCATGCCCACTTCTATTGTGTTTGATCGTGACCCGATCTTCACCAGTAAATTTTGGTAGGAACTCTTCAGGCTACAAGGCACCCAACTAAAACTCAATACTTCCTATCATCCACAAACGGATGGTCAAACTGAGGCTGTCAACAAATGTCTGGAAACCTACCTTAGGTGTTTCACTTCAGAAAAGCAACATCTATGCGTACAGTGGTTGCCTCTAGCTGAATGGTGGTATAACACCAACTATCATGCCACCACCAAAGTGACTCCTTATGAAGCAGTTTATGGTCAACTCCCTCCTTCCCCTACTTCTTATATCAAGGGATGCTCCAAGGTACAAGCAGTGGATCAACTCCTACAAAACCGCACAACCATGCTCGCCCATCTTAAAGAGAATCTTCATCAAGCTCAAAACCGCATGAAACAACATGTAGATCAGCATCGCTCAGAGCACCAATTTCAAGAAGGGGATCAGGTATTTTTGAGGTTGCAACGATATAAGTAAACTTCACTCAAAGACAAGGGTTGTCATAAACTATCTCCAAAATTCTACGGACCATATCAAGTACTTCAACGCATTGGGGAAGTGGCCTACAAGCTAGCTTTGCCACCCACTGCAAAAATCCATCCAGTTTTCCATGTCTCATGCCTCAAGAAAGTGATTGGGAACAATTGCAGAATTCAAACCAGTCTACCTGAATTGGATGAAGAAGGGTCAATCTGGCTCCAACCTGAATAGGTCCTAGACACACGAGAAGGGCACTTGCATGGCCGCATGATCAAGGAAGTCCTCGTCAAGTGGAAAGACACCTCTCCAGAAGATGCAACTTGGGAACCAGCCACTATTCTTCAGCATTTTCCGCAGCTTCAGCCTTGAGGACAAGGCTATTCTTAAGGGGGAGGGCATGCTAGGGTCCCACGCTAACCCCCTTATTCATGTAGTAGGATCGAGTCATAGTTATAGTTAAGTAAGGAGTCAATAAAGCCCATATTAATAATTGTAAGTGGTTAACCCACAATTAATGATGGGACCACAGTTAGTTGCAAATGGGCCATGGTATTAGATAGATGGTATTAATAAGAACCATCGTATTGATCCATGGTATTGCATGTATGAGTCATGTATAAAGTATAGAGACTCCCTGCGAGGAGCATCATGTCTTATTTTGTAATCGAGCTCTGCTCTATTAGAGGTTGCCCCCTCGAAGAGGCAAGTGAACATTGCTTTCTGAATAATAAAATACTTGTTGTTGTTTCTCACTATTCTATGTTCTGGGTATATTTCTTTGCATATTCTGTATTCCGGTATCGTCTTGCAGGTTAAGAGCATAACAATGTCACTTTAAAAGCAATAGAATGCAAGTTAGTAAACTTGATATTGAATATGAATTTGATCCCTGCATTCCCAGTATAACAACACAAATATTTTGGGAGGGATTCCCATTATCTTATTAGAAGAGAAGGCGTCTTTCAAGCCCAAGGATATTTTGGATTCCATGTCTTGGACAATTTCTCCCACAATTCTAAATGAATTTGGAATAAATAACTAAAGTATCAACAAATCACCAAACTTCAAGAGAGAAGGAACAATGCCAAAATAGTTGAGATATATTTTCCTCCATATTGAGGCACAAGGCACTATGCGATGTACCATTTATATTCAATTTTTTAAGGTTTTTCATGGAAAGTTTTTTTTTGAACAAGAGTCTAATGAAACAAATTGGCCTTTGATGTATCATCCTTTCTCCATATCTTCAACCATAGTCGATTTTCAGAAGAATGAGATAATCTCTTAGTCCATCCTACATTACTAATGATATGACCATGTTCCCTTTTTAGCTTTATAAGAGAGTCCTAGGGTTGTGCCCAGAAACTTAATTTAGAATAGAATTTTAACACAAAAAATAAGCCAAGACAAAATGTACCTATACCATTAGAAGCTCCATATAGGCCCTGCACAACTCCAAAATAGTCTCTCCAAAACATCCTTAACATTTACATGATCACTTCCTTGATCAATTTTTTTCCTTGCAAAAACAATATATATGGATTTTATTTTTGGACAAAATATTTCACACTTTAGGAATTTAGAGGGATTCCCATTCCCCATATATTCCAAGAAATGAATTTCATCTAAACTTAGAAGAGCTAGACTTACCTCCTCCAGCCTTCGTGCTTCCATGTTCTTAATTTCTTACATTCTTTAGAATTTATGTAATTTGATATTCATTACCTTGCTTGATATTTTGTCTAGCCTCAACTTCTCTTGTTTCTTTTTTAGTTGGTTTTCCAACTTTATGGTTTTCCAACTCTTGACTTGAGGAATTTATTCCCTAATTTATCCTCTTTTTGGCTCTCCTTTTTAACATTTTTACTATTCCATCCATTAGTTCTGAGAGTTCTAGAGACACCATTTCTACTTTTTCCTCTTGCCTTTTAGATGACGAAGTGGGAGTTATGTGTTGGAGATGAAAATGAACATGGTTATCACTGGGAACTTCCTTTATCGAAATATCTTCATGAGTTTCTGCCTCTAGATCTTCTATTTCTTTTCCCTCTCCTTTACTTGAGTTATCCTCTTGTTCTAGTGTGTTCTTGTTGTCGTTTGGTTTATTCTGAACCAAACAATCCTGGGATAGAGTTTCAAAAGGATTGGCCGAGGAGAAGATACCACTAAGAGCTGATGGTTTGGTGAACTTGGCCCCAAATTTTCCTCTAATGGGTCCTCCCTTATGAGTTTGCCATTTATTTTCATGAGCGTAAATAATTCCATCCTCATTTACGATTGCGATTTTTTACAGTGACGAGGAAAGCTATAATAATCATGAAAGTTCTTACACTTTAACAAAAGTTGTTCATAATTTCTAGAGGCTAGATACATTTCCAATCTCCTTTTGCCTGAATGATATTAGAAGGAAGGCCTTTCTCCAAATCCACTTCTATGTAGATTTTGGCACATGCAAACTATTGACCTTTTGGCTCTACTTGATCTAGATACCTTTCTACCCCATTACCATTTGATTTTAAGCATTGGCCTTTATCCAAATCCACCTCTACGTAGATTTTGGCACATGCAAACTATTGACCTTTTGGCTCTACTTGATCTAGATACCTTTCTACCCCATTACCATTTGATTTTGGCACATGCAAACTATTGACCTTTTGGCTCTACTTGATCTAGATACCTTTCTACCCCATTACCATTTGATTTTAAGCATTGGCCTTTCTCCAAATCCACCTCTATGTAGATTTTGACACATGCAAACTATTGACCTTTTGGCTCTACTTGATCTAGATACCTTTCTACCCCATTACCATTTGATTTTAAGCATTGGCCTTTCTCCAAATCCACCTCTACATAGATTTTGGCACATGAAAACTATTGACCTTTTGGCTCTACTTGATCTAGATTCATTTCTACCCCATTACCATTTTATTTTAAGCATTCATCACTCCAACACGATAAGGGTAACCGAGGAAGTTTAACCTAGACTAGTACTGTTGTGCAGATATCCTCATCCAGGTTGAAATCTAGGGATCCGACATTCAAATACATTCTCCTTGAGCCAAAGAAATATGGCCCATTTGTACAAATGATGTCCCTATCCTTATATTCAAAGAGGAAAACAAAAAAATCGTTACCCACTGCAAATACTCCCAAGTTTCCTTTCATCATGGATTTCCTTGATTTCTCTACCCATTATTCAATAGCTTTGGGCAAGGGTCACATACCCATGAACTTCCCGACCAAGGCTCTGCCAATGAAGGATAAAAAAGTATTTCAAAATCCTATAGGAAGCCCTACCAATGGGATGTTGTCTACTTTTTAAATGAATTTTGTTTGATACTCTTTGGGATGCTCTCTACTTTTTAAACAAATTTTGTTTGATACTCTTTGGGCTTGGGGTTGGATTTGAGCTTCAAAATCAAAGTGCGGAAGGCAGCAACCTCACCGTTTGCGAGAAGGGCCACTCTTGGGTTCAACGCCATTGAAATTTAGTGAGGAAGCACTAATAGATTATTGTGATTCATGGAATTGTCGCCGAGTTGTAGAGCTTGGAATATCCATAACTCCACTTTTTTTATCACCCACTGATTGATTGTATAATATTTTGATGATTTGAAAAAGTTTATTTGACTTTATCTCTGACTTGTTCTAATTTAAGTAATTCTTCAATACAATGTTGCCCATTAGAACACAATTCATCTTAAACTAATTGGGTTAGCTATAGGGATGGTAAAGCTATCTTAAGTTGAAAGATGACTTCCTTACCATAGATGTAGCATATTTTTATATTATCAAAAACTAAATTTTCAATATAATTGGTATGCATGACATAACATTCTCTTATATTAAGATATGTTTCTATAAATGGAAGTCAAATTTTAGATAAATAGATTGTCTAACTATCCTTCTTTCAGTTTTAACATCATAATATCACATAAAACTTCCTAAATTTAAATTATTATATTTGAAATATTAAAATATGATATGAAATATGGGAATTTGATATCTTATTTTGTTTATTATTAAACATCATAATTAAATTAACCTACTTTTTATTCTTTTCTGAACAATGCTCTTTTGGGAAAACCAGATTATTTCCTAAATTGCCATACATGAGGTCCATTAGTGTATATGGTAACTATGGTGTCAACATCACCAAATCCTACAAAATCAAAGGTTACTATTGAGCCGTTCGTTTTAAGTCCAATGTATTGAATATTTCTCTATTGAGCCGTTCGTTTTAAGTCCAATGTATTGAATATTTCTCTAAAACCAAATATAAATGCTTAGTTGACCATTATAAATGATTGATAATGATTATAGATATGATTTCATTAATTAATATAATCTAATTTCACTTTAATTCTATTTTATCACTTAGACCCAAATTACTAAAACCACACGTGTAAAGTTATTTGGGAAAATATCATACACAACAAAAATGTTTACTAAGACAATTTGTTATAACGTTGTTGTACCAAAACTTGGCCTGCCATCATTGTAATATATCTGTGCTTAGAAATTTTTGAGCATATTAGATAGTTATAGCTATTTCTTACTATTCCCTGTCGCAGCAGGGTAATAATGTATTCACAATTTATTGATGTTGACATTAATCTAAATTCACAATTTTTTTTTTAATGTATTCACAATTTATTGATGTTGACATTAATCTAAATTCACCAAAAAAATTAAACGACCTTGTCTAATGTTTACATTTGAAAAAAAAATTATTTATTTATTTTTTTAAAATCTAATTTTTCTAAGTTCTGATTGGTTGAATTGTTTGGAGTCTTATTGTGTAATGATAATTTCACTGCCCTTAGTATGTTATTAGTACGTGTCTGGGTAGATCTTTGTTAGTAGAATTTATTGTTTAATGCAGGTCTCGGTAGATTTTTGTCAGCAAAATTTATTGTTTCATGCAGCTAAGCGTTGAGGCTGACACGATGCAACTAAGCATGAATGAATGAACCTTGGCAACTTTTTCGTTTCACCTTGAAAAACAGATTTTCATTTCACCTTGAAAATTCTATTTTTTATGATAGATTTTCATAGTGTTAAAAAAACAGACAAAAACTTTACACTCTTCCAAGTTTCCTTAATGGAAATCACTAGAAGAACGAAGTTTTCATTGCCGTCATTCGACATATGGTTATTTTGAAGCATCGAGATGGATTTCAGACGAAGGAAATCACTAGAAGAATAGAGTTTTTATCGCCATCATTCGACATATGGTTATTGCGAAGCATTGAGATGGATTTCAGATGGTTCATGGATTTTAGATGGTATCTTTCCAGGTAATCAATTCAGTAATGCATATCATGATGTCTTTCCAGATAATCAATTCAGTGATTAAATGCACATAATACTTTACACTCTTCCACCTTTCCTTAATAGAAATCACCTTCAGCATGGGCAAGCAACAGTAGCATGAAAAGATCCACAACAAATCAGCGACAGAGAGAAGAAATATGATGGAGTGGCTTTTTCTACGAGTTCATACCTATAAATTACTACACAAGTAATCCTCTGAACCATTTTTTAAATAAAAAATTATCTAACCTAAACAATTTTTAAGAGATTTCAAGACAAAAGAGAATACAGAAAAGTTTGATAAGTATGAATTAATTGTGTTAACTTAGTTTGGAATGATAATTAAAAAAACTTAGTTTGGAATGATAATTAAAAAACAAATCTAAGGGTTGGTAGATTGAGTAATAAATGAGAAGGCAGAAAGTATTAAGTTACACACAAATGTTCATAGGAAAAAGGTATTTCACATATTAATTGATAGAGTAATTTCAAAGGTTAAAAAAAAAACTTATCTAACAGATCTATTCTTTTGAGCCAAATGTGTTGTACATCTATACTTTCTAGATTTTTGCTGCATAACTTAGAGGTTTCAGGTTCAAATGAGGATAGATTGCAGGTAATAATGGAGGATGGAAATCTGTAGCAGATATTCAGAGGGATGCAGCTAGAAAACTAAATGATAAATAATAATATGAACCCTATTGTTCATGAGTTGAGATGGGCCTTTGCTGAAGCACCTCTGGAACCTATTGCTAAAGAACTCCTGTAGTAGGTAGCGGAATTGCTATTGAGTGATATCACCAAAAAAATAGAGGTAGTTCGAGGTAGCACAAACTGGTTTTTTCTAAGGTAGCAGGAACTGCTTGCCAAAGAACAGAAAAATTGGGGTAGCAGGAATTGGTTGCGAAAGAACTGTTGTAGCCTCTATGCTGATTGAAGGTATGACTTCCTACAGTTTTTGTATTTTTTGTTTTCTCTCTGGTTTTCTTTTGTTCTCTTTGATTTTCTTCTATTCAGTTTGCTCATTATAACTTTATTTCCTCTGTGATGTTGTGTCTACTGTTCACTTATAAAGTGGATAAGTGACAAGTAAATAACTCACAGATAAAAGATAACCCATTATAGACCATGATCAATAAAGTATAAATCAATAAGAATATAGTAGTAATACTCAATAGATAAATCTTCAGACAATAATTTCATTAAGAATTACTGATGCTAATTAATCTGTCAATACTCAATAACTCAATACCTGTCTGCATGTGTTCATTGGTTTGACTCAACATCTGATTTTGTAATTTCTCATTCTCTTTGTAATTGCTCCTTCTCTAGGTTACAAGATTCTTCTAGTTCCCATAGGCTCAGAGTTTCTTGACATATTTTGTCATTTGCTCATTTTTGGCTTGTTTATCATCAAATACATATGTGATTAAGCACTCCAGTAATTATCAACTAACACAGTAACATCGAAAATAAGGTCTAGTATGCACCTGTAAATGTGTTAGAAAACCTGCATAGATGAATCTAGCTAGTAAAGGTTGAACACACAGCTTTGCAAAGCAAAAACACTAAAAGAATCAAAAGAACAAAAAAGAATGATTCATTCAGAAAATAGGTTACAATTCTCATGATATAGCATTACTGGGTGAAGATCCCAAGGTAATGCACCATAGTGGTGATCAATGAGAGGACTCAACACCTACAACAAGTTCCAAAGAGAATTAGCTAGTTGCGGAGTGAAAGGAGGAGCAAATCAGGGAGTAAATCATGCAGAAGAACTAGCTAGTTGCGGAGTGAAAGGAGGAGAAAATTAGGGAGTAAATAATGAAGAAGAACTAACTAGTTGCGAAGTGAAAGGAGGAGCAAATCAGGGAGTAAATCATGCAGAAAGGATCTTGCATGTAGTCCCATGCTCTAACTAAGTATCCGCATGTGCCAGTGATGAAGTTCCTAGGTGTGTAGTACCTCCAACACCCCCCCTGAACATCACTATGGGGAAAAATAGAAAATGGGCCTTGGCAATTAAGGCCAAAGGTCACCCAAAATATAGTGCAACTTGTACTAAAATTGAGGAAAGAGGGAAAACCTCATGGGAAAAACCCCCCTCAAAATACAATGTAATCAAAAGAAAAGAGGAAGAAAAGATAGTTGCTAAGCAACTGTGTCCTTCACTCCAAGACGATCGTGCAGAGAGTGAAACTTCTGCTCAGTGAATGTCTTGGTGAAGATGTCTACAGTCTGTTCTGCTGAAGGATAGAACTGCAAATCAATGACCTGATCATGTATTAAGTCTCTGATGTAGTGCATATGGATATCTATGTGCTTCGTCCGCTGTTGCTGTATTGGATCCCTGCAAAATTTGAGAGTGCTTTGGTTGTCACACTAGATGATAGTGGGTTGGTGGAATTGGATGCCCAACTTAGTGAGGAAGTGATGTAGCCATAGAGCTTGAATGTGATGTTGAATACTCCTCTGTACTTGACCTTAGCTGGATAGAGAGCAATAGCAACCTGCTTCTTACTCAACCAAACATAGGGCTAGACCCTAGACTGAGTGAATATCTGAAGGTGACTTGCGATCAATGTTGTCACCCACCCAATCAAAATCTGTGAAGCCAAGGAGATTCAATGCAGTGCTTGCTGCATAGTGAATCCTGAAGGTGATGGTGCCCTGCACATATCGGAGGATGCACTTAGAAGCTTTCTAGTGTAGCTCATGTGACTCCTGCATGTATTTGGAAACTGCCCCTACTGCATATGAGAGATCTGGTCTGGAGTGGGTGAGGTACAGTAAGCTCCCCACTAGCAGTCGGTAGAGAGTACTGACAACTAATGGAGTGTCACCTCCATCCTCAAGGCGGACCCCAAACAGAAAACGAGTTGATGATGGCTTGTAATCAGTCATGTGAAATCTCTCAAGGAGATCCTGTGCATACTTAGCCTGAGAGAGTTTGATGCATGTGGCATCCTGGCCAATATCAAGACCAAGAAAGAAGTGTAATGGACCCATGCCCGTCATCAAGAACCTATCACGCAAGGCCCTCTTGACTGCAGCAATGGCTGAAGCCGAGTTGCCGGTGATCAAGAGATCATCCACATACAAAACTAAGATAAGAAGAGAATCATGTGTCCTGAGCATGTAAACATTCAGATCAGAATTACATCTTTCGAAGTTTTGTGATAAGAGAAAAGAATCCATCTTCGCATAACAAGCTCTCGGGGCCTGCTTAAGGCTGTAGAGAGACTTCTTCAGTCTGCAGACCAAAGATGAATCCTGAATGAAACCATGTGGCTGATCCATGTAGATCTCCTCAGATAGGTCTTCGTGAAGAAAGGAATTCTTCACATCCATCTGATGCACTTCCCACCCCTGGGTAGCTGCAATGGCAAGTGAAAGGCATATGGAATCCATCTTTGCTATTGGAGCAAAGGTCTCATCATAATCAATTCCATGCACTTGCTAGAAGCCTTTGGCTACCAGCCCGGCTTTTTGTCTCGTGATTCGCCCATCTATAGCACTCTTGGTCCTGTAGACCCATTTGCATTAGACAAGTTTCCTTCCTGAAGGAAGGGGGACCAGATCCCAGGTCTAGTTCTCGAGGAGGGAGTTATACACCTCCTCCATGGAGGACTCCCAAGATGGATGCCCAACAACCTCAGTATAAGACTACGGATCAGAAGACTAAACTAAATGACAATGCCGGGATGGAATTGAGGGCAAGAGGAGGCTCAATAAACTCTGAGCTAGTCCTCTGTGGATTAGAATTATCCCCCATAAGACCATTTCTAGCAGCTGGGTGGTCTTGTGCATATATCTCACTTAAGCTCCTTGTTCTCTGATTTATGATAGGGGAAGTTGATTCACTGTTGGAAGCTCGATCTGGGCTTGGATGTGGATCATCATATGCATGCACTAAATTTGTATCTGAAGACTCTGTCTCTACATCTGCATGCTCTACCTCGGCATCTGCATACTCTGTATCTGCATCTGAGTGTATTGAGTCATCATCTCGGACATGAGGTATATAAAAGGTGTCTGCATGTGGAAATTGAGGTGCATGCGAGAGACTTTCCTCAAATTTGACACTTCGCTCAATGATGAGATTGTCCATAAAGGAAATCAGGAGTCGATATCCCTTCACACCATTAGGGTATCCAACAAAGATGCACTCAATGCTTTGTGGATCAAAAGCTTTCCTCTTTTCAGAGGGGATCCTGGCCCATGCTCAGGAGTCGAAAACATGGAAGTGGGTGACCTCCAGTTTAGTGCCACTCCAAGCCTTAATGGGGGTTTGATCCTTGATAGACCTATGAGGAGATATGTTTTGGATGTAGTTAGCACAATTAAGTGCTTCAGCCCATAGCTTATGAGGTAGTGACTTAGCATGCAGCATGTAGGAAGCCATCTCTTTGAGAGATCGGTTCTTTCTCTCAACAACTCTGTTCTGCTGTAGAGTGTATGGAACTGCGTGCTGCAACTGTATGCCAGACTCAAGGAAAAGGTTTTGAAGTGTTGTGTTAACATATCCCCCCCCCATTGTCTGTATGAAGGGCTTTGATCTTTCTCTTTGACTGTGTCTCAACTAGTGCTTTGAAATCTTCAAAGTGCACAAAAACTTCAGATTTGGCCCTGAGAAGATACACCCAAGTATACAGTGAGAAATCATCAATAAATGTAATCACATACCTTGATTTGTTGATGGAAGGATGAGGAAAAGGCCCCATGAGATCACTATGGATCTGATCTAGAGGAGATGATGCTCTGTGAGTCTTGTCGGTGTCAAACTTTTCTCTAGGATGTTTGCCAAGGACACACCATTCACAAACTCCTTTGGAGAAACTGATATTTGACAAGCCTTCCACCATCTCATGCTTGCTTAGTTGCTGCATATACTTGTAATTTAAGTGACCAAACCTCTCATGCCAAAGCCTACTACTATCATTAGCATGTGTAAGCAATAAGGAGGATTCAGATTCAATAAATTCAGAAAATGTATACAGTCTAGCTCCATTGTTTACCTCACCGGTTGCAATTTTGGAGCTGCTATGTAGGTCATATATGTTCATTGCATCTAGAGTGAATTCCACTCTCTTTTCAGTGCTAGAATAAGTGATCTAATAAACTAAAAGCAGGTTTATCAAAAGTTTTGGAACATGAAGCAAATTTTCAAAGCTTCCATGTAAAAGTTCTACTCTACCTTTTCTGGTGACCTCAATAGGTGAGTCATCTCCCATGAGGATGGGAGATCCTTTGCATGCATCCAAAGAGGAATAGACTTCCTTTGTAGTAGCCATATGATGTGATGCACCAAATTCTATAATCCATGCATCAGGGGAAGAGTTAATTGCAACTAAAGCACGAAAATTGTTACCTTTCCCGTGTGGCGGATCCTCAGTTTTCTTCTTGGCACCCTGAGGGATGTGGTCCCCAAGGTTGTGATTCTGAAGGATTTCTACCATTTGGTCAATTTGTTTCTTCATGTAGGAGGATTCCTAATGGAATCCTCGGTGACAATAGGTGCATTTGTCTCCTTTCTTCCCTTTCTCATTTCTGGAGCCGGAGGAGTCATTGAAGGGCTTGGTGTACCCTTCCTTCTTTGGATGGGAATGCGATTTTCGCTTGTACTTTTGCTGCAAATTTTTCTAATTTGAATCAGATCTGTGATTTTTATTGTGGCTGTCATCATGCACATCAAGTGCATGAGCTTTTGGAGGTATGATTTTCCCCATGCCAATGAGTTTATCTTGCTCAAAAGTGAGGGACTCCATGAACTCTTTGAGAGAAGGCATAGTGTAGGATTTACCTGTTGCGAGCCTTGCTGAATGAAATGTAGACACAAAGATAGAGTATTATTGTCTGAGCTTTGACATAATAGAGAAAGCTTGATGACTCTCCTCCTTGGATTTGTCAATTCCACAACCCTTGAGTTGCAACAATAGATCATTATATTTGGTGAAGAAGTCTTGAATTCTGTCATAGTTCCGTGGATCCAATGAGAGTAGCTCCACTTCAATCAGATTTCCTTTCATCTCATACCATTTCCCGTAGAGTTCTTCAACATTTTTCCATATCTCATTGGGAGTATTGTAGGTAGATAGATGAAACTGCAACTCTCGGGAGATGGACATGCATATGGATCCGTGGGCCTCATCCATGCGATTGAGGTACTTGGATTTCTTTATGGCTAAAGTGGGTTCCACTTCTACAGCCATGGTAATCTTGTACAACCCTTTCTGACGAAGGTATCGAGCCATTTGGTCCTTCCTTTCGTGATAGTTATATGGTGTTAGGATCGATGCTTTGGGAAACTCCATTTTTCTTTCGATCTTCGATATCCAAGCTGTAATACCTGCAAAATAAAGTACTAGTGCACCTTTTATCTAGCAACCTGTGGGCTCTGATACCATGTAAATGTGTTAAAAAACTTACACAGATGAATCTAGCTAGTAAAGGTTGAACACACAACTTTGCAGAGAAAAACACTAAAAGAATCGAAAGAACGAAAAAGAATGATTGATTCAGAAAATAGGTTACAATGCTCATGATATAGCATTACTGGGTGAAGATCCCAAAGTAATGTGCCATATTGGTGATCAATGAGGGGACTCAACACCTACAACAAGTTTCAGAGAGAACTAGCCAATGGTAGAGTGAAAGGAGGATCAAATCAGGGAGTAAATCATGCAGAAGAACTAGCGAGTTGCTGAGTGAAAGGAGGAGCAAATCAGGGAGTAAATCATTCAGAAGAACTAGCTAGTTACGGAGTGAAAGGAGGAGAAAATCAAGGAGTAAATCATACACAAGAACTAGCCAGTTGCAGAGTGAAAGGAGGAGCAAATCAAGGAAAAAATCATGCACAAAGGATCTTGCATGTAGTACCATGCTCTAACTAAGTGTCTGCATGTGTCAGTAATGAATGTCCTAGGTGTGTAGTACCTCCAATAGCACCTCGAGTTCATGAAGATCGAGGCTATTATCAGCTAATGCATTGACATCTAAAACTGGGTCTTGCCATGTTTATAATCAAACTCATCTATGATTAAGAACTCCAATTATTATCAACTAACAAGGTGACTTCTAAAACCAGGTTTTACATGGACCTTGAGTTCCTGAAGTTCAAGGTCGCGTATCTTGAATACTAATATTCAAAACATTGATAAATTGTGTGAATTTCGACATGCTTCCCAACTTCGAAGTATCAAACAAGGGTTTTATATGGGTTTGTGTCATCTTCAACGCAACCAATGCACTATTAAGTTTAATGTGTCGTTACACACACAAAGTGTTGATGCATCTCCCTATCCCTACCCGAGTTTTAGAGCAGTGCAATGATAGCCTATGAACATCTAGCTATATCTTGTTCTGAACTCCTTGTAAAGCTCTATGCTCTACCCTTAACATTTAGCTATTAGAAATGCAGAAATGGATAAAAAAAATAACTAGAGCTCTAAAAAATCATACCTTGTAATCAAATTTAGTTTTTCCCTTAATTTTCATATTGAGCAGGGCTTCAACACCACCTTTAGTAAAAACTTCTGAAACATCTGTTTGCGCATTACAGTTCCCACTGTCAGCAAGATCCGATAGTTCTTGACTGGAAATCACTTCAGAGAAGGCTTCGCGAGCCCTTATCTTTGGGGAAGCAGGCATTACCTTAGTCCCAAATATATCATGCACAATCCTTTGTTTCATATCATAGGGACTAGCAATCACCTCCCCTTGATTTTCCTTACGCTGCATTTTTCAGAAACATAAAATCATCATTAAGCATACAAAAACCCATTTTCATGATAAAATCGTTATCAATAAATATAGAGAAACCCTTCTCAAAAGAACATATCTATCGGTTAATTTGCAGAAATCCACTTCAGAACTAGATTAAGATTGATAAATACAGATATGAGAAACGATATCTATGTATTTTTACTTATACTGTAATGACTCTTATGTCCACTAGCAAGGGATTTGGGTTGCTTGACAAATGCCTTAATTTTAGATCTATAAATATGTGTTATCTTTTCAACAAAATCCGATCCCCCAACCTTGCAGTCCTATCAATGCTTGTGCATTAAACACATCAATGTTCTTAGAGCTCTTTGTGACCACAAGTCGAACTCTTATCTAGCGTCTTTCGCTAAATAAGAACGCAATGAAGCCAACAATACTAGATCTTACATCTGGTATAAAGATTAGAGTGGGCAGCGCTGGATGTAGAAAAAGCCAGACAAGATGACCACGCTCACCAGCCTAATAACATGAGACTTTCAAATTCCTCAACAGAATAACCAGATGGTTTAAGTGTTCAATCTCTGTCTCTCCATTGATTTAAGAAATACTGATGAAGATGAGCTCGACTGCTAATGCATTCTAGATGTATCTATCTGCTACTGCTTCTTAACAATCACTGGCAGCAAGTCTGAGCTCCTAGATAAAAAAATTCTGGATCTCATTAATATAGAAAAGCATTCAAATCAACAGTTTGTTTTAACATTGCCCATGCTTAATTGCTTCTTTTGGAAAATATAGTTGTGTAATATGCACAAATTACTGCTATTAAAATCAAAAGGAATTCTGTTTCAAGTTAAGCACTTTGATCCAATCTCGAGGGAAGGGAAGCCAAGTGACGTGACTCATACAGGTCAAGGCTTGAGGGAAAGGAAGACAAGCGATGTAGCTGCTATTGATTAGGGTTGTGGATAAGCTGGGACACTTGTGTTGGTCATGCAAAACACAAACTTGAAACTATACACCTGGTCTTCTTAAAAAAATCGTTGACTCATTTGGGGAATGACTTCCATGTAAATACAAATATTAAGGAAAAATAAAATTATCAAAGATATGCTACTTAATTACGCCGATAGGTGTCCCACCTATCAGAATCGGCAAGCTAAGCATTTTGTTAATTAATCTTTTTGATCGGATGGCCTGAATTGAAAGATGTTAGTATATTCTTGTAGTAGTTAGTAAATCAATGAATGAAATTAGCTACAGTAACTTTCTTGCATGTCTAGAACACATACTTAGACCATACTTAAATTAATTTTTTACCAAGAATGATTAAAAATTTACTGTGCTTATTATTTATGGACACGTATAAGGATGAGGACAAATTATGGACACATGTAAGGATTAGGACAAATAAAATTTAAGAAAATAAATAATGCAAAATTTAAAAAAATAAATAATGAAACATGCATGATCATTTCATTTCGTTACATTAACCTAATGATGCATGCATCAAAGATGAACAACGGAGTGACAATTTTCCTCAGGTTTGTGACATGTGCATCTTATAGCTCTTCGTATTCTGAAACATAAGCCTATTCACATGATCATTTCATTTGGTTACATTAACCTAACGACAAAGATGAACAATCGAGCAATGGAGTCGGTGCGATGGGAATTGAGGTTAAGCCAGGGATTTAAATTTTAAATTTATGTTGTCGACCATTTAATATTAATGATGGTGTTCAGATCTGGGTGGTCCATGCCATAAGCCCATACATATTTCCCATGGGCCTTTGTGAAATCTCCCTCGCACCCTTCGCCTTGGAGCACACACTCATGAAAATGGTGCCATGGCGCCATTAGTTTCTCATGGGTTTGCATCAGAAGGAGAGGCACCATACTGCAGGGATTATTCTCATTCTCGTTGAGAAAGTAACATTGGGCAGTCTGTGTAAGCCCATAATGAAAATCAAGAGGGTCAGAAGAGGTTTGAGATTCAATGAAAATGCCGAGAGTGGAGAGGTATCTGATAATGCGGGAAAGATAATTGAGATGGGGAGTTTGAAGGCCTCCCAGCGAGACATGGAAATCATAACGAGGGCGCTGGTGACGGAATTGAACTCCCGACCAGACGAAAGATTCATCGCCAGCACATCGAACAAGGAGAGCGCTCAACATTTAACGAGCGAGGTGGCGTTGTCAAGATCATGTAATAATCAGAGATCCATTCCGACCCTCAATGAATTCATCGGCAAAAGGAGGTCGCGAATTTAGAATGGAAAGTTCACTTCAAACCCATTTGTTCCCGATATGAAAATTGTACCAATGCAGTGTAGAACTTTGCGTTATGAATTAGATTCCTTGTACTTAAATTTGCAAAATTTGATGGCAATTAAATGTAACAAATTTAAATGGGTGGGAGACTTTTTATTTTGCTGGGATCAATGCGATAACTATGTCAAGAAGGGAAATATCTGCAAAGCATCTCGTCATAGTTTATTATCCTGAAAATCCGTTAATTGAAGACATTTCTATTCTCTGTGGTTAAATCAAACAGTTTGCTATCATAAAAATCCATTAAATTAATTTATGATATTTCTACTCTCTGAGACTTTTCATTACTGCTGGGATCAATGCGATAACTAAGTCAATCGGGAAATACCTGCAACGCATCTCGTCACAGTTTATTATTATGAAAAACCGTTAATTTACGATCTCTCTATTCCGTGTGGTTAAATGAAACAATTTGCTATCATTAAAAAAATCCATTAATTTAATGAAGTTATTTCTACTATATGCGGTTAACTGCAAAATTATTTCACCAAAATTTATGCTTCCATTTTGGCAAAGGGAAATGTTATATTTTATTTTAAAAATTTAATGTAAGGAATACTTCTAGATACCGTTTTATATGAATCTTTATGAACTTTATGATGGAAATACCATAAAGGTTTGTTACTATATAAAAAATTATAGTTATTGTTAAATTTTCAAAATGGTAATATTATTTTGGGTGGGTGGTTAGTTTTATATTTTTGCAATTAATTATTGAGATGGGATAGTTAATTCCTATGTTAAGGTTGTGATATATATTTTTAATTACACTAAAATTTATAGGGCATTAGTAAATTTATAAATCAATAAAATCATTTTGAGTAGATGATTAAATTAGTTTATTAGATAGATTCCCAAGTTGCAATATTATATACATAAAATATGTTTTAGAAAAGAACATTAAAGGTGTCATAAAACATTAATATTCTTTGTCTAGCTTATGTATAATCAACAATATCAAGGAGGCACATTGTTGATATTATAACCAATTAATTTATAAACCAATAACATCATTTTGAGTAGATGATTAATCCATGTTTCCAAAATGACAATTAGTCCATTAGATGGATTCCCAAGTTGCAATATTATATACATAAAATATGTTTTAGAAAAAAACATTAAAGGTGTTATAAAACATCAATATTCGTTCTCTAGCTTATGTATAACCACCAGTATCAAGGAGACACATTGTTGATATTACAACCAATTCCAAAGCGTTAACATGTATGTTTACTAGAATTGAACTTAGGTGGGGAGGATAACAACTATTTCACCAAACCACCCAAGATAAACTCACACACATGCACACACGTATGTTAATTATAACAAAATATTTCAACATTTAAAGAAAATAAATTGAAATTAAAAAAATTCAATTGCTTCCACAAAAGAAAAGAGGAAGATGTGTAACTCATTTAATTTTTAATATGAAAGTAATATATGAAATTTTAAATATATTATTAATAGTCCACGAGTCTTGTATAGAAGGTGATTAGGTGATTTGTTAAGGCACTCCTTCATGTGAAGTCATCCATTCAATTATCTTTCCCTATTGGGATGATATATTTGACATGATGATGATGTAGTCCCACCAAAACTTAATATAAATGAGAGTGTCTTTCAGATTAATCACATTATTAGGATTTGGTCGACATTTTGAACCAACTAATGTGGATGAACCACATTAGTTGGTTCGAAATGTCGACCAAATCCTAATAATGTGATTAATCTGAAAGTTACTCTCATTTATTTATAAATATAAATATAAATATTAATTATTAATATTAATATTACTTGATATGAATACGAATATTAATATTACTTTTAATATTATTAATATTACTTTCAATATTATTAATATTTATAAATATTAATTTTAACGTTAATTATTAATATTTATAGATATTATCAATAATCATGGTGACATTGTCATGAACATTGTCTTTTGCTCCAATGTCACATTATGAAAACCATGGTCCAATGTTGAATTGTGACAAAGATTGTCTCTATATGAAAATCAACTATGGTCCTACATCGCATTGTCACAAATATTGTCTCAATATGAAAATAAATGGCCAGCCATGGTCCAACGTCACATTGTGACAAAGATTATGGGGGTATGAAAATCAACCATGGTCAATGATAGAAAACCATGTTTATTTTAGGGTTTATAATATTTATTCAAACGTCGCATTCACATAGATTGTACATAAAAATCGATCATGGTCAATTACGCTCAACCATGGTCAATCATGGTCAACCATGGTTAATATGAAAATCAACCATCGTCAATCATGGTCAGCCATGGTCCAACATCACATTGTGAAAGAACTGTCTCAACATGAAAATCAACCATGGTCAACCATTGTTGACCATGGTCAACCATGTTTCAACATCACATTTTGACGACGATTGTCTCAATGTGAAAATCAACCATGGTCAATCATTGTCAACTATGGTCAACCATGGTCAATAATCATGTTCACATTGTGACGAAAATTGTCTCTTTGTCCAACATAACATTGTGATAAAGATTGTCTCAATATGATAATCAACCATGGTCAATCATCATCAGGCATGGCCATTCGTGGTCAAACATGGTCCAACATCGCATTATAAGAAATATTGTCTCAATATGAAAATCAGTCGTGTCAACAATCTTCAATCATGATCTACCATGGTCAAATGCCGCATTGTGACAAATATTGTCTCAAATGAAAATCAATCATGGTCAACCGTGGTTGAATGTCACATTCTGACAAGGATTGTCTCACCATGAAAATAAATCATGTTTATTTTAGTCTTTAATATTTATATTTGGATTTACAAATGTTGGGTTTATATTAATAGTCCCTTGGGTTTCATATTATTCCCTTGGGTCCATAATCCCTCAGATTTTAGTATTAATCCCTTGGGTTTATTATTCATTTAGCTTTATAATATCAATCCCTTGGGTTTATTATTCTGTTAGGTTTATAATATCAATCATGGTAAACCATTGTCAATCATAGCCAAACATGGTCAACCATGGTTGAATGTTGCATTGCGACAAGAATTGTCTCGCCATCAAAATAAACCATGTTTATTTTAGTGTTTGTAGTATTTATATTTGGGTTTACCAATGTTGGGTTTATAATATTATTCCCATGGTTGAATGTCACATTTTAATAAAGATTGTCCCCCCATGAAAATAAACCATGTTTATTTTAGTGTTTGTAATATTTATATTTGGGTTTACGAATGTTGGGTTTATATTATTCCCTTGGGTTCATAATCCCTTAGGGTTTTAGTATTAATCCCTTGGGTTTATTATTCATTTCGGTTTATAGTATCAATCCTTTTAGTTTTTTATACCCTTAGGTTTATAATATCAATCGTAGAAAAACATGGTCAA
Organism: Pinus tabuliformis; assembly: GCA_031772625.1. Classification (NCBI taxonomy): domain Eukaryota; kingdom Viridiplantae; phylum Streptophyta; class Pinopsida; order Pinales; family Pinaceae; genus Pinus; species Pinus tabuliformis. The sequence continues at coordinate 39,653,391 of CM062807.1, read as the reverse complement.
CCATGTTTGAATGTCGCATTGTAACAAGGATTGTCTCACCATCAAAATAAACTATGTTTATTTTAGTGTTTGTAGTATTTATATTTGGGTTTACTAATGTTGGATTTATAATATTAGTCCCATGGGTTTAATATTATTCCCTTTGGTTCATAATCCCTTGGGGTTTTAGTATTAATCCCTTCATTTTACTATTGCTTTGTGTTTAGAATATCAATCATGGTCAACCATTGTCAATCCTAGAAAACCATGGTCAACCATGTTTGAATGTCGCATTGTGACAACAATTGTCTCACCATCAAAATAAACCATGTTTATTTTAGTGTTTGTAGCGCTTATATTTGGGTTTAACAATGTTGGGTTTATAATATTAGTCGAATGGGTTTAATATTATTTCCTTGGGTTTATAATCCCTTGGGGTTTTAGTATTGATTCCTTAGTTTTATTATCCCTTTAAGTTTATAATATTGATCCCTTGGGTTTATTATTACCTTAGGTTTATAATATTAGTCCCTTGGGTTTAATATTATTCCCTTGGGTTCACAATCCCTTGGGGTTTTAGTATTAATCCCTTGGGTTTATTATTCATTTGGGTTTATAATATCAATCCCTTGGGTTTGTTATTCCCTTAGGTTTATATTATCAACAAGGGATTGTGACAATGATTATCTCACCATCAAAATAAACCATGTGTATTTTAGTGTTTGTACTTTTTATATTTGGGTTTAACAATGTTGAGTTTATAATATTAGTCAAACGGGTTTAATATTATTTCCTTGGGTTCATAATCCCTTGGGATTTTAGTATTGATCCTTTAGTTTTATTATTCCTTTAGGTTTATAATATCAATCCCCTGGGTTTATTATTCCCTTAGGTTTATAATATTAGTCCCTTGGGTTTAATATTATTCCCTTGGGTTCACAATCCCCTGGGGTTTTACTATTAATCCCTTGGGTTTATTATTCATTTGGGTTTATAATATCAATCCCTTGGGTTTATTATTCCCTTAGGTTTATATTATCAACAAGGGATTGTGACAACGATTGTCTCACTATCAAAATAAACCATGTTTATTTTAGTGTTTGTAGTGTTTATATTTGGGTTTAACAATGTTGGGTTTATAATATTAGTCCGTTGGGTATAATATTATTTCCTTGGGTTCATAATCCCCTAAGGTTTTAGTATTAATCCTTTGGGTTTATTACTAACTTGGGTTTATAGTATTAATCATGGTCATCTTTATTAATCTCTTGTATTTGTAATATCAATCCCTTGCGCTTCTTGATCCCTTAGGTTTTTAATATTTATCCGTTGGGTTCACTAATTCCTTGGGTTTATAATATTAAACCATTGGGTTTATTAGTTCCTTGGGTTTATAATATTAGTCCCATGGGTTTAATATTATTCCCTTTGGTTCATAATCCCTTGGGGTTTTAGTATTAATCCCTTCATTTTATTATTTCTTTGCATTTAGAATATCAATCATGGTCAACCATTGTCAATCATAGCAAACCATGGTCAACCATGTTTGAATGTCGCATTGTGACAATGATTGTCTCACCATCAAAATAAACCATGTTTATTTTAGTGTTTGTAGTGTTTATATTTGGGTTTAACAATGTTGGGTTTATAATATTAGTCGAATGGGTTTAATATTATTTCCTTGGGTTCATAATCCCTTGGGGTTTTAGTATTGATCCCTTAGTTTTATTATTCCTTTAGGTTTATAATATCAATCCCTTGGGTTTATTATTCCCTTAGGTTTATAATATTAGTCCCTTGGGTTTAATATTATTCCCTTGGGTTCACAATCCCTTAGGGTTTTAGTATTAATCCCTTGGGTTTATTATTCATTTGGGTTTATAATATCAATCCCTTGGGTTTATTATTCCCTTAGGTTTATATTATCAACAAGGGATTGTGACAATGATTGTCTCACCATCAAAATAAACCATGTTTATTTTAGTGTTTGTAGTGTTTATATTCGGGTTTAACAATGTTGGGTTTATAATATTAGTCGAATGGGTTTAATATTATTTCCTTGGGATCATAATCCTGTGGGGTTTTAGTATTGATCTCTTAGTTTTAATATTCCTTTAGGCTTATAATATCAATCCCTTGGGTTTATTATTCCCTTAGGTTTATAATATATATATATATATATATATATATATATATATATATATATATAACAAAGTCGGTTGCTATATTAATGGCTGAAAAAAAGAGAGGAGTCAGAGCTCCTGAGATACATTAGATACCGCTGGCAGCTTGGATCAAAGGAGTTACAAAATAGGGATCTCTCCTTGATCCTTTTCCTGCTTGTTCTACTTCTAAAATTACCTGAGCTACTATAACTTCTTACATATTGGAACAACCAAAATTTACATTTGCAGAACATTTTTTAATCTATTTCTATGTGACTAATTTGCCTTGCGGTGGATTCCTCCGGATTTTGATCTGGTTCTGCCTGCTTGGCACTTGAGGAACTAGGGGCTGCCTGGTTTCGCTTGTCCATCATATACTGCAGGATCGAAATCGACTCTTCAGCATGACTGCATCGGTTTGACAAGTGGCTGAACTGTTCATGAAGAGAAGCGACCCTATGCAGGAAGAGGTCGATTTCAGCTCGGTATTTATCATTGATGATGCGATTCTGGTCTTCAATTCTCGTCTCCAAGATCCTCTGCTGGTTCTCCAAGATACGCTGCTGAGCCCTGACTTCTTCTAACTCAACTTGTAGGTCCGCACAATGAAGACAGTCCTCATTGCGTGCCATATTTGTTGCAGGGGGTGAATGAAATAAGGAGCGGGAGCGCACGAAAATTGAAACAACACCGAGGACAGAGGAGATGGGAGCAACAAACCACGTAACTGGGATTTTGAAGGCCTGAAACCAACTGGAGATGCGAACAATCAAACAGATAGAACAAAAAAGGGATTTCCAGAGGATTGGATCGCTACAGAGAGGGCAGAGACTATCTCTAAGGCAGAAGCGAAGGTTCAATAAACAATACAACACACGAGAAATCACCTGAGAATAAGAACGCTTGGAAGCAATGACAGAGATCAAGCAACGAAGAGAGGAATACTTAGTGCTGATGAAAGAAGGAAGGGGGAGAAATATAGGAGGAAGTTGAAGAGAGGAGGGGCGAGAGAGGGGCCAGCCAGTCAAGGGATGAAGGAGGGATCCTGCTGGTAGAATAGAGAAATGTCCTGGAGGATCCATGAATCGGATCTGAGGAGACGTCTACCGGCAGAGTTGTTGAGATTGTCAAAATTAATGAGTGTTTTGTGGATTTCATATCTTTTCAAAATCCTGCTGCAGTAAGCAATCCTATTGATAGCCCGAGGAACATGATTCACATCGATTCTATCATTGTTTTTGTGCTTGACGCTAATGAGATTTTTTGGAGTCATGGCAAAGGTTGGTAAGTCTCCTTGGAGTTGCAGCTTAGGATGCCAACTGGCCTTCCACACACACTATTGGCGCGGTCATCAGCCCTCTTATTAAGGTTACGAAGAATATGGTGATATTGAATGTCATCCATTGCCTGATGCAGAATTTGATTGCACCTGTTCGTTTACTGTAGAAGGGTGTTGGGAGAGTTCTGTTGATGGACCATTAAGTGGATGACAACAGAGGAGTCCCCGAATACCTTTGCCTTCTTTATTCCTAGTCCTGGAATAGAGCTAGTGCTTCAGCTCTATTATTCGAAACCTTCCCTAGGCCCCACTCGTAATGGAGGATGCACTCCTCATTGGCGTTAATAATCAGCCCCCCTGCTCCAGTTGTACTAGGATTTGATTTAGATGCCCCGTCGAAGAACAGATAAAAGGAGTTGCAGTTTTGTATCCAATTGGCGAACTCCTCTTCTTTTAATCTAACTTTCCATGAGCTAGCTTCTACTTTGCTCTGTGCCTCCCTCCTGCTACCTTCCTGTACATTGTGATTTTTTTCCAGAATGTAACTTATGAAATCTCGCTCCTCTACACTATATTTTGTTGCATCAATCTTTCCAGTGGTGTTGATTGAGATAGTTTCCAGAGCAAGGATTTTGGATTTGCTGCAGATTATTCATGTATTTGAGCTCTTGTCTTGGAAAATTTTTCGATTTCTAGCTAGCCAGATTCGCCATAGCAAGGTGTGGGGGAGAGTGTTCCATAATCTCTTCACCAAGTTGCTTCTTTTTTCTTTCCAGGAGCAACATTTTCTCCATTTGTAGATTGTCTCTGCTATGGTGTGCTGAGGTTCCCAGTTTAAATTACCCGTGGAGGACATCTTTTCCCAAAAATCAACAGCAAAGGGGCATTCTATGAATAGATTATGCATCGTTTCTTCGGCCTTGCAACAGTTGGGGCATCTGGATGGGCCGTTAATGCCTCTTCTTTTTAGGTTCTCTGCTGTTAAGATTTTGCCTTTCAGCAAAAGCCATATAAAAATTTATTTTTGGGGGAGCCTCTGTTCGCCAAACAATTTTCCAATGGTTCCACAAACTCATCTGAAAGGTGTTGTTGCAAAGGTGTTGATGGCCTGCTCTGACTGTATAGTTTGTTCCTGTTGAGTCCCAGTGGAAACCATCCGTTTCATCTTCCTTGATGGGAGCCTTACTGTGGAGGAGCTGAGACTAGGATCTAAAGCATTAGGAATTTCAGGAAAGGACCAACCAGTCCAGACATGGGAATGAGGGTCCCGACTGGAAATTTGAGCCAGATGATGGATACCTCTATTGTTGATAAATTTGATGACGGGAATGGCCTCTTTATGCATAATCAAGGGTTGTTGGCCTAGGATTTTGCCAGGTCCAAAATTAATGTTGGCTCCCCCCCTGAGACTTTCGAAATATTTTGAATCATAAGAGGAAGGGCCTTCTTGCATAACCTCCAGATTTTAGTGGAGTCTCTGTTGGGGATATTGGAGTCAAGGAGTTGCTGCCTGGGGAAGTTTAGATATTTGACCTCCAACACCTTTTTCCACCATGATGAAGGTCCTGTTATTAACCTCCATACAATTTTCGCACCAAAGGCCAGATTTAAGAACTTTGGTGATCTAATACCAAGACCTCCTCTATCTTGGGTTTGGATAACATGCTTCCAGCTGACTAAATTAAACTTTCTTTTATCGTTCTTCCCCCCTTGCCAAAGGAAGTGGTGAAGAGCAACTTCCAATTTATGGTGAAAAATAGCAGGAGCTTGATATAGAGAAAAACGATAGAGGGGAAGGGAAGTGATACCTAATTTAAGGAGAATGAGCCTGCCTGCTGGGTTGAGCCAAAATGTTCCCCATTGCTGCACTTTCCTCTTTACCTTGTCAATGATTCCATTCCAAGTTTCAGCCTTTAAAGGGCCCAAGCTCACTGGCATGCCCATATAGGAAAAGTGGGTCCATTCCAGATTGCATGTGACACCAAATATGTTTGCAATGTTGTGGATAACCTGATTTGAAGTGTTCCATTTATAAATACAGCTTTTGAGCTGATTGACCAAGCCTCCGGAGTACCCCATAAATTGGTCCAGAAGTTTCTTGAATCGCCTTGCTATTGTGGTGGAGGCTCCCCCAATTAATAAGGTATCATAAGCAAACTGTGAGTGATTAATGTTTTTTTCTCCATTCCCAAATTTGATACCGGTTATAAGGCCCACTCTCCGATTGTGGTCCAATGCTTGACTGAAGGATTCTGCCATGAGGATGAAGAGGTAGGGAGAGAGGGGACAACCCTGTCTGAGACCCCGGGAGGATTGGAATGCTTCACCTGACCTGCCGTTGATCAGGGGGGGATCCAGGGCCCAGAGATACAAGCATCAATAATATTAATGAAGGGGGTCTCTAAGCCCATCCATTTTAGGAAAACAATAAGGAAGGAGTGCCTTACTCTATCGAAGGCGTTTGCCAGGTCGAGCTTTAGGACAAATCCTTTCTCTTTCCTAGATAAACTCGAGTGGATGGCTTCTTGAACAAGAAGGATGGAGTCAGTGATATGTCTGTTGGGCAGGAAACCTCCTTGATTTTCAGATATCAAGGAGGGAAGAAGGGGTTTGAGTCTGGTAGCTAAAATTTTGGATAGAATTTTGTAGGAAGAATTGCAGAGGGAAATGGGTCTGAATCTGGAAAAAGAAGAGGGCCGATTTTCCTTGGGTATGAGGGCAAGAAAGGTGGAATTGGTGTATCCTCCTAATTTCCCTTTTCTTTGCACCCATCGAATCATCTTTGTCAGGTCCTTTTTTATCAGAGTCTAGAACTCCCTGAAGAAGCAGATGGGGAATCCGTCAGGCCCTGGCGCCTTATCAGGGTGCAAGCTCCAGATTGCTCTTTTAATTTCCTCTTCTTCAATTTCTTTGCTAAGGTTGTCGTTCATCTCCTTAGTGACTCCTTTGGACAGATGCTGGAGCAAGTCGGAATAGTCTTCTGCCCCTTTAATTTCAGTTAGGAGGTCCCTGTAGTGCTTGGAGGCAACATTCCTTATGGTTTCTTGAGTGTTGTGCCGATTTCCTTCCCTGTCCAAGATTGTGCTTACAGTGTTCCTGAGCTTTCGAGCAATGGCTTGTTTGTGGAAGTAGGCTGTATTTTTGTCTCCCCCCTGAAGCCATAATTGTCTAGATTTTAAACGCCACTTGGTTTCTTCCTCCCTGTTAATGTGGCTCAACTGTGCGTATAAAACACTTTCTTGCTCTTTGTTTTGCTGTGATAATCCATGTTCTTCAATCCTTGACTGCACATCTTCTAGTTCGCTTTTGACTTTCTTTTTGATCTCCTCTAGCTCCTGATATCTATCCTTGGCCCAATATTTTAGTACCTGCTTGGTTCTTTTTAATTTGGTTTCCCAAATAAAGCATGGTGAACCTTCCACATGTTGGCTCCAGGTCTTCTGAACAATTTCTCTAGCTGCAGGAATCCGATTCCAGAGAGGACTATATTTAAAAGGAATAGGGCCAAGAGGGTAGTGGGTTTCCAAAGTCAGAGTGATGGGGTAGTGGTCAGAGGCAGAAGTATTGAGGATGTTGGCATATCCTACAGAGAAGGAAGAGAGGAACGAGATATTGACTAGAAATCTATCTAGTCTTTCCATTATGTTGCCGATGCCAATCCTATGATTACTCCAGGTATATCTGCGATTTTTGGGTATAACATCAACTAATTCGTGCTCCTGGATGATGGTCTCCAGATGGCCTTTGAAGGGATCTAGAGGGAAGGTTCCTCCCCTTTTTTCATTGGCATGAAGAATTAGGTTGAAGTCACCTGCGACTATAATATTAGTATTTCATTCCCCATCAATGCTTGCCTTCAAATCATCCTAGTAGATTTCCTTTTCTCTGTAATGGTTGGGAACATAAACATTATATATGGTTACTGTTTGATTGCTTGTTCTGCTGTCAAGAGTGGTTCTGATCCAGTTCTTGTGGGGATTTGTTGAGGTGCAGACCCATTTATTATTGTTCCAAATGGTGACAATTCCTCCGGAGGCTCCTCTAGATTCGCTAATGCTTCCTAAGTACTGTTTCTGCTAATCTATAAATTTTCTCATTTCTTGCTGATCTTGTTTTGTCCCCTGTATCAACATGATTTCTAGTTTTTCATTGTGGATTAGATCTCTAAGGGCAACTATTTTAGAGGGGTGCCCTAAACCCCTACTGTTCTAAGAAAGAATTTTCATCATGATGCATTGGGCATGCGAAGAGGTGCTCGCCTCTCTTGGTCTTTGCCACTTGTTTCTTTTTCTTGGTGCCCAAGGATGAAGGACTCTATTGGAGTTTGCATGCCCATGGCTATGTCCTTCTAGGCATTCTCATCCCTGTTTTGCTTAGTTGATTTTATGCCAGGTCCCGGTTTTTTATAAGTATCGTTGGTTGCTCCATGTTCTTTGGAAGAGCTTCTGGTAATCCTTAATGAAAGGGGCTTAAGGGGGGTATGAGAAGAGATGGTCTGGGGTAGATGGAAGTCTGGGGGCTTAGAGGAGGGATTTTCAGGGGCAGAATCGATCGTGGAGAGGATTAGGAAGGGGTTGGAGGAGGAAGGGAGGGGCGGTTTAGGGGGGAGAGGGGCAGATGGGGAGGGAGAGGAGGAGGAAGGTCGCAGATTAGGGGGTCCAAGGTTTTTAGAATCCATGGAAGGCTTGGGAGGGGGAGCTGATTTCTTCTTTTTCACTGTTTCCCAATGACCATCTTGCTCATCATTCTCCGCATTAACAATTTTAGTGCATCTATTAGCAAAGTGTTCGTATTCGTGACATACCTTGCATTTAAATGGTATCTTCTCATAATCCAGTTGCTGGATATGGCTCCAGTCGTCCACTTTCAACTTTATTGCTTCAGGCAGTCCTCTACCTAGATCCACTTCGACACAGATCCTTGCGCAGGCTTGCATGTTGTCCTTGGGCTCGCTACGGTCAATGTATTTGCCAACAGCATTCCCTATGGCCCAAACAGACTCATCTCCCCAGCAGTGAAGAGGGAGGTGAGGGAGACGGACCCAGACTAGTACGGCACTAGGGATATCCAGTTCTGGATCGAAATCTGGGGTCCATTTATTGAGATAGAGACCCCTGGAATCCATGAAGTACGACCCGTTCCTGAAGATCAAATCCTTGTCCTCTTTGGATTCGAAGTGGAAAGTGTAATACCCTTTTCCACATAACCTAATGGATATTTTCCCTTGGATCTTGTCTGACCAGTTTCGTTCGACCCATCTTTGAATTGTTCTTGGCGATGGCCAAAGGCCTGTAAATTGTCCTATTAGCCCTTTCTTGGCAAGGGATAGTGCTGCCATGCGAGGTATAGTTGGAGGCAGCTGAACTTCCTGAAGAACATCTAGCTTCTTGACAAATTTCGAGATTGCAGGTCTGGGGTGTTGAGGAGGAAGAGATTTCACCAGATCTGAGAAGGCTTTTTGAGGATCGGGGTCCTCCTGAGGCAAATCCGGGGGGGCCATGACTGGGGCCAAGGCCAAGGCCACTGCATTGCTGGTTGAAATCGATCTCCAGGGGCGCGATCAGCAGGGCATGCGCAGCAGCAGTAGTCCCCAAATTTTTTCCCCTTAGGTTTATAATATTAGTCCCTTGGGTTTAATATTATTCTCTTGGGTTCACAATCCCTTGGGGTTTTAGTATTAATCCCTTGGGTTTATTATTCATTTGGGTTTATAATATCAATCCCTTGAGTTTATTATTCCCTTAGGTTTATATTATCAACAAGGGATTGTGACAACGATTGTCTCACCATCAAAATAAACCATGTTTATTTTAGTGTTTGTAGTGTTTATATTTGGGTTTAACAATGTTGGTTTTATAATATTAGTCGAATGGGTTTAATATTATTTCCTTAGGTTCATAATCCCTTGGGGTTTTAATATTGATCCCTTAGTTTTATTATTCATTTAGGTTTATAATATCAATCCCTTGGGATTATTATTCCCTTAGGTTTATAATATTAGTCCCTTGGATTTAATATTATTCCCTTGGGTTCACAATCCCTTGGGGTTTTAGTATTTATCCTTTGGGTTTATTATTCATTTGGGTTTATAGTATCAACCTCTTCGGTTTATTATTCCCTTAGGTTTATATTATCAACAAGGATTGTGACAAGGATTGTCTCACCATGAAAATAAACCATGTTTATTTTAGTCTTTCTAATATTTATATTAGGGTTTACCAATGTTGGGTTTATAATATTAGTCTGTTGTGTTTAATATTATTTCCTTGGGTTCATAATCCATTGGGGTTTTAGTATTAATCCTTTGGGTTTATTATTAACTTGGGTTTATAATATCAATCATGGTCATATTTATTAATCTCTTGTATTTGTAATATCAATCCCTTGTTCTTCTTGATCCCTTAGGTTTTTAATATTTATCCATTGGGTTCACTAATTCCTTGGGTTTATAATATTAAACCATTGAGTTTATTAGTTCCTTGAGTTTATAATATTAGTCCCATGGGTTTAATATTATTCCCTTTGGTTCATAATCCCTTGGGGTTTTAGTATTAATCCCTTCATTTTATTGTTGCTTTGCATTTAGAATATCAATCATGGTCAGCCATTGTCAATCATAGAAAACCATGGTCAACCATGTTTGAATGTCGCATTGTGACAACGATTGTCTCACCATCAAAATAAACCATGTTTATTTTAGTGTTTGTTGTGTTTATATTTGGGTTTAACAATGTTGGGTTTATAATATTAGTCGAATGGGTTTAATATTATTTCCTTGGGTTCATAATCCCTTGGGGTTTTAGTATTGTTCCCTTAGTTTTATTATTCCTTTAGGTTTATAATATCGATCCCTTGGGTTTATTATTCCCTTTAGTTTATAATATTAGTCCCTTGGGTTTAATATTATTCCCTTGGGTTCACAATCCCTTGGGGTTTTAGTATTAATCCCTTTGGTTTATTATCCATTTGGGTTTATAATATCAATCCATTGGGTTTATTATTCCCTTAGGTTTATATTATCAACAAGGGATTGTGACAACGATTATCTCACCATCAAAATAAACCATGTTTATTTTAGTGTTTGTACTTTTTATATTTGGGTTTAACAATGTTGAGTTTATAATATTAGTCGAACGGGTTTAATATTATTTCCTTGGGTTCATAATCCCTTGGGATTTTAGTATTGATCCCTTAGTTTTATTATTCCTTTAGGTTTATAATATCAATCCCTTGAGTTTATTATTCCCTTAGGTTTATAATATTAGTCCATTGGTTTTAATATTATTCCCTTGGGTTCACAATCCCTTGGGGTTTTAGTATTAATCCCTTGGGTTTATCTCACCATCAAAATAAACCATGTTTATTTTAGTTTTTGTAGTGTTTATATTTGGGTTTAACAATGTTGGGTTTATAATATTAGTCAAATGGGTTCAATATTATTTCTTCGGGTTCATAATTCCTTTTGGTTTTAGTATTGATCCCTTAGTTTTATTATTCCTTTAGGTTTATAATATCAATCCATTGGGTTTATTATTCCCTTAGGTTTATAAGATTAGTCCCTTGGGTTTAATATTATTCCCTTGGGTTCACAATCCCTTAGGGTTTTAGTATTAATCCTTTTGGCTTATTATTTATTTGGGTTTATAATATCAATCCCTTGGGTTTATTATTCCATTAGGTTTATATTATCAACAAGGGATTGTGACAACGATTGTCTCACCATCAAAATAAACCATGTTTATTTTAGTGTTTGTAGTGTTTATATTTGGGTTTAACAATGTTGGATTGATAATATTAGTCAAATATGTTTAATATTATTTCCTTGGGTTCATAATCCCTTGGGGTTTTAATATTTATCCCTTGGGTTCACTAATTCATTGAGTTTATAATATTAGTCCCTTATGTTTGATATTATTCCTTTTGGTTCATAATCCCTTGGGTAATGATAAACAAAAGGGACTAATATTATAAACCCAATGTATATAAACCCTAAGATAAATATTAAAAATACTAAAATAAACATGAATGAATTAATAAAACCTCATAATAATAATAATAATAATAATAATAATATTATTATTATTATTATTATTATTATTATTAATTAATATTATTAATATTTAATATTACTAATAATATGAGTTTATATTATTGTAATAATATTAATATAATAATCATAAATATATATGAATATCATTGTTATTATTTATATATCTATTAATTATCATAAATGGTTGGTCTGTAATAAATTACACATAATAATTCACTTATCACAATTCTAATTATTATTGGATCATGATTATTATTATGAGCTATTATAATAATAATAATAATAATAATTCAATATAATTGTGATTATTATTATTATTATTTTATATTATTGTTATAATAATATAATAATAATCGTAATATATTATTAAAATAATAATAAAATAATATAATCGTAAGTATTATTATTAATAATAATAATTAATATTACTAATTATAGATTTTTAATATTTAATATTACTAATATTATTATGAATTTATATAATTGTAATGATATTAATATAATAATCATAAATATATAAATATATAAGAATATCATTGTTATTATTTATATATTTATTAATTATGATAAATGGTTGGTCTCTAATAAATTACACATAGTAATTCACTTATCACAATTCTAATTATTATTGGATTATTATGAGCTATAATAATAATAATAATTTAATATAATTGTGATTATTATTACATATTATTGTTGTAATAGTATAATAATAAAATGATAGCATAACAATTATTATTATTATTATTATTATAGCTATTATATTATTATTATTATCATAATGTTAATTATATTATTATCTTATTAATAATTATATTAGTATAATAATATAATATTATTATTATATTATTATAATAATATAATAATATTATTATAATAATAATACAATATAATTGTTATTATTATTTTTATAATTTTATATTATTATTATAATAATATAATAATAATTGTTATTTGTTGATGACATTCTGATCTTCCTGAATGGCAGCATTGGGGACTCCACTACCCTCCATAACTCAATACTTCTCTTCGAGCATGCTACAGGTATGAAGATCAATGATAATAAGTGCACGATTACCACAGTCGGCTGCTCTATACATGAAACCGCCTTTGCTACACAGCGTTTCCCCTTCAATTCTCTGAACCTGTCGGATGGTATAAAGTACCTCGGTTTTAGACTTAAACCTCTTGGATATAGAATAGCAGACTGGACATGGCTCATAGCGAAAGTCGAAAAAAGGCTTCAGGTATGATACCACAAATATCTCTCTCGTGCGGGTAGATTGGTCCTCATTAAAGCTGTGATTGAAGCCACTCCAGTCTATTGGATGACCCTAGCCTGGATACCAAAGGGCATATTGAATAGACTACAAAGTATTTGTTGCAGATTTCTATGAAAAGGTCACCAGCCGGGGAGGATTTTTGCATGGGTCAAATGGGACACCATTGCCAAACCCAAATGCTGGGGAGGATGGGGTATTAAGAGGCTCGATCTATTCTCCAGAGCATTAGCAGCCAAACTTGGGTGGCAACTACTCACCTCAAATGGTCTTTGGACTCGAGTTGCATATGTTAAATATATCAAGCCACAAAATGTTTTGCACTGGATCCGTACACAACAAGGAACTAGCCAAAACATATCCAATATCTGGAAAGTGGTAATTGACACCTTACTTCTACTGCGGGAAGGAATCACTTGGCGCATTAGGGAAGGTAATGCAGTGCGCATTGGTCTGGACCCGTGGGTCGGCTGTGGCAATGCCCACAGATTATCAGCTGATCTTATAAGGCACCTACAAGACAGAGGGGTTACGCACATTAAGCACATTGGAGATAATGTAAATTCCTCCTTCCACCATCAGGCATGGACTACCACACAAGTGTTAGAAATTCCTGAACAGTGGCAACACGAATGGTTGGAGTATACGGATGCACTCACACAAGCTCACATCAGGCTCACAGAAGGACCTGATGAAATCATCTGGGCCTTTGCCAAGCATGGAGCATATTCCCCGAAGCTAGGATACTTAAGGCTCATGGAATCATACAAGCCCCCGGATATCCTCCCCACCTGGAAAGCGCTCTGGAAACTTAAGTCAGCACCTCGCACGCGATTATTGATGTGGAACATTCTTTTTGACAAAATCCCTACAGGCACCAATCTCATGAAGAGATCATTTTATGGACCCTTTCGTTGCCACTTATGCCGAGGGGAGGAAGAAAGCACAGATCATCTTTTCTTAAAATGCAGCACTGCTCTACAGTTTTGGCAATCCCTCACCTCTCACTATCCGAACTTGAAAAACTGGCAAGGTAATAACCTCATGGAAGCATGGAATAACTGGTGCCAGAATCACACCGGGAAATCCATCAACATTCCATTGCTGGCCTGCTGGGCAGTATGGATCGCGCGCAATCAGGCCATTTTTAACCTCAGAACCCCTCACTGGCCCACAATCTTACACCATACGATTGCTGATTTTGACATGATACCTGAAGAGGAATTCTCTGCCCCCCAACACACCATTAGACCTGCGATCATCGACAAATCTAAGCCTTGGGCTTACTTTGATGGCTCGGCACAGGATGCGGGCTGTGGGGGAGGGGCCATACTATATCTCAATGAAATGCATTGCTACAAGATACAAATAAAACTAGGCAGAGGCACCAATAACTTTGCTGAACTGTGCACGGCTAAACACATCATACACTTTGCAATTCATAAACAATGCAGACACCTACAGCTGTTTGGAGATTCTAAAATTGTTTGCAACTGGCTGAATGATGCATCTCATTGTCATTCATTTTCATTGAGGCACATTTTAGATGAAGCTAAAAGACTGATTGCTTCCTTTGAATCATTTGTCTGTCGACACATTTACAGGGAACAGAACACCGTCGCCGACCAGCTATCCAAAGAGGCAGCGCACAGACAAGGAGATGACTGGTTGATTCAGGAGGAAATCGACGGAACTTTCTACTAGCATTACCACAGACCTTTTGATGATCATATTGGAGACGGGCTATAAAGCCCACACATAACAGTACCATTTTTGTTTATAGCATGTATATATATCTATTGTTTAGTCATGAGTACAACTCTTTTTTTGATATTATATAGTTTATATGTAGCTCTCTGCATAGAGCATGGACACAATTTTGAACACTGCTAGGTTTACTGTTTCGGTAGTGCTCCCTGCGTGGAGACAACTTGTTTTCTTTTGCCAGATTTACAGACTGTGAACTTGACAAGCACTGCTGCATCCATATGAATATGCTTCGGCATCTACAAAATGTAATTTCTTAATACTAATAGAATTTTTTTTTTTTACAATGTCGGCTACTCATATATTAGAAAAACTTTCTGAAAAAAGAGCTAGTACATAGCGAGGGAAAGAATGAGAACTGAGGCACAAAATCGGGTACGCAGACCCATTATCCTCATAGTTTCTCTTAATTGAACACAATACAGTAAACAAGCGGCTGTACTGCCTTACATAGGAACCTCCTAACCAAGCAAATTTGCAATGCATGAAATCAAGGGTAGTGTTGTGTGACCGAGTCCTCCTTCCGGGCGCTGGCTCTAGTCGAATTTTCTGCCTGTTGGCTCTCAGTGAGGGTGCGCAGATGGTCTATAACCGCCTCCATGTGGATACAGCGATCTTTTAAGTCTTCAATCTCCCTTTTTCTTTTTTCCAGCTTCTTTCTTTTGGAATTCCTATCCGCGTGGTAGTCCTCTGTTAATTCCTTCACCTGAGCTTTCAGACTGTTGATCATAATGGTGTGTGCCATACACATATTGCATTCTTTGTTATTGAAAATGTTCCCCAATGGATCTTTATTCTGGGCCTGGTTGGAGGGCTGGCCTTGCTGTCCCGCCATTGTAATGACCTGAGGAATAAGAGGTGAGTGCGTGCTATTGAAGAGGGAACCTGAGACAGCCTTGGAGGGCGCAGGACCGCTGAGAAGCTGAGGATTTAGGAGAAGACGATAGGGCCTCTCAACCTTCTGGAGGTCTCTGCTGGAGGAACAAGAACCACTGTTAAATAAAAACAAAATCACATAAAACTGGTACTGTCTTACCCCTGGTTCTGGACGGATGACAAGAATCCTTGAAGAGGAGAGAGCTTCCGAACTACACCAAGGATTTGAAAGGGCAGTAGAGACTCGATCACTGACTGAGGAAAGGTTATGGAGCTGTCCACTATTTGTAGATGAAGGGAGGTTCCTCGCGCGGGTGAATCGGGACTGAGTAGGCTCGAGGATAGGAGGAAAACGATCAAGGGCCATGATTACCCTTTTGACTGTCTGAGTACGAGAAGTATGGGCTTTGCTGAAGACGCAGAGAGAGCCTGCCTTGGAAGGACGAGATGTCACGCGTGCTATGGGGACGATGAGAGATTTAGAGGCCCGAGATCGAGAGGATCTGTCATTAAGCCAGTTTGTGCAGCTTTGAGATATGGAGAAAGATACGATAAGATGGCTCGGATGCCTGAAATGACTTCTCCCCTGATAAGGGGCGGCGGAGGGCTTATGGTTACGGGATATCCTTGACATAGAATGAATTATTCTCCCTGACCTGACCGAGACTCCTTCTGACCGCTTGATTTGCTTGCTGGTCTGCCTCCTTGTTGAAATTCCTGAGGATGTGTCTGAAAGTAACTTCTCCTAACGCTCTAACATTCTCCATGATTCGATTCTTGATATTGTTGAGGGCCAGATGTTTGAATTCTCTCCCTGTGCTCATGGCAGCGATTACTATAGCTGAATCTCCTAATATGAGAAGGTTCTGAAGGCCGAGATTCTTTGAAATGAGAGAGCCCAAAAGGAGACCATAGGCCTCTGCTTTGTTATTGGGCATTTGGCCTAATCCCCATTCAAAGGATACCATAGTGTTCCCCTGTAAATCCTTTATGATCCCACCGGCCCCAGCTTGACCCGGGTTCTTTTTTGAGGCCCCATCGAAATACAGGATAGGCCTTTTTTGATTTCTTATCCAATTACTAATTTCCTCTTCGGTGCCACGAAGCTTCCAATTTTGACTGCCCTTCCTTTCTCTGATACCAGCACATGGACTTGGTGTAAGGTTGAATTTTCCCAGCCATTCCTTGAGCCTCTCATCCTCGACCTCCATGTCTTTCTTAGATACCCCTATTGCTTCGAAAGACTCAGCAATGAGGGCAATGGATTTAGCCACAATGCCTGTAATGGTAGGCTTTTGGTTATTGAAAATGCACTTATTACGTGCAATCCAGATTTGCCAACTCAGATTAGCAGGGATGCTGTTCCATATC
Source organism: Pinus tabuliformis (assembly GCA_031772625.1). Classification (NCBI taxonomy): domain Eukaryota; kingdom Viridiplantae; phylum Streptophyta; class Pinopsida; order Pinales; family Pinaceae; genus Pinus; species Pinus tabuliformis. Next base: position 39,636,624 of record CM062807.1, on the reverse strand, counting down.
CTGTGCACTATGTGATTGCCTTTTTTGGGTTGATGGAGTCTTTTGTCCCATTTTTTATGGAGGGTCGAGATCTGAGGAGGAAGGGCTTCTGAAGAGATAGCACCAGAGAGGAGATGCCAACAAGCTTTAGAAATCGGGCACTCAACGAAGAGATGAGTGATGGTTTCTTCTGCTGATTTACATAAACAACACATAGAAGGCCCCTGGATACCTCGCTTTCTGAGGTTCTCAGCAGTTAGAATTTTGCCGTGAAGAAGAGTCCAATTGAATAATTTGACCTTGGGGAGGCATTCAGGGCGCCATGCAGCTTTGTACAGGGACCAATTGTTTACCACTGAGATGTCCTGGAGGGCTTTGTAGCCTTCTTTGACTGAGTAATTGCTCCCATTTGGGTCCCAAACGAACTTGTCTTCTTTCCCTCTATTAGTGGGGGCTGAGCCACTGAGGGAGCTTTTGAGCTCGTCCCAAAGATTGGCTAAGTTCATTGGGAGATTGGGGAGGGACCAGCCAGCCCAGCAATCATGATCCCATAAAGAGATGTCGGAGAGAGAATTGAAATTCGAATCAGCCATCCACCGTTGGAGGGGAAACAGATGACGAAGTGTATCTCTGGCCTGTGACCCCATTATTCTATCTCTCCAGATACTTATTTCGCTGCCATTCCCAGGAGCTCTAGAGATGAAAGGTTTGCAAAGGGGGAGCGATTTCTTGATAAGGTTCCAAGTCGGAGTGCCTTGTCTTTCTATAATGTTTTCTGATAGGATATTGCTGTTTGGACCGTTCAAGTATTTCTTCTTTATTATGGTAGTCCACCATGCATCTCTTTCGTTTAGAATCCTCCAGATAAGTTTGAAGCCCAATGCGAGGTTTGCTAGCCTAGGAACCCTTATTCCTAGCCCGCCCTTTTCCACTGGAAGGATCACCTTATCCCATTTGACCAAACTGAACTTCTTAGTATTCTGCTTGCCACCTTGCCACAGAAAGCTTCGGATTATTAACTCCATGTGTTTATGGGTGCTTGCCGGGGCTAGAGCGATAGCGAACTGATAAATGGGAAGAGAGGCGAGGATGGACTTGATTAGAATCGATCTACCTGCTAAGTTTAACCAGTGCACTCCCCAACTTTGCAATTTGCCTCTGAGTTTTTCGATGATCTTGACCCAAATCCCTGATTTGATTGTCTCTTTTGCCAGGGGGAGCCCCAGATACATGAAATGGGACCAGTTTAGCTGAGCTGGAATTTCCATGATGAGGGAAATGCGCTGTAAGATATGATTAGGAATGTTCCAGGCGTATAACATACATTTATTATTGTTGAGTTTGCCACCTGAGGCAAGAAGAAAGAGGTCCAAGACTTTTTTGAATCTTCTCGCCATTATGCAAGAGGCACCTCCTATAAGGAGGGTATCATCCGCAAACAGAGAGTGATTAATTCCTTTCGACCCTCTGACAATTTCAATCCCTGTTATTTCTCTTTTCCTCCTCAAATTTTCCAGCTTCGAGCTTAGAGCTTCCGCCATGAGAATGTAAAGGAAGGGAGAGAGCGGGCACCCTTGCCTCAGGCCCCTCGAGCTTTTGAAAGCTTTGCTGGGTCTTCCATTGATGAGGGGGGCTGTCCAATTGCCCGATATGCACTCCAGCACCCTGCTTATAAAGAGCTCGGATATGCCCATCTTTTCAAGGACAGCCTGAAGAAAAGAGTGGTTAACTCGATCGAAAGCATTGGCCATGTCCAGCTTCATTATCATACCCTTTTCTTTCCTAGAGATACTGCTTTGAATAGCCTCTTGAATGAGAATTACATTGTCAGTGATTTGCCTCTTCGGGACAAAACCCCCTTGGTTCTCAGAGATGAGAGTGGGGAGAATGGATTTGAGCCTGTTAGCAAGGATCTTAGTTATGATTTTGTAGGAGACATTACAGAGGGAGATAGGGCGAAAGCGGTTAAAGGAGAGAGGGTTGGGGTCTTTGGGGATTAAAGCTAGGAAGGAGGATTTCATTCCACCACCCATCTTGCCTTTTTGGAAGAAATTTCTTACTGTTCTGATATAGTCCTTTTTGATGATGTCCCAATGTGTCTTGTAGAAGTCCACAGTGAAACCATCAGGTCCCGGGGCCTTGTCTGAGGCCATGTTGCGGATTGTTTGCTCGATCTCTTCTTCAGTAATCTCTTTATCCAGCTCAGAGTTTTGGTCCTCAGAGATTTTGCAGTCCATCGTGTCAAGGATTTCCATGCCATCACTACTTTGCTGGTCCGCGGTGAGGAGTTCTTGGAAGTGAGCGGACGCAGCCTCCATGATTTCCTTTTGCTCTTTTATTTCTACTCCATCCACTGTTATTTTGTCTATGTTGTTACCCGCTCTCCTCATTTTCAGATTGTTGTGAAAAAAGGAGGTGTTCCTATCTCCCGACTTGAGCCATAGACACCTTGACTTTTGTCTTTGTTCCTCTTCTTCTTTTCTGTTCAGCTTGTACAGTTCCTTTTGAAGTTCCATCTCTTTGATTTGCTCCTCTTCCGTGTCTTGTCTGCTATCTTTCTCTTGGTCCCACTGCGTTAGCTTTGCTTGGAGTGCTGATTTGTTTCGATTCTCTGCTAATGCCTTGCTTTTGGCCCAATGTTTTATGGCCCAACGCAGGATCTTTATTTTGGATTCCCAAACATAGTGCGGGGATCCTCTGATCTCTATTGACCACTGCTCTTTAATCAGAGCTCGGAAGTCTTCCTGGTTATCCCACGCTTTGTTGTATCTGAATGGGAGCGGTCCCAAGTTTGCTCCTTTATCCAATTTAAGTGCTACAGGCTTATGGTCTGAGAAATATCCTTGGATAATGAGGCTTTTGATGCATGCAAATTTAGCCACTATTCTATCTTGGACTAGGATACGATCCAATCTTTCTTTGATGTTGTTTCGACCTGCTCTCTTGTTGGACCAGGTAAAGCGCCCATTCTGAGGAGGGAAGTCCACTAAATTGTGGTTTAGAATGATTTCTTCGAGGGCTTCCCTTGAGGGATCTGCCAAGAAGTTTCCCCCCATCTTTTCTTCAGCATTTCTTATTAGATTCAGGTCTCCCCCTAGAAAAATGCTTCGACCTTGTGTCCCCTGGAGGTCTGCCGCAATTGACTTCCAGCAAGCATCTTTGTCCCGGAAATGGGGAGGGGCGTAGACATTATAGATAGTGTAATCTTCTGTCCCTGCTGTGTTTTGTATATCTGAACGGATCCACCAGTTGCTTTGTCTTTGATTTAAAAGGTTCCATTTTTGTTTGTTCCAGATGGTCCCTATACCACCTGAGGCGCCAGATGCGCTTACTGCAATTCCTTCATAGGCTCTGCTATTCTTTAGGTAGTTCTTGAAGTCCTGCTCATTAATTTTGGTCTCCTGGAGGAGGAGGATGTCAGGGTGTTCTGATTTAAGAAGATCGCGGACTGCATTGACCTTGAGGGAGGAGCCCATCCCCCTACAGTTCCAAGAGACCAGATTCATCACTTGTTTGTTTTGGTGTGGGAACCTCCTTTCTCTTTCCCTTTCTCTCCATTTCCTTTCGTCTTGTCCAGATAGGTGTCCATTGGTTGTTGAATCCCTGTTGTCATTTCTTTTGCTGCCGTCTCATCCCTTATCTCCTTATTTGATTTCCTTCCGACTTTTCTTGGTGGTTCTACAGATGTGTTGCTTTCCTTGGACTTGTTCCGGGTTAATATTCTCTCTATTGTGTGGGGAGGGGAGGAAGGCGGGGGGGAGGGAGGCGGGGGGGAGGCGGGGGTGACAGGGGGGGCTCTCGGGGAGGGGGGGGGGGAAGGAGGATCAACCTCAGATAGGGTTTCGAATTGGTTGGAGGATGAGGGAATAGTCGGGCCTGACGGAGAAGGGGGGAGGGGGGAGACTATAGGGTTTTTGCTGTTTCCATTTGGAGGGTTGGGCCTCTTCTTTTTGACAGTTTCCCAGGCTTCCTCTGCTGTTTCAGGGTTAGAATCAGAAACATTTGCATTTGCTTTACTACATCTATTGGCGAAATGTCCATATTCATGACATACCTTGCATTTGAAAGGAAGCTGTTCATAATCGACTTGCTGAAGGTGCGTCCATTGATCGACTCTGAGTTTGATGGCTTCTGGTAGTCCCTTTCCTAGATCCACTTCTACACAGATTCTTGCACATGCATGCATGTTCTCCTTAGGTTCCGATCTGTCAATATACTTCCCTATTCCATTTCCAATTGCCTTCACTGATTCATCTCCCCAGCAATGAAGGGGCAGATGCGGGAGCCGGACCCAAACGGGAACCGCGTTGGGGACGTCCATCTCCGGATCGAAGTCAGGAGTCCACCTGTTCAGGTAAAGGCCTCTTGTGTCCATAAAGTATGGGCCATTCCTGAAGATTAGGTTTCGATCTTCCACTGTTTCGAAGAGGAAGGTGAAGAACCCTCTTCCGCAGAAGCGAATCGCGATCTTGCCTTGCACGATTGAGTTCCAGTTTCTTTCCACCCATCGCTGAACTGTGCGAGGGGAGGGCCATAAACCCGTGAACTGACCAACTAAACCTCTATCGGCTAGAGCTACCGCCGCCCTCCTGGGAAGGGCAGGGGGGAGCGGGATTTCAGGGATCTCATCCATTTTTTTCACGAAGCGAGAAGTAACGGGCCTGATCCTTTCCGAAGAGTTCTCCTGGGTTAGGGAAGCGAAAGATTTCATTAGTTCATCCGGGTCCGGTCCTGAAGGGCCCGAGGCCGCCATGGTCGGGAATCTGTCAGAGGCCAGAGCGACCTAGCAGCAAACGCTGCTAGGCGCAGAAGCGAGGCAGGGCGAGGCGAGATCAGGAGAGGCGGGGGAGGTAAGAGAAGGGGAGAATACACGGGGATAAGGAAAAGGGGAGGAACGGGCACGGGGGGCAGGAGGCCCGATCGCTGAGAGCGCAGGCCTCGCAGCGAGGCTGCAAGGCACGGGGCAGCGTGAAGGTCAGGTCAGGAGGCGGCCATGGCAGGGAAGCGCGCAGAGGTCTCGCATTCCTAGTAATCTCTTGTTGTCTTTTTTCTTCTACTCGCTGAATTATCTTAATACTAATAGAAATTACGACTTTTTCCCAGGGGAAAAAAAAATAATATAATAATAATTATATTATTTTATTTCTTGAATAATATAATGATAATCTAATTAATTAATATTATTATAAGTTTATATTATTATTATAATATTAATAGAATAATATATATAAATAATATAGTTGTTAATATTTATATAGTTATTAATAATCAATTGATTTATTGAGGTATATCAACTATATTGGAAAATGTAATTGATATATATGCTTGATATATACTTATCCTTTATATTCATATAATTGATAAATACATAATTCTTCGCATGGGGAAGGGAATTTCTGCTTTTCTTGGATATGCATTTAACATAGAGGCGTGGTTTACTTTTAACACTTATGTTCCGAGAGTCGATTTTTTTCAGGTATATATTTTATTTGGATTTTGTTCAGGTTGCTATTCTCTAGAACCTTGTCCAGGTTACTGTTCTTTGAATGGTTTTTATACTAATTTCTGGTCATTGTCGATAAACTCTTTTATGGTTTTGTCAGACGTGATTCTTCTCGGCATTTTACTTACAGGCCTCGTTTACTTTTTAACAATTATGTTCCGAACGAGAGTCCATTTTTTTGGGTACATATTTTATTGGTCTATAAGTACGGATTTTGTTCAGGTTGCTGTTCTTTAGAATCTTCTCCAGGTTACTGTTCTTTTGAATGGTTTTTATATTAATTTCTGGTCATTGACTATAAACTTCTATTTTTAATGGTTTGTCAGACATGTTTCTTCTCTGGAATATTACTTGCAAGCGTGGTTTATTTTTTAACAATTATGTTCCGAACAAGAGTCCTGTTAATGCTTGTCTTATTTTCTAGAAACGGGACTCCATGTAAGTATAAATATTTTGCTTGTATTTGGCCATTATTTGATATTGTTCAAGCATAGTTACCAATTCGAATTTGAATCTGGCCATTATTTGATAGTGTTCAAAGCATAGTTACCAATTCGAATTTGAATCTGGTTAATAGATTTTCAAAATTAAGTTATTTTTAATATATATATATATATATATATATATATATAATTAAAAAAATTAAAAATATCATACATGTATATAATATTATATAATTTTACAAAATAAAAGGTCATAAAATAATAAATAAATTAAAAAAAACGATATTCTTAAATGGTAAAGTTTAATACAACGCTTAAAAATGAAATAATAACATCATTAATTAATAACTAAAATAACCTAAAATATGTTTTTGTAGATTTAGTATTATAAGATGTTTGAACATTATATTGTTTTCTTATTTTATTATTAACACATTTAAATCTAAATAAATAATTATACTTATAAATTATTATTCTTTTATAAGTTGTTATTCCTTCCCTAGCAAGGTAATATCGCAATATAATTATGTAGATTTAATATTATAAGATGTTTGAACATTATATTGTTTTTTGTATTTTATCATTAAGACATTTAAATCTAAATAAATAATTATACTTATAAGTTATTATTCTTTCTGTAGCAGTGTAATAATGCATTCAGAATGTGTTGATGTTGACATTAAATCTAAATTCACCAAAAAAGTAAACCATGTTATCTAATGTTTACATTTGAGAAATTTTTAATTATTATTATTATTATTATTTTAAATCTAATTTTTCTAAGCCACATAAGTTGTTGTTTCAATAATATTAAACAGGACATTGCCAATATAAATTAACATGGCCAGATGCGGAACGATCCGGAGAGAGGCGAACAACAAGGGTTTTAGTTAGTTGCAGTCAGTGATACATATGGAGGGCCGCAGAGGAGGGAGCGCAGAGGAGGGAGCTCCACTCCCTCCTATAAGGAGGTCGTAGCTAGTAGAGGCAAGAAACCTCTAGAAAAGGCTAGAGGTACTGTGGAGGATGGGAAAAGAAACATGGAAGAGGAGATAGGAGAGGCCATGAACAAGGAAAATAATGGCACAAAAGACAAGGAGGTAGAAGATAAAAAACGGGGAACAAAAGACAAAAAACAAAAGGGACCCTGCAAACCCAAAGCAGAAATCACACCCAGAGTCATTTTAAATGATCTAGCACTGCAAGCGCATAGGGATCACATGCGGACATATGCTATCATCTGTAAGTTCATGGGATTATGGCCCACTAAAAGAGATTTACAGTCATGGATCAAATACCACTCGAAACCTAAAGGTAGCATTGACCTGCATCTTGGGTCAAAGGGATTCTTTACTGTGGTGTTCACGAATATTGAAGACAAGGACAAAGTATTTGAAGGAGGGCCTTAATTCTATGCTACAGCTGGACTCTACATGCAGCCATGGATGATGAATTTTGTTCCAGAACGCGAAACTTTTACTTCAGTATCGGTCTGGGTAAGGCTCTATTCTCTACCTCTTGATTATTGGCAAAATGAATCGTTGGCCGCCATAGGCAACAAATTAGGTCATTTTGTTAAAGCTTCTGAAGCCACAAGAAGGGGAAAATATACTTCCTTTGCCAGAATATGTGTGGAAATGGATCTATCAGGAGCTCTACCAGATGAGGTGATCTTGGAAGTATTTGATGAAGAATGGGTGCAAACAGTAGACTATGAGCACATTCCGTTCAGATGTCGTAGATGTCATGAACATGGACACCTTTTCAGAGATTGTCCGCTAAGTAAAGTAGTAAACAAGAGCAAAACTAACACAATGAAGGAAGCATACAGCTTTCAGAAAGTGGTGAATCGAGGAAAAGGTGGAAAAAGAGGACAAAAACAACATCAAGATGAAGGACAACAGATCAGTCAAAACAAATTCCAGGTGCTTGAGGAAGATGAAGAGATCTCAAAAGAAGATCAAGCAATGGAAGGAAGTCCAGTGGATAATGAGAAAGAAGAACACCAGGAACAAACACAAGATATCGATTATCAGAAAGAAGCTATAATGAGTGATGCAGAACTGGATATGGATAAGGAAATGACCCAGAATGAGATGGACCTGGAGGACCACGAACTATAGGAAATTCTTGATAAAGAAAATCTAGATATGGAAGGGTTCTTGATACAGGGAACCATGTGAGGAGTAGATTCATTGCCTCAAGAAGAGCTCAATAGAATACAACATTTGTTTTTATGGAAAATGCAAGCTAAGGCGTTGGACAAAGGAAAAATCATCTACAAGCAGGACAAAAGAGGCATGAAAACAATAAAAATGACTCCAGGGTTAGCTACTAGAAACCCAGGAAAAAAAAGAGGCCAGAAAAAGCAGAATGAACTCTTGATGGAGTGTGGAAAGATAATGATAGATTCAGGTAAGATGAAAGATCTAGCCAACTACTCCTTTACAAATCTTTAACTATGAAGTTTACATCATGGAATATTAGAGGTATAGGCAGTAAGAGAAAGCAGAGAATGCTTAGTAACAAAATGAAATTAGAAACGTCGGATATTATCTTCATCCCAGAAATGAAATGTTCCATTCAAAAGATAAGACAAATTCATAGCAAATGGTTCAGTATATTTGAGTTTCTAGAAGTCAAAGCAAAGAACACAGTGGGGGGCATTCTCACTCTTTGGAATCCCCAAAAAATTGGCATTTTAGATGCTGAGGCTTCCAGGAATTATTTATCAATAGTGATTCAACTAGTAGGAGACATGGATACCTTTCTGGTCACAAATGTTTATGGACCTCAGAGAATAGATGAAAAACTCAGGTTTCTAGACTCTCTTATGGATCTTAGGGACAGACATACAGAAATACCCTGGATCATGGGAGGTGATTTCAACATGATCAAATCTCTTTCAGAGAAAAAAGGGGGAACTAGAGCTCTAAGTAAAGACTCTTTAGCATTTCAAACCTTTTCAGACAATATGAATCTTGTTGACACTAACAGGAACACTGGCCTCTATACTTGGAATAATAAAAGAGGTGGAGAGTCCCATGTAGCCTCAAAGTTAGACAGATTTCTAATCTCTGAAGATCTTATGCTAGCAGATAAGGAAGTAACAACGAGAGTTCTCCCCTTTGGAGGCTTAGATCACTGGCCGGTTCAATTGGAAATTAAGGGCATTGGAACTCCCAGGAACAAACCTTTCAGATTTGAGAATATATGGCTATCCCACCGAGACTTCTTCAGCAACATTGAGAAATGGTGGTCAGAAGATTTGCAGATTCAGGGGACAAGAATGTTCCTACTTCACAAAATACTAAAGCACATCAAGCTTCGACTTAAAGATTGGAACAATAAGAATTTTGGAAATATTTTTGTGGAGAAAAATGTTGTTGAAAACAAAATGCAAGTTCTCAACGAAGCTCTGATCACGAAAGGCTTTGATAAAGCCATAAATGATTAAGTGGATAAAAATCATCAAGAATGGGAGAATCTATGCATACAAGAGGAAACATTTTGGAGACAAAAGTCTAGAGTTCAATGGCTCAATGAAGGAGAGCGTAACACCAAATTTTTTCACAGATCCACCATTGCCAATAGAACTCACAATAGAATCTCTTCGATCAAGAATGAGGAGGGGGAGCTTCATATTTCCCATGAAGTGATAGAAGCTGTGTTAGTCCAGCACTTCCAAGGTATAACTCAGGAGAACAATTCAGATAGAGAGCACTTCATCAGGGAGGTAACTAGTAACATACCGAAACTGGTATCCAGAGAGGATAATTTCAACCTTAATAAGCTAGTAATAGAAGAGGAGGTTAGTGAAGTCTTCAAAGATATGCAAAATGGAAAATCACCAGGTCTAGATGGTTTTAATGTGGATTTTTTCAAAGCTTGCTAGAATATTGTTAAACAAGACATTTTGCAGGTAGTGGAGGACTCCAGGTTGAACAGAACCATTCTGAAAGCGCTCAATACCTCCTTCATCTCCCTAATCCCCAAATAGGACATTGCTCAAACACCGGATAAATACAAACCCATAGCCCTATGCAATGTGGTCTACAAGATAATATCCAAGGTAGTGGCTAACAGACTCAAACCTTTACTTCCTATTCTGGTTTTAGGGGAACAATCAGGTTATGTGGAAGGCAGACAAATTCTGGACAACATCATTCAAGCTCAAGAGGTGGTTCACTCATTAACTAGCAAGAGGCAAGCATGCATGATCATGCAATTGGATATTGCCAAAGCTTATGACAAGGTGAACTGGACCTATATCAAAAAAGTTCTTATTGCTTTTGGATTTGATCATAACTAGGTCAGATGGGTTATGGCACTGGTGACTTCCTCCAGTTTTTCTATATTAGTTAATGGCTCTCCCTCGGAGATTTTTAGTCCTTCAAGAGGCCTCAGACAGGGAGATCTGCTCTCCCCCTTTCTTTTCATCCTTATGATGGAAGGACTGGGCCAGTCAATAAAGCATGCTAAAGTAATAAGAAAGATTAAGGGTCTACAACTAACTGAGAATGGTCAAGTCCTAACTCACCAAAAATTTGGAGATGACACCATGCTACAGGGAGTCCCCATAGTCAAAGAAGCTTCAACCTACAAAAAAATTCTAAATCTCTTTGCCTTAGCTTCAGGTATGGAAGTTAATCTCTCCAAATCAAAAATCTTTTTCTTCAATACCAATATTGCCATTCAGAAAAATATCTCCAGAATTCTTGGCTTTCAAAGGGATTCCCTTCCCTCCAAATATTTGGGAGTTCCTCTAACTGCTAAACCATTGCTCAAAAGCATTTGGGAACCCTTGATCAATAAGTTGCAGGATAAATTCAGTAAATGGACCATCAGATCTTTAAATCTTGCTGGCAGGTTGGTTCTTACAAAAGCTGTTCTACAAGCAATCCCTATTTTTATGTTATCAACCCTCCTAGCTCCAAAAGGAGTCCTTCAAAAATTCAGAAATATCCAAAGAAACTTCCTTTGGGGTAAGGAGGAAACAAGAAAAAAATGGGCCTTAGTGTCTTGGGAAAAAAACCAAAAACCCATGGAGGGCTAGGCTTAGATGATCAGGAAATACTCAACAAAGTTTTAGGAGCCAAACTATGGTGGCATTGGGTTCAGAATCCAGGGACCCATTGGGCAAATATTTGGAAAGAAAAATACGCCAGCTCCTAGAAAACCAGGGATCTCATAAGAATGTCAGGAAATAAAAAGGGATCATACATCTGGAATAAAACCTGGGAGAATAGAAGCCTATTTCAAGAAAATAGTTTCTGGGAAATCAGAGAAGGGGATCTAGCTCTTTTTTGGGAAGATAGGTGGTAATAAGAGCCAATTCTGTTAAAAGCAGACTTCTTCGACCTTAAGCATGAGAAATATTCCCAAGGTTTAATGAAGGTAAAATAATTCTAGGATCATACTCAACATATGGTTAAGTGGAGAATCTGGAGAAATATTGATTGTAGGAATAACAATCCCTTGAAAACAAAAGCAGAGACGCTCATGAAAATGGTGGAACAGAGGAAGATCTTAGTTTCAGGGGGGCAAGACCAACTAAGATGGGGCAATAACAAAGAGGGCACCTTTAATCTTAAGGAAGCAAAAGGCATTCTCCTTGAGTTGGATTCCCAGGTTCCTGACAAAATCTGGTAGAACCTTTGGAGGCACCAAGGGTGGATGAAAATCAAACTCTTCATGTGGTTGGTATACCACAAGAAAATCTTGACTTGGGACAATATTAGGAAGAGGGGTGTTCTGGGGCCTTCAAGATGCCAGCTCTATGAGGCTCAAGAGGAAACAATGGAGCATTTACTCAACAACTACATTTTCACCTCCTGGTTATGGGACATATTTACCACAATCTTTCAACAATCCGACAGGGACAAAGGGAGCATCATTAATACCCTCAATAATTGGAGAAGAAATTTTTTGGATTATGAAATTCTCAACTCAACTTGGGCCCTTACACCAAGTTTCATTATATGGAACGTTTGGAAGGAGAGGAACAAAAGAATATTTAAGGATGAAAAGAATCCCCCACACTGCCTGCTTGAGATAATCCTGAAGTAGCTTAAGGAGACGGTAGGAATCACTATTTGAAACTTCCCTAAAAACCATCCCTCAGATAGGGATTCAAAAATTCTCAGGCAGCTGGGGATGTAGGGGCTCACTCCTCAAGGCCTAGATAGGAAGGTTATTTCAATGGACATGGAAAAATATTTCTGGCATCCTCCCCTGGAAGGATATTTGAAATACAACATTGATGGGGTTGTGAGAGGAAACCCAAGAACTGCTGGGTATGGAGGAGTCCTTAGGGATGCTGAGGGAAGTATTATCTTCATCTTCCATTGTCAGCTAGGGAAAGCCACCAACAACATGGCTGAACTAATGGCTATGGAGCAATGCCTGGATCTTTTGAGTCAATACAACTGTTACAATGTGATAATAGAAGCGGACTCTGAGTTAATTATTAACTCAGTGAAAAGAATAAATAGTGGAACAACGCCGGAGAAAGTCTCCAAACACTGGAAACTAATCTGGGTTTTCCAAAGAATTCAGGGTCATCTCCAAAACCTTCGCACTATCAGTTTCCATCATGTTCGCAGAAAGGCCAATAAGCTAGGAGATCTTCTTGCCAACCAGGGGGTTAGTTGTACAGAGGATAAGGTTTTGATGGAGTGGCAGGAGTTGGGTCAAAGAAGACTGAGGGTTCTTTGTTCTGAACAAGAAAAAGAGGATAGGAGAGTGTTCAGACACAAAGCCATTGAGGCAAGCTCTTAAGTTTTATCCTCTGTATGTGTCATCAATATCTGGCAAATTGGTCTTTGGCGGGGGGCAGAATATGATTGGCCGCTAAAATTCCCAGAGTTAGTGAGATGGATATCACTGTTCATCGAGGTGAACGAAACACACATCACAGTTCCTTCATTAATGAAGAGCCTCTCTTCCTTTCTGGGTTCCAGGTTCAGGCGAGGATGAAAAGCAGGCACGAGAGAAATCCAGGTTTTTTCGGCAGCCAAAATATTCAGATTTTTGGGATTCGGAGAGTAAAATTGCTTCCTAGGCAGTTTTCAGCTGATCACACCGCTCTCAGACGAGAAACGGTTTTTGCGTTTTTGCAGCGATCACATTCAGCATCCTACATGTGGCAGGGAGATGGTTTTGGAAACCACCCCTCATTGCACACTAACGTGTTGGCATTATGATTCTGGTTTGGCTCTCTGGTACAGGTGTTGTACTTGATGGCAACTCACTCAAGTGGCAAAACTCTATTTCAGGCTCTCAAAATTATGGCAAATAAGAGGTTCGCAGGTGCATCGTTCAAAATGTGCGGACCCACAGGTTCTCCGTCCAGGAAGTGCGGACATACTCGCAGGTTATCCGTTCATAAGGTGCGGTCCCCCAGTTCACTCACTCCAATGCAGAGAAGCGCGCTCACGTGGGGTTTCTTATGTTTGGCCCTTGGTATTTAGCCCATCGGTTATGATCCTATGGTTTTGGACCGTGGTATAGGATCTAAATTATTTGAACCCCTGTTTGGATCCCTTGTATTGGTTTTCGATGGTTTTGTCCCATGGTTTGAATAAGGGCTTACCTATAAAAAGGAAAAGAGATCACTTGACTACACACTTGTGAAATTTGAATATCTTAAGATCTGGAATTTTGGGTGATTGGTTTTAAAAGCTAGATCTAAATCAAGGAGAAAACTTAAGGCGAATCTATTGATAAGTCGTGATCTCTCGGGCACATGATCAGATTTGTGGATCTGACTGTCTGTGGCACATTGGAAGACTGTTAATTTGGCCCTAATCAGAGGTTCGCAGGCAATCCACAGCGTGAGTGCGGGGGTATGCAGCGCAGGAGAAGGCGCAGTGCAGGGGTACGCAGCGCAGCTGAAGGCGCAGTGCGAGGTACGCAGTGCAGTAGAAGGCACAGTGCAGAGGTTCGCAGGGAAACAGAAGAACAATTTTCGGAGGTACGCTGTCAAACGGACAATGCAGGTGTGGATCTGAGCAGAGGTACACAGGGCATCAGGACGAGTGGTCCGGAGATACGCAGAGAAGTAGACTGACTAGGTGCGGATCTGCACAGTTTAGACACAGAAGAGTTGTGGGTATTCGCAGGCCACTATTGGTGAAGTTGCGGACCTATCTTGAAACATTTGTTCGCTGTCTTTTATCTATTGCTGCAGAGTTTTGGGTTTAGATTTCTGGTAGTACTTTTCTGTTTACAGCATTCTGAGAAGTTGGGTGATTCATTGGTTGATTGTATAAGGAGATTGGGTGATTTGCATGTACTTGATGATTATTTGATCTTCTTGGATCCAGTTTGAAAATTAATGAAACGTGGTCCTTAAAGAAGTAAAAGAGCAAAGGGGGTTGTAGCTCCCTTCTAGGAGAGACTGGAAAACGAGAGAGAGTTGTAGCTCTCTGCAGGTTGCAGCCTGTGTACTGGTAAAGGACTGCACCAGTACAAAATCCTTGTAAAAGAAGTTTCTAATTGAAAGAAGATAGAGACATATTGCAGCAGGTGGTTTTCACCCACATTGGGTTTCCACCTTATATCTGGTGTTCTTTGGTGTGCCTATCTATTTTTCTTGTTCTTGTTCATTATTATATGGCACTGACATACAAATTAATGATCAATATCTGAAGAATAAATTAAAGTATAAATCTGGAAGGTATATTGAAAAGAATTTGATAATACTGATTCACCCCCCCCCCTCTCAGTATTATTTCCAACAATTGGTATCAGAGCAGGTTCTTCAGAAGAAGCTTGATCGCTTGAAGAAATATCTTTCATCATGAGCAACTACGAGAGGGAAGCATCAATCAGGCCACCGATTTTTGATGGGACAAACTTCGTTTATTGGAAGGTAAGAGTTACTGCCTATCTTCAATCTCTTGGTACAAAAGTCTGGAATATCATAGATACAGGGTATACTTCTCCATCAGCGACTCCTACAGATCCGACTAAGAAGAAGAAATATGAAACAAATGCAAAGGCGGTCAATACTCTATTAGGATGCCTATCTCAATAAGAATTTGTCAAGGTAATGCAGTGTAAATCCGCAAAAGAGATATGGGACAAGATTGTTCTGAGCTATGAAGGAGATGATTTGGTAAAACAAGCAAAACTTCAAACCCTCAAGATTCAGTATGAAAATATCAGGATGTATAATGATGAAAGTGTGGCTAACTATTTTCTTCGTGTAGATGAGATTGTTAATTGTATGAAAAATTTGGGTGAAGAAATAAAAGAGGCTGTTGTGGTTGAAAAAGTTCTAAGATCTTTGTCCCCTAGGTTTGAATCTAAAGTTTCTGCAATAGAAGAAAAAGAGAATCTACAAAGCCTTAAAATGTCAGAGCTGCACGGAATTCTAACTGCATATGAAATGAGGAAAGGAGGTCCATCAGATAGGAGAGTAGCTGCCTTCAAGGATTCAGGCAAAGGAGAGTACTATGAGTCAGGACACGCGTCAAAAGAAGAAGAAGAATCAAATTTTGTCAGAAATCTTCAACGGGGTACTGGTCGTTTCCGAGGTAAGTTACCTTTCAAATGCTTTTCTTGTGGAAGAGTCGGTCACTATTCTGCCAAATATCCTCACAAGGATAAGATTGACAAAGGGAAGGAACCTGTTAGATGGAACAAGAAACAGAATGCAACTAAGAAAAGTTACTACACTCATGAAGACAATGATGGCCTATCAAATAGTGATGAAGATGAACGAGGTAATGATTATAAACTTTTAATGGCCTTTGAAGATGATGATTACATGGACGCTATAGATGTAGATGGTTTTTATTAAGAGATTTCTCGACTCAAAATATGTTTAGAAGAAAAATATATGATCATTGATACACTACAATTCCAACTTGATGAAAAAGAAAAATCTCTTGAGAAGTTAGAATGTGAAATTGTTGGCCTTAGAAAAGAAATTGAGAAAACAAAGGCTCTTAATCTTAAATTTGTTAAAGGATCTGAAACTCTGGATGAGATTATCAATGTACAATGTTCTCCACTAATCAAGACAGGTCTGGGTTATAATGGAGAAACATCTCAAGCATCCACCTCAAAGAGTTATCTTGATGCAGCAAGGAGGAATGAGCAAAAGCCCAATGGAGATCACCAGGTAAGGCAGGGATGAATTACATCAAGAAAAAACAAAGACTACCAGGTAAACCAAGGGCAATCCATATTAAGGGTGAACAAAAGCTACAACTAGCCACAGGTAAAAACTTCTCAATTTGCTTCAAGAATGGATGACAATATAAATTACAATCATTTGGCTGGTAGATTTGATAATCGCAGAAGTTTCTTCAATGGCCAATGTTTCTCTTGCCATAACTTTGGTCACAAAGCAGCTCAATGTGTTGCTTATAAGACAATCATGACTAGAGAAGCTCAAAAACAAAGAAATATGACTGGGATTACGAAAAGGACCTATAACAACTTTTCTGCCCTTGAAAATGAAATTGAATGTTCTATTTGTAATAGCTTCGGTCATGAAGATTCTGAATGCAGGAGTAGGTTTCGGTAGACAAAGGAACAAGCCTCAAGCACCAAAACATGGAGAATAAAGGAACCACAAACAGAAAGATGTGGGATAGCATTTTATGCAGAAGGACAAGAAAATCTATGGTACATCGATAACGGATGTTCGAAGCATATGACAGGTGATAAAGAAAAACTTGAATCATATACTGCTTTAGAAGAGGGAAAGAAAGTTTCTTTTGGAAATGATACCCCTGCAGCCATAAAAGGAAAACACACTGCTCAGTTGAAAGAAAAGGTCAAAGCTGGAAATTTTTTGTATGTTGATGGCTTGAAGCATAATCTACTAAGTGTCAGTCAGATGTGCGATCAAGGAACAGAGGTAATATTTCGATCAAATGGATGTAGTGTTCGTGATCTTGATACAGGAAAAACAATGATAAAAGGCAGAAGAACTCCAAATAATCTATACATATTTGAAGAAGGACAACAACAATGCTATTTGAGCAAAGATGATGAACATTGGTTATGGCACCGGAGGTTGGGGCATCTAAGCTTTTCACAAATAAGGAAAGCATGCAAATACCAGGCAGTTCGTGGTCTTCCAGATATCAAAATTCCAGACAACACCATATGAAAATCATGTCAGTTTGGTAAGCAAACCAGAACTAACTTCCCTGAGAAGGAAGGATCAGCCAGCAGGCCTCTTGAACTAGTCCATACAGATGTATGTGGTCCATTTAGGACAAGGTCACCTTAAGGAGAAGAATACTTTATATTATTCATTGACGACTTCTCCAGGATGGTTTGGTTGGGACTTATGAAACACAAGGATGAAGCATTCGAAAAATTTAAATCTTTCAAAGCCTTGGTTGAAAACGAATCAGATCACAAAATTAAGTGCCTCAGGTTCGACAGAGGTGGGGAGTTTACCTCAAATGAATTTTTCGATTTCTGTGAAGAACATGGAATAAGAAGGGAATTCTCTACAGCTAGGACTCCTCAGCAAAATGGAGTGGTGGAAAGGATGAATAGAATGGTCCAACAAATGGCTCGTGCTATGCTTGATGAGTCTGGGACTCCCGCAACCTTCTGGGGTGAAGCTACTTTTGTTGCGGTTGTTATTCTCAACAAAACAAATGTCCGAGTGAACAACACTCAAACTCCTCATGAGCTCTGGTATGGTGAGACTCCTTCGGTAAAGCATTTCAAAATTTTTGGAAGCAAATGCTATATTAAGAATAATGATGAACAACTTGGCAAACTTGAACCTAGAGCAGATGAAGGCATTCTTCTTGGTTATTCTCCCCACAACAAAGCATATAAGTGTTACAATAAAAGACCTGGAAGAATTGTTGACAGCATTGATGTAGTGGTTGATGAAAAAGGATACATTCCTAGGCAAGTAAATTATGAAAATATCGAAGAGGATGAAGACTACTCTCCAAATTAGATTGATGATGAAGAAGAACCTCAAGAGGCACCAGAGAAACAGATAAGGATAGAAGAGAAGACTCCATCCAGGTACGTTCAGAAGAATCATCCAGAATCTTAGATTTTGGGGCAGAAAGAGGCAGGTGTACAAACAAGAAGAACAATTGCAGAAGCCTCAAGCTATTTGGCATTACTCTCCTCCACTGAAGCACAAAATGTAAGAGAGGCATGCAAAGATGAATGCTGGGTCAAGGCTATGGATGAAGAACTGAGCAGATCGAAAAGAACAACACTTGGGAGTTGGTTCCTAGACCAAAATATAAGAATGTCATAGGGACAAAATGGATCTTCAAAAATAAGTTGAATGAAAATGGGGAAGTAATTAGAAACAAGGCCAGACTTGTTTGTAAAGGGTATGCTCAACAAGAAGGAATAGACTTTGAAGAAACTTTTGCTCCCGTTGCTAGACTTGAGGCCATCCGAATGTTCCTTGCTCTCTCAAGCTTTCAGAAGTTCAAAGTATTTCAAATGGACGTAAAATCAACCTTTTGAATGGAGACTTAGAAGAAGAACTGTACATTGAGCAACCAGATGGGTTCATCCTTGGGAATGATCCAAATCTTGTATGCAGACTAAAAAAGGATCTCTATGGTCTTAAACAGGCTCCAAGGGCTTGGTACTACCGTTTGGACAAATATATTCATCAACAAGGTTTTTCAAAGGGATCAGTAGATAGCAATCTTTATATAAAAATTGAAAATGACAAATTGCTAATACTTGTTGTGTATGTAGATGATATTATCTTTGGCAGCAATGAAGAAGCTATGAGTCAACGCTTTGCCTTGGTGATGCAGAAAGAATTCGAAATGTCTTTGCTTGGAGAATTGACATATTTTCTTGGATTGCAAATCCAACAAAATGAAGACGGGATCTTCTTGTCTCAAACCAAGTACCTCAAGCAGATTTTGAAGAAATATGGCATGGAAGATGCAAAACTAGTATGTACCCCCATGGTCACAAGATGTAGCCTCAGTGCAAATGATGAATCAGCAGCAGTGCATCAAATAAAGTAGACTTCATATTATTCATAATGTTGCAATTAACAGAGATGAATGTTCTTATGATGACATGCAAGAGTTGGCATGAGGATTATCTCCTATGATACTATGATGGTATGGTTAATGTATTGGATGCATGTGGAGATGTGATGATTCACACGACCCCACAAATGGGCCGAGAGGGCCGGTTTATTTGATGATCTCGTGCGAGCCCATACGCACGAGGGAGAATAAGTAACACCATATGGGTTGGGGACAAAACGCAATCAACACTGCATATTCCAGTGGTTCCTTTGTCTTGTGTATAGCTCTTGATGGATAGCTCTTGAAGAGCTATGAAACCATCTTGAGGAGGCCAAGTGCCTGATGTTCTAGGCTAGGTGCCTGTTATTAGATTGGGATGCCGAAGTCTGGAAGGGTTGTAAAGGACTTCGATGCCTAGGGCTGTGCACCTTAGTAGTTGTGGAGGGAGTGGGCCAGCCTTGCGAGATGCCCGGGGTCATTGAGTACCGGACCGAATGCCTGTCTTGGGGCAGATGAGGTCTGAGTCAGGAGTGAGCCTTGGGGCCAGCCTTGGACTAGGATACAGACCGGGTTAGGCTTAGCTTGGTGCCGAAAGTGGGAAAAAGGACAAAGATTCCTTGAGATTTCTCGGGGAGTTGGGGACTTTCGATGCCTGCTGGTTATACTAGTTCCGCAGAGGGTGTTGGCAACATGAAGTTAATAAATAATAAATAATAATAAATAATTCAACTTAACTTCGAGACGAAGTTCCTTAAAGTGGGAGAGTATGTAATATCCCTCACCTTAATAATAAATAATAAATAATAAATAAATAATGAAAAAAATAATAATCAATAATAATAAATAATAAAAATAATAAAGATAATAAATCATAAATGTTAAATAATAAATGATATTAAAAATATATATACAAGAAAATAAATAAAAATAATAAAAATAGTAATAACCATACTAAAACTCTAAATAAGAATAAATAGAAATAAAACAAGAAAACTATCAAAAAGAAGGAAATAAAACAAAAAAGCTAAAAATCAGAAGAAAAGTAAAGAAATAAAACAAGAAAACTAAAAATCAAAGAAAGTTGCATGTAGACACATGGAGTGTGTGCATGTGGTTCCCCTTCCAATGTTGTTCTATTTAATAGATGGTGAGGAAGATGAGAGGCATTCCTGCATTCCATCATTCCAAGTGTCTACTTTCATTCTCTTGGGAGAATGGTGTACTAAGACTTAGGAGTCGCTGGCAGTAGTACGTTGATTGAGGGCTCGACGGTGGCCAGTTGTAGCAAAGCCTTGCGCAATTGAGCCTACGGTTGGGTGGAGAGTCGTCCCCAAAACCTTGTTGTCATCAGGCAGATATCGATCACAGGTAATATAGGTATGTACTTATTTGTTGATTCTGATTTTAATTAGGAAATTAATATTATATTTACTTTGGGCTGTTACACAAACATACAACCACATAGATCATCCAAAAGCATATTTCATTTCAAATACATGACAGAAATATGTTGTTCAATGTAAAGCAATTTATCTTCCTAGCAATGAAGCAAGTTTTGAACACATACATAACCAATAATCTCCCTAATCTATCAGAAATATTGTGTTCCTCGTAATATCAACTCAGCTTCAGATTTTAAAAGGGAATGATGTGTATGCCCAACCAAGCTCCTAGGATTTTATCATGCATCAATATATCCACCATCCCAGCTTATTATAAAGCCTGAGTGTTCCATTTTGACACTAAAGTAAATGTTGATCCTCAAGTATTACATTGCCTTTCCAGGACTTTTAATGCTACTACTGCAATCGACTTAACTATCTCCTATTATAAAACTTTTATAAAAAAGAAAACTTAGCCATTTGCATCAGCTATAGCCTTTCATAATGCATTTCCACAAGATTATTCACTTTATGCATGTGCAGCCACGCAATCGGATGCTAACAATTGATCATCAATAGTTTTCCCCCAGACAAATGTCAAATATTAGATAGCTCCATTGCATCTTAGAAAGCATTCACAGAGCCTTCAACACTGCTCCTTGAGTCCCCAAAAGTCACACAGGATATCATTGCAGCTGCAATGACATTTTGTAACTTGTAAGAGAGTAATAGGCAGATCCAAACTTCTAGGTATGTCCAACAAAATTCAGAGTGACTGAGTCAAACAGGGTATGATTTCCAACATAAATAAACAAAATCCCAGATACTGTTGAGGCATAGATAGGAGCCTACTCAGCATTAGTATCCTGATCACTGTGCATCTGCACATTAATAATTGCATGGGCAACATATATGATAGGCAAGCTACATAACCTGTCAAAACCCATAGAATGGTTTGAAGCGTCCTCATATGCGTAGAATAATCTCTCTATGGATAAAATACCACTTCATATATTCTCCTTGAAAGTTGAAAGTTGAAACCTTTCATCTGCACTTTGACTATTTTTTCGACTGCTTTTTCACTGCACTTTCACTGCTTTTTCCAAATATCGATTGAGTTGCCCTCTTTTCACCTCCGAGTTCTGTTGTGCATTGAATCTGGCCCTGTTATGCAAAAACTCTGATGCGCCGCAGGCCCTCAGTCTCACTACATAGAGTTCTTCTGCGTCACTGCTGGCAATTGTTCAGAGGTTGATACCAGTTCTTCTGATAACTGTTTCGACAATTAAGGCCTTCATAGGGTGATGGCAGATAATTCGAACAAGATTAGAGCAACTGAAGGCTTGTGTGACCTCAGTAGCCGAGTCTCCTCACTGGATAGAAAATGATCTCATCAAGGAATTCCTGCCCGACGTGCGTTCGAGTCTCGAGCAGGCTAGAGATTTGGCCGAGCAATGCAGTGAGATGTCATACAGCGGGAAGCTTCTGATGCAGAGCGCTCTGGATGTGGTGGCCACTAAACTGAACTTGCATTTGCATGACCTGGATCTTTTGAAAAAGAGCGGGGTATTGAGATACTCAAATGCAATAGTGCTTTCAATGCCCAGACCGGGTGCTGGGCGAGAAGATGTGGTATTTTTTATCAAGGATCTCTTTGCTAGTCTCGAGATTGGCAACGTAGATTTCAAATGAAAGGCTTTGGAATCTCTGGTTCAGCTCTTGGCTGAGGATGATAAAAATGCAGTTCTTGTGGCCGGGGAAGGCGATATTGGCTACTTAGTGCATTTGTTGGATTCGAATATAGCTGTTATTCGAGAGTTTGTGGCCATGGCTATGTCTGTTCTTTCTTTGACCAATGGGTGCAAGCATATCCTTGTTGTGGAGGGTGCTTTAGGTCCATTGGCTCGGCTCCTGGAATCCGGGAGCTCGTTGTGTAAAGAAAAGGCTGCAGTGGCCATTGGAGGGCTAACGAGCAATGCAGAAAATGCTTGGGGAATTGCGGCTTATGGTGGGGTTTCAGTTCTGATTCATATTTGCAAATCGGGAACCTGGGCTTCCATACCAATAGCTTTTAGCTGTAATGAGATTCCCATTTCGTAAGAGGATTTTGTATTGCAACTCGAAATTCTTCCTGAGTTTCGTGTTACATTCTCCAAGACAGTACTATAGTTTATGTGCTCCCGTACAATTTTGTCAGAAGATTTTTCTTGCCTTTGCAATGTCAAATGAAGCATCTTCAAAACTGTCTTAGAGTTTATAATACAAGCTGCCCCATAGTTTGAGCAAAACATGTAAACACCAAAAGGTCTGTATGGACTTCCAATGATAACCCCATCCAACCCACTCATAGAATGAAGAAGAGTAGTATAAGCATCCCGAATAATGTAATCAGAGGCATATTTGATGACATTGGTCATTATGCCTCTCCAATAAGGCAAAAGAGTACTCAAGGGCACAATTATTGATTCAAATGGTGCAAGAAGAATCCGAGGAACAATGTCTTGCTGAGAAACCACATGCCAAAAGTTGCCTGCCCAATTTTGATGGTCAACTGCTTCAACAAGTCTTACATCTCCCACTAAAGGGCAACCAAATATGACACAAAAAAGAGAGCTTTGCTTTAGCCTCTTTCCCAGTGCCCATAGTGTGGCCAGGGTTGCAACAGATCCTCCTAAGAAGTGACCAATAAATATGACGGGTTTGAGTTCCATACAGATCTGTAGCTGATTTTCCATTGAAATATGTCAATACTGTACGTTCCTTTCTGAACTTCAAAATTTCATCTCTAATAAGTAAGAAGAAAACCCTCTTTTCACTAATCTGAGGTCACTTTACATGTAGATAAAGTAATTTACCTTTTCTTCTAAATGTGTATTCTCCATAATAAGCAGGAACAACTTCAGAGCTCCCTGATGGACGCGTGCTAGTTGACCATCATTACCTTTGAGGCAACAAGAGAATATCTTATTTCCAGTTGGGAGATTTCCCTCTCCATATTTGCCCTCTTTGACAATAAAATCTTCTAATCTGTGAAACGAAGAGAAGGAAACATATACAACATCTTCATCCTCAGTCAGAGTAAAACTCTGTGGGCTATTTTCGCAAGCATGGAGCACCTCTTTCCAAACCTTGGGGAGCAACCCAGATGAAGCAATAAAGGTTGCAATCTCCTGAACTATGGTGAATCTACAACGACATTTCTTTAAATTAGAACCATATGGGCATTTGAGAATAGACTCCTCTCAATTTGTTACTGTATTCATAAAAATGTGGCATATGCAAAGTTTACAAGACAAGATATAGACAAAGAACGAGTGAGCTCTGAATCCTTTTCACTTATGTGAGTTAAATATGTTCGTTTTGCAAATGCACCATTCTTTTTGTAAAACAGAAGTTACGGAAGAGATGACCAGACTCTTCAAAAATACCACGCTACCTTCATTCCCTGGAATAATATTAAAAGGAATATAAAGTATTATAAAAGATTACATATACACGCACATAGCTTTCAAACAGGAAACCCTGAGATCGCTTATCTTGCAAAAAGCTGCAGGTCAAAAACCAGATTATTGGATCTGCCCTTACTGATTGAATAAAACTTTCATTACACCGCTCAGTCGGAAGGGACATCAATCCTATAATCCTTCCAAAGGATTAAGAAAACAAAGAATTTTTAGTAGGTGAAGGACTCCATGATTAACCGACACTAATGTTATGACTGTTGTTGCGGAGGTCCACACCAGTAGTTTGAATCAAAACCTATCAAAATCCGCATAAAAATAAAGAAAACCATAGATTAAACACGGTAGGATTTAGGATTTTTCCAGTTTTTTTTCCAATTTCTTTAAATTTGATTCAAATTTAACAAATTGTTATTCAAATTTTGCCGAAATAATTTTTTTAACAAGATAAAACCATATATAAATTCAAAAATACAATTCAAAGATTCAAATACTGTTTTGGGAAAAAATCTAAATCTAATAACTTACTTAAAAAAATAAAAGAAGTAAACTTCATATTCTTAAAACTTCCTATTGAAACCCCATTTTCCAGATACAGATCCGTTCAAAATTCACACAAAATACATGGCTATGTCCGTTCTTTCTTTGACTGATGGGTGCAAGCATATCCTTGTTATGGAGGGCGCTTTAGGTCCACTGGTTCGGCTCCTGGAATCCGGGAGCTCATTGTGTAAAGAAAAGGTTGCGGCGGCCATTGGAGGGCTGACGAGCAATGCAGAAAATGCTTGGGGATTGCGGCTTATGGTGGGGTTTCAGTTCTGATTCATATTTGCAAATTGGGAACCCCGGCTGCATAGGCCATGGCTGTAGGGGTGCTAAGGAATGTGGCCGCTGTGGAAGAGATAGGGAAAACGATGGCGGAAGAAGGGGCGATTACTGTTCTGCTCAATCTGGTTTCTTCTGGTATGCCGTCTGCGCAAGAAAATGCAATAGAGTGCCTGCATGCAATGGCTTCCCAAGATGAGAAAATGTGTCAGTTGATTGCCAAAGAAGGCAGAATTCAAACCTTGTTACGTCTTTTAGAAGAACCCACTACGCCCAAATCACAGGAGCTCATCATCAGAGCGATAAATAGTCTTTCTGCTTCTGTCAGCACTGCTAAGGCCTTGGTTTCTTCTTCAGGGTTTCTGAAGTAGTTGGCTTCTATTCTGAAAAATGGGCATTCGACTGTCCAGCAACTGCAATCTTTCATTCAGCAATGATAATCAAGAAGGCATTGGGTGAAGTAGGGTGTATTCCCCTTCTGGTGAAGATGTTGGAAGCCAAGCCAAGCACATCTCACGAGGCGGAAGCTCAGGCACTTTCTGCATTGCACGTTGTGCAGACCAACAGGAAGGAATTCATCAAGGATGACAAGAGCGTGGTCCGTCTGGTGCAATTGCTGGATCCCAGAAACCAGACTATGGCTAAAAAGTTCCCCCTTTCTGCATTGTTGGCTCTCCCAACCAGCAAAACCTGCAGGAAGAATATTGCCACAGCTGGAGCATGTCAACATCTGCAAAAGCTTGCAGAGATGGAGGTTGCAGGTGCCAAGAAGATTCTTCAAAGACTCGCAGCAAGCCGGCTCCGCAACATCTTTAGCAGGAGATGGAGAGAATAACTGATCCAAGACAGTACTATAGTTTATGTGCTCTCGTACAATTTTGTCAAAAGATTTTTCTTGCTTTGCAATGTCAAATGAAGCATCTTCAAAACTGTCTCAGAGTTTATAATACAAGCTATCCCATAGTTTGAGCAAAACATGTAAACACCAAAAGGTCTATATAGACTTCCACTGATAACCCCATCCAACCCACTTATAGAATGAAGAAGAGTGGTATAAACATCTCGAATAATGTAATCAGAGGCATATTTGATGACATTGGTCATTATGCCTCTCCAATAAGGCAAAAGAGTACTCAAGGGCACAGTTATTAATTCAAATGGTGCAAGCAGAATCTGAGGAACAATGTCTTGCTGAGAAACCACGTGACAAAAGTTGCCTACCCAATTTTGACGGTCAACTGCTTCAACAAGTCTTACATCTCCCACTAAAGGGTAACCAAATGTGACACAAAAAAGAGAGCTTTGCTTTAGCCTCTTTCCCAATGCCCATAGCGTGGCCAGGGTTGCAACAGATCCTCCTAAGAAGTGACCAATAAATATGACGGGTTTGAGTTCCATACAGATCTGTAGCTGATTTTCCATTGAAATATGTCAATACTGTACTTTCCTTTCTGAACTTCAAAATTTCATCTCTAATAAGTAAGAAGAAAACCCTCTTTTCACTAATCTGAGGTCACTTTACATGTAGATAAATTAATTTACCTTTTCTTCTAAATGTGTATTCTTCATAATAAGCAGGAACAACTTCAGAGCTCCCTGATTGACGCGTCCTGGTTGACCATCATTACCTTTGAGGCAACCAGAGAATATCTTATTTCCAGTTGGGAGATTTCCCTCTCCATATTTGCCTTCTTTGACAATAAAATCTTCTAATCTGTGAAATGAAGGGAAGGCAACATATACCACATCTTCATCCTCAGTCAGAGTAAAACTCTGTGGGTTATTTTCGCAAGCACGGAGCAACTCTTTCCAAGCCTTGGGGAGCAACCCATATGAAGCAATAAAGGTTGCAATCTCCTGAGCTACGGTGAATCTGCAACGACATTTCTTTAAATTAGAACCATATGGGCATCTGAGAATAGACTCCTCTCAATTTGTTACTGTATTCATAAAAATGTGGCATATGCAAAGTTGACAAGACAAGATATAGACAAAGAACGATTGAGCTCTGAATCCTTTTCACTTATGTGAGTTAAATATGTTCGTTTTGCAAATGCACCATTATTTTTGTAAAACAGAAGTTATGGAAGAGATGACCAGACTCTTCAAAAATACCACGCTACCTTCATTCCCTGGAATAATATTAAAAGGAATATAAAGTATTATAAAAGATTACATATACACGCACATAGCTTTCAAACAGGAAACCCTGAGATCGCTTATCTTGCGAAAAGCTGCAAGCCAAAAACCAGATTATTGGATCTACCCTTACTGGACTGAATCGAACTTTCATTACACCGCTCAGTCGGAAGGGACATCAATCCTATAATCCTTCCAAAGGCTTAAGAAAACAAAAAAAATTTAGTAGGTGAAGGACTCCATGATTAACCGGCACTAATGTTATCACTGTTGTTGCAGAGGTCCACACCA
Source organism: Pinus tabuliformis (assembly GCA_031772625.1). Lineage (NCBI taxonomy): Eukaryota > Viridiplantae > Streptophyta > Pinopsida > Pinales > Pinaceae > Pinus > Pinus tabuliformis. Next base: position 39,609,591 of record CM062807.1, on the reverse strand, counting down.
GTAGTTTGAATCAAAACCTATCAAAATCCGCATAAAAATAAAGAAAACCATAGATTAAACATGGTAGGATTTGGGATTTTTCCAGTTTTTTTCCAATTTCTTTAGATTTGATTCAAATTTAATAGATTGTTATTCAAATTTTGCTGAAATAATTTTTTTAAGAAGATAAATCCATATATAAATTCAAAAATACAATTCAAAGATTCAGATACTGTTTTGGGAAAAAATCTAAATCTAATAACTTACTTAAAAAAAGAAGAAGTAAACTTCATATTCTTGAAACTTCCTATTGAAACCCCATTTTCCAGATACAGATCCGTTCAAAATTCACACAAAATACATGGCTGTGTCTGTTCTTTCTTTGACCGATGGGTGCAAGCATATCCTTGTTGTGGAGGGCACTTTAGGTCCATTGGTTCGGCTCCTGGAATCCGGGAGCTCGTTGTGTAAAGAAAAGGCTGCGACGGCCATTAGAGGGCTGACGAGCAATGCAGAAAATGCTCGGGGAATTGCGGCTTATGGTGGAGTTTCAGTTCTGATTCATATTTGCAAATCGGGAACCCCGACTGCACAGGCCATGGCTGCAGGGGCGCTAAGGAATGTGGCCGTTGTGGAAGAGATAGGGAAAACGATGGCGAAAGAAGGGGCGATTACTGTTCTGCTCAATCTGGTTTCTTCTGGTATGCCATCTGCGCAAGAAAATGCAATAGAGTGCCTGCATGCAATGGCTTCCCAAGATGAGAAAATGTGTCAGTTGATTGCCAAAGAAGGTGGAATTCAAGCCTTGTTACGTCTTTTAGAAGAACCCACTACGCCCAAATCGCAGGAGCTCGTCATCAGAGTGATAAATAGTCTTTCTGCTTCTGTCAGCACTGTTAAGGCCTTGGTTTCTTCTTCAGGGTTTCTGAAGCAGTTGGCTTCTATTCTAAAAAATGGGCATTTGACTGTCCAGCAACTGCAATCTTTCATTCAGCAATGATAACCAAGAAGGCATTGGGTGAAGCAGGGTGTATTCCCCCTCTAGTGAAGATGTTGGAAGCCAAGCCAAGCACATCTCACGAGGCGGAAGCTCAGGCACTTTCTGCATTGCACGTTGTGCAAACCAACAGGAAGGAATTCATCAAGGATGACAAGAGTGTGGCCCGTCTAGTGCAATTGCTGGATCTCAGAAACGAGACTGTGGCTAAAAAGTTCCCCCTTTTTGCATTGTTGGCTCTCCCAACCAGCAAAACCTACAGGAAGAAGATTGCCATAGCTGGAGCATGTCAACATCTGCAAAAGCTCGCAGAGATGGAGGTTGCAGGTGCCAAGAAGATTCTTCAAAGACTCACAGCAAGCCGGCTCCGCAACATCTTCAGCAGGAGATGGAGAGAATAACTGATCCAAGACAATACTATAGTTTATGTGCTCCCATATAATTTTGTCAGAAGAATTTTCTTGGCTTTGCAATGTAAAATGAAGCATCTTCAAAACTGTCTCAGAGTTTATAATACAAGTTGTCCCATAGTTTGAGCAAAACATGTAAACACCAAAAGGTCTATATGGACTTCCACTGATAACCCCATCCAACCCACTTATAGAATGAAGAAGCGCAGTATAAGCATCCCGAATAATGTAATCAGAGGCATATTTGATGACATTGGTCATTATGCCTCTCCAATAAGGCAAAAGAGTACTCAAGGGCACAATTATTGATTCAAATGGTGCAATTAGAATCCGAGGATCAATGGTCAAGTTTAATCGTGTAGTTTGGAGGGGCAGTACCGTTAAACTTCGGTCGTCTTTGCAGAGTGATGTAAACCTCAGCTGTTGGTTTGAATGCAGAAATGGATGGCTCAGATCAATGAGGCTCTTTCGAGGGTTGGATGGCGGGAGTCTTTGTGGGCTTTCCGGGGGACGAGAGGCTAATGTGGTTTATTTTCCTTGGGTTAAGTGTTTTTCTTTTTAAAGCTAAGAAGTTTTGCCCTAGGGGATTTTTTCTATCTCCTTGGCATCAGGGAGATGCTTGTATCTATTGTAAACTATTTTTCGACTTAATGAAATAGAAGGATCGACACTTGCTTCAACAAAAAAAAAATTAATTAACATGGCCAAAGGTGTGTACTTGGGTACAATTAACATTATCATTTTTTTTAAATATTTTAAATATTGAAATTACTATTTAAAAAAAAATTGTAAAATTTTCTGCTGAAATTACAAATATTTTTCAAACCAACTAAGCCACATAAGTCATTGTTTCAATAATATTAAACACAACATTGCCAATATAAATTAACATGGCTAGAAGTGTGTACCGGTGTACAATTAACATTATCAAATTTACATTGTATATTTTTCAATGCCACCCATGAAAAGAACTAAAGCTTCTGAACCAATTGGCTCTGTAGATGACACATTAAAAGAAAAGATAATCTTGGAAAAAAAACAATATGACAACAACATTACTTTTGACCAATTTTTGGACTAATTACATTTAACCAAAACTAATTACATCATAGCAATAAAAAATCAATTAGTAGCTAAATTAGTGGAAGGGAACACTAGCTATACAACCTTGTTATAAAAAGAGATATTTCTTCCATTCCTCTTTGTTAATATTCAAAATGTTAATTTTAAAACATTAATATATGAGTACATTAATGAAAGTAAAATCCTGGATACGTCAGCGGTCAAACTATTCTTTGTTCATTTTTGAATGTTGTAATGCAACATAAACCTAAACCCTTCTAAAGAAACCCCTTAAAGCATTACTTTTAAATATTAAAATGTGATTATTCCTAATTGAACATTATGATGCAAAGTAAAAAAAATTTACCCCATTTTTTTGGAGTGCAACCCTCTTTTGTTTCTTTGTTAACAATATCTCTTTTATTCATTTTTTGTAATGTTGTAATGCAAGATCTAGCCTCTTAAAATATTTGGTTTAAAATCTCATAATCATGACATAAACATCTTATATTGCTTTGTTAGTATCTATTTAAATGAATGATTATTGAAGATTGAAGATTTTTTAATAATTTAATAGGATTCTTAAATGGTCACGTTGCATTACAACATTTATAAAGAATCATGTCGTTGTATTTATAATTAGATTTTTTTTTGACATTAAAGAGTAGTTTTTATATTAATTCCACACTCGAACGCATCAAAATACCTAGGAAATGTTTACATCGATTTCTAAGCTTTAGGTTCTTCAAAAATGAATAGGAGGGAAGTTCTAAAATTTCTATAAATAAAATTACTGCTGACAAACATTCTACCAACCAAACAACAACTATATGCTCTACAAAATTGTTAAGATAAAAATGTGACTTTACAATATGATATCACAGTTCACAAGGGGGATCATCAACTAGAAGAATGTTACGATCAATTGGCAATTTTTCATTCTTTCATCTAAAAGAACTGCTTGTTGTACTGTGTTATTTACTGACTTCCTGTTGCATTTAACTTTACAAGTTGATAATTCAAGGCATCGATTTCATCTTCCTTTGAAGAATAGGTGAGCCAAAATTAACTTGGAGACTCGCGTGAAGCCTAGAACCACCATTGCTTAGAGTATGGAGGACTAAAGTCATATGAACCTATAGAGGGGCCTGATACTATGAGGATAGGACAACTGTGTTTCCATGAAGGACCCCATAATTTATCACCTAAATCTCCTGAGAGACCAAAGATGGACCAAAGAAGGAGAAATCACTTCACCTAGCCAAGCATAAGATAATTTTGATTTCGAAATTGAGCGAAGGGATCCATAGAGCCCCGAGTCTAACCTTGAAATTCAAGTCACCAATCATGACAAGTAACTAGAACCTCTCGCTACCAACTAGGTCATCCTCTTAGCAATTACATAATAGGCTATGGAAACTTCCTAAACTTGAATTACCCCACAACACAAAGAAAATTTATGTTGGCCTCCATAAAAGCATAGGTTTCGTGTAATCTGGAAACATATCTCCTTAACACAGTCCATATAGATTTGATCGCATGACCTAATAACTTGCATGCAACAAGGATCTCTTTAGAATTGAATTCCATTAATGCCCACCACCTTGATGCCATCAATAAGACTTTTACGAGGGAGAAAATCGATTTGTAGAACTGTCTAGAGAATGAACTCACTGCATGTAAGGGCTATGCGGCGCAAGAATATGCATGACATGCTCTTCCTCTGTCCACCACCACATTCATATAGACATGCCTATAAAACACTTCATACATTTTACAATTTCCAATGTGAGGGGAAGTGGGGAATTAAGGGTGTTTACATTGATGCCCTTAGAGTTTTCCTTTACCTTTTTAACATACGCATAGGCTCCAAAAGGTACAAAATGAGTAGAAATATAGGAGAAATAAATCATGGAATAGATTTCCATCTTGACATATGATTAATGACAGTTTGTCTTACCTCTAGAAGACAAGCCTAATTTTCCTGCACATGTACTTCCTTATTTTGATTTCTCAAGATGTGCTAGAAGGTCTTCTTATGAAAATAGTTTAGGATACTTTGAATTTTGCAGAGAAGAAGTCTAGGTGACAATTCTTAGGAAGATAGCCTCTTTGTAAATGTTGAATGGTGAGAAGAGAATCTCCTGAGATTACTATCTTGGAGATTTACCTTTCTTTAGCCAAGTGAAGTCCAAGCAGGGGACCATACATTTAAGCGAGGTTATTTGTCCCCTTACCAAGTCCCCAAGAATACTTATCTTCTTGGTGTCCCTCAATATTGAAGAAAATACCTTCTTCTCCTACCACCCCCTATAACTATAATTTTTTTTCCATATCAGATGGTTAGACTTATTTTTTATTTATAAAAATTAATGTTTCTTCCATTTTTTAATGATATTCAAAAGGGTTAATTAAAGTTGATTACATGGTTAATTAACATTGAAGATTTTTTGTTATATTTTAATGCATTCTATGAGACATCAATTTCTTATTGTAAGTGCTCAATAAATATTTATGTATGGTTTCAATAATGCTAACCCATCACTTCAAACTAAAATGAACTAATATAACATATTTGTATAATAGTTTGGGATAACAATCATATACAACAAAATTTGGTAATTATAATTCATTAGATAGTTATTGAATAAAAAATTAATTTATGTTAATACATCAATGTGATTTAAGTCCGATTGTGTCTACTACAACTCCCTTAAATTTTGAGCAAAATTTGGGGCCTTACCTTAGTTTTTCACTAGTCTAGATATGTTTCTTTCCTTTTATACATTAAATTTGATTCCTCATTGCCTTGTTGCACTGGATGTTTAAGTTCAACAAGAATTTAGGTTTCACTTTCTTAATGTTGACATAGTTGTTTCTTGATTTTTTTTCCTCATTAAGTTTTGGTTGTTTCATTTTCTTAATGTTTCCTTTCCTTAATCTTCATTTTTTTGAACTTGCATGGTATTTAATTTCCAAATTGAGATTGATCTTTAAATTAAGTCCTCTTTCTATTTCGATCACTTTGTTATTTCCCCAAAATATAAATTGATCTTGGTTTTTGAATTAGTGTTTCCTTTCACCTTTTCTTTGTTCAAGTTGTTGGTTTTTCCATTTAGGTCAATTTTTCCTATTACCAAATATATTCAATGGCCTCAATTAGGTAATCTATATCAACAACAAAATTGGGACGTTCTTGTTTTAACCTTAGTGGGAAGGGGTGTTTGTTTTGGACTTATCCCTAATCTCCAATTTAGTCCCTCCAATACAATTTTTAGCTTTTACATTTTTAAATTTATTTGAATAACACTTCTTCACTTTGAAATTTTCTCCTTTCAGAGTTTTTCTTTTTCATTTCAATAAATGGCTAACTCAAAACCTTTGGCCTAACATCCAAATTGGGCTTCCTTTTCATTATATTGTCTCCTTGCCCTAATTTGGAAATTGAACTTGATGTCTAAATTTGGCCTTTCCATTTACAAATGTTGTATTACAAGGTCTCAATTTGTTAATTGATATTGACTTCTCAATCCTCTCCCTTATCTACAATATATTTGTTCACATGTGTGAAACTAGCTTCCATAATCTTCACACATGTGAAGCTACATTTGTACTTTTCATACATGTGAACCATTTTAATGTTTGATTTGGTTGATATTTTCCTTCAAAATATTAGTGATATGGGGCCCTAATTTCTCAATGAAACCCCCACCAAGTGAACACATGTCCTAAATTATTTATTAGACCTAAATTCAAAATTATACTTGTCCTAAATTCAATATATGGATGATTCATTAATATAACATTTGGTGAACCATTTAGATAATGGGTTTTAGACATTATAGGGGAGATAAAACCTGAATAAAAAAAAAACATAATCACATTTTAACAACTATTGGTTATTTTACAAGGGTGATAAAAGTAATCTCACTAATCAAGATAAATGGAGAAATTATCATCAAACTCTTGGAACAACATTCAAATACCAAGTTAAGGGCTCCTTTTATGCCTTTTTAAAGAATGATACATATTTCTCTTATTTAATATTGATGTTAAGGTGACTCGATTAGGGGTGCATATGGTTACAAGAAGTGGAGTAACATTGCAAGAAAGTGAAACTTTCTATTTATAAAAAAATCAACTTCATTTTAAAGTAAAACCTTATGATTATGATTATTACCTAAAACATCAAGTGAAGCTATAAATAAAATCCATTTCGCACTTTCTATCTTCAAGAAAAGTTTCTAAATCATTAAATTTGTTTGATTAGTGTATTGTGGATTCATATTACAAGGGAAGGACCTAAAGAATCCATTCTCATGAATTTTCTTCAAATTCCATCTTCATGTTAAAAGAAAAATGTGATTTAAATGAATTGACTCGGGGGCCCTTAGATACAGTTAATGTAGCACAATTTGTTATGTTTGTAACAACCACCATATGTTGCGGGCAAAACTTGGGGCCCTACCTTAATTTTTTGCTAGTCCATATGTGTTTCTTTATTTTTATACATTTAATTTTTTTCCTCATTTCCTTACTTATATAGATCGTTAAGATCAATAGGTATTTAAGTCTTTCTTACTTGGTCTTGACTTCTTGCTTGAGTTTTCTTCCTAGTTTATTTTTCATTGTTTTATTTTCTTAAATTTTCATTTTCTTAATATTTTTTTTTTTGAACTCCTATGGTCTCCGATTTCTAAATCAATCTCGGGCCTTAAATTTAGTCCTCTTTTTACTTTTATCACTTTATCATTGTCTCAATCTGGAATTTATCTTAACTGAGTTTTCCTTTTACCTTTTCTTTGTTCACATTCTTTATTGTTCTATTTTGGTTTTTTTTTTTTTTTTTTTTTTTTTTTTCTTGAATTTTCAAAGTAATAAACTTGGTAATCAATTGTGACAACCAAATTAAGGCCTTCTTCACCTACCTTAGTGCAAAAGGGTCTCAATTTTGGAATTATCCCAATTGCCAAATTGGGCCCTCCCATATATCTCCTTGAATTCTCTATTTCTCCCCTTTTTGGGGCTTTTCCTTTGTATATTTGTTTGTACATCTCTTCTTCCCTTCAAAATTTTCTCCTTTTCAATCTTTTGTATCTCATTGTAAGAAATGGCTAAGTCAGAAATTGGGCTTCCTTTTCACATAGATATTGTCACCTTTCCATGTTTTTGAAATTGGCCATGATGTCTAAATCAAGCCTTCCCCTTTACAAATGTAGCAAAGAGTCCTAATTTCTTAACCGGTCCCAATTTCTCAATCTTTTTCTATACTAGCAGGTTCTTTGTTTACATGCATGAAACATTATTTCGTAACATTATCATGTGTGAAACTTTATTTTTACACATGTAAAGCTACCTCCATATTGTTTTCATGCGTGAACCCTTTTAAATTTTGATTGTGACTACACCTTTCCTTCAAAATCTTTGTGATATAGTCTCAATTTATCAACTAAGACCCCACCACATGAACCATAATCCAATTTCTTGTTCAATATTGGGTTCAAAATTAAGCCTACCCTCTTGTGATATTGATGAAGGGTCATAATTTTATTCATCCACCTCAATTCACAAACCTTTCCGGCATATATTTTGATTTGTTCACATGAGTGGAAATTTAATGAATTTAGAATTGAACTTTAATGGCATGTAATCTTTCACTTGTGACTTACCAATGACATATGCTTAGACCATCACCTTTTGAACTTGAGTATTGAAATGATTTTTTTTGTATGAAATGAAATTTCACACCTCATAAATTATGGTTTGGTGTGGAAATAGTTTTCATGTCAATCATCCTTACATGCAAGCCTAATTTTCCAAGTCAAAAATTATGTTAGGACTCTACATTCAGGACTAAGGAATACATCCATATTAGTACAACTTGTAACACAAATCAAAGAATTATGTTTTGATGGGGAAACAATTTTGGTATCAATTGGTCCTTACATGTAAGTCCATTTTCCAAGTTTGAACCTATGTTAGGAGTCTACATTCAAGGCTAAGGAATACATTATATTGATTATTACAACTTAGAACTCAATTTCAAGAACTTCTGTACCTCTAAGGGATATGAAAAAAGGAAGAGAATTTCTCAAGAGAAATTGGCTGCAAGTTAACCGAAAAAGGTGATTCAAATACTACAAGAAATTAAGGAAGAAGTAATAATGAGTGTGAAAGATGTTGAAGCTACAAGGAGGAGAGAGGAGTTCAAATCAGAATAAATTGTTTAAGGTAAAGAAGAACTAATGGAAAATTATAAATTCATCTATCAAATTCTTGAACTCATTGAATATGATTTTAAAGTACAAAATAAAATTGAACTTGGTGATGAGGGAATTCTACAATACAACACAACATTTATAGACCCTAGGGATGGACATGGTAAAGGACAAGAAACATTTTGTAGCATGGGAACAAGAGTATCGATACGATTACATACAATTCAATACCCTGAAAGGTTGGTAGGCTGCCCTAGATGAATTTCCCCTTTAAATTTACTATTCTGGCATAAGTTATATAAGAAATGGAGTCTAACCCTAAACAATGGAAGAAAAATTCTCATGATGCTCTCTTAGGGGTTACTTGTGAAGTTAATATATCTTGTAAGATATGACAACAAAAAATAATAAAGGACTATCACTTCCCTTCTTTTAACCCACAAATAAATTATTTTCACAAGAAAAAGTATCTAAGGATTTGAAAATCTATATTACCTCCAATGGCAATGGTATAATATCTCTCTCAAAATTTAATGAGTCAACCATCAAATAATTTATTGAGGCACATGACATTAATTAATACTACATTTCCTCCACTAGAAAAATATGATAAAAGAATAAGTCAAAGCATTAGAATGGAATTTCCTTCCAAGAGCATAATTTTTCCAACGGAGAAAAAAATTGCTCAATCTTTTAGGCATGGGTGGCCTTTGTGAGAAAATGGAAAACTGAAAGAAACAAATTTCCATGGAGTCAAGTAGGAAATCATCTTATACAAGAGAGTTTGAATTTCCCAAAAGGAAAACGTAATAGTTGAGTGGAAGTTTAATATAGTCAAGGAAGTTGATTCCCCTAGAAGAGAAAAATATTTAAGTGACAAGGATAGTCAATAGGTAGTGAGAGAAAAATAATTGTTATGTAAGTGTTTAATCTCGTAAGCTTCCCCTCCATCCTTCTCCTCTATAAATGATATGAATTCAAATTGTAAAGGGGTTTTTGTTTGTGCTTCTTTATAAACATTTCTATGGAATGTTAAAGAACAAAAGGCCAATACTAGATAAGATATTTGGAGATAGACTTTAGTTTTTAAATGTGTCTTTTGTGGAACCTTAGTTTTGGAATTGCATAAGCATTTTCTTTTATAGTGTATTCTTTTCTTACGTATAAGAAACTCTTTTTTATTTTGTTTAACTCAAAATAGTACTTTTTTTTTTTCTCGGTAAAAGCTAAATCTATTAAGAAAGTAAAAATATGTACATAGAGGTTACATTTCGGGAGGAGGCCTCAGCCAGTCCTCAGCTAGAAACTCATGGATTTTACAATATAGCATTTCAGTCACAATTACATTGAGGTTCTGCAAACTAGATGTAGCAAACTTATGAAGTTCTGGACCTACATTGACAATCAGTACCAAAAAGTCTCTGATATAGACAAAAATAGATAACAGGGTATGCCAGTACTTATCTTTGGACTTACTATCCAGGAACTTAAAAGCAAAAAAACAGAACATAAGAGCAGGATAGCCACCCGGCCAGAGATTACTGTGCTGAACCGTCATGATTCGGGGATGTTGGCGCTTCCTCCCTTTCCGGTCTGGACGATGCTACCCAGGTAACACAACCGTCTTCATCTATCACTAGCTCGCCGTTGGGATGAGTGGCCAGGTGTAGGACTCCTGAGTACCTATGAGAAGGACCAACAGGTGGAACATCAATCTGAGATGGAGTTGAATTCGGCCTCTGTTCCTGAACCATGGCACTTTCTTTAGCGAGATTCTGAGGCAGAGTTTGAACAGGAGCCAGAGGGTCTTCTTGCTGTTGGCCCACACGATAGACACGCCCTGACAGATCCCCAAGCAGGATACAGTCATCTTGAGAGGGGTCGTTATCAGAGGGAGCAGAGCTGGAGGAATTACCTTCCTCTTCTACCACCGAAACAGTGAAATTGATAGTAATAATAGGCCTATTGACCTCACTTTGGAAAGAAAAGCTGGAAGTCTGAAACGAGCTGTTCGGACGAGCTCCCACAGGTTCCAGCGACGGAGGAGAAGGCGGCATTGAAGAAATGGGATTGACAGTCGGGGGTACAGGATGAGCTCGACCTCCCCTATTACCATAGTTTCTGCCCCTCCGAGGAATGCCACGCCTGCGCATTTTGATAGCGGGCACCGAGAACTTATGAAAGCAGATGGAATTACAGTGACACAGAGAGGAGGGAGCTCTGGATACCTCCTGAATTCTTCCACGCCAAACACACATCGAAATGCTGCAAGACAGGAGCGGCTTGGTATTAAAGAGCAATGTAACATTAATGCCATGAGCCGGTATCAGTACCCAAAACCCATGCGCCTTCATGTTTGCCATGCACGAGGTGAAATCAAACCAGTTTCGAGACATCTCCACAGTTATTGCAATCACTTTGAACCTATAAATTTCAACTACCTCCTGTACCATGCGGTACGCCCTTATACCAGCAAAGAAGCCATCTGTCGGATCAGTGAGGTTTGACATAGTTACCTGAAGGGAGCACCCACATCCGGGTAACTCAAAATAGTACTTTAGCTAACTCGCCAACTCATTATTCTTTATGGTAATACAATTAGTTATTTAAATTGTTATTTTTAATTTTTATTATTATTTTTTATTAAAGTAGAATTATATTTGGTGCTATGTTTATTTCATTAATATTGTTAGTTTCCCTAATTTTATTAATTGACTTATGCATAATTCCACTTTGCATGTTAGTTATATAATTTTCACTTAATTTAATACATTAAAAGGTGGATTGGTTGCAATTAGTAAATCAAAACAAAACTGTCTTAGGTTTTCTAAATGGATCCCCCATTCCAAATAGTGTAAGGTATAATTGTGACCTATCATTACGGATAATTCCTAATTGCAAAACGAGAGCTTGATAGATCTAGATGAATCTAGGTTACTTTAATCCTTAATAATTAATAATTATAATTATAATTATAATTATTTTTATTTTTATGTAATTACATTGAGAAAAATGTTTTAATTAATATTTTTTATTTTTATATAATTTGGCTAAGTCAAAATGTTTAGATAACATTACATAACATGAAATTACAACATCTCTTCCATACTATAATAAAACCAGCTTAAGTGTGAAGAGGAATCAAATCTCATGCAATATTTATAATTATTAATATTAGTTTTTTGTGTTTTGTATTTTTATATTTATATTTATTTTTTTAATTGTATTTTTATTTTATTTTTATTGTTATGTAATTTGACCGAGTCAAATTTTTTACATCACATCCATTAAATTTAAATATTGTTACAAAATGAATAATTTAATTTACAAGGTAAATTACAATATAAAAGTTGAATTTTGTTTTAATTAAGGCTTTTTTTGATAGACACTACAACATCTCCTCATGCTAGCTCCATATTACTTTTAACTTTTATTATTATTTAATTGAGCCAACATTTAAAAATTGTTTACATACTTTCTTACATTACATCTACAAATCTTCCCTATACTCTAAAGCACCTTCTACACAAATGATTATATAAATACATCAATTATATGATTTAAGTTATTAACTCTAAATAAAATGTTTGTAAATGCGAAATATTTTATATTAAAAATGTTTATTCAATATATCTACCATTAAAAAAATTAAAAACATTAATAAAAGAACAATTTAACTTGCAAAGAAAAATACAAATAGCCTCCATGATTATTGTATTAAGATGGGTATGCTGGTTAACACTTATAAGACTAAAGTTATGATTATTAAAGCCAAGAAGAACAATTATGACAATTTCATCTATGATAAAAACCACTTAGAGGATGTTTCTTCCTACAAACATTTAGGTATTGACATTCACCATTAGCTCAATTGGAACTATAGCATTGAGAAAAGGATTTTAGGAGGCTTGAAAGCTTACTATGAACTTGAAAACAATTGTAAGACAACTGATCTTTGTGTTCAGAGTAAAAAAAAATATCCTCTTCAAGGCTCTCGTCACCCCTGTTATTTTAGATGGATGTGAGGTGTGGGGTTGTAGTCTATTTAGAGATTCTTGGAGAAAGATTGAAATGATCCAAAAGCAATTCATAATCTACAACCTCAAAATTAAGGTAATACTTCGTACCCTATTCTCTTGATTGATGCTAGCATTTCCCCCATTGAATGCATGACTATGTTTAGGTATCTGATGTATAAGAATAAATTGTACAACATGGAAGCCAAGAGGCTCCCCAAAATTGCTTCTAACTCTAGTCAAAACCACCTTCGGCTCAAGCGAGGGTGGCATAAGGATGCTAAGTCCTGGCTCGACCATTGGGAGATAAGGGAGGAGACTCTCTTGGTAAACAAGGATAATATTAAAAACATCATTACTTCCAAATTTAAGGATAAGCTCTGGAGTGATAAGGAGTTAGAGGGGAAAAGAAAGTTAAGGTACTATAAGGATTTAATCAGCCCCACCCTTGCTAACGAGAATTACCTTTTTGTATGAATATTGCAAGGATCAAAACTAATCCTCATGAGCCCTCAGTGAAACTCTCTATTCCCAAGATTCCTTGGGGCAAAAGAATATGCCTCCTTTGTGATACTAAGAAAGTCAAAGATGAAAAGAACTTTCTCTTGGATTGTCCTACCCTTACTCACATTCGCTCTCATTTCCATAGCATTTTCGCCACTACCAACCTCCTTGACTTAATCAAGAAACTATAGTGTCCTCAAAACACTTATTTCCCTTCTTTTAATCAGAAAAATAAAATCTTAAATAATCTCAACTAACCACTTCTTTCTTAAGGTCCAATAAACCATATTGATTTCAATAGATGTTAATCATCATCATCATTAAAAATTTAAAAATAATAATAATAAATAAAACTTTCAGAATAAATTATAAACAAATAAATAATATTTTTTATTTTTATTTTTTTAATAATAATTAACCTTTACATCCTAAAAAAGACTTTCAAAAACATTATTCCAATAAAATATAAATACACATATATTTATATGAACATTATTTAATTCTATAACCAACTAAATTAAATATAAATACTCTAATAATAAAAGTTGTCTTACACTAACATATTTAATTTCATATTCTAACCCAATAAATTGAATAACAATATTATTATTTTGCACATTCTTCACTATCTTTTAAATGTATATATAATTGTAAGACTTCTTTTTTTAAATTATTGCGAATATATAATATGGTGTCGCAGTTGATTCAATATTATTATTTTGCACATTCTTCACTATCTTTTAAAGTATATATAATTGTAAGACTTTTTTTAAAATTATTGTGAATATATAATATGGTGTCGCAGTATGACAAGGGTTAAGATCAAATTTTCTCATATTTATTCTTTAAAATTCTATTACACTGAATTAATATATAATCAATATCAGGGACTCCTCGAGCACCAACTGGATGCAAAACAGATGAATACTCCCTAGCCTTTGCGGCTGCTCGCATAGCTTCATCTGGATTCAATTTGGCCAGCCTCCAAGCACTGATTCTAACAGGACGCTTCTGCATCCTGTTTTCCATCCTATTTACAACCTTGATATCATCAGAATCAATAGTGGACAGCACTTGCCCAGGGCCCAAGTGTGGAATAACTTCATCCTACCATTTAACACACAATACATGTCAGCCTGTACTACTATAGTCTGACCAAATTACAGACCTAAACCAAGATTTGAAATCGTGGATAACAAATTTATATACCTGATGCTCAACAAATATTCTAGGTGGTGTACACCATGCACCTTTATACTGCAAACCAAGAGAACTTCCTCCACTTAAACCAGTGATAGTTGAACCACTTGGAGAAGAAGGTATACTTCGTGCATCACCCTCAGCAGAAACTCCTAGCGGCTCACTTTGTGACCTCATTGCCACTACATATTCATATGTCGTAATTCCCTGCTATTCAGTACTCTTGTTAAAGGATGTTAAGTTTAGTGAATAGAAATCGACAAAACATTGTTGAGAACCATATGGATTTTTAAATAAACCTAACCTTTTTAATCAGTATAATATGAAAAAAGAAAAGCTCTGCTAATGGCATTGAAGCAAGTAAGGCCACCAATGTACATACTGCCTGCACGAAGACAACATCAGAACTCAATTTCAGAGACAAAAGCTTACTAAAGTTTTATACCAGTTATCAAACTTAGAGTACCTTAATATTGGCTGAATGTTGTTAGGTTTATCAGATTTTATAGAACCTCTTCAATGAATTACTATCCTTCCTATAATTCAGGAATCATTCAACATTTTCATACAATTTTTTCTCTTGTGATTCTATACAGGCATTCTGTGGTCCAGACTCCAACATAACATTCTAAGAAGTTTTCCTCAAAAAACATAAACTTTAGATCCTTCTAGAAAATCTCTGAAAGAATACAGTTTCAGTTCACTGAAACTGGGTAACAGCATGCCAATCACAGACAAGAGTGGACAAACTGTAATATCCCTCCCCTTAATAATAAATAATAAATAATAAAAATAATAAATAATAAATTATAATATAATAATAAATAATAAATAATGAAAAAAATAATAATTAATAATAATAAATAAATCACTTAATAATAAATAATAAAAATAATAAAGATAATAAATCATAAATGTTAAATAATAAATGATATTAAAAATATATATACAAGAAAATAAATAAAAATAATAAAAATAAAAATAGTAATAACCATACTAAAACTCTAAATAAGAATAAATAGAAATAAAACAAGAAAACTATCAAAAAGAAGGAAATAAAACAAGAAAGCTAAAAATCAAAAGAAAAGTAAAGAAATAAAACAAGAAAACTAAAAATCAAAGAAAGTTGCATGTAGACACATGGAGTGTGTGCATGTGGTTCCCCTTCCAATGTTGTTCTATTTAATAGATGGTGAGGAAGATGAGAGGCATTCCTGCATTCCATCATTCCGAGAGTCTATCTTTCATTCTCTTGGGAGAATGGTGTACTAAGACTTAGGAGTCGCTGGCAGTAGTACGTTGATTGAGGGCTCGGCGGTGGCCAGTTGTAGCAAAGCCTTGCGCAATTGAGCCTACGGTTGGGTGGAGAGTCGTCCCCAAAACCTTGTTGTTATCGTGCAGATATCGATCACAGGTAATATAGGTATGTACTTGTTTGTTGATTTCGATTTTAATTAGGAAATTAATATTATATTTACTTTGGGCTGTTACATATGGTATCAGAGCAGGGCTCAACCGTTAGGGCCTAAATAAAAAAAAAAAAAATGGTTAGCAGTAGATTGAAAAAAAAAGGGGTTTTTTATCTATAGAGCTATGGCAGGATTTCTGCATTTTTTTTTTAGGTACACAAATTTAGAAAAGAAAAAGGGATCTTCAACTATACTTTTATGGTAGGAAATTTGTATTTTCTCGGTGCCCTATCTGAAAAAAAAAAAAGGGGCTCAAAACTCAGGGAGCAGTTAAGAGGATGTTTGTTCCTGAGGGTGTTTACTTTCTACCCATTTGGAGATATAAAGTCAAAGATCATAGAAGAATAGAGTACATTTCCATACCCAATTCAAAATTCAGCAGTTATGGCCGTCTTGAAATTGCTGGTTTTGTTGGTGTAAGTAGTTATTGAGGATTTGGGATACAGGGTTTTATTATATTACCCCAGATTAACTTGTAGTGGCGGCCTATCTACTGTAAGGTTTATTTTTAAGTTTCATCAATAGAAATCTATTGCAGAGTTCTGCTTTATTACTTTATTACTAAGTATTCACGAGGTAGGCGTTTCTTAAAATTACATAGATTAACATATGAACATGGGAGAAATTTTGCGTGTGCCTGTTATGTAAAGCCGTGGCACTTTCTTTGCAATGTCTATGCTGTTCTGCTATTTTCTTCGGTCCCTGCAAACGATTTCACAAGATCTGCATTCGTTGAAGTTTTAGGAGGAATTTTTCATTTTTAAGATTGTCCAAATAAGAACTGTTAAAAGCAGGTCTAGTATAATTATTTTCAGGACATTTCCTTCCTGCCCATACTGAAAGCTGAAATCATAAGTTGTGAACAACATGCCATTGTTTCATGGTGAAGGCAGTGGTGTTTCAAGTTGCCCACCAATGTTTGCATCCCTTCGAAGCATTTACATAGCCTTGCTTGTCATTTGTGGGCCAGTTTGCCTGCAAAGGCAAGCTGGTTTGAGGTTCACCTTAATTCACCCTGCACAAATGGGGCTTGTGAATTATCCTTCCTATATAATGTTGAAGTTTCACTTTCAGGGGAACAACACGCCCTGTGCCTTTGTCAAAGTTTATGTGCATAATTTTCGATACTTTGGAGAAAAATGCATCATGATGCTACATCATGAGAAAAATAGGAAAATGCTAAGACACCCACAGAGCCCAGTAGCTTCAACATGACACTACAATCATTAAAAACCATATAAAGTAACCACCCCACTGAAGCAGCAGAAGCCTTGAACGTACGCGATTCCTTTTTCAGTACCCAACCATTTTATTTAATTGTATGTCCTTATGTGCCAATGTGTCATGACAATAGATGATATTCCTGAGATTGTCATTCTCTAGTTCAGTCAATTGAATGCCAACCTTTCACTCGTCAGTAGCCTCAATTCAACGACTGTGTTTTTCCGAGATCGTGGACCTTGTCTGTCCTTTGCCCCTCACATCTCTCCTGATCAAAGGGTTTTCTGAAGCCTTCAATTCAGCGAAATCAGTCCCGCGAAGGTTATAATTTAGGATGCCCAGATAATTGCTAGTTATGTTAAATCAGAAGGAATAGTTTCTCTTATTTCTTCCATTTTTTTTCTGTAACGACACACTGAGAAACATGCGGCAGGATCAACAAAAAAAAACAGTAAGTTTATTCACACTCTAAATTTATTTTTTTGTTTGCAATTTCTCCTTTGAGATTGAAATGAAATCGGATCTGTAGTGGTTCATTTTTTCAATTATTGTGCATACGCATATTTACCAAAATTTCCCATCTTCCTTGATCCTCAAATTATGGAGGAAGAAAATAGAACTTTTATTTTTGTGAATAATTTACTACCAAATAAAAGCTAATACAGATTTCTGTCTCAACTATAAATTTAGAAGAGACATTTGATCATTTTCTTGATGTGAAAATGGAAAATGTTTCCCAGTGATATCTTCCAGACCTTCTGTGGAAGATACCATGCATGAAGTGCAGTGAGAAATATATCTTCTCAATCATACTTAAATGCACTGGCTCTATTCTAGTGAGTTATGGTAAAATCCAACACTTTTGGAGTGTGAACACCTTTAGAGAGCACTCTTTTATCACCTTGATTACCAAAACCATGGATTTGTTATGCGGCATGCATAATGCCTGTCATAAGAAACAAGTTGAAAGTGTTCAAGGCCTTTGTTGCTAAAATACCTAAGAAAATTCCTTTAGATCGCTCTAAAATCGGCTAGCAGGGTAGGAGCTCTTCATCACAGTCTTTATGCTATATTCTGCTAACAAAGGCCGCTTTAATAAATGAATTTTATACAGTCAGAAGAATTAAGTATCATATATAAAGATAAGTTGGAATGATTTTCTTGAAATATTTCAGAAGGTGCTTGTATTTCACACTAAAATCTGCAGGAACACTTTTAGATATTAAAGAGCCACGTTGCGTAACCTGGAATTTGACATCGATTAAAATAGAATAATTATAATTGCATAATTTAAGCTATGTTCGAAGGAAGTAATCGTCCAAGTTCCAAGGGCGGCTCTTCTTTAGTGCCAGGTAACATTTACTGTTGTTTTTAAACTCTTTTCTTCTCTGGAAAACACTGCTTACAGAAACTTATAGCTCCTCACGTACTGTGTGTTCCAACCTATTTTCTTTCCTATTCAAGTTTCATGGGTCTACTTAATAGGAGGTATCTTTTTGTTTAGTTGGTTGGACTGAGGTCTAATGATAGGCTGGTGGGAGTCTATGACAACTATATCAGGTTCGATTCTCAGCACATCGTGCCTCCGTGCTATACCATTTTAGCTCGTTCAAAAATGTTGCTACGTTGAAACGTTCAAGAAACCATTTCTGGTAAACACTATTGTTCAGTATTGTGTTCGCTATAGCGCATCCTATGGGAATGTCCCTCTTGGTTTGCTTGATGAATAGTTTGGCTCCTTTCAATGGATGCCCTGTACTGTTGACAACGTGCACGATGAAATGTCCCTTGCGACTCTGTTGGATATTGGCTTCTTGGTGTGCTTGCCATTGCTCTAGACTAAACGGCTGTAAGAGGTTTGAACCCGCCACCTCTTAACAAACACTACCGCACCAATGCCTGGAGAACCAATTTTGAATTTTCTGAAATTAATCTTTTCATGGCACATTTTGATATTTAATTTGTGAAGTACTTAAGTAGGTCGTTTCTCTTAAATTGTTAAATAACCTTGTAACTACTGCTTATTTTTATTATTACTAAAAGATAAAAAGGTGATGACGTTGGTGGGTTTTGAACACAAGACGCCGCACTAGAAGATGAATAAGCCAGTTGCACATCTTGCCTTGCGCTTCTGTAGGACGATTGTTTCATCCCTTCGTATTTATTTTCGTTTCTGTTTCCATTGCTGGAACCATGAGAAGGAGAATTTTGTGGTGACTGATACATTTTAAGTTGAGTTGATCACAGAGATTAATTTACAGTGACCAGTTTTGGCGACCTTATCAATCGTTCTGAGTCTGATGCAACAGGGAGAGGTATTTAGAATTGTAAATTGAATTCGGATTAATGAATGTTTCAAATCACAATGTGAGGTTGATCAGTTGATCTTATAGTATGGGCAGATTTCTCGACATTATTGTCGAAAGGAACAATGGAATTTGCAGGAACACGCATAGCCATGGCCACAAGTTTACAATCTTCTGCCTTATGCAGGCAATTCTATGGCTAAATGTATTGTAATTTAAGGGATTCAAAATGGTGTTGCCTTCGCAGGTGCGCTTGCAGGCAGACCGTATAATTAATAAAATGATTATTTTTTTTTGTTGGGGAGGAATAACCTTCCCAGTCATCCGATCCAGTTCTGGGTCGGGTGGCAGTGTCTTTTCTTTATGGTGTGGAATATTTTTATGCTTGATTCATAAATTTTCTTACATGTATTTTAAAACAATCCATTTATTTTTCTACATAAGTAATGATTGCATAAACAGATACTTAAAGTCATGAATCTGCAGAATTAATATTATCGTGACATATAATGCTTTACTCATTCGAATTTTGTTTTATTTTACATGGATCCAATTCTCTAAGTTTTAATACTACAAAATTAGTGATTATTGATAATTTGCATGATCAATCACACAGTTTCAAATTTGGCAATGGTTTGATTGCATGCCGAGCAGTAGGGGAAAATATATCAAACAGTAGATTGAAATGAATCAAGAATCTTCAGAACTTTGTTGAATAAATTTGGCATGGTTAATACATACCTGGTTAAAAATTCACTGCATAATTATCACAACAATAATATAAGTATTTTGGCTCTTATTTTATGCTTCTTCAGTGATGAATCTTGATATTGAGTGACTGATTATAGTGTTTGGCTATCATTTCACTATTGATATGGTATGCTGGCATGTTTTTTTTTAACAAATCTTTAATGTTGGTGTAACTACTCACCACCGGTTCATTTTACAATACAGTTTACATAGCACTTGAAGTATTTGGATAATTGAAGTTGAAATTTGTCACCAATTAAAGTGCTCTAAAATAGTGAAATCTGTTCCAATTTACAATGGATAAACTCTGATACCTTAGTCTCTTTAGATGATCATGGTTCACTAGCAATCTATTCATTATTTTACTCTTCAAATTTGATCTAAAAACATAGATATAACATTCCTTGAATGTTGATCATACTATTCACTAATTGCGTTGGATTGCTGATCTCATTTCCTTTAGCGATAGCAGTTTCTTGGCATTTCTTGGGTATATTATTGCAAGAACACAACTCTCTCAATATGATCTTCTAATTTAATTGGAATTGCCATTCAGATTACATGTATATGCTCATTTACTAAACATCATCAAGCTACCATTAAAGTTCCCTTCATTCTTGAGTAAATCAGTTGGGTTTTGCAGTATATATATAAACCACAGGAGGGTATCTTTTAGTCTCAGTGGCAAATCGTATAAATTTGGATTAAAGTTCAGAAGTTGAGTATAATGTTACATGAGGTTAGTGATTCAAGGTTAATTGCATATAATGGTCAAAGTTGTCTAAGGAGAAATGGAAAGGAGAAAATTGCAAATATTTGGGATGATAACTAATGATAATTCATGTGATTATGGCTAACTTGGATCAGATAATTACGGTGGTAGCGAAGAAGTATCACAACAAGAGTAAAAAATCAGTAAGAAGAGACAACCTATTTTAGAACATAATGAAAGAGTTTGGTATAATCATCACTTGGTACTCTAAAGGTATCACTATAAGGTACATCTAAGGAAGAAAATATTGGCAATCAACCAGGGAAGTTGAAAAATCATGGTAATAATGAAGGTCAATTTAAGGAACCTGGAAGGTATGATAAAATAGAATGATTGGAGAAGATAAGTTGTGTGCATAACAACATCTATAACAATGGGAGAGCCGCATTGTAAGTTTTCCATAGGTGACTAACTATATGAATAAATTATGGATAACAAGATGAAGGATAACGTTAAAAGAGGTCGTTTCCACATTTAAGTTTCTCATGGACAATGATGGTAGTAGTGTTTCCAACTGTTTCAAAATCTAAAATAATGATACTATTTAATAAGAAAGAGTCTTTTCCCTAACTTGATGAAACTGAATTTATGATAAAGCAATCAAGTGGTATTGAGATACGAACTTTACGAACTCGACGAGATCAGAAAATATTTCTGTGGATGAAGTGCTGATTGTTAAATAAGTCAACATGGATTAACAAATCCTTGCAACTAAATTAAGCATGATATAAAATTAATTCATGATGAAAAAAATGTTTATATGCAATTGCATATAGCGGTATTGGAATCAGTAAGCCAAAGGGTAAATGGTTGTAAAATCAAAGGATTTTAATTTTGAGATAGATGATTTAAATAATGATGCTATCACTAGGAAGAATATATGACGAGAGATTAAGACTCAAGATGATGAGGCTCATGTGAAATTTAACGATGTACTTAGATGATTATATCGTTGGTATAAATAATCAACTACCTAGTAGAAAGAAGTCGAACTGATTATTGAAAAGTAATTGACAACTTGATGAAAACATATTGACGATATTTCATGCTATCATGGTAGGAAGATAATGATGTACATATGGTTCTTATAATGATAAGGTATCCATACATTAGTAGTGATATGAGGTATTATGATGTTATGTCAAGATATATTGACATATTCATTTAGTAAGTGATGATAGGTCATGATGGATATGATATGCATAACGTGGCATAGGAATTATGATGCTATAATATGAGGATTATTGACATGTGGTTCATTTATGAGAAGTCATGATATGTCTTTAATATAATTATGTTGATGGTATAACTGAAGCATGCGATAGTTCCGTACAAATCTATGACATGCATGAGCATGCAGTTCCTTATTATTCATAATGTTGCAATTAACAGAGATGAACGTTCTTATGATGACATGCAAGAGTTGGCATGAGGATTATCTCCTATGATACTATGATGGTATGGTTAATGCATTGGATGCATGTGGAGATGTGATGATTCACAGGACTCCACAAATGGGCCGATAGGGCCGATTTATTTGATGATCTCGTGTGAGCCCATACGCACGAGGGAGAATAAGTAACACCATATGGGCTGGGGACAAAACTCAATCAACACTACATATGCCAGTGGTTCCTTTGTCTTGTGTATAGCTCTTGATGGATAGCTCTTGAAGAGCTATGAGACCATTTTGAGGAGGCCAAGTGCCTGATGTTCTAGGCTAGGTGCCTATTATTGGATTGGGATGCCGAAGTCTAGAAGGGTTGTAAAGGACTTCGATGCCTGGGGCTGTGTGCCTTAGTAGTTGTGGAGGGAGTGGGCCAGCCTTGCGAGATGCCCGGGGTCATTGAGTACCGGACCGGATGCCTGCCTTGGGGCAAATGAGGTCTGAGTCAGGCGTGAGCCTTGGGGCCAGCCTTGGACTAGGATACAGATCGGGTCAGGCTTAGCCTGGTGCCCAAAGTGGGAAAAAGGACAGAGCTTCCTTGAGATTTCCCGGGGAGTTGGGGACTTTCGATGCCTACTGGTTATACTAGTTCAGTAGAGGGTGTTGGCAACATGAAGTTAATAAATAATGAATAATAAATAATAATTATAAGACTAAAGTTATGATTATTAAAGACAAGAAGATCAATTATGACAATTTCATCTATGATAAAAACCACTTAGAGGATGTTTCTTCTTACAAACATTTAGGTATTGACATTCACCATCAGCTCAATTGGAACTATAGCATTGAGAAAAGGATTTTAGGAGGCTTGAAAGCTTACTATGAACTTGAAAACAATTGTAAGACAACTGATCTTTGTGTTCAGAGTAAAAAAGAAATCCTCTTCAAGGCTCTCGTCACCCCTGTTATTTTAGATGGATGTGAGGTGTGGGGTTGTAGTCTATTTAGAGATTCTTGGAGAAAGATTGAAATGATCCAAAAGCAATTCATAATCTACAACCTCAAAATTAAGGTAATACTTCGTACCCTATTCTCTTGATTGATGCTAGCATTTCCCCCATTGAATGCATGACTATGTTTAGGTATCTGATGTATAAGAAGAAATTGTACAACATGGAAGCCAAGAGGCTCCCCAAAATTGCTTCTAACTCTAGTCAAAACCACCTTCGGCTCAAGCGAGGGTGGCATAAGGATGCCAAGTCCTGGCTCGACCATTGGGAGATAAGGGAGGAGACCCTCTTGGGAAACAAGGATAATATTAAAAACATCATTACTTCCAAATTTAAGGATAAGCTCTGGAGTGATAAGGAGTTAGAGGGGAAAAGAAAGTTAAGGTACTATAAGGATTTAATCAGCCCCACCCTTGCTAACGAGAATTACCTTTTTGTATGAATATTGCAAGGATCAAAACTAATCCTCATGAGCCCTGAGTGAAACTCTCTATTCCCAAGATTCCTTGGGGCGAAAGAATATGCCTCCTTTGTGATACTAAGAAAGTCAAAGATGAAAAGAACTTTCTCTTGGATTGTCCCACCCTTACTCACATTCGTTCTCATTTCCATAGCATTTTCGCCACTACCAACCTCCTTGACTTGCTGAATCAAGAAACTATAGTGTCCTCAAAACACTTCTTTCCCTTCTTTTAATCAGAAAAATATAATCTTAAATAATCTCAACTAACCACTTCTTTCTTAAGGTCCAATAAACCATATTGATCTCAATAGATGTTAATCATCATCATCATTAAAAATTTAAAAATAATAATAATAAATAAAACTTTCAGAATAAATTATAAACAAATAAATAATATTTTTTATTTTTATTTTTTAATGAATAATTAACCTTTACATCCTAAAAAAGACTTTCAAAAACATTATTCCAATAAAATATAAATACACATATATTTATATGAACGTTATTTAATTCTATAACCAACTAAATTAAATATAAATACTCTAATAATAAAAGTTGTCTTACACTAACATATTTAATTTCATATTCTAACCCAATAAATCGAATAACAATATTATTATTTTGCACATTCTTCACTATCTTTTAAATGTATATATAATTGTAAGACTTCTTTTTTTAAATTATTGTGAATATATAATATGATGTCGCAGTTGATTCAATATTATTATTTTGCACATTCTTCACTATCTTTTAAATGTATACATAATTGTAAGACTTTTTTTAAAATTATTGTGAATATATAATATGGTGTCGCAGTATGACAAGGGTTAAGATCAAATTTTCTCATATTTATTCTTTAAAATTCTATTACACTGAATTAATATATTGGTATACAAGCTTTATTTATATGTGATATAATAAACCTCCTTATATGTGATACAATAAACCAATCTCTTTTTAAATTTAAACCTATGCCCTTTAAAAAAGAAATACATACCGGCCAACTCCACGCTACAATTAATATGCTGATAATGTTTATAGCAATGCCTAGGCAACCTGTTTATGGAACTTTAGCGAGCTATAATCCATTTGTGTTTCAGCTTGTTTAGAGCCAACTCAAAATCCCACTCGTGAGAATTCTATATATAATTCCACCAACTTTAAGTGCAAAGTATGACTGCAAAGTATCCTCGTTTATAACTGCAAAATACGCATTTCATATCTTAACCATCTCGCAATTTTTTCGAAGTTTTGGTAACTCTCGAAAGAAGAATTTGACTTGTCCAACATCTACCGGGAGCCGGATAGAAGTCTGATACATGCAAGTAGTAACTAATCAGATACATATTTATTATATTTATCATTAAAGAAATAAAAAGAAAGGTAATATAGTAATTGAATATAGTTTTAAAAATAGTTTAATTGGTCCAGATTTTGCTAATTAAGAAGTTTTTGCGCTAAAACTTCTCAACTTTTTGAAGTTAGGCTAGACTAGATAAATTTACGAATAAATCCTTAAGATTGATGTACCTAATTTTTTTTTTTTAATTATGTTTGGGAAAAATTTCCATGACCCTGTTAGGAGTGACTTTGTGTTTGTCATCATATGATTCTTATTTGCAATGACTTTTTTGATTATAGAGTTTCTCAATATAATATAGAGTTTTCTTCGGGTTGAATAGTGGTATAAGGATATGTCACTATTATATGATAAGACATTTTAGACATTAGTTTGAGACTAAATAAAAATTTAATCTCAATTTGTTTTTTTACTTCTTATTTATTTTAATTAATATTTACTCTTTGTTTTTTGTCTCTTTGGCGACATAATAAGTACTCCCAATCCCATTGCATGTTTTCTCTAATAATTTGTTCTCAACATTGCTCGTGAAACAAAATGAGAGAAAGAAAATGTGATCGGTGATATACTACTCATCCCTTTCATCAACCCTCTCTGCAGAATTCGAACATGAAACCTTGCCCAGACGAAAGCTACATTAAATATGAGAATGCAAGCCCTTTGAGTTGCATACTGGTGCCCTATAATGCCTTGATCATATATTTCTTCCATAGATAGATCCATTTGAGTGTCCCTGCGCTACTCCCTTAGTAAGAGATCAAGCTTTAAACAATAACAACTAGCTCACATGAGAGGACAACTGGCTCGCTTTTGTTGGGATGAAGCTACACATTAGATGCCAAGCATAAGACTATACATTGATGGATGTTGTTTATGCCTTGAAGAGGTAGGGTAGGATTCTGTATGGTTTTGGTTATCTTTGCAAAGGTTTCCATCCAAGACATTTATGTGATTCTTTACCTTTTTAGCATTTATGGCACTCTTGCCACCGATCTTCTTTTATTTTAGATTGTAGCGTCATGACCAGGTACATCCATATTTCCATTTTGTCATCGATTTGGAATTGTTCCCCCTCAAAATTTCTGCAGTCTTGGACTAGGGTTTACAAAGTTTGCTTCTCTAAAAAAAAATGGTTACGCTAGGACTGAGTATGGCTTTTATTTCATCCCATGCCCATGCCCTCAAGTTGTTTGTGATAGGTATGTTCACCATTTTCCTTGCTAAGTACACCATTTGTTTGAGTTGTTGAGGGTTTGTCAGACATGTTTTTCTAATTGCCTTTTATTCTTGTGTGCTTAGCTTGTGTCTTGTTCAGTTCAGATATCGAGTTTCATTGAAAGACACAAAATGCCCATGATTTCTTCACACTGTTTTTCCAACCACAGGGGTGGGGTGGGAAAATCTACCCTCACATATCAAGTATCTACTGCTTATGCAATTTCTCATCCTGAATGCAAAGTCCTCATTTAGTAAATACCATAGAGTATTGCCTTCAATTTTGCACACACACACATATAATTTTTCATTGAGGATTCTCAAGGAGAGGTAGAGATCTTATAGAAGGAATGTTCCTTAGAATCTAGGCTAGGTTAGTTTTGCTAAACTAATCCAGTTCAAAGCTTCAATTTGAGCTTGAGATTTTAGGGTCTCAGTTAACACATATTTTGTGTTTATTGGGTGACCTAGTAATTAGTTGTTGTGTTTATTGAATATCCTAGTAATTAGTTGTTTTATTGCGTTAATGTAGAGTGGAGATCTGTCAGAGATGTTGATGGAGGACTGCGTGAAAATAGGGGATGAGAGACATTGAGAGGCTTAATATCCATCGCTAATATGACCCAAATATTTTTGATAGCCCTTTTTGCAACTACTGTCACTTCTCTAACATATGTCTTGAAGGTTGAGAATGAGAAGAAAGATGGCCCTAATAATGTTCTTGTCAATTTTGTGGAAAATATTCCTCTTACCAAAGTAAGCTATGTTGTTTCCTCATCATTTTTACATTTTCTGTTGGATGTTTCTTCCTTGGTTTTCCCACGAGTCAAGGGTTTTAGGGTTTAGAGTTTATTTATGGGATTATTGGTGTGAAAAATAGGAGTCTACTAAGTATAGTCCACTAGAGAAGTTTAAGCCCATGAAGAACATAGACATTGAAGAATTCACTATCCCATTGGAGCAAGTTAATGCTAGAATGCCAACTAACATGTACCTTTTCCCTAGTGGTATCGACCCTGAGCATTCAATTGCATTTTCTGATACTCAGTGCCAAGATGTCATGCACTAGTACAAAATGAGATATTAGTGACTATGTGACAAAAAAAGTTAGTCACCACAATTATTTCAAGTGAATTACTACTAAAGTTGAACAATTTAAGTGACCCAAATAAAAACAACTAACTTAAATGACTAATTTAGTCTAGAGATAAAATATATGACTAGATAATAAGTGACCCAACTAAGAGCGACTAACTTAAATGACTAATTTAGTCTAGGGATAAAATATATGACTAGATAATAAGTGACCCAACTAAGAGCGACTAACTTAAATGACTAATTTAGTCCAAGACTAAAATATTTGACAAGATAATAAGTGAAAAAATTAAAAATGATTATCATAAACGACTATTATAGTTAAAGAATAAAAATATGACAAACTAACAAGCAAAACAAGTATATGAATTAGTCACTTATGCTAGTCATTTTAATTGTGTCACTCTAGAAATGGGAAATTGCAATTTTGATACTGAAGTGTGACATTTCACTAAATTTTAACATTGTAGATGGATTCAGGGAACCCTTTCTGAATCCATCGGCAGTGTTAAAATTTAGAGATAAAGGGGGCTCTAAATCCAACTACAATGTTAAAATTTAGAGACTCCTTTATGGGTGTTATAGACATATTTGGGCACTGCAACCCCAGTCACATATGTCTATAAACCAAGGGCTTCTAAACCCCTAAAAGTGTTGTTTCATACCCTAAAGGAACAAGGTCAGCTGATTACATCATCTCCCAGAAGTTCTCCATGAAAAACTACTCAGAACTGGTCAAAATTAGACCATACAGACTGCTCCATGCATAGGGTGCGATGCATCTAACCTATTACACACGGGGGGTACGATGCATACTGGAAAGCCCTTCTGTAGGGTGCGATGAGCGAGAGAAGACAAATGGCAAAAGCAGTTTTCTAGGTGGAAACTCAAAGAATATTCTAGAAACTTCTCATATGACACTTGCCTCTCTGAATTCGCCCAGGGATGAGTAAGAGATCTGAAATCTCCAAGTGGAACCAAGAACTATCAGTGAAATGACACTAATCAAAATCCCAGAAGCTGACTCACTCTCCTGTAAACATCTATATATGGATCCCTCATCCTAGAGATCCAGAGGCTGGAATTTTGTAATTTGCAAGGAAGTGTTGTTGGTTTCTCTTTGAAGACATTGTTGGGTGATCTTGCTTTGTATGAGGTGAAGAGGGCTTTCATGCTGGGAGGATGATGCTGGATCAGACAGCTTGGTTGTAATTCTCTCTTCTACTACTTCTACCAATAAAGCTATTTGTGTTTTCCTCCATATGTTTGTATATCTCTGAATCTTGTATTTGTATATGCATTTATATGGTTAATGTACATCTGCTCCTACATTTTTTATGGTTATAGATCTCTATTCTTTGATGGTATTTTGCTGCCTTGACTCTATAGGTGTTCTTTGAATCAGGACAAGTGAGAAAGGAGTGGTGAAAGCTCTATCAAGGGAGAGAGAAAACGAGCAAGGAGACTAGCGAAAGACCGAGGTTGGTACTCTCTACTTCTCTCTCATCTATCTCTCATAAAGGAAAACACAAGTAACTTTAGTTTGTTTGTTTCTAAGATAGCTACCCATCTTAGTGGGACTAGCAGCTCTGAATGGACACTAGTTTTCCCGATAAAAAAATGGCGACTCCGTTGGGGAGCGAATAGTTTATTTGTTTTGTTACTGTTGTTTGCTTTATAAACCACAGATGGAGCCTGAAGTTAAGCCAGCTAGCCTTCGAACTGCTTTTGCTATGCAACTGCAAAGTAGATCAACGCTGCTTCAGTCAATCTCCGAGTTGGTTTATGAACTGAACATCTAGCTTGCAAACATCCTAAGTGCCCTGGTGGTAGCTCAAATAACCTCATTAGATCAGCTCCTATACTTTGTGTTTACTGAAATCATTAGCCCAGCCTAAATCCCTGAACTTAGCTACAAACTGTGAGTGAAAACCAAGCTCAGTCTCGTCCATGGACCATCGCACTATCTCTTCTTGGCAACCTGGATGCATTGCACCTCCCGTGTGTTGCAGGTGAGATGCATCCCTGTTTCCCTGTGTTACAGGTGCGAAGACTGAATGAGACTATTTCTGCCTCTAGATTTTGGTTTTTTCTTCACTGTCTTCAGCTTTATTCAATAGTTTTACTATCTATGATCAGTATATCATTGTTGAAACCATCTTCCTTTGCATTATTCATCCTCCATCAGAAGGAATTGTGAATGTTTTTTAATATATTTTTCATCATTTACAGTTCTCCTTTGCAAATAGTAGCTTAATCGAACTGTCGTCTTTTGATTTGAAAGTGTCGCAAGTGTCGTTTTCAGTCAAGAAAAAGAGTGTCGCAAAGAATTCCTATTTTAGATAGTCGATTAAACTTTTTCCATTGTATTTGATTTGAATCATTAGTATTTCAAGTGTTGAAAGGAGTTTTAAAATTCAAAATCACAAAGTGTCGTCTTGACCTTACTTTCGTTTTTTGAAAAGAAAATTGTTAGTACTGTCGCTTTGAAAGAATATAGTTCAGATCTATAGTTAGTTTTCTTTTTGTCATTCTCACATTAAGGAAACTGAAAAACAATACATGCATGTGCATTTGCATTTAGACTACATGCTGAAGTTGATTTAGGGAAAGTGCATCTAGTGTGTGCTCTCTGCTCTATGTTGAAAGAATTTCATCTCTCTTTCCTTAGTAGCTAGGATTTTCATTGCAAAAAGAAAGTAAACGACTGTTTATCATCTTAGATTGCATATTTAGGAATTTTATATCTACATCACGCGTTGAACCTCAAAGGCAAACTTCTTAAGAAAGATCAACTGTAAAATAAACCTCAATGAACATAAAAACGCTTTGGAACCTAACGCACAACATTTAGAAGTCTAGGCCAGAGACGTATTCTAGCATCGTAAAGCCTGGTAACTATCTCTTTCATCGTAGGTTGGGTGATTCCTCCTCTTTGAGACGACAAGTGCCAGTACGGACTTGTGCTCCCATGTACCGTCGAGTATATATTGGGAGACCACAATAGGCTACATCCTTTATCCTTAGGAAGCCGTGTCTGCCACCCTATCGATCGCAATGCACTAAACACAACATTCGGGAAGATTGATTGTCGTACCGCAAAAATATTCTACAGTTTTCTGATTGGTTTGGTAATCCCTCTGTCTAGATTTCTAGAGTAGTCACTTTCGTTCCTTTTTAGACTCCTTAAAAGAAAAGGTCCATCTGAGCACTTGTCACTTCAGGCTCATTAAAAATCGAAGGTGACTAGAGTCATCTTTAGCTTTTTCTCGACTCTTAGAAATTGAAAAAGCAAGTTGTGTCAAAGCGTCATAAAATTTATTTTAATCGGAATAACGTCATTGTTCCCTCGTTGGTCTTAGGTTGAGAAAATGGAGTCCACCAATCAAGGATTTACCCTTGGGGGAAATCCTAGCCCTTTTTTTTCTTGGGGAGATGTTGGTGCTCCACATATGGCTACATTGTCCCTTCGAGGACTCACAATTGGCCTGCCAGTATGGCTTTTCTCGACCTCTATCGTTCAAAACACCGCAATTCCTCAACAATCCAATCAGCAACTAGATGAAGTTTCTCCCTCACCTTCTACTTCGTTTGTTTCTCCCTCTCCTTCTTCCTCTTCACTTGGTGAAGCTAGTAATGATAAAAGCCAAGTAACTGAGAAGAAGAAGAAAGGGAAGGAGAAGAAGAAGAAGAATCCAACAGCAAAAGGGGGCAACCATGCATCATCTGGAAAAAATCCACACACTGCACATTCCAAACCTAAATCTCCATGTGTCATTTGCAAGGGAGAACACTATCATCGAGATTGTCCCTACATCCCATGGATCTTGAGAGACTGGTCTCCCCGCTTGCACAATCTGGTGTCTTCAACCTCTGACGATCATGTTGAGAGCACACCATCAACTAGTGAAAACGAAGTCAATGGACAAAAAGGAAGATCTAAATTTCCTTATAGACTATTTGAAGGCGATCATGCCCTCCACCGTTGTCCCTTCCTAGATGAAGCTAAAAGAGTCTTGGATAACCATCCTGCTTCACTACAGCGACTTCCTCCCAGATACAAGAAACTCTTGCCTAGTCCATGGCTAATTGAAAATCCGACTGACACACCGTTGTTGTCGGCCGAAGCACCTATCATTGAAGATGGACCCTCTAAGTCCGCACTGGACCAAAGTCAACAGGTCGAGATGGCAGTTGACCCAATCTTGTCTTCAGAGGGTCCACCTTCAGATGATACTGTCACCAAAGAGAATGAGAACAACATCGTTCAAATTCTTTTCGTAAACACAGGCTCCGATGAACGTGGGGACAATCTACCCATTCCTTTACCGCAAGAAGGAAGTTCATCAGAGTTTTACCTGGCAGTTTATTCGGTCCCACCTCCAAGCAATCTAGTCGTTTCCTTTGATTGGAATCTACTAGGCAGACCCCGCCTACCATCTAATGTACCATTCTGAATTATAGTACAAGCTTACAGAATGATCATGGTTGGTACTATCATAGATGAAGGGGCTTCTGTGAGTATCCTTTCCTCAACTGCTTGGAAAGCTCTTGGTTTGCCATCGCTTCTGCCTAAGATTCAAAATTTGACAGGATTCAACAAAGGAACCTGTCAACCGTTAGGGATCCTTCCAAATTTACCTATAACTTTGAGAAGGAAAACTGTTCATCTAAACGTGATGGTAGTCCAAGGACCTCTAGATTACAGTCTACTCCTTGGGCATGACTACATTTATAGCATGGGAGCTATCGTTTCCTCACTCTTTCGAGTGATGTATTTTCCACATGAAGGTAGAGTGGTCCAGTTCATTGACCAACTTTCATTCCCAGGTTCAAACATAGCTATTAGTCAAATTCCATCCCTAACTGGTCTTTTCACACAAGGAATGTCTAATCAATCTCCAGTCCGTCCACCTAATGATCGGAGTGATTCGGTGATTGTGACTGAAACCCAGGAGGCATGCACCCTGGTCTGCTTCGGCAGGAAAACCCCAGATATAAGGTAGGTTTCTGCGTAGGAATATGACTAGTTTGACAATCCTGTCCGTTTAGGAAAATGGATCAGGTTGGAAAAAGATTCCCTCGTCAAAGGTTATGTGATTGGCACTGACAACAGTCACCTTTGTCCATTTCGATGGACATCGCCAAGGAAGTGTTTTGTTTGTGACGTGGATGAAACAATCTTGCTAATGAAAGAACTTCCATATGGTAAACTGGAAACTCTAATTTATACCTGGGGGAATGCAAACCTTTTGGCATGCAAGTGAAAAGCAACCATTTATTTTCTTAGTTTGTAGGCTCTCAACCTTTTAAACTCGTAGGTTGGTCGTTCCTAGCTTGCATAACGAAAGGCTCCAGGAGCAAAGTTGCGCATGGGGAAAACTCCCTAAAAAATGAACCTACTGATGAGACATCCTTATTATATGACTGGCATGAGCAGTTTTACGCAAAGTTCAAGCTCGTTAAAAAATAAACCTCGCCACGAGTAGTTTTCCTCAAAGTTCAAGCTCGTTAAAAAATAAACCTCGCCAGGAGCAGTTTTACGCAAAGTTCAAGTTCGTTAAAAAATAAACCTCGCCACGAGCAGTTCTATGCAAAGTTCAAGCTCGTTAAAAAATAAACCTCGCCATGAGCAGTTTTACACAAAGTTCAAGCTCGTTAAAAAATAAACCTAGCGATGAGCAAATGTTCCCCCAGAGTTTAAGCTCATTAAAAAATGAACCCACCTTTGGTAAATGATCATTGCGATCGCATAATTATCAACTTTTGAACCTTGGTCGTGTTCTCACCATCACCTCCACTCTTTTTTAGATGATCATACACCTCCATTTGATTGTTTACCCTTTTGAGGAACAACTGTGATGAGTGATTCTATTAGCCACCTTCTTTACACTACCATGATTGAAAAGTTCCAAAGCTTACCTGGAACCAGCTGCTATCCGAAAACATCACTCATTCCTCAAAAAATGAGTCTCCTTTAAGCTCTTTTCATCTGACTCGTAAAATATGAAAAGATTGTCGAGAAATTGGCCTCTCTAGCTCGTTAAAGTGGTCGGAAGTGCCATCCCTCCTCTATATTTTAATCTTTTTGGACTTGAGGGATTATTACACAAAAATATCGAGCGCTTGTCTTGTTCGTCTCGTTAAAACTATCGAAAAGTCATCCCTTTCGTATTATTTTACACTTTTTTGGACTTAAGGTATTACATTATGAAAAAGGACCACTGGAGTTTCCTTTACGTCTCTTTTTAGACTCTCTAAAATTGAAAAGGACTGAGTTATCTTTGTCGTTAAACTCATTAAAAAAATAGCGACAAACTTGTCCATGTAGACAAGAACGAGTTTCATTGTCGCTAGGCTCATTAAAACATAGCGACAGGTTTTCCCAAAGGGAAAATTATAGAACAAGCATATGTTATCCTCCTCAAGTTTGACAAAAATAAAGAGGTATTAGTCAGCAATGATTGGGGAAAAAGGGAAGAAAACTTGAATAGCTTCATTGGTAGCAGGTCGCTCTTGAACATGACACTTTCACTCCATCACCATGATTGAGTCGGGTTGGGTTATTCCATTCACCAGTCATATCACCATTGGTCCACTGTAGCATCCACCTTGGGGTTAATGCTACCATTCCATTTCAGTGTCGTCGATATGTTCAAGAGAAGTCACTCAGAGAATTCACCAACCTAGCTAACACCTCATCCGCTACAATACCTTCACTCTCCATTTTTCATGACCGCCACCCTGAACCTTATATCATCAGATCGTTTTCACCTCCACAAAATCATTTGCTCCATTTTGTGTCGTAGATGTGGGATTCATTAAGGCCCTCCTACGACGGGTCACTTCTTGTCGACATCAGCTCATTATCCAAGAAGTTGACTTAGGAACAACCCTTTTAGTACTTTGAAGCTTTCATGCCTCAATGGTAAGTTTCTCACTTCCGGCGATAGATTTACATCAATGGACTTTGACCAAAAGATTTTACGTGGTGTTCAACATCAACTCATGTATTCACACCGCGTGAATTGTACTGCAGTACCTTGAGGGTCATCATCATTATCAGCGATTCCTATTGTGCCTGTTAACAACTTACATCATTGGCTGGTAATTAGGCAATGTCTTTCCATGTTCGACATCAGAACATATTTTCACATGGATCGACTTGTACTTCAGGCGAAGACTGAACGAGTTTGAAGACCCCGGATCTAGTTTCATCCATTCGGGCTGCGATATCTTTAGGAAAATAAAGACATCAAATGTACATCATAGCTGCACAGATAATCATCCAAACTAAAGGATGATGGCTCTACCAGAATCATCAGTCTACCACACAGATGATTGTCTGTCTTATGTACATGAATATGAATTTATAAAGCTGAGCATGGGAATGCCTGGCTCAGCTAGATCATGAAAATATTGTGAATATAATGTATTGTATTGTATCTTATTACAGGTCACCTTCCAGTTCGAAAAACCTTGGATCCTCATTATAAAGAATTTCACCCGACATTAAAATATTTACGACCTCATGCTTTAGGGGGCAACTATTATAGACATATTTGGGAACTGCAACCCCAGTCACATATGTCCATAAACCAAGGGCTTCTAAACCCCTAAAAGTGTTGTTTCATACCCTAAAGGAACAAGGTTAGCTGATTACATCATCTCCCAGAAGTTCTCCATGAAAAACTACTCAGAACTGGTCAAAACTGGACCATACAGACTGCTCCATGCATAGGGTGCGATGCATCTCACCTATTACACACGGGGGGTGCGATGCATACTGGAAATCCCTTTTGTAGGGTGCGATGAGCGAGAGCAGACAAATGGCAAAAGCATTTTTCTAGGTGGAAACTCAAAGAATCTTCTAGAAACTGCTCATATGACACTTGCCTCTTTGAATTTGCCTAGGGATGAGTAAGAGATCTGAAATCTCCAAGTGGAACCAAGAACTATCAGTGAAATGACACTAATCAAAATCGCAGAAGCTGACTCACTCTCCTGTAAACATCTATATATGGATCCCTCATCCTAGAGATCCAGAGGTTGGAATTTTTTAATTTGCAAGGAAGTGTTGTTGGTTTCTCTTTGAAGACATTGTTGGGTGATCTTGCTTTGTATGAGGTGAAGAGGACTTTCATGCTGGGAGGATGATACTGGATCAAATAGCTTGGTTGTAATCCTCTCTTCTACTACTTCTATCAATAAAGCTATTTGAGTTTTCCTCCATATGCTTGTATATCTCTGAATCTTGTATTTGTATATGCATTTATATGGTTAATGTATATCTGATCCTATATTGTTTATGGTTATAGATCTCTATGCTTTGATGGTATTTTGCTGCCTTGACTCTACAGGTGTTCCTTGAAGCAGGACAAGTGAGAAAGGAGTGGCGAAAGCTCTATCAAGGGAGAGAGGAAACAAGCAAGGAGACTAGCGAAAGACTGAGGTTGGTACTCCTTGCTTCTCTCTCAACTATCTCTCATAAAGGAAAACACAAGTAACTTTAGTTTGTTTGTTTCTAAGATAGCTACCCGTCTTAGTGGGACTAGAAGCTCTGAATGGACACTATTTTTCGTGATAACAATGGGGGCCTCTAATCCATTGCAATGTTAAAATTTAGGTAGATGGATTCAATGACCCCCTGAAATTGGTCTATGAATCCATCTATAATGCTAAAATTATAACATTTTTATACAATATAGAGTATAAGTTTACAACATATAATATTTTCATACTCCCTTTGGAAGGAGGGACAAGAAAGGGAGTTTGAAATTGATATAGAAGGGTTTTGAGGGTTAATAGGAATTTTTTCTCACATCTTAGAGAGATGACACATTATTTTTTGTGGGGTTTTTGTGGTGTTGTTACATACCATCGTTGATTATTACACTAGAATTTGAGACAATGATTTTATTAATTTGAATTGAAAGTATTTTGATTTAATCTTGGTTAATTAATATACATCTAGATTACTTTGAAACCATATTATTCTATAAATAATTTTATAGATACATGCATAAAAAAAATATGCACAAATTCTAATGACAGACTCACATTCTTAGGATGTACGCATACTATTATTAGAAAACCATACATACTACCAATTATTGTGGCTCTTTATGTAGAATAACATGCCATGACTCCCATATCGAAGTTGAAATCTGAATATCCCTTAGAGAGTATCTATGTGGTTGTTTGAGGGTTACTTCATGTTCCTTGAACTCTAGAAGCTTTATTTAGGGCCCAAGGCCCTCTTTTCTCCTCCCCTCGAGATATTACATTCCCCAAGATACATTCTTATCATGTAAGCCATACCAATGGTGACAAAGCTCCCTATAGAGGCCACGTATCCCCTAGAGATGTCTTGTGTGGTAATTCAAATACTTGTTCAAGAAGATTGATCATGGGAAGATTCAAATATGACCCAAGCACCTTATGATCCTTCCTTGACCATGGTTAAGGCCCCAAGTGCCATACATGGTGCAAAAAACCTCCTAATGATATTGAGGCCAAACTTAGAGGCCCCAAGACCCAACTATGGCACACAAAACCTTTAAATAGCACCAATAATTCACCCAAGGATGGATATATCTAGATAGGATATGCGTGATGGTTTGAGGCCTTATTCATGTCCATTGAACTAAAGAAGTTTTGTTTAGGGACTAAGGATCTTGTTTTCCTTCCCTATCCATTGTAGAGGCCATAAAACCCATTCTTATTATGCAAAACATACTAATTGTGCCCATATTCCCATTCTAATATCTTGTTCATGGATGTTAAACATGAGAAAGACTTGTTTTAGGCCTAAGACCCTTTTTCATTTCTTGGCCAAGATATAAGCCTTAACTCCCATATATGCTATGGAAAACCTCATAATGGAACCCTTATCCTAGATGG
This sequence comes from Pinus tabuliformis, assembly GCA_031772625.1. Lineage (NCBI taxonomy): Eukaryota > Viridiplantae > Streptophyta > Pinopsida > Pinales > Pinaceae > Pinus > Pinus tabuliformis. The sequence goes on along the minus strand of CM062807.1, from coordinate 39,572,251 downwards.
AGGCCTAAAATCCATCAAATATGATTTATATTGTTCTTTATGGTCTTTTTCATGTAGTGTAAGCCAAATAAGTTTCATTTTGGGCTTGAGGCCATTTTTTCATCCCTTTTCCATGGTACAAGCCTAATACCCATTCTTACTATGTAAAACATACTAATGACACTAAATATCCCCCATAAAGGCCTATGATCCTCTATAGAGGTTATGTGTGGTTCTTTGAGAACTATTTCACAAAGATTAATCATCAAAGATTCAAATAAGGCTTAAACCCCTTATGTTCCTTTTTTGACCAAGCCTACACTTGTAAGCATCATATGTGATTTGAAAGACTCCTAATTTTATTAAGGTCCAATGATGAGGCTACAATACCGAGTCATGGTGTGCAAAACCTTTGAATAGTAGACACATCCCTCCTAGAGGCCAAAGAATATCCCTTAGAAAGTATAATTAATGTGGTGGTTTGAAGCCTTTTTAATTACCACTCATTATTTAGGACTTAAGTCCCTATTTTTCAATTTCCTTCATTGGCCATAGTAAAGACCATGAGACCACTTCTTATTATGAAAAACGTACTAAATGCCCATATTCCCAGCTAGAGGTCTTGTTGATGGAAATTGAGCATGAGAAAGATTAATTTAGGGACCAAGGTCCTTTTTTTCCTCTCCTAACCGTAACATAGACACTAACTCCCATATATGGTGAGAAATACCTCCTATGGTTCCCATATCCCGACTTAAGACCAAAGATCCATTAAAGAAGATATACGTGCTTTTTAATTCTAGCTCATAGCCCTTGAGACTAAAAAGCTTCTTGTAAGGCATAATTCCCTTGTTTACCTCCCCTACCCATGGTATATTCCTTAAATCCTATATATGGTGTGAAAAAATTCCTAATAGAATTGATATCCCAATTATCCGTATGATTATTTGGAGAGGATCTATGTGGTTGTTCAATGCCAAATTCATGGCCCTTGAGCATGATAAGCTTCATTTTAGAAGTAAAGGACCTTTTATCCTTCCCTCATAGTAATTCTTATTATGCAAAGAATAGTAATGGTTCCCATATTCCTAGTCTAAGGCCCTTTTCATGTCCATTGGTAAAGGCCTTGAGAGTTATTCCTAGTGTGAAAAATGTAGTAATGTTGTGCAAATATTAGTAAAGATAAAGGCCCCAATAGAAATTCCTCCATTGGTCATAACCTCTCATAATGCTAAATCTGGGCAATTGGCCTTATTGTGATAGGTGGAAGCTTAGTTCAAAAAAATAATAATTGTCAAACCTTTAGGAGGGGGCATGTTATCATACCTTTCTATGTATATGTTGAAACAAGAAGAAACCTTGACATGATTTTAATGTTGAGTCTTTTAATTTGTCTCAATACATGAGAAATGGTGGTGACATAAACAACTAGAGCTTCAAGAAGGTTATACTCTTCGACACACATAAATATCATTGCATAGGACCACTAATTACATTTGTTGAAACTTAAGTTTTACATGTTAAATGGTTTATATACTTAATATCTTATTTATTTTTATTGAATCCTTAATTTAATACCATGTATGCTTCTTCTTTTTTTAAATATTATTATTGACATATAATTTTTATTTTTTATTTTAGATAGTATATATATAATAATTTTATAAACATTGTTACCCTATACTATTATTAATGTAATTGTCTAAATCCTTTTAATTTATTTTTATTATTAAAAATGCATTTGTATTCTATTTTGTTATTATTTCATATTAAGTGTGAGAATACATTGTAGTCCTGGTGGCATTAACATTGCACAACACTGATTATATTTAATTTAACATTGAAATACAACATGTACATAGTCTTGTGCTTTGCAACCCTAGATGCCCTGCTTCCATAAACGATCTTTACACAGAGCCATCAGATGACGCAACAATGTTTCAAGCTTTAGTATATTATCTCAAGAAGAAATCAAGGACAAAACCACACTCTAGTTTCATAAAAAAGTTGGAGATCCACTTGAAACTCTATCGAACCCTTGTTATGAACTTTCCATGAAAAAACTAGCCATTATTAATATAAGTTACCATGATATTAGTTCTTTGGTGCCAAATTTCTGCCTTTGATGGGAGGGTTTTGGTTCGTTATAAGAGATTTGAGATGAAATTTGCGATGTGGTTAGAAAATTTTGAGGGTATCCAATTTTTTTTTTTATATGTTTGTAGCTTCTGTTATGGATAGAAGAGCATGGAAGAGAACTGGGAGGCTCCTGAAGAGGCAGACAATACCTAATTCACAGTTGAAGTCTACAACTTTGGAGTTGACATCACATTTTAGTTGGGTTTATATATTTCCTATATTCTTACATTTTTACATGTCTTCATATATTTTCATGTTTATCTACTATGTTATTGCATCCCTTAGGTCCACTTTTCCAACCTCAATAATAGGCATATCATCATCATTTTATGCATTCATCAATTAGATGTAAACCTGAATTCTACCAAGGTTCATTCTACAAGGTTAATTTACATATAACCCTCAAATTTACATGCATTGAATCATCATACGCACAAAATCCTCACTCAAGAATGTACCTTCTTAGAGTTCAATCTTGTTGTCCCCTTTACAAACACCCACAGATGGAATGTATTCTTCATTAGTAAGGGTAATATTCTTAGCTACCTTTCTAAACCTTCTTAATCCTTCTTAATAAGAGTACTGGTTGCGACTTGTTTGACAGGCCTAAAGTACCTTGTACCAATACCCATTTGAGTTGGACCAGTGAGTTGTTAACTCGTGTTCACTCAACAAGCAAGAAAAAGTTTTCCACATGAGGGAGAACGATAAATTTTCTATGCTATTTGATGAGACTATCATTTTGTGCGCGAGCTATGATATACTAGATGAATAAAATAAATCATGTGCATTTTTAGTAAGTTTCATTTCCATTAAAATTTACCAACTCAAATGCTTCAAAAAATACATAGAGATACACATAATTTCACATAGTAATATAACTGTACATTTATCAACAAAAACCCTGATCTACATTCCTCCCTTAATGAACCATTTTTTCTATTGATAAGATTTTACACTATTTGACAATTAGGTTTATCTTACATTTACTTTACATATATAAGTAAATATAGATAGGTCTAAATTGGTTTTAGATCTTATTCATTCTCCTAATATCACTCCTAATATACTACAATCTCTCAACCATAATCTTTTTTAAATTCTACCTATTAGAGCAAATTCGATTACATTCAAATTTTCCATCCTAATCTTCTTCAAGATTCTAGAATAATAACTCACCCTATCTAGAACTCACAAATGTATCAATTTAGGAAAATACAATTTATTTACATAGAAGAATAAGAATTCTTCTAAAAAATCAAGAACCCTCTTGAAGCTTTTGTTCTCCAAAGATGATTGCCTTGAAAGTGCTAATGCTCTTACATCATACAACATGTCAATAGAAATCAATACAACCAAAGGTAGGTATTTTGATACCCCTTGTAGGTTGTACTCTTGTAACAACAATATATATTTTTATTTATATCTTGAAATTATATGCCAACTCCACCATAATAGTGGTTAGTCTGTTGGGTTATTGCGAGGATACATGTGAAAGGATATTAGTGTACGAGTTCATGCCTCATGGAACTATTCGTGGTCATTTTCATGAATGTTTTCCTCCTCTCAGTTGGTATTTGAGATTGAAATATACATGCAAGTAGCATGAGGAATTGAGTACCGTCACAAGGATGGATCATGTGCAATCATAAAAAAGATGTTAAAGCCTTCAATATCTTTTGGATGTAAAATAGGGAGCCAAGGTTATAAATTTTGGTTAATTGTATATAGAGAAAAATGTCCACCTTCTCATATCTAGAAAGGATATGTCTTTATTGATGTATATTACCATAAGCCACAACTTTTATTGAGGATTTTGAAATGTATAGATTTGGTGTGGTTGATGATTCAAAGTGGAAGAAAATCATATGATATAGATTTTTATCCACCTAACATTGTTAAATGGGAAATCATTGTAGACCATAGTGTGGATTTATCATGCAATGTAGAACCTTTTCTAAGAATGGATGATATTGTAGAGATTTCTATTAGGCATAACCCAAATGAAAGGCCAACCTTGTTAAATTCCACTGAATGGTGGGAGCAACTTGTTAAAACTATATTATAGGAATGTTTTTCTATCTCCATAATTATGAGCATTATTGACAAATTGAAGATTCTCACCTGAAAATTGGTTGGCCTCAAAATATAATCCAACTAATATTGTTTTTTCCAACAATCACGTTAGAGCAACATCTCATCCACCTAGTGTTGACATATTTCATTTTACTCTTTAGAACATTGTATCAGAGAATCACATCCTTGTGTTTTTCCTATTCTATACAGTTTGAGTGTTTTTATTCATTCTTCTTGTTAAATCAAAATAATTGTGCTATTTTTAAAGAATAAGAATAATGAGCTATTTTTTATAAGAGTTTGAGTCTATTGTTTTATGTCTCAATAAGAAATGACTCATATTATTTGTTGTTTCGTGTCTATGAGATCAACTAGATCCCATGATCCAACCTAAGGCCCTCCTTAGATAAGGAGTTTGTTGAGAAACCATATGTGGAGAGAATTTATAATATTTCTAAGCTTCAGTTAATTACAAGTGAGGTTGTTAGAGAATATTGTATAATTTATTCATCTCCAACATTAAATTCACTTTAGAAATAAATCAATAACAGTAAGGAGAAAACATAGATACAAAGCGCAATAAGAGAAACAAATGTTTAGGTTAGAGACCAAGGAAAAACTCTGCAAGGGGGAAAACCCAAAACAAGGATTTCTTTCTTAGAGAGATCTTCAACAATACATCAAGACAATAGCTATATTGACCCAAGAGTGTGTCCAAAAGTGCTTAAGTCTCCTTTGTTAGCATCTCGATCATGTTTAGTAAGATACGACCTTTTTTATAATATGTAGAAGATAAGACTCACTAGATGAAGGTCTGTGATGACAACATATACCTCGATCATGTGACAAAACCTTAAATATCGACCTCCTTCACAAGTATGATTTGAATCATAGTTTAGACTAAGTCGTGGGCTAGTTGTTTCTCCCAACTAACATCTTGATATGTAAATATTGATTATGAGGAATCTCTAGGTCTCAATATAGACTCATAATCATATAGAGTACCCTAACACCATGATAATAGATATTCACATCATGTCTAGATATTGACCTAGAATTCTTAGGCAGTAGTAGTAGAGCTCTGTATCTCTTCTAGGACTCACCCTAGAAGGACTCAATAGTGGATATATACTAGAGCTTCACCGCTCCTTTTTGCATCAAGTCACAAAAGTAGTGATACTTGATGCCAATATGATTTATCTTGTCATATAGCACCATATTCTCATGTAGATTCTCAAAACAAACTAGCGAGAAATTACTTCATAAGTCCCTACACATGTTACGGTAAAACTTGCCTTAGTAGAACTAGGTACCATAGAAGACTGATTTCTGCTCATCATAGGAGAGCCAAAACTAACCATTGGTTGTGATTTTTCTATCATCAACATTTCTGATTTAATCAGTGAATCCTTGTAACCCAATTGGCTGCCTACACATGATGATCATAGGTCTGCAATAGAATCTTGATAAAATTCTTCCCTTGCCCAAGAGAAAATTTAGACTTCCAATTCCAAATATGGCATTAATCCAAGATTCTTCTTATCTAGTTCAATAACCAACTCCTTCTTTCATTGTGGAGTCAAACACATAAGGAAGAAGATTCCCAAGTGTTGATGACTAGAAATGTACCACCAAAAGCTAGGGGGTCTCCCCAGTGTGAAGTCCCAATGAGACCTCACACCATTTGGAATAGTATCCCCATCCAATATGTAGGCTTGACTATCATCACGTTGGTTTCACTCTTGGCTCTTAGATGAGGAGATGTTTGAGTGAGGAAAATAATGAAATGCCAATACAATGGGAACAAGGTCAACCCAAGATTGACGAATTGTCGAACAAGATACAAGAAAGTAACAAAAAAAACAACATCAACAACAAGAAGTATGCCATGAGAAGGACCAGTGAGCTAAAACCATCTCAGAGATACATGAACATTGCCAAAGGTTAACTTCAAATTAGTTCGCAATAAGTTACAAGCATGGCATGGAATAAGTAAGCATAGATTCAAAGTAGACATGAAATCGATAAGCCGAGAATGAGTTTATTAACATATTCCCACATGAAATAACATATACAAACATGATGGAAACAAAGGAAACCTAACACAACCATCATAAGAAATCACGGGAATCTATGCTAAAAGAAAATAACTTCTTATTAATGATGCTGAAAATACAAGTACATGTCCTGCAATCCATCAAAGCCCAGTAGTGGAACATGGGATTCTCATACCATTATCCAATGAAAAACCCAATCCTCACCACAACTCACCCTACTAGATGCCAAGAGTTGAGTGCCTCTAACTCTTAAAGCACAGATGAACTATCTACCGCTAGTCCAAACTTAAGTGCTAAAAGTCCTCTACGAATAAGGCATGCAATTATACTTATAGAGGTGAGGTGATTGTTCACCTACCCTCATGAATATTGATATTCCATATGAAACTCTACTATCTATTGTTTATTGAATTCTCGAATCAATTGATGAGCCCCAATATTCAACAAGAATGATGCAACTACCAAGGTTACCAACTTAAATTTTCAACCCGAGGTTCGTACAAACTTAAGAGGGGTTGGCATTGTATGTGCAAAAAACACCTTCCTCTTCCTAGTATGAATTCCTTTGATGGAAGTGCAAGGTAAGCCACCAATCCTAAGTTGCAAAAGGTAAATAACAATAATCAAACTTATTCTACTTTTTTTGGAAAGTAAATGGAATAAATGAAATCTATTCTATTTGAAAAAATGTAAAGAATAATGAAAACTAAGAAAATATATTCTATCTTGCTAGAAAGGAAATGGAATTACAAAAAACTATTCTATTTTGCAAGAAAGGAAAGTCCTATATTACTCTTGCAAGAAGGAAATCACACTTTGCGTAAAGTAAACCACGGAAAGGAAATCTAGGCTAATTGAAAAAATAAAGAAGCAAGAAATGTAAAATCCAAATGTAAAATTAACCAAGCCTCAACTCAACCAAAGCGGCCTTAGAGAATTCATAGGCTATAAATCTACTTCTACCATGAATTTGGAGTGAATATGGGCTAGGAAGATCTCGAAAGCAAACTGTTATAGGATTGTTGTTTCTCGAGTTAACTTGCCAAATGCCAAAACAAATTAAATGAAAATGAGATGGGGAGATTTTTTATTATTAATTAGGGTGTCCTAGGACTCCAATCCAAGTGGAATCACTCAAAAATACCATTGCTAACATGTGCTAAAAATTAGCAGAAACTTAATACTCTAAAAATCAGAAATTTTGGAATTAGTGATCTAGTTAACCTACCAAATGCCTAACCTAACCAAGTGAAAATACTATGGGGTAAATTTTATTTATAAGTAGAATGCTTTTAGGACTCAATACAAGTTGAATCAACTCAAAAAGATCTTCGTTAACACCTGCTAAAATTCAACATAAAATTACTACTATTTTGCTACATGATACTTCCAAAAATTCTAGAATTATGAACTAGTAAACCAATCCAAGTAGCTCAATGATGAATATGAATTTGCAAAGTTGATCCGAGGATACACCATACTTGTAACTATAAATAACTTGAAAAACCACTTATTTCAATCATTTAACTAATCTAACCTACAACAAATGAAACATGAATATTAAGTGCAAAAATAGGAAATGCAAGAAGAAGAAATGCAAGTGAATAAGAAGTGCAAAGAAGATAAAAAAAAAAAATGTATAGCAGGGTTCTAAGGCTCCTAGGATAGCCAAGCCCAAGGATACTTAGAGTCCTATGAAGGAAACCAAGCTTTAGAAGCTAAAAATGGCACCAAAATTCATTATTAGAGTCAATCCAAGTACATCCCTACTAGAAATGAAAGTAGAGCTGCTAAATGACAAGTTTTCTTCACAAAAAGACTAAGAAAATCATGCCCCTAGAGGAAAATTCGAATTGGTACTTATACAAATTGATGGGGAAGCATCTTCCTTGAAGGAGGTATCTTTCCCCTCCAAAATCCCTCAAAAAGTGGATTTGGTTCCCAACAGTAGGAATCTTCATTAAATGACATGCATCACATTCTTAGATATTCTAAATCACTGTAGCTCGAAAATCTATTCAATAATTCCATAATTTCTTGTTCATTTATTATCCAATATAGGTCAAACTTGCAGCAAGGATCAAGTCCCTATATTATCTCATTTAGAATTTACTTAATATTCTCTCCATATTCTGAAAAAATAAATAATATTAGGTACATACTACGTAATTATCTCCAAACCTTCCTAATGAACACATTATAGCTCAAAAACATGTCATCAAATGCAGAGAGATAGATTAAATGTGCTGAAAGATGGGTAGATGGGCCTTAAATTGTATCTAATTTGGAGGCCCATCATACCCCCCTACTGAAAGTGTTGCTCATCCTCTGAGAAACTTAGTGACCTATCTTTACTTCATTCGTGGCCCTGGTGGCCTCTCTCTTGTACGTTTATCACTCCTTTCTCTTAAGAAGTTTGGTAGTAGGTTTTGCAAGGACAAGCACAAAGATATAGTTGTTATTTTCATGCATTTGTTTAACCATATTTTAAATAAAAAAACTTAACTTTTCTCTTTGCAGGTGAACTTTGTTGGCTTGTAGGGAAAAGTGGCATCATCTCCATTGCATTCACACCATCTCCCATGACACCCTCATTCCATTTTCACTCATTCTTCTAAACTGCCTATGCACAGAAAAATCATAGTTTTTTTAGAGACCATTATTCTACCTTTTCCCCTATGAGAAAGATGGGATCTTGAAGGGTTCTAAGCTTAGAATGATCTTCCACATCCTTTCTCAACCTCTTGCTACCTTTTTCCTCCATTTGTCCTCCTTTGGAACCCTCAAAATGCCTTCGGATGAAATCCTGTAGAAATACAAAAAATTCTATTGCATCCTATAACAAACAAGTAGTATCCTGTAACAAATCACAAAATCTATCATATCTTTACCAGAATTGCACCTTATGCCTAATTTTTGTCTCACCTTTCTATAATATATTCTAGGCCTTGTATATAAGCTAGAAGAGATCAGAGACCTCTTGGAAAGCCTCTTTTTATCACTATGGTTTGAGTTCTATTTTGATGGTGAATTCCTTCTTTCCTTTTGATGTCTTCTTCTCTTTTGTGGCCTAGATGATTGCCCAATGGCCTTTGGAGTTCTCCATTCTTCTATTTGTGTCACAACAAGTTTGATTAGGTCTTTCTTAGGCACTATTATTTTGGTGTTTAGCACAATTTGTGCCTCTGCTTCTCCTTCTTCCTCCTTGACTTTTTTCTTTTGGCTTATCTCCCTATTCTCCATCCTCTTCTGCTTCTTCATTATCTTCTTCTTCTCCTTCTTTGTTGTGGGATCTCTATGGTCAAATCCACCCCCCACGTTCCCCACTATAGCTTCTTAAAAAAATTCAAGGAATTTTCTGTCAATTATTAGTTTCAGGGCAACCTAAGGTTTTAGGGTAGAGATGAGAGGAATGGTGTTATTTTGATGATGAGAGGTATGAAAATAATATTCCAAATTCAAAACAAGTTTGCCCTTCTGCTAGAATTTTCTTACATAAGAAAAATCAAAGATTGAGAGATTTTAAATTTCAAGGGTTTGCTACAGAATGTCTCTATAGAAAAAATATGATCAACCTTTTTTGTATGGAAGGTGAGGAATATTTACTACTTACCCCTCCCCTAGAGACTCCTTTATTGATTTGGGGTTTTAGAGGAAAATTTTCACCAAATTGAGCCTTTTTCACCTCGTAGGTCAATCTTGTAGCAACTGGTTACAATCATGTAGCAGCTGTGTGCAATCCTGTAGCATTGAACTCCAATCCTATCACATCTACTATTCGGCCTTGTAGCACCTCTGTAGCAGCCCATGAGATCCTTGGTGTAGCCTACTCAACCTCCAATTATGGGAGTGGGCCCCTTTACCATTTTTGGAATGAAACTCTTGGTACAAATGAACTTTGAGCTCATCATTTGCTCCTTTTGTGGTTTTGTGTTGGGCTCAGCGCATTGTATGAGTTTCCCCCCACCTACCACCTTCATAACTTCTCAAACCCATGGGCCCACTCCTAGAAATTATCACCCTTACATTTTTTTCATTTCCCCCACATTGCATGAGAGAGGTAGTTAACTTCACTTAACTATTTGAGGGTGGTCGAGATTGCTGGCCATATTCAACCTATAAAACCTTCTCTCTTATGGATTGAAAACAATTTTTTAGCCAAATATGCTTAAGAGGAGAGGTGAAGAACAATGCATGCCTATGCCTACTTGATGGTATTTGGCTACCTTATTGTTTTCATGCTGCTTCATAAATGGTGGTTGATTTTCTGACTATTTGAGGTGCCATTTTCTATACTAGTTATTCCATGATTTCGCTCTGCTTTTGAACAAAAATATTTTGTAGATATTTTTTTGATAGGGGCCTGACTGAGCAAATTCTATTGATGCAAGTTCTTCAAATGGTGGATCGATCTGCTACCATTAGAGATGAACAATGACCTTGTAGCGACTCCTCAATAATTTTGTGGCTACCCAAGATCACAAAGATGGTCCTTCAATGGTTTAATATGGCTAAGTCTTCACTTTCGTGTTGTCAAGTGTCTCCAACTATGGTTCTGTAGGGTTTGTGCAGGCCACTATAGGATTGGGTTCTTTCTTATAAAAGTCACACAGACCCCTCTAATATCACAAAAATATTCATGAAATGCATTTATAATCTCTGATAATTCATCATAAGCTCATGGATAGGGACTAGAAACTTTGGGGGTGGTGAAAACTATGGAAGAAGGGGTGAGAATGGGTTTTTTTCACAGACAAAGATGAATTTTTGGATGGAGAAGTGACTAAATGGTGTGGAGGATGGGTGATGGTGGTGTAGTAGACTTCTTCTTCTATTTCTTCAAGGAAAATAATATTTGACCCTTCTCTCAATGATGACAATAATCTTGTAGCAAATCTGGGACAATCATGTAGCACTACAGGACAATCTTGTAGCAGAATTGTTTAATCCATATCTTTCAAATGGTATATTTGATTCACTGGAATTTTTTAGAGAATGTTTCCATCATCCTTATGCATCTCCCCATAAAAATTATTGGCCAATGGATGCATTAATCTCGAGGAAAATGGAAAATGGTTGTACATGATGGTGGTCAATTTCTCTAAAAGTATGCACTGGAATTTGCTGATTTTTTAAAAGAATTTTACCATCACCATTATGAATATTCCCATGAAACAACTTGGAAAAATGATGCATGGTTTTTGAGATATGGTCAAAAAAAATTCCGCCTTGTATTTTTTGGGCAATCCTGTAGCAACACATAACTTTCCTGTAGCAACTTAGGACAATGATAAAAATGAATGGGAAAGGCTTCAAAATGATCAGTGAAGGTTGTGGATGATTAGGAAATGGATGAGAGTGATGTGGGGAAGCTTCCTGGTTCCTCTAAAGATGCATGCATTAGGCTTGGAGCCAAATATGCAAGCTAACCTGTTTATTATGTTTTGATTATTTTCCTACACATTCACCATCATAAGAAGGACATTTCATATGTGTATTTTTATTTTTCTCTTATTTTTTCTTTTTTTCTCTTTTTTCCTAGGCCTACTATTTGCCTCAATGAGGTTTTCAACCAGCAGGTCTGCCTAGGTGCCCTAGAAGAGTTTTTCACCTAGGATCTTATTTTTTTTCTCTTTTTCCCAACCCATTGACTTCCTTATGGAGGTTTTCAATCAATCATCAAATCTCATGTTCCTCAAAGGAGGGTTTCACCCATGACTTCATTTTTCCTCTTCTGTTTTCTTTGTGTTCCTTTTTTATTTCTTTTTTCCTATCCTACTCTACTTGAAGAAATAAAATATCTTACAAGTATATGAATACTTCCAATGGAGCCATGTTCATAACAGGATGAATGATAAATTAATGTGTACACTCAAAAGATATGCTTTGACACGTGTCTAAATATGAGAGACCAACTACTTTGACTAAGATGAGATCGTGAATGGTTGAATAAGAGTGTGTTGTTGCGACTTAATGATTGTCTAGAACCAGGTTTCAATATAGTTGTGACGCCCTTGGTTTACTTGCATATTTGGATAATTATGTATACTTTCTTCTTCCATGTCATTCAAATCTTATACTTTTTTCTGATTACTCCCTTGAACACATAAAGGTTCTAATGATAAGCATAGTATAAATTCTTCAATTTTAGGTTCCAATGGCTGCTATCCATCAAATGTAGTACATGGTTCTTCTGGATCTCCTTCTTTTGGATGTTGTTCTTCAATGACACCAAGAGAATCTATTTTTTGCAATACACTTCTTGATTTAAGATGAATACCATTTAGATCAAGAGGATTTGTTTGGAAGTGTTGTACTTCAACACTGCAAGTGGGATGAGTTACTTTATTGTTTGGGTTCGGAAATGGTTGCACATGTAGTTGAGTGGGAGTGGATATTTGAGATGGATGTTGGCTTTTGGGGGCCTGACCCAGGTTCATCATTAGTTAGCCAAACAAATCCCTACACTACTAGCCCTTTTGGCATTAGCCCGCGGAGCGCAGACTGAAGTCTCACCCGAAGTAGTGTTAGGTCCCTATACTACCAGTGTAAACCCTTATTGTTATTAGTGCAACCCCCTCATTATATTGTTGTATCCATGTAGTCCCCATATTGTTATTATTGTGCCCCATAGAAGCCCACTATTGTTATTATTGTGCCCTTACATTATTATTGTTATGTCGGCTCTGATTATATTATGACCCCTTAGACTCCTATATATAGAAAGGAGGTATTGTCATTTGTATCATCCAATAATTGTTCATTTGTGTAATGTAAAGGAGGTTTCCCCCTGAAAGATGCTTATTTCTAAGGCGTTGATCTATCTTTTCTATCTTTTTGTGAGCTGGTTCCATAACATTTGGTATCAGAGCTTTGGATTCTAGGGTTTCGCTGCTCCAAATAGGTCATCATGGAATTTTCACTATAACTCTTTCACTACGAAGTTTTAGAAGCTAACAAAAAAAACCATTTAAGAAGAGGTCGTTCTCAAGCTCATATCCAAATTTCAGATCCTCTAGCGCTATATTTTTGGAGATATAATCTGAGGAAGTTAGGGTTTTTGCAGACCCTGAATTACATTCCAAACAGGTCAGCTTGGGAAAATCATCATAACTTTCTCTCTGAGCATCAGATTGAATTTTCATAAAAATTTACAGAAAGAGGATGGACTGTAGTTTTTTCAGTACCCTTTTCAGAACCTAAGGTTGAAACAGTGACCCACGACATGTCGTACAAGTTTGCTCTACTGAACAAGTCTATAACAAGGTCACTGTGGGAGATTTGGCATAAATATTCCTTGGAGAATCCAATATTGATCAGACTTGCGGGGTTAGAAAGAGGACTTAGAGGGCTATTATATACCGAAATTTCAGAACTTAAAGATATGAAAGTACAGAGTTATAGCTGTTTCAAGATCGAGCTCCTAAAATCAAGAAAAAGTGATATGAGGAAGTTTGATGGCAAGGATCCGGTAAATTGGATACTATAGATGGAGAAATATTTTGATCTACATGGTGTACCACTGTTACAAAAGGTATGTATTGCATCTAATTATTTAGAGCCGAATCAATTTTTATGGTATAAAGGGATTTGTTCTCGTAAACCACTTGTCACATGGTCAATTTTCATAGAGGAAATGATAGCACATTATGAGGATACAAAGAGAAATACCTTCTTTATCCAATTGATAAATCTCAAACAAAAGTGTTCAATGGCATAGCACATTGAGGACTTTAAAAAATTGAATATAAGGGTAAATAATATTCCAAAGAAGCAAAGGATTGATGTCTTCATAGGTACTTTAAAGGATAACATTCAACATGAGGTTCGTCTTTGGGAACCTGATTCATTGGAGAAGGCATTCAGGTGGGCAAGAAAAATTGAAAGCGAAATTATGGAAACAAGGAATCCCACCACTCACGACTATAATTATGGAAGTGTTTTTTCTCCTAGCCTTCCACAACCTACAAGGCTTACACCACAACAATTGGAAGAAAAAAGAGAAAAAGGGCTTTGTTACAATTGTGATAGGAAATGCACTAAAGGTCATAAGTATGCTGAGAAGAAATTATTTTACATAGATTATGAAGAGGAGGAAGAAAAGGATCAAGAAACATCAAAACAAGAGGATATACACCAGGAACCAACCCCAAAGAAATAAGAAATGAATTTGACCATATCTTGTAAAGCATTGGAAAGAATTACCATTCAAACTCTCAAGATAGAAGGACATATCAAGAAGAAAAAGGTTCACGAAGTGAAAGATCACATCGAGAAAGAAGAAATGAATCCAACCACATCTTGTAATGCATTGGCCGAAATTACCACTCCTCAAACTATCAATATAGAAGGACATATCAAGAAGAAAAATGTTCAAGAAATGAAAGATGACATTGAGCATCAAGAAATGAATCTGACCATATCTTGTAAAGCATTGGAAGAAATTACCACTACTCAAACTCTCAAGATAGAAGGACATATCAAGAAGAAAAATATTCAAGCAGTGAAAGATCACATCGAGCATCAACAACAATTTCTCCAACTTTTAAAGGATAATGCCACTTTGGTGCAGAATCGAATGAAACAATAGGTAGATCAACATCACAGTGAAAAAACTTTTGATGTAGGTGATTGGGTATTTTTACGGCTACATCTCAAGCAAGCTATTTATGAGAAGGAAATGTTGGCAATACTACATGCACTTAAGAAATGGCGACCTTACCCAATGGGAAGACACTTCAAGGTAAAAATAGATCATGATAGTCTTAAATACCTTTTAGAACAAATATTTTCTTTAGAAGAACAAAAAAAATGGGTCACAAATATATTGGGTTATGACTTTGACACCATCTATAGAAAAGGGAAGAAAAATTTTGTTGCAGATGCACTCTCAAGAAAGGATGAGGATGTGGAATCATTGTTTTGTGCTATTTTTATTATCCAACTAGATTGGATAAACAAAGAAAGGGATGAATGGAAGAAGGATGAAGAAGTGTGGCCACTCATTCAAAAGTTGCAGAAGATCCCAATTCAAACAATATTGCCAGAACTTGAAGAGGAAGGAAAAATCATATTGGAACCTGGAGCAGTCGCAGAAACAAGAACCCGACAACTACGAAATCGATCAATTTCAGAGTATCTCATCAAGTTGAAGAACTTACCGGCTGAAGGTTCCACATGGGAGGACAAGAATTTTATACAGAAGCATCAAGAACTACTCAAGCGTTGAGGACAACACTTTTTGAAGGAGAGGGGCATGTTAGGCCCCTATACTACTAGTGTAAACCCTTATTTTTATTAGTACAACCCCGTCATTATATTGTTGTACCCATGTAGTCCCCATATTGTTATTATTGTGCCCCATAGAAGCCCACTATTGTTATTATTGTGCCCTTACATTATTATTGTTATGTTGGCTCTAATTATATTATGACCCCTTAGACTCCTATATATAGAAAGGAGGTATTGTCATTTGTATCATCCAAGAATTGTTCATTTGTGTAATATAAAGGAGGTTTCCCCCTTGAAGAGGCTTATTTCTAAGGCATTGATCTATCTTTTTGTGAGCTGGTTCCATAACAAGTAGTATGGGGGATGCTAGAACAAAGTTTCCGCACCCTTGAGATGGATGTGATGTTAGTTTATCCTAGCTATACCTGCCTACATGCAGGTTGCTTAACCCTCTGCTCGTCCTTCAACACCTTCATGAAATGGTACAATCAGCTTTCACGCAGCCCTAACCTAGGGCCGATATGCTTCTGCGCTGCTAGGGTAGCTAACTGTGATATTGCCCAAACTCTGCTAAGTACCTTACTTGATTTATTAATAGATCTTAGCTAGCTTCATGTAAACGGATTTTCTTACTTGCGTTCACTTGACCAATGCATTTACATATATTCGCACATCATATAAGCATTATAAGTGAAATTTATACCTAATATAACAGATGTATAAACAGGAAATAAAGACGCAGAAATTATAGAATACTTCTCTTTATTGATAATTCTAGACTGTTATAGACTCAACCCGCCCTGCGCGCTCAGCTGCAGGGGTTCGTGCACTCAGCTGCAGACTTCTAGGCCTCTGTACACTCAGCTGCAGACTTCTAGGCCTCTACACACTCAGCTGCAGAGCCTCTACCTACTCTATGACCCAAAACTTAGACTTCTACTTCAGAGCTATTTCTCATACATGTTCGATCTTCATTACTTCCATTCTAATAGCCTTTAACTACTTAGAGCTTAGCTCTATTTATACAATCCATAGTCTGCAGACCATGGGTAGATATTCTATAGCCGACATTACATTTTAAAGTAAGGGCGGACAACCCTATGACTCTTTAACAACTACGCGCTCCGCGACCACAAAATGTGGAGTCTTTACACTAGCATTACAAAATTGGACCAAGATATGGGTTTTAAGCCCCAAAACTGCCCTTGGGGGATCCTGTGCCTAATAGGCTCCCAAAAAAAACATCGTGACTCGCCCTTGAGTCACTCTGCAGGTGTGGATATCTTAGCGCGAAGACCTCCCAGCTCTATTTGGATCACCACAACTTCGGCAATGCACTGAGCGATCGCCTGCTAGACTTCTTCCACACACTTTTCGGTGATTGTTGCTGAACTGTTGTTCTGAATATTCTGCTGAGCTACCTGCAGTTTCACTATCTTTCCTTCAATGGAGGCTATGATTGCGTAAGCCTTGTCTATCCATGGCTATAGGCATGCTTTTAAGATGGCTTCTTTATGCTGAGCAACGTAGGTTGATCTACTTGAGAATCATCAAAGCTTCCAGAGGTAACATAAATAGTGCAAATTCACATCGAACTTAGCTAGTTCTAATGGAATTTTCATTATTTAGCCCTACTTTAATAGGTTTATTTCTTTTTTAATCGATATCATTATTGTCATTATGATATGAAATGTGACCTAAAGCTAAAATTGATAAACAAAATAAATAAAAAGCCCTCTAAGAAAATGAATGAAGAATTCACTCTCTTTTACCTCATCATACCTCTGCTGTAGATTGTGTGCTTTTGTCTCTAGGCGCTCTATGTTCGGGTCCTCCTGCAGGGTGGTTAGGACCTCAAATGACTGTTCTAAAAGTTGCATGCAGTCAGCCATTGCACTATCAACCTCCGCTATTTCCGTTGTAACAACGGTGGTACGCTGTTCTCTGACGTCCGGTGGAGTTGAATGCTGGGCCCTCAACTGAGTGATCTACAGGTTCAGCTCTAGCTGAACCCTGGCCATCTCTCCTCAAGCGTCGTGCACCCCTGTGGCTAACTTACAGACGTGTGCCTCCATTGGTTATTTTGCGTGAATGTCCAACTCCGGGACCATCCAGCAGGCTTCCTCCACTACTTGCATTATCTACTTATTCTGCTCTACTAATTCATTGCACTGCAGGCCCAACTGCTCAATGTTGATGCACTGCTCACTCATTACCTATAGAGCGCGACACTCCCTTGCCCGGAGTTTTGTAATGGCTCCATCCTATAAGAGGTAGAGCATATCTCAAGGGAAAACAACCATGTTCAATCCTACCCCTTTCAAACTACTAACCGTGGGCCTATCAGCCTCCTTCTTTATAGTAAGTGCCCCCTCTGGTAGAATTATCGTGTTGGTCACCCTAGTGCACAACATCTCCTCAGCAGCTGAAGTGCCGGTCACGAGGTTGGTGGACACTGTTCCAGCCTGTGGAGTGCGTGCCTGCAACTCTTGTAGTTCTGTCAGGAGAGCCCCCAATACCAAGTGCTACTGTTCTTCGAACTATTGGAGGGCCTTCATGGTGACATCCCTCACATCATGCAAATCCTCCTCAGTGAGGGTGATTGGATCAAAGGATGTCTTTGATGCCTTTGTTTTCTTTCGTGGCCCTGTCTGCTCTCGCGGTTGTTGATGCTTGAGTTGGGTGGACATCCTGACATCATGCAGCTGCCAGGAAGTGTAGTTTATAGTCCCGTGCCTCCTTTCAGCTGCCTAGAGTGCTAAGACTGTGCTTCTATTGGATAGTCAGATGGTCAGGCCACCTGTGTATGGCTTCAAATGACTACCGTTCACATTTCCTGGGAAGGGATCTCCATTCAACTTAACCAACTGGACCGCGCCACCATTGGTAATATCCTTAATAACATATGATCCTAACTAGTGCATCTTGAGTTTCCCTTGAAATTTATCAAACATAATATCATACAACAACACCAAGTCATTCACCTTAAAGGTGCGTAGTTTAATATGTCGATCATGCCATGCTTTTTCACGCTGCTTTTGGACTTGCTAGTGAAATCCAGCCAAAAATCGTTCTTCTTCAAGCTCATCCAACTGCATGAGCCTCTCTTCCAGGGCTCCGCGATGTGTCATACATGTGAGCACTGCTATGTGAAAACTAGGCACGATGTATTCCATAGGCATCACAGCTTCAACCCCGTATACTAGCCTAAGGGGTGTCTATCTCGTTAACTTCTTGCACATTGTCTGATAAGCCCACAATACTGTAGGTATGCGTAGGTCCCAATCATTTCGCTAAGCATTGCAAAACTTAGTTAGTGTGGTCTCCAATACTTTTTTGAACGCCTCCACTATCCCGTTAGCCTGTGGTTGATAAGGTGTGCTCTTCTGGTGATACACCTGAAATTCCTTCGTTAGTGCATTGATCGTCTCATTCAGGAAGTGTGTACCACGATCACTCATCAAGATCATTGGACAGCCAAATCGCATCAGTACATGCTCAAATAGAAACTTCGTGGTAGTTGCACCTATGCAATCCTTCATTGGTTGTGCTTCTATCCAACGAGTCAAGTACTCTGTCGCAGTGATAATGTACCTCGCACCTGTCTTCCCTTGAGGCTAAATAGGTCCTACAAAATCTATTGCCCACTTTTCGAAAGGTTTCAATGTCATTTGTGGATTCAAAGACATTTCATCCCTCCATGATGGCTTACCTGTTCTTTGACATATGTCGCACGCCTTGGAATATGCTTTTGAATCCTGATGAAGGGTTGGCCACCACAATCCTGCACGTAGAATCTTCTGCGCGATTGCTCTCCCTGCATAATGTCCTCCCGTGGCACCCACATGAGCATCCACGAGGATGTTGCTTCATTCAAACTCAGGTACATACCTTCGCATTATTTCATCATTCCCCATCCTGTATAGATGCCCAGCAATGACAAAGAAATCTGCCTTGCATACCACTAATTCCTTCTTTTGCTGGATAGAGTATCCTTCTAGCGCAGTTCCAGTTGTTAGAAAGTGTATTATATCCTTAAAATGTCCATCTGTGATGCGCACAACAAAAAGCTACTTGTGAGGTAATCCTTCCTCCATATTAGAGGGTTCCTCCCTTGTCTCGATGCGTGACAGGTGGTCGGGTCCCACGTTCAATCGTCCAGGCTTCACAACAAATTCAAAATCATATTCCTGGAAAAATAATAGCCATATGCAGATGCGCCCCCCCAACACAGGCTTATTGATCAGGTACTTTAGCACAGAGTGATCCGTATACATCTTAAAGTGGCCTCCTAGCAAGTAGTGTCAGTACTTCTGAAGCACATACACCATAGCTAGACCTTTGCACTTAGTGGTGGAATAGTTCTTCTCTGCTTTGGATAATCTATGGCTTGCGAACACGATAGGGTGGTCAAAGCCTTCTCTGCCATCCTATGTTAGTACTGCCCCCAGTGCTATACATGACACGTCAACATGTACATGAAATTCTTTCTTCCAGTTCTGGAAGACTAGAATCGGTGCAGTAACTATCTTTTCTTTCAATATATCTAATCTCTTCTAACAGTCATTGTTCCAGTAGAACGTGACATCATTCTTCAACAATTTTTCCATTGATGTGGTGATCTGGGCATAGCCCTTGATAAACTTTCGGTAATATCCCGTGTGTCCTAAAGTAGCACACAACTGTTTCACACTCCTCGACGCTTCCAATTTTAGAATCACTGCGATCTTCGCGGGGTCTACCATCAGCCCTTGTCTGCAAACCACATGCCCCAATAGGTTCCCAAAAGGAATGCAAAACATACCCTTCTTGAGGTTGAGCGCGATTTGGTATCTTCGACAGGTATCTAGCATCAAGTGCAAGCTCACTACATGGCGCTTAACCAGCCTAAATACAATCTTGTCATCAAAATAGACCTCCAGGAACTGATGAATATATTCCTTGAATGTCGCAACAAGTACGCGCGAAAAGATAGCAGGCGCATTCTTCAATCCAAACGGCATGACAATATTGAAAGAAACCCCATTTAGTTGCGAAGGTTGTCTTTCTCCTATCCTCCGGCACGATTTTGATTTGGTGGTACCTAGAGAACCCATCACTGAAGGAGTATGCTTCTTGACCACCTACATTGTCCAACACTTCATCTGTGAATGGAGTTGGGAAAGGATCATGCACACAAGCATCATTCAGCTTCCTAAGATCCACACATATCCTTATCTCATCCTTATGCTTCTTCTCTTGCACCACCATTGGGCTTACCCAATCAGACTCTTCCATAAGCTCAATGATGCCTGCTACTAGCATTTTTTCTAGTTCTTAGTGGACCTTCTCCTTGTATTTTGGATTTAGGCGGTAAGGTCTCTGGTTAACTGGCTTCATTTCAGGTTTTAACGTGATCTTCATCACTCATAGATCTTTGATTATTCCTTTCAAATCCGTAAAATTGGTAGGTAATAAGTCCTAATATTCACGGAGTAATTCAGCGACCTTATCCACTGTCACGTCATCCTAGTAGTCTCCAATCTTTGTGAATTTGGGTTCTGCCTCTCTACCAATGTTCACCTGTTTAGTTTTCACTGGCACGATTATATCAGGGTTCTTAATTTGTGGTCCTTGAACCTCATGGTGGCCTTCTATTTCTGGAATGTTAATCTTCCGCGGAACCTCATCCTCCTCCTCAGTAGTTACATTATAACATTCTAGCATGCAACTCATCTGAGTAGCCCATTCAGGCTTGATCAAGTCTAAAGGATCCTATGGTATCCTAAAGATGGTTGTTTTCACCTCTTGTAGCGCTTCATAAATACTGTCAAACCCATCCTCAAAGCTGAATGTTATCATAAATCCTTCGCGCAGCATATCCCATTCACCTGTCCCATGGCAGAGCTCTATCTCTATATACCAATTCATTGGGATAACATCTAGGGTATGACAAAACAGGGGTACCCACTCAGGTTGTGGCTTTTCTCCATAGGCCCTACATCCATTTGGCCAGATGTGCACGTGGATCATCCTGCCCATCATACTTGTTTGTCAGTTGCATCTTAGGCTTCCCAAATCGTGCTCGCATCATTCTCCTACATTCACGCCAATCATCAAATCTTCCTTTGTGCATACCCCACCATCTTGCGGGCGTAGTGCGCAGTACCTAGTCCAAGGCCTGGAAGCGTTGCTTTTCTAGCACCTCCCTTTCAAATGCATCCAAGAAGGTATCTACCTCATTTAGACCATCATAAGTAGGCAAATTTCTTACTTCTGTCGACACGCAGCGCAGCGACTGGGTCATCATATTACAATTCAACGTAGTTACTTCGTGTAACAGATTCTGCCAATGTTCTATTTCTTCGTCAGAATCCAACGTGCAGGAACTCTCACTCTCCCATGTAATCCGCCCATCTGCGGTGGGATTCACCTAGTCTTGGTCTCGTGCTGTTATCTTATAGATGTAGTCCAAATCATCATCACTCTCATAGTCGAGGACTGGTTCCATATAGCGTGATCCTTCAGCAGGATCCAGAAGTATTATTACGTGTAGTGACTTCTTCTCAAAGATCATCTTTCGCTTGTTCAATTTGATTACCCCATTCATATCAGTAGCCCAGTCAATTCCCAAGAGCGTGGGGTAGGGATTGCTGTCATCAACAATCTCTATTACTTCAAAGTCTGTTAGCGCGCTCGCTCGCTCAATATCCATAGTCACTTCCTGCAGTCGCCCCATGGGTATGATTTTCTGCTGATTCGCCATCCTCAGCTGAATTGGAGACCATTGCAGCGCAGGTCTCCCCATTCAATCCCATGTCTGTTTCGATAAAACATTCACATCTGATCCCAAATCCAGAATGACTTGATCCATCTCATATTCTCCGATCTACGTGGTGAGTCTCATTTCATACCCCGTCCTTGTCTTATGCTTTTCGATCTTGTGGACTACGCGTGGTTCACCTGGCACGGTCCCAACACATCTATTGATAAGTTCCTGTAACCCTTTCACAGCCTTACTATCGTGAAGTAACTTCATACAGGTTTCTAGGAAAGTAGTGAGCATAGAGAGGTCGATCTCCGGCTTCAGTTTATCTTTGCTTCCTGAAGTGGAGGCTTCAATGAAGCTCTTATTAGCTTCCATGAAGGTTTCCTGAGTGTGCTCCAAATCATACTTAGCTTCTCTTGCCAGGGCTTTGTGAACCCAAGTACTGTCTTCTGGTTGTTTCCCCTTGTCATCTCCCGTCGCGATTCCACTTCAGAGCATTATATTTATGTTTGGATCTTCCTCGTGCATCTCAGACCTCATCATCTGCAGGTTCTGAGTCGGGGGAGGCGTTAGCTATCCTTTGTCATGTATCTTGGCTATCAGCGTAGGAAAATCTTCTGTTTCATGATCAAACAGCGTGCAATACTTGCACGACGGGCATGTTGGATTAGTTAAATCGTGGGCATAGTGTCCTGGCCCTCCGTAATTGTAGCAAATCAATTGTCTGTGACCACTACCAGGTCCTCCTCCGCCTTGGCCTCGTCCGCGCCCATGAAATCCTATCCACGCCATCCCTACATTCTGGTCAAGGGGCCATGTTTTGACCTAAACCTTGTAGGCTGGAGTTCTATCCATCATCAATTCATAGCTCCTACAAGTATGCTCATCATGTCCTACTGAGCTGCAAAAGTTGCCGAACAATTGTTGTGGTGTTTATGTGTAATTCTGTAACAAGTGGTAGTTATCCGTGGCATGTTTTCCAGCTATTTGACAGATAGCGCACCACAAAGCAGGCACTGCACTAGGTCCTGCTTGAGCTTCCGGCCTTAAAGGCATCGGTCCTCCTCCTGCAAGGTAATTTGTAAAGACTAGGCAATGGTCTTTGTCATGACCCTGACTATTACATTTCACACACCATACCTCTTCGCATACCTCTGTCCGAACCATCCTATCCTACTTCAAGCTTTGCATCTCAAGGCACATATTCTTCAGCTGCGCGTGGATCTGCTAAACTCCTATATTAGGATCTTGCATCGGGGTCTCATGTAGCCTCATGGAAATCTTCAAGGCCTCTGCCTGAGTTGTTATCTTTTGCTGCGACAATGCACTCCTTAAGTGTGGTAGTAGTGAAGCCACAAACCATTTGCGATGCTGTCCATCTGTCAAATTCATGTTGGCTTCGCAGATCATACATTTCATCCTTTGATCTAGTTCCCAAGGCATCTTGCCTGGTAGCATTGTGATCTCTTTGAATCCCACAACTGACTGCACTTCAGATTTAGGCCTGCTAAGTTCCCTATTCAGTGCTACTTAGATGTCTACTACTCTAGCATTGGGTTATCACTGGAGTACTTAATATACCAGGTTAGCGCGCAATCTTTTAGTGCACTAACTAGTGTTTCCTTCTTTATGTTATCATTTGTAACACCCTAAGCTTCCCATACAACCCTCACAATGAACCAAAATTGGTCCAGCTCCTAACTTTCCAAGCCTTTGAACAAGGGCAACTTCACTGTGTTTGCCATATTGAATCATGGTGGTGGCAGAGGTGGTACAGGCAAAGTTGGAGGTGATGGCGGTGAAGGTGGAGGTGGTGTGGGTGGAGGTGGTATTTGCGGAAATCCTTGTCTTATCAACTGAATAGCACTTCATAGAGAGACCTTCGCTATCCCTTCTTCGTCCCTTCGCGGTGGTGAAATCAAGGGGCTATACTCCAGACCCTTATTTCCTTCGTTTCTATAACTTTTTCCACTTCGCGTAGTCCCAAACATCAAGGTAACTGCATAACCCATTTTTTGCACAACATTTTAATCCAAGTATTTAGAGATTTTACGTACTTACCTCACGGTCCTTTGAAAAAGCGTCGCTCTGCCTCACTATAGCTGACTGAGGTGTCGACCACGAACTCAGTAACAAATCCTCCTATAATGCGATCGAGCCAATGATTGATGGCACGCATAATCTTATCCTTCGATGCTTCCAACCTTCACACTAGCTCTGGGGTCCACACAATAGGACTGACAAGTTTCCACCTTCCTTGGCTCTCTAGTAGCTTCGTGATCCACTCATATAGCTCAGTGGGGAAGAACGCGAAAAATATTTCATGGATCTCTGTATACAGGTATCGATCCAACCACTGTTCTTTTGACAGTTGCGGGTTGCTGTTTTCTTGTGCCATGAACTCATGAATTCTTCTATCCAACCAACCTTTGATTTCTTTCTTAGTTGGATTCTAGTGATACGACTTCACACATCCCTCATGCAGATTCTGGTCCTGGCAACGGAACCATTTGTTGGCTTGTGGGGGCCTGACCCAGGTTCAGTGTTAGTTAGCCGTTCAGCGTTAGTTAGCCAAACAAATCCCTACACTACTGGCCCTTTCGGCATCAGCCCACGGAGCGCAGACTGAAGTCTCACTCGAAGAAGTATGGGGGGATGCTGGAACCAAGTTTCCACACCCTTGAGATGGATGTGATGTCGATTTATTCAGCTATACCTACCTATGCACAGGTTGCTTAACCCTTTGCTCATCCTTCAGCACCTTCGCGAAACGGTACAATCAACTTTTGCGCAGCCCTAACCTGGGTCTGATATGCTTCCGCGCTGCTAGGGCAACGAATTGCTATATTTCTCAAACTCCGCTAAGTATCTTACTTGATTTATTAACATATCTTAGTTAGCTTCACGTAAACAAATGTTCTTACTTGCATTCACTTAACCAATAAATTTACATACATTCATGCATCATATAATCATTATAAGTGAAATTTATACCCAATATAACAGATGCATAAACAGGAAATAAAGATGCAGAAATTGTAGAATACTTCTCTTTATTGATAATTCTAGACTATTACAGACTCAACCCGCCCTATGCACTCAACTGTAGGGGTCCACGCACTTAGCTGTGGACTTCTAGGCCTCTGTGCACTCAGCTGTAGAGCCTCTACCTATGCTACGACCCAAAACTTAGACTTCTGCTTCAGAGCTATTTATCATACATGTTCGATCTTCATTACTTCCATTCTAATTGCCTTTAACTACTTAGAGCTTAGCTCTATTTATACAATCCATGGTCCGCGAACCATGGGTAGATCTTCTACAGCTGACATTACATTTTCAAAATAAGGGCGGACAACCCTATGACTCTTTAAGAACTACGCGCTTCACTACCACAAAATGCGGAGTCTTTATACTTGGATTACAAAATTTAACCAACGTATGGGCTTTAAGCCCCAAAACTGCCCTTGGGGGATCCCACGCCCAACAATGGATGTGGTTGAGGTTGTGGTTGTGGTGGAGGTGGAAGGTAGGCATAGCATGGAGTTGGGTATGGAGGATATTGAGGATATTGTGGATTTCCCCATAAGGTCCTTACCAACATTGTTTCCAAGTTTGGTTTTGGGGTTGAGATGGTTAATGTTTCCAAGGAAAGGGTTTGGTCCAATTACATTGAGATGGTTGTGCATAACCTTGAATTGTGAATTAGGTTCTTGCATCATATCAGGTTGACTAGGATGCCATGGTCTTATTGGAGCTACATAATAGAGTTATTTTGGTAATTGACTTGCTCCATTGTTCTCGTGGTAAACTTCCTTCAACCTTGGTAATGATGGGAAATATTTAGTAGCGTGTGATTTTTCATAGATAACATAAATATCATCATCCTCTTTTTTCTCATTTTTCATTATTAACATTTCTGCTTGTTCACTTATATTGCTAAGAATTTTTGTTTTAAAGTTATCTAGCAAATTTCCAAGTTCAACTTGACTTGCTGATCTCGATGTTGATTTAATTACTCTTTCCCTTCCTCTTGATATGTTCTTGCATATTTCACAAATTTCTTCAAATGATAATTGATATACATAACCTCTACTCATGAGATCAAGGAGATCAATGCACTCATCCCTACTTTTTCTAGTAAGAAGGTTTTTAGTGTGTCAAATCCTAAATGATGTAATTTTTCCATCTTAACATTATACACAAATCTCTCTATTAGATCCTCAGGGCTCTTATCTTCTTTTTGAGTCATTCTAAAGATTTCCTCTTTAAAGTCACAATCTTTATCTATAAATATTATTTTCATATCATTCCATGATCTTATTTAATTAGTCCCTAAACTCATAAACCATTTAAGATCTCTATCCTTCAATGTTGTCGAAAACAATCTCAATTTTTGAGTGTTTAATAAGTAACCATAAGATCTACAAAGTATTTAAAATTCAAAGAAAAATGTTTCCAAATCCTCTGACCTCATGCCATAGAAGTTGGGGAGGAAAGATGGAGGGATTTTCTTCATATGAACACTGATATCAATATTTTGAATGAGAAATCCTAGAGGACCTTTCTCATTGTCATCATCTCCATCCATTTCTTCTACATTGTTTGCCACCTCTTCTTATTCTACCTACAAAATTGGTTGGTGATGTGGCTCTTATTGCACCACATGATTAAAATTGGGGGTTTTTGGTGCTATAGAAGTAATTTTTTGGTTTTTATATAATTTGTTTGAATGAGAATGCTAATGCACTGCAAGATGCCTAATGCATTTTTTGTTTTTGTTTTTGAAGCTAATATGAATGCAGAAAAGAAAAAAGGAATCTTTCCAAGAACAAGAGAGTGCTTGCTTTGACACCATCCTTGGAAACAACACCAAAAAGTGATGATCCCCAATATTGTAACAATAATGCTGCAACTCCTAAGGCTACCAACTTAAATTATCAACTTGAGGTTCATACAAACTTAATGTTAGAAAATTATATATTACAGAGAAATGGAACACATAAAATACTGCAGAAACACAAAAAATGCATAAAACAAGAGAGACACAGATATACGTGTTTACCTAATTTGGGCTACGTCCACGAAGAAATAGCTAGTCCTTCCTTTTCTATTATCTAGAAAAATGAAGAGATACAACCTACAACAAATCCGTTGTAATTTCCTCTTCACTCTCACACAATATCCTCTCTCTTTCTCACTCAGAATTCACATCCACATAGCCATAATAAAATTACCTAATATACAGCAAGGGATTGCTTGTAGGGCAAAAAACACTAAATTAAACATAATTTATACTGTCAGATCATTCGCCTAATTAATGGCTTAGATTGACTACAAAATTACAATATTTTCCAAGGCAATTTTACATCTATTTTTAGCTTTGGGGGTGCTGCCCTCGAACCCATGCCAAGGGGTGGCTCATGAAAATCACCGTCGCTCCCCTGGTGGCGAACAAATGGGTGTTGTTTCTTCCTCATTACAAAATGGGGTCCAATGCGGTGGTACCTTTGAATAAAGAAGATAATCATGCTCCACACCCAACGCTTAAGAGAGGTTGACACTGTATGTGAAGCATACACCTTCCTCTCCCTAGTCTGACTCCCTTTGATGCAAGTGAAAGAAGAAAATGAAACAACTTCAAATATGAAAAGATCTAGGTAATCCGTCAATATTATGTTTCAAAAGGTGAATAAAAATAAGCAAACCTATTCTAATTTTGATGGAAAGTAAATGACAGAAAGGAAATCTATTCTATTTACAAAAATGTAAAGCATAATGACAACTAAGAAAATTTAATCTATCTTGCTAGAAATTAAATGGTATTAAAGGAAATCTATTATATTTTGTAGGAGAGGAAAGTCCTAGATTACTCTTGCAAGAAGGAAATCACACTTTTCATAAAGTAAATTGCAGAAAGGAAATCTGGAATAATCGTAGAAATCAAGAAGCAAACAATGTAAAAGCTAAATGGTAACTTAGCCAAGCCTCAACTCAGCAAAAATGGCCTCAAAGCATTCATAGCCTATAAATATACTTCTACCATGAATCTGGGTAGGAAGATCTCGAAGCTGCGATAAAGGAAGGAATGGCTGCATTGGATGCCACAGTCACTGACTGTGCGATGATGTTTGAGCAAGCCATGGAGATAGTGACCAATTTGCAAGAGGATCCAAACCTGCAGATGATGAACACAAAGATAAGGGAGCTACAGTAGCGATATGATGAAGTCAGAGAAACTGTGCGCTCTACAGCACTAGCGTAGTGCCTTGCCAAATTGCAGGAGGGGAAGAAGCTCCTAACACACGTAGAGGAAGCACAAAATAAGGAGGCCTTGCTAAAGGCCAGGTTGCATCCATGGTTGGAAGAATATTATCGAGTCACAACTAGCATTTAAGATAAGCTTAAAGGCTTGCAACAGACATAGCAGACGATGAGGTTGGCGACAAAAGGACCAACAACAGAAAAAATAGTGGAGGAAGTCAAGCAGGGAGCAACATAGAGCGCTGCCAAGGTCACCGTGATCCAAGTGGAGCTAGGGGGATCTTTGTAGGAAGATCGCAGTGCTAGCTGAGTGACTCGAGGGCGAGTCATGATCTTTGTGTTGGGGGCTTGTTGGGATGGGGTCCCCTGGGTTAGTTTTCGGGTTAAGATAACCCAAGTTTTGATGCATTTTTGAAATTAATGAAAAGTCTCTATGATTTGTGGATGTGTATCACGTAGATGATTAAGAGTCAAAGGGGTTTAGCCCCTTGTTTTATGTAAAGTTTGAGTAACTTTTGAGATCCACCCATGGTCCGCAGACCATGGGATTGTATGAGAAAATTTATAAATAGGTGTGTCTTAGAGAGTCTAAGGCAGGTCTTTGGTGAAGAACAGATGGAGTCTTAGAAGTGATAGCGAAGAGAAGCGGGTCAGATAGGAGAAGACAGGCTCTCCAACTAAGTTCTCAAGGTAGTTTTGAATCTGTAATCCTGAACTAAAGATCAATAAAGACAGTTTCCAAAGAATTATTGTGTATTTTTGTTAATATTATATGTTTTTGATCAATGATGTGTTTTATGAATATTGATAGAATGTTTCACGATTCTCTTTAATAAGTCTTAATAAATGTACGCAATGCATGTTAAGGACTTTCGCGAAGACTCTGATGAATTCTGTTATGTTTACTAAATAACTTAAGTAGATTTGTGTGAACACTAATTTAGGTTTGTTCTCTCATCTTCGTAAGTGGATAAATTGACTGTTAAGGGTCCGCAAAGGCTGGTCATGGACCTCCGCAAAGGTTTGAAGCAGTAACGAGCCCTAAGGGCTTATAGATCCTTTAGAAGGTAGATATAGGGCGCTAAAAGACATCACACTAATCTCTAGATGCAAAAACTTGGTTCTATCATCCCCCCATACTGCCTCAGATGAGACTGCAGCCTGCGTTACGCAGGTTGTTGCCTAAAGGGCCAGTAGTGTAGGGTTTTGTTGGTTGGCACAACTAACTCTGAACCTGGGTCAGGGCCCCCAAAGCCAACATCTTTCCTTCATTATTCGTTCTGTTTCTTTGTCTAAACTCATTATATTTTGATTTATAGCAATCTTTAGAGTGATGTCTAGGCTTGCCACAATAATAACATTCACCAATTCTCTTATCATGAGTTGAAAATTTAGATTGTGCATAGCTTTTGGTTTTTCTTGAAACTTGCCTCCTTTGTTCTTGTCCCATGGTTTTCCTCTGTATGGTTTTTTACCCTTGGCTACCAATACGAAATATGATCTATATGATCCCAAATTAAATCTCTTCATCCTCTCCTCCTCTTGTAGAAAAATTCTTGTCAATTCATCGAATGTAGGGGGCTTCTCTCTATCTGGGAGACTTGAAACAAAAAGTTTGATAATATTGCACTAAATTATTTAATGTGATGGTGACTATGTCAATACTAGACACCTTTTCACCAATATATCCGAACTTATCCCTTAAATATTTGACACGAGACATGAATTTTCTTATATTTTCATTTTCTTCCATTTTGAGAGATAAAAGCTTAGTCTTAAAAAACAAAATCTAGTTTGTATTTTTTGTTTCATACAAACCCTTTAGAACATCCCATGTTTCCTTGGAGGTATTGCAATATTTGATGTGAGGAATATTTTTTTCTTTACGTACATACACAACAATACCTTTGTGTTTGCTCTCGTTTCTTGTAATAAAGAACATAAGTTGTAATAGTGCATTTCGACTCATCAAGTTTAGTGGATTCATTCAAATAAGTATCAACCAAAATAATTGACATCATGACAAAAAATATTTCTCCAATCAACAAAATGCAACCAGATCCACCAGATCTAAATCCAAATTCACCCAAATTCACTAAATCCAAAGTGACCTCACAAAGAAAAATGTTTAAATATAATCACCATAAATAAAATGTCACTTATGGAATTTTCTTTTCATAAAATTTACACCACCATCACTTTTACCACACTTCTAAAATCCACATTTGTTAAAATCCACTTTTAAAATCCTTATTTATCCTTTAACAATACCCAATTCACTTTCCATAAACAACAACCTCAAAGAAATTCTCTTCACTCGTAGGAAAACATTGAAAAAAAACTAACACAAATCGATCTCCTTAATAAAACATCGTCCATTAAGAAAAATACTTTTATCCCTTAAGTCTCCTAATGATAACTTAAAAAAAAAAAATTATACCACGACTTTACTTTTAAAAACATGCATTTGGATTGTTCAATGCAATGCATAATTTAGTGGCAAACTCACACTTACTTCACAAAGAAGTGGTGACTTAACACACAAGAAAAACACTTTTCTTCACATTGGCTTAACAACAAGGCACCAGTGCCATGAGGCTAGCCACAAGTCTAAACATGAGTCGAGGACAATATTTGCCACAGGGACTATGACACAATATTTACAGCACCTATGACAATTGATACCAACACTAGTTTATGCAAAAATAAGAAAAATAAAATTATTTTATTGACTTGCTTCATGGGTTTCATTACCAAGGGATTTTATTTTTGAGTCAAGAATCCCAGTGAGAGTCTTTAGGATTTATTTTTCATCCATTCATAAAATGTTAGAGTCATTTTCATGTAATGAACTCATGTTACACTTTGTAAAAGGTCAATCTTGTCTATCCAAAATATCCTCCAAGAACTTGTCATATATCTTCTTCAAGTCAGCCTACAACAATGAAGGAACTCTCTAGAAGAAGTCAACCTACCTATAGCAGTAATGTCAGCCTAAAAGACATGTGGTGAGGTGCATATATAGACAACTCACCCTCCATTATAAGCAAGGAAATCGACTTAACTTCGACAAGTATAAGTGCGAAGGTGAAGCCAAACAAAAGTGCGAGGAAAGGGTGAAAAAATAAGTATGAAGAAGGGGCTAAGAAGTAGTGCGAAGAAAGGGTTTCTTCTGGGCAAGTGAAGGAGGCTTCTTCTAGGTCAGTGAAGGAGAGACTCTTCTGGATCAGCGAAGGAGAGATTCTTCTGGGTCAGCGAAGTGGTGTTTCTTCTGGGATAGCGAAGGAATATCTCTTCTATTGCAGCAAAGGAAGATTCTTCTAGGTGACCGAAGTAGAGATATAGAGACCGAGTTTCTCTAGAGGAAACTAGTGAAAGCATAGAGACCGAGATTCTCTAGAGGAAGCTGAGAAGGATAAGTGTGAAGGATAGATATTGAGTTTCTCTATAAGGAGTCGAGGAGAGAACTTTGAGATCAAGCAAAGGGAAGAGGTAGAGCATCAAGGTTAGTGACAAAATTCATGGGAGGGTACTAGAGTCAAGGCTCTGTTTCATGGTCTTAGTACTTACCAATTGAAGATGTAGAAGAACAATTCTGATCTGATTTTCCTCTCAAGAAGTGAGAGGTTTTGGTCCTGGCTGAGAAGCCTACATACTATGTCACTTGCGTTTTATTGTGCATATTGGTAATTTTCTTGATGATGAGACCACAATAATAACATAACCAAGAAAATACTATAAGCTAAGAAGTAAAAATATATCACAAGCAACTATGAAGTAGAGAAATATTTTAACCTTGAGTGCCCTAGATTTCTCAACATGGTATCAAAGCTTAGGTGTTGAAGACATGAAGGGGCATTCAAAACCAGTAGACACATGAGAATAAAACTTGAAAGAAGGATCAAAGAAGATCAAATAAAACCAAGAAATATATCTAGATCTTCATCAAACCTAAAAACTAGATCGAAGAAATATACAAGAATCCTAAAATCACCTACAAGAAGGAAGTAGGGAGAAAGACCAAAACCCTAGAAGCACTCCAGAGATCATACATCACCAAAGAAGTGGAAGCTCTTCAAATATAAGGAAGGATAGATCGAAAGGCAATCTTCTCTCTATTGAAGAAAGGATCTCACTTGAAAGGGATCATCTGAAGCAACAAGTTCATCATCAAGTTGAAGATTTGATCTTCACAAGTAAGTATATTTTTATTATAATCCAATCTAGTAAAAATGACTTCATGTTTCAAGGAGAACCAAAAGTTGGTTGGGATATCAAACTTCCTTGAATGGAAAATAAGAATAGACATAGTCCTTGAAGTAAATGAAATCATTGATCATGTTCATGGAAAAGTCTCCAAACCATCTGAAGAACAAGCATTATCTGAGTACATGGAAAGGGATCTAAAGGCTCAAAATATTCTTAAGGAATCCATCAAAGGTCCTCTCCTTTCCTATGTAGCCGAGCTGGAGACATCTCAAGGAATTTATGATAAGCTGGTAGAACCTTTCTAAGAAATAAATCTAGGAAAAACCATATCACTTAGATTTGATCTATACAAATTGAAGGTGTCAAAGGATGAAGGGATATCCTCATGTCTATCAAAACCATCTCAAATAAAAGGTCAATTGTAGGATCTGAGAAATAAATGATCTATGTTATTATAAGTGCACTAACTGATGAACCAGGTAACCTCATATCTACCGATGAAGAGGAAGCTAACACATTCATCAGATTATGGTCTCTCTGCAAGGCAGAAGCAGACAAGATGAAGAAAGAAAGTGAAAAAATATTAGATAAAAGGGAAAAATTAGTGACAAGATGAAAAGGAAAATTTGGAAAATTTGGTACTCCAAAGAAAAAAAGAACATGGCTAAGGAAAGATGCTATGGTTTTCAAAATTTTGGGCATTATATAAAAGACAATCCTAAACGTAAGAGGGATAAGGAAGAAAACTATTCTACTAAGGAAGTGAAAGAACCTAAGACAAAGAAGCTTAAGAAGGAAGAAGTGAAAAGATCTCTACTATGACTGAGATGATCTTATTCACTAGAAGGTACTTTTCACTTGTAAGTTATAGATAGGATGCAGTGTAAATAAAATAGAATACATCAAATTACAAATAACACCGTGATATACACAATAGAAGTAAGAGCTCGTGACATGCAAAGTAGAAAATATGTCTGGTACAAATTCTACTGATTACAAAGAATGGGAGCTCTTGGAAAAACCTCATTGATACTTATAGAAATAAGCAGAGGTCATCATCAACTTGGATCATCATAGCCAATCAAGAAAAGATATTTCAGGTGAGGATAGGAAACATCCTCAAGTTTCTCTGATAGAATCCTCATCAAAGGATTCACCGATCTAGAAAGGAAGGAAATGTTTCTTTAGGAATTCCAACTCATGGGATTCAAGGAATGATGGTATGATGACATATCAAGAAAATAGGGAAAAATGATGAAGTTCCTTTGCTCAAATGAAGCTTCTACAGGAAGTTTGGATGAAAAAAAGGAAATATGAGGTATGTATGCTTACATAGGATACTATGAAAATCATGTCATATGGCTGGAGATAATTTAGATCACTATTTTCATCTTGGAAAATATGATCAAAAGAAGAAGGGATCTTCTCCTCCGAAAGATTGCAAAAAAAACATAAATCACACTAGATGAAATCAAAATAGTATGTTATCATATGAATAATGATGAAGCTGACTACATTTAGCGAACTCTGATTGGAAGCTCCTAGGAATGAAGTGTGAAAAGAGAGGAAGAGATTGTGGTAATATCAAATGAAGGTAGAAGTCATTCAACATATGAACTCCAAGAAGATTTGGCTAGAAGATCTCTCGGAAGGATGTGAATACTTTGATGGAAGACAAAAAAGGATAGAGACCCTGGACAATGGATATGAATGGGAAATGTGTCAATCTGCATGTAGGATGTTGATACCTACAAGAAGATGTCATGGTGAAAGATCATCACAAAGGTAATTTTGATTTAAAGTGTTCATTTATTATTTTTGAACTAATATCTGGATGGGCTTATGTAGGACTGCCAAAGGGAAATATGTGGATGACTCCCAAGAACAACATACAGAAGGATGTAATGTCCTTCCGAAAAATATGGTATGAAATTAGAATGACATGATCAAAGCCAGATAGAAAATCTAATGGATCACTTTCTGATGAGTCAAGGACATGCGTAACTCATGGATAAAAGTGATGGATGATCTGTGCCCTATGTAGAAGTTCCCAAAGATGAAGACTCCTTAACGAAGAATAAATTAATGATATCAAAGGAAGGATCTCTTCAAGCAGCTGGTTGTTCCAGGATCTCCACATGAGGAGCTGCGATAGCTACTTGGTTAAGAAGGAGTCTGAAAATAAGTTTCTTACTTGGGAGAAACTTGCAAAATTCCTAAGAAGGGAGCTTAGGTACATTCCTTTGTGATAGGAATGAGTACATTCCTTTAATAGAATATGTCCTCCTGGTTTGAAAAGGAGAGACAAACATGTTCCTCACATGGGAAGACAAAATAGAGGATTATGTAATCATTTGATATCTGATAATCTTTGGGGATGTGATAGGGCATCCCATTAAAGAGTAGTCATGGATGACCAATATTCTTTGAGGACTGGGGAGTCCAAAAACCTAGGTGGGGTATGTTTCGAGAGAGACAATTACGAGGGTGTCTATAAATCATTGGTCTCGTCGACATAGAGCTCAAATCCTGTGGAGAGATGGAGTTGTTAGTCAAGGCCTTGCTATATAACAATGTTGGTTGATATGATGATATATACAAATGTGCTACAAATATGAATTCTTCTTATGAGAGATTCTTCATATTGAGAAAGTCCCAGTACCATTATGAATACCTCCATAGTTAAGAGGGAGCGTTGAAAAGTGTAACTAGTTTCAGACTTCATAATGACATGTAAAGATGATTTTATGTAATGAGATATAAATAAGAAAAAAAAAAATTATTTTATTGACTTTCTTCATGGGTTTCATCAGCAAGGGATTTTATTTTTGTGTCAAGGCTCCCACTGAGAGTCTTTAGGATTTATTTGTCATCTAGTCATAAAATGTTAGGGTCATTGTCATGTAATGAAGTCATGTTACACTTTGTAAAAGGTCAATCTTGTCTATGTAAAGTATCCTTCAAGAACTTGTCATCTATCCTCTTCAAGTCATCTTACAACGATGAAATAACTCTCTAGAAGAAATCAACCTACCTCCAGTAGTCATGTCCACCTAAAAGACATGTGATGAGGTGTATATATAGACACACTCATCCTCCATTATGAACAAGAAATTTGACTTAATTTTGACAAGCAGAAGTGCAAAGGTGAAGTGAAACATAAGTGAGAGGAAAGGGTGAAGTAAGAAGTGCAAAGAAGGGGTTAAGAAGTAGTGTGAAGAAAGGGTTTCTTCTAGGAAAGTGAAGGAGGATTATTTTGGGTTAGGGAAGGAGAGACTCTTTTGGATCAGTGAAGGAGAGATTCTTCTGGGTGAGTGAAGTAGGGTTTCTTTTGCGATAGTGAAGGAAGATCTCTTTTGTGGTACCAAAGGAGGATTGTTCAAGGTGACCGAAGTACAAATCTAGAGACTAAGTTTCTCTAGAGGAGACCAGTGAAAACTTAGATACTAAGATTCTTTAGAGGAAGCCGAGAAGGAGAAATGTGAAGGATAGAGACTGAGTTTCTCTAGAAGGAGCCAAGGAGAGAAGTTTGAGATCAACCAAAGGGAAGAGGAAGAGCATCAAGGTTAGTGACAAGGTTCTTGGGAGGATACTAGATTAAAGGGTCTATGTCAGGGTCTTAGTACTTATCAATTGAAGATCTAGAAGAAGAATTTTGATCAGGTTTTCCTCCCAAGAAGTGAGAGGTTTTGGGCCTAGCTGAGAAGGCTACATACTGTGTCACTTGTCTTTGATTATGCATATTGGTAATGGTCTTGATGAAGAGAACACAATAATAACATAACGAAGAAAAGACTATATGCTATGAAGTAAAAGTATATCACAAGAAATTATCAAGAAGAGAAATATTTTAACTTTGAATGCCCTATATTTCTCAACACTTGTCTCGTTGTCTCCCACTCTCCCCCACATCTCCCTCTCTCTCTCTCTCCCTCTCCCTTCATCTATCCCTCTTTATCTCTCTCTCCTCCCTCTATTTCTCCACATCCTACAACTTCTCTCTCTCCTTCTCTCCCCTTACTCCCTCCCTCCTTCTCTCCCTCCTTCGCACCCTCCATCCCTTTGTCCCTCTCTCACTGATTATATCACTTCCTCCCTCTCTTCCTCCTCATCCTCTCCCTCCCTCC
This sequence comes from Pinus tabuliformis, assembly GCA_031772625.1. NCBI lineage: Eukaryota > Viridiplantae > Streptophyta > Pinopsida > Pinales > Pinaceae > Pinus > Pinus tabuliformis. The sequence continues at coordinate 39,535,421 of CM062807.1, read as the reverse complement.
CTCTTTCCCTCCTCCCTATCCATATCCCTTCAGCTCTCTCTCACACCATTTATCCCTCTTTCTCTCCCTCCCACTGCCTCTGCCTCCCTCCCTCCATCCTTCCTCCACTCATTCCCTCTTCCTTCCTCCTTGCCTCCCACTCCCTCCTTCTTTCTCTCTCCCTTGTCTCTCCCTTATTTTCTCGTTGTCTCTCACTACCCCCCACCTCTCTCTCTCTCTCTCTCTCTCTCTCTCTCTCTCGTTCCATCCCTCCATATTTCTCTCTCTCTCTCCCCATCCCTCCATCTCTCTCTCTCTCTCTCTCTCTCTCTCTCTCTCTCTCTCTCCACATCCTCTAACATCTCTCTCTCCCTCTTTCCCCTTAATCCCTCCCTCTTTCTCTACCTTCTTTTCACCCTCCATCCTTCTCTCCCTCCCTCTCTCACTCATTCTTCCAATTCCATCCTCCCTTCCCCTCTCCCCTCCATCTGTTACTGCTTCTCTACCTCCCTCTTTCCATGTTCCATATCCATATCTCTCCATCTCTCCCTCACACCATATCTCCCTCTCTCTCTCCCTTCCACTATCTCTGCCTCGCTCCATCTTTCCCTCCTCCTCTCTTTACCTCTTCTTCCATCTCTTCCTCCCTCCCTCTCCCTCCTCCTCCCCCTTTTTCTCTACCTTGTCTCCCCCTCCCTGTATCTTTATCTCGCACTCTCCCCCACCTCTGCCTCTCTCTCTCCCCCTCTCCCTCAATCCCTCCGTATTTCTCTCTCTTTCTCTCTCTCTCTCTCCTCCCTCTGTTTCTCCATATACCCAAACTTCTCTCTATCCCTTTCACACCTTCCTCTCTCCCTCCCTGCTTCTCTCCATCCTTTGCACCATCCATCCCTCCTTCCCTATCTCACTCATTATCCCACTCCCTCTTCCTCTCTCTCGCTTTCTCTCTGTCCCTATCCCTCCCTCTCTTCCTCCATCTTAAGTTGCTCCCTCTCCATATCCCTCCTTCTCTCTCTCCCTTCCACTCCCTCGTTCTTTCTCTCTCCCTTATCTCTACATCCTTGTATCATTTTATCCCACTCTCCCCCACCTCTCTCTCTCTCTCTCTCTCTCTCTCTCCCTCCATCCCTCCTTCTTTCTCTCTCTCTATCCCTCCATCCCTCCCTCTTTCTCTCTCTCTCTTCCCCCTCTTTCTCCACATCCTCTAACTTCTCTCTATCCCTCTTTCCCCTTGCTCCCTCCCTCCTTCTCTCCCTTCTTTGCACCCTCCATCCCTCTCTCACTCATTCTTCCAATTCCTCCCTCTCTCTCCCTCTCCCCTCCCTCTCTTCCTCCTCTCCCCTGCCCCATCTCCATATCCCTCCCTCTCCCCCTCACACCATATATCCCTCTCTCTCTCCCTTCCACTATCTCTGCCTCGCTCCATCCTTCCCTCCTCCTCTCTTTACCTCTTCTTCCATCTCTCCTACTCTCCCTCTCCCTCCTCGTCCTCCTTTTTCTCTACCTTGTCTCCCCCTCCCTGTATCTTTGTCTCGTACTCTCCCCCACCTCTGCCTCTCTCTCTCCCCCTCTCCCTCAATCCCTACCCTCCCTCTCCCTCCTCGTCCCCCTTTTTCTCTACCTTGTCTCCCCCTCCCTGTATCTTTGTCTCGCACTCTCCCCCACCTCTGCCTCTCTCTCTCCCCCTCTCCCTTAATCCCTCCCTCTTTCTCTCTCTCTCTCCTCCCTCTCTTTCTCCATATACCCCAACTTCTCTCTATCCCTTTCACACCTTGCTCTCTCCCTCCCTGCTTCTCTCCATCCTTTTCACCCTCCATCCCTCCCTCCCTCTCACTCATTCTCCCACTTCCTCTTCCTCTCTCTCACTATCTCTCCCTCTCTTCCTGTTACTCTCCCTCCCTCTTTCCCTGCTCCCTCTCCATATCCCTCCCCCTCTCTCTCCCTTCCACTCCCTCCTTCTTTCTCTCTCCCTTGTCTCTACCTCCTTCTCTCATTGTCTCCCACACTCCCCCACCTCTCTCTCTCTCTCTCTCTCCCTCAATCCCTCCCTCTTTCTCTCTCTCTCCTCCCCCTCTTTCTCCACATCCTCTAACTTCTCTCTCTCCCTCTTTCCCCTTACTCCCTCCCTCCTTCGCTCCCTCCTTTTCACCCTCCATCCTTCCCTCCCTCTCTCACTCATTCTTCCAATCCCTCCCTCTCTCTCCCTCCTCTCCCCTGCCCCATGTCCATATCCCTCCCTCTCCCCCTCACACCATATCTCCCTCTCTCTCTCCCTTCCACTATCTCTACCTCACTCCATCATTCCCTCCTCCTCTCTTTACCTCTCCCTCCGTCCCTCTCCCCCTACCTATCCCTCTCTCTATCTCTCTCTTCCTCTCCCTCAGTCCCTCCCTCTTTCTCTCCCTCTCTCCTCCCTCTCTCTTCTCCCCCATCCCCCTCTTCTCACCTTGCTCTATTCTCCTTGCCTCTATCCCTCCTTTGCACCATCCATCCCTCCCTCCCTCTCTCATCTCATCCCTCTCCCACTCCCCTCTCTCCCTGCTCTCTCTCCCTATCCTTCCCTCTCTTCCTACTTCTCTCCCTCCCTCTTTCCCTTCTTCCTCTCCATATCTCTTCCTCTCTCCCTCACATCATATTTCCCTCTCTCTCCCTTCCACTATCTCTTCCTCAATCCATCCTTCCCTCTTCCTCTCTTTACCTCTTCCTCCATCCTTCCCTCCATCCCTGTCCCTCTCCTTCCCACCTTCTCTCTCCCTTGTCTCCCCCTCACTTCCTCTTTGTCTCGCACTCTCCCTCACCCCTCCCTCGCTCTCGCTCTCTCTCCCTCTCCCTCAATCCCTCCCTCCTTCTCTCTCTCTCCTCCCTCTCTTTCTCCATATCCCCCAACTTCTCTCTCTCCCTTTCTCACCTTGCCCTCTCCCTCCTTTGTACCTTCCATCCATTCCCCCCTTTCTCACTCATTCTCCCACTCCCTCTTCCTCCCTCTCCCCTTCTCTCTCCCTATTCCTCCCTCTCCCATTCTCTCTCTCCCTATCCCTCCCTCTTTCTCTCCCCTTTCAACTCCCTCCTTCCCCTCCTTCCCTCTCTCTCCATCACTCCATCCCTCTCCCTCTCACATTCTCTCTCCCTTGTATATCCCTCTCTGTCTCTTCACGTCCCCCTCTCAGCCACCTCTCCCTCTTTTTATTCCCCTCTCTCCCTTCTTCCCTACCTCTCCCTCCCTACCTCTCTCTGTGTCTCTCTCCACACCCCCCTCTCTCTATATCTGTCTCTTGCCCTCCCTCTCTCCTTTCCTCCCTCTCTCCCTCTCACTGTCCCCTTGTTACATCTCTATCTCTCTCTCTTTCACTTTGTCTCTCTCTATATCTCTCTCACTCGCTAAGTCACTTACTCACCCCTTCTCTCTCCCCCTCCTTCTCCCTCCCTCTTCTACTTTTTGTCTCTCTACATTTCTCTCTCTCCACACCTCCCTTCATCTCTATCTCTCTCCCTTCTTACCTCCCTCCCTCTCTCTACCTCTCTCTATATCTCCCTCTCCCCACTCTCTCTCTTAACAAACAAACAAAATAAAAATAATTCTCAATCATCTCTTCTAATAAACAAAATCTTATTAAAAAACAAAAAAAAACAATCATAATGAACACAATGTCATTTGAAAAATACAAATACATAATCTATTAACAAACATAATCATTTAACAAACGCAATCATCCTCATATGATTTAACAAACACCACGGTCATATTTTATATAAAAAAAACAATGATATCAAGATGAAAAATTACTAAATAAATAATAAAAACATAACAAATGAATAAACATATACTGAAAACACAATTCTCATGTATATATAATGTAATAATAACACATATATGATTAAATTTTTTAATTTGTATATTAAAAAGAATATAAGTAAAATTCAAATACATTTTAAAAAATAAGATAATAAATTTATAATTTAATATAGATATTTATTGAAGAAAAGGCCAATCTCAATATAAAAAACATCAATGAAGCTCTTACAAAATTGAAAGTAGATTATGTAAAAGTTAAAACAAGTAAACAGTAAAAGAATAGAAATAATTAAATTTTAATATACCGAGGATATTAAGAATGACTTCATTGGAATTGCAATCAACAGCCTGGGAATGGTACGATATGAAAAGGGAATTAGGCGGTCTCTGCGATTCTTCGGCCATCAATGATGCAGCATATTGATATGAACGGAACCATATGAAAAGGGAATTATGGAGGAAATGGTGTAGCATATTGATAGTTTGGGATCAGAGTCGGTTGAAGGGTAGAGAGAGCCTGAGGAAACCAACAACGGATGGAAAAGCTTGGGGCAATAACTCTGTTGCAACACGCAAATAAATGCCACTGACTTCCTGCATTTCTTGTGCGCAGGTACTCAGACGTATTGAAAACGAGGATTTTAAAAAACCTTAGTTTTTTTTAATTATAATTATTGATAGGACTAAAATAAAAGAGTTAGATTAGATATTAAATTAGTGTAGGATATTTTTTGTTTGTAATATAAGGGACTCATTTTTTTGTTTTTAGCAATTTCACTGGACTCACCTCAGTGCAATAATCTGATTGTTAATTTTGTTAATTTTAGGTACTCACTTTTTTAATTTAATTGTTAATTCTACAATAGCATACATATTCTATTTCTCTAATTTTGAATCTATGATATTTTAAAAAGAAACACGAGCTTATTCAGCATTGTTGATTAAAAATAAAAATATAATAATATTAAAAAAAAATTAAAATATAAAAGATATTATTAATGTGAAGAAAATATATGTAATTTTTAAAAAATGCGATAAAAAATGGTATGAGGAGCTAGAAGCCATCTAACGAGGCCATTTATGTAGCATTTCAGAAAGTCAATTAGATATCTACGATTACGATCTCCCAGGTAAGGCTTTAACATTTTTTTCTCTCAGCAGCTTCGAATGATTTATTGAAATGCATAACGCTCACAGAATACAATTTGGGTATATGTTATTGAACAGTTTTTTTAAATTATCATTGAACATGTTATACATAGTTTCTAATTCGAACTTGGTAACAGCTTTTTTTTTTTATTAGGCTTATATCTAGCGCCTATTGTTCTATGGGCTGCTCTATTATTTCCTCTTATGTATGCAACTGTATGCAGCTTATTATATTTTCTTAATATAATTTACATCGTGATTTTTCCTTATTAACCAAATTAGCATGTTATACAAAGTATTTACCTAAATTATGGAAAAACGTAGACTGATCTACTTGAGAATCATCAAAGCTTCCAGAGGTAACAGAAATAGTGCAAATTCATATCGAACTTAGCTAGTTCTCATGAAATTTTCATTATTTAGCCCTACTTTAATAGGTTTATTTCTTTTTTAATCGATATCATTATCGTCATTATGATATGAAATGTGACCTAAAGCTAAAATTGATAAACAAAATAAATAAAAAGCCCTCTAAGAAAATGAATGAAGAATTTGCTTACGTATAGCACTTGGGGAAAATATGTTGGTATCAGCCCATTGAAAAAGATAAAATGTGAACAGAATTGAAAAGAAAGAGATGTAGCTAACAGGGTGGCCTGCACCTGGAGACTACACTCACAAAACAGAGAGATCACTCTCATACACTCTATATTCATCAATGAAAGATTACATCATTAAATACAACACTAGGAATTAGGAAGTTGCACCCAAACCCCTAAACTCTAGGAACTAATCTTAAACTAGGGAGAACATTACAACAATGTAACCATTTTCTCCATTAATACAAAATAATATTAATTATTTTCAACTCCCCCCCTTAATGGAGAAAGGGTTCTCCTGGACTCCTAGCATCCTTCTAAACAATTCAAATTTCACACGTGCAAGTGGCTTTGTAAAAATATCAGCCAAATTGTCACAAGTTTTACAATATTCAACAGCAATTTCTTTTGACTGTATTTTCTCTCTAACAAAATGGAACTGAGTGTCTATATGTTTGGTGTTTTTGTGAAACACTGGATTGTATGCCAATTTAATGGTGCTCTGGTTGTCACTTTTGATGGAAGTGGGATTCTTCTGTTCTTTTCCTGCATCTTTGAGAATCCTTCTTAACCAGATTGCTTCACACGTCGCTGCACACAATGCTTGATACTCAGCTTCACACGAAGACAAGGCTACAGTACTTTGCTTCTTGCTGCTCCATGCTATAACCCCGGATCCTATGTTGAATGCATAACCTGTGATGGACCTCCGATCATCCAAGATACCTGCCCAGTCTGAGTCTGAAAAACCTGCTAGAGTAACATCAGATGCGTCAGTGTATAAAATACCATAATTAACAGTGCCACAAAGATACCTCAACATGCTTTTTGCTGCTACCTAGTGACTTTCAAGCGGTTTTGACATGAATTGGCTCAACACACTAACAAAGTATGCCAAGTCAGGTCTGGTTGTTGTAAGATATATCAAGCTGCCAACCAGATGTCTGTACATTGTAGCATCAACCTCTTTAATGCCATCGTCACTGCTCAATTTCAGATTCTTTTGCAAAGGTGTCGCTGCTGATCTACACTGATCCATACCAAATTTTTCCAACAGATTTCTGGCATACTTCCCTTGGGTAAGAAAAGTTTGCCCAGTATCTCTACATACTTCTAATCCCAAACAGTAGTGAAGACTTCCAAGATCTTTCATCTCAAAAACTTGTGCCATAAGCCTTTTGATTCCTCTGATTAAATCATCTGCATTTCCTGTTATAATCATGTCATCCACATACAAAGAAATCAAAATAATCTGCCTCTGATTATTGTACTTGGTATACAAATTTGGGTCATTTAAACTTCTATGGAAGCCATGCTCTACAAAGAAAGAATCAACCTTTTCGTACCAAGACCTGGGTGCTTGTTTTAAACCATATAAAGCCCTTTTCAATCTGCAAACAAGATGTTCCTGCCCCTGCTTTACAAATCCTTCTGGCTGTACTAAGTAAATTTCCTCTTTTAAATCACCATTTAAAAATGCAGATTTAACATCAAGCTCGTGTAATTCCCAATTACATTTAGTAGCTAAAGCAATAAGCATTCTGATTGTATTTAACTTTGCTACAGGTGCAAAAGTATCATCAAAATCTATACCTTCCTGCTGTGAATATCATTTTGCAACCAGCCTAGCTTTTAATTTCTCTATGCTTCCGTTTGCATTCATTTTTGGTTTAAACAACCATTTACATCCTATGGGTGTTTTATTCTTAGGCAGCTCAACTAAATCCCAAGTATCATTTTTAAGAATTGATTCCATCTCTTCATTCATTGCAGCTCTCCACTCCTTAAATTGACTAGCTTCTTTGTAATTAGAGGGTTCTACAATGTTCAAAACCTTTGACATCAAAGCATAGTCTCTCAATTTTAATGGTAATTGAGTCTTCCTACATGATCTCCTTGGTAGGGGACTTACCTCAAATTTATTTTCTTCTACTATAACTGGGCTTGCATTATCACCTTCTTGTTGTTCTTCTTTTTGCTCTTCTTTTTGCTCCTGCTCTCTTTCATCCTCGCTGCTTTCCTCCAACAACAATAGAATGTGCCAATTATCACCAACGTCATCTTTCCCTTCCTGTACATGTTCATGAAACACTACATCCCTGTTTGCAAATGTCTTACGAGACTGAGGATTGAATAATCTATATGCTTTAAATTCTATGCCATAACCAACAAAGATGTATCTAACTGCTTTAGGGTCTAATTTCTTCCTATCAGCTTTGGGTATATGGGCAAATGCTTTTGACCCAAATACTCTTAGATGGTTTACTGCTGGTTTAAATCCATATAGAGCTTCAAAAGGGGTTTTGAAGCCAAGATACTTGGTAGGACTTCTGTTCTTCAAATATACAGCAGTGTTGATAGCCTCTGCCCAAAAACTATTAGACAGACCCTTACCTTGTATCATGCTCCTTGCACGCTCCACCAAGGTTCTGTTTTTGCGTTCTGCAACTCCATTCTGCTGTGGTGTGTGTGGCACTGTATACTGCTGAACAATCCCGTGATATTTGTAGAATTTCATGAATTCCCTTAGCTTGTATTCTCCCCCTTGATCAGATCGGAGAATTTTTATACTTTTACCACACTGTTTTTCCACCAAGGTTTTAAATTCTATAAAGCACTGGAAAGTCTGACTTTTCTTGTTCAAAAAATAAATCCATGAATATCTAGTGCAGTCATCAGTAAATAAAAGAAAATAATATGCTCCTCCTAGCGACCTTGTCTGCATAGGTCCGCATACATCAGTGTGCACTAGTTCTAAAATATTTGTTTCCTTCCTCCTATCATGCACAGGAAATTGTTCTCTATGCATTTTTTCTAAGGCACAACCATCACAATTTAACTGAATATTACGAAAGATAGGGAGTCCCTCAACCATACCTTTCTTCTGCAATAACATGAGGTCCTGCAAATTCAAGTGACCGAACCTCTGATGCCAGAGTTGTTCGGCTGTCGATCCTCCTGCAACCATGGCTTGCTTTGGTATACTTTTTGCATCCAGTCTGTATAGGCTTCCAACTCACATGCCTGTTGCAACTGTTTCATTCCTGCAATCCTTTATCACACAGTGAGTCTTAAAGAACTCAACTTGCATATCTTGATCAACCATCATGGATACAGATATTAGATTTTTCTTAATTCCAGGTACATATAAAACATTTATAAGGTGAATAGTTTTTCCATTTGGTAACTTGACTTAAATCACCCCATAACCTTTAATCTCGTATCCATTATCATCTCCTAGGTATATTTTTGATCCATTTATACTTTCTTCAAGACCTTTTTACCTGTCATGTGAGATGATGCTCCGGAATCGACATACCAAATATCATCCTCATTAGAAGCTGAAAGGGCATAGTCGACTGTGAACAGTCGAAATTCATGACTAAAGTCTTCTTCTTCAACAAAGTATCCTCTGTGCTTTGCATTTTCCTGCCTCCTCTTTGCATCATCAGCCTGCTTCTTATAACATTCACTCTGTATATGACCCTTATTTCCACAATAATAACATTTCTTTTCAGAATGATTTGCAAGCATACCTTTATGTGAATGTGAATTCTTATATGATGTTCCTCCTTTCTGCTTTGATTGCTGCTGTGACTGCTTTCCTTTGAATGATCGTCGTTTCGCCATCAGCGCAAGATCATCACTCTGGGGGTTCAAGTTCTGCCGCCGCTCCTCCTCTTGCTACAAGATCCCTGTGAGATCATCAAATGTGGGCGCTTTCTCCCTTGCCGACAATCCAGTGATGAACGTTTGAAATTCATCTAGCATCCCGTTCAGTGTGATTGCGACAAGATCATAGTCAGACACCGTCACTCCGATGTTCCCCAATCCATATTTCACATCTTTGATTCGCGCAATAAATGCAGTAGCAGTCTCATTTTCGTTCATCCTCATCGAAAATAGCTTGCTTTCAAGTGCCAAGACTCGGCTTGTGTTCTGGGTCTGATACAAATTTTTGATGGTCATCCAGATCTCCGCGGACGTTTTACATTCTATGATGTGCACAATAATGTTGTCCTTCACAGACATTTTCAGCAAAACTTTCGCCTTATTCTCTCGTTTATCCCAGTCTTGCTCATATGGCCCTGCGTTCGGCTTCTGCTCATCGCCTGTAACTATGGACCAAGCATTCGCACCCTCGCGCAAGGTCTGGATCTTAAACTTCCAGTTCGTGAAGTTAGATCCATCAAGTTTACCAGACTCGTGAAGGTAAGATTCCATCGTATTACTCATTTTGATCAGATCTACAAAATGAATCTACCCAACAACAAAAAAAACGATACCTATCAAATCGATCTGTCACCTCTGCCACCGATCTACAGTGTCTGGTAATCCCGCTCCAATGAGCAAATTCGGCATTTTCAATAGAACCGAAGAATTGATCTGATCAAAATTGATCTGATTTGCCTCTCCCGGATAGATCTGCAACTTCGCCGATCTGCACCCCTCGCAAATCGCCAAACGAAGATGAGGCTTCCCGCAGATCCCCTTGAAGGTAGATTGGCGCTTCCCCATGCGTATCAGCGCGTTCCCGAGCTAGAAACCCGCGCCAAGGAAAAATCGCTTAGAGTAAAATTTGCTGGCGCGATTAATTCGTGAAATTCTGCGCCAATCGGGTGTTCTAACGCTCTGGCACAATTAATATCCTAACAGTCGCGCAATTCCACCTCCTGGCACTACTGTCAACGTGAAAAATGCGCCAATCTCCTTTCTACTCAGAAAAGAAAAATTTTCCGAGTCCGAGCCAGGTGTTCTGTAGTCCACCTGCTCAATTGAGCACATAGCTCTTATGTACACGCAGCCACAAAGGCACTTCAAGCCACACAGGCAATTCTACCACACAGGAAAGCTAGCTACAAAGGCACTTCAACCACAAAGATGATAAAAGATCAGGCTCACCCAATCTGAGCTCTGATACCAAGATAAAATGTGAACAGAATTGAAAAGAAAGAGATGTAGCTCGCAGGTGTGGCCTGCACCTGGAGACTACACTCACAAAATAGAGAGATCACTCTCGTACACTCTATATTCATCAATGAAAGATTAAATCATTAAATACAACACTAGGAATTAGGAAATTGCACCCAAACCCCTAAACTCTAGGAACTAATCCTAAACTAGGGAGAACGTTACAACAATGTAACCATTTTCTCCATTAATACAAAATAATATTAATTATTTTCAACTGAAAAGACACCCAAAAGAATAAACTCTATCAAAGTAGAGAAAGAAAAATATTTATGGACCAAAATTAGTAATTATTAATGGTTGAAACTTGCTGAAAAACTCAAAAAAAAAATTATGTGATTTCTACTGAAAGATTTTACTTAATTCATTATGAATCACATAAGCTTGAATACAGAAACATCTAATGTTATGGATCTTAAAAACTCTCCCCTCTTTGAGTTATCTCATACTTATGCACACAATACACAGACAATGCAATACTGCTAGATACATTACATAAACACTGGTGAGACTACAACAAATAGATTCCAAACACCAAAACTTTAAGTGATGAGACTTACTACCGCAAATAGATTCCAAACACCAAAACTTTAAAAACAGGAGTTAGTGATGAGACTTACTTTTATATTACTTATATCCTCCTACACTACCGGCGTATATGTAAAGCCTCCAGAAATTTAAACACAAATGTTGAAAATACAACACAACACTTTACCTCACTTTACAGCATTCATCAGCGTCTCTGCCCAGGGTTGATGAAGCAGCCATATGTATTTGAATCTCCTTCGAGTCAAATCATATCATAGAATTGTGCATCTCCATCCTCGTTGATTCATGATTTCATATCATACTTCTAAATGTATTTGTTGTCCAGTAAAATCCAAGCTCCTTCCTCCATTACAGGAGATACATATTTGAACTTAGATTCAGGGACACACATATGGAAGACTCGGACACAAATAAAAATACAGAGCCCTAACAAGACACATACACAGCGTTTCCACTGGAATTTTGATATGTAGGGGCTTTCCCGTTCAACTTCGTTCAACGGATAGGAGAGGCTAGTCACGCCTCCTCTTTCAGATTGATTGCAAATGACACAGCAGATGAGACCAATCTAGAAACAAAATGCTGTTCTCTCCTTAACAGTCAGATATTTTCAATTTTCGCGAGTTTCATTATCTAGCCTTTGTAGAGTTTTTGGATTTTTAAAATTTTGCAACCAAAATCCTTTTCAAATTGCTTTTCTCTCTTACCTGTCAATTTTTTTTAATTTTAGTAAGTTTTGACGGTTTCATTATATGACCGTTGTAGCGTTTTTGGAATTTTCAAAATTTTGTAACCAAATCGCTTTGCTCTCTCGTTCTTTTCAATTTTACTAAGTCTTTGGAATTTTTAAAATTTTGTAACCAAATCGCTTTGCTCTCGGTTTTTTCAATTTTACTAAATTTTGTCGGTTTCATTGTCAAGCCATTGTAATTTTTTTGTTCTTTAAATTTTGCAACCAAAATCCTTTTCAAAATTTTGGTTTATATAAGAAAATAGATTGATTGTGTAATTTTTTTGGGAATTTTTTATTTTATTTTTACCCTAAAAAATAAAATAATTTTAAAAACAATATATTTTATTTGTATTAAAAAATAATTTAAATTTCAAATTAACAAGATTTTCTTACCCTAAATTAGGTTTTTCATACCATTTCACTTGAAGAGTGTACACAATTCAAAGACACACTTTCTTAATTTGACCATGTTTTTTTCAAACCATTTCACTTGAAGAGTCTACAAAATTCAAACGAATTGTAGACAGGCTACATCATAATTTGACCATGTTTGTGCTTTTTTTCATACCATTTCACTTTGAAGAGTTTATAAAATTCAAACTAAGTGTAGACACTACTTTTTAATTTTTAATTTTTGACCATGTTTATGGTATTTTTTTGTAATGAAAATTTTGGATTTAGGTAAGATTAGCATTTGTATCGGATGTTGTAAAGGAAACTTTTTACGTCGTTATGATGTTGTAAAGGAAACGCGTAAGTAGTTAGTTCATATGGAAGAAGAGTATAGATGAAAAAAGATGTCTTATGTTATGTGATCTAACTATAGCTAAATTTGAGTGAAAAAGAAATCTTAATGTTAAATGTAATATAATAAAAAATCTAGTCAAAACATAGGCATGTGCAACTTCCTTGCCAAGTGGTCAATCCAAAGAGATTATTTTATTGACAATTGCATTCAGACTGGACCATTGTCTTTCATCACATTAGCCACACTGAACCCTACACTCTCATATGGTAATGGTTCCAAATCAAATTTCTCTGCAAGAATTCTCTAAAGGCATTTCCATTTATACAGCTCTCCATTAGCACAACTAAAAGCCTGGTTCTTTGAATAAAGATATGTGGCAGCCCAAATTTTCTTTTCAATTCTGTATCATATGCATTCAAAAATTATTCTCACAAAATATTGTTCCGTAACTACTTTAAAGACAACTCCTTCTGTTTGCAAATGACAGTGTCGCCTAAAACATTAATCAAGCTCCAAAGAGAAAAGCTAAATATACATGTGAAACTATGAATGAGCCAAATTAATCCATCTTTCTTCTTTACATCCTCAAATACAATAGCCTCAAGAGTGTTATGGGCGTGAATTGTTTAAACCGTCGCGATATTGAAAGCCATTTGGAAGTATGAGACAGGAAGCCCATCTCCAAAAACATTGATACCGCCGCTGCATAAACCCAAGCTCTGTTATTCTTGAAACTTGTTATGATTAAATCGTACAAATCACAAACCCCTGTTGATTAGCGTTTAGGTTAGTTCTGAACCAACTCAAAAACTGATCCCATATTTCATTGGAGAAAGTGATAGAACTAGACTAGAGATGCCATCTTCCAACGCTAATGATTATATGTTTATTGATTTCAAAGTATCGTTGACGTAAAAAGCAGCTCTACTTATTGTATGTTTATTGATTTCAGAAATATCATTCTCATAGAAAACACCTCGTTGCTTGCGAAGCAGAAGCTCTAACCTTGAACCATAGAAGACAACTCTATGCAACAACGGGGACTAGGGAAAGACCTTGGATTGCACATAATGGGAATCCGCTAATTCAGCCTCGACCATCAATAGGGTTCCCACCAATGTCACCTGTATCTTATGCTCCTTTTAGACCTTTGCACGTATGGGGCCATCCTACTGTTGATCATTCTTGAGCTCACATGTGGCAAAAGGTTGTCAGTTTATTTGTATTCTATTATTATAGTTCTTTAATTAAGCGTTATAGGAGGAAGTGAAATTGAACCCTTCAAACCCTAGAAGAACGTGCTTCCATTAGGTTTTTCCAGATGTTAGTCCTAGGTTCTAAGAGTTAGGTCTCAGGAACTAATCACGATTTCCGGATTGCACGTAACCATGTAGACCCCGAATTAATGAATAGTTAGACTATAAATATATATATGAGTAAATTTGCAATAACATTGTATCTTTTATCCACATAAATGCATGCTCTCCATAATGTAGACCCGGAATTAATGAATAGTTAGACTAGAAATATATATATGAGTAAATTTGCAATAACATTGTATCTTTTATCCACATAAATGCATGCTCTCCATATTTTCTAGTACACAACCCCTCAAGCTTTTTGGGTACACAAACTGTTCTGAAATAACCATATATATGAATTTTAAAAGACATGAGATTCATGGTTGGGTTGTTATAAACAATTATTTTCAGATTTCCATGGCTAATATGATCTAACAATGCAAATTATTTTAATTGTTTAATACACAAATCCACAATGCACAATAAGACACAGTGGAAACTAAGAGAGTTATTTTCAAAGGGAAACACTTTACGAAGCAACAGTTTGACTTCTTGTTCTAAGAAAAAAATTGCTAGGAATGGGAAATTTTTTTATGCTTAAGACACTACCCTTTAGTACATTTTAGTTGTGGTTATGTTATACTTAGGATATGGAATCTCTGTGATTAAAGATTAATGACCCAGGGCACTATTGTGAGTGCATATATGTATATTGAAACATTATATATGTTAGATTCTATGTTGTTGGGGTTCTTTTAATGATACTTCATTATTGGATGAGAATGGTGGGTTGTGATGTAGCTCAAACTTGCATGGTAAAAAATATTGGACTCTTTTGCAAGTAAAGGTGGAAAGGAGCCTTTTGCATTGAAGGGAGGAAAACATTTCTATTAGAGCTCATTATATCACATGAAAAACTTTTATAATTTATGTTTTAAAAATAAAATGATGATGAATTTGGTGCAAAATTGGGTTTTAAAAGCAACTTTATATTCTCTGCTTCTTATGTAGAGATTATATTTTTTAAAATTATTGGGTTTAAAACCCAATCTCTAAGTCTATGTCCTATGCCAGGTATTACTTGAACTATACCAATTAAAACTCATAAGGAAGTTCAACACATAAGGTGGCAATGTTGGAAGTTTGACAACTAATTATGTAAATTTGGGTAAAATGTAATAAGTTAGGTTTATACCGAATCATTGGTTATGTAACTGAGGAGGCTTGTATAAAACTAGTGAATGCCCGAGAAAATGTAATCATGGAGAATCATTATTGATTGAATAGAGAATCCAATCCCTTGCCCCGTGGATGTTTCCTTGACACCCTGTCAAGGTTTTACCACGTAAATTTTGTGTTGCTACTTGTGTGTTTGAATTCAGTTTTCAAATCAGTTATATGCTTTTCTTGGTCAATGTATAACTAAATGTTTTCCTTCTTTACTCATTTTCCCTATTCGAACTACAAATGGTATCAAAGCTAAGTTAGTTGAGTTGAGTTAGTCTGAGTGCGTGAAGACCAAAGCCGTGTGCTATCTGCTACGTGTATTCTCTGCGGTCCCATGTAGACCAGAGTCGTTGCCACCTAC
Source organism: Pinus tabuliformis (assembly GCA_031772625.1). Classification (NCBI taxonomy): domain Eukaryota; kingdom Viridiplantae; phylum Streptophyta; class Pinopsida; order Pinales; family Pinaceae; genus Pinus; species Pinus tabuliformis. The sequence goes on along the minus strand of CM062807.1, from coordinate 39,520,011 downwards.
ATGTATACTCTGAGGTCTAGTTCGGTTTGTAAACTGTGAAGAGTGGAGGCTGGAGAAAAACCTTATGCCCGGCGTGAAGAGGAGGCAACGGCCTGGGTAAAGAGAAAGGAGGACATAGGAACCTGCATACTCTGCTTCCATAATTGGCGTGGAGCGAGGAGGCACCGGCGTGGAGAGAGGAGTCTTTGCATGCATCGAGGAGCCTTGACATCTGCGTCAAGGAGGGCACCATTGTTGCGTGCCCATTAGAGGTGCATTGGAGAATGTTGCCCTGCGTGTGAAGTGTTGCCACTGAGGGTGAAACCCCTCCATCGTTGACCACGTTGCTACTATCGAAGAGAAAGGAGGATGCAGAGGATTACCAGAAAGCCTGTCTGAGTCGAAAACCTGTCTGATCTGCTGAAGCCGAGAGCTCAAAACAAAAGAACAGAGCATTTTTTTCAGAAAATCAAGAAAGTCGAGTAATTCTTTTTTTTTTTTCCAGAGAAATTTGTTGAAGGATTTTTATGGTTAAAGAAAAAAAAATTATTCTGAAATAGTAATAAAAATTTTAAATAAATATTGTTGAAGGGGATCAAATTCAATTTTTTTTTACACGGACTCAAAAATTTCTATTCTGAAATAGTAACAGAAATTTGAAATAAAGATTGTTGAAGGGGATCAGATTCAATTTTTTTTTTTTTTTACAGACTCAATTTTTAAGGTGGAAAATTGTAGAAAGGAGTTTCTTTATTAAAAAAAAGGGGGGGCTCAGATTTTTGAAGAGGAAACCAGAAATCGAAGAAATCTTAAAAGGAAACTAGAAATTGAAGAAACCCTAAATCCTTGTTTTCTTTGAGAAACCTAGCTGAAAAAAACAAGGAGGAAAGAAACGGCCAAGATGTCGAATGCAAAATTCGAGATGGAGAAATTCACCGACAAGAGCAATTTTTCTCTTTGGAAATTGAAAGTTAGGGATCTACTTGTGCAACAACAATGGTTGCACAAGGCATTGGATGGGGCAACTAAGAAACCTGCAACCATGACTGATTCAGACTAGGAGGACTTGGATGCCCGAGCTCTCAGTATCATCAGGTTATGCTTGGCAGATGAAGTTCTCTTCAACATTGTTGAAGAGAGTATAGCTTCAGGTTTATGGGAAAAAACTTTAAAACTCTATATGACAAAGTCGTTAACCAATAGAATTTATCTGAAAAGACAGTTGTACAGTCTTCAAATGAAAGAAGGTTCAAAAGTTACAGAACATTTGAATGTTTTTAATACACTTATATGCCAATTAATAGATATGGAAGTTAAAATTCAGGAAGAAGATAAAGCCATAACCTTGTTGTGTTCTCTGCTCGAATCATGGGATCATTTCGTAACTTTAATCAGCTTGAGCACTGCTGATTCCTTGAAGTTTGAATCAGTCGTGGGAGCTATCTTGTCTGAAGAAGTACGAAGGAAATCCAATACTGAAACAGCTGCATCAGAAGCCATGATAGATAGAGGACGGTCAAAGGAAAGAGGAGAAAATACAAGGGGCTCTTCCAGATCTAAATCGAAGGGAAAGAAGTGTAAGGCAAAATGTTGGCACTACAATAAAATTGGATGCCTGAAGAAAGACTGTTGGAAACGAAAAGAATCGGTTAACCTGAAGAAGGAAGTGAATCAGGTCGATTCAGGTATGATAGGCGAAGTCTTATCTGCTGAAGGATTATGTATGATAGATGAAACTTCACCTGAATGTAATGTCTCTCAGGGTTTAGAAAGCTGGCTGTTAGACTCTGGTGCTTCTCATCACATGTGTCCACACAAAAATTGGTTTACTTCGTACGAAAATGTAAATGGTAGTTCTGTGTTTATGGGTAATAATGTGTCATGTCAGACTATTGGGATGGGAAATCTCAGGATTAAGATGTATGATAACACAGTTAGAACATTAACTAGTGTTAGACATGTACCTGATTGGAAGAAAAATTTGATTTCTTTGGGAGTGTTGGATTCGGATGGTTATAAGTTTACAAGTCAGAATGGCGTGCTGAAAGTCTTTAAAGGAGCCCTAGTGGTTATGAAAGCAGAAAAGGTCGGAAATATTTACATGTTAAAAGGAAGTACTCTCATCAGTGAAGCAGCGGTTGCGTAAGAAAAGGAAGAAGTAGGTACTCGTCTATGGCATCAGTGATTGGGTCACATGAGTGAGAAAGGTCTTCAGATACTGATGAAATGTAAATCTCTTCCGATCTAAAATCTTTGAAGTTAGATTTCTGTAAACATTGTTTGTATGGAAAATAGTGTAAACAGAGATTTAAAACTGGAAATCATAATAGTGAAGATATTTTAGACTATATTCATTCTGATTTGTGGGGACCATCCCCTGTTGTATCATATGGAGGTGCTCTATATTTTTTAATGTTTATTGATAATTTCTCCCATAAAGTTTGGGTCTTTATGCTAAAAAGGAAAGTTGATATATTCAATGTCTTTAAACAATTTAAAGCAATGTTAGAGAAAAGAACATGCAAATCTATTAAATGTTTAAGAACTGACAATGGTGGTGAGTTCACTTCAATTGAATTTGAACAATACTGTAAGGATGAGGGAATTATTAGACACAAAGCTGTTGTTTATACTCCTCAGCAAAATGGTGTTGTTGAACGTATGAATCAGACTCTTATAGAAAGAGCCAAAAGCATGATCAGCAATGCTAACTTGCAAAAGGAGTTGTGGGCAGAAACAATATCTACTACTTGTTATTTAGTTAACAGATCACCTTCAGTAGCAATTAATTGTAAAATTCCTAAAGAAGTTTGGACAGGTCAGTCTTGTGATTATTCACATTTAAGGATATTTGGCTGTGATTCTTATTCTCTTATCCCCAAAAATCAGCGTTCAAAATTAGATCCAAAATCGAAATGTTATGTCTTTGTTGGGTATGACTATGCAGTGAAAGGATACAGGTTGTGGGATCCTACATTGCAGAAGATAATCATTAGTAGAGATGTAACATTTGATGAATCTTCTCTTTTAAAATCAAATGTTGAAAGAATTGAACAGGAACAGGTATCACCAAATCAACGAGTTCACTTGGAGGCTAGACCTTTCGATGACAGTCAAAAGGAATGAGAGACTTCTGGAGAAAAAGGTGTTGAAGATATAAAGGAAGCTGTTGAAGTTTCTGAACCAGTTCAGCAACCAGTCACTCTAAGAAGGTCTACAAGGGAAAGAAAAACTCCCAAAAGGTATGAAGATTATGCTTCATCTTTTGCTTTGATTACTGAAGATGGGGAACCTTCTTGTTATCAGGAAGCAGTAGATGATACAGATAGCGAAAAATGGAAAACGACTATGAAAGAAGAAATGGATTCCTTAGCCAAGAACAATACCTAGGATCTTGTAGAACTTCCTGAAGGGAGAAGTGTTGTTGGATGCAAGTGGGTCTTCAAACTGAAATGGAAAGTTGATGGAAATATCGAAAGGTATAAGGTGAGACTGGTAGCAAAAGGGTATTCTCAGGTTGAAGGTATAGACTTTCATGAGATTTTTTCCCCAGTTGTAAAACCTGTTTCTATTCATACTGTGTTGGCACTAACTGCATTACTTAACCTTGAGTTAGAACAGTTAGATGTTAAAACAACGTTTCTACATGGTGATTTGAATGAAGAGATATATATGGAACAGCCAGAAGGTTTTTTATAAGGTCGCAGTAGAAGATTAGTTTGCAAGGTCAGGAAATCATTGTATGGTCTGAGGCAGTCTCCCAGACAATGGTACAAGAAGTTTGATTCCTTCATGGTGAGCCAAAACTTTATAAGAAGTGAGTATGACCATTGTGTATACTTCAAAAGTTTCAATGGCATATTCATTATCTTAGCTTTGTATGTTGATGATATGCTTATTGCAAGAAAAAGCATGGAAGAGATCAACAAGTTAAAGGCTCAACTCTCTAGGACATTTGATATAAAGGATCTTGGAGCAGCAAAACATATCTTGGGCATGGAGATACACAGAGACAGGAAAAATGGTAAGCTTTGGTTATCACATCAGAAGTATGTGGAGAAAGTACTTGAAAAGTTCTGTATGAACAATGTGAAACTTGTTAATGTTCCATTAGCTTCCCATTTTAAGCTTTCTTCGGTTTTGAGTCCTAGAACTGATGAAGAAAAGCAGTATATGTCTCATGTACCATATGCAAATTCTGTAGGCAACTTAATGTATGTCATGGTATCTACAAGACCTGAAATTTCACATGTAGTTGGATTTGTCAATAGGTTCATGGCAAATCCAAGTGAAGAACATTGGCGAGCAGTGAAATGGGTGCTTCGATATCTAAGAGGCACAAGTGACCATTGCATCATCTTTAGTGGTAGTGAAGGATCAGTCTGCGGATACGTAGATGCTGATTATGCAGGTGATTTGGACAAAAGAAGATCTACTACATGTTATGTCTTTACTCTTGCAGGTGGAGCAATTAGTTGGATGTCAAAGCTTCAAGAAACAGTTGCATTTTCCACTACCGAAGCTGAATATATAGCTGCTTCAGATGCCAGTGAAGAAGCAATCTAGTTAAAGGGTCTGCTTGATGAGATTGGAAGGACGCAGGAGAAAGTGAATGTACTTTGTGACAGTCAAAGTGCTATTCACTTGGCTACAAATCCTGCTTATCTCAGCAAAACCAAGCACATTGATGTAAGGTATCATTTTCTGAGACATGTGATCGATGGCGGAAAAGTAGCTCTTCAAAAGGTCCATACGCTAGAGAATTGTGCAGACATATTCACAAAGCTAGTTACAGTAGAGAAGCTGCGATGGTGTTTAGCCTCTCTTGGCTTGCAGAAAAGATGATGAATGGGCATGGGCAAGGGATTAGGAAAATTGTTGTCAAGGTGGAGTTTGTTGGAAGTTTGACAACTAATTATGTAAATTTGGGTAAAATGTAACAATTTAGGTTTATACCAAATCATCAGTTATGTAACTGAGGAGGCTTGTATAAAAATAGTGAATGCCCGAGAAAATGTAATCATGGAGAATCATTATTGATTGAATAGATAATCCAATCTCTTGCCCCGTGGATGTTTCCTTGACACCCTGTCAAGGTTTTACCACGTAAATCTTGTGTTGCTACTTGTGTGTTTGAATTCAATTTTCAAATCAGTTATATGCTTTTCTTGGTCAATGTATAACTAAATGTTTTCCTTCTTTACTCATTTTCCCTATTTGAACTACAGGCAAACCAAGGGATGACCCATGAAGGGGAAAATATCTGCTCAACACGCCAAAACATTGTGAGAATGTTATGGTATATAAACACCATTGAAGTCTTTCATCTGAGAAATGTGGAATAAAACACTACGCTCTAAATTAAAAGGCCATGGGTCGATGCAAGTTCACAATGGAGGAAGTACCTACTACCTATTTTAAGGGTTGTAATTATCAAGATAACATATCCAAAATAATACAAAGGAAACATTGCACTACTAAAGGATATGTGTATTTTTTCCTAACAAAGAAAATTGATTTCCTCTGTAGATCAAATCTGGTACAGGTCATGTGAAATGTCAACTCGTTAAACACCAAGTTTTGGTTGAATAATAAGACATTCAAAAGGAACATGCAAAAGGTTCGAGATCTGATAGAGAGCTTATGCTTATAACTGGAACCTACAAATCTAGGGGGAACTATAATTGGGATTGATAAGAAGTGCCTCTCAAGTCACCATTCTATGCCAGAGACCCATTTTCTTAATTGTAACTATACTAGCCAAGGTTATAGTGGTCAAGGTCCCACAATTGAGGAACTCATAACATGGTTGCAACTCTGGCAAGTTATTGCACAATCACATACATGCAAGATTGTAATGCTTATTAACCCCAAAAAAGAGTGTGATCACAACAAAGAAGTTACTAATCTATGTATTCAGATAAGAAAGGAATTTGACCTGAAGGAATCTGAGGTGAATAGCCACAACTTCCCCCATAGAAAGAAAGTCATTTGTGTTTTCTACTATTGGATTGGAATACATCCTACACCTTGGTTGATAGTTTATTGGCAAGAGAAAAAGATGAAACTTTTTCTTGGATAGTAAAATACATCCATAGATGTTAAAGAAACACAAGGAAAGCTTGCTAGGCCTATGATTAAGAATGGATTAACCACTATTGTCTCAAAACATAAGACAAATCAAGATTTTTATATTCCTTGTTCAAAGGATTGTGTGCTACTAAGGTTCCTTGTTCTTACTTTGATAGAAATTCCCTGAGATGTGCGATGGATAAGGTTACAAACATGATTGCATCTAGTTGATGGCAATAGTGGGTAAAGGGTATTGGCTTCAAGAAATTGTGTAGATAATGTGGATTCAAATCTTCTTTTTTCTTCATCAAAAATTGCATACCACATCAAGTGTAAAGGTTAAAATCAAATTCACGAACAACACCTAGAAAGTTTACCAAGTGTTGCAAAAGTGAAAGTTGTATTTGGACCTAAGTTGCAACAATGGTTTAATAAAATTTATTCCCTTAGTGAAAAGGAAGCAAAGAGTGATGCTATATTGGGAAAAGTTGCTCCTATCTCACAACAGTCTTGTGGTTTTTTTGTTCAAACAATTCACTATTGAGTAATTTATTGGAGTTGGATTTTGATTCCTTTGAATCATATACTAAGATAACAAAAGTTAAGAATGGTTCAAAATATGTGAAAAGAAGTAAAAATGGTGCAATAACATTACATAATAAGAAGGGATCTCTAGGGTTCTTCTACTTGTACTTTTAATAATAATTCTGAAAATGGTGTTGATATACATACTTTTTAGATAAATTGGCTTACATATCTCAGCTATATAGCTAACAATTCACAAGTATTTGAGGTAAGAACTAGCCAATATCTTTCCCAACATGATTTATGTAGGTGTGATTCCTTCAAGGCATGCTCTGCTTTACTTAGCATACGAGATAGTAAAGCTAAAATCTTCGAAACAAATGATTGTATCAAAGATCAACTAGAAAAAAAGCATATATTGAATAACGTACGAAAGAATTCAATTTTAAATTCTCAAATTAAGGAATCACTCATTCGATATTCTAGGTCCATTCGTAGATATTGCAGCCAACCTTTATATTATACAAAAGTGAAATCTGAAGAACATGTGAGTAATGATACAATTGGCGATTTCCCTTAAGCACCGAAAAGAAACAAATACAGCTAGATCAATCTGTGAATGAAGGAATTGCTTCATTTGCAGGGCAGAGTAGGTCTCGATATGAGAATAGTCAAAGGAAAGTTAACAGTAACACTAACTACAAATCTGAAATGACCCTAGGTAGTCGGCTACCAAGTTTAGATAACATTGCTATTCCAAACGATGCAGCTAGTAGTATTTTAAGTTTTAACCAAAGGGTCTGACGCGATTTTTCATGAGATTGGTGATGGCTTCAACAAAACTGTAGCAAGGATAGTGGAAGGAGACATACTGATCAGTATAGAAGCAATTTAAGAAAATCAAAGGACAAGGGTATTAATGACGATGAAATTTTCTGCCATAGAACTGTAGCTAGGGAAAGTAGAGAAACGTCTTCTGATTTACATAAGAGAATGAGGGCTAAAATCACTATGGAGTACAGTCTTGCTAGGGGAACATAATTCTCTGGAAACAATACCACTTCAGAGAGTTCCTCATGTGGGAGCATTGAAAGAATTGGCTCTGTGTATGGATATGTTACAGTTGCAAAGGGAAATAACCTGTGGTTGGAAAACGTTTTAGAGGCACCTTATGTATGACCATATGAATGAGCCTAGAAGTACTTGAAATCTGCAGTTAAACTCATCCAAAAAACAGGTTAAATCCTTAACTACTAGTACGCCTATTTTACCCAAATTGTCTCAAGAAAGTAATAGCTGGGTATGTAGTTGTGAGGAACAATACCAGAAGAAACTACAGGATGATAATGAACATAATAAGTTGTGAGGTGATATAGGTTCTGATGTTATTTCTAGTAATTCACAGGTGGAGTGTGCCAAGTTTCAGCTAGCAGGGGAGAGTATTGCGGTCAAAGATATACTTAAAAACATGTTCTCGTAAGGTGCAACAGAAAATGAAGTGGTAGTAGAGGCAGATGGATCCAAGAAGATAGATTTTATGTATAAAGATTTGCATTCTCAAAGTGCTTTACGGTTTTATAAACCCACAAGTGTTTTTCCTGCAGTTCTAAGTGTTTTGAAAGCAAAAAACCACCCCCAATATGGTTGCAAGATAAAACAAATTGGCACCAGGTAAACAAGATTGTAGGTTAATTTTCTCACAAATTCCATAGTAATAAACGATGCATAATTCTCAAACCCCATATTAGTAAATTGTGACAGACAGGACAAAACAATTAAGTTTTAAGCAACCAGAGGGAGTAGCAAAGTGGAATTCCAAAACCGCTCATCGTTAAATCAACGGTTATCGTTTATTCTGACACCCCTACCTCATTTTTCTGAAACCACTATCAAGGGGTGTCACAAGATACTACATGGTTTTGTAAAAATACTTACGGTTTTCCTGACATGGAGCCCACACGACTTTCAAATAAGCACCAAAGCTAGCTCACCTCCAACTCATCCTAACGTAGCATCTGACAGAGACTGAGCTCACATATGCATTTTAACGAATTCCAAATATTGATTTAACAATCGAAATGCATATGTTATATTTCTTACAAAGAGTTTGGGTTTAGTTTATTAAAGGGACAATATACAATGTTTTATATAGTTTTATATATATAATAAAAAAAATTTAAGCTCTTAGATAAACAAATTTATAGCTATTCAAAATTCGTTTTGTAACCAATTCAAGAATCAGTTTTGAAATTGATAAGATAGTTAAGCCAGGGAAAGAAAAAAAGGGAATAAAGAGTGATTTTGTAAGGGTTTAGAAACTGAAAACCATGAAAACCATGACAATATGTAATGAATAAATCTCTTTGAAAACTAAAGAATAGAGACTAGTTTGATTCCCATTCTTAGTTTAAATTGTAGAATTATTTTCTTATGTTTTTTATCATTCCTTGATGTTTTTCTTCTACCTATATGAGTGTAATGTAAAAACAAGTTGATTTAAATAAAATTTATGAATTTACCTAGAGTTAATGTTACTCACATTATTGGAATCAACCATATCATGATTTCACCCATATTTCTTGATATTTAGGTCATTTCTTCTACAATGTTAAAAATTGAAGTTATTAAGTGCCTCAGTGATTTGTTGTTCTCCTCACTTGCTTTAACATCTTGAAACCCTAAGCTATGAAACCCTCATTTATCTTGGCCAATCTAGTTTTTAAAGATAGGCTTCAAATTTTGACAATTCATTGCAAGTTCTCATAGTCCATCCCTCCATCCAATTCTTATAATTTTTTGTATTAAATCTTACAAATCTCCTAGACATTGGCTCCTTTACAAAAATAATTGTCTCAATGGCTACAACATCAATTGGCATCATTGATGGGGATGAAATTGAAATATCTTCGCTTGGTTTTATTCAAAGATTCCTAAACTGATTCTCGAATGTGACAATATCTAATGTTTGGTTGTATATGATCACTTGCTGCCTTCACTTTGGATGTTCTCTTTTTTCGGGTTTAAAAAGTGGCTTCATTTATATTTTTCCTAAACAAATCTGCACTAGAAAAAGAATGTTTTGGTGAGCTACAAACTAACCCTCAAAGGTCTTATTTCATACATTTTACTAGTGCTCCAATTTATTATTGTTATTTTTCAGATGGAGGGTTAGGTTTTTAGAAAATGGTCCAATTTATGACTCGTATGATTCAGAGGAAGAGTTAGAAGTAGTTCTTGAAACAAACTTATTCACAAGTACATATTATGAAGGAGCTAATAAATAAGTCTCCTATTGGAAGCAGGAAAATGAGGTCCCTGAAAACAAAGGTAAGAATCCTATAATTATTTGCTCCTATGAATGTTGTTTCATGCATCAAGTAGTATAAAGAACCCAAAGATGAATGTCTAAGAAATAATGTTGACCGACTTATCAAAGAAAATATCTTTAGTATTCCTAGGTGTTGAAAAGTAAATAGTGTCATTATTCATAATTGTATGTGTCATGACTTGATGTAATTGATGCATTTGTCAAAAAGAAAAAGAAAAAGAAAATTATTTTTAAAAGAGTATTATTTATTGTGAAATGGTTTCTTACCCACAGTTAGTTTTTTCCTAGATCAAAGCACCCATTGAGTTCTCTAGTGGTCTTGGTGAAAGGTAAAAGCGTAAAAGTCATGATGTACTAACCCTTGGAGGGCTCATGTATTAAGAAAGAAAATTATTAGTGTATTATGTCAAGTCTAGAAGCCTCCAAGAGATGAGTTGGCCACCCTTTCTCAATTTGGCCTAGACAGGCCTAATTCATCCCATCTGATGCCTATAATAGCAAAACTTGCTCTCATTTGAAGACACACACATCCAATGAATTACTTCTAATCCTAGCAAAGAAGTGAAGGTATGATTCAACGAATTAGAGGAGAGAAATTTTGAGGAAGTTAGTGAGGAGGAAGAAAATTTTTGTTTCTTCCTACCCACAAGTGTGTCCATTAGAGAACCTAGGGTTTCCCAAGTCCAAAATTTGCAAATATTTTGTTTGGGTTTTTCATGGCTCATCTCTTGGAAGGTTTGGTCTTGGGTCAAGGTCCTAGAAGTATTCATTGAATTGATTCTATACGGATACTTTTTTGTGGGTTTAACTCTCTAAGAGAGGTTGTCCATAGCTAGAAGCCTACACCTAGTGCTCTTATGTTTGCATTATGATCTTCTTATTGAAATTTATCTTGATGATGAACAAAACTAAATTAAAATCTCCTAATATAAATCACAATAAAATGTCAAGGATTAAAGAGAAATCAACCAATAAATACTCTAACTGTCTAACCTAGATTTCTCAACATGGTAGCAGAGCGAGGATTTGAATAGTGGGCAAAAACAATATCAGTCTGGCATCATATTATCTCAAGGAAGTTAACTATCATAGACCAAATTTGTGGAGGCTAAAAGATCAATTTTTTGGGTACATTTTTTTAGCCCTAATTGCAAAGATAAGGCCAGAGACATTCTTAAGGCTAGTGATGGCACTTGGAGGGCTTCCAAGCCCTAATTCAAGGAAACCTATAGGTTAATTTAATATCCACTCTCTAGAATACTCTCATTGAAAATTAGATTGAAGCATTTTGGGCACCTTATCCAACCCTAATCTCTGCATGAAGGCCACAAACCTCCTTTAGTAAAGTGAAGGCATAAGGAGCATATTTATGAAGGGTCAAAGGGCTTATCTAGCAGCATAAGAGAGGCCACACCTTTTGGCATTGGAGTGAAGGTAAAAAAGGATACCATCAGGTCTGCATATTTCATACAAGTCACCAAATTTCTGAGCAAATTCACAACTCTGGTATGTACATTATAGTCATTATTCATCAGTGAATTTATTAGATTTTGGTGAAAGGATTATTCTAGTTTTACAAGGTATTCAATGCCTTCATATTGGAAACTATAACAACCCTAGAAAGGAGATGAACCTCTAGCTATAGCCTGAAATTTATGTGGTATTGTTCTGTGCATAAGCCTTGGAAAGCAAATCTGTAAAAGAATAAAAAATCCACACCTATACATTATTTGAAGAGATATTTTGAGCATAAGTTCTACTGGGAGACCACAATCAAAAGTGTCAAAGTTATGAAGTAAAGTCTCTTTGAAAAGAAAAAATCATACCCTACCTCTATGAAATCAAAGTGAATGCTATATACAAGAAGTTTTGAGTACACTATTGAGATCATTTTAGTCTCAAAGAACATACAAATTGAAAGCTCTAGTCACCTTGAAGAAAGGAGCCTAAACCTCCCGCAAATTCTAATCTACAAATTTAAAAACCCACACAACAATTACACTAAAAAACTCAAATATATTTCATTAAGACCAAAATATTTAGAATATAATATTGGAATGATTATCATAATCCATTTACACATACTCCACACCTCCCCCATACTCTCACGCCCTTTTTTCATTATACAAATCATGATTAATATATACAAAGATTACATTCAAGGAAACTCATGGGTTCAAATCCACTAAGTTAAGATCTATTGGACATGTATAAGGGAACATTTGACAAATCTAAATTTTTATGACACTTTTTATATTTCCAGAACTAATCCTATCCTAACTACCACACTTTTCTAGAGCTTTTACATAATTTAGAAATCCTAGAGATTTTTCCAGCTTTCATAAGTTCTATACTTTTTTGCATGAATTTCAGAAATTTCCTTTCACACACACTCACGCACACAAGAAGCTTTAGTTTTTTACTCAAGTATCAACCATTTCTATGAAGAGAGAAACAAGCTTGAGGGAACCTCTAACTACCAAGGGTTGAAGAAGAGGATTGACCTTATACTCATAGAGAATGATGTCATGGACATTGTTGAAGGAAAGGCTATAGAACCAGAGAAGAAGAATGTGGATGAATGGAACAAGTACTACAAAAGTGAGATAATACCCCAAAGGATCTTGATTGAATCAATGAAGAATCACCTTATACCTTTTGTGGTAGAGCTAAATAATGTAGAGGAGATTTATGACAGGTTGAACAAGTTATGCCATGTGACCACCTCAGGTCAGAAAATAGCATTGAAAAGTACATTGTAAGAGACCATAATTCCATTTGAAGAATACATTGCAACTCACCTAGTAAAGATATCTCAATTGGAAGATCAGTTAAAAGCCCTTGGTGAAACAATTTCTAATACAAAAATGATGAAAACAATCCTCAATTCTCCACCTCAAGAATGGAGTTCATTTGTGACCAACATTTACCCAAATAAGGAGATTTCCAATCTTGATGAGTTATGGTCTCAATGTGTGATGAAAGAATCCCAATTGAAATCCAAGAGGAAACTGATCCTCCTCATAAATCCAAAGCATATGAAGCTAGAATGAAAACATTGAGCAAAAGGAATTTGGACGGTATCGTCACCCAATGAAGAAGGAAGACATAGAGAATGTAAAACGCTTCAAGTGTAATGAGATTGATCACTACATAAGTAATTTCCAAAAGCTGGCCAAAGACTCTAATCAAAAGAAAGGGGCAAAGCGGAAGGATTGAACACATGCAACTGAAGAGGTCAATGAACCTGAGAAGAAGAAGGAAAAGGAAGAGGATCCTAGGGATCTATTCTTCTAAATAAACTCCATATTATGGATACTTTGTATAGTTAAAGTAGGGCATGTAGTTTCATTACTAAAATGCATGACATCATGGTTTTCAACATGTAGCATTCGAATATTTTCAGATGTATGTTCTCACAGTCACCTAGCTGGTATTAAAATATTATGTTGGAATCTGAATATTGTTGTGTAAGGATCATGTATGAATCCCTCCTTGTGATTTCATGGAGTGATTTATTCTAGGAATAATTAGCATGATGATATAACCGTTATTTTTATTCTATATCTTTTTGGAGAAGGTATCTTACGAGCTTGCTGGTTTAGTTCTAGCATAATGAGATGAAATGCAGGATTAGATGAGTGGACGCAACATGATATTCCATTGTAGACTTTGATGATGACTGAAGGAAGACCATGATGTTAATGATGGAATGATACCCTCCACATGATCCTACTATATGTAGAATGTGTGATGGTGGACCCTATCTTGATGATGATGTTGTATATACATGAACTTGTGATGTTCAAAGAAAGCTCGCACGTGTGATGATGAAGATAGAGCCCTGAGAGCTACTATCATGGTAGCTGATGATGGACACTTCTCCCTAGTTAAGAGGGAGTGACATATATGATTCTCTACTTCATGTGTCATGCACTAGACTAGGACTAACAACCATAAGTCTTAGTGAAGGCCATGATGAGAGAATGGGGTCAATAGGATTTGGTAACAATCTGAGATAGATACTCCTTAAGGATTTGGAATCCAGTATAGGAAGTAGTCTGGTGATCGACACTCTTTGAGGATCTAACAAGGTATCCAAGACAAGAGTGGTCGAAGAGAAAATTCCATGAGGATGTGTCAATCCAAGATGGGAATGACATTCGATGGAATACATTAGGAACGTTCAGATGGGGTATGTTCTTTAAGAGGTAGTGTAGTGTCCCTCATAAAGGCTCCCAACATTGTGCTCTGATCTATTAAGAGATAGATATTGTTAGTCAAGGCCTTGATACGTTGACAATGTTGGTTGTATATTGATCATAATGTTGATTCTTAAGATGGCTTAACAATTAGACTTGTTTTATGAGAATGATTCAATGAAAGTATTGTCCTTTTCCTTGTGGTGAATTATGAATACATCCCTAGTTAAGAGGGAGTATTGAAATGTAACTAGTGTCGGTATTCATAACTTTATGTATCATGACTTGATGTAATTGATGTATTTGTCAAAATGAAAAATAAAAAGAAAACTAATTCTAAAAGAAGATTATTTATTGTGAAATGGGCTTCTTGCCCATACTTACTTTCTCCTAGGTCAAAGCACCCATTGAGTACTATAAGGGTCTTGGTGAAAGGTCAAAGATTCAAAGTCATGATGTACTATCCATTGTAGGGCTCATGTATTATGAAATAAAATTATTATTATAGTATGTCAAGTCTATAAGCCTCCAAGACACGAGTCAACCAACCTTTCTCAAGTCAGTCTAGAGAGGCCTAATTCACCCCACATGATTCCTATAAAAGGAAATCTTTCTCTCATTTGAAGACACACACATCCAATGAATTACTTCTGATCATGGCGAAGAAGTCAAGGTTTAATTAAGTGAATTAGAGGAGCAAAATTCTGAGGAAGCCAATCAGGAAGTAAAGGAAGTGAATTTATGTTTTTTTCCTTCCCGCATGTGTGAGTTTTTTGGAGAACCTACGGTTTCCTCAGTCTAGAATTTGCAGAGTTATCATTTTGGGTTTGGTTGGATCATCCCTTGCAAGGTTTGGTATTGTCTCAAGGTCTTGGAAGTATTCATTGAATTGATTCTATAAGAAGAAATTTTGTGGGTTTTCCTCTCTGTGAGAGGATGTGGCCCTGACTAGCAGCCTACATTTGGTGTTCTTGTGTTTGCATTGTGACCTTCTTATTGGATTTTATATTAATGATGAACAAAAGTAAATAACGATGAAAATTTCCTAATATAAATCATAAGAAAATGTCAAGGATTAAAGATAAGTCAGCCTAATAAATACTCTAACTCTTTGCCCTAGATTTCTCAACACCGGGAAATTGTTGGTGGAATTTTTTCATCAACCAACTGCTATAAATTCCATAGAAAATGAAGTTTATATTTTCTTTCATAAATTTTATGACCCTATAACAGACTATGTGGATTCTTTGGGCAATTTAGTATTAAGGTTTTTTTATTAGCTGATCTCTTTTTCTTACTAAATATCATCATTTTTGGATGAGTTTTATTTTCAAGTTCAAGGATTTAGCATAAGGTCCAACACTCAAATGTTGCAATAGTACCATTGGAACGTTGATTAAACTTGATTGAGATCAACCCTATATATAAGTAGGAGTTGTAGATAAATAAACTCAAAAATTGAGCATTAAAAATTTCAATTGCTGGAGGTTTTTATTTCAATTTGTAGGTTCTAGAGAAGACTTACTGTAACAAAAAATGTTTTAGAGATATTTTCATATTTCACATATTCAAGGAATTTTTGACTCCATGCCCAACAAGGATACTGGGCTATAGTTCTCAGTGTCCTTCTAGTAAGAAATTGTCCCCAATTAGCACTGATGTTTTATCTCAAACTCGCATGGTAAAAAATGTTGTATCTTTTTGCAATTAATGTTGCCAATGAGTCTTCTACATCACCAGGAGGACAAATTTTCATTGGAGCTCATGATATCCCATGAAATTATTTTATAATATTTGTTTTAAAAAAACGATGAAGATTTTGGTGCAAAATTGGGTTTTAGAAACAATTTTATACTCTCAGCATCCTATGTAGAGATTTTATTTTTTATTAAAATTATTGGGTTTAAGATGAAATCTCCAAGTCCCTGTCATATGCCACATATTCCATCAACGTCCACCAATTATAAATCACAAGAAAGTTCAACACACAAGGTGCCAAACCAAGGAACAAGCCCACGAAGTGTCCAATATGTGCTCAATGCACTTAAACATTGTGAGAATGCTGGTGTATATAAACACCATTGAATTATTTCATCTGAAAAATGTGGGATAAAATGCTATGATATAAATTAAAAGGCCACGGGTTGATGAAAGTTCACAATTGAGGAGCTACCTACTGCCTATTTTAAGGCTTGTAATTATAAAGATATCATATCCAAAATAATACAAAGGCAATGTTGCACTAGTAAAGGATATGTGTATATTCCCCTAAAAAATTGATTTCCTCAGTAGATCAAATATGGAGTGGCTCATGTGAACAACAACTCATTAAACACCAAGTTTTGGTTGAAAAACAAGGAAATTAAAAGGAACACTCAAAACGTTCAAGTTTCGATAGATTGCTTGTGTAGATAGTAGGAACCTGCAAATCGAGGGGGAAATATAATTAGGATTGATAAGAAGTGCCTCTCAAGTCACCATTCTATGTTAGAGACCCATTTTCTTAATTGTAACTATACTAGCTAAAATTATAGTGGTCAGGGTGCCATAATTGAGGACTTCGTAATGTGGCTGCAACTCTGACAAGGTATTGCACAATCACATGCATGCATGTTTGCAAGGCTTATTAACCCCAAGGGAAAGCGTGATCTCAACAAATAAGTTTCTAATCTTTGTGTTCAGATAAGAAAGGAATTTGAATTGAAGGAACCTAAGGTGAATAGCCACAATTTCCCCCATAGAAATAAGCCATTTGTGTTTTCTACTATTGCATTGGAAGACATCCTACACCTTGGCGAGTAGTTTATTGGTAAGCGAAAAAGATGCAGATTTATCTTGGATTGTACAATACATCCATAGATGTTATAGTAGAAAAAGGAAATATGGTTAGGCCTATGATCAAGAATGTATTAACAATTGTTGTCTCAAAATACAAGTTAGATTAGGAATGTTATATTCCTTGTTCAAATGAATGTGAGCTACTAAGGTGCCTTGTTCTTACTCTGATTGCAATTCCATTGGATGCAAAATGGATAAGGTTACAAAGACTCATGCATCTAGTTGATGGAAACAATGGGAAAATGATATTGGCATCAAGAGGCTATGTACATAATGTGGAATCAAAGCTCCTTTATGCTTCATCAAAAATTCAGTACCGAGTTGATGCAGGAGCATCTGACCCTTTTCTTAATTAAAGAAGAATCCAAGTGGAGCGATGAAGACGTGGACAGTCAAGCTGGAAAACGGGAGGAAAATCTGCTCAAAAACAGATTTAATGAGGATTTGACGGATATATTATCTGCATGCATGCATGATGGAGCTTTCGTTGGAGAAAAATATGGATCGGATCTTTCCAATCTAACATTTCTTGTGTATATATATATGTAACCGAGATAGAAAGGCGATATATAGAAATACAGAGAGTGATATATAGATGTTTTTGAGAGTGAGGAAAATGTAGTCGATTGTGAGCTTGGTTTTAAGGCTGAAATGCCTTAGCCTGGAATGTAATTTGTTCTGTATATATATGAAACGTGTTCTAGTATTGTATACGCTTGTGTGTGTTTATAATTGAGCAAATCATGTGTTGTAAGATTGATTGACCATCGATCACTTACAGGATCGATGGCGATCTAAAAATGTTGTTTAATTATTATATATGGCAATCGATTATAGTTGCGTGTGTATAATGCGGTTTAGGCTAATGTTGAATCGCTACAGCCGAAGGTTCTTGAACAGAGAGACGCCGGATCGAACCAAGAGATGTTCACCTTGTAATATATCTCGGGCATGAATGTTATAAGTTCTTGTTCGAACTTAAATAGAACCCGAGAAATATCATAACACTGCAAATGCGATCACCGATTGGTATTATATCGGTGGATGCAAATGTTAAATAAAGTTTGATTAATGTGGAATCGAGATTAGAGAGTTCGACGATAATCAATCGCATTGAAATGTCCGACTGTCGATTATTGTGAATGTCGATTTCCGATTCCGATTGAATCGGATCGGGAGGTAGGAGATTTGGATTGGAGCGGATTTTACATGGTTCCCGCATAATTGCGTTATGTGTGGCGTGGGGTATTAAGACTTCACACATATATTTTTTTTATATTGTTTATCTCCTATGTATGGATGTTCGATTTTAATGAAGATCCACGGTTGTAATTTAAAAAGTTATATTAGAATGCTTCCAAAGAGACTTGTGGGCCATAACCCACAGGCCCAGGTTCGGAATTTCTACATGAAAGGGGATTTTGGGCTTACCCCAAGATTTCTTTTCATCAAGTGGTATCAGAGCAGGGAAAGTTTCCTGCGAGGAGAAGGATTCCAAAGAGAAAGAAGAAGAAGCAGGAGGTACAATTGGTTAAGCTGGAGAGTTTGTGGTCTTACTGTCCTGCAGATGGCGACAGCGGAAGGTGAGAAGATTTGCAGCAACCTAGAGCAAGGTGTGCTCAATTGGTTCCAGAGAAGAGAACCAGAAGGATGCCGAAAGACTGAGTGCGGAGGGCTTGGTGAGGTATCGTGTAATAGAAGGAGACTGTTACTGCAGAGGTTGGTTGCAGCTCAGAGAAGATCATGAAGGCAGTTCCACTGAAGAGATACAGTGGGTAGAATTGCTGAGGACCAGGGGAAGTATATGACCAGGAGGTCATCAATATTTTTTACCTCGGGAGTCTGATGCAGGAGCATCTGACCCTTTTCTTAATTAAATAAGAATCCAAGTGGAGCGATGAAGACGTGGACAGTCAAGCTGGAAAACGGGAGGAAATTTTGCTCAAAAACAGATTTAATGAGGATTTGACAGATATATTATTTGCGTGCATGCATGATGGAGCTTTCCTTGGAGAAAAATATGGATCAGATCTTTCCGATCTAACATTTCTTGTGTATATATATATGTAACCGAGATAGAAAGGCGATATATAGAAATACAGAGAGTGATATATAGACGTTTTTGAGAGTGAGGAAAATGTAGTCGATTGTGAGCTTGGTTTTAAGGCTGAAATGCCTTAGCCTGGAATGTAATTTGTTCTGTATATATATGAAACGTGTTCTAGTATTGTATACGCTTGTGTGTGTTTATAATTGAGCAAATCCTGTGTTGTAAGCTTGATCAACCATCGATCACTTACAGGATCGACGGCGATCTAAAAATGTTGTTTAATTATTATATATGGCAATCGATTATAGTTGTGTTTGTATAATGCGGTTTAGGCTAATGTTGAATCACTACAGCCGAAGGTTCTTGAATAGAGAGACGCCGGATCGAACCGAGAGATGTTCACCTTGTAATAGATCTCAGGCATGAATGTTATAAGTTCTTGTTCGAAGTTAAATCGAACCCGAGAAATATCATAACACTGCAAATGCGATCACCAATTGGTATTATATCGGTGGATGCAAATGTTAAATAAAGTTTGATTAATGTGGAATCGGGATTAGAGAGTTCGGCGATAATCAATCGCATTGAAATGTCCGACTGTCGATTATTGTGAATGCCGATTTCCGATTCCAATTGAATCGGATCGGGAGGTAGTAGATTTGGATTGGAGCGGATTTTACATGGTTCCCGCATAAATGCGTTATGTGTGGCGTGGGGTATTAAGACTTCACACATATATTGTTTTTATATTATTTATCTCCTATGTATGGATGTTCGATTTTAATGAAGATCCACGGTTGTAATTTAAAAAGTTATATTAGAATGTTTCCAAAGAGACTTGTGGGCCATAACCCACAAGCCTAGGTTCAGAATTTCTACATGAAAGGGGATTTTGGGCTTACCCCAAGATTTCTTTTCATCAAGTGGTATCAGAGCAGGGAAAGTTTCCTGCGAGGAGAAGGATTCCAAAGAGAAAGAAGAAGAAGCAGGAGGTACATTTGGTTAAGCTGGAGAGTTTGTGGTCTTACTATCCTGCAGATGGCGACAGCGGAAGGTGAGAAGATTTGCAGCAACCTAGAGCAAGGTGTGCTCAATTGGTTCCAGAGAAGAGAACCAGAAGGATGCCAAAAGACCGAGTGTGGAGGGCTTGGTGAGGTATCGTGTAACAGAAGGAGACTGTTACTGCAGAGGTTGGTTGCAGCTCACAGAAGATCATGAAGGCAGTTCCACTGAAGAGATACAGTGGGTAGAATTGCTGAGGACCAGGGGAAGTATATGACCAGGAGGTCATCAATATTTTTTACCTCGGGAGTCTGATGCAGGAGCATCTAACCCTTTTCTTAATTAAAGAAGAATCCAAGTGGAGCGATGAAGACGTGGACAGTCAAGCTAGAAAACGGGAGGAAAATTTGCTCAAAAATAGATTCAATGAGGATTTGACGGATATATTATCTGCGTGCATGCATGATGGAGCTTTCGTTGGAGAAAAATATGGATCGGATCTTTCCGATCTAACATTTCTTGTATATATATATATGTAACCGAGATAGAAAGGCGATATATAGAAATACAGAGAGTGATATATAGACGCTTTTGAGAGTGAGGAAAATGTAGTCGATTGTGAGCTTGGTTTTAAGGCTGAAATGCCTTAGCCTGGAATGTAATTTGTTCTGTATATATATGAAACATGTTCTAGTATTGTATACGCTTGTGTGTGTTTATAATTGAGCAAATCCTGTGTTGTAAGCTTGATCGACCATCGATCACTTACAGGATCGATGGCGATCTAAAAATGTTGTTTAATTATTATATATGGCAATCGATTATAGTTGCGTGTGTATAATGCGGTTTAGGCTAATGTTGAATCGCTACAGCCGAAGGTTCTTGAACAGAGAGACGCCGGATCGAACCGAGAGATGTTCACCTTGTAATAGATCTCGGGCATGAATGTTATAAGTTCTTGTTCGAAGTTAAATCGAACCCGAGAAATATCATAACACTGCAAATGCGATCACCGATTGGTATTATATCGGTGGATGCAAATGTTAAATAAAGTTTGATTAATGTGGAATCGGGATTAGAGAGTTCGGCGATAATCAATCGCATTGAAATGTCCGACTGTCGATTATTGTGAATGCCGATTTCCGATTCCGATTGAATCGGATCGGGAGGTAGGAGATTTAGATTGGAGCAGATTTTACATGGTTCCCGCATAATTGCGTTATGTGTGGCGTGGGGTATTAAGACTTCACACATATATTGTTTTTATATTGTTTATCTCCTATGTATGGATGTTCGATTTTAATGAAGATCCACGATTGTAATTTAAAAAATTATATTAGAATGCTTCCAAAGAGACTTGTGGGCCATAACCCACAGGCCCAGGTTCAGAATTTCTACATGAAAGGGGATTTTGGGCTTACCCCAAGATTTCTTTTCATCACAAGTCAGGAGTAAAGGTGCATATCAAAATGAGGAACAACACCGAGAACGTTTACCAGGGGTTGCAAAATTGAAACTTGTATTTGGACCTAAGTTGCAAAAATGGTTTAAGAAAATTATTTCCCTTGGTGAAAAGGAAGCTAGGGGTGTTGCTATATTGGGAAAAGTTGCCCCTATCTCAGAACAATTTTCTTATTTTTTTATCCAAACAATTCAATATCTAATAATTTATTTTGAGTTCGATTCTAATTCCTCTTATTTAAATACTAAGAAAACAAAACTTAAGAATGCTTTAAAATATGTGAAAAGAAGTAGCAATGGTGCAATAACAATAGCTGATAAGGAGGTATCTCCATAGTTCAATTTATCTGGATCTTGTTGGTTTCCTAATGTGGACTAGTTTTAGCCTATAAATTATTTTGTGCTCCAAACTATTATGTTGATAATTTTAATGATAATTCTCTAAATGATGTTGATATAAATATTTTTCAAATAAATTCTCTTGCAATTCTCAGCTAGCTAGCTAGAAATGCAAAAGTATTTGAGGCAAGAAATAGTCAATATATTCCCCAACATGATTTATGTATGGATGATTCCTTCAAGACATGCTATGCTTTACTTAGCATAGGAGATAGTAAATCTAAAATCTTGGAAACGAATGGTTGTATCAAAGATAAACTGGAAAAAATCATATATTGAATACTGTATTGAATAATTCAATTTTAAATTCTCAAATTAAGGAACCATGCATTCAACAATCTGGGATTCTTGATAGGACTTGTATTGAACCTTTATATTCTACAAAAGTGAAATCTTAAAAAAATGTAAGTAGTGATACAATTGACGATTTCCCTGATCAAGTAAGCAATGATAAGAAACAAATAGAGCTTAATCAATCTATGAATGTGGGAGTTGCTTCATTTGTAGGTCAGAGTGGGTCTAGAGATAAGAATAGTCAAATGAATGTTAATAATAACACTAACTGCAAATCTAAAATTACCCTAGGTAGTGGCCTGCCAAGTTCACATAACATCACTAATCCAATAAATGCAACTAGTAGTAGTTTAAGTAAAGGTTTTGAAACAATTTTTCATGAGACTGGTGATGGAGTCAGTAGAAATTGTAACAAGGATAGTGGAAGGACACATACTAGTCAGTATAGGAAAAATTCAAGAAAAGAGAAGGACAAGGGTATTGATGATGATTAAAAAGTTGGTCATCGAACTACAACTGGGGAAAGTGGAGAAACATATTCTGATTTATATAAGAGTAGGAGGGATAAACTCACTCTAGACCATGGTTTTTTTAGGGGAACAAAATGCTCTGGAAATAATACCACTTCAGAGAGTTCTTCATGTGGGAGCACTCAAAGAATAGGCTTTGTGTATGGATATGTTACAGTTGTGAAGGGAAATAACTTGCTTGTTTGGAAAAATGTCCAGAAGAACCTTATGAACGACTATATGAATGAGCCTAAAATTAATTGACATTTGTAGTTAAATTCAGCAAAGAAGAGGTTAAATCCTTAGTTACTAGTAAAACTATTTTACCCAATTTTTATTAGGAAAATAATAATTAGGTATGTAATTGTGAGGAACAAGCCAAAATAAACCAAAGGATGATAATGAGCATAATAGGTTTCGAGGTGATACATGTTTTGATATTATTTCTAGTAAGCCGCAGGTGGAGTGTGCTAAGTTTCATCTTGCAAGGGAGAGGACTTCAGTCAAAGATATACTTAAAATCATGTTCTGATCAGGTGAAACAAAAAATGCAGTGGTAGTAGATGGAGACGTATCCAAGAAGATAGATGTTTTCTATCAAGATTTGAATTCTTGGAACTTTCATATTAATCAACATTCCACATGGTTTCATGCTCCAAATAAACAAATTATGATGAGTCGATGTGATCAAATTTTAAACTGTAGGAGGGTGTCACAAAGTGGAATTCCAAAACCACTCATCATCAAAATCAATGGTCGGCGTTGATTGCGCCACCCCTACCTCATTTTTCCAAAACCACCATAGAGGGGTGGGGCGAAGTGGTTTATGGTTTTCTAAAACCATGGGTGGTTTTCTTGTGGTTCTCGGTGTTTTGCAAGCAAAGCACTATCCCAAGTGTGGTCACAAGATAAAAGAGATTGACGCCATGTTAATAAGATCGTTGTTCAATTTCCTCCTAGGTTCCTGAATAATCAACGATCCGTAATGCTCATGCTCTAGATCAGTAAATTGTGATAAGACAAAAGATTTAATTTTTAAGAGACAGGAGGGTGTTGCAAAGTGGAAGTGCAAACCACTCATCGTTAAATCAACTAGTATTGTTTATTGCGACAACCCTACCTCATTTTTCAAAAACTACTATCAAGGGGTGTCACAAGATACTATTTGGTTTTGTAAAAATACTTATGGTTTTGTTGACATGGATCCCCCACAACATTCAAATTGCCACCAAAGCCAACTCACCTCCAGCTCATCCAAACGTAGCATCTGATAGAGACTAGGCCCAATTAGGCATTTCATTGAATTCCAAATATCGATTAAAAATCTAAATGCATATGTTATATTTATTACAAATATTTGGGGTTTAATTTATTAGAGTGCCCATACAAAATGTTATATATATTTTTATATATATAATATTTTCAATTTCTAAATTTATTTGTAAAGTTCCTAATTAACAATTTTACAACTATTTAAAATTTGCTTTGTAATCGATTCAAGAATCAGTTTTGAAACTGATCAAGATAGTTAGGCTAGGGAAAGAATAAAAGGACAAAAGAGTGATTTTGTAAGGTTTCAGATTCTGAAAATTATGACAATATGTAATGAATAAATCTCTCAGAAAACTAAAGAATAAAGGTTAGCTTGATTCCAGTTCTTGGGGTAAATTGTAGAATTATTTTATTCTTATGTTTCTTTATTATTCCTTGGTGTTTTTCTTCTACTAATATGAGTGTAATGTAGTAATCGGTTGACTTAAATAAGATTTCTGAATTTACCTAGAATTAATGGTACACATGTTTTCAGTTTGAATGCCTTAATTGACACTCCACCATATTAGGCAATCACCCATCCTTCTTCTTATTTGCATTATTACTTTAGCAGGGTTAAAAATTAAGATTATTAAGTGCCTCAATGATTAAGCCATGTTCTTTTTATTTGTTTCAAATAATCTCTTGAAACCCTAAGCTTTGTAGCCCTCATTTATCTTGGCCAATCTATTTTTTAAAGATAAGTTTCAGAATTAGATCACTCATTGCAAGTTCTCATGGTCCATCCCTCCAATTAATTATTTTAAAAGTTTTTATTAAATCTTGTATATGTCCTAGGCACTAGTTCCTTTGAAACCTAAAACTGTCAGTATAGTTACAATAGGTTCGAAGAAATTTCGAGTGCCACACGTTGTGGAGAAATATTATTAGAAATATCTTCATCTCCTTCAAGGCATGCGACATAAATGATTTAAGAGGTAATTTGATATTGATTGGATCTTTATATTTATTTTAATCCATATCAATTCTTTTTTATTGGAAAAGGTGGAGGAATTATCTCAGGACCATTTTTACTGGGAGGATTGAGTTTGGAAAATTGGGGTCTCAAACCTTCTAGGATAATTTTGAAGCATCAAGTGATGTTTTCTTGGGATTAAATTTGTTCACTCTAGCAGTACTCCTCTATTTTCCTATTATAAGCCAAAAAATATTTCCAATGATGCAAGAATCACCTCAATTTAAGTTTGTATGCAAAATTCAAGCATCTCGAAAGTTGGCCTTCCTTCTTGGACCACCATAATTCGATAGGGTGCCATGTTGACCCCCATTATTCATGAGATAGGGACTAGACATGCGATCATGATGAGGTAGACTCTAGAGGAGTTATTAATTTTTCATAAGAATTGTATGTTATATTATTTCACAATTACTTCAATGTCCTTTTATTAGCCCAATGATAATTTCCACTTAGATTCCAATAGTAATCACATTAACCATTAATCACATTGATAGTAATTGTAGATATAACATGAACAATAAAAGTTAGAAGACATGCCAAGAAAAGAGAGCAAAAGGATATGGCTAATGGTGGGGGAAAAACCTAAGATGGGGAAAACCCTTTGATCAATTCTTCTCATTATAAATATAAAATTCTCAACAGAGAGAGAGAGAGTACAATAAATTCAAAATTGACTTTCCAATATATGATCAAAACCACTATCCAAAACAATCTAGTCAAATCTATGATTTCCCCCTAGTTAACAACAGTTTATTCCCTAAGCAATGAACGATCAAGGTCAAAACAATCCTTAGCAGCTTAGTCAAAGGAGAGAGGAACTCAACCTCTCTTGCTATTCAATGTCATCCTAGAATAGTCAACAAATATGCAATTAATGTTGGTCAACCTGAAGTCCACCCTATGTTCAAACATGCTTGTGGTAAATTTAGGTGAAAATGCCCAGAAATTCTCGGTTTCTGTGGCAGTCACTCTGGTCTGCTAAAACAGAAAATCTACCAAAAAATTCATAGTTAAAGGAGGCCAAACACTTCTTGTTAAACATCGACCAATGCCCAGAAACAACCTTGCAATTTGGCCAAATTAGAAAGTCACTTCTGCCCTTTGAACATGTGAGAGAGATCCCACAAATTTCAGTTGTACAAACCAACACGATGAGGAGAGAGAAGATATGTTGTGTGATGATGAGATGCCAAATTAGGGTGTAGGTCTCTCTTATTTATATGAATTGACGAGGATTAAGAGACATGTCTGTTGGGATTCATGAGCCTACATGATGATGTGGTTGACCCTAATAATTTACACATGTGTGGACTTCACTTTAGAAAAATATTTCTCCTTGTCCAAATTTAGTGATCTTTAGGTCGCTTATGATCCTCTCCAAAATATGAATTTAATGCAATAATTATGTCTATCAAATCAATTTTCCAAAGTGGAATTTGGCCCTACCTTCCAACTCTAACACTCCCTCTCAACTAGGGAGAACTCCACTTGTCAATCCATCCATCATCATGCCATCTTGTCATCATGAACCATTTAAGGAATCTTGTCTCAACTCTGTTGAAAACTGATATATATAACAAAAAGAATCGATCGAGATTATCACAGGACCTTACCACTCTCCACTAACAAAAGGCAGTCCACATAAATAGCAGTAGAACCCGAATTTGACTTGATCCCAAGTGATTAAGTTATTGAACATCATGCATCCTAGTCTTAGATAGTGTGACAGTACAAGATGTGTCCATATGTAGTGTTAAGGTCTCTATCCTCTTTTCCCAACTCATTGATTAGATGAGAGGTACTTCCCAAGAGTCCTAGACTGCAAGGGTAGGATGCATGTTGTGGCATCTGCAGGAGAAGGTGAACCACTCATACTGCTCACATGCCATATAGAAGGTGAACGACTCATCCTATGCATATATCATAAGCTATAGTGAAGGTGAGCCACTCACCTTGTACATATCGTACCTGTAGAGGAAGGTGAACCACTCACCTTATAGTCACACATATGTCCATGAAATACCCCAGGACCCTAAAAGCTCTCAGTGCTCAATGTCAAAATCAAGTGGGACCCTCATGGGAGGGTCCTTCCATGACTCCAAGTGTCTCTCGGAAGGCTAATAATTTTACCTTCCCCAAGGACTTCATGCGGATGTCAGCAACCTGCTCATCAATTTTTATTTGTTAGAGCCTTATTGCTCCCTATTGTACCATATCCTAGAGAAGTGGTACCCAATATCAATATGCTTAGTGCAATAGCAGAACATGTGATTATTTGAAAGGAGAATTCTAATCTAGTTATCACAATAGATAATCGTGGTATCTATCATGTGCTCAAATATCTCACTGAACAACTTCCTCAACCAAACAACTTCACAACAGGCCATACTAGCTGCAATATATTTGGCCTCGACAATGCTTAGAGAAACCAATTTTTGCTTCCTGTTCATCCAAGAAATTGAGGTATATCCCAAGAGAAGCAACACCCTGATGTGATCTATCTATCCACCACACTACTAACCCAGTCAGTATAATAATATCTATGTAGCCTCAAATTCTCGGCAATGTATCTCAGTCCATAGTTGATAGTGCCATAAATATATGTCAAGATATACTTTGCAGCCACCCAATGTATGTGACAATGCTTAACCATAAATTGAATCAAATTATTTATAGCAAAGCATATGTCCAGATGTGAGTTTACCAAGAAAATTAGGGCCCCCACAAGTTGTTTTTTTTGGAAGGGTTCACAAATCAGGGCCTAGAAACACTTCCACATAACTTCTTGAAGTTGAGCTCCATCAGAGAAGACATGGACTTGCATTCCACCATCCCATATCTCTCTAGCAACTTCACTATGTATTTTCTTTGAGAAAGTAAAATATTTCTTGGATTTTCCTAGAGCTCTAGGCCTAGGAAGTAATGCATAAGTCCTAAGCCGTTCATCTTGAACTCGGAAGTCAACTTCATCATGTATTGATAAATGAAAGGGTCCACACAAGTCATAAAGAGATCATCAACATAAAGGACCAAAATAAGAGGCATGTCCTTTTCAACATTGAAGTATAGGTTTAGATCAACATAAATCCTTGTAAATCCAAACTTCATAAGATAACTATCAATCATTTTGTATGAAGCCTTGGGGGCCTTCTTCAACCCATAGTGGGCTTTCTTCAACCAACAAACATGTGTCCTTCTATCTTGTACTTCAATCCCCTACAGTTTTTCCAAGTAGACTTCCTACTTAAGTGACCCATGCAAGAAAGCAGTCTTGACATCCATTTGATGAAGGCTCCATCCTTAGTTGGTAGCGAGAGAAATAATAAATCGTATAGTGGTATATTAAGCAACCAGTGAGAATATTTCATCATAGTTTGCTCCTTCCTTTTGAGATAATCAATGAGCTATGAACCTAACCCTGTATTTTTCAACACTCCCATCAACTCCATGTTTAATTTTGGAAAGCCATTTTGAGGTGATCACAGACTTGTCCTTGGGTCTAAGCACTAATTTCCAAACATCATTCTTTATGATTGATTCATATTCCTCATCATCACATCTTTCCATATTTGTTTCTTTACGGCTTCTTCAAATGTGCATGGTTCAATTTGAACAATAGTACTCATGGAATTCAAGTAACCTTGATACCAGTTCGACTTCTTACTTTCACAAAATGTCCCTCTTGGATTAGTATGATTTTTAGCATCTTTAAGAGTGTCCTTGAGCCATATAGGTCTTTTCTTTAAGGTAGAGGGATCACCAAGAGGTGGATCAATAGAATCCATCAAACCATCAACATCGAGCATATGCTTATCTATCGAAGGTTCATCTTGTTTTTTTGTAGCATCATCATCATCATCATTCCCTTAGATGGGGAGATGTATGGCTTTCCCAAGGGAAATGTCTTCCTCAAAGGTAATATCATGACATACTTCGACATCTCTTTGACGAGGTACATAGATTCTATGTGCCTTTGAGTTTTCATTGTATCCAATGAATATACCTTTCTTCCTGGAAGCTTCTAACTTATTCATTTTCTCTTTAGGAACATGAAAATATATAGGACAACCAAAGATTCAAAAATGAGAAAAATCATATTTCTTACCAGTGAAAAATTCCTTAGGTGTCTTGAAATCCAACGCTTGATGTGAAATTCTATTTTGAACATATACGATAATGTTGGTATCTTCTCACCACAGGGACTTTGGTAGACCTTGATCATAGATCATGGAACATGTGGCATCCATAATTGTTCAATTATTTCTTTTAGCAACATCATTATGCTTAGGAGTGTATTGGATAGTTGTCTCCCTCTGAATGCTAGCCTCTCTATAAAATATATGAAATTCATTTGATTCATATGTGATTCCATTGCTGGTCCTCAATGTCTTGATCTTCTTACCTATTGGATTTCCCACCAAAGATTTGAAAACATGGAACCATTTAAATAATTCATCCTTTCTCTTCAAGAAATAGATCTATTTTTTGCATGACAAGTCATCCAAAAATATTGCGTAGAATAGGTATGCTCCTAATGAGATTACGAGAAAGATACCAGATAGATTAGAATGGACCTATTGAAGAACATCGATAGTCTTTATTTCACTAGAAGGGAATGTTCCCTTTGTATGTTTCCTTGATGCATGACCCTAACAAACTCCTTCATGGTTCATGTTGAACTCGGACATCCCTATGACCATCTTCGTTACCTCGCCCGAGTAAGGATTTGTAATGTAAGTGGGAAAATCGTCAATGCCATAATTCACATTGAAGAGATGTATCGCTTACCAAATCTCCCAAAGGATTGCCACCAATATGATGGAGAGCATCAATCCTAAATCCAAGAGTAAATGCATATTTACGGTTTCTGTGCCAAATACATACCTTTCCATCAATGAATGCTACCTTGAAGCCTTTACCTTCCATCACAGAAATAGACACCAGATTATTTTTCAAATCCGGAACATAAAACATTTCTTGTAGATGTATGATTTGAGCATGATACAAGTGAATAATTATAGTATTTATCCCTTTCACGGGGTAGGTGGAATTATCTCCAAGTATAATCTTTAGATAATTTTTCTTTTCAACCAAATTTGAGAGGGCCTCCTTGTATCCATTGAAGTGCCTTGAGCCTCTACTATCAATCGACCAATAATCGAAAGTATCTAGAGGAGAGGCAATAGATAGAGCAGAAATAAGATAGAAATATTTCTTTTCTACAACATTACTTTCATCATAACTGGAATTTCTTCTCCTCTTGGGAGGCCGACTCAAATTATGGTGGTAAAAATAGGAAGGTTAACTTCAGAGTAACTTTTTCATATGGAAATCGATTGAGGAAATTCTTGCACTGTTGGAATGGTATCTATGGGTGGGATAGGAAAAAAATTATTTCTTCTAAGGTGGCAATGTCCCCCCCCCCCTCCCCCCTCCAAATTCCATTTAATTCCTCAAAATTCTCTCGAAAGCTATCAAGCCCCTATTTTCAAACTAGGTCATGGCCGTAAAAGTTGACTTATTAGTCGATTCCTTCATATTTTCCACTCTTAAGGAATTGAGATAGATGAAAAACAATATAATGATCCAATCTAGATAACTTCCATACAAAACAATTTCATATCATAGTTTTCTTGGACACACCTAATGCATTCATATTCCTAATGAGTAAGTACTTCGATCTTACAAAACTAATTCATTAAAGTCTCCCCTTGCTTTCAGTCACACACCTTAAAAGTTCAAGAATCTAGTTCTTTACCTACCTAATCTCTCTAGCAGTCCATTCCTTAGCAAGTCTTCCTCACAGCGGAAGATTCTAAGGACTTATGGAGTCTTATAGCCAAGGCAGCCATCTAGCTTACTCTAAATAGCACAACACATTTTTCATAACATAACTCATGGTGATTAATATATGTCATTGGGTTCAAGTGTCACCATTATGGCCTCATCCCTAGGAGTTTTAGCTCCACAACCATAATCTATCCATATTGCATATATCATCATCTCACCTATATAATAAGCATACAATTTAAATGAGATTATTCATAATAATTTAAATAAAATATTCTTCCTTTTTCTTTTATTTTTCTTTCCAGCTTACTTCACATAGGAATCATATTTCATAAATATGATATTCTTCTCGCGATGTTTTACTCTTGCATATGGTGTCACTATCTTGATACCTATAGCTAAAGAAATTAATGCTAGTTCATAAGAAAATGAAATATGTAAATGCACAAAGTTGTAAAGAAGTCTTAACTATGAGCGTCCATGTCCTTAGGCTACCCTGGGGAAGGATGTAGCACTCTAGGGAGCAGTGTAGGGACAGGTGTTCTTATATGTGCCTATAGTGTAGTTGGAGACCTATGATATCATATACAAATCATGCAAACCAAATTTGGTTGACAAATCCATATCTAGGGTGCATTGGGAACCCTCAAAAGGTAGTTGTGTATACCACTAGATTGTGGGTGCAAATAAGGGGGTGTACTATCTTGGGGTGTGTAACTTGGCCCTACTCATATTTTGTGTTGGACATGTACCTTACTTGGATATACATTATCATTGTGTAGTCATAGAATCAGCATGGAGGTGATCGACTACTGAGATAGTTGGAGAAGCATGGTCTAAAGATGTGTCAAAAATATGAGGTTTGTAGCTAATCTATGGATTTTATGAAATGAGTGCTCAAACTTGTTTATGTTTTCTATGGTTCTCATGCAAGTTATTATGGTTTTCTAGTTATGTATGTGTGTTTTCATGTTATTACAATATTGGTAGCACTATGAGGCACATCACACTAGCTAGATAGTTGAGGGATATTAAACTTTCTATGATGATTAGTTATTCGTTATTTTCATCCTGTAGCACCTAAATATGCCTTAGGCTGAAGGAAGGCAAAATTCAGGGTAACCACAAACCACGCTTAGTCTGGTAGCTAGCCCTACCAGAACAGGAGAGGGCTCTCTCCGGGTCACACTAAGGAAAATAAACAATAGGGTTTGAGATGACTCAAAAATGGATACTGATTTTAGGCTAGGTAAATAAATATGAAAGAGGTATTTTGAAAAATGACTGAGTTTTCTGGGATGTGTGGGGGCCAAGGAATAGCATGAGCAGAGAATTTAACTCAAAGATGTAGATTATTTCGTGAGGCAAGACAGGCGGAAAGTCTAGCAATTAGATTCGAAATAATATGGAGTGGAGAGATTGTTTAAGAGTGTGAAAAGGGCATAAATACATGAATCCTTTTCAACAGAAGAAAACATAGAATGTGAAAACTATCCCAAGGCAGAGCAGTAAACTTAGAAAGCTTTCACTGGAAATGAATGTGAATGAAAATATGAAACATAACGAAATACATATGAAACATAAAGAAGATACATTTGCTAAACTCATGCCACAACAATCTCATGAACCAAAGCTGCAATCTTTCATTAATTCTCTGTCAAAATGTACAGTGAGTGACTGGGTTTTTCTCCCATAGTTCCCAGAAATTCCAACCCTTTGCAAATAGTGTTGCGTACAATAAATAGACTATGCCATTGGGAAAGAGAACGACCCACAGTTGGGGAGTTTTTCAAATGATTACAAACTGGAAATGGAAATCCAACCATTAGTTACAGGTGCAGTGTTATAGAAATGAAAAATGGCTTGGGTGACTGCTCGCCTTCCTTTGCCACTTGGATAGGAACCCACCTTTAGTGAAAATACTTTTTAAACATTGCCTTAGTTGCTGAGAAAAATATAGTGCAAATGAGCGGGCCCACTTGGAGAAAGTCGTGAATCGAAATGTCGCAGAGCAGAAGTGATTTTGGCCTTTGGGTCCCTGTGTGCCACGCCAAAAGCTATATGAGCCGCGCCACTTTGTAGGCGATTTTGAGGTACCTTCTGGAGTCCAAATTGTGCCCAAGTGTGCTTGTTGGAAAGCCCTACCTGTATAATTTCCAACCCAAGTGGAATTTTTGAATTTGGTGCTCATTTTCCCCTCCAAAACTTCATTCTCCCAAGACTGCTTCCTGTGTGTCAAAATAGGGGCAGAGAGGTCATTTTTTGAGTGCTTTTAACCTCCTGGGGACTCAAAACTTGCCCAAACTTCTTGTCCATGCACCAGAAGTCATTATTTTTCATGTTGAATCCAAAAATGCAAACCATTTGTGATTTGGAGCTCCCAATCCTAAGCGTCGCGCCAGTGGCGCGGCGCACAGGGAGAAAAACCCTGTTTTTTGCACAAAAATTTCCAAAAACACCAAAAATGCCCCAAATTTCTTGAAATTTGGGCTGGAGCTTCCTTATCAAGTGTTATGCTGGGCCAAAGAGGCTTGGCCAATATCTGAAGTCGATCGAGCTCCCTTTGCCTGTTTTTCTTCTTGATTGCGTTCCTCAATTTCGCCTTCAAATTCTTGATTCGGGCCTTGCACACTCTGTTTCGCGCCATGTAGTGGAAAGCCATGTGTCTCAGAAATGCATGGTCCTTGTTAGTCTTGTCCAGCAGCCTCTCCAAGTGCATGTTAACTCTCTCGAGGTTGGCCTCCCGATCCTCATTAATCTCTTTCTCCAATGACGTGAGCTCAACTCTTCTCCTTTGTGCAGTTTGGCGATGCTCACGAATGTTTTGTAGCTCCATGATCGCTTGTTGATCCTCCAGTTGTTTGTTCCTCTGCTCCAAATATTTCATGTTCCATTTGGCTCTTTCCAAATCAAGGGACAAGGCTTGAATCTCTGCTTGCTGCTCCTGGATGATCTCTTTAAGCTGTGCACTTGTCGGTTTTGTATCTGTATCATCATCATGAAGGAGAACGAATTCGGTCTCTCGTTCACCTGAAGGCCCCTCATGCTGCATTGGCTCCTTGCCTTTGTCATGTTCCTGTGATGCTGATGGAGGAAGCGAGGCCCCTTCCACCCCGGGTGGAGATAACACTCGCTTTGCCACTGCAAACAAACGTCTGGTGCCTTTCTGATATGTGATGAAAACCGGCACACTAGCAGTCTCATGGCGCTCATACCGACGAGAAGGTTCACCCTCATGATTAACCTCTGATAATACCTGTGAAGTGCTGAAGAGGTCACGGGAGATGAAATCATCCCAAGTAATGCCCTGCAATCCCAACTAGTGAACCACCAAAATCTTAATAAGAGCAAAGTGATAAACATTGTTAAGTTGCTGCTGAGGGGTCTTGTGCTGCATGAAGGTGTTCATCCTCTCTATGTTCCTGCAAATGAAATATGGGATGTTCATCATCCATACCCTGGTAAAGTGCATGAGCAACCTGATGTGATAGGCATATAAACGAGAGAACCTCCCCTCAAAGCTGAAGTACTTCATGATCAACTTCATGAGTGGAGCATATTCATCTTTCAAATATCGGAATGGAAAGACTCTTGTGAGCTTCCTCAAGAAAGTGGCCTTAATGTAAGGCTCATAATGCTGCCGATCAACCTTCTGTTTCTTGTGCCATGGTTCTCCAACATTCGGTATGTCGGTTGCTAATGAGACAGTTTTAGGTGTCAGTGTGAAGGTGACACCGGCCAAGATAGAGTGATCTCCATGAAGGTGAAGCACAAAAATACGGGCCAACTAATGATGAACTCGAACATTAAGAAGGGGATTAATATGATGGGATTAGGGATTATGGGGAGAAGTTTTGTTTTAGGGACATGTAGGAGGGTTTGGGGATTTTATAAGGAAGGGTTTTGGGGTTTTACATTGACAAATGAGTGGAGGGGATAGGGAATAGAGGTTTAGTACTGTTTTAGGGTAGGGAAAGATGGGAAAAATGGAATAGGGGGAAAGGGAAAAATGGAAAGAAGGGGAAAAATGAAAGGGAGGAGGAACCTTGGACTCAACACAACAAATTTGCAACCCTAAGAGCAATGGATTTGATGATTTCAAGAGGTAGGTTTTACACGCTTTTATTGCAACTATACATGGCCATAAACCATCATCATATCCACAAAATTTGATGAGCAAGCAAGATGTAGACCCTACCTGTCAATTTGAAGGGTTTCAAAGTGATTTGTTGCAAGTTTGGCACAATTTCGGGCCTTTGTGGGTGTGCGCCGCGCAGCAAACCCAGTGCGCCGCGCCCGTGTAGTTTCACCATTGTGGGGTCGTGCCCTGTGCGTCGTGCTCTCTATGTGCGCCGTGCCCCTCTGTGTGTGCGCCGCGCTCTGGAAAACACCTCCAACCTCTCCTAAAACGCGTGCTAACTCTTCACAATGACTTTGCAATGCTTTCTCTATAACCTTGGTATGCATAATGACTTTGTTTCTTGTGGGAATCTTATATAAAGACTTTGGAGTCATGGCTTTAATTTTTGTTTCTTCAAAACCCCCTTTGATAATGTTTTATTTTGGCACTTTTTCCTGATTTAATTCAACTCTGTATTTCACTTTTCCCTTTGAATTTTTAGCTAAAATGATGCAATTTTTGGCACTTTTTGCAGGGGTTGTTGACATGGCATTTGGCCAAGGAAACCATGACTGCGCCTAAAGAGATCAACCGGAAATTTTTTTGAAAATTATCACAAATGACACACTGTTTGACTTTTCTTCAAAACATAGTTTTGAAGAACAGTCGTAATCTGTCAACATGACGATGAAATTCTTTAAATCATAACTTTGTAAGGGCCTCCCTCTGGCCTGCATGGCTTTATTGGACATGTTTGAAGACCAATTTATCTGATCCCTAGACCTAATGACTGAAAATGACTCTCGTCCATTAAAAGATCAAACATTGACTGTCATGGACTTTAGTGAACATTGATGAAAAGACCTAAGCCAGCAGGTGCCAGACATGAGGGGAAATGACTAACATGACCTTTCCGATAGATTATGGAATGCCCCTGGCGGAATGCAGCTGAGTGAATGGAGCGAGACACCTAAAAATGAAATGCAGAAAGAGTTTTGATCTCTACCGGAGGACTGACAAGACCGACTCTAACACATCCAATGATAAATATGTAATTGTATGGCCTTGAATTTTCATAATAATCCACAAAAATATGATCTATAGAACGAAACTAATCCAATTTAATTTCCAGATGTAGTTATATTTGATGAAGAAAACTTCCCTTGATATTTTGTAATAAGTTTATTCGATGTGAAAATGAAATTTCCAACTGTAGGATTGGGAGAGACATTTGGAAGTTTTGATTGTTATTCACATTTTAATAATCTCGTGCCTAACAATTTGGATAGGCCTTGTTTGAAACATTATTTATTAGGCCTCAATGTTTTTGTTTTCATCGCAATACCTATAATGCGTTATGATTTCTTCTTTGTGGTTCGGTTCAAACATTACCCAATTTGAATGTTCATATGTGAAGGATTGGTATATTGGGTATATCCTTGAAATTCATTCTCCCTTGTTGGTTTTGTGTGCTTGTTCATCATGAATAAAAGTTAATATAGGTAACATGGCTTTTCCTTTTGACATAGTGCGTTGGAAATCATTTTCTAACAACATGGATTTGAAGCCTAGACATGATGGAAAGGAAATAGCCTAAACACCCCAGTCATGATGAAATGGAGGTAGACCTAGCCACATGTCAATTTATTCCATTTTTTGTGTGTATTAAATGGTTGTGTTTAGTTTGCAATGGGTGTTATGTTTGCTCTTTGATCTTCCAAATCATAGCTTATTTTTCCATTGTGATTTACAACCCATTATTCCTAGGTTCTATATATCATTTATTGAAACCAACCATACATATAATTTTCAAACTTAGCTTTACATCTTCTAGGAATTTGAGATGTGTGTATATTGTTTATATACTTCCTATTTCTACTTTGCAAATGTTATTGTTTATCCTTGAAGCCTCCAATCAAGATCTGGACCATGCATTCTATATAAGCATGATTTTCCTTTGTTTGATTTCATTCTATGACCTTGATAAAATCCTTATTTTGGCTACTTTCATTGAAAGAAAAATGTAATGGCTCAAATAGTTCCTTTCAATTTCTTCTATGATTAGATGATCTTGCTTGATCTCACTCTTACAATAAAATTTTCATATTTTTTTGAAGATATTTTGG
Source organism: Pinus tabuliformis (assembly GCA_031772625.1). Lineage (NCBI taxonomy): Eukaryota > Viridiplantae > Streptophyta > Pinopsida > Pinales > Pinaceae > Pinus > Pinus tabuliformis. The sequence goes on along the minus strand of CM062807.1, from coordinate 39,483,026 downwards.
TTATGGTAACTCAATAATTCAATACATGACATTTCAATGGCATTTCTATGGGTTTTTTGTGCATTATCTTTTTGGGTTTTATTATTCTTAACATTTCCCTGGATAATGTGAAGTGTAGACCATCCCAATTTGGAAAATTAATTATCCACGTTCTTCTAAAAAACATTTATGGTTTTGGTTAACATTAGATATTGGCCACTTAATGCATTTATTGTCCATATTATATCATGAATATTATGAAAGAATTAGATGAAAGAAAAATACATAAAATTTTTGTGGTTAGTTCTTATTCAACCAACTTAACATCTAAAAGAGATTTTTATAAAAGAGAGTTGTTAGAACATAAGGAACTGAAATGACTCCCATTTATGTGGTATCTATTAACATTTTATGGAGTGAGAATGAAATCATATTAGAGAGGGAAATTTTGAATACAAAACATTCTTTTCTGAGAACATTCATAAAATTAAGCAAATACAATTTACTAGACATAACTATTATTTCAATCATTTAGAAATGGTTGATGGAGGACATATTAGGAAACAACTCCATAATAGGGAGAAATTTGGTCTTTCAGCGATCACAATGAAAAGTGTGACCATCAAACCTTGGATTTCAAGATATCAAGGAAACATTGGAGATTAGTGTGAAGATTCAAAGTACAGAAGTGAATTTTCATTTTTTCTTTGTATAAATAAACAATGTTGGATGTATCAAAACCAATTCCATGTTTTTGTACAAAGGTGGATGTTTCTATAGGTGTACCTAAAGATATCTCAATTGATGTATATGGAAAAGTGTGGAAGAAACAACTTAATTACAAACAAGCGACCATGCAATGTAGAAGATTCTTTGAAGATATGGTGCCTTCTTATTTGACATAAGTAATGGGCACTAAAATGTCTTCCAAGGATAATTCTAATAAAAAATAAGACGTGGAATAGAAATACCACTTGATGGGAGGGTGTCAAACATATCCACTTGGTATAATTGGAACACATCTCCATGAAAGAAAATTGAAGAAGAAGAGGAAATCTTCAAAAACAAAAATAAATATGTAGAGGAAATTGTTAGCTAAGAGTAGGCTATGGTAGCCTCCCCACCTAATAATGTCGGTTAAGAATTTCAAGGGGACGAATACAATTCAAGGAGAAAAATGCACATGGGAATTTTACCCAATGGAGAACTTCCATGTTGGGATTAGAGGCTTTGAACCCTCTGAAGGAAAGAAATATGACAATCAATAAAGAAAAACTATCAATAAACACCAATAGGAATATTTTCCACAAACAAATGACATTGAATTTTCATGGAAAATGAGTTTGAGTTAGACATACAAAAATATTTATTTTTCTTTGTTTTTTCAGTCATGTCCTTCCCACCAAGGACAATGGAGATGCTAAATATGTAAGCATTTCTTCTATTTCATTTTAAAAATAGGATCTTATTGTTTATAAATACATACATACATACATACATACATACATACATACATACATACATACATACATACATACATATATATATATATATATATATATATATAACTAAAATTATAAAAGATATCTCAAAAATAAGAGGAGCTTAAATGAAGAAAGGTAATGATGTAACTAAAAAGCTAAGAAATAATTTGGAAGACCATTAGAAAGGATATCGAAAGTTTGTTGTACCTTGGGGGTTGGATATCCAAATAATATTGTAGCTTAGAGGGAAAGTAGATTTTACAGAAAATTATGACATGTATCATACCAATTCAATGTCAATTTGGATGGTGAAGTAATTAAGAGAAGAAAATAAATTATGCAACTCTAATTGAGACAAAAAAGAAGTGTTTTTCTTTTATGATCTAATGCACCACCTTAGTAATTTAAGACAATAACATACTCTAAGGTATACGAAGAAAGGAAAAAATATTCATGGCACAAATTTATTTTACAAGTAATCAACCATAAAAAATAAAAGGTGGAACATCCAAATAGTTAAATGAGTTCTTCAACCTCTACATGGTAAGTTTTTGAAATTGTTTATAATCTATCACACCTTTATCTGGTAGGATATCAACCGATTAAACTTATATGTAAAGGGATTTTCTAACTCAACTTTTGCAAACTTTGAAGGAAATTAATAATCGTCAGTATATGTTTCCTTGAATAACCCAAAGAGTAAGGAAAAGAATTGTGTTCATTTTTCTTTTCATTGGGTAATAAATATTAGAGTTCAATAAATTTAACAGGTTTATGTTAAGTAAATGAAGGTATGCAATTATTTCATTAAAAATATTAATCTTCATTAGAAATAATAGGGTTGCGTAATTATCTTCTTAAGAATATGCTTCTATTTGGATATTGACAATTATTCACACAAACATGCACACACATAGCCTTGCAGATATTACGTATATTAATGGGTTAAAGAAGCATTCTCTAATTTTCAAAAGTTCAACTAAAAACTTATCGTTAGGTTTCACACTTCTTGCCAAATAGTGCTCACTTCCTTACAATAACATGCTACATTTGCAGGCCACTTAATTAAATATAGCATTTTGAATCCAATTCTTTCATGACATTTCTTCCCCACATGAGATTTGGAATCTTTTTAATTAGGGAACACACACACACACACATATATATTCATAAAGAAGAAAAAGTCAATGAATATTGTAATTAACTCTAAACAATTTTACTACAAAACCCAATATACATAGTGCTCAACATGGGAATTCTAATGAAATTGAAGCTACTTAGGACCGATTATTATGTCAACTTTTATTTCATGTCACATTGGCTAGCACAAAGATTATTGGTTGTCCTTGATTTTCTTACAAGCATCATCAAATCTCCTCTTAGACATGAATCCATATACTAAGAAAATGGGAATTGGGTTTTCAAACATAAGCTCACAACAATGTGAGATTTCTATGCCTAACTCTTCCTATAAACCTCTAACTCCTAATGACCCTATGTCTTGATAGAAGTACTTATCATTTCATTGGATTCAAGAGAGTCAAAACTTTTCATAGAAACAATCATCCAATATAAAGACTATCCTAGTGAATTGTTCCATTATTTCTAATCTGACAAGGTATGCCTCATGTGGGCAACCCTCCTACCTTAAAATTAACAACATCCTGGAACCAATAGCAGAATCAAACACAATAAGCCCCTTTATAAAATGAGTTTTGTTAATAGATATGAAACAACTATCATAATACTCGGCATATCGCTAGTTGGTAGAAAATGAGTTATGTTTCCTAAAATAATATCTAGAATCAATATTTTAAACCTACCTCTCAAATCGTATACATTTGGATGCCGTGATGGAGATGAGGATAATGCTAATATTTCTTTCTTCCTTACATATGGTATTCCAAATCTCCCCAAATCCACCATCATCTTTCAATAATGAAGCATCCATGTCATTTTAACCCCCATTATATGCCTTCAAAAGATGCCCAACAACCTAAAATCCAATACTTTTAATTTGTCATTTTCTTATGTGAATCATGACGCAACCACCACTAAAATGTACAAAATATTATGTGCTAGGACCAAAAGTCCCCATCTCTCACCGTTTGCTTCTCTACAGGAAAAACATAAAGTTAATCATAACCAAGTCCATAAAAATCTCAAACGTGGCCATTTGATGAAAATTAAAATTCAATAAACCTACATATATATATATATATGTGTTGCAAATAAAATGTTGGAATAGTCTATGCTCCATAAAAGAAATGGTTATAAAATAATGAAAATTAAAATGCAATAAACCTACATATATATAAATGTGTAGCAAATAAAATGTTGGAATAGTCTATACTCCATAAAAGAAATGGTTATAAACTAAATTATCTAAATGATTAATACTCCTATAAACTTTTAACAAAATATATTATTTTTTAAATTTCTTTCAAATTTCTATTAAATTTTATAATCATAAAAAATTATTAAAAACATATATATTAAACAAAAACCGTCTTGTAACTGCTAGATACTAAAACGAAAAAAGCCACCTAAATGCCAGAGAAAAGCAGAAACAAAACTTTCTCAGAAACTGGTGAAAACAAAAGAAAGGCAAGAAAATCAAGCCACACACTAATGGAGACTATGCAATGAAAATCTAGAACCATCATTTAGCGGCTAGATACTAAAACGGGAAAAGCTACATAAATACTAGAGAAAAAGCAGCAACAAAACTTTCTCAACAACTTGAAAAAAAAAACAGATTTCTTTATATGCAATATGTTTCAAACCTAGAGGGAAGCGCGCCGAGCCTACGCAACAGCTAGATAATCAAACCGGCAAAAGCCACATAAAAGCTCAAGCTGAAATAAAAGCTAACTTGTTGGAAGAGAAAAGCAGTTTGTTCAAAGCGCTCTGTGTCCAAGTCTTCAATGGGTGTGTCCTTGGAATCGCTCCGTGTCTGCCCAGTTAGGCCAGTCTTCAATATCTCTTTCCTTGAATCGAGGGAGAAGGCAGTGGATGGAAAATGGATTTGGAACTCTGATAAGAAATTTGGATTCAGTAAGGAGTAGATGTATATAATTTTGTGTTAGGGTTTGAGTCTTGGAACTCTTCCTACCCAGAGAACAAAATTCCTGCCACCACCTTGGATCTTGAATTTTGTTCGTTCACTACAATCCAATGGCAAATAGTTTTTGTACAATCAATTTATTGTTCATCAAAACAGCCATAATTCTTCGAACCAAATGGATCATTAAGAGAAAATTTTGTCGGTAACTTTTTGCGCCCTTTATTTTCATTATTTTTTTGCACTCTACCTAATTGTGTCAACCACTCTGTAAAACATGATATGTATATTCAATTTACAAGTATAAAATTCTGCTTTGTCGCGCTCTCTAAGGAACTGCAGTTTAATGTCAATGTTTGGCGTGCTCTGTTGTAATGTAATGTTTTGTGTCGTGATTGTTGTATTGTCTTGTCTAAATGTTGTGAGTGATTTCTGTGATAACTGAGAGGAGAGAGCGGGGAGAGTTTTAAGGCTGCTGTTTGAATTCGACGTACTGAATTGTCCTTTAAACTATTTTCCAATTAATCTCAGCCATTAATATTTATATATTTTGCTGCAGAAACATTATTCTTTCTTATTGTGACGAAATTTGTTCCTTTCGGCATTTCTTCTGCAGCATCATTCCCTCGTAGGAGCTTCCCTAGACGCCCTACTTAAATCTCGGTTCGTTAATTCTTACATTTTTTTCGTGAGTCCTTTATTTATTTTCATCGTCAATTTTAGTTGCAGGTCTATTTGATATATAGAATAAAATTAGTTGACTAATTGAAGCGGGGATAAATTAGATTTCGCTAGGTTGGATGTGAAAGTATGCTGTAATTTTATTTTATTTTTTTCTTCTGAGTTTTAGTTAATCTTAATAGATTAGTCCGTATTTTTCATAATTTCTTGGATTATGAAAATAACATGTCCAATGATAATTTCAAAAAACTCCCTGAAGACATATAATTGATCTTATTCCTAAGAAGAATAAATAAAAAAGAATTCGAGTATTAGCATCCAAAGTGAACTCTTACTACCTAGAAAACAAAATTGTTGCCACCATATTGGCCAATATTGGTTCTGTAATGATAGACCACTTACATGGGATCATATTGGTTGTGTGGTGATAGATAACTTACGGTAGAGGTTGTGATTATACATCGCTAGATGTTCATGAACAAATGATTTTGTGAAATGGTCATTTTTTTAAGCTTCTCGCCCAAACGTGATAGAATGTAATTTTTATTATTTTTTATAATAAGAGTATATTTCTTATTTAAGATTTTCCAAATTCAATAATGTAGATATGTGGATTGATATAATCGGCGAACTATGCCTTCGGAAACCATTTGTATTACCAAACCAGAACACAGGTCAATTCAATAGCTTGCTAGTTTTTTCTTCAAATGTTTTGTACTCTACATTACCGTACATTTGATTATTTGCCTTCCCATCCTCAATTTTTTTAATCATCTCGTAATAGTATCACAAATCTGAATGACATAAGAACATTTTTCTAAATACTTCTCATCTCCATACTAATCGACATAGTGCAATTGAATTGAATATTGACTTTCTCCATAATCCAATTCAATTGAACATCTGACACCCAAAATACTTTCATTAGATTCTTATCTTTGACCTCTCCATATTCAGTAATCTCCAACAATTTCCCCTTCTCCAGTTTGAAAAGTAAAAATGCATGTTTAATCTATTATTTTATTATTGTGTTTTATAACTTTTTTTTTTAGTAGTTTAGGAGTCCTGAAATGATTGGCAAGATTAATTATTGGGTTCAGTAACGGCTATTACAATTTTTTTAAACCACAAACATAACTAAAATTACTAAAATTTTGCAAAAAAAAAATTGAAGCTTTACACCATAAAATGTAAAGTGGTTAACGAAACCCACTGTGGTTTTCCGCTTTATGCCCCATCGGCCATTGCTGTGTTGTGTTTTTCACCTTTAAAAAGAACAGTAACAGAAATATTTTTATAACAAGGGAAAAAGTGATTGGAATAATGTTTCTCTGCATCGGGTTAATTGCTTCAATCTTCGCTCAAGAATACTATCTAATTGTTCGTTTAATATTGTAGCATTACCGGTGGCGGAAGAATGATAGTCCTGGATGGTTGAATTCTCATCAACTTCACTCTTTATAACTGTCAGTTTTACTTTGTGATCATTGTCGACAGCTTCTTTTTTCACCCATGTTCACATAGAGTAGGTAAAGAATTACGTACAGATGCTTAATTCTCTTTCGATCTCATTCCATTCCCAGCCTGTGTAATGAACTTAGTCTTTAGTTTATAGTGTGCAGAGAAGGAAGACTCCAAGATCGACCACCGACTTCAACTTCTACTTCTACAATAGATGAAAGGAATTAAATGGCCCCTAGGGTTTTGGGAATTGGAACCGTATTGAACTTTAAACTCTTGATATCCATTAATTAATCTTTAGCTGCTGGTCCCTTAATGATGACATTAATGCTTACTGCATTGACGGACCAGTTATGCAAGTCCCTTTTCTCCCGAGCTAAGCGATAATATTGTTACTAGGTCGTATATTTGTTGGAGAATCTAATTCTAATCAGCTAACGCTGCCAAAATAGTTTCTCCAAGTGTCTCAGTTTGAGTTAGTTAAGTTTAAGTCATCTTTCCAATCTAATCTTCTAATCTTATTTAACTCATTAGTAATACTGGAAAAAGCAATTCTCTAATACACTTTTTGTTGTTTTCCATTTTTATCAATATTATTATAAAACCAGCCAGAATGATTTCTTGTTTTCAATTTTTATCAATATTATTATAAAACCAGTCAGAATGGTTGTGGGAATTGTGAATGCAAGCTTGCATCTCTGTCGAGACAGTGACCAAGGTGGTAAAAAATTCCTTTTAAGTTCGGAATCTTTTCATGTCTATGGAATAGGTACCATGAAAGTCCACCACAACTGAACACCCCATATAAATATACCTAGTAAGGCCACAACTGAATACTATATATATATATAAAACATTGACTGGCTTGGCCTATATTAAACATTCGGCACCTAAGTCTAGTGATTGCTACTGTGAATAACTTAAAGATGACATCCAATAATTATAAAGAAAGTCGTTCAAACATCTACAGGAGTTCCAATGTCAAGTCACAGCATTTACAGAAATTACCACGTTATTGGCCGAAATCATTGAGGCTGAGAAAGCAACCAAAGCTTGTTAACCAGATATGCTACTCGGGAATCCATGTCTATAAAGTGGCGAAGAGGGAAACGAGGAAAGGTAATATAAAAATGATTGAAAACATAAATGTGTTACTCTTATTATTAAATGAGATTGAATTTAATTTATATTATTATTTTATATATGATCAGAATTTTAAATTTTAATAAAGTATATTTATATAAGGATGTATTTCAGGGTGTGAAGGGAAGGAGCGTTCACTAGGGAGAAGGGACGAGAGAGAGGAGTGGGAGGGTCAAAGAGAGTGGGGGAGGTGGTGCGGAGTGAGAGGGAGAGGTGAGGAGAGAGAGAGGGGGGTGAGAGGAGGGAGAGAGAGGGGGTAATGGAAAGGAGATAGGGAGAAGGTGCTAGAAAGAAGGGGAGAGAGTGAGAGTGAGAAGGGCAGGGGGGAGGGAGGGGAGAAGGAGAGAGTGAGAGTGAGAAGGGCAGGGCAGGGGAGCGGAGCGGAGGGGAGAGACCCGACTAGGGAGAATGGACCAGAGGGAGAGAGATAATCTCCTCTCCCCTCCTAGGGAGAATGGACCAGAGGGAGAGAGATAATCAAAAGGAGATAGGAAGAAGGGGTTAGAGAGAAGGGGAGATAGAGAGAGGGGAGAGGGGGGAGAGGAAGGGGAAGAGGAGTGGGAAGGAGAGGGACAGCGGGAGTGGGGTGGTTAGGGATGGTGGACCATGATTGAATTTATCAAACATGGTTGACCATGGTTGAGGGAGTGAGGGATGGGGAAGATGAGCAAGAGGGAGGGAGGGTAAGGCTAGAGAGGGGCTCTCCCACTCCCTCTCCCTCCCCTTCTGTGTCCCTCTGCCCTCCTCTCTCTCTCTTTTTCTCTCTCCCTTCTCTCTCGCCCCTTCTCCCTATCTCCTTTCCATTATCCCTCTCCCCCTTCCTCCTCTCCCTCCCCTGCTCTCCTCACCCCTCCTTCTCATCTCCTCTCTTCCCTCTGCTCCTCCTCTCTCCCTCTTTCTCACTCTCTCTCTCTCTCTCCCCTTATCTCTTATATCTATTATCCCTCCCTCTCTCTCTCTCTCTATCTCTCACTCCCTACACCCTCCCCCCCCCTTTCTCTCTCCCCTCCCCCCCTTTCTCTCTCTCACCCCTTCTCCCTAGTCAAGGCCCCTCTCTCTATCTCTTCTCTCTCCCCTTCTACCTATCTCTTCTTTCCATTATCCCTCTCTCTTTGCTCTCTCTCTCTCTCTTCACCCCTCCCCCTTCCCCCTATCTCTCTAGCTTTGTCGCCCCTTCTCCCTATTCGGGGCCCCTTATGTTAAAATTCTTATCATCTATAAACGAATAACATAAATCAATTTCAAAATCATTTAAATAATAATAATAAAAGTAATACATTTACATTTTTGATAATAATAAAAAATTACCTTTTTCTCTCTTAACAAACTCATTAATTTCCCTCTCTCCTCCTCTCTCTAACTCCCTCTCTATCTATCTCTCTCTCCCTTCCTCTCCCCCTCTCACTCCCCTTCCTCTCTCTCCCTCTCCCTCTTTTCCCCCATCACTCTCTATCGCTCTCTCCCTTCTTCTCCTCCTCTCACTCCCCCTCCTCTCTCCCTCTCTCTCTATCTATCTATCTATCTATCTCTCCCCCCACCACTCTCTCCCTCTCTCTCCCTCCCTCCTCTCTCTCTCGCTATCTCACTCCCTCTCTCATGCTCTCTATCTCTCTCCCTTCCGTCCCCACTCCCCCCTCCCCTTCAGTGTCTCCCTCTCTCTCTCTCCCCCCTTCCCTCTCTCCCCCTCCCTCTCTCCCTCTCACTCTTTCTCCCTTCCTCCCTCCCTCTCACTCCCCCTCCTCTCTCCCTCTCTCTTTCTCTCCCCCTCCACCACCACTCTATACCCCCCCTCTCTCTCTCCCCACCACTCTCCCCTTCCTCTCCCCCTCTCACTCCCCCTCCTCTCTCCCTCTCTCCTGCTCTCTATCTCTCTCCCTTCCTCCCTCTCCCCTCTCTCTCCCTCCCCCCCTCTCAGTGTCTCCCTCTCTCTCTCCCCCCTTCCCTCTCTCCCCCCTCCCTCTCTCCCTCTCACTCTTTCTCCCTTCCTCCCTCCCTCTCACTCCCCCTCCTCTCTCCCTCTCTCTCTCTCTCTCTCCCCCCTCCGCCACCACTCTATACCCCCCCTCCCTCTCTCCCTCTCACTCTTTCTCCCTTCCTCTCCCCCTCTCACTCCCCCTCCTCTCTCCCCCTCCGCCACCACTCTATACCCCCCCCTCTTTCTCCCCACCACTCTCCCCCCGCTCTCTCTCTATCTATCTATCTATCTATCTATCTCTCCCCCCACCACTCTATCCCTCTCTCTCTCCCTCCCTCCTCTCTCTCTCCCTATCTCACTCCCTCTCTCCTGCTCTCTATCTCTCTCCCTTCCTCCCTCTCCCCCGCCCCCCCTCTCAGTGTCTCCCTCTCTCTCTCTCTCTCTCTCCCCTTCCCTCTCTCCCCCTCCCTCTCTCCCTCTCACTCTTTCTCCCTTCCTCCCTCCTTCCTTTTGTCTCTCTCTCCCCCCACCACTCCGTCCCCCCTCTCTCTCTATCCCCCCACAATTCTCTCCCTCTCCCCCCCCCCTCCTCTATCTCCCTCTCTCTCTTGTGTCCTTCCCCATCTCTTCCTCCCTCTCTCTCTCTAGCCCTTCCTCTCCGTCCCTCTCTCCTCCCACCTCTCTCTCTCCCCCTCCCTCTCTCCTCATATCTCTCTCACTCCCCCTCCTCTCGCTCTCTCTCCCTCTCTCTCACCCCCCCCCCCCTCCTCTAGCTCTCTCTCCCACCTTCACTCTCTCTCTCCTTCTCTCTCTTCCTCCCTCTTACTTTTTCTCTCTCTCCCTCCCTCTTCCTAACCCTCCATATCTCCCCGATCTCTCTTCCCCTCCATCTCCATCCCTCACTTTTCCCCTCTTTCTTATCTCTCTCCCCTTCACCATCTTCCTCTCTCTTTCCTTCTCTCCTTCTCTCCCTCTCCCCCTCTTTCCTTCTCTCCTTCTCTCCCTCTCCCCCTCTCTTTCCCCACTCACTTCCTTAATATCTCTTAGTGTCACTCCCTCTCCACATCCCTCCTCCTCTCCCTCCCTCTCTCCTTGTCTCCCTCTTCCCCTCTCTTCCCCCATTCACTTCCTTGATATCTTTCACTCTCCCTACCCCGACCACTCCCCCCCCCCTATCTCTCTCTATCCCCCCACCATTCTCTCCCTCTTGCTCTCTCTCTCCATCCCTCACTCCCTCTCTCTCTCTCCCTCCCTCTCTCCCCCCATCTCTCTCTCTCTCTCCGTCCCTCACTCCCTCTCTCTCTCTCCCTCTCGATTGCCTTTTCTTTCATTTTATATTAATCAATATTAATTTGGTGTATGTTTCATAATACTCTTTAATTATATAAGTGGGAGAACTATTATGAAAATATTTGAATCAAAAATATATCTTTAATATTAAATGGCATATAAATATATGATATTATTTTATAAAAGTGACAGCTTGCAAAAAGCTGTGGGACATAGTGATTAGAGGAGAAAAAAAAGAGATTTTTTTGTTAAATCATTAATATATGCACAAAGCATTATATATAATTATAATTATAATTTCATATATATATAAAATCAATTTTAAGATTTAAATAAAAGGATATTATTAGGAAGATAAGTGCATAACCTTATCTAATAAAGATGGATTGTGTTAAGAAAATAATTGCACACATTTGTCCATTCAACTTAAACATGCTAAGTTGAGTGTATTCTTTATATGTGATAATTAATGAAAACAAAAATGAACATTTTATCTTTATTTTTTGAGTTTTTTTTAGAAACAACTTTTTATTGATTATTAATTCTTTTAAAATTTGCAAAAAATATATATTATGAAATCTCTTTTCATAGAAAGTTAATATGTTGATATGTAAAAGGAATGAGGTCTAATATATTAAACAATAAATTTCAAATTATTTAAAAATATATATTATGAAAACTCTTTTCATAGAAAGTTAATAGGTTGGTATGCTAAAGGAACGAGGTATAATATATTAAACAATAAATTTCAAATTATTCCAGTATATAAGTTCAGAGATTTTATTTTATTTCGATGTTCAACTTTTATATTTGTGGATGATTACATGTAAAAAGATTTGTGCCATGATTATTTTTTCCTCTATGGTATAATTATTCTTTTGAAATTTCATTATGTAATCTTCTTAACGAATCAAGGCATTGCATTAAGCATGAATTACCAATGTCGGCTTATTTTTATACCCACTAATGTTTCATAGCTAACACATCCTTTATTCTTTTCTTAAACATTTCAGTGTCCAAATTGGCATACAATTAGTTTGGTACATGTCCTAATTTTCCATAGAACCAACTTCGCCTGCTAGCCCTCAAAAGGCATTACAATTTTTAGATATCCATTCCCCAAGATACAATAATATTTGGATATATTTTGTTATGATCACAATTGATTATTATAGTTTGAGATGCATCATTTCCTTTCTTCTTTTAAATCATTTACATTTTTTTTTTTGTGCATTTTTCAAAATTTTCTTTAGAGGTGTACAATTTTCTTAAACAATAAAGTACATTTTTTTCTATGAAATAGAAGAATAGAATAAATTTGTACATATTTAACATTTTCAACATCATTGATCATAGATACATGACTAGAAAAAACTAATAAAAGAGTATATCTTGGTACATATGAGGTGATCTCATTTCCCTTGAAAAATCAATGTCATTCTTTTTTTCAAAATCTTCCTTAAATCAGAGTTGTTTGATAGTCTTTCTTTCTTGGTTGCATTATTGTTTTTCCTGCAATGTCCTTCATTGATCTTGCAAGGATAATCATAATGACAGAGCTTGAGAGGAGTATGAGATATCCAAGAACAGGATGAATGTGTGTAAGTGGATGAGGATGAGTGTGCAACCTATGGAAGTCACTTGGAAGCCCCTGTAGACTAACAATCTGACTATGGATCCACTAATCAATCATTGCAGCTAGATAAATGAAGGTGGAAAAGATGGTTTGAATGTTTATTTCTTCAAGATCTACTCTATCCTACAACATGCATCTAATCTAATTGCCAAATCAACGCTACTAATTCCTAAATTGCAAAAACCAAGAACGCAGAAGAATCTCAATCCAAAACTCAATAATTTCCAAGAAATCATAAACACATTGATTTTTCTTGTTTTTATAAAGTCTTCCACCACACTCTCCATAAGGTAGGTAGTAGTCCCACCTGTAACTACAATTTTGCAATATAATCCTACTTAAGCAGAGAAAAAAGTAAAATGAATTGAACAAAAGTAAGAATATAATACAGGAGAGGGACTAAAGCCTCTGGGTTGGGACCAAACCCAAGAGTTACAGCCCCCCAAATCTAACTCACATGTAGGCCAACAATAATATTTCCATTAACATAAAATAAGAGTTACAAACATCCTATCAAAGATGAAAATTACAGTGTAAAGCTCTTGGACCTTAATGGTTATTCCTATATCCAGTAGAAGTTTGAATCCTAATGAGCCCTTGGGCTTGTCTATTTATACAAAAAGTGGCTAAGGGGAAGCTCCCTTGGGAGGAGGACTGCTTCCCTCCAAAATCTCGAAATTAGTGGATCTAGTTGCCTTCAATCTTCACATGCACTTGAGTTCCTCAGTTTCCAATGAACTTTGAGTTATTGGTGAGGAATCCTTGGTCTCAAGTCGAGTTGGAGAGTTAATACGGTGGACAATTCTCCTATATTCACTCTAGATGCTTCCAACGATCCTTGACGTACTTTTGCTTGCATATTGATCACATTAGGCCATGAAATATGACAAGCACATTTTAATCTCCCTAATAAGCATATTATTGCTAAAAATAAAAATTAATGTGAGAAAAAGAGATTTTAAGGGTTGGAGGATAACATAATGTGCCTCAAAATATACCTATTGATAGGACCAATAATCAACCCCCTTCTTAAGGTGTTTCTCACCCTCTCAGAAGCTCAATCACTAATGTGAAGTTCATTCATGGTCCTGATGGACTTTCTAACAACCCAACGCATCTCATATGGTTTGCCTTCCTGTGGATATAACCTTGCATTTTCTTCTACGTTTGTCCATTCCTTTTGTTCTGATGGCTAGTTTCTTCTCTCTTGCAGGCCCAATAGTAAGGGAGGGTTGAGTTTGAGCCCAATCCCATTGATCTTTAACCTTTTCATTATCCTTTTGTAGAGTGGGGTAATCTCAAGGGAATTCCTTAATATTTCAAGAGAGTGATACTCCTATATTTTCAAAATGTGAGGCAGTGCATTCCATCTCCTTTGGCAAGCCTACAAGCTTTTAGTCCCCAATAACCTTAAATTTTCCTTGAAGTGGAGGATAACTTGTTCCTGCATTAACATGTACCAATAGGACAATTTGGGATAGTTGGAGATGATGTTGTGAACACTGATGACAACCTTGGGGCTCACTAACTCTGCTATGATGTATAAAGTTTCTTTCTCTTCTTTGGTCATCACCCTCTTCACTTTTGTAGATCCTGTTTCTTCGTCACTCAACCAAGAGGGTAGTTCCATTAGTTACATTTCCTCCAATTTTGAGTTGGTGTCCAAAAATTTCACCTCTGTGACGATTATATTATGCATGTAAAGCTCAACAATTTTGGCTCTATTCTTAGTAATTACTTTCTTAGAAAGTTCATGAAATTCATGTAGTCTTGGAATGGTAGATATCCATACTATTCTAATGCCTTTATTTGGAATTGTAGCCACTACTCCTTGAGGAATATGGCATAAGACTTGGATGGTTGTCTACATTGTATGGCTTCCATGGACAAACTTGCCATGGTGGCAAGTTGTACCTCCTTTTCCTACAACTTCTCCCCTAGTCTTTGATTTTCTAAATGCATTTTTCCTCTCATGCTTGACTCCCTCAATCTTAGGTTATCCATTTCAATTCCATTTTATTCCAATATCTCCTCTATAAGACCCAGATCCTCTAGCTTCTTTGATTTTTCAATCTGCGTCCATCTGTGAGATATTCCCTTGTCTCTTTCTAATTCAAACAAGAGGGTGACTAAAAAAATGTCGAGTATAATCCTACCTCCCTCAAAAAATTTGTTGTAGGATCCAAGGTTAGGTTGTTTGTCAGGCTCCTAGTGTTCTTAAGACCTTCTTCTTCCCATTTTGATGATGTTTCCTTTCCTGTAGCATTCTCTATTTCTCCTCTAGTAGAGTTATCCCTTCTTGTAGTGACCCTGTTTTTGCCTCTAGCTCCTCTATTTTCTTCTTTAGCTGCTCTACCTATGCTTTGAACCCTTCAGATGTGATTGCTCTAGCTATGGGCCTCTTTGTTGGTGATAAATTTTGTTTACCCTTGACTTTAGGGCAGGTAACCTCCTTAATGTTTCCTTCACCAAGTCTCACTTCTTCTCTTTGGCCAACAAATTAATCAATGGTAATAGGAACTTTTGAAGGAAGTTGAGGCTTCACTTGATTAATCTTGGTGCTCTTTCTCCTCTTATAGTACAAGGGGCCTTGCTTGGGTTGCTTTATCTTGGGCTTGGTATGTGTGCTCAATGTGGCCAAAGTAGGAGCCACCTTTGGTTCTTTGGTTCCTAGAGAGAGGATTATTTTCTCTCCTTGTTTTCTTGTCCTTTCAGATCTAGAGAGAACCTCATGGTTCTCTTCCTCTGTTCTTTGTTTCTCTCTGTCTTCTCCCTCTATTTTTGTTTTCTCTTCCTCCTCTTCCTCTGATTTTTCTTTCTCTTCCTGTTTTTACTCTTTTTTTCTTTCTGTTACTCGTCTTCCTCTTCTTCCTCTATTTTTTCTTTCCTACGCCTAGTACTAAAGGTTGGTGTCTCTTTTGGCTATGTGGAGGTAAGGGCTTATGTCTCAATGAAGGTCTCCCTATTCATGCTCATAAACTCATCTCATACCACAAATTTCTTTAGGTGGCTTAAGACATCCATGACAATGAGATTGATGACACCATGATGGGAAATGCATTGGTTCTTACCTTCCCTTACTTTTTTCCTCATTTAAATGATGGACGGTAAGAGGAAATGTGGAACATTGAGCCTGTTTGGAATTGGTAACTGTGTTTAAAACCTTATCTCATAGAGAAACCTAAATTGATAGGCATAAACAATGTTCAACCTCCCTTTACATGATATAATGTACTTGATAATGTGATAAGCTACTTCATCCCAAGGGTAAGCATCCTAACCTGATAGGCATACACAATGCTCAACCTCCCTTCACATGATATGTACATGAGGATGTTATAGGCGACTTCATCCCACGGGTAAGGGAGGATCTCTCTTCTTACTCCATTTTTGTCTTCAACAAGCTTCTCCTTATAGAGGAGAAATTTTTTCTTGACTCTTAACATTTGTTGTCTTATCCTCCTTCCCCCATCGAACTCTGAAGGGTATGGTATTTACTCTACTAATGATCTCTTCATTCAGATGGATGGAAAGTCCTTTAACAGTAGTATTGGCACTATCTTATCCATGAGAACTGAGGGCCATTGCAAATTCACAGGTTACCTCATCATCATACCCCTTTAATTGCTCAAAGAACCCCATCCATCGATGTCTCAGAAAAATATTCCTAATAGGAGTATGCTGCTAGATTCTCTTGTTGTTTGTGGGTTCTCTTTGATTGAAACCTCCCCCCATGTCTCCTATTGTTTCTACCTTAAGCTACTCGAGGGAAAATTTCAAGTTTTGTTTCTAAGCAGTCTCGGGTGCAGAGGTAGGGATAGGATTGTTGATGTTTGTTTTATTCCTTTTTGTTTCAGAGAAGAGAAGGATAATTCTCACTGTTGTAATGAGGAAAAAAATTTCCTCTGCTCCTTCATTGCTTTTCTTATGTAGTAAAATAAATTTCCAAAGGAGTTGTCTTGCACTAGGGTTTCCTAGAGGATGCGTGTAGCAAACATAATTTTTTTATGAGATGGTATGGAAACTGAAGATAGAGGAAGCCACTTATTCTTCTCATAATGACCGCTTCATGTTCATGAGGGTTTCAGGAAAGTTCCTGGTGGTTGGGCTCATTCTCTCCTCTTAATTCCTCCTAACAACTTCTCTTTTGTGTGTTCATGTATAAATGAAGTACTCTTGTAGTAGTGGTATCCATTCCTATAGCACCTACAAACTCAACCTCTGAAAATTCAGTGGCACCCTAGGTAAACTCTGGTATCATTTGGCTCATCCTTTGGTACCTTGGTGGGTCTCCCCAAATGTTTTCTGGGAATGAGAAATTGTGCAAGTGGAATCAAGCCTTGTACTTTTATTTCCTTTTGTGCTAATGAGCTGAGAGTTCTTTGGTGACTTGGCCCTTGCATGAATTCCCCTTTTTAACCATTTTCTCCACTCCTCATAATTATCACCCCCTACGTTGACTTTTCACATTGAATCGGTGGCTGAGTGGACTACAGTTTACTAATAGAAGGTTGGCATGTTTCATGAAAACCTCTAACCCATGAAGACTCCATTCTTGGTCATTAAACACAATTTTTACCATTATGTGCATAGGGAAGAGGTGAGGGGTGTCATACATTAGCCTACTTGTGATGTCGAATTGTTGGAGATGTGATCCAGACTCAAACAGGAACGCAACAAATTACAAAGATAACCGTAAACATAGATATGCAGCGGAAATAATACTTCACTTCATTAATGTAAAATACTGAAATATGCTTACAAACAGTAATGGAAATAAACCAACTAGGGCGATGGTAGCTTATCTCTGAGAAGAGATGTGGTGGCTACATGCCTCTGAACTATTAAGAACTGTGTTACAATGAGGCTCAAAGGCCTATTTATAGTTGAGAAACAATGGAAAACCCTTAACATTCCAAAACCTAACCCTAGAAGAAGAAACGCCAAATTGTGGGCCCCGTTTGGGTAAATTGGTACATCAATTTCCCGGGGTCGTAACTTTGGCATACGATCTCCGTTTGACGCGTACAATAGCTCGTTATAAAGATCTATCCGAGCACTACCACTTTGGGAGGCAACATGGGTCCATGGACCCATGTTGCCCCAGATTTCCCAAAAAACATCGTTTAGGGCCTCAAAACAGCTTCGGAAGTTGAGGACCCGAAAAACTGCTAAAAATAGTAAAATGTGCTACAATTTAGGAAACTGAAAAAGCTGAAAGAGACAGTTGTGGGGGTCCAAATGGGATAGGTGGGTGGCCACCCACATCCACCTGGATCATTCCTCCCCCCTTAGGAAGCAATGGTCCCCATTGCATTGAGTTCCTCCCTGAGATGAGGAAGCTTCTGTTGAGCTGGGTCTCTGGTGAGTTGTTCTGCAATCTCTGATGTGTCCAGAAATGGTGGGAAGCATGGTCGACGACGGTCCACATTGAACACTCGGTGCAAGCCAAGGAATGGAGGAATGTTGTGCTTCAAAGCATTGTTGCCTATAGCCTTGGTACTAGTGTAAGGACCATGTTGGAGTCGCTTGAGTTTCGGATGGGTTCTGGTAAGGCGTTCTCTCTGCAAATGTAACCAAACTTTGTCGCCCACCTGAAACTTGTGTGGTACCCTTGTGGGTGAGGAGAAGTTGTTCCTGTGTCTTGTCATGATTATATCCCTTTGTTGCTGCTGCTGCATGGAGGAACCCTTCGTGGGGGTCATAGATGTGATGACAATCTTCCCCTTACTTTGGGAGTGAACCAAACAGATGAATTTCGTGGTCTGGGAGATGAGCTTGTTGCCTTTCTTAGCAGTGATCAAAGATGTGGCAGTAGGTGGGGCTACCTCCAGTATCCTGTATAATGAATTATTCAAAGAAATAATGACAGCACGAGGTCTTGACTAATACACAGCATGTCACCTCCACAAGTATGGTTGGCCTAGTAATACATCACAAACATCCAGAGGTGTAACATCACACAATACCTCGTCTGTGAAGGGCTTGATGTTGTAGGGAAGGCGGCACTGCTGGCGAACTTTGAGATCTCGTCCTTCATGAAGCCATCTGATATTGTACGGCTGGGGGTGTGTTGTAGTCGGTAGGCCCAACCACTTCACAACCTCTGCTGAAATAAGGTTCTTTTGGCTGCCACTGTCGACAATGAATTGTAGCGGCGAACCCTTCACCCACATCTGTGAGTGGAAAAGACGCTCCCCTTCCTCTGGATTTTCAGGCTCATTTTTCTGGATCTTAGCAGTGGCAACAGTGGCGCTGGGATCCGCATCAATGATTTGCTTCCCTTTTCCATTCACCTTGTCAGGTTCTGGCTTAGGGTTGGAACATGCATCTGATTCAGAAGCCTTCAACTCAGCCACCAGCGACTGCTTGGTCCGACACTCACTTGTGTTATGAGTGGGACTCTTGTGGAACTCACACCACTTTCCTGTTTCCTTCTTCAGCTTCGTGGTGTTGTTTTTTTCTTGCGGCTTCGACGGGTTGTCTTGGGTCACCCCACCTTGGCTTTGTCCTTTGGGCTTCGGATTTGCAGATCCAAAGTCTCGCTTCTTCTGTTTGAACTTTTGCTCGATTTTGACAGCATATCGGTATGCTGTGCCGAGTGAGGAGATGTTCAAGAACTCCATCTCTTCCTGGATGTATCTGTGTAGGCAGCCGCGGTATTTGAGTACCAGATGTAGCTCAGAATCTTTGATACCCAACTGTGTGCGAAGGGTATGAAAAATGTTTGTGAACTCTGGCACATCTTGGTCTCGTCCCTGCGGCAGCGTGGTCCATTTGATGTATTTGTCCTCATAACTTTTGACAGGGTAGTACTGCTCCTTGATGGCATCCCGGAAGTCATTCCAAGTGGGTGCAACTGAGAATAGTGAGCCTGTATTGTCATCCTTTTGCTCGCAGTAGGTTTCCCACTAGTCCTTGACGTGGGGGGCTGCTTTGAGAAGAGCGAAAACAATCTTTTCCCAACTCGAAAATTCATGAACAGAAAAATAACCCTCTAGGAGATTTAACCATTTATCTACAGCATCTGCGTCTATCTGACCCTCGAATATGGGGATTTCAAAATTAACTTGTACCTTAAAGGGCGTGGCGTTTCCAGAGTAGCTGCTGGAAGCTAATGCGTCACTTTTGGGTAGCCGCTGAAGGATCTGGGCAAAGCTGTCCATCATCACGTTCTGTTGTCGCTCGAGGGCTTCTTCGAGCAAGATTTTGATAGGATCTCCTGCTCCCTCGTCTTTCTTCTCATCCGCCATGGGAGGCTGTTGGGATTTGCAAGGCTGGTCTTGCAAAGGTTCGACTAGTTCAAGCCCTAACTCCTTATATCCCGACCTTGTTGGGGACATGCAAAGAAAAACAGAGAAAAAGCAGACAGCTCTGATACCACTAATCCAGACTTAAACAGGAACGCAACAAATTACAGAGATAACCGTAAACACAGATATGCAGCGGAAATAATACTTCACTTCATTAATGTAAAATACTGAAATATGCTTACAAACAGTAATGGAAATAAACTAGCTAGGGCGATGGTAGCTTATCTCTGAGAAGAGATGTGGTGGCTACATGCCTCTGAACTATTAAGAACTGTGTTACAATGAGGCTCGAAGGCCTATTTATTGTTGAGAAACAATGGAAAACCCTTAACATTCCAAAACCTAACCCTAGAAGATGAAACGCCAAATTGTGGGCCCCGTTTGGGTAAATTGGTACATCAATTTCCCGGGGTCGTAACTTTGGTATACGATCTCCGTTTGACGCGTACAATAGCTCGTTAGAAAGATCTATCCGAGCACTACCACTTTGGGAGACAACCAACATGGGTCCATGGACCCATGTTGCCCCAGATTTCCCAAAAAACGTTGTTTAGGGCCTCAAAACGGCTCCGGAAGTTCAGGACCCGAAAAACTGCTAAAAATAGTAAATTGTGCTACAATTTATGAAACTGAAAAAGTTGAAAGAGACAGTTGTGGGGGTCCAAATGGGATAGGTGGGTGGCCACCCACATCCACCTAGATCAAGATGCATGCGTGCTGATGCTAAGCTTCTGATTGGTCAACTGTCCTCTAGAGGTGTTGACTTCCTTTGTTTGTTGATGCAAAAGTATTCATAACATAATGATGGAGTTGACTGATGAAATATTTATTCCATGCATGCCTTTTTCCAATGTTTGATGTGTTGCTCCTAGAGTGGATAGATGACCTTACAACTACTCCTCAAGGATTGTGTGACTTATTTAGACCTCAATAATGGCCTCTTGATTCCATAGGGTGGAAAAATATTCATTCTAGAGCCACAATAATTCTTGGTATGTATTCTTATTGGATATGTGCAGGATACTAGAGGATTGATCTCCTTCCTATAGCATTCATTCGATTCCCCCTCAAAAATTCATATTGCATTCAGAGACTTGGAAAAATCATTGTGGGTCTAGGGAAAAGAACAAAATATTTGGAAGGTGGCAAAATTTTGAAAAGGAAAATGGTGAAGGCATAGTTCCTTTTTTGTGTTTTCTTTTATATATAGGCTGAAGTGGAATCTTAAGGATGAAATTGGATAAATGGAGTGGATGAGGGGTAAAGGAATTTGGGAGGACCTATCCAAAAATTTCCCAAGGAAAAACATGACATTTTGGCCACTTTTCCAAAGTGGATCTCCCTCTTGTAGCATTTTTGGTTTCTCCTATAGCAATTCAGGATAGTCTTATAACAATTCAAGAATGAGTCAATATATGGTTCAGTTGCTTGATATATGATGGAGAGAGGTAGGGAGGTAGATGAGTGAGGATGAAAATGCAATGGAGAAATGGAGAAGTGGATTGTGGACCATGTTCCATAACCATTGTCCCTTTAACTTTTTGGAGTCCTGCAAAAGAGAAATGTTAGCAGAATTGATGTAAGGACTCTTCCTTGTGTCTTATTTTTCCTTTTATCTTCTCTCTCTTTTTCTTTTTTTATACATGCATACTACGTATGGAGAGGTTTTGAACCTGCATGCCTAATCTAGGCACCTTAGTGGAGGTTTTCACTTGGGGAATGTTTCATCTTTTTTTCTTTTCTTTTTTGTTTTTTCTCTTGGGTTGCCTCGCACAGGTTTTCAACCTTAGAGTAGGCCTTAGATGCATCTTGGAGATTTTCATCTAGGCCATTTAGTTTTTATTTTTTTTCTTTTTAGAATCTTGGATAACTAAAGGTTGTGAGCCTCCTAATCACATTCAACTTCTTTCTAATTGAACTAATAAACTCTTGGTTGGATAAAGGCATTTTGTACAACTTCAACCTATAACCATTAACAAGAAAGGGAATACCTTCCTCTTCAATTGTTTTGATCTGGAAAAAACCATTCTCATGACATCTGTCCACCGGATAGGGGCCCAAACATCTTGTCTTTAAGTTTCCTTTAAATCTTTGAATCTAGATCATACAACAAGGCCCAATCACCTTCTTGAAAATTCCTCTCCCTAATTTGTTTGTCATGTTGGATATTCCTTTATAGATGGATTACCTCAGTGTACAAGAGAGATCGCAACCTCAATTCATCTAAACCATTTAGTTGGAGAAACCTCTCTTACTGTGCTACAGTGAGTTCGAAGTCTAACTGAGTTGGCATTCTTAAGGTGTTGTATTCAAATTCAATGAACAATTGGGCCTTCTTCCCATTAACTAGTACGAATGGAGTAAATCCAATGGTGGTCTTCTAAGTGGTGTCGTAGGCCCAAGTGGCTTCTACAAGTATGTATACCAAATCATTCATGTTATTGTTAACAACCTTGGTTAGAATGTTCTCCAATTCTCTATTTTTGACCTCCACTTTCCCATTTTCTTGAGGGTGAGAGGTAGTTGATGTCCTGTGCTTGATGTGGTGTTGTTTCATGAGGTATTCAATCTGATTTGAGGTAAATTGTATCGCTTGATCAGTGACCAACTCTCTTAGAAAACCAAACTTGTAGAAGATGTTATCCCGAAGAAACTCAACCACCTTATGCTAAGTTTTTTCCTTAACTGCCTTTGTTTTAGCCCATTTAGTTAGGTGACCAGTGCACAAAATGATATACTTCTTTTGTCTTGATGGGGGATTAATGGGCCCAATGAATTCCATGCCCCATTTCTCAAATGGCTCTTGAGCCACTTGAGGTTGTAAGGCCATTTCATCCTTAGGTGTGGGCTTACCAATCCTTCGGCACTAATCACACATGGTGGTGTACCTTCTTGCATCTTGATATAGACTAAGCCAATAGTAACCAACTTGTAAAACTTTGAAGGTTGTTCTTTTAGAAAGAAAGTTGCCTCCAGAAGGTCCATCATGACATGCTTATAGAATGAACAATGTAAAATTTGAAATGTGAACTGATACTATTACTCATTTCGTAAAGATAGCAAAAAATGACCCAATTTTGAAAGGGGGCGATGCAGAACACACATATTGTTTTTAGAGCATAGTTTTTGGCACTTTAAATTATTTTTATGTACATTACGTTTCTGAATGTTAGTGATTTGCATGCTGATTTAAAAAAGTGGTGATTCTGCATCAAGCCCTTTTTTTAAAAGACCTGTTTTTTAACTTTAAATTTTCTAATGTATGAAATGTAAATAATTATTTTCTAAATTTAACAATTTTTAAAGTGGTCTTCTTCTTCATTTTTTTTTTTTTTTTTTTGGTAGTGAGATTTTTATTGTTTTGCATATTTAAAGAAGAAAGTCGATATTTTGAAGTTTCGATATTCTACATATTTATACATCGTTAATTAATTTTTCAATGCACAAGAAATAATTTTTCTCTAAAAAACAATAATTTTTAACAATTGACATAAAAATAACCATTTTCAACATAAATATAACTCAAAAATTGCACATTTTAATATTTTTTTGTAATTTTTTTGTAAGAAATGACATGTCAAAATCACAATTTTTATAGGAAAATTTAACTAAAAATGGTTAAATAATAGTTTTTTTGTAAATTTCATGTCAAAAAATTCAAAGAATAATGATTAGCATAAAAATTAATGGGAAAATCACATAATACAAATATTGAACACATAACAACATTAATTGAATGCTTATTTTTCTCATAAAATGTCAAAGTCAAAACATTACAAGTATAACTAATTAATAGTTACAAAAAATGAGCTTGATTTCTAAACATAACTTAAATTTAATCAACAATATCACGTAATCCAAACTCTTCATCCTCTAGAGTTTCATCATTGTCTTCTTCCACAATATTTTCTACTTCATTTTTTTCATTTTTCTCTTCTAATGGATCTTTGATGTCTGCAAATATCTCAATGTATGTCTTTCCAATCATTCCATGTAATGGTTGCCTCTTTTGCCACATGTGATTCACTAAAGTCCCATTTTTTTAACCCAATTTCTTGCATCGCATCTGGAAGCAATTGAATAACATTAATTCTTTGCTGAATAAAATTACATTGTATTGGATCTTTTTCAATGGCAATACATGGAGTGCGTCCACATCCATATATAGATAAATAATAGTGTCATAAAACAAAGTTTTAATTAGTCATTTTCTATGTGAAGCATGACACCACCACCACTAAAATGTATGAAATATTATTTGCCAAGGCCAAAAGTCCCCATCTCTCACGTTTGCTTCTAAAAAAACATAAAGTTAATCATAACCATGTACATAAAAATCTCAAACCTCCTTATTTTATAAAAATTAAAATGCAATAAACCTACACATATAATGTTGGAATGGTGTATGTTGCATAAAAGATATGGTTATAAAATAAATTATCTAAATGATTATTGTTCCTCTAAAATTTTAATAAAATATATTATTTTTTAAATTTTGTTCAATTTTTTATTAAATTTTATAATTATAAAAAATTATTAAAAACACATATACTTATTATTAAATTATATAATTAAATAAAAATTCTAACTAAATATAAACTACAAAACTCTTGAAGATCAAACAACAAACTACTAAAACTATGCGACGACAAGCCAAAACCGTCATGTAATGGCTAGATATTATAACCGAAAAAGTCGCATAAATGCTAGAGAAAAGCATGAACAAAACCTTCTCAAAAAATGAATAAAAAAAAAATAGCGCAAGAAAATCAAGCCACAAACTACCAGAGACCATGCAACGAAAAACAAAATCCGTCTCGTAACTGCTAGATACTAAAACGAAAAAAACCACATAAATGCGAGAGAAAATGAAAAACAAAACTGATAAAAACAGAAAAAAAAGGCAAGAAAATCAAGCCACACTAATAGATACCATGAAATGAAAATCTCGAACCATCATGTAATGGCTAGATACTAAAACGGGAAAAGCCACATAAATACCAGAGAAAAAGCACCAACAAAACCATCTCAACAACTCGAAAGAAAATAAAAATAAAAAACAAATTTCTTTATATGCAATATGTTTCAAATGTTTCAAACCTAGAGGGAAGCGCGTCGAGCCTACGCAACAACTAGATAATCAAACCGACAAAAGCCACATAAAACATAAAGCTCAAGCTAAAATAAAAAGCTAACAAATTCTTGCGCAGAAAAGCAGTTTGTTCAAATCTTTCCAAATAGGCGAATGCATACCTAGCCTATCTATTGAAAGCGCTTTGTGTCCAAGTATTCAATGGTTGTGTCCTCGGAATCGCTCCGTGTTTTCCCAGTTAGGCCAATCTTCAACATGTCTTCCTTGAGTCGAGGGAGTTGACAGTGGATGGAAAATGGATTTGGAACTCTGATAGGAAATTTTTCCATGGAACTCTAAATCATGAAAATGATATGTTAAAAAGAGTTCCGGTATTAGTATTAGTATGAAATTTTGAATTCTTCCTACCTAAAGAACAAAATTCCTGCCACCATCCTGGATCTTGAATTTTGTTCGTTCACTGCAATCCAATGGAAAATAGCTTTTGTAAAATCAATTTATTTTTTATCTAAACAGCCATTCTTCTTCGAACCAAAAGGATCATTAAGAGAAAATTTTGTTGGTCACTTTTTGCGCCCTTTATTTTCATTATTTTTTTGCACTCTATCTAATTGTATCAACCACTTTGCAAAACATTGTTACGTCAGAGCATACATAACACACAGCGGAGTCATACACAGAGACTTAGAAAGTGATAGCAGAGAATAATTCACAAAGATAGACAAATGGAAAAACAACAAGATTATTCAGTCAGAAACAACGGAATAAATAAAACAATCACTATAAAACAGAAATCACTTTGCATTACATAACAAACTTGGGCCTTGACTTGCTTGCTTTCCTTGGCCAGAGAAATTACAAATTTATAGAGGCAGGAGAAGGATCTAGAATCCTATATGTGATTCAGATGGAGATCTGCAATGATCTAGAAACTAATGGCGATGTAGAAAGATCTAGAATCCTGGAGATCTAAAAGGATCTAGAATCCTATGTAAATTTGGCTTCACACTTAACATTCTTCCACTTGAAGCCAAATAAGAGTCATCAAATCACACCAAGTCCTATCATGCCTCTACATAAATCATGTTTATTTCATGGTAGAATCGTAGTGAGCATATCAGCAGGGTTCCTATCTATATGGATCTTTTCCAAGGATAATTGTTCTTCTTCCAACACATGCCAAATCCAATGGTACCTTAAGTCAATGTGCTTGGTTTTTGAATGAAATGCTGGGGTTTTTTACCAAGTGAATGGCACTCTGACTATCACAATATAACACATACTTGTCCTGCTTTATTCCTATCTCTCCTAGGAATCGTTGCATCCACAACATCTCTTTACAAGCTTCTATTGCAGCTATGTACTCTACTTCTGTTGTAGAGAGGGCTACTATTCTTTGTAGCCTTGACACCCAAGATACTACTGCACCTACAAATGTATACAAATAACCTGTAGTGGACTTTCTGGTATCCATATCTCCAGCCATATCCGCATCTGTAAATCCTTCAAGAACAGTCTCATCATGACCAAAACATAAACAATAATGACTAGTACCCTTGAGATACCTCAAAATCCATTTTACTGCTTGCCAATGTTGTTTGCCTGGATTGGCAAGGAACCTACTCACTACTCCCACTGAATATGCAATGTCTGGTCATGTGCATACCATGGCATACATCAAACCACCAATTGTTGAAGCATAAGGAATTCTACTCATCTCTTCTTTCTCTTTATCATTACTAGGACATAATTCAGTACTTAGCTTGAAGTGGGCTGCAAGGGGTGTACCCACTGGCTTGGCATCCTTCATATTAAACTTGTCAAGCACCTTCTTGATATATTTTTCTTGTGACATCCACAACCTTTTGTTTTTCCTGTCACGCATAATCCGCATGCCCAATATATGTTGTGCTGGTCCCAAATCCTTCATTGCAAATTTGCTACCCAAATATTTCTTCAACCTATTGATCTTATTCTTATCATGCCCAACAATCAACATGTCATCCACATATAACAATAATATGATATACTTTCTTTGATCATACCTCTTGATATAGACACAATGGTCAGCTTCCAACCTTTGAAAACCATGTTCCAACATGAATGAATCAAATTTCTTATACCATTGTCGAGGTGCCTGTTTCAACCCATAGAGACTCTTCTTCAACCTACAAACAAGGCCTTCTTTGCCTTTTTCTATGAATCCTTCTGGCTGCTCCATATAAATTTCTTCCTCCAATTCACCATGAAGGAATGCAGTTTTTACATCTAATTGTTCACATTCTAGGTCTAAAGCAACAACTAGACCAAGAATGACTCTAATGGATGACATTTTAACAACAGGTGAGAAAATTTCAGTGAAGTCAATACCTTCTTTTTTGGCAAAACCTTTCACCACCAGTCTTGCTTTATACCTCTCCTTCTTTTCATCACCTTCATGCTTAATCCTGTAAACCCATTTGTTTTGTAGAGCCTTTCTACCTTTTGGGAGGTTTACCAACTCCCAAGTTTTATTTCCCTGCAAAGAGTTCATTTCTTCTTCCATTCTTTACTGTGCTCGTCTTTACAAGCTTCTTGAAAACAATTAAGTTCACCTTCATCAGCCAACAAAATATAGTTTGAAGGAGGATACCTTTATGAAGGCTTATGAGGCCTAAAAGATCTGTGAACCAACTGTGGTGGTGCATTATCAGGTTGAATCTCCTGTAAAGGTTCCTGCAAGATTCCTTCTTCTTGTTGTTCATTATTTTCCACTTGTTGTTCTTCATGCTCCTGAATTTTCTGTTTATTTTCTTGCATTGGTGGGATGTTTTCCTGCTTCTCTTCAAATTTGTCAATAACCTTCTTGACCTCCAACTCACCTATAGTCCTCTTGAACATTTCTGACTCATTAAATATAACATCCCTGCTTCTAATAATTTTATGTTTAACTGGATCCCATAGACGATAACCAAAATCTTCATCCGCATATCCCAAAAAAATGCATTTCATAGATTTATCATCTAGCTTAGTTCTATTTTCTTTGGGAATATGTATGAATGCTTCACATCCAAAGATTTTCAAGTGAGAATAATTCAAATTATTACCAGTTCAAACTTCTTCAGAGATACTGCCATCCAAGGCTATAGTTGGAGATCTATTTATGAGGTAGCAAGCGGTCCTGACTGTTTCAGCCCAAAAATTCTTCTCCAAACCAGAATTGGACAACATACTTCGCACCTTTTCCATAATGGCGCGATTCATCCTTTCTACGACACCATTTTGTTGAGGAGTACCAGGCACAGTCTTCTCATGCTTTATGCCAAACCTGTTACAATATTCCTTAAATGCATTTGAGCAATATTTTCCACCATTATCTGTTATTAAACACTTCAGCAATTTGTTAGTCTCTCTTTCAACAGCAACATGGAATTTTTGAAATATATAATTTGTCGCTCTGTTGTAATGTAATGTGTTGTGTGGTGATTGTTGTATTGTCTCGTCTACATGTTGTGAGTGAATTCTATGATAACTGAGAGAAGAGAGCGGGGAGAGTTTTAAGGCTATTGTTCGAATTCGATGTAATGAATTGTCCTTTAAACAATTTTCCAATTAATCTTAGCCATTTATATTTACATATTTTGCTACAGAAACATTGTTCTTCTTTCTATGACGAAATTTGTTCATTTCGGCATTTCTTCCCTGCAACATTATTCCCTTGTAGGAGCTTCCCTAGATTGCCTACTTAAATCACGGTATGTAAATTCTTCATTTGTTTTTTCCCAAGCCCTTTATTTATTTTCATTGTCAATTTTAGTTGTAGGTCTATTTGATATGATTCATCATAAAATAAAGTTAGTTGGCTAATTGAAACATGGATAAATTAGATTTTACTAGGATGGATGTGAAACTATGCTGTAAATTTGTTTTCATTTTTTTAAGTTTAGTTAATCTGAGTAGATTTAGACTGTATTTTTCTCAATTTCTTGGATTATGAAAATAGCATGTTCAATCATAATTTCAGAAAACTCCCTAAAGACATATAATTGATTCTTAGTCAAAAGAAGAACAAATAAAAAGAAATTTTAGCATGAGCATCCAAAGTGAACTCTTCCTACCTAGAAAACAAAATTTCTGCAACCATATTGGTCAATATTGGTTACGTAATGATAGACCACTTAGATGGGACCACATTGGTTATGTGATGATAGATAACTTACATGGGAGAGGTCGTAAATATACATCACTAAATGTTCATGAACATATGATCCGCTCCTATCTGATTTTCTGAAACGTTCTTTTTATTAAGCTACTTACACAAACTGATTTTCCATACTAATCTACATAGTGCAATTGAATTGAATATTGACTTTCTACATAATCCAATTCAATTGAACATCTGACCCCCAAAATACTTACATTATATTCTTAACTTTGACCTCTCCATATTCAGTAATCTCCAACAATTTCCTCTTCTCTAGTTCGAAAATTCAAGAGGCATCCTTAATCCATAATTTTATTGTTGTGTTTTGCATTTTTTTTTGTTCTGGACTAGTTTATACGAGTCATGAGATAATCGGCGAGAGTATTTTTTAGGTTCAGTAATGGTTACTATAATCTTTTTGGAGCACACCGACATTTATGAAATATTATAATAAATTGTTGTGTGCTCTATGAACAGTGCGCTATTGTTGTGTTGTGTTTTTCAGTTTTAAAAAAATACACCAACACAAATATTTTTATAACCAGGGAAAGAGTGATCGGAATAGTGTTTCTCTACAACAGGCTAATTGCTTCAATTGCCGCTCCAGAATACTATCTCCAGACTGATTGGAATACTGTGATCTTGGGGAAGAGACTCCAAGATCGACCACCGACTTGAACTTCTACTTCTACAATAGATGAAAGGAATTAAATGGCCCTAGGGTTTTGGGAATTGGAACCGTATTGAACTTCCAGCTCTTGATATCCATTAATTAATCTTTAGCAGCTGGTCCCTTGATGCTGACATTAATGCTTCGTACATTGATGGACCAGTTATGCAAGTATTTAACTCTTTTCTCCTGAGCTAAGCCGTAATACTGCGACTGGGTCACATATTGTCATAAAACCGGCCAGAATGGTTGTGAGAATTGTGAGTGCAGTCCACGATGCTTGCTGGCTCTATCGAGACAGTGACCGAGGTGGTAAAAAATTCCTTTAAGTTCGGAATCTTTTCATGTGTATGGAATAGGTACCTGGAAAGTCCACAACTGAACACCCAATATAAATATACCTGGTAAGGCCACAACTGAATACTCAATATATATATAACTCTATTTCTCCTTTTTCCTACTTTTCCTTTTTGCAGCAGGCTCTGACATTAAACATTGACTCGCTTCTCTTATATTAAACATCCGGCACCTAAGTTTAGTGATTGCTACTGTGAATAACTTAATGAAGACATGCAATGGATTATAAAGAACGTCGTTCAAACATCCCCAACAACCATAATTACACCCAATAAACATATTAAACATTGACTCGCTTCGCTGCACCTAAGTCTAGTGATTGCTACTGTGAATAACTTAAAGATGACATCCAATAATTATAAAGAAAGTCGTTCAAACATCTCCAACAACCCTAATTACAGGAGTTTCAATGTCAAGTCACAGCATTTACAGAAATTACCACGTTACTGCCCGAAATCATTGAGGCTAAGAAAGCAACCAAAGCTTGTTAACCAAATATGCTACTCGGGAATCCACGTCTGTAAAATCGCGAAGAAGGAAACGAGGAAAGGTAAAATAAAAATGATCGAAAACATAAATGTGTTATTATTATTATTAAATGAGTTTGAACTTGATTTATATTATTATTTTATATATGATCAGAATTTTAAATTTTAATGAAGTATATTCATATAAGGAAGTATTTCAGGGTGTGAAGATTCAAACTTTAATAAAATATTGATTACTTGATTTTGGTCCAATAATTAGGTTTCACCTATATTATATTGTATATGGATATACGAGAATTGTGTCTTTAATATATGTTTATTGGTTTAGTTATTTATATTATTTATTTAGTTTTTGTTAGTTTTATAATTGTTTGCTGATTTTAAATTATGATATAGAAAATGAATATGTGTTATAATTATAGATTTTGCGTATATAATTGTTTTATTATTTAAATGTGAAATTATTTATTTGTGATATTTTGAATGTGAGTAGTTATTTGTTTATTAAAAATTGTATAATTTTATGAGGGTTGAATTTGTTAAATGTGAGAGGGGAGGCGGAGGCGGAGGCGGAAGGAGAGGGAGAGCGAGAGTGCTAGTGGGGGAGGAGATCCGAGGCAAGTTCGGGGAAGTGGAGGTGGAGGAGGGGAAGAGGCAAGTTCTACAAGTATGTATACCAAATCATTCATGTTATTGTTAACAACCTTGGTTAGAATGTTCTCCAATTCTCTATTTTTGACCTCCACTTTCCCATTTTCTTGAGGGTGAGAGGTAGTGGATGTCCTGTGCTTGATGTGGTGTTGTTTCATGAGGTATTCAATCTGATTTGAGGTAAATTGTATCCCTTAATCAGTGACCAACTCTCTTAGAAAACCAAACTTGTAGAAGATGTTATCCCTAAGAAACTCAACCACCTTATGCTAAGTTTTTTCCTTAACTGCCTTTGTTTTAACCCATTTAGTTAGGTAAATAGTGCACAAAATGATATACTTCTTCTGTCTTGATGGGGGATTAATGGGCCCAATGAAGTCCATGCCCCATTTCTCAAATGGCTCTTGAGTCACTTGAGGTTGTAAGGCCATTTCTTCCTTAGGTGTGGGCTTACCAATCCTTCGGCACTAATCACACATGGTGGTGTACCTTCTTGCATCTTGATATAGACTAAACCAATAGTAACCAACTTGTAAAACTTTGAAGGTTGTTCTTTTAGAAAGAAAGTTGCCTCCAGAAGGTCCATCATGACATGCTTATAGGATGAACAATATAAACTTTGAAACGCGAACTGATACATTACCCGTTTCGTAAAGATAGCAAAAAATGACCCAATTTTGAAAAGGGGCGATGCAGAACACACATATTGTTTTTAGAGCATAGTTTTTAGCACTTTAAATTTTTTTTTATGTACATTACGTTTCTGAATGTTAGTGATTTGCATGCCGATTTAAAAAAGTGGTGATTCTGCATCATGCCTTTTTTTTAAAAGACCTATTTTTTGACTTTAAATTTTCTAATGTATGAAATGTAAATAATTATTTTCTAAATTTAACAATTTTTAAAGTGGTCTTCTTCTTCATTTTTTTTTTTTTTTTTTTTTTTTTTGGTAGTGAGGTTTTTATTGTTTTGCATATTTAAAGAAGAAGGTCGATATTTTGAAGTTTCGATATTCTACATATTTATACATCGTTAATTAACTTTTCAATGCATAAGAAATAATTTTTAACAATTGACATAAAAATAACCATTTTCAACATAAATATAGCTCAAAAATTACACATTTTGATAATTTTTTGTAATTTTTTTGCAAGAAATTACATGTCAAAATCACAATTTTTTGTAGGAAAATTTTAACTAAAAATGGTTAAATAATAGTTTTTTTATAAATTTCATGTCAAAATAATTCAAAAAATAATGATTAACATAAAAATTAATGGGAAAATCACATAATACAAATATTGAACACATAACAACATTAATTGAATGCTTATTTTTCTCATAGAATGTCAAAGTCAAAACATTACAAGTATAACTAATTAATAGTTGCAAAAAATGAGCTTGATTTATAAACATAACTTAAATTTAATCAACAATATCACGTAATCGAAATTCTTCATCCTCTAGAGTTTCATCATTGTCTTCTTCCACAATATTTTCTGCTTCATTTTTCTCATTTTCCTCTTCTAATGGATCTTTGATGCCTGCAAATCTCCCAATGTATGCCTTTCCAATCATTCCATGTAATGGTGGTTGAGGTTCCTTTGCCTTTTTTGCCACACGTGATTCACTAAAGTCCTCTTTCTTCAACCCAATTTCTTGCATTGCATCTGGAAGCAATTGAATAACATTAATTCTTTGCTGAATAAAATCACACTGTATTGGATCTTTTTCAATGGCAATACATGGAGTGCGTCCACATCCATATAGATAAATAATAGTGTCATAAAACAAAGTTTTAATTGGTCATTTTCTATGTGAAGCATGACACAACCACCACTAAAATGTGTGAAATATTATTTGCCAAGGCCAAAAGTCCCCATCTCTCACGTTTGCTTCTAAAAAAACATAAAGTTAATCATAACCATGTCCATAAAAATCTCAAACCTCCTTATTTTATAAAAATTAAAATGCAATAAACCTACACATATAAATGTGTACCAAATAAAATGTTGGAATAGTGTATGTTGCATAAAAGATATGGTCATAAAATAAAATATCTAAATGATTATTGTTCCTATAAAATTTTAATAAAATATATTATTTTTTAAATTTCGTTCAAATTTTTATTAAATTTTATAATTATAAAAAAAATATTAAAAACACATATACTTATTATTAAATCATATAATTAAATAAAAATTCTAACTAAATATAAAGTACAAAAATCTTGAAGATCAAACAACAAACTAATAAAACTATGCGACGAAAAGCCAAAACCATCATGTAATGGCTAGATATTATAACCGAAAAAGTCGCATAAATGCTAGAGAAAAGCATGAACAAAACCTTCTCAAAAAACGAATAAAAAAAGTAGTCTTTAACGCGACTTTTTGAAAGCCTTTCCGGCAATTTTTTCCGGTGAAAATCCGGCAGTAATTTATTGGAATCCAAGTTTGATAGCTAATTTCTGCACAATGAAACCGTCCCAGGGGTTTTTCAGGGTGCTGAATCCGAATATGCAGTTAAAAAACCATTTTAACTGCAACAAATCATGATTTCATCTCAATTTCTTCCGCCGGATTCCGTCACCGGAATCTCAAAAAGTCGCATTATAGACAACTCCATAAAAAAAAATAGCGCAAGAAAATCAAGCCACAAACTACTAGAGACCATGCAACGAAAAACAAAATCCGTCTCGTAACTGCTAGATACTAAAACGAAAAAAGCCACATAAATGCGAGAGAAAAGGAAAAACAAAACTTTCTACAAAACTGATAAAAACAGAAAAAAAGGCAAGAAAATCAAGCCACACACTAATAGATACTATGAAATGAAAATCTAGAACCATCATGTAATGGCAAAAGTCACATAAATACCAGAGAAAAGTCACATAAATACCAGAGAAAAAGCACCAACAAAACCATCTCAACAACTCGAAAGAAAATGCAAATAAAAATAAA
This sequence comes from Pinus tabuliformis, assembly GCA_031772625.1. Classification (NCBI taxonomy): domain Eukaryota; kingdom Viridiplantae; phylum Streptophyta; class Pinopsida; order Pinales; family Pinaceae; genus Pinus; species Pinus tabuliformis. Next base: position 39,448,656 of record CM062807.1, on the reverse strand, counting down.
AAACAAATTTATTTATATGCAATATGTTTCAAATGTTTCAAACCTAGAGGGAAGCGCGTCGAGCCTACGCAACAACTAGATAATCAAACCGAAAAAAGCCACATAAAAGCTCAAGCTAAAATAAAAAGCTAACAACTTCTTGCACAGAAAAGCAGTTTGTTCAAATCTTTCCAAATAGGCGAAAGCATACCTAGCCTATCTATTGAAAGCGCTTTGTGTCCAAGTATTCAATGGTTGTGTCCTCGGAATCGCTCTGTGTTTGCCCAGTTAGGCCAATCTTCAATATGTCTTTCCTTGAATCGAGGGAGTAGACAGTGTATGGAAAATGGATTTGGAACTCTGATAGGAAATTTTTCCATGGAACTATAAATCATGAAAATGATATATTAAAAAGAGTTCCGGTATTAGTATTAGCATGAAATTTTGAACTCTTCCTACCTAAAGAACAAAATTCCTGCCACCATCCTGGATCTTGAATTTTGTTCATTCACTACAATCCAATGGAAAATAGCTTTTGTAAAATCAATTTATTTTTCATCTAAACACCCATTCTTCTTCGAACCAAAAGGATCATTAAGTGAAAATTTTGTTGGTAACTTTTGCGCCCTTTATTTTCATTATTTTTTTGCACTCTATCTAATTGTATCAACCACTTTGCAAAACATTTTTACATCAGAGCATACATAACACACAGCGGAGTCATACTCAAAGACTTAGACAGTGATAGCAGAGAATAATTCACAAAGACAGACAAATGGAAAAACAATAAGATTATTCAGTCAGAAACAACGGAATAAATAAAACAATCACTGTAGAACAAAAATCACTTTGCATTACGTAACAAGCTTGGCCCTTGACTTGCTTGCTTTCCTTGGCCAGAGAAATTACAAATTTATAGAGGCAGAAGAAGGATCTAGAATCCTATATGTGATTCAAATATAAATCTGCAATGATCTAGAAACTAATGGCGATGTAGAAGGATCTAGAAGGATCTAGAATCCTATGTAAATTTGGCTTCACACTTAACATTCTTCCACTTGAAGCCAAATAAGAGTCATCAAGTCACACTGAGTCCTATCATGCCTCTACATAAATCATGTTTATTTCGTGGTAGAATCATAGTGAGCATATCAGCAGGGTTCCCATCTGTATGGATCTTTTCCAAGGATAATTGTTCTTCTTCCAACACATGCCAAATCCAATGGTACCTTAAGTCAATGTGCTTGGTTTTTGAATGAAATGCTGGGGTTTTTCACCAAGTGAATGGCACTCTGACTATCACAATATAACACATACTTGTCCTGCTTTATTCCTATCTCTCCTAGGAATCGCTACATCCACAACATCTCTTTACAAGCTTCTATTGCAGCTATGTACTCTGCTTCTATTGTAGAGAGGGCTACTATTCTTTGTAGCCTTGACACCCAAGATACTGTTGCACCTACAAATGTATACAAATAACCTGTAGTGGACTTTCTGGTATCCATATCTCCAGCCATATCCGCATCTGTAAATCCTTCAAGCATAGTCTCATCATGACCAAAACATAAACAATAATGACTAATACCCTTGAGATACCTCAAAATCCATTTTACTGCTTGCCAATGTTGTTTGCCTGGATTGGCAAGGAACCTACTCACTACTCCCACTGAATATGCAATGTCTGGTCATGTGCATACCATGGCATACATCAAACTACCAACTGTTGAAGCATAAGGAATTCTACTCATCTCTTCTTTCTCTTTATCATTACTAAGACATAATTCAGTACTCAGCTTGAAGTGGGCTGCAAGGGGTGTACCAACTGGCTTGGCATCCTTCATATTAAACCTGTCAAGCACCTTCTTGATATATTTTTCTTGTGACATCCACAACCTTTTGTTTTTCCTGTCACGCATAATCCGCATGCCCTATATCTGTTGTGTTGGTTCCAAATCCTTCATTGTAAATTTGCTACCCAAATCTTTCTTCAACTTATTGATCTTATTCTAATCATGCCCAACAATCAACATGTCATCCACATATAACAATAATATGATATACTTTCCTTGATCATACCTATTGATATAGACACAATGGTCAGCTTCCAACCTTTGAAAACCATGTTCCAACATGAATGAATCAAATTTCTTGTACCATTGTCAATGTGCCTGTTTCAACCCATAGAGACTCTTCTTCAACCTACAAACAAGGCCTTCTTTGCCTTTTTCTATGAATTCTTCTGGCTGCTCCATATAAATTTCTTCCTCCAATTCACCATGAAGGAATGTAGTTTTTACATCTAACTGTTCACATTCTAGGTCTAAAGCAACAACTAGACAAAGAATGACTCTAATGGATGACATTTTAACAACAAGTGAGAAAATTTCAGTGAAGTCAATACCTTCGTTTTTGGCAAAACCTTTCACCACCAGTCTTGCTTTATACCTCTCCTTATTTTCGTCACCTTCATACTTAATCCTGTAAACCCATTTGTTTTGTAGAGCCTTTCTACCTTTTGGGAGGTTTACCAACTCCCAAGTTTTATTTCCCTGCAAAGAGTTCATCTCTTCTTCCATTGCTTTCTTCCATTCTTTACTGTGCTCGACTTTACAAGCTTCTTGAAAACAATTAGGTTCGCCTTCATCAGTCAACAAAATATAGTTTGAATGAGGATACCTTTGTGAAGGCTTATGAGGCCTAAAAGATTTGTGAACCAACTGTGGTGGTGCATTATCAGGTTGAATCTCCTGTAAAGGTTCCTGCAAGATTCCTTCTTCTTGTTGTTCATTATTTTCCACTTGTTGTTCTTCATGCTCCTGAAGTTGTTGTTTATTTTCTTGCATTGGTGGGATGTTTTCTTGCTGCTCTTCAAATTTGTCAATAACCTTCTTGACCTCCAACTCACCTATAGTCCTCTTGAACATTTCTGACTCATTAAATATAACATCCCTGCTTTTAATAATTTTAAGTTTGACTGGATCCCATAGACGATAACCAAAATCTTCATCCGCATATCCCAAAAAAATACATTTCATAGATTTATCATCTAGCTTAGTTCTATTTTATTTGGGAATATGTACGAATGCTTCACATCCAAAGATTTTCAAGTGAGAATAATTCAAATTCTTACCAGTCCAAACTTCTTCAGGGATACTGCCATCCAAGGCTGTAGTTGGAGATCTATTTATGAGGTAGCAAGTGGTCCTGATTGCTTCAGCGCAAAAATTCTTCTCCAAACTGGAATTGGACAACATACTTCACACCTTTTCCATAATGGTGTGATTCATCCTTTCTACGACACCATTCTGTTGAGGAGTACCAGGCACAGTCTTCTCATGCTTTATGCCAAACCTGTTACAATATTCCTTAAATGCATTTGAGCAATATTCTCCACCATTATCTGTTCTTAAACACTTCAGCAATTTGTTAGTCTCTCTTTCAACAGCAACATGGAATTTTTGAAATATTCCAAACACTTTGATTTTATTTTTCGTAGGATATGCCCAAACCTTCCTGGATGCATCATCTATAAATGTTACAAAATATGATGCTCCTCCTAATGATTTGATGTTAACAGGCCCAAACACATCTGAGTGTACCAATTCTAACACATTTTTCTTTCTGTCATGGCCACCTCTAAGGAATGAAACCCTTCTTTGTCTACCATATATACAATGCTCACAAAGATCAAGATTGTAGGATTTCAAACCTGGCAATAAATTTTTACCAACAAGGATTTTTAAACCCTTCTCGCTCATGTGACCCAAACGCGTATGCCACCAATCTGCTGAATTTCCTTCATTTGTGACAACAGCCAAATTTGATTTTTCTATCAGTGTCTTCAATATGTAGAATGTTCCTGTCTTGGGTTCTTTGGACACGACCAATGCACCTTTGCTAATTTTCCATCCTCCTTTTCCAAATCTTGTCGAATAGCCTTCATCATCGAGTCATCCCATAGATATTAAACTCATGCGCATTTCTGGTACATGCCTGACCTGTTTCAACAATATATCTTGTCCATCTTTCATCTTGATCTGGACATCTCCCACTCCAACAATACTGCAAAAATGATTACTCCCCAAATGCACTCTACCATAATTACCAGGATTATATGAAACAAAACTATATTTGCATGGGATTACATGGTGAGATGCCCTAGAGTCAAGGATCCAATCAAAGCTACTGCTAGATGTATATGCACATGCATCCTCTATTGAAACAGTAAACAACACATCAGCATCTGTGGCTACAGCGGTAGTCTCACCTTCATATGTGCTGGATGACTTGTGATTTGTACTAGACGGTCTCTGATCCTTTTGTCCTTTCTTCTAGAATCAACATTCTTTCTTCATGTGCTCGGGTTTGCCACAATGAAAGTAAATGATTCTGCCTCTCCTTGATTTTGATCAGCCTCTCGATCTTGATCACCCTTGCCGGCCTCGATCCATTCTCCTACCACAATCAGCTAGAGCTAGAGCCTCTCCTCCCTGGTTTTCCACAATTGACTTGCGTCGCAGCTCGTCATTCATTAAACTGATGCTAACATCATCAAACTTCAAGGTCCCTGTAGTTGTTGAAGTGCTCATAGCTACAATTAAATTTTCTCAACTATCTTGCATAGAACACATAAGCAATATGGCTTTAATTTCATCATCTAAAATGATTTTAACAGAGGCAAGTTGATTAGTAATAATATTAAATGCATTCAAGTGCTTAGCAATTGAAACACCCTCCTTCATTTTGAGATTATAAAGCTTCTTTATCAAGAAAACTTTGTTTGATGTTGTGTTCTTCTCATATAAATCATGGAGCTTCTTCCATAAACCTTCAACCGTCTTTTCTCTGGACACATTGAAATACACATTCTTTGCTAGATATTGGTGGGTTGTTCCAATCGCCTTTCTATCTAGCTTATTCCACTCTTCATTTGTCATCGATGAGGGTTTCTTTGTTGTGCCCTCAATCGGCAAACACTGATCTTTTAAAATCAGTATATCCTCCATCTATGATTTCCCTAGGGCAAAATTAGCCTTGCTCAACTTCTCCATATCTGTAACTGTTGTTTCCATTTTCAATCAAATTCACGCCCCAAAACACAAAAACTCCACTTAAAAATAAAACTTTAATTATTACTCTTTCTCCTTTTAAAATACCCTTTTCAAAATTCCTGCTCCTTTTTAAAATATACTTTTTAAAATTCCAACATATAATTATATATGTTTCATAATAAATATAAAAACATATATAATGTTTTAACTTTTTCACATTTCACACATACATATGTTGGTTTGAGAAAAAACTTGATGTATACGTGCAAGCTTGATGTAAAAAAAACTTACAAACATCACGTTTCAACTCCGATCTCCACGGATCTCCACTTTTCAAACTCCAGCAACACGTACGGATCTCCACGTTTCAAACTCCAGCGACACATTTCAACATAGGTCTACGACCTTGTTTTTCTTGCAGCAACTGTCTTTTAGTTCTAGCGTTCCACGGTTATTTCCTGGACAGATCCTTCAATAGCTCCAGGGATAACAACCACCGTTTTAACAAAAGCTGCGAGAGTAAAGCAATGGCACTAAGCAGCTTGCACAGTGGATATTCGACCCTAGCTCTGATACCAGTTGTTAGATCGGAGCATACATGACACACAGCAGATTCATACTCAGAGACTTAGACAACAATAGCTGAGAATAACTCACAGAGACACACAAATGGAGAAACAACAAGATTACTCAGTGAGAAATAGCAGAATAGATAAACAATCACTGGAGAACAGAAATCACTTTGCATTACATAACAGGCTTGGGCCTTGGCTTGCTTGCTTTCGTTGGCCAAAGAAATTACAAATTTATAGAGGCAGAAGAAGGATCTAGAATCCTGTATGTGATTTAGATGGAGATCTGGAATGATCTAGAAACTAATGACGGTGTAAAAAGATCTAAAATCCTGGAGATCTAGAAAGATCTGATCTAGAAAGATCTAGAATCCTACATAAATTTGGCTTCACACTTAACAAACATGATATATATATTCAATTTTCAAGTATAAAATTCTGCGTTGTGACGCTCTCTAAGGAACTGCAGTTTAATGTCAATGTTTTGTCGCTCTGTTGTAATGTAATGTGTTGTGTGGTGATTGTTGTATTGTCTTGTCTACATGTTGTGAGTGAATTCTGTGATAACTGAGAGAAGAGAGCGGGGAGAGTTTTAAGGCTGTTGTTCGAATTCGATGTAATGAATTGTCATTTAAACAATTTTCCAATTAATCTCAATCATTTATATTTACATATTTTTCTACAGAAACATTATTCTTCTTTCTGTGACGAAATTTGTTCGTTTCGGCATTTCTTCCCTGCAACATCATTCCCTTGTAGGAGCTTCCCTAGATTGCCTACTTGAATCTCGGTATGTAAATTCTTCATTTGTTTTTTCCCGAGTCCTTTATTTATTTTCATTGTCAATTTTAGCTGTAGGTCTATTTGATATGATTCATCATAAAATAAAGTTATGTAGGTCTATTTGATATGATTCATCATAAAATAAAGTTAGTTGGCTAATTGAAACATGGATAAATTAGATTTTACTAGGATGGATGTGAAACTATGCTGTAAATTTGTTTTCATTTTTTTAAGTTTAGTTAATCTGAGTAGATTTAGACTGTATTTTTCTCAATTTCTTGGATTATGAAAATAGCATGTTCAATCATAATTTCAGAAAACTCCCTAAAGACATATAATTGATTCTTAGTCAAAAGAAGAACAAATAAAAAGAAATTTTAGCATGAGCATCCAAAGTGAACTCTTCCTACCTAGAAAACAAAATTTCTGCAACCATATTGGTCAATATTGGTTACGTAATGATAGACCACTTAGATGGGACCACATTGGTTATGTGATGATAGATAACTTACATGGGAGAGGTCGTAAATATACATCACTAAATGTTCATGAACATATGATCCGCTCCTATCTGATTTTCTGAAACGTTCTTTTTATTAAGCTACTTACACAAACTGATTTTCCATACTAATCTACATAGTGCAATTGAATTGAATATTGACTTTCTACATAATTGAACATCTGACCCCCAAAATACTTACATTATATTCTTAACTTTGACCTCTCCATATTCAGTAATCTCCAACAATTTCCTCTTCTCTAGTTCGAAAATTCAAGAGGCATCCTTAATCCATAATTTTATTGTTGTGTTTTGCATTTTTTTTTGTTCTGGACTAGTTTATACGAGTCATGAGATAATCGGCGAGAGTATTTTTTAGGTTCAGTAATGGTTACTATAATCTTTTTGGAGCACACCGACATTTATGAAATATTATAATAAATTGTTGTGTGCTCTATGAACAGTGCGCTATTGTTGTGTTGTGTTTTTCAGTTTTAAAAAAATACACCAACACAAATATTTTTATAACCAGGGAAAGAGTGATCGGAATAGTGTTTCTCTACAATAGGCTAATTGCTTCAATTGCCGCTCCAGAATACTATCTCCAGACTGATTGGAATACTGTGATCTTGGGGAAGAGACTCCAAGATCGACCACCGACTTGAACTTCTACTTCTACAATAGATGAAAGGAATTAAATGGCCCTAGGGTTTTGGGAATTGGAACCGTATTGAACTTCCAGCTCTTGATATCCATTAATTAATCTTTAGCAGCTGGTCCCTTGATGCTGACATTAATGCTTCATACATTGATGGACCAGTTATGCAAGTATTTAACTCTTTTCTCCTGAGCTAAGCCGTAATACTGCGACTGGGTCACATATTGTCATAAAACCGGCCAGAATGGTTGTGAGAATTGTGAGTGCAGTCCACGATGCTTGCTGGCTCTATCGAGACAGTGACCGAGGTGGTAAAAAATTCCTTTAAGTTCGGAATCTTTTCATGTGTATGGAATAGGTACCTGGAAAGTCCACAACTGAACACCCAATATAAATATACCTGGTAAGGCCACAACTGAATACTCAATATATATATAACTCTATTTCTCCTTTTTCCTACTTTTCCTTTTTGCAGCAGGCTCTGACATTAAACATTGACTCGCTTCTCTTATATTAAACATCCGGCACCTAAGTTTAGTGATTGCTACTGTGAATAACTTAATGAAGACATGCAATGGATTATAAAGAACGTCGTTCAAACATCCCCAACAACCATAATTACACCCAATAAACATATTAAACATTGACTCGCTTCGCTGCACCTAAGTCTAGTGATTGCTACTGTGAATAACTTAAAGATGACATCCAATAATTATAAAGAAAGTCGTTCAAACATCTCCAACAACCCTAATTACAGGAGTTTCAATGTCAAGTCACAGCATTTACAGAAATTACCACGTTACTGCCCGAAATCATTGAGGCTGAGAAAGCAACCAAAGCTTGTTAACCAAATATGCTACTCGGGAATCCACGTCTGTAAAATCGCGAAGAAGGAAACGAGGAAAGGTAAAATAAAAATGATCGAAAACATAAATGTGTTATTATTATTATTAAATGAGTTTGAACTTGATTTATATTATTATTTTATATATGATCAGAATTTTAAATTTTAATGAAGTATATTCATATAAGGAAGTATTTCAGGGTGTGAAGATTCAAACTTTAATAAAATATTGATTACTTGATTTTGGTCCAATAATTAGGTTTCACCTATATTATATTGTATATGGATATACGAGAATTGTGTCTTTAATATATGTTTATTGGTTTAGTTATTTATATTATTTATTTAGTTTTTGTTAGTTTTATAATTGTTTGCTGATTTTAAATTATGATATAGAAAATGAATATGTGTTATAATTATAGATTTTGCGTATATAATTGTTTTATTATTTAAATGTGAAATTATTTATTTGTGATATTTTGAATGTGAGTAGTTATTTGTTTATTAAAAATTGTATAATTTTATGAGGGTTGAATTTGTTAAATGTGAGAGGGGAGGCGGAGGCGGAGGCGGAAGGAGAGGGAGAGCGAGAGTGCTAGTGGGGGAGGAGATCCGAGGCAAGTTCGGGGAAGTGGAGGTGGAGGAGGGGAAGAGAGGGGAGTGGCACGGAGAGGGAGAGGGAGAGGGGTTGGCGGGAGAGGTCGAGGGGGGGAGTGGCACAAAGAGGGGGTTGGGTGAGAGGTGGAGGGAGTGAGCCCCGACTACGGAGAAAGGGCGAGAGAGAGGGGGAGAGTGGGTGTGGGAGAGGAGGAGGAGGAGGAGGAGGGAGAGGGAGAGGGGAGGGGCGGCAAGGGGAAAGCAGGGCAGAGGAAGGGAGGGGAAGAGAGGGAGAGTGGGCGGGGTGGACGGGGAGTAGAAGGAGCGGGAAGGAGATGGAAAGGGAGAGAGAGTAGAGAAGAGGATGGGAGGAGAAGGGGGCCAGAGGGGAAGGGGAAGGGAATGGGAGAGAGAGAGGGGAGAGGATGGGAGGGGAAGGTAGAGGGAGTGAGAGGCGAGTGAGAGAGAGGGAAGGAGCCCCGACTAGGGAGAAGGGGCAAGGGAGGAAGGGAGAGGGTGGACGAAGAGGGAGAGAGAGAGAGAGAAGGGAAGGGAGTCTGTGGAGGGGGAGAGAAGGGAGTGGGAGGGTTAAGGAGAGTGGGGGAGGTGGTTGGGGGTGAGAGGGAGAGGAGAGGAGGCGAAGGAGAGATAGGGGGGAAAGAGGGAGACGAGGATGATGGAAAGGAGATAGGGAGAAGGGGCTAGAAAGAAGGGAGAGAGAGAGGGGAGAGGGGATGAAGGAGGAGAGAGAGGTAGGAAGCCTCGAATAGTGAGAAGGGGCGAGAGGGAAGGGGGGCAGAGAGGCAGGAAGAGGAGGAGGGATGGAGAGGAAGGGCGAGAGAGGTAGAGAGAGCCCCGACTAGGGAGAATGGATGAGAGGGGCAGGAGAGAGGGAGAGGAGAGGAGCGGCAGAGAGGGAGAGAGAGAGAGAGAGATAATTGAAAGGAGATAAGGAGAAGGGGCTAGAGAGAAGGGAAGATAGAGTGAGAGAGAGAGGGGGGAGAGGAGGGGTGAGGAAGGAAGATGGGTAGGGGGGAGGTGGAGAGTGGGAGTGGGGATGCGGATGAGGGTGGTTGGTGATGGTTGACCATGATTGAATTTATCAAACATGGTTGACCATGGTTGAGGGAGCAGGAGGAGGAGAGAGGGGAAGGGATAGAGAGGGAGGAGGAGAGAGATAGAGAGAGCCCATCTAGGGAGAATGGATAAGAGAGAGGCAGGGAGCAACTAGAGAGGGGCTAGAGAGAGAGGGCTAGAGAGAAGCTCTCCCTCTCCCTCCCTTTCCCCCTCTCTCCCCTCCTCTCTCTCTCTCTATCACCTTCTCTCTAGCCCCTTCTCCCTATCTCCTTTCCATTATCCCTCTCCCCCCTCCCTGTTCTCTCCTCTCCTCACCTCTTCTCTCATCTCCTCTCTTCTCCCTCTTTCTCACTCTCTCTCTCCCCTTATCTCTTCTTTCCATTATCCATCCCTCTCTCTCTCTCCCTCTCTCCCCCCTCTCCCCTCTCGCTCTCTCTCTCTCTCTCACAGACACACACACTCTCTAACCCATTCTCCCTAGTCAAGGACCCTCTCTCTATCTCTTCTCTCTCTCACTTTCTGTCTCTCCCCTCCTCCCTATCTCTTCTTTCCATTATCTCTCTCTCTCTCCCCTCTCTCTCTTCCTCCCCCTTCCCCCTCTCTCTCTCACTCATTCGCCCCTTCTCCCTAGTCGAGACCCTTAAGTTAAAATTCTTATCATATATAAAAAAATAACATAAATCAAATTCTCTCTTAACAAACTAAATACTTTCTCTCTCTCCCCCTCTCTTTCTCACTTTACCTCCCTCTCTCTCTTTCTCTCTCCCTTGCTCTCTCTCTATCTCCCTCCCTTCCTCTCCCCCTCTCTCTTGCCCTCCTCTCACTCTCTCACCCTCTCTCCCTCCCATCACTCAATCTCCCCATCACCCACACACTCTCTCCCTCCCTATCTATCTCTCTACCCTCCCTTTATCCCTCTCTATCTCTCCCTCTTTCCCTCCCTCTCTCCCTCTCTCTCTGTCCCTTCCTCTCTCCTGCTCTCTCCCTTCTTCTCTCTCCCTCCTGCTCTCCCTCTCTCACTCTCCCTCCTCCACTTGTCTCTCTCTCCCTCCATCTCTCACTATTACGCTCCCTATCCCTCCCTCTCTCTCTCTCTCACTCTTACGCTCCCTATCCCTCCCTCTCTCTCTCTATCTCTCTCTCCCACATGTAGAAATTCTCACTGTAGATTAAATTGATTATGCAATGTACTAAAGCAAAATACTTAATCTACTTTTACAATCAAACTTGTGAAAGCTTAATCAATTTGAGCAAGATCAATCGGAACACATATAACAGAGAAGAAGAAATCATACACATGAAACACAGAAGAATACTATGGGGAAAGCCTCAGCTAAAAACCCTGCTATCTGTATTATCATACAAGTGGAAATATCTCAGGATTACACAAAGCTTTAGCTCACAAGCTATCTAGCTCTCAATTCAATCCCTCACTGTTGCTCATAGACAGATAGACAACACATATGCCTTCCTTCAGTCCTCCAAGCCTCCTATTTCTTTTCGCAATTTCTCATAGGTCCTCCAACTGCAACCTGTGTGATTCTCACCTCACACACAACACTGACCTCTGAAATAACTGTGCAATCCTGAAGGAGATAATTCCTTTTGCATGGATAAGTTTCTTTTATAGGAAAATTCCTACAATTGATAGTACACTGTCCCTTCCTTTAGTCTCAACTGGGTCTTTCTCTGAACTGATATGCATGAGTTATTTATGAGAGAATATTTAGTTATATGGAGAACACTAGTTGCATGCATGCACGCATTAACTAACTGAACTCACAATTAGTTCCTCAAATTGTTTGAAACTAATTTAACTAGACATAACTCAGTTAACTGAGCTAACTAATTACAACTCAAATACAACTCATCCTTATCTCTTAATTAAGGGATAATCTCCTTAATTTAAGGGATAATTGTTGCATGTCTTCACATAAACTTCATGTTTGATTTTCTCCAACTAATTAACTCTAACTAATTACAACTCAAATACAACTCATCCTTATCTCCTTAATTAAGGGATAATCTCCTTACTTTAAGGGATAATTATTGCATGTCTTCACATACACTTCATGTTTGATTTTCTCCAACTAATTAACTCAACATGAATTAATTAATTATTTTTCAAATAGCTGCTGAAACCAAATTTGAATTTTAATTCTCAATTTTAATTTAGGGACTAATTAAAATTGGAATATATCTTGAAATGCTATCTATAGCAATGTTATTTTTAGCATTCCTTGTTGCTACTTTCCACACTGGTACCTGAAATGTTATCTATAACAATGTTATTTATAGCATTTCTATTTTTAGCATTTCTTGTTGCTATTTTCGACACTTTCTCTCAACAAGAAAGGCATTCAACTCGAACCCGATCCTAAACCTTTGGAATGTTCTGCATGCAACACTTCTCTCAAGTGTTGTTGCTCCAGAAACTCCAGAAACAAAAATATCCAACCTAAATTAGAATGATGCCTATGTCATCAAAGTCTCTTACTACTATTGTCTCTATTGACTAAAAACTCTACACCTCTATGCCTTTCAGTATTTGACTGCTCTAGCCTCTCTCACTTTGATCTCTGACTGCATCCATCACACTAATTCCTCCTGCTGCATCCATGTTGTTGTTGGTCCTATATCCTAGCATGCATCCGCATTGCACCTCCTCTCATCATGTTGCATCGTGCTGCCCAATGTTGCACTGCAACTCAGTTACTGAGAAGTAAGTAACCGACCTCCCTATTGAGCTAGAAACACCCTCTGATGCTGAAGCTTCCTCTGCCACTCCATCTGCATCTGTCTCTACCCACTTAATGAGTCATTCTACTACCCGTCGGGGCTCCCATAGCAAAGTCTAATCAAAGAGGCTGGGTACCTCAAGGATCCTACCCCTATTTCACCCTTCTTAGGACTATCAATTCACATCGCCCCACCTCACACCTGGAGGTATGGCTGCATGTGATCCCTCTGCCAACTTGGCTCAAAATTTCCCCTTGTTGGAGATCTCTACATGATTGGATGCCTCCACTCGATCTCCTCTCAACTTCTCCAATTGTGGTTGCTCCACAACCTCCTGAAGTTGCTTCACCAATTGTGGCTCCTCCACAATTGTCTGAGACTTCTTCTGATGCTGCATGTTAAGAGGCAGTGTACTCTCCCTCTCAACCACCAAGTCTCCAACAGTTTCCTTTCTCCTCAAAGCTTTGCATGCATCTTGAACCTCAAGAGCATACAGGTTCTTGACTCGTGAACCGATCTACTTCACCTCTCTCGTGGTGATGTGTCTAAGGAAAACCTTTCCCTTACTGAAGATCACATCATGGCCTTTGTCCTCCAGCATCATGATCGATACCAAGTTCTTCTTCAGTCCTCGCACATACTTCACATCTGTCAAGGTAATGTGAGCTCCATGCTCCCTCTGAAAAGAAACCGTGCCCACTCCTGAAACACTATACTTTTCATCATTACCCATCTCTATGAGTATCTTGAGGTCTTTCTCCTCCAAGGTACTGAACAAACTCTTATCGCCAGTCATGTGGAATGAGGCTCCACTGTCAAGAAACCAACCACAACCCATCATCGATGAAACCATGCATGCGATAAGGGTAAAATCCAATTCGAACTGAAAGGCCAATGCCTCACCTTCAGATCCTTCTGAGGATCCCTTCTTGGATTTCTTCAATGGACAATTAGTTGCATAATGGCCCACCTCATGACAATTAAAGCATCTCACTTTAGATTTGTCAATCTTCTTCCCACCATGAGAAGAACTAAATTTGGGATGAGAATTCTTCTCCTTCCCTTTCCTTGCCTTACTCGCTAAGGCACAATTTTCTTCATCCTCCTTGGATGAAGAACCATCTCTGGTGCTTCTCCTGATCTCCTCTTGCATCAAATCCGACCATAGTCATTCCCAATCTGGCAGTTTCTCTCTTCCATTCACTGAGTCCTGGTAGCTATGCTAGCTCTTAGGAAGACCAAGGAGAGTAAGACTCACCATATCATCATCGGCTGTCATGATTCCTACACTTCCAAGCTCATCTCTGCAAGTGGTGAGCATGTTCAGATATGTAGAGATTGTGTCGCCCTTTTCACACTTGATTTTCCAAAGCTTGTCTTTCAGCGCGAGCTTCCTCTGATTGTTGTTGTTCTAATATAGATCCTTCAACATCTTCCACATTGAAAATGATGTCTCCTTCCCATGGAGACTCGAGACAATATGGTCTCGAACTCCCTCCAGAAGAATCCTCCTCACTCTAGCCACACATTTCTTCCATTTCGCCAATTCTTGGGCATTAGCTGCTGCTGGCTTGGGGACTTCTTAATCAATGAAGTCCTTAAAATTGTTATCAATGAAGTCCTTCAAACTGTTGTCCTCTAATACCGCTTCCATGCGATCCTTCCAGGCTATATAATTCGAGCTACCATCCAAGGCATACTAGAGTCTCAAAACATTGAACGCCATTGGGGAAATTTGAGATGTGATAAGAATGCGATTTCTATAATCAAGAACTTCAAACTTCGAACTTCTCCCTTCTTTGTATACTGTTCTCTGCTTTGATCACCTTTGCTCTAATACCATATAGAAATTCTCACTGTAGATTAAACTGATTATGCAATGTACTAAAGCAAAATACTTAATCTACTTCTACAATCAAACTTGCGGAAGCTTAATCAATTTGAACAAGATCAATCCGAACACATATAACAGAGAAGAAGAAATCATACACATGAAACACAGAATAATACTCTAGGGAAAGCCTCAGCTAAGAACCATGTTATCTGTATTATCATACAAGTGGAAATATCTCAGTATTACACAAAACTTTAGCTCACAAGCTATCCAGCTCTCAGTACAATTCCTCACTACTACTCATAGACAGAATAGACAACACATATTCCTTCCTTCAGTCCTCCAAGCCTCCTATTTCCTTGCACAGTTTCTCCTGGGTCCTCTAGCTGCAACCTGTGTGATTCTCACCTCACACACAACACCGACCTCTGAAATAACTGTGCAATCCTAAAGGAGATAATTCCTTCTGCATGGATGAGTTTCATTTATAGGAAAATTCCTCCAACTGATAGTACATTGTCCCTTCCTTTAATCTCAACTGGGTCTGTCTCTGAACTGACATGCATGATTCAGTTATCTAGAGAACACTAGTTGCATGCATGCATGCATTAACTGACTGAACTCACAATTCGTTCCTCAAATTGTTTGGAGCTAATTTAACTGGACATAACTCAGTTAACTGAGCTAACTAATTACAACTCATCCTTATCTCCTTAATTAAGGGATAATCTCCTTAATTTAAGGGATAACTGTGGCATGTCTTCACATCGACTTCATGTTTGATTTTCTCCAACTAATTAACTCAAGATGACTTAATTAATTATTTTTCAAATAGCTGCTGAGACCAAATTCGAATTTTAATTCTCAATTTTAATTCAAGGACTAATTAAAATTGGAACATATCCTGAAATGCTATCTATAGCAATGCTATTTTTAGCATTTTAATTTTTATCATTTCTTGTTGTTATTTTCCACACTGGTACCTGAAACGCTATCTATAACAATGCTATTTATAGTATTTCTATTTTTAGCATTTCTTGTTGCTACTTTCAACACCACACTCTCTCTCTCTCCCTATGTCTCTCCCTCAACCCACCTCTTTCTCTCTCCCTCCCTTTCTCTCTCTCTCTCTCTCTCTCTCTCTCTCTCTCTCCCCCTCCACCTAGTACTCTCCTCTCTCCCTCTCCCTCCACCAGACACTCTCCCCTCTCTCTCTCTCTACCCCACACCACTCTCTCTCTATCTCTATCTCTCTCTCCCTCCCTCCACCCAGCACTTTCCTCTCTCTCCATCTCCCCCTCCCCCTCCCCCCTCTCTCTCTCTCCTCTCCCTCTCTCCCCACCACTCTCTCCCTCTCTCCCTCTCCCCCTCCCCCCTACTCTCTCCCCCTCTCCCTCTCTCCCCACCACTCTCTCCCTCTCTCTCCCGTATCCCTCTCTCCCATGTCCCTCTCTCCCTCCCTCTCTCTCTCGCTCTCCCTCTCTCTCTCTAACTCCCCGCCCTCCCTCTATCTCTCTCTTCCCCCCTCTCTATCTCCCCTTCCCTCTCCCTCCCCCCTCTCTCCCTCTCCCCCCTCCCTATATCCCCCTCTCCATCCTTCTCTCCTCCTCTCTCTCTCTCTCTCTCTCTCTCTCTCTCTCTCTCTCCCCTCCTCTCGCTCTCTCTCCCTCTCTCTCCCCCCACCTCTCTCTCTCTCTCCCTCTCGCTCTCTCTCCCCCTCTTATTTCTCTCTCACCCTCTCTCTCTATCTTCACCACTTTCTCTCCATATCGCTCTCTCCCTTCCTCTATCCCCCTCTCTCTCACTCCCTCTCTCTCCCTCTCTCTCTGATCTCTCTCTACTCTATCTATCTCCCGCCCTCCCTTCCTCTCTCTCCCTCCCGTCCCCCAGCTCTCTCTCTCTCTCTCTTTCTTTGTTCCTCTCCCCACCACACTCTCTCTTCCTCCCTCTCTCTCCCCCAATTTCCCTCTCTCTCTAACTACATCCCTCCCTCTCTCTATCTCTCTCTCCCCCCCTCTCTCTTCTCCCCCTCTCTCTCCTTCTTTCTCTCTCCCTCTCTCTCTCCCCCTCTCCCTCTCCCACCCTCATTACCTCTCCCTCCCCCTCTCTCTCACTCTCTCTCTCTACTCTATCTATCTGCCTCCCTCCCACTCTCTCCCTCTCTCTCTCTTTGTTCCTGCCCCCACCACTCTCTCTCTCCCTCTCTCTTTCTCTCTTCATCCCTTCATCCCTCGCTCCCTCTCCCTCCCTACCTTCCTCCCTCTCTACCACTCTTTCTCTCCCTCCCTCTCTCTCTTTCTCTCTCTCCCTCCCTCTTCATATCCCTCCATCTCCCACCCCTCTCTCTTCCCCACCATCTCCCTCCCTCCCTTTTTCCTGTTATGCCCTTATACCAATAGGTGTCATATATCATGATTGACTTGGTTTAGCTTTGAAATATGTTTATACCTTTACTTGTTGCAAAGGTTTTGCACATTGGAAAAAAAAATCAAAAAATTAAAAAATTTGAAGAGGGTATACCCTACAAAAAGAATAAAAGGGTGAAAAGAATAAAAAAGAGGTCAAAAAATGAAAGAAAATGAACCCCAACAAAAATAAAAGACCAGGAAAGTGTGCAAGTCTAAATGCCACTACTTTTTTACTTTTGTATAATAAAAATTGTGTGTAGTTTGTCACCTATGCCACAAATCATGAATAGTCAAATAGTTTAAGCTTGACTAGTTCATACTTTCAATTTCATGTTGTAGAAATAGAGAATAAAGATCTGACCAAACAGTTTAGTCTTGGCAGATAAGTAGATAGGTAGAGTGAAAAAGGAGCTCAACAGTATAATCTGAGCCCTTGGATGTAATAAAGTTAGATTTAGATAGGTATCTATATGTAAAAGAAAATAAAGTTTGATAAGGGTTTGCCAGTCTAAGTGCACCCTAATAAAAAAGTGAAAATGCTAGGGTAAAGTAGGTAGGGTAAGTAGATGATAGTTTCAAAATAAATGTGTGGTGAATGATAAGTTTAAATGTTTAAATCTTTTTCTTTCATCACTAGGCAAAGGCATGTATCAAATGGAAAGACACTTCAACATTCAAAGTCAAAATAATTAACTTCCCTACCCATTCCCCTAAAATTCTTCACTAATTCCCTACGTACTAAAGGTAATTACCAAAGTTAGAGGGGCTCAGAGCATTTCTCTGACTTTTGAAGGGACCAGACCCTTAGCCAAATAATTGGAAATGCCTAAAGTACTTAAGCCCCTTTCATCAACATTGCCCCATCCATAAGATCACTCATTCCTTTGATAAAACTCTTCCTAAGTAAAATTATATTTTACTTACGGAAATTGAAACAAATCTGCATAAAAACCCTTTTGTACACTTTAGCCTAAGTAATATGTTATACGATGAAACATTTTGGAAAACATTTGACTTAGCGCTTTCCAATTCATTTTTGTCATATTAACCACTAATGTTTATTATATAACTCCCCTATAAAACAAAATTACCCACGCCTATATTATATTATTATACAGAACCCCAAATCATTATATGTCCTGCCCCTCGGTTAAATATAACCATAAAACAAATAAATAAATGGGATTAATTAACTAATCCATAGTTAATTAAGAACCCAACCCCGCCACCATTTAATGAGGATTAATTACATCATTCGAACTAATTAATAACTCGATAACCAATCGAATCACCCCCGATATGATTAATTTCTTTAATTTATATTGGGCCCGCCCTCTGTATCTACTAGTCACTTCATCTCCCTGACAACCGTCTGATCGGATCACGCTTATCCGACGGTCATCGCGCATATCGCACGGACCTCTGTGGTCGAATTTTAGCGTGCGATGGTGAGCGGTTTCATGAATTGTACCATTTCTACGTGTCAAGCAGCGTATGGAATCATGTGGTCTCGTGCAAATACCACTTACCCTCCACTAGCGATGCGATGAAACCCACTTACCACCTCCCGCTAAAGACAAAATGTCAATTTGCCTCCCCACTGACGCCACCCGTCCATATCACGAACTCGCCAAAAACTTTGACTTTGCATAAAAACAAAGTTAAAACGGTTTTTCGTCCTTATTCTGAAAACTTATGCATGCAACCTAAATGTAGAAGTCGACCAGCTCATGCACCAACCGTCAGCCACCCTGAAACTTGCAGTTCGACGTCGCTCTAGTCCACCATTTGCACCCAGTGAACCTGCACTCCATTGCCCGTCACTTAAATACATGTATTTACCAGTTTCCTTCCAGAAACCCTATAAATACTTGATTTCCTCTGTGATTACGTTAAAAAACCCAAAATTCATTACAATTCAGTTGCGGAATTTAGAATTAAAGACTCCCAAGACCCTCTGTTTTCACCAACTCTACTTGAAAACCCCATTTTCCTATCTGAATCCACAAGAACTAGAAATGGAAACCCCCGTGGCCCTCAATATACCTCCTATCACTACTCCTCATAGAGATTTGGATTATCTGCCCTTAGCAGATAAAGATTTTCAAATAAAAGACCTTGAAACTGATAAAAGCTCCTTGAAAGTATTTTGTCAATGACGAGAAAATTACATGAATGGCTCTGATACCACAAGACTTTGGGAATCAAATCTCCCAAGGTACATGCTCCCCTCTGTGCGTGTTTTCCCTGACATTATCCATCAATGTCAAGCCAATTATAATCCCACCCTCAGAGCAATAATGCCCCCCAGTCAAACTATTCTCTTCACAATTATTGCAGGATTTCTGGGGTAGAATGCACAAAGGAAGGATGCAGTTAGTGACTGGGATGCCTCATAATTAATTAAGAGTTGCTATCAAATTCGACTTTCTCTTCTTTGTCACCATAAATCCATAGAAATAGTGCCAAATAGATTCATTAGTTTTGAATGTCCTTTATTTAAGTTCTATTAATGTAAACAGTTGGAGATATTTGTGAAACTAATCTTGATATTTTTTCAAGATATTTCAGTTTACAATTAGTATAAATACTTCTTCATTTGAAGTATTTTGGGTGGATTCTTAGACATTTCTGTAGAAAATTTACTTTTGGAATTGAAGTGTTGTTGAACAACTTTTGTATGGCTTGTTGGAACAAAGTAATAAAGCAAAGGACTTTTACAGGATACCTGTGTCAAACGAGAAACAAATAAGTACTCTATATCCTATGTTTTTACATTTTTTCTGGTTTAATAAATATTCATATGTGTTTCATATCTGAATGATAAACGAAATTTATATTTCATAAAAAGCTTTACTGCATTCTGTCTTCAAATTGTTTATTCTTCTTATTGTTTTCTTCCAAGCTATTATAGGTAGGGAATTCTTAATTTCTCTGTTTTCATAGTTTATCACTATGACCATTTAACAAAGAATACTTAATTGCTTTTTGTTAATGAGCACCCATTTTCCCTCATCTTGAACTTTGTTGAAGGATTCTTAATTGTACTTCCTCCCTGTTCAAGACCTTTTCACCCATTTTAAGCTATCATTTGTCTTTTGTTTAGCTATCTTGCCCTGTAAAACTCTCCTTTGTTAAATCAACCTGATCCAGTTAAGCCATCTTCAGTTGACTCCATAGCCCAATGGCCTAAAATACCTTGTTCTATCCATCTACTCCTGAATTCCACCACCAAACAAAATCAAAACCCCCAAGCTTTCATAACTAGCCTAATATCCCATAAACAAAGCTAAATCATAAAGAGAGAGCCCTCTTTGAGTACAGATTGGCTAGATTCTGTACTTAAAAGATTGGTTTGTGGTTACCTCGGACCCCTTTCCTTCTTCTAACAACTTCAAGGAAAATCTGAGTGATAACATAGTGGCGACCATACTAGGGAAGGACAATTCCTCAGTCAAAACAAATCTTTAAGAAAATTTAAACCTTAAATCTAAAAGCATCTTAAAGAAATCATAGAAGTTGTTTTGATATCCGTTAAGAAAACCAAAAACAAAACCCAAAAATCTGGCTTCAGAAAGGACTCGTTACACTAGAGCTAATCCTGATCCCAATCCACCACAAGTGTTTGAGAACCCCAATCTGATCCCCAGAATTCTTAGAAGACAAGAAATTTTTGTTAGTCCTCGACCCACATTCAGATCCTCATCTTGTCCTGTTAAGTGGATTTACCTCGAAGACCTACCCTTTGATGAATACTTTGGAAACTCTTTGTTTAGGACTTCATCCAATTTTGAATTAGCAGACCTAGTCCAAGACCCAGAGTTCATCCGAGAATTAGAAATCCAAGTAGCCAATTTTTCAATTGATAGATATTTGCAGAACTCACCACAATCTGATCTTACCACTGAAGGAACCCCTAATCCCTCTGTAATCACTTCTGTTTCTGCAAGCTCATTATCATTCCCTCATATCTCTCAACCTCAAACCACTCCACATCTAACCATCACCTCCAGCTCTCCATCCACAACTTAAAAAATTGTTATTATTCCAACCCCGGCTTTTGTTTCACCATTACCAATAGCAATGGCCAACAGATATGCCCCCTGGTACTACCAGCAAACTTAGGTGCCATGCCCTAGGACTACCAAAGTAAGATCACTACTTTTGATGGCACTGGAACCTATACAGCCCAACAACACACCAAGAAGATGACTGATTATTTTGAAATTTATGAAATAGATATTTTTGATGTGAAAATCTTTGAGGTGCATAAGCAATAAAATCTAAGAAGTAGGAGGATTGATGTCCCTGAAACGAACATGCAAATGTTTCCAAATCAGCCCAGAAAAGGTAAGATAGTAATCAAAGTTGTACAAATTCTTTCTAGATCAAACACTAATCCTTCTAACCCCATAATTGAAGATGTCTCTAATAATCAACCAAACAATAAATAGCCCTCCACTTCCCTTCCTTTCAAGGAAACTATGGAAGAACCTCCAAAGGTTGATCTAGGAGAATTAGCAAATCATGATTCTACTCCTGAAAAGGAGAAAATCGTAGAAAACATAGAAAATAGAGAGACTACTAATGCTCGAAATCCAAAGGCCCAAATAGAAAAACCCTTTAATCTGGAAACAAAAGTAGGGAAGCTAAAAATTTCCGTCCCATTATCTGAATTACATGATTCCTACCGAACTCAAATCAATAGATCACTGGAAATTACTGGAACTGAAGACTCAGTTAATCTTTTTGATGACTAGATCGAATTAATCTTTGGCCTAGAAGTGAATGGAAAACCATTGGAAGGAGGAATTCCTCCCTTCTATGTGAGCTTAAACATACATGATAAGATTTTTCACAATGCCATGTTTGACTCTGTAGCATCTCATAATCTCATGCCCAAGTCTGTAATGGAAAAGCTAGACCTAGACATCACTAGATCATACAAAGATTTGTTTTCTTTTGATTCTAGTCAGGTGAGATGTTTAGGACTGATAAAATAATTGTGTGTTTCATTGGTTCAATACCCTGCAAAAACAATTTTAATGGACATAGTGGTAGCAGATATACCACCCAAATATGGCATGTTATTGTCCAAATCCTAGGTTGCTAAGCTGCAGGGATCTCTTCAATTGGATATGTCATATGCCACTATATCGGTTTTTGGACAACCAAAGAAACTATACAGAGAAACATTGATGAAATACATAGTAAGTAGTCAAGAAAGACCCTAAAATTTCCCCATCTACTCAGTACACTCTGATATGAATTCGTTCATTCTTTACAATGCAGAAACCGTTCCTTCCAAGACTTTAGAGGTTTTAGCAACAGAACCAAAAGAAATTGAAAAAGAAAATTCAAGTGTTCATATGTAGGAAATATCAGATAACAAAGAAAATTCAAATGAAAATGAAAACCCCGATCCCACGGTTAAACAAGTTCCTACTACCCCAGACACAAATTATGAGCATGAAATCTTTTAGCATTTAGATTTTGATGGCTCAGTCAATAAACTAGGAGCAGGAGCAAGAGTTTGGGTGTACAATTTGGAAAATGATCATGCTGAAGGCCATGCCTACAGATTAAATTTTAGATGCACCAATAATATGGCAGAATATGAGGCTCTCTTGTTGGGTCTTAAACTTGTTAAAAAATTAGGAGCAATCAGGGTGTCTATCATAGGAGATTCGGAATTAATAATTAAACATATTAAAGGAACTTACTCAACTAGGGATCCTAGACTAGGATATTATAGAGGAACAGTCATAGAAATTCTCAACACTTTTTTGGAAACCCAGCTTGCAACTATCCCTAGAAAACACAACATGCAAGCCCACAGTCTGACCATGTTTGCCAGCACCTATCAATTACCTTTTCAACCTAATCACCAATACACTGTTGAGATTAGGCACAGACCATCCATCCCTAATAATCTGAAGAACTGGCAGGTTTTTGATAGTGATAAGCAGATCAATAATTTTTTAACTTTAGATGAAGAGTTTTCTAACATTAACATAGATGTTGATACAATTATTAGTTCTAATCAAATAAATGAGGTAGAAATTAACATTTCAGAAGAAAATTCAATAAATATGCTTCATCCCACAAAATTCACACAAAAATAAATTCAAGACCTGAAACAAATGGACCTAGATGAAATAATTGAAGAAGAAACAGAGGTTATCAACATAAAGGACAATCATTTACCCAAAGGATTGTCTCCTTTAGAAGATTTTTTTTTACTCCAATGACATTCCCAAGAAACCTAAAATGGAGCCATTAAAAGTAGATATCGAAGAATACAACTTAGGAACACAGGATAATCCAAAAATGATAAAATTGTCAAAATCCTTACCTCCTGATCAGAAGCTAAAGTATGTTGAACTTATGAGGGAATTCCAAGATGTCTTTGCCTAGAGTTATGAAGATTTGAAGTCCTATGACACCTCTATTATTCAGCACACTATATCTCTGAAAGAAAATCAAAAGCCCTTTAAACAGAAACTCAGAAGAATTAACCTTGTGCTATTACCATCAATTGAGAAAGAAATCAAACGCATGTATGAAGTAAGGATTATTACCCCTATTAGATTTTCAGAGTGGGTGTCTAACTTGGTACCTACTAGAAAGAAAACTAGGGAAACAAGGTTATGTGTTGATCTGAGAAATGTAAGTAAGTTCTCTCTTAAAGATAACTATCCTTTACCCAAAATGGATCATATTTTGCAAAGGGCAGTGGATTCTTCTAGAATTTCACTTTTAGATGGGTTTTCAGGATATAACCAAATCTTGGTTCATCTCGATGACCAAGAGAAAACTGCTTTTACAACACAATGGGGTACTTTCATATACATCAAAATGCCATTTGGACTAAAAAATGCAGGAGCAACCTTCCAAAGGGCAATGGACATTGCCTTTGCCAAAGAAATTCATGATTTTCTTGTTATATATCTAGATGATCTAACTGTTTTTTCTAAATCAGATCAACAGCACTTGGACCATCTCAAGCAAGTCTTTTTAAAATGCAGAATATATGGCATTTCATTAAATCCAAATAAGTCCTTATTCGGTCTAGAGGAGGGTAAACTTTTAGGTCACATTATTTCCAAAGATGGCATTTGAATTGACCCTTCCAGGATCAAAGCTATTTTACAGATACCCCATCCAAGAAGTATTAAAGAACTTCAGGCTTTCCTAGGGAAGATAAATTTTTTAAGATGATTTATTTCTAACTTAGCTGAACTCATTAGATTACTAAATAACATGCTAAAAAGGGATTCAAGTATCAAATGGAAAATAAAGGCCAAGCAATCATTTGAAGAAATCAAAATGACCTTAACCAGAACACCAATCCTCACGAGTCCACAATTTGATAGAGACTTCATCATTTTTTCTTTTGCATCAGAACACACCATAGCTGCAATTTTATTACAAAAGGATGATCAGGGATGTGAAAAACCTATAGCCTTTTTTAGTAAAGCACTCAGAGATGCATCATTAAAATACAAAATAATGGAGAAACAAGCTTTTGCACTAGTAAAAGAGGAAAATGGATAGCTACCATCTTAGAGTATGATATAGAGATAAAACCTACCAAGCTAATAAAAGGTTAGGGATTGGCCAAACTCATGGCAAAAACTAATTTTCAAGCCCTAAACATAAATGAACTGGATAACGAGCAGGAGATGGCGACTCCACAAATCAGTCAGGCCTTTTCAGATTCACCTTGGTATGCTGATATAATTTATGTTTTAAAAAACCTGCAAGCTCCTCTAGGGTTATCCAGAACCAAGAATAGGTTTTTGAAAATGAAAGCTTCAAAGTTTTGCATCTTAGATAATACTCTTTTTTGGAAAAATCATGAAGGAATTTTGTTAAATTGTTTATTAAAAGATGAAGCTGACAAGGCTCTCCAAGAATTTCATGCAGGAGACTATGGTGGACATCTCTATTGGAAGTCAACTACAGACAAGATCCTAAGGGCTGGATTCTATTGGCCAACCTTGTTTGCAGATGTGAAGAGATTTGTAACTTCTTGCCATAAATGTCAAATTTTTGAAGGAAAAAGAAAATTGTTACCTTTACCCTTAAAACCCATTTCCACCAAGAAATATTTTCAACAATGGGGTCTTGACTTCATTGGAGAAATTCATCCACCCTCTTCTGGCCAACACAAATGGATACTCACTGCCACTGACTATTTTACTAAATGGATAGAAGCCATTCCCTCCAGACAAGCCAATGACACTATGATCACAGGTTTCCTAGAGACCAATATTTTGTCCAGATTTGGTTGTCCCACTAAAATCATTACTAATAATGTTGCAGCCTTCAAGTCAAAGAAAATGATTAATTTCTGTAACAAGTATCACATTACACTGGGCCATTCCACAGCCTACTACCCTCAAGGGAATGGACTGGCAGAATCTTCCAACAAGAGTCTAATTAATATCATCAAAAAACTGTTGGAATAAAATAAGAAAACTTGGAACAAAAAATTGATAAATGCTTTGTGGGTAGACAGGCGTACAACTAAAAAATCCATTGGAACCAGTCCCTATGAGTTAGTATATGGCATGGAGGCTATTTTTCCTTCATCATTAGGGGTTCCTATCATGAAAATACTCCAAGAAGCTCAAGTGGAACCTAATGATATACAAAGAAGGATAAACCAGACTATCAATTTGCAGCAAACCAAGGAGGAGGTGTACCAAAGATCCCAAGTATTGCAGGAGAAACTTAAGAAGATATTTGACAGAAGAACCAAGGCAG
This sequence comes from Pinus tabuliformis, assembly GCA_031772625.1. Taxonomy (NCBI): domain Eukaryota; kingdom Viridiplantae; phylum Streptophyta; class Pinopsida; order Pinales; family Pinaceae; genus Pinus; species Pinus tabuliformis. Next base: position 39,422,840 of record CM062807.1, on the reverse strand, counting down.
AATATTTCTACCTTGGAGATAAAGTGTTAAGATGGGATTCAAGAAGAGAGGACAAGGGGAAACATGGGAAGTTTGACTTCCTGTGGAAAGGACCATACATCATCTATGCTTTCAAAGGAAACAATGCATATTTTCTTAAAGAATTAGATGGTACAGGAGTAGAAGAAGGACCAATCAATGGTCAGATTTTGAAGCATTACTTTGATCCTAGTTACTAATGTTACCATATTCTTCATCATACATATTATATATTTTGTAATGTCATAGTGTTGATTGGACAGTAAGATTTTGGGGTTGAAGCCCAAAGAGAAGGCCCTAAGCTTCAAAAGTATTACTGTCATACATATACATAAAGCAGCAGGCAAGAGGAAGATTGCAGAGCACAGTCACAGTCATTTAGAGGCCGCTAATCTACTATTCTTGACTTTCCACTAGGAAAATCCATCCCCAAGTGGAGCCATTGTTATGCCCCTATACCACTAGGTGTCATATATCATGATTGACTTAGTTTAGCTCTGAAATGTGTTCATACCTTTACTTGTTGCAAAGGTTTTCCACATTTGAAAAAAAAAAAAAAAAATTCAAAATGTGAAGAGGGTATACCCTAGAAAAAGAAAAAAAGGGTGAAAAGAATAAAAAAACAGGTCAAAAAATGAAAGAAAATGAACCCCAACAAAAATAAAAGACCAGGAAAGTGTGCAAGTCTAAATGCCACTACTTTTTTACTCTTATATAATAAAAATTGTGTGCAGCTTGTCACCTATGCCACAATTCATGAATAGTCAAATAGTTTAAGCTTGACTAGTTCATATTTTCAATTTCATGTTGTAGAAATAGAGACTAAAGATCTGACCAAATAGTGGCATGTATCACATGGAAAGGCACTTCAACATTCGAATTCAAAATAATTAACATCCCTACCCATTCCCCTAAAAATCTTCACTAATTCCCTAAGTACTAAAGGTAATTACCAAAGTTAGAGGGGCTCAGAGCATTTCTCTGACTTTTGGAGGGACCAGACCCTCGGCCCAATAATTGGAAATGCCTAAAGTACTTAAGCCCCTTTCATCAACATTGTCCCCCCCATAAGATCACTCATTCCTTTGATAAAACATTTCCTATGTAAAATTCTATTTTACTTAGGGAAATTGAAACAAATCTGCATAAAAACCCTTTTGTACACTTTAGCCTAAATAATATGTTATACGATGAAACATTTTTGGAAAACATTGGACTTAGCGCTTTCCCATTCATTTTTGTCATATTAACCACTAACGTTTATTATATAACTCCCCTATAACACAAAATTACCCACGCCCATATTATATTATTATACAGAACCCCAAATCATTATATATCCCGCCCCTCGGTTAAATATAACCATAAAAAAAAGGGATTAGTTAACTAATCCATAGTTAATTAAGAACCCGGCCCTGCCACCATTTAATGAGGATTAATTACGTCATTCAGACTAGTTAATAACTCAATAACCAATCGAATCACCCCCGATATGATTAACTTCTTTAATTTATATTAGGCCCACCCTTCGTATCTTCCAGTCACTTCATCTCCCCGACGACTGTCCGATCGGATCCCGCAGATCCGATGGTCATCGCGCATATCATATGGACCTCTGTGGTCGACTTTTAGCATGCGATGGTGAGCGGTTTCATGAATTGTACCATTGCTACGTGTCAAGCAATGTATGGAATCGCGCGGTCTCGCCCAAATACCACTTACCCTCCACTAGCGGTGCGATGAAACCCACTTACCGCCTCCCGCTAAAGACAAAATGTCAAGTCGCCTCCCTGCTGACGCCACCTGTCCATATCACAAACCCGCCAAAAGCTTTGACTTTGCATAAAAACAAAGTTAAAACAGTTTTTTGTCCTTATTCTGAAAACTCATGCATGCAACCTGAACGTAGAAGTCGACCAGCTCGTACACCAACCGTCAACCACCCTGAAACTTGCAGTTCGACGCCGCTCCAGTCCACCATTTGCACCCAGTGAACCTACACTCCATTGCCCATCACTTAAATATAGGTATTTACCAGTTTCCTTCCAGAAACCCTATAAATACTTGATTTCCTCTGTGATTACGTTAAAAAATTCAAAATTCATTACAATTCAGTTGCAGAATTTAGAATTGAAGACTCCCAGAACCCTTTGTTTTCACCAACTCTACTTGAAAACCCCATTTTCCTATCTGAATCCACAAGAACTAGAAATGGAAACCCAGTGGCCCTCAATATACCTCCTATAACTACTCCTCATAGAGATTTGGATTATCTGCCCTTAGCAGATAGATATTTTCAAATAAAAGACCTTGAAACTGATTAAAGCTCCTTGAAAGTATTTTGTCAATGACGGGACAATTACATGAATGGCTCTGATACCACAGGACTTTGGGAATCAAATCTCCCAAGTACATGCTCCTCTCTGTGTGTGTTTTCCCTGACATTATCCATCAATGTCAAGCCAATTATAATCCCACCCTCAGAGCAATAATGTCCCCCAATCAAACTATTCTCTTCACAATTATTGCAGGATTTCTGGGGCAGAATGCATAAAGGAAGGATGTAGTTAGTGACTGGGATGCCTCATCGTCAAATAAGGAGAATGGGAGAGAGAGAGAGGAAGGGAGGTGGAGAGATGGAGAGAGAGTGGGCATGGGGGAGGGTGCAAGGGAGAGGGAGGGGAAAGGGGAGGCAGAGGAGCAGGAAGGAGGGAGTGGCGGGGAGAGAGGGAGAGGGAGAGATGAGAGAGAGAGAGAGAGAGAGAGGAGAGGGGAGGATGGGAGGGGGTGGAGGAGGGAGAGGAGGGGTGTGGGAGAGAGGGAAGGAGCCCCGACTAGGGAGAAGGGCCGAAAGAGAGGAAGGGAGGGAGGAGAGAGGGAGAAGGACCAAAAAAGAGAAGGGAGGGGGGAGAGAGGGAGAGAGAGAGAGAGGGAGGACGGAGGGAGAGAGAGAGAGGGGGGGGAGAGAGAGAGAGAGGGAGGAGGGAGGGGAGTTTGTGGAGGGGAGAGAGGGGAGTGGGAGGGTCAAGGAGAGTGGGGGAGGTGGTGTGGGGTTGGACGGAGGCGAGAATAGGTAGAGGAGGGAGAGGGAGGGAGTGAGAGAGAGAGAGGGTAAGGGAGGTGAGAGAGAGGGGTTGGGTGAAAGGGAGGGAGAGGTAGAGTGGGGGAGGGGGTGCGTAGGGGAGAGAGGGAGGAGCCTCGACTAAGGAGAAGGGATGAGAAGGAGGGGGGGAGGGAGAGGAGGGAAGGGGGAGTTTGTGGAGGTGTAGAATTTTCTTAAACAATAAAATAAATTTTTTCTATCAAATATAAGAATAGAATAAATTTGTACATATTTAACATCTTCAATATCATTGATCATAAATACATGACTAGAAAAAACTAAGAAAAGGGTGTATCTAGTTACACATGAGGTGATCTCATTTCCCTTGAAAAACCAATGTCATTCTTTTTTTTCAAAATCTTCCTTAAATCAGAGTTGTTTGATAGTTTTCCTTTCTTGCTTGCATTATTGTTTTCCTCTATAAGGCTCAAATCCTTCTATCCCTTTGTTAAGATGCTTCATTGGGTGTAATGCTCCTTATTTCTTTTTCTTCTTCACTTGGATACCCCTCAATGTTCTTCCCTAGAAGGAATATCACAAGTTATATTTTATGGATTCAAATATTATACCTATGTATAGTATTGTAGATGATTGTTTTGGTTGAGAAAATCATACATATCTTTATAGGTGAAAACATACAATTACTCTTAAATATATATGAGTTTTTAATTGACTTGGAAAATATTATTTTCCAAAAATAGACAAAATAATAACTAATTGGAAAAAAAATCTCGTAAAAGGTCCCCTAAAACATTATGCGGGGAGCTACTATAACCTAGTCTAAACTAACAACTCCTTCTACATATTTATATTTATTTCCAAGTATTTATTTTCCTTCTTTGATTTCCTCTTCATGGAGGATTTTTCCAATTCTATCAAGTGATAGTGTTTAACACCATTCCATGAAGTGGAATCTCTATGACCACTTTATTATCTTTCTTATAGAATTATTCTGGAATAACCTTTGGTCTCCATTCCTTGCTTTGGGAAAGAAACCACCATACTCAATACATCCTTTAAATATCAAGCTTATTTGGTCATAAGTAAGTTTTTTCTTTAACACCTTAAGAAATACCAAACTTGAAATATTTTTGGGTAAACATTTCACAAAATAAACCTTTATACACAACTTTCCATTGGTTTTGATACATATATCATTGTTTATTTATGAGGAGAAAAAATGAAACTTCCATGGTGTACTTCGGATATTCCCATGACAACTCTAATTTTCCCTTCATATAATTATTTCCAGGGTTTTATGCTCACATTTTTTCTTGCAATCACTAAAAGCCAAAATGTTTATCTATTATGGGGTTATTGCCTAGTATGCCCTCAATCAACTATGTCTATTTTATTAAAATGATATTGTTGCTAATGATTCATATTTGATTAATTTAATGAACGCTTTTACGAAGGAAGGTTCTATATTCAAAGTTTTCATCTTTAATATGATTTAATGATCACTCTAGGAAATTTTTATAGACGCGGTATAATTGGGAGTTATTTTAGTGTTTTAAGCAACAATAATTGTCTTTTATAAGATTTTTGTGTGGGTGTTGGATTGGTTGAATAAGTATGAAACACAAAATTTGGATGTTTTTCTTTCATCTAGTTCAAGCATAATATGATTTCTATAATAGGGATACTATATTCATGGATTGTTCAAAATTTAGTCTAAGAAAAAACCATAAATGTCATTTTGAATTATATGAATAAACTAATTTACAACTTGGCATGGCATGAATATGATACCATTAAGGGTGTTCTTTTCCATGATAGAATACCTAAAATAATGCACAAAAAACTCATATGCATGTTATGCAAGTGATGAGCCCTAGTATTGCATCAAGGATGTAGCAACTCCCAAGGCTTCTCAACTTAAAATATCAACCTAGGGTTCGTACAAATTTAAAGGTGATAATGCTAAATGCATAGTATGTTAAGTTATACTCATGTCACCCTCAGTCATTAGATTAAATTAAGGCACACATAGACCACTCCTCCGACTAACTACAAAGATAATTTCTATGAAATCATATCATGGATGCAAGGAAATAAACATAATTCTAATTGAAGAAATGGAGATAACATTCATATCTTCACCCAACCCCTCCGTCTCCCTCCCTCTCCCCCTCTCTTCCCCCACTCACCTACTTAATATCTCTCACTCTCTCTCCCTCTCCACATCCCTCCTCCTCCATCTTCCTGTGACTCTCTCTCTCATGCTCCCCCTCCATCTCCCTCTCTCTCCCCCCCTCTCTCTCTTTCTCCGCCCCCCTCTCTCTCCCCCCTCCTATCGCTCTTTACCTCTCTCTCCCCCCTCCTATCGCTCTCTACCTCTCTCTCCCCCCCTTCTCCTCTCTCTCCCCCCTCTCTCCCTATCACTCTCTCTCTTTCTCTATCTCCTCCCTCTCTCCCATTCCCTCCCTCTCTCTACTCTATATATCTTCTTCTCCGTCCGTCCATCCCTCTCCCTCTCTCCCTGTCCCTCCCTCCCTCTCTCTCCCTCCCTCTCCCTCCTTCCCCCCTCTCCCTCTCTCCCCCTCTCTCCCCGACCACTCTCTCTCTCCCTCAACCTATCTCTCTCACTCTCGCTCCCTCTCCCTCTCTCTCCCCTTCTCCCTCTTCCTCTCTCTCTCTCTCCCTCTCAGTCTCTGTCTCCCTCTCCCCACCACTCTCTTTCTCTCTCTCTATCCACTCTCTACCACCCTGTCTCTCTCCCCCCCTCTCCCTCCCTCTCTCCCCCCCTCTCCCTCCCTCTCTCCCCCCCCCTCTCTCCCCTCCTCTCTCTCTCTCTCCCTCTCTCTCATTGTCTCCCTCTCTCTCGGTGTCTCCCATATCTCTCTCTCTCCATCCCTCTCTCCCACTCCCTCTCTCCCACTGCCTCCCTCTCACTCTCCCTCTCTCTCTTTCTCTCCCCCCTCTCCACCACCTCTCTCTCTCTCTCTCTCTCTCTCTCTCTCTCTCTCTCTCCATGTGTCTCTCCTTCTCCCGCTCTCTATCCCTCCCTCTCTCCCCACCACTCTCTCCCTCCCTCTCTCCCCACCACTCTCTCCCTCTCTCCCCCTACCTCTCTCCCTCCCTCTCTCTCACTCTCCCCTATATATCTCTCTATCTCTATCTCTATCTCCCCCCTCCCTCTCTCACTCCCTCTCTATTCCCTTCCCTCTCTCCCTCTCTCCTTCCCTCACCCTCCCTCTCTCCCCCCTCTCTCCCCCTCTCTCTCCTTTCGTCTCCCTCCCTCTCTCCTCCTATCTCTCTCTATCCCTCTCCCTCCCTCTCCCTTTCTCTCTCCCCTCCTCTCCCTCTATCTCCCCCATCTCTCTTTCTCCCCCCTCTCTATCTCCCCCTCCTATCTCTCTCTCTGCCCCTCTCCCACCCCTTCTCCCTCTCTCTCCCGCCTCTCTCTCCATATCGTTGTCTCTCTTCCTCTCTCTCCTCCCCTCTCTCCCACTCCTCCCTCTCTCTCCCTCTCCCTCTAACTCTCTCTCTCTACTCTATATATCTTTGTTCCTATGTTCCTCCCTCTCCCTCCCTTCACGCCCTCTCCCTCTCCCTCCCTTCCCTCCCTCTCCCTCTCTTCCCTACCACTCTCTCTATCTCCACCTATCTCTCTCAATATCGCTCCCTCTCCCTCTCTCTATCTCTCTCCCTCTCTCTATCTCTCTCCCCTCCCTCCCTCTCTCTCTACTCTATATATCTCCCTCCCTCCCTCTCCCTCCCTCTCTCCCTCCCTCCCTCCTCCCTCCCTCTCTCTCTATCTATATATCTCCCTCCCTCCCTCTCCCTCCCTCTCTCCCTCCCTCCCTCTCCCTCCCTCTCTCCCTCCCTCCCTCTCCCTCTTTCTGTCTCTCTCTCTCTCCCCCTACCACTCTCTCTCTCCCTCCACCTATCTCTCTCACTCTTGCTCCTCTCCCTCTCTCTCTCCTTCTCCCTCTTACTCTCTCTCTCTCCCTCTCTCCCTCTCTCTCCCTCCCTCCCTCTCTCCCTCTACCCTCCCTCCTTCCCTCTCTCTCTCTCTCTCTCTCTCTCTCTCTTCTCCTCCCTCCCCTCTCTCTCTCTCTCAATCTCCTCCCTCTTCCTCTCTCTCTCCCTCTCCCCTCCTCTTCCTTTCTCTCTCTCCCTCTCTCTCTCTCCTCTCTCTCTATACGTCACTCCTTCCCTCCCTCTATCTCCCCTCACTCTCTCTCTCTCTCCTCTGTCTCTCTCTCTCCCTCCCTCTCTCTCTATCTTTCTCTCTCTCTCCCTCCCTCTCTCTCTTTCACTCTTGCCCTCCATCTCCCTCCCTCCCTCTTGCCCTCCATCTCCCTCCGTCCTTTCTCCCTCTTGCTTCTCTCTCTCCCTTCATCCTCTTCTCTCTCTCTCCTTCTCTCCCTCCCTCTCCCCTCTCTTCCCCCACTCACCTCCTTAATATCTCTCACTCTCTCTCTCTCCCTCTCCACATCCCTCCTCCCCCATCTTCCTATGACTCTCTCTCTAATGATCCCCCTCCATCACCCTCTCTTTCCCCCCTCTCTCTCCCCCACTATCGCTCTCTTTGCCTCTCTCTCCCCCCTCTCTCCCTATCACTCTCTCTCTTCCTCTATCCTCCCTCTCTTCCTCTATCTCTGTCCCTCTTTCCCATTCCCTCCCTCTCTCTCTACTCTATATATCTTCGTTCCTCCATCTGTCCATCCCTCTCCCTCTCTCCCCCTCCCTCCCTCCTCTCTCTCTCCCTCCCTCTCCCTCCCTCCCCCACCACTCACTCTCTCCCTCCCTCCCCCACCACTCACTCTCTCCCCTCAACCTATCTCTCTCACTCTCGCTCCCTCTCCCTCTCTCTTTCCTTCTCCCTCTTCCTCTCTCTCTCTCTCCCTCTCTCTCCCTCCCTCTCTCCATGTCGCTCCCTCCCTCCCCTCTCTCTCTCACTCTCCCTCCCTCTTCCTCTCTTTCTTCTCCTCTCCCTCCCTCTTCCTCTCTCTCTCCCTCTCCCTCTCTCTCTGTACATCCCTCCTTCCCTCCCTCTCTCCCCCCCTCACTCTCTCCCTCCCTCTCTCTATCTCTCTTCCTCCCTCCCTCTCTCTCTCCCCCCTCACTCTCTCCCTCCCTCTCTCTATCTCTCTCCCTCCTCGCTCTCTCCCTCCATCTCCCCCCTCTCTTCCCCTCCATCTCCCTCCCTCCCTTCTCCCTCTTGCTTCTCTCTCTCTCACTCTTGCTCCCTCTCCCTCTCTTTCTCTCCTTCTCCCTCTTACTCTCTCTCTCCCTCTCTCCCTCTCTCTCCCTCCCTCCCTCTCTCCCTCTACCCTCCTCCTTCCCTCTCTCTCTCTCTCTCTCTCTCTCTCTCTCCCTCCCTCCCTCTCTCTCTCTCTCAATCTCCCTCCCTCTTCCTCTCTCTCTCCCTCCTCTCCTCTCCCTCTTCTCTCTCTCTCCCTCTCTCTCTCTTCCTCTCTCTCTATACGTCACTCCTTCCCTCCCTCTATCTCCCCTCACTCTCTCTCTCTCTCCCTCTGTCTCCTCTCTCTCCCTCCCTCTCTCTCTATCTTTCTCTCTCTCTCCCTCCCTCTCTCTTTCACTCTTGCCCTCCATCTCCCTCCCTCCCTCTTGCCCTCCATCTCCCTCCGTCCCTTTCTCCCTCTTGCTTCTCTCTCTCCCCTTCATCCTCTTTCTCTCTCTCTCCTTCTCTCCCTCCCTCTCCCTCTCTTCCCCCACTCACCTCCTTAATATCTCTCACTCTCTCTCCCTCTCCACATCCCTCCTCCCCCATCTTCTATGACTCTCTCTCTAATGATCCCCCTCCATCACCCTCTCTTCCCCCCTCTCTCTCCCCCTCCTATCGCTCTCTTTGCCTCTCTCTCCCCCTCTCTCCCTATCACTCTCTCTCTTCCTCTATCCTCCCTCTCTTCCTCTATCTCTGTCCCTCTTTCCCATTCCCTCCCTCTCTCTCTACTCTATATATCTTCGTTCCTCCGTCTGTCCATCCCTCTCCCTCTCTCCCCCTCCCTCCTCCTCTCCCCCACCACTCACTCTCTCCCTCCCTCCCCCACCACTCACTCTCTCTCTCCCTCAACCTATCTCTCTCACTCTCGCTCCTCTCCCTCTCTCTTTCCTTCTCCCTCTTCCTCTCTCTCTCTCTCCCTCTCTCTCCCTCCCTCTCTCTCTCTCACTCTCCCTCCCTCTCCTCTCTTTCTTCCTCCCTCTCCCTCCCTCTTCCTCTCTCTCTCCCTCTCCTCTCTCTCTGTACATCCCTCCTTCCCTCCCTCTCTCTCCCCCTCACTCTCTCCCTCCCTCTCTCTATCTCCTCCTCCCTCCCTCCCTTTCTCCCCTCTTGCTTCTCTCTCTCTCACTCTTGCTCCCTCTCCCTCTCTTTCTCTCCTTCTCCCTCTTACTCTCTCTCTCCTCTCTCTCTCCCTCTCTCTCCCTCCCTCCCTCTCTCCCTCTACCCTCCCTCCTTCCCCTCTCTCTCTCTCTCTCTCTCTCTCTCTCTCTCTCTCCCTCCCTCCCTCTCTCTCTCTCTCAATCTCCCTCCCTCTTCCTCTCTCTCTCCCTCTCCCTCCCTCTTCCTCTCTCCTCCCTCTCTCTCTCTTCCTCTCTCTCTATACGTCACTCCTTCCCTCCCTCTATCTCCCCTCACTCTCTCTCTCTCTCCCTCCCTCTCTCTCTATCTTTCTCTCTCTCTCCCTCCTCTCTCTCTTTCACTCTTGCCCTCCATCTCCCTCCCTCCTCTTGCCCTCCATCTCCCTCCGTCCCTTTCTCCCTCTTGCTCTCTCTCTCCCCTTCATCCTCTTTCTCTCTCTCTCCTTCTCTCCCTCCCTCTCCCCTCTCTTCCCCCACTCACCTCCTTAATATCTCCACTCTCTCTCCCTCTCCACATCCCTCCTCCCCCATCTTCCTATGACTCTCTCTCTAATGATCCCCCTCCATCACCCTCTCTTTCCCCCCTCTCTCTCCCCCTCCTATCGCTCTCTTTGCCTCTCTCTCCCCCCTCTCTCCCTATCACTCTCTCTCTTCCTCTATCCTCCCTCTCTTCCTCTATCTCTGTCCCTCTTTCCCATTCCCCCCTCTCTCTCTACTCTATATATCTTCGTTCCTCCATCTGTCCATCCCTCTCCCTCTCTCCCCCCCCCTCCTCCTCTCTCTCCTCCCTCCCTCTCCCTCCCTCCCCCCACCACTCACTCTCTCTCCCTCAACCTATCTCTCTCACTCTCACGCTCCCTCTCCCACTCTCTTCCCTTCCCACTATCCCTCTTCCTCTCTCTCTCTCCCTCTCCTCTCTCTCCTCCCTCTCTCCATGTCGCTCCCTCCCTCCCTCTCTCTCTCTCACTCTCCCTCCCTCTTCCTCTCTTTCTCCCTCTCCCTCCCTCTTCCTCTCTCTCTCCCTCTCCCTCTCTCTCTGTACATCCCTCCTTCCCTCCTCTCTCTCCCCCTCACTCTCTCCCTCCCTCTCTCTATCTCTCTTCCTCCCTCCTCTCTCTCCCCCTCTCTCTCTCCCTCCCTCTCTCTATCTCTCTCCCTCCTCGCTCTCTCCCTCCATCTCCCCCCTCTCTTCCCCTCCATATCCCTCCCTCCCTTTCTCCTCTTGCTTCTCTCTCTCCCCCTTCATCCCTCTTTCTCTCTCTCTCCTTCTCTCCCTCCCTCTCCCCCTCTCTTCCCCCACTCACTTCCTTAATATATCTCACTCTCTCTCCCTCTCCACATCCCTCCTCCTCCATCTTCCTATGACTCTCTCTCACATTCCCCCTCCCTCTCTCTTTCTCCCCCCCTCTCTCTCCCCCTCCTCTCTTTCTCCCCACCTCTCTCTCCCCCCCCCCCTCTCTTTCTCCCCCCCTCTCTCTCCCCCCCCTCTCTCCCCCCATCCTATCTCTCTCTCTCTCTACCTCTCTATTCCCCCTTCTCCCTCTCTCTCCCCCCCCTCTCTCTCCATATCACTCTCTCTCTTCCTCTATCTCCATCCCTCTCTCTAGCTCCTCTCCCTCTCTCCTCCTCCTTTTGACTCTCTCTCTCTACTCTATATATCTCCGTTCCTCTGTCCCTCCCTCTCCCTCCTTCTCTCTCTCTCTCCCCCACCACTCTCTCTCACCCTCAACCTATCTCTCTCACTCTCACTCCCTCTCTCTCTCTCTCTCCTCCTCCCTCTTCCTCTCTCTCTCCCTCTCTCCCTCTCTCTCCCTCCCTCCTCTCTCTCTCTACTCTATATATCTTCCTCCCCTCCTTCCCTCACTCTCGCTCCCTCTCCCTCTCTCACTCTCGCTCCCTCTCCCTCTCTCTCCCCTCTCCTCTCTCTCTCTCCCTCTCACTCTCTCTCTCTCCCTCTCTCCCTCTCACTCTCTCCCTCCCTCTCTCTCTCTACTCTATATATCTCCCTCCCTCCTTCCCTCTCTCTCTCTCTCTTTGTTCATCCACCCACCACTCTCCCTCTCTCACTCTCCCTCACTCTTCCTCTCTCTCTCTCTCCTTCTCCCTCCCTCTTCCTCTCTCTCTCTCTCCCTATCTCTCTCTATCTCTCTTCTTCTCTCTTTGTACGTCCCTCCTTCCCTCCTTCTCTCTCCCCTCACTCTCTCTGTCTCTCTCCTTCCCTCCCTCTCTCTCTCTCTCTCTCTCTCCCTCCCTCCCTTTCTACCTCTTGCTTCTCTCTCTCTCCCCTTCATACTATTTCTTTGTCTTTCCTTCTCTCCCTCCCTCTCCCCCTCTCTTCCCCCACTCACTTCCTTAATATCTCTCTCTCTCTCTCCCTCCCTCCCTTTCTCCCTCTTGCTTCTCTCTCTCCCCTTCATCCTATTTCTTTGTCTTTCCTTCTCTCCCTCCCTCTCCCCCTCTCTTCCCCCACTCACTTCCTCAATATCTCTCTCTCTCTCTCCACATCCCTCCTCCTCCATCTTCCTATGACTGTCTCTCTCTCACTCCCCCTCCATCCCTCTCTCTCCCTCCCACATCCTCACCTCCCTCCCTCTCCATCTCCCCTAACATCCACCTCACCATCCCTCTCCCTCACTCATTCTCCCTCTCTCTCTCTCTTCCCGCTCCCCTCCCTCTCTGTCTCTTCGTCCCTCCTTCTCCATCCACCCTTCTCCATCCCCTCTCACCTCCCTCTCGGTCACTTCATTCCTCCCTCTCTCTAGCCCTCTCATGCTCCCTTTCTATTCCCTCCCCCCCACCTTGTCTCCTCCCTTCAACCCTAAATCACTCTTGCTCCCTCACTCTCTCCCTCTTGTTCCATCTTTATAGCTTAGTCCCCTACTGCCTATCCCTATTTATCTCTCCCTCTACACATCCCTCCCACCTCTCTCTTTCTACCTCTCTCCCCCCTTCTCTCTCTGTGTCACTCGCTCTACCTCTTCTGCCGCTCTTTCTCCCCCTCCCTCGCTCTCTCCCTCCCTCCCTTACTCTCCATCCAAAATTTCTTCCTCTCTCGCTCCCCCTATGTCCCCCTCACCCTTGCGTCCTTTCCCTCTCCCCCTTGATACTCTCTATTTGATCCTCTCTTTCTTAGCCCATAACATTTCCCTTGTTCTCCCTTCCCTCCCTCTCTCCTCCCATCTCTCTCTCTTTCTCTCTCTCTCCCCCCTCTTCCCCATCTCTATCTACACCTTGCTCTCTATTTCCCTCGAGATACTCCTCTCCCTCATTCCTCTCTCTCATCTAATGAATATAATGATGTCGCTAAACAAACAAAAATAAATTCATTGTCATTTGGTCTAGCAACCGTAATTGTCCTATCATCTATGAAAGATAATGATATTTTTTAAATTACTAGCAATTGCACAACATGTTGCAATCACAACGCTGTAAGGCAAGAGCCTAGGAAAGAATAGCTTAGATGATGGAAGTAAAATTTTCATGCTAGGAAATAGTAGCTTAGATGATGGAAGTAAAATTTTTATGCAATTTTATTTAATTATCGACATTTGAGATGGGCATCTTAACCCTAAGAGTACAAACATTTTCAAATCCTAGGGGCTTGTACCCCACATCCAAAACTATGGTAACAAATGCTTCTAAGATTCGTACTCAAACTCAGCTCAAATTGATCAAGGAAATGGAAAGATGATGGAGTTGCCATCCAACCTAAATGAACACGCTAAAGCAACCATTATTTTATTATGACTAATTATAAAATATAACTAACTATTTTTTATAATTTAATAATACCCTAAAAACCTTATTTCAAAATAAACCACAATTAACCTAAATATATTTAAATTTTATTTTAAAAAACACATACAAACACATTTTTTTTAAAAACAAACATTTTCAATAATACTCTTATGCATTAATCTATTGTTAATGATTGTAACAAATGGATTATGCCATAGTTCTTGATTGTAACAAATGGATTATGCCAGAGTTCTTAATTTAAGACGCAACAAAAATCACACTTCCAAAAATAGTCCCTTTCAGGGGTATAATATGAACCAACAGACATTTCGAGTAATTCATCATAAATGTGTACACTAAGTTGGACTCTGGCGCTGCTTGCGGACCAGTAATTCAGATTCGTTTAAATCTTCTTCCATGTTTCTTTCCATCTCATAAAAACGAGTATTAACATCACGCCGTTGTTAATATTTTACAAAACATATTTAGCACTTTAGCAATTGCTCCCTCACATTTATAATATGTCTTCATAATGATACCCTAAACGAACATTTCGTAGGTTTATGATTTAAAAGCAAAACAATCAATGAATATAATGATGTCGCTAAACAAACAAAAACAAATTCATTGTCATTTTGTCTAGCAACCGTAATTGTCCTATCATCTATGAAAGATAATGATATTTTTTAAATTACAAGTAAATAATCTATAAATAAATAAAGAATTTGAAAACTAAATGTTCTTCATTAAAAATTAAATATCCAATGTTCTTTTTAAGCTATTTACAATTATTTCACTCTGAACCTTGGCTGGACTGGGTCCGCTGAATTCCACAAAATTTAAACAAATCCATAACAATGGAGTGCGGATCTCATGAGGAGATCCAAAGGCAATTAAGGTTCAGTAACTAATTCTTCAGCAACTCTGACCAAGGAGGTCACGGAGGCAGTCTTTACGCCCCTCGTCTCACGTATTTTACGAAGGTTTAGGAAGGCAGTGAGAAGGGTTACAATTTTTTGTTTGTGATTTAGGCTTTAATTTTCGCTTTCGAAATCCCAAGGGACCTAGAAGACAGTGCCCATCCCATTGTCGAACCTGTGCTTTCACAACAGGGACATATTATCCTTCATTTGACACTATTTCAAAACTCAGATAATTAAAATAAGAAATTAATGGTAAAAAGGGCAGAGAGCCAAATACATAAATAGAGAAATTTCAGGGGAAGAAACTAAAATGGTATTGAATTGATGTGTACTCAAGCAAATACCACTTTCTAAGTGGGCTCTGTTGTTTTAAATTTGATGTTATTTTCAATATTATCAAGGTGCATGTTATTCATTGGGGGATGTGGATATAATAATATGAGAAAGAAATTAAAAATTAAAATATTATCACTGTTAAGAAAAATAAATAAAATAAGCTTTATACAGATGAATAATTTTGGAAAATGATGATAAGAAATAATATTTCAAAAAAGTTAGATTTAAGGACAATGTTCAGGAGCACTAGGTGATTTATGATTACCAACTCTCATGAAGAAGAGTTCAACTTTGCATTCTAAACTTGAAATACTTGTTTAACCAAGTGCCATTAAATTATCAGGAATTGTCAAAAACATAAACTGATCAATTGAAATTTAACAAAGTTCCAGGAAATAACTAACACAAGCCTACGAGAATAGATCCCTATATATGTATATATATATTGGAAGTTCGCATCCTATAGCCAGCTAATTTTATTTTATAGTTCTGATAACAAACTAAACCTAAAATTAAAATGACGAAGAAAACAACACAGACAACACAAAGGTGAGCATAAAGAAAACAACACAATACAACCATACGCAGACAAGAATACAACACAACGCTGAACACAAAGAAAATAGTACAGAATACAGAAGGCTGAGTACAATAAAATTGTTGGAGGAATCACTTCACTTCACCTCTATTGAATCTACAATTTTTATTTTAGGAATTGTTTAAAAAATTTATTAACACCTACTGTTTTTTTTTAACTTAAACTTCTTCATAATATCAAAGAGTGGACAAAGATTCAATTCCCCAAAACTACCTATGAGAGCTGTTGAAAGAACCACAACATCTCTATTGAATCTATAATTTCCACCCTAAAAACCTTAGTTACCAATTTAAAAAGTTTACTCCCATGCCTGTCCTAGCATTACCTCTAAATTAATAGATAAATCATTTGCCGAATTGCAGTTGAACAATTAAATAGATAAACCAAAAAACAATAAAAATAAAACGAGTAGAAAATTTCCAGCAAACTTTTCCTTCAGTGGCTCGTTTTCTCGGAGAGTAGCTGATTTGGTGATGGAGAAGTTGATCCTGAAAAAGAAAGCCATTTGCGACATATTTTTTTGCCTATACGGTTTTGAATGGCCACCATCTCTTAGCCAATGGACAACCTTCCAGATCTGAATGGCCACCATCTCTAAGCCAATGGACAACATTCCAGATCTGAATATTCAAGATATTCAGAACTCCAATTATTGAAAAATATCATTCTCTCTATCTAGCCAGGATCAGTGAAGCACCGATAAAGTGTTTAAATCAGCAACCATTTAGACCACTTAAACCCTAGCACAGAATTATGCAAGGTTCTGTTATGTAAATCTACATCCTCCTTTATTCGTTATCTCATATCAGAAAATTCCATTTAGTAGAGTCCATTAAAATCCAGCTTCAAGCTTGATTACAGGATATACAAATTCAAACTCGCACTCAAGAATGACTCAGACACAAATAAATGTAGAGACCCAACCAGGCAGACCGACAGCCCTTCCAATGAGATAAATGTTTTTGAAAGTGTGTAAAAGCTGATATATATTGCTCTCTACTTCAAGATCCTTCAACTGGTAGGTTAGGTTAGGCGTGCTTCTTATTATTTCCGTTTATTATCTAGCCGTTGCAAAGTTTCGATGAGGTTGTGGCTTTTTGCTTTTTCCTTTTTTGTCTTCTGCTTTTTGGTATTGGTGCGGTGGGTTTTGGCTGTTTAATTAAGTAGTCGTTAGATAATTTGAATTTGACTATGAATATGGATCGGAGGGTTAGTAAGGTGTGGTTTTTTATTTTTTTAATTATTATAGCATTTTACAATAAGCAGTATGTCAAAAACTCTTGTAATTAATGTTTAGAAGAAATTATATTTTGTTAAATAAATTTTAAATTTCATTAAAAATCTAAAATTTTAGAAATTATATTTTTTTAATGTTAATAAATATTAAAAAATTTGGAAGGAATTTTAATAATAATATATTTTATAATTTGATTGATATTATCAAAATTTAATTAAATTTTTAAGTTTAAATTAATAGTGACTTTTTATATCAAAATAAATTTATTATATTAAACTCAACAATTCTTATGATCATTTCTAATTCAAATCATAGCTCATTTTATTTTCTACAAATTTACACAAACTCGTGAGTTTGTATCAAATGACCAATTTTGTGCTAGTTTTGCTATTATGAAAATCAATAGCTTATATATATTTATAGAATTTGGGTATGATAAGTTGTAGAAATTTCTCATTTCTCACCCCGGTTTCAGTTTCACCTTATTTCTCCAAAATAATTACATGCCCTTTCTCATATCCATACATTCAACAACAGGAAAATAAATTTCGCTGAAAACACAAATTCTGGAAATATAACAGAATGCTGGAAAATGCAGAAATAAATATCAGTACATATAAACAATGATTTAACACATTTAAACACAGTGATTTTTTGTCAAGGTGACCCTAGAAAAACCCCCTACAACTCTTGGGGAAAACTAGTGCGAAAGCTCCTTATTTCTGGAAAATGCTTTTACAGTAAGAGAAATATTCAGCAAAAAATTAGCAAGCAAATTTTTACAACTTATCTCGTTTTCCGTGCCTTACAGTCAACTGGAAAAACTTGCAAACAACAAAACAGAACAGCAATAAATGTTGTACGGCCTCCTCGATTTTTGTGCCCAAATTTCAGCCTTAAATGTTGTTGTACGAACTACCTAGAAAAACGTGCATGCTGCGATAAATGTTGCTATATAGTTTTCCTCAATTTCTGTGCAGAAAACAGCAGTACGACTGTATGGATTTCTGCCTAGAAAAGCGTGCCAAGGTACAGCCACTTGTTGTACGACCTCTCTTGAAAATGTGTCAGCAAACTTCAGATTTTCTGCTCCTCGATTTCTGTGCTAACTTGTACGGCCTCCTTGGAATCTGAACCAAAACTGCTATATGGCCTTTCTAGAAAATCGTGCCCAAAACCTGCCTTTCACTGTGTGCTAACTCAGCTGTACGAACTTGCTGAAACGCTACCTTGGAATGTGTGTCAAGCTGCTGCCTTCTTCTCCTCACTATCCAGAAATATCCCTTGCTCTCTTGCTCTCCTTCTCTCAATCTACTCATGAAAGAATGAATGACATTTTCCTCCTTTCCCTCCTTTAATCTAACCCTATGTGACTTTTGGTGAATCCCTAAATCCAATGGTTGAAATAGATTGAGATCTAGGGCTGAGATTAAATGCTCATTTAAATCTCTCTTTCTATTTTTTAATTCACCCTACTTTAATAAAGACCCACTTAGTCATTTATTTCCAAAGTCACTTTTCCTTTCTAATTTTACATTGACTTTATTAAAGTCACTTTAAAATTAGACTTTAATAACTTTATCACTTAAAGTCACTTTTAAATTAGATTTGAATTTATAAAAATTATAAAGTCACTTTACGAGAAAAATTAAATTCTTTTGGACACATTTCCCTATGCCAAAGATCAAAGCCTTAGGGAACCACTTGTCCTCTGGTACCAAATTTCAACACTTCCTCTTACGAGGAAGGTGTTCCTCACCACACCCGTCTTGTCTCTAAAGTAGACATGCTTGCCCCGTGGTAAGGCTTTGGTAAGAATATCTGCAACCTACTCATCAGTGGGAATATACTCAAGCTTCACAGCTTCCTTCTAAACATAGTCTTTGATGAAATGATATTTGATCCCGATATGCTTTGACCTGTCATGAAATACTGGATTCTCCATGAGTTGAATGCAACTCTGATTATCACAGTAAATCACTGAAAGTCTCAACGGCTGACCAAATAAGCCAAACAACATCTTGCGAAGCCAGATGGCCTCACAACTAGCTAGACTCGCTGCCATATACTCTGCTTCCGTTGAACTCAATGCTACTGACTGTTGCTTCCGGCTGAACCATGACACTACTGTCGAACCCAACCCAAAACAGCGCCCTGAAGTGCTCTTCCTATCATAAGCACAACCTGCCCAATCAGAATCAGTATAACCTGCCAATCTCGCTCCATCCCCCTGCCTGTAGTCCAGACCATAATCCACTGTCCCCTGCGAGTACCGCAAAATGTGTTTTGCAGCCACCCAGTGAACCTTCCTAGGCTCACACATAAACTGACTCATCGTGTTGACTGCAAAACAAATATCCGGTCTAGCGTTGACCAAATGCATCAAGGAACCAATCAGCTGCATGTACAATGTGGGATCCACCAACTCAGAATCCGAAGCATGAAGCTTCTTCCAGTTGGTGATCATCGGTGTCGACATGGGTTTACTATCCTCCATGTGGAATCTGCCAAGGATGTCCACAATGTACTTCCCCTGCCCCAGGAAGAAATGCCCCTCCTCCTGCCACACCTCCAAACCCAAAAAGTAATGCATCAAGCCGATGTCCTTCATCTCAAACTCTGTCGCAAGATCTCTCTTGCAGTGCTCTATGAGTCTCTTTGCACCTGTAATGACCAAGTCATCCACATACAGCACCAGAATGAGAGGCTCCTCACCTATCACAATATAGTAAAGGTTCGGATCTGCCTCACTCTTTGTGAAACCCATCCCCTGCAAGTATGTATCTATCCTAGAGTACCAAGCTCTGGGAGCTTGCTTCAGGCCATAAAGGGCCTTCTTCAGTCTGCACACATGGGACTCCTTCCCATGCACCCCAAAGCCCTGTGGCTGCTCAATGTACACCTCCCCCTGTATGAAGCCATTGAGAAATGCAGTCTTCACATCCATCTGGTGGATCTTCCAACCCATCTCTGCTGCTATCGATATAATGGAGTGAATCGAAGTATATCGAGCCACGGGAGCGAAGGTCTCCTCATAATCAACTCCCTCTACCTAGGAGAACCCTCTAGCCACAAACCTCGCTTTGAATTTCTCAATGCTACCATCTGCAGCATGCCTTACCTTGTAAAGCCATCTGGAAGTAACCACGAATTTGCCCTCAGGCCTCGGCACCACCTCCCAAACATCATTCTTCATGATAGAAGAATATTCCTCCTACATGGCCTCTCTCCAAACCTGCTAGCCAGCTGCCTCCTCATAACTAGAAGGCTCAGAGTCAAGGATGCTTGTAGCCATTGCCATATAGCTACAAAACCTCTCAGGTGGTCTACTCTCTATGACCGGCCTCTTAGGCTCAGCAATAGATGTGGCATCTCTCAAGGTGTCCTGAAGCCACTTGGGCTTCCTCTTCCCTGAGCGTACTTCTCCCATTGGAGAATGAAACTCCTCCTCCTCATCATCATCAGGAACCTGAACTCTTGACTGTCTATCTTTTGTCCTCTTCCTGCACCTGAACCTGTAGAAGCTGAGGTACCGTGTGAACTGTCCATCAGTGGACTCCCTAGTGAACTGCGCTGTGGACTGCTCTGCATGCTACCCGGAGCACCACCCCTCTGGCTCAGCGAGCCACTCCTCACTAACGAACCTGACATCCTCATAGATGTACCTCCGGATCCTCCTAATCCCTGCCCACTAGATCCCTGCCACTGACTCAACCGCTGCTGAGGGTCTGGCTGATCCAGATACTCTAACTCTCGTGACCTCCTAAAGGCCCTGTCCTCCTCGAACTTCACATCCCGCCTGACAACAACTTTCCTCTGTGCAGGTATGTAAATCCAAAAGGCCTTTGAGGTCTCACTGTAGCCCACAAAGATACCCTTCTCTGCGGTGGGCTCTAGTTTGGTCCTCTTCTCCTTGGGTATGTAGGAGTATGTAATGCACCCAAAGATACGAAGATGACAAATATCAAGCTTCTTCCCAGAAAAAGCCTCCTCTGGCGTCATGTGGTCCAAGGCATGATGCGAACTCATGTTCTGCAAGTAAACAGCTGTGTTGCAGGCCTCTGCCCACAAGAACAATGGCAACCCCTGATCATGTAACATGGCTTTGGCAGCCCCTCCAATGGATCTGTTCTTCCTCTCTGCAACCCCGTTCTACGGGGGGTTGTAAGGAACAGTGAACTCCCTCCTAATGCCTGCGTCCGCACAATAGTCAACAAACTCTCCAAGGGTGTACTCTCCCCCATTGTCCGACCTCAGGGACTTGATCTTCCGACCTGTCTGTGTCTCCACAAGAGTTCTAAACTCCTGAAACTGCTTGAAGACCTCACTCTTGGTCTTCAAGAAATAAATCCAGGTCCTCCTGGAGTGATCATCAATGAATAAAACATAGTACTCATATCCATTCAAGGAAACATGAGACATCCGACCGCTCACATCGGAATGAATCAAATCAAGTAGCCCAGTCGCTCTGTTGTCACTACTGGGAAAAGGGGATTTGGAAAACTTACCCATCGCACATCCTCTGCAAGTATCAAAGTGATCAGTACTGAAATCTGACACACCTGTAGTGATCTCCTGCAAGGTCCTCAAGGCTCCATGATACATATGCCCCATCCTGCGGTGCCAAATCTCACATAGCTCAGAACTGCGAGCTCTGTTATTGGTATTACTGCTCAATGCGAAAAGGAGCTGGAATGCAAACTTGTACACCTTTGCATGGCGTACACCTATCACTCTAGTTGAATCAACTGGAGTGCCCCTGGGATACATCAACACCTGTCCTCCCCTGAACAGTACCTCATATCCTCTGTCCTCCAAAGCTGAGACGGATATGAGGTTCTTCCTCATCCTTGGCACATAAAGAACATCTGACACCTTCAAGGGAGGTTTGGACTCCCTCTCAAATGTCAGTGTCCCCACACCCACTGCTCTAACAACTCTGTCATCACTGAGTACTACTTCTATATCAGTGCCACTCTCTAAAAGCTCTGAGAAGTACTCACGAACTCCTATCATGTGACGTGAAGCCCCACTGTCCACATACCAGATACCCGAAGATGCTCCGTTAATCGAGGAAAAAGCATGCTTCCTCTGAACCTGTGTGGCAGGTGATCTTGCACTAGAGGACTCACATGTAGTGAACCCAAACTCCCGGTCAAAACGATCTGCAAAGTCCTCAACCTCTGCTGAAGCTGCCAAGCTCTGGTTCTTCCCCTTCTTCTTCTTCTTCTCTAGACACACAACTGCATAGTGCCCCATCTTTTGACAATTCCAACACTTCACCTTGGAATAGTCCTTCTGTGTGTTACCATGTTTACCTTTACCTTTGCCTTTGCCCCCACCATTACTTGTGAAAGTCTGCTTCTTCCCTTTGCCTTTCTTTCCTTCTGCCAACAGTACTACATCCTCATCCTCCTCAACTGGTTTGGTTGCCCCAAGCTAACATTTCCTGATCTCTTTCTGAATGCAATCATCCCAAAACCTCTCCCATGTGGGAAGGGTCTCACGTGCACAAACCCCATCCGCAAAGTTCATCCATGAACGGGGGAGGCCATTCACTGCAATCCGCACCAACTCAGTGGGTGGAATGACCTCTCCAACTGCTGCCAACTCATCTCTCACATTAGTAATCTTTGTGAGATATCCAGCTGCACTATCATTACCCATCTTAATGGTCTTCAGCTTCTCCTTCGGCACCATTTTCCGATTCTCATTGGTACTCTGGTAGAGATTGGACAATGCTATCCACATCTCATGGGCATTTCTCTTTCTTCTCACATGAGGAATGCGATGGTCTTTGACTCCGTCTAGAATCAGTCTCTTACCCTTGTTGTTCTTTCTATTATAAGCAGCCAACTGAGTAGCATCAGTAAGCACAACAACAGGGTTCTGTGTGGTATGCACCAGCCCTAACATTGTTAAAGCATTCATTCCGGCATATGCTGGAGTTATTGTTACTTCTATGTATCTTCTAAATGTCAATCCAAAAAACCATCCAGAATCCAGGTATGGATTTGGAAGTATTGCAATTCAATGCTACAGAACGGAGAGATAGAGGCAACAAAGGTTATATATGGCTCACAATTGTTCTTGTCCAACCACCACCTTCGCTTTTGATAAGTATCTCCATTCGTGAGCAAAGGTGTCTAACATTTTCAGGGAATCGAAGAGCAACGCAGTGTAGCTTCTCCATGATAGACACTAAGACATCATCTCACGAGGAAGAACAAGCTCAACTGAACTAGCTTTTGATAAAATTGCTAGTCACTTGAAGGACTATTGTCAACTTTGAACCATAGAGGATCTGCACAAGAAGAGTGGGAGACTTACCAATTATTAATGAAAACCAAATTCGTGGATATATTTCAAGTTGAGGTTCATTCAAAATTGGCATCAATGGACAATCAAGTGACCAAATTTAAGAAAAAACTCTAGTAGTGGTATCCAATAGAATAAGGAAGAAGCAAGGACCAACGCGGAGCCTCAAAAGAAAAAGGCTAGAGTAGTTCTTGGGGCAAATACAACATGAAAAGAATGATGCATCCAACTACAAGGAGAAATTGTGAAGAATGCCCCCCATTGCCAGAAAAAATTTCACAAACTAAATTTTTTTGATGTTATGCAAATGTAAGTTTTTGTTAGGTCTTTTTTGTAATGTTTATAATAGACATCTTTTTGGAGTTGTAGGCAAAAATAGCCATAAGAATAGGCTAGCTATGGTATGGACTTTTGTAAGTAGTTTAATTCTTGAACATGACAACCTATGTAAGGGTTTTGACCTAAAAACCAACTTTTTATATTAATGCAAATATTTATCTGCTCTTATGAAAAAAAAATCAAAACCCAATTGTTGTAGGAACACAAAAAACTCTTACTAAAAACATTCTTTTAACAAAATCTAAAAGATTCACGCTAAATAAGGGATTCTATATCAAACTCTTCTTGGTTTGCTATGCCTATTCCTCTCCATTTCCACTAGCCGCCTTCTTTAACATCGCCTTCAAATTGTTTAACATAACTTAGATGTCCCTCACCAAGGGTCTTATAAGTGAGAAATCAATTTATATTTATGAATTAACTCTTAAAAAAGACAAAACTCATCACTTACCTACCAACCCTACATCAAAATAACACTTTGATAAACAAAGATTTTCAAAGCATTATTAGCATAAATTAAAATCCCCACAATAAATTTACCTCTAAAAAGGTGTAGACACAATATGGATGCCCATGACATCACTTAAATTTGGAACTATTAAACATCAACAATGTTTGGTACTTCTAAAGAACACATACCATTCGTTAACTTGGCATACAATAAAATCTCCAGCCACTCTATTCATGTAGGTTATGCCCTACATTTGAAATATTGACTTTGATATCGCGTAGTCTAACAATGCTGCAAATTTGCCTAGAAAACAATGGAAATTCAGGGATGATTTTGGTAAAATCCAGCAGAAGGTCCCAACTACAGCAATCGCTTCAAAATTTTGGGCACTCCAAGGGTTTTTTATGGCGTTGAATCGAAAACAAGATTCAAGCAATCCCACCATCAGTTTTTTAGGAAAAAAGGGTCAGATACCAACAGGTTTTGGCTCTCAGAGTAAATTTTCCACCTCGGTAGACAACTCCCTTAGATATTAAAATTAAATTCTCTTAGATACATATGATTTGAGTTGGATGATTCATTGATTTCCAACAAAAGGCCCTAAAGTCATGTGAACTAAAAATAACATGATTTATTGTTGATATCACAATTTCAACTTTCTAAATGGATTTGGTGTTTTCATTAAAGTTCAAATATGCAATTTAGAGTGAAATTTCAATTTGGATTTTCATGGAAGATTCAAATGATTTAAAATTGCAATTTATGTAAAATGACTATACTTTTCCAATGAAGTGTGTGCTAAATAATATTTTTCCATTAATGAGACTCACAACAAGTATTAATTGAAAACCCTTTCATTAACAACCAGCTAACTTAATATATATGAAATTCGTTTGTTTTTTTTTAATTTAAACTCGTACAAAACAATCATTATACCCCAATGAACTTTTCACTTTACATCTATGATAAGGAAAGTTCAATCTGAACAAACATAATGTATATGAAATTCTGTTGTTTATTTTTAATAATATTTAAACCCATACAAAATAATCATTATATCCAAATGATTTAAATGATTTTTTTTACTTAATGTATATGAAATTCCTTTGTTGTTTATTTTTAATAATATTTAAACCCATACAAAACAATCATTATATCCAAATGAATTTTTTACTTCACATCTATGTAAAGGAAAGTTCAATCTAACTTAAAATCCTCTGTAATCATTTTGAACAGTCACAATTAACAAGATAATATTGAGTTTTGGAACCAGAGACTTGTTGAACATTCACAATTAACAATATAATATCGAGTTTTGAAACCAGAGGCCTGTTGAACATTGAATAACATGGGCCAGAAATTTACCAATTTTAACCAAAATAATACAATTTAAACAAAACAAAAAACAAAAAACAAAACAAAACAAAAACAAAAACAGAAAAAAAAATTAGTGAAATTAACATGCTATCTTGTTTCTTTTAAGACTCAAATATTTAGACTTTCATACCAAACATGCTATCTTATTCTTTTAAGACTCAAATATTTAGACTTTCCTACCATCTCCTGCAATTTTTGAAATTAACATGGTATCTTGTTTCTTATAAGACTCAAATATTTAGACTTTCCTACCAAACATGCTTTCTTTTAAGACTCAAATATTTAGACTTTCCTACCATCTCCTGCAATTTTTCCAAAAAAAAAGTGAATGCATACCAATAAAAAGTGAAAGATTACCGTATTCTGATGCTGATAGTGAACCCAATATTGGGTGTTCTACCTAACATTCAATAAGTACACAATATCGATGAAAATGGAGCTCGAGAACATGAAGAAACATTCTATAAGAAATTCAATTTATATATGGACATGCAGACAAAAATTCTTGCGGATCGCACAAAAGTTCACTATTGGGTGTTCTACCTAACATTCAATAAGTACACAATATCGATGAAAATGGAGCTCGAGAACATGAAGAAACATTCTATAAGAAATTCAATTTATATATGGACATGCAGACAAAAATTCTTGCGGATCGCACAAAAAGCAAGTTGTAAGTCACTATATATAAGAAATGTTTCATGTACTTTTTTAAAACAATCCCATGATAAAATCAACAATATTTTACCAACTAATATAAAGTGAACTTTATATTTTCTTCATTATTCATGCACTTAACAAAATATTAAATATCTCATTAAAAAAACATTAAACATCTCATTCATCCCATTAAACAACTTATGTTAGTACCAACATAGCAATTCAATAACTGAAAACCTAAAACACAATTATTTTCAATATCTAAAACCAGAAACAATTATTTTCAACGAGTTAGTATAAATGTGAGAGATTACGGTTAGTATAAATGTGAGATCATATCTTTTTTTAAAGGTAATACCACAACACACGAGGACAAAGATGCAAAGCAAAACAAATATTGTATACAAGAATCAAAGTCAGGACACGATCTCCCCTTGCTGCAAGGTATCCAATATCCAAGGGTCGCGCCGCTGGCAAAAGCATCCCTTTCAAACAAATCCAAGTTTTAATCTGTTCCCCCCTGGCTTGTCTATAAGATTAAATAATCTTAAAAATATAATCTGCCTATTCCATGCCCAACTAATTCATTTATATGCTTAATATATGTATGCTATGACCATTCGACGTACAAATATGGATTTCATAATTTTTACTGTCAGGCTGCCTGTTACGAAAATCCATGTCCAATGTTTAAAAAGACTCTGTTCATCCCCTTGATCCAGATTGTTTAAATAGACTCTGTTCATCCCCTTGATCCAGATTCGCCTGGCGGAGAAAAAAATGCGAACTCATAATTTTATTTTATGAATAAAAAATACTTCAAATAACTACGAGCAAGGGGCAACCATTAAGCAATATATGCACATATTTTTACTTTTTTAATTTTAACCACATGGTGAATCGGTAACTGCCAGTCCAGCAATATATGCACATATTGCTATGATTACGATGGAAATAGCAGGGGGTATTCACCAGGGGCACTTTGCATGGATCCCAAGGCCTCGGGGTTCTGCCGCTAGCGGCTAGATGTGCGACGACTCCCAAGGCCTTGTGACGATATCTCTTCTGGTAAAATTCTGCAAATATACATCTCCATGGTATAATATTCCATGGGACAAAGACTGATGTTATTTTTCAAATTTTACTTGTATATAATTTATGACAACACCATCCTCCCACATGCACCCGTCCCGTCCACAGCCACGGGCTAGAGTAACTTCACAATAGAAGCATTTGCGAAATTACACACTTTCTGCCGCGGTGATTTGATTGAGAGTTTTCTCAAGCATGAACCACTGTAGATCTATTGAAATCTAAGCTATAATATTATGGAAATATCCAAAATAAAAGATCAATTTATCATAACACTACTCAAATCCCATTTATGGGGAACGAGCCCTTCATTCATTCAGATTAATAAAAAACCAAAGTTCTGATAAAGATGCGCCCCCTAACATATGTCAGGACACATGCACTGATAATATGCTCTAGCAAAGCCAAACATCATCTGACAACCACCATCGTGTTTGAGAATGATACCATTCAAATGAGAGTTTTATTCAACCAAATTTATTTATTTTCCTGATCAGTAGTGCTATTTTATTGTAAAATGTATACTGAATATCAAAGCTTTCATTAACAAAGAGCCTTCGAGGCCACGGGCATAAGCACAGTCTACAATATATTTATATTTAATATATCCCACTAAAAAAGGAAAATGCAACAATATTACGACTGCATCATTGCCTTCTTAACAGTGACATAACGAAACATGACATTACTACTGGCATAATTAAATGTACAAAACTAAAAAATTTCGTTAAATGGAATGAAATATAACATTTTCACTGTTTGCTGCACCAAACCATGATCAAAGTCCACCAAATTTGAAGGTGTATTCTAATCTATTGCCAACGTTTAACAAACCAAACATCTTGCAGCATCCAGTAAAATGACAATTTAAAAATGCATGCTTGACTATTGCCAAATTTAAAATACACGAGCAACACATGACATTACTACAACATAATTAAATGTGCAAAATTTTGAATTTTCGGTAACCGGAATGAAATAAATCAACATTTGTTGTTTACTGCCACAGAGCTCTGGACTGTGATCAAACTCCAGCAAATTTTGTAGTGTATTCTAACCTACTACGAATGTTTAACAAACCAAACATCTTGCACCAGCCAGTAATCCGACAAAATTTAAATGCATGCTCACTATTGCCAAATTTATAATTTATGCAAACCTATCAACAAAGTTTCACAACCAGTTGTTGTAGCAACCAGAAAATCCAGCTAAAAACATTCTTTTAACAAAATTTAAAAGCTTCACACAGAAGAAGAGATTGTGCAGATAACTTTTCTTGGCCGCTAATGCTGCTACACCTCATTCCTCGTCCTCTTCCTCACCATCTCCACCAGCAGCCTTCTTTGATGCTGCCTTCAAGTTCTTTCGTTTCACACGACCAGGACGTCCCCCACCAAGAGGACTTGTAAGTGAGAAATCAATGTGCTTTTGTGAATCAACTCTTACCATGAAAGATGGAATATTCACAACTTGCCTACCAACCCTGCATCAAACAAAACCATTTGATTAGACGAGAGTTCTAAAGCACTGCAGCAGAAATTTAACATTGAAAATCCACACACAAATCAATTTACCTCTAAAAAGTGAAAAACAATGTGGATTCACTGCACCCATAACATCATTTACATTTGGTACCAGTAATTATCATTCATATTTGGTACAAGTAAAGATCACATACGATTTGTAAACTTGGCCTACAATAAATCTCCAAGTTCACTAGCCTATGCCTTGCAATTTAATTATTGGCTCAGATATTCAAGGGAAACTAACATGCCTTCAACCATTTTGTAGATGAGTGTGATTTGAATTGGATGCTTCAAGGCTTCTTGTTGACATATGCCTTGTCAAATGGCGAATTAAAGTCTACTGATTGCTCATTCAGGCCAGATAAACTTGGCCTACAATAAATCTCCATCTTCACTACTCTTGTCAGCAGCCTATGCCTTACATTTAAATTATTGGCTCATATTCAAGGGAAACTAAAATGCCTTGTGCCATGTGGTAGATACAAATGATTTGCGTTGGATGCTTCAAGGCTTCTTGTTGATATATGCCTTGCCAAATGGAGAATTAAAGTCTACTGATTGCTCATTCAGGCCAACGTTACAACTTGCCACAGATAAGGCGTACACTTAAAAGCCTTTGATAACTATTCCTCCTCTGGAAGCTCAATAAAAAAATCATTCAGATTTTGTTGGATTATGCATTTTCCACTGAAGGGCAAGTAGGGCTATAAGTTGATGGAGCAGTCGTTTTGTGAGTAATATTGACATCACAAACAATGTGTTGCATGTCCCGTCAAAAGATCTGCATAATCTGAAATGGAGTGTCATATAGCAGAGAAAAGAATGATGCCATTGCAGCCTTGTACACCAATAAAAGGCAACAACGCTGATAGCATCTTTGTTTTCTCCCAGGTATTTGAAAAGCTTAGAACTCTCAAACAGAGAGGCTAAGAGCCTAGTAACAGTCAGTTTATCAGTGCACAATCTCAATAACAGTGTTCTTTAAATTTGAAAATTCACTTAACAGATTATATCATGCCTGAGATGGATGTATGCTAGTTTATTTATTTATTTATTTATGCCAATTAATTAATTTAAATAAGATTGGGCTCTTTGGGCGTCAAGCATATTTTTCATTTGACACCAACACACGGGCAGATGGACACAGACATCTCTTCTAACCACTGCTGTGAGAGTACCTCGTTTCTGTCAGTTCAATAATTCAGCACCCATATAAAAAATGATAAAAAAAAACACCTTGCTACTTTATTTTGATAGAGCAAGTGCAGTTTCGTATAGAAAACCATAACAATTTCTCATGTCATTCTTCCATGATTAATCTGGTTATAATGGCTTTATCATCCTCTTGACATCATAGCTTTTATAATGGGTATATCATTGTTTTACTAATTTCAACATACTGAATATCCAATGCAAAAACACAGTGATTCTACAAAAGGACCCACACAATGCTTACAACACACACAAATTAAAGGGAAAAAAATCTAGAATATGAATTTTCACACTTTATCATCGTGGTGGTAAATTTTCTGGAATAGAGGCTGTGTTAGCACTGAAACATACCCAATGTTTCAAGTGGACACTCCACTGGGAATGCTTCAATACTCTAACACAGTTCCTAATACACAAAATTTACCACTAAAATAAAGAAATGTTAATTTAAAGAATATGTGGCATTTTATGTTTGATGGGAACAAATAATGAACAAGATGATGAAATACTCTTCCAGTGGTTTGTCAATTTTAACTTAAGTTCAATTAGATTTGACTGGTAATCCAACTTTAACTACTATAGACTATCAAAGATACCATAGGACAACAACTCTCAAGCCATTGACTTTCCAATGTGTTGATATTTGCCATTGTTTTACATGCTCACCAAAAATTAATATTCAAATTTATTTTATGCCTTGTTCCTATATTTACTTTTTATAAATTCAAATTTGATGGCTTCCTTAATTTTTTCCTTGACATCAGTTCTATCCCCAGAGATACCATCATAGCAAACCTGAATGACACAAAAAAGGAGATTATTCTCACAATTTGAACTCAAAACAAATACAGGCTAACATTACAGGTGGATTTTAGACTTAGTTGATAGAAAACAAGGCTTTAACCCTACTAATTTCAAGAAAAACTGTGAATAAAATATCTCTCAAGCATTTATGCAATATTCTACAAGCATATAAGCTCCTGTTAATGAAAGGAAGGGAGGACTCTAATAAGTTAAACAAGCCCTGAAAGACCATGTGCTGCATTCATCTCCCAAAGGAAACTTAAAGCCTCCTGTGTACCTTAGTGACTACGGGATTTGCTTGGCCCACAGCCCTTTATTCACAATCTCCCAGCTTTTACAGTGCCTCAAATCCACTATAAGGGACATATTTGAGAGTAATTTACTGAATTTGACTGCCAAATGGTAATTTACCTGCAATGGTTTTACTTACCAATCAATGAAGGGTAGCCTTTACTGAGTAGCTTCAAGCTAAATTTATAGATGGCATTTATTTGTATTCTTTTCGAAGCAGTATTTCTTCTATATTTACCATAGTAAGATATTTTTCTGTGACTGTGATGCAACAACATGTTCCTGTACATTTCACATTTCCAGATTCAAAGCCAGTTTAGAGTTTCACTGTGCCTGGCAATTATTCTGCCTAAAGAGAACTATTTTTTTTCAATGTTTTGTCCCCCCTCTAATCAAAGGGCTATTAGATAGTGCTACACAGTTTACCTTTATACATGGCCTCACTGAGTTCAAAGTTACCTCAACACATAATTTCACCTTTCTATTCCATAAGTGGGTTTTCTCTATATGGTCGTATGCTAGATCAGTCTAAGTGGGGCACTGTATATGACCCCCACCAGGGTTCAAGTCTCAGCAATGGCACACACTTATGCTTGTGTTCATGCTTGTGAATGTGCCACCACACATATTAACAGTCGGGCCAGGTGCATGTACTAGCTGTCTTTAGTGGAAAAGATACCTCCCACACACACCGCCTCTTAGCCAAACAAATTCAATTTGAATGTTGTTGCTTGTAGTCTCTCCCAAGTAGGGCAAGGTGCAGTAGACATATCATGATATCAGGGAGCCAACCAACAAAAAATGTGGATTCGCTAAAATGAGTGTAGGTTTTATCTAGTTATTCAACAGATTTGCCTAACATAGTGGCAAGTTGAGTGCTTGCAATGATTATGAACATGGCACAAAGTCCAGGCTATGCCACAAGGTTCACTTAACTTCAACCATAAAGTTCAAAATTCAGTGAATTTCAACCAAATTCAAAGGTTTGCCCCGAATTCATAGACTCGGACTTATATCTGTGTAGTTTTAAAAACCAGAACCAGGGTTTGAACTTTGAACTAGCCCACCTATCTAATCAAGTTTTGAACTTGAACCAGAACAGGTTTCAATGAACTGGATTTGAAAAAATACATAAAATAATTAATCTATAATGAAAGAAATTATTTTTAATATTTCAAACCATGATTCCAATCGATTAGAGACAAAATATGCAAAGTTTGCTCATCTATATTACATGTAAGGATGAATATATCAAAATGGCGCCGAGTGCAATACATATCAAAACAAAATACATAATCAATGAGGCTCTAAATGGTCTATAGAGTCCAAAAACAATGCAGCCACTGGCCTACTACAAATCACTGATCAACATGATCACCCATCAAACTCATCACCTATTCACCACTACTAGAACTTCAGACCTAGATTCAACAACCTTAAAATATGGTAGAAATTGAAAAAGATTAACATGCCTAACCAAGAATTTTGGTTTGGGTGAAGGGTTCATCTCCTCAACCTTATAAAATAGTAGACAAAGATTAACATGCCTAGCCAATTATTTTGGTTTGAGTGAAGGGTACAATGTTTGTTAAGGCCATAGTTTTAAAAACCGGTCGGTCTGAACCAGAAACCGGTCAAACCAGCCAGTTCACTAGCTAAACAAGCCGGACCAGTCAAAAAAACCGGTCATGGGGGCAACTTCGCTGATTTTTCACAAAAACGGGGCCTAACCAACGACTGGTTTATGACAAAACAGGTTGGGCCAGTTCCATCATAAACCGGCTGATTCATTGCCACGCCGACTGCAGACCCACCAGGAGGCTTTTTGTGGCTTCTAAGGTAGTTTGGAGGCAAAATAAGGGTTGTTTCTCTCCAAAATCACCCCCTCCAAGCCAATATAAGGGGTCTCTGACTCTCTCCTCTCATTTGTCTCACACATCTCATTTGGAGTTTTTGTGAGTTTCATTGGGAGCTTGAAGGGTGTTGAGTTTTTGCTGGAGTAGTCATCTTGGAGGCTTGAAGTTGGACTTGGAGCTATTTTGAAGATAGATTGGAGTTGTTAGTATACTTGGCATCTTCAAGAGGAGGCTAAGGAAGCTAGTTTGCATTTCCAGGTAAGAATTTTCACTTGAAAAAATTTATATTTCATTGTTATCCATGTATTTAATTTTTTGTGTTCTATGCTACATTGTTATCAAATCTTTAGTTCTTTGCTATCAAATTTTGTAGGCTAAATATGCCCATTTTTTGGAGGTGGGGGTATTCTCAAGTTGAAACAACACTTCGCTAGGATAAGAGGCCAAGTAAATCCATGTGATGCACCAAAGGAAGTGATAGGTCATGTTAGGGCAGAATACCTTGCCAAATTTGAGAAGTTTGAGGAGAATAAGGCTAGGGAGAAGGCTATCCAAGAAGAAATTGCAAGGAAAAAGGAAATTTTACAAGCCATGAAAGAAAGTGGGTATGATGATTTTGAGATTCAAGACTCCTCTTCTATCCCTTCCACCAATGACCCCTTTCATTATGTTCCTCCTGCTTTTGGGTCTTATCATCAAGGCCAACAATCTAAAGGAACAAAGAGGCTGAACATCCAAAGTTATTTCTCATCCTCTGCCACCATTGCCTCTGGTAATCCCAATTCCTCCCAACCAAGTCATCAACACACTTTGGACGAACATTGGAAAAAACAATGCAAAGAATCTTTTTTTCAATACATTGTTAGATGGTTGTATGAAGCAGATATCCCATTTAATGTTGCTTGCTCACCTTATTACCAAGTTATGTGGGACTCTGTTATAGCTACAAGAAAGGGCTTTGAATGCCCTACTATGCATGACTTGAGGGGAGCTCTTTTGCAAAAAGAAATTTCTTTCACTGATGAGTATTTGGCTGAGTATAAAGAGTCATGGCTCAAAACAAGTTGTTCAATCATGTCAAATGGATTGACTGATGGAAAGAACGCACTATCATTAATTTCCTTGTTTCTCGCCCTCAAGGAACCATGTTTTTGAGATCAATCGACGCATATGATAAGGTGAAGGATGCAACCCTTCTATTTGAGCTTTTGGATGACATTATTAAGGAAGTGGGGGAGCAAAATGTTGTGCAGGTCATCACAGATAATGCCTCAAACTATGTTCTTGCTGGAAAGATGCTTGAGTCCAAATATAAGACCATATTTTGGACTCCATGTGTTGCACATTGTATAGACCTCATGCTCGAGGACATAAGCAAAGTGGAGTGGGTAAAAAACATTGTAGAGCATACCAAGTGCATTACAAAATACATCTACAACCACTCATTGGTATTGAGCCTAATGAGGAAAAACACTAGGGGGAAAGAGCTTGTTAGGCTTGTAATTACGAGATTTGCAACCCACTTCCTCACATTGCAATGTCTTAATTTTCAACAAAAAAATTCGCAGAGAATGTTTTCTTTTGATGATTGGACTTCATCTCGGTGGGCTCGTAGACAATATGTCAAAGACACCAAAAGAAAGTTTTTGTTAATTATTTTTGGAAAAGATCTACAGAGCTTGTGAAAATTACCGAGCCCCTTGTTAAGGTGCTATAGATGGTGGATGGGGAAAAATTGGCAGTGGGCTACATTTATGAGGTTATGGGTCAAGCAAAGGAGCAATCGCAGGCAACTTACAAGGATCTCTTAGCTAAATATGGGTGTATATGGGAGATCATTGATAACAGATGGAACAATCAACTCCATCGTCCTATACATGCAGCTAGGTACTTTTTGAACCCAAAACCTCATTATAAAGCTCAGCGAAGAGATCTACAAATTGGCAAGGTCAGAGATGGATTGTATGATTGCTTGGAGTGCATGGTCCTTAACTATGCAAACCAATTCAAAATACATAAACAACTTACTCTTTTCAGTATGGCAGCAAGTACCTTTGGCAAAAACTTGGCAAAGATGGCAAGAGATGTGGATCACCCAGGTAAGCAATTCCATTTTTTTTTCTTTTAGAGTTCAATTGTTCACAAATTTACAATTCAAATTATCTGTAAATAATTGTAAATAAGTAATGAAATGAACTAAGTTACTAATTAATGTATTATTATTTGCAACACATTGGTGGGAGTCATTTGGCAGCCAATGTCCTCAATTGCAAAAGTTTGCAGTTAGAGTCCTCAGCCAAACTTGTAGTGCTTCAAGTTGTGAGTGCAATTGGTCTATTTTTTAGCACATACACACGAAGAAGAGAAACAATTTGGAACAAAAATGGTTAAATGATCTTGTCTTCGTGCAATATAACCTTCGACTAAGGCCCAACCAAATGATGAACAAAAAACCTGATCTAGATCCCATTATGTTGGACAATATTGATCCAACATCAGAATGGGTGGAGGGGACTGAAGATACTGAGTTTGATGTTGATTTTGATATTGACATGATATTAGGGGGGTAATGAAGCAAATTTGGTAGTAGCAGTGCCATCGCAACCAAAATTAGTAGTTGTATCAAGCAAAGGCAAACAACCAATGGAAGGCACTAGTCGTGCAACTCGACCAACTCATGCTTCCATTAGGTCCACTTCTATTGTTATTGGTGGCAGTGCTACTACTAAGGTTGCAGATGAGGCTGAGGCATCCTCAAACTCTAATCCAGATGATGTTTATGTAGCTCTTGTTGATGATCCTATGTTTAGAAGTGGTGATGAATTTGATCATGATGAGGAATGATCATGTTGATCATTGATATGTACCAATAGACTTGTAGTCTTGTAGTAGGCCAATGGCCCCATAACTTTTAGCATTGCTTTGGACTTTATAGGCCATTTAGAACCTCATTGCTTATGCATTTTGTCAATGATATGTATTGCACTTGGTGCCATTTTGATATATTCACCTTTATATGGTATATAGATGAGCAAACTTTGCATATTTTGTTTCTATTGGTTTGGAATCATGGTTTTAAATCTTAAAAATAGTTTATTCATTAAAAATTATTTATTTCATGTATTTTTTTAAAAATCGGTTCATTAAGATCTGACCAATCCCGTTTAACTAGTTTCAATTTGAAACCCAGTTTATTAGGTAGACCAGTCCAGTCACCAGTTTTGGTTTTTAAAACTATGGTTAAGGCCATAGCAGAGGAGTTCAACGATCGATACCACCAACATCAGAAGAGTTTAACAATCAATACCACCAACATCAAAGGAGTTCAACAATCAATACCACCAACATCAGAGGAGTTCAACAATCAATACCACCAACATCAAAGGTACATAAAGGACTTTGCGCTCTTGATTAAATGCCAATCCCATACTCTAATACATGATAGAATTCAATGAGAATGTTGTAATCCTACCAATCCTAAAATCTTAATAACTATTAAGTCTATTGAAATTCAAGTGGGATATGAAATTATATTTTCTCCATATGAAATCTGACAAGGCTAGAACCACTCTCAGAAATCCTATGACAATTAAGGGTAATGTTAAAAATTTAAGTAAAAATACTTTAATAATTTAACAATACCGTTGATTGCCAACATTTCTAGGGTTAAATAATCCATAACCACCTGAAAAGCCACCACAGTGGATGCTTTGATTATTTAACAGTACCATTGATTGTCAACATTGCGAAGGTTGAGTTAGGCTTTTTGTTTAAGTTTAAAGGTTTAGGAGAGGAGGGTTGGTTTTATATCTGGGGGGTTTCTTGGGAGGGAAACAGCCCCTGTTTCAATCCATAACCACCTGAAAAACCGCCACAATGGATCCCAAACTCCCCCCACACATGTGAGATATGACTTAGTCACCTAAAAAAAGTCCATCCAACCATGGTATAGCAACATATTTGAACACTAACTATGATGACAACCTAGGTTCAAATACTAGTAACAAATTAGGCTAGGTTCAAGACCTAGGTTACTTTGACACAATAGAGATTCCTCTACGGCAAAACTTAGTCCAATGTAACATGTTTGTAGTATGGATTATATAGAAAGTTTTATAACCTAAAAAGGCGAAGTATGCCTTTTTTGTTTCATGAACTAGGCTAATTAAAATAGATAAAACTGGTATTTTTATTATGCAACAGAATTGGCTTTCAAAGTACCACCCAACTATTATCTGGTCACAAATTTGGACACAAGCAACAATGATAACTTCGCTTAAAAAGCTAGCAAAAGATAAGGCCAGTTTCAAAACATGGGTTCCTATGATAGAATAGATACTCCTCAATGGCACTTACTTGGAGGTAACTTGTTTTGTTAGTATGGATATAATGGCAACTTCAAATTGAAGGTTAACGAGGGACAAAATAGCCTATCCGACCCTATAAGCTATAGCCTTAATAAAGCAGTAAAAACCCATTTCCCAATTTGGGGCAAAAGAACTCAAAACTAGGGGTTGCACCCACAACCCCTCACATCTTGAATCACATTCATAAATCTATAAATAGAGAGGAGTTGAGATCAAATCATCATCATCATCATCATTGTGGATCAAATCATTTGTTTTATTGAGCTATAGCTCTGAGGATTTAAGACCCCTTCTACTAATTTTGGTAGTGAAAGATTCCGCCCTAGTTAGTTCTTTTTCTCTTTTTCAAATTTGTTATGGCACGGGGTTATTAAAAGAAGCTTTGGTCTGAGTCAAATGAATTCCTTCTGAAGCAGCATTTGAAGCAAGAGAAGTTGGATCATTCCTAAAGTCAATAGAGTTTGTTTGAAGGCAAACAATAGCAAAATTCTAGGACAAACCTAGTCTTAGGGCGTATGAGTTGTTATGGGCAAATAGAGACTCCAACTCTGAGGCAGACAAGTGACCTAAGGCCAACGAAAGGCAAGATTCAGTGAAACCGAAAGGTCTGTGAGTTTACCGCACTTCGTATGTAGCCCGAAGTTTGAAGAAGTTTTGTAACAGAGGTTCAAATGGTGATTTGAGCAAACTTGAAGTCCACCTTAGCCTCCTGAGTTAACTTGGGTATTTTTAGCAAGTCCGAGACCTTGAAGCAAACACAAAGCATAATTCAAGTCTGTGAAGTGGACTGAGGCAGGAATAGACAAGTTCAAGACCCTAAAGCACATGTCGGTCCTACAGCAAAGCAAGATTCAAATCTGAGGCAGGAACGAAGTACATATCACAGGAAAAACTCAAATATCAAGATTTTTTGTGTAGGGTTTCAACACTTGACAGCGACTAGAATCTATAGTTAAGATATCATTTCATTGTTAATTCGGTTATGTATGTCCCCATCAAACATGGACCATACTGTGTGTAGCATTGTGACATATTGTTGTCTGGATTTTATGAATGATACCCTATACTGATTCACTTATTGTATTGGTTGGTTTGAGGCTTGAATTCATTACATTGCTCTGTTCAGTCTACTCTATTATCAAGAAACTGGTAGTTCACTAAAGAATGCACTCTATATTGAATTAACTATCAGAAACTTTGTTGAAATCCTAGTGTCCTATGAAACCTTATGGCAAAAATCACCCTATATCACTACAATGGATCATATATGAAATTCTTAAATCATATACATATGTCTAAGCCTCCTCTATTCTATAGACTAGGCTAATTAAAATGGATAAAACAATTATTTTCATTCTAAAGAGAATTTCATAACAAAATTCCATCCAAGCATGTTTTAGTGGCAAGTGTGAACATCGCAACAATGATGAACGGGTTGAAAAACTAGTGGACTCAATACATGTGCTAGTTCAATCTTCTATTCAAATTGTTTAAAGTTCAAGTACTGGGTATTCAAGTCTTGGGTGACTTTAAGAGAATAGATACCCACAATAGCAACCACTCATCAAAAAAAGCAAGTTTGATAAAAGAGGGATTGGATTTTTGTAGCTGGGAAAACAAGGCACTGTTATTGCCCCACACCAGGTTTCCCATTTGAATGTGGATGATTGTACTCCCTTCCAAATGGGTAAGGCTCACTAACCACATCGTAGAAAGTGTCAACCACCCTCCAACATAAAGTGGAGTTTAACAAATGTTTGCAATGATGATGAACAAGTTAGAACATCCAGGGGGTGCTCACTACCCATATTAACAGTCTTCTACGAAAAGATAAGGCCAGGATCAGGCCTTGGGTTAATTTGACAAAATAAATACTACTTGATAGCAGCCCATAGCCAAAGGTGACCTCGTTGTAGTGGGCTTTATCTATGAAGTTCATCATCATCTAGTAGCTAAGTAGCAAGTTTGAACGCTTGCTAAAGCTAGTTGGCTCACTAACTGTGCTAGTGCAGTTTTCTATTCAGGCAATTTCAGGCCCAAGTCCTGGGGCATTTGAGTCCTGGGTGACTTCAAAACAACAGATACCCTCAGCAGGGGACTGCTAGTCAAAATTGGCCTGTTTCATGAAAGGAGGATTTTCTAGGTTGGAAGAAGTGGGGCACTGTTACTACCCTGACAAATTTCCTAACACAGTATAAAGCCCAGGGGTTCATTGTGCATTCGAACACGGCCTTCTGTGCAGATAAAGCAAGGGTCATGTCCTGGATTACTTTAATAAAATAGATACTCCTCAACAGCGTCCCTTAATCAAATGAAACTTTATTGTAGTGTAAATAATCTATGTAATTTTGTAAGCTAAATAGGTAAGCATGCCTTCTCTATTTCATAAACTGGGCCTTAGTTATTTAACAGAATTTTCTAACAACGGGTCCCTCCAACCATTGTCTAGTGGCAAGTTTGAACACCACCGACAATAATTGACTGCGATCAAAAACCATTAGTCTCACTAACTGTGCTAACACAATCTTCTATTCAAATGTTTTCAGGTTCAAAATCCAGTGTGACTTTAATGTATGAGGTGCCCTCAAAAGTGGCTGCTAGTTAATGCAGCTTGCTGGGTCAGTGAAAAAAGGGTAT
This sequence comes from Pinus tabuliformis, assembly GCA_031772625.1. NCBI lineage: Eukaryota > Viridiplantae > Streptophyta > Pinopsida > Pinales > Pinaceae > Pinus > Pinus tabuliformis. The sequence continues at coordinate 39,383,624 of CM062807.1, read as the reverse complement.
TGTTAGAACCCCCACCGGGGCTCAAGTCATCCTGCGACATTTCTGCCCACTGACAGCCGTGCTTCTGGTTCTCTACCTGGGATCGCTTCCGCTTCTCTATCTGGAACTTTGATCGGGTCAGGCACAATTTTTTGGTGAAAATGTAGGAATAGATAGCCCTCTCAGCCGAAGGATCGTAACACCGTAATCTGACAACGTGAATTTGTACTATCCTAGACTGGTGTAGGTCGAACTTGTAAGATGAAACACTACCCAAAGAAATACCACATTTGTAACACAGATCTAGTATGGAATTTGATAGTCTGAACAAGAAATTTGGCCTCTTCTATATCAAAGTGAGCTGATTAAAATGAAAATAATCTTTTGTGGTTATTTAACAATAGAATGGAATTGGATAGAATACCTAATGTGGCGTTGCCGGATGAGAACACGAGCATGATGGATGGACTTGGCCATGCCTGATTTGAAGACGAGAGTCTGAAGGCGGCGCTCGAGGAAGTTCTCAACGGTGAGAGCGAGGACGTAATCGAGCTTGCTTTGAGTCTCGTCCAGTAGACCATACCTGTTCATACGCCGCAGCAGGGCTTCTCCTTCGAATATACGGCGAGGGTTTTTCTCGTCCAGCGTCAGAAGCATACGCGCTGCATTTCGTATGCGGCTCAACGTGTATTGAACCCTCCAGAGTTCTCTTTTGTTTCGCAGCCCGTATTCTCCAACCAATTTCAGTTCTGCATCCAGCCTCTCCTTCTCGTAGGGCCGCCGGGGCTTCTTGAACGTCTTCCCATCTGCAAACAAGGAAGGGTTACACAAAATCAAAACACAGAAACAGAATCTTATGAAAGGAAAGGAGAATGAGGAACAGGAAAGGTAAGGCAGGCACTTACAGTTACGGTAAAAATTGACGTGCACCATCTTTCCTCCTCTGCTGCTGCTCTTCCTCCTCTCCCGGACTCGCACAAACGAAACAAAACCTCCCGCGGATGAATTGTATCCAATATGAAAAACCCTATCGCTTACCACAAAACCCTAAAATCCTTTTCAATAGGGAAACTCGATCTTAAAACCTATGAAATATGTCCAAAAATGTCCGTCAATTTAGGTGTCCCTTAGGGTTTACTTACTCCAATACCTCTACTTTTCTCATCTATTGTATATTTGTGTGTTAGTCCATGTTGGTATTGGTTTTGCAATATAGTTTAGGAGAGTATGTAAGTTTCAAAATGGTATATTTATTTTCAGCAAAATTTATAATAATTTCGATGTTATTTAAGAATATATGTTGATTTGTCACTGTGATTCATGACACTTGATATTATCCATTGGTGGTCTCTGAGGAGGTCGGTTTTTACTCTTGCTAGATGCCTCTAGATCTTGGGTCATTAATCGGTTTCATTTCGTCCGAGGAAGATGAACTCTTAGCAAAAAAAATAGATATAAGGCATACTTTAGGCCCCATCAAAATGGCATATATTTTATGTCAATGGAAGTAATGATGAAAGAGTGATTTTTTCCTTTTATTTTTTTAAATCATGGTAAAATTAGAGCAATGACGGAAGGAGTGATGTTTCCTACTAATAAAATGATTGATTGTGGAATGAGTATACTCATTTGCTCAATTTTGCTCTTCTTTCATTAGACATGTTGCGGTTTTATGCATGTGAAATAATGATTGAAAACACCTATCATGTGGTATCTTAAAATTTGTTTCTACAACTATAAAATTTCATATTTGGAATGTTATGTGGGTGTGTGTATGTAATAATAAATTGTGGAAACTAGCTAATCCATGTCCACCTAAAATATGATATTTATTTTTATATTGAGCCAATGTCAATTGGGCATAATCACGTCCAACACAAGAAGTCTTCAACTTCCCAATTCAACAAGTTTAAAGCTTGGATTTCTGAGCCCAAGGCTCCTATATATCAATACTTTGACTTCGTTGAGCATTCAACGCCCATGCCAAATGATTTTGAAGATACTATAGATTATTCTGAGTCTATAAAATATGACATGTCCTCTAACTCTCCTAGTAGGCCAAACCCTTCCAATTTGAAGAATAAAAATTAAAAAATTGAGAAAAGATTGAGAAATTGAAAGAAAATATTGAAGAGTTCAAAATTTTGGATAGATAAGTAAAAAGTGAAAATTGTATGTTAAAAGCAAATGGTACCCAATTGCAAGAAGAAATTGAAAAGCTAACATCTAAGAATAAAAATTTGTTTAAGCTTGCTAAGAAGTGGCACAAAAGGACTTGGTATTTGGCACTACATAATAAGACTTTGGAGAACAAAATCAAATTAGAGTGAAAGAGAAAATGAGCCAATGCGAACATATCCATTAGTACCCATCAATACATTAGTCAAAGTTTAGCTCAAATTTTTGATGAATTTTGATACCTGGACATCAACCACGTATCTTGTTTGTGTGAAGACATGCAAAATCTCAAGCATGGGGGAGATGTTAGGCCTCTAATTTGATGCCATTTTCATTTCTAGTTACCCCTTTTTTACTCATATTAATCCTTCCTTTTTACCACATTATCATTCTTTTTACCCTATTTTTTATGTGAAGGTCATTCAAGAGCTACAAGGTAATTACATTGTTAAGTTAATAACATTTTCATTGCTTTTTGGTGAATTAGGGGGGTTGAGAAGATGATTGATCACTAGTGATAGTTTAGTGATTTAGATCATGCAACTCTCATAGGGATCTCGTAACCTACCCTGTTGTTCAGCATGGTTGTAGGCCTTTAGAAGGGAAATGAAGACATGGGTTCTTCTCGTAGACACCTTAAGATGCTTCCATGTCCATAGAACCAATTCCAACATGGATAGGTTGAGCGCAAACCTCCAGTCAAACTCATGGTCAATCATGCTAAGAACAACATGTTTAGTCAACAAATCGGTTGAAGGCAACAAGGGGGGATTCTCTTTTCTCATTTGAGCTTATGATCGTCTATTATGGTTGAACTAATCACCATATTATCTTTCTCTACTGATTGTGATATGCATTCAATGTAAACCATGTGTGGAAAAGGAAATTTGATCCAAGCTCACCTCTACACCATTTTTTTGGGCAATGTCTAGCCTATAAAAGATATGGAAACATGATGTAATCTTACTAAGTGGTATAATAATAATAGTTATAATCTTTGGTATGTGTAATATCTTATGATCCATTAATCGTTGGGAAGAGGAACAGAGGCATTTGTCCCAATATGTATTGTTGAACCTCATTTTTATTAATACAAACAGTGAGTTGATGTTCTGAGATATTCCATTTGCACATTTGATTTGTGGTGTTGTAGTATTCTAAGCAACGTGAAGCTAGTTGGGAGGGTTACTCAACTTAGTTATTGTTGCTCTTCTTTTTTAATTGTATAGCATAGATTGTTGAGTATTTATTAATTCTCAGTTTACCCTTTTATTTCATGACCATAGTGTGTGTGATTATTAAGCTTATTCACCTTCTTTCCATTGCTTATATTCCTACCATGTTTTTCCTTTGCAGAGAAAAACAAGTTATCATTAAAGGTTAATGATATAATGTGTTTTCTCATTCCATTGTAAGAACACACAACAATGAAAAGAATTGCATTCTATGCACTTTGTATTATCAAATCCAATGGTAAATTATTTCTTTGTGATGTGTTGGATGATACAGTAAATTGATCTTCTTTTCAATATTTGCTCATATGGTTTTCATTTGAAATATGATATAACAAACCTACAAAAGTATGAGTATTAGTGAAGAAAAGGAAATGATATTTGTTTCATGGACAGATATAGGAACATTTAGAAATATCATCTAAGTGAAAGATTGCATTGTATGCCCAATAGAGTATTTCTAGAATTTACCAACCAATGAGCGATATTTTTGTAGCGTCTTTAATTCTTTTGAGTTATCTTACGTTGCAATAGTGTGCCAAAGTTTTAGATTATTTTCTCATAGATAGATAGTTCATTCATGTCTTAGACCTTGCATACATGGCGTTAGTATCTCACAAGTTTACACCCCTAGATTGATAATTTAATGTCTAGGGTTTTAATTAATTAAATTGGTTGACAATGTTTGACTCAGATGGTGTGCACCACAAAACCAAACCATTGTGCCATGTAATCCTCCTATTTTTCATAGGTTGTGTGCCTCTACCGTGCACCTCACTCACTTGATCAAGTCATGCTAGTCGTGCACCCCCTCGATTTATTTCATGCTCCCCTTATAATAAACGATAGACTTAAACTCGCACTTCCTCATTTTATTGCAACGTTTACTTTCAACTTGCCTCCTCTCCACTTGAATCATGCATTAAACTAGAGTGATTTTGGTTCATAGTTGAACCTATATCCCTCTAGATGGAGACCAAATTTTGAAATCTAGAAAGTGTTAAATAACCCTCACTTATTAATCATGAAAAAACCAACATGTTTCCATCAATTAAGAGTCAGTTTCAATGTTGTAGTACTTCCTCACACAAGACCAACACGAATGGTTTCTCCTTTAAAAATTATTAAAAAGAAGAAGAAAAAGGAATTGGTTGTGTTCATCTTCTCATTGGATAGCCCTATGTCTCATTTTCATCTAGCATCTTAAGGAATCAAAAAATGAAGGTCATGTGTCAAAGATATCACTATATTATTCACATATTTTATTTTTTTTTATCATTGTCTCTATTACTTCCATTTTTATCATTATATATATTATAAAGTTCATTTATCTATTTTCCATTTTCCCAAGTAAGTGTTATTTTCGTGTGAAATTACCTTACCTTTTCTTCTTACTTAGTTATGTGTGTGATCATTTACCACACTTAGTCATTTTCCAAGTTGTGCAGAATACCATACTTCATATTTCTCCACACATTCATTCATGTACCCATTCTTCATATTTCTCCATACCCATACTAGTTATGCAGAATGCCATACTTTATATTTCTATGCACATTCATGTACACATACTTCATAATTCTTCATACCCATATTTCATATTTTTCCACACGTTCATGTTTATCCTTACAACTAGTATGGATAAGGAGATCCACATATTCATATTTCTTTGCACTTGTTTTTGCTTTTAACATTTAGTAATTTTTTTTCTATTCCTTATTTTTCCGCATTTCTCTCATTGTAAATTTTCTTCTCCCTTTCATTGGTGCACCTCACAATGGCATGTGGCAAGAAGGTGGGCCTATCTTTGACTAGCATTTGGAAGGTATTGGTTGAATACAAATGACTAAGTAGTGACTTGGTATGATGGTAGACATTAAGATGGCAACCAACAACTATATTATCCACAATTTATGCAAGGTTTCATGGCTCTTTCTACTTCATACAGAGATAATATGGGGAACCCATTTCTTTATAATTTTTTATAAATTCCCTCCCACAATGCACATGGGGTAAATAAGGTTGATTTATAAATCAAAGGCCAAGATTTATGTGGAGTAGATCAACAATTATCGAGTCACTATCTTCCAAATGCCATAGTTTGAGCTCCTGAGGCCCAAATTGAGAAAACGAGAGCTCATTAGAACGCTAAAGACATGATGAAAAATTGGAAATGGTTTCCATGGTTGGAATAACAATGATAATGCCTTGAAATTAAAATACTAGTATAGTTATTTATAGCTTGGAAACAATTTATTTTGGAAAAATGATTTATTAAAAAGAGTTTTTGAACTTCTAAAGTAGGACCCAGTTTGGAGGACAAATATCTAAGTTCAAGACCTTCAGTTAGCATAAAGGGATAAAACAACCCTAACCATAAAGCGCATCCAAGAAGATGAAGAGAAGACAATGAAAAGATGTGAAGAACATTAGAGAGAAATATCATTCCATCCACCATTTCTTTGCAAATGTTGTGTGTATATTTTTATTTGAAGCAATTTTCCTTCTTTTGTCCCAATGCTTGATCATCCAACATTGTTAAGTGTATTGTTCATTTATAAACCTAATCCATGACTACATTTCTCCTTTTCTTCCAGGTTACTACAATTGTTTTATTTGGTCCATGGGAGCCCCATCTCTGTCTATTTGGACATATCTGTTTATTTTAAACGTTTAAGTACTAAGAACATTGTGTTGTGTGATAAACGCACTTTATTGAAACTTGAACATCAATTTGTAATAGTTTTGACTCTCCCAAAGAGATATTCCAGGAGTTCATGACATTTGTGGTTTCAAGATTTTAATATAAGCATAAGATCTCATATTGATGGATGTAATGAAATGAATTTAGTTATTTTCGTTTGTGATGTTATCATTTTTCAACTATAATTTATTTGTTGTATGTTCTTTCAATCACTAAGTTCATTCACAGGTGTAGGTATAATAAAAGTTGGATTTTATTATTTGAAAAAAAGTATGTTGAAGATCTAAGTGAGAAAGAGGAGTACCACCTTTATAGATGAGTAAAGGCATTCTTAATAATTCCCTAGGAGGTTGACTCTTCTCCTTGATAGGAAAAGAGCAACAATGTGCACCTTTCTCTGCACAAAAGGTCATGTTGTTATTTTGAAATGAGCCAACCTTCATTCCATTATGCACATGCTCATTTGAAACCCCAAAATTCCATGCAACCTTGCAAATTGATGTTCCGCTTGGTGCGTGCACTACCTACCTTCTACGGTGTGAGTTGTGCCAACCCCCATCCAGCATACCCAACCAATCATTAGTGGAGTGTGTCAATGTCACACGACTCTCATCTAAACCAACATGCAATGGGTGTGTTGTGCCCTGTCATCCCCAAATTTCCTTTGTGTCTCATCTATGCAATCCATTTGCTCGATCAAATGCCCCATGGACCAACCAAACTTGTCTTCCCAATGGATCATGCAACCCATCCATCATTGCAACCAATAGAGTGTTGTTCCATGCCTGGGAAAGTCCTTTGGCATGCCTCATGCCCAAGATGTCTGCCTCATCCAACATAAATGTGGACCACCCAAAATAGTTCAATTTGCTCCATCATGGGTGTCATGGTAACTCCAACTTTAATTTCATCAAAGACTTAGGTGGCGTTTTATGCACCCATCTTATTTGTAACAACCTTGGTGAAAATTCCATGTAAAAATATATAAATACCATGGATGGATGGGACACGTATTCCAAGCTAGATGGTGGGCAAGACATCCTAGCGGGTGTTCATTTGGTTGTTTATGGCTAAGGTATTAAAGAGGCAAAAAGGCATTTTTGGCACATTTATTTGTAAAAATAATGGGAAATGGGAGAAAAAGGAGGTGAAAGGTCACAAGTTGCATGTGAGGAGGAAAATGAAGGAAAATAATGGAAATTGGGAGAAAAGGAAGGTGAAAGGTCACATGTTGCATGTGAAGAGGAAATTGAAGGAAAATAATGGAAAATGAAAAAAATATAGGCCTCATTAATAAAAAGGCTTTTGAGGATCAGTGGGCAAGACTTGGTCAGTTTAGCTTTGGAGCTCTCTCATTACTCTCTCTCTCATACTCTTTGACACTTAGAGTTTTATTGGAGCACTTTGGCATTGGAGCAAGAAAGGAAAAGAAGGAAAGAGGAAGCAAAGATCAAGTAGGGAAAGGCAGGATCAAGCAACTACAATAGGCTTCATTGTAGGTATCAACTTGCATGTGTATTTTCCTTGCTAGATTTGGCATGCATGGGATTGCATGTGTTTCTTTTCTACCATGGCATGGGTTTTGCCAGGTGTAACAATATTTTCAGCCTAGCCTTGCCATTTCCTGATAGCTTTGATGAGATGGGTTCTCTCATGCGTTTTGTGGGGGATGGCTGATTGGATTTGAAGTTGAGTGGGGTGGATCTCCGAATTGACAAACACATGGTGGTAGTGGTCCTTGAACTAGACTAAGGATGCACAAAGCCACTGGCCTAGTAACCCCTGAACCGGACTATGGGTTATGGTAAAGCCAGATTGTGTGCCTTGGTGGGCCTAGGAATCCTTGTCGGTGAATGGCAGGATATATGGTAAAGCCAAGAGGTGGATTTTCTCTCTGTTGGGCCTAGTGATTATGGGATGGAATGCATAGTAAATCCTCGAGAGTATGTCTCGTTGTAGGTCCTAGTGATCCCTGGAACAGACTGCGGATGCATGCTAAATTCCTAAGAGACTAAGAGGCACTCAAATTCCTCACGGTGTAGGCAAAGAACTCAGTGGCATCCACATTGATTGTTGTTTTTTGATGTGTTCTATGAGTCCCACATTCATGCTTGTAATATGGCATGGGGGTGATTGGCTGAAGAGAGACTTGGCTCAGCCAATCTATGGTCGGATGGAATGTGGTAGTCCCATCATCGGTTGATTCATTGCATTTATTAATGAAAATTCTTTCCCTTGATTTTCATGTGTAAATGTACTGATATATATATATATATATATATATATATATATATATATATATATATATATATATATATATATATATATATATATATATGGATTTTGATGGCTGATATGTTTATTGTATTTCTATTCCTATTATGTTTTTTATATTCACATTTACCCCGGAGGGTGTTATAGAGTGGTATCAGAGCTTCCAAGTTCAAACACTTGGACTGGATGAGCTCTATCATAGGTGAAATGAAGAACAAAGGTTAAACTTTAGACCTTTCTATCATATCTATTATAAATTTTCTTGTGTGGCATATTAGAAGTTGAAATTTTTTCCATAGTGAAGGAAAAACCCACTCATTATGTGGTAGAAATTTTAGATATTGGGTCACAATATTTTAGGAGATATGAGTAGAGGGAGTCAAGCCTTCTGAATGCTCCTAAAATCAGGCCTCAAACAGGTCACGTTGACATTTTTGTTATAACTTTTCTTCTGGGCACTCTCAGGAGCTGAGAGTTTTTTCCACAATGAGGGGAAATCCCATTGATATTGCGATAAAAATTTCAAACATTTATTCGCTATATTTTAGGAGATATGACTAGTGGAAGTCGAGCTTTCTGGATACTCCTAGAATTGTGCACCAAATATGATTGTGTTGGTATTTTGTTATAACTTTTTATCTATGAAATCTCAGAAGTTGAAACTTGAGCCATAGTGAGGGAAAATTCCACTAATCATATGGTTTAGTTTCCATAACTTGTACTACTACATTTTAGGATATGTGCATTGAATCATTCTCTTTATTAGTTTGCATGCAAAGTGTTTGATGAAATGCTTAAATGGTTCAATGATTAATTGCATACAAACTGTTTGATAAAATGCCCCAATGAGTATGTTGTTTGTGGTTAGGGATAATATTGATGTGTAATAGTATTTCTGTAGTTTATATATGCTTACTTGTATGCAAATAGTTTTCTAGATTAGTTTGCATGTAAAGTGTTTGAAGAAATGCTTACATGCAAATGTAATAGTAGTTGTTTGAAGAAAATGTAAAAGTATGGTAATTGTTTGGAGAAAATGTTTGTTTGTTTGTGTTTTTTTTTTTTTGTGCGATAGTACTGTAGTATGATAATATGGATGTAGATGATCTATGCCTATTTGCATGCAAATAATTTGAATAGTTGCATGTAGGGAATTTGAAAGGTTGCATGTAAGGAATTTGAAAGGTTGCATGTAAGGAAATGGAAAAGTGACATGTTTTTAGTTATTATGTTACAAGTGGAATAAGTGCAATGTTTTGACTTAATCTCATACAAATGTATGAGAAATAAAAATCAATTTCTTTGCAAAGTGTGGTTAAATTTAGTAGAACTTTGGAGATCCCATTTCCATGATTGGACATTGGAGATCGGGCCATTATAGTAGCTTCCTCCTTCTACCTTAGTGTGGACCATGGATAGTAAGGGGGTATGCTTTTAGGTTGTTACTATTGGTGAATGTTGATTTCAAATTAATAGACACGATGTCTTGATTTTTTTAACATGTGACTGACTGTGTATGAATTATATGTCGCTTACATGTTGATTTTGTGATACCTACTTACATCCTTGTATGTTAGGTTACATTGTTGAATATTTTGATCACATGTATCAGCCTTGTAGGTTGATTACAAGAATTGATCGCTTATGTTCGACTACATGCGTTTATGCGTAGGTGTAGTTGATTTGGCATTGCTTATGCATATTGTTGGTTGCATGTGGCAATGTGTACAATGGAATAATGGTTGTTGTTATGCATGTATGGTCGTGGCTATGATTATGCATGTATAGTATGTCAAACATGCCTTGTGAAGTCATTGTATGCAATTTAGGTCATCATGATGCTATTAGTTGTTATGATGCTAATGTGTTGCCTGAGATAGAGCAGGAGATGCAGATAATCATAATGAGGTTGCGGCATTGGACTTTGGGATAAGAGAAGATCGTCATACAGGTATTGTATGTTTGGCATGTAGGTATGTAGATTAAGGATTCTTATATGCATTAGGGTTATATACATTAGGTTTTTGAACATGTATTTAATGTTATGGTTACATTCATGATATATGTTAGATGATTAGTGTGGTTATATGCACGTGTCAGATAATCAAGAATGATAGTAACTTGTAGTTGTATGCATTGCTATTATTGTTTTATATTAGATAACTTAATGATTATGTTGTATGTTGTTGATGAGTATGATATATAGCTTATTGTCGTTATATGTTATTAACTTGATGATTAGGGTCATTTCATTGAAATATTGATGTTATAATTTGGATTAGTCATATGTGTGATGGTTATGTTCATTGCCTTGAAGATCTTGATGTTATATGTATTGTGTTAACCTGGTTTGACCTATGTACATGGTTATAGTTGCGATATTTAGGTATGAACCGACATATTTATGATATGGTGTCATACTAATCTAGATTGACTTTGCATATGTGTATGAGTTTACGATGTGAACATGTTAGTTACATATTGATATGGATATCATGATCTTATGAGTGCTTGAGCTGATGTGTTGTAAAGTTATATCGTGCTAACTAGATTGATTGTGCAGACAAGATCACCTCCCCTGATATACATTAAGGTATGAGTTTTCTTATGTCATATATTGGTGCTTGGTTGTTTGATTATGACGTCTATTTGGTGTTTGAGTGTTTGGTGCCTAGTTGATTTATTTAACATGGTATCTTTGCAAGTGGTTGAATGATTGATGAATTGCTTAATATGAGTATGTGTTCAAATGATTTTGTTTTAAGATGATTGTACTAACATGTATGTGTTGAGACAGTTGATATGTACTTGAATGTAGTTGATAGTTGTAGCATTATATCTAATGACTATGGACTATGACATGATTGTTTGTAAAAGTTGAATTCAAATTGATAAATATGATTGTCTTGATATTCAGAACATGTGGTTGACATGTGTGAGCATGATGTAGGGAGTTGCATGGCAAGAGAGGTTGCCATGAAATCTTGAAGAAGGATTGGGTTGAGCTTTCCTTGGGAACCATGGGGATTGAGTCATGGTGTCAATCTTGTGCTTTTGGTCTTTTGAGCTTGATTTGCGGTTTTGTTTATGTCTGGTGCAAGGCCTTGCCACTTTGTTGTAGTGTCATATCGTTATGGGTTTTCGTGGTCTTCTTCTTGGTTTTTTTCTTGTCTTCTCTTTTATTGTTTTAAGTCTGGGGAATTGGTTGGGAAAGAGGAAAGTTAATGTAGCTCGAGGAGAGATGTGTGGTACTCGAAAGGTAATGTAAGATTCAGATGAAGCTCGGTGCATGAGTAAGCGCAGCAGAAGGTAAGGCTATGACAATCGGTTGGACTAGCTAGGTCCATTGTGGTAAATGGACGGTAGCAGTATAGTCATGAGACAAGTAACTAGAAAAGGTAGAGTAAATGGATCTGAGGCATCAGATGCCTTGGCTATATTGTGAACTGTTGTTCTCAATATCAAGCATGTCATGCATGAATAAAGGAAGTTATCTTAACCTTGACCTTATGTTATCTAGCAATTTTGTTATGATCATTATTATGTTGATGTTTATATATGTATACATGTATGTATGTAGGTATGTCGTTATCTGACAATATCATGATTGCTTTATGCTAACATTTATATACGTATGTATGTATCCATGTATATATGTTATTGTCTAATAGGGTTGTCAGGGATCATACTTGTGGAGGAATGTTTGCTTATGCAGGAGAACAACATGAAGAGGTTCCTAGTCTACGAGGAATCAATAGGGAAGAGTAGTCAAGACAAATATACGAGGTCAATATCATGTGGATATGATTTGGTATTGTATACTTGTATTATGCCTATGTCTATGTTATAACAGGTAATGTTGAAGGATACATCAACAAAGTGAAAGCAATGTGGCCTGTGACATGCTATGAAAAGCATGGATGAGATACCGAAAGCAAGGTTTCTTGGTAAGGACAATGTGGTTTTGGATGTGTGGTACTATTGTTGAGCAAATGTTGTATGTGTTGTACATGTTGCATCTATGATGTGTGCACTTGCTGTGTTGTGTATACATAGCATGTGTACATGTTATTTATGCAATGTTATGTACATGATGGTACAAATAGGGTTGTGCAAATATTGCATATGGGGTGTTGTATACATATTGTATTGTCTTCATGATGTATATGAGGTGCATGTGCATATGGTGCTCTATGCATGTTGGATATGCAGTGCTATGTATGGATGATGCTATGTACATGCTGGATATGCAATGTTATGTACACTTGGTGTTGCGTGCATGTTGTACATATGGTGCTATGTACATATGGTGTTGTGTGCATGATTGTACAAGTGGTGTTGTGAGCATGTGGTGTCGTGTACATGTTGTACATAGGGTGCTATGAGCATGCGGTATTGTGTACATGTCGTGCATGTGATGATATGTACATATGGTATCGCGTACACATCGTGTGTGTGGTACTATGTACATGTGGTATTGTGTACACATTGTACAGTGGTATAGTGTAAATGTGGCATTGTGTACATGTTGTGCAGGTGGCACCGTGTACATGTGATGTTGTGAACATGTTGTGGAGGTGGTGCAGTGTATAGGTGGTACTGTGTACATGTTGTACATATGGTATTGGTGTACGTGTGGTATTGTGTGCATGTCGTTGATGTTGTGTTATGAGCATGCGGTATTATGTATATGCATCATGTAGTCATGGTATTGTGGTGTGTGTACTCGTTGTGTAGTACTCTGTGTAGGTACATGCATTAGGTGGTATTTCACATCGAGTATAGATGGATGCATTGTATTGTATACACTGGGTGTAGGTGTATGTGTTGTATGTCAGGTGTAGATGCATGTATTGCATAGTGTGGTATGTCGTGTGGTTGTATGTGTGTGATGCACATTATGTGTCTATGCACATGGTTGAGGAGAAGGCACTGGGTGTTTTTCTGGTGTAGAAACCGAACCAGAGTGCATATGGAATAAAGACGAAGGTAGAAGCTAAGGGTTGATGAAAGGATAAGTATCAACATTTTATTTCAGTTTTATTATGCATGTGATTTATGATTGTGGTATATGATGATTACATGTGAATTATGATTTCAGTTTATGATCTATGATTTTGGTTTATGATTTATGATTTTGGTTTATGATGGTTATAAGTGATTTATGATTTTGATCTATGATGTTTGTGTTTTGAGCTAACCTGATGTGATATTTGTATACATATTTTGGTCAAATATGCTAGTTTGACTTGTTGTGATAGGAAGCGAATAGGATTGCAAATGTACCTTATTGACGAGCTACCGATGGGGTAAGATGTGAATTTATTTCAAATCTAATGGAAGTTATGTGCTTGGTATAGGAAATAATGAAATGCCCGGTTGGGTGATTGAAATCGACTGCAAGAATTAGCAACAACAACAAAGGAATTGAAACAGGCAGCAATATGTTGGTAAAGCACTTCAAGAACAGGGCCATTGTGGGACACTGGTGTCCAATAGTTTCCATTGATTTCCATGAGCATGCAATAACTGGTATGATGGTTTTAAGGCAGGGATACACCTTGGTCTTTGAATCTTCTGATGCAAGGAAGCCTTGCCAAGGGATGGACTGCCCGGGATGGGGGTGCTAGCAGAACTTGGAAGGTGAGTGACTGCACAGAAGAGGTGACCGGATTCCCAAGGGATTGTGCAGCAGAGAAGGGAAGGTCACAGATGGTTTTGTTTTGTCATTAGCATTTCCAGATGGAACCAGATGCACATTGGGAGTGCGCCCTGGGACAATGAGCCAGTAATTGTTTGTTGAGAGGACAAGTGGCATAGGATTATAGTGTTGGACATTGCATTCAGATTTGTCTTTGCAGTGGATTTTGGACTTCCTGGGAAGGGGGTGAATCCTGGTATTACTTTGAGGCTGGAGGTGTGAGCCTCTGGATTCCCTTGTTGATTGATATGGCATCATATTATTTTATTTGTTGGTTGAGAAAATGTACATATGTGTATATGTATATGTGGTTATTGTAAATACTATAATGAGCTATGTTTTAAAGCTCCAGTATACGGTATGTTGTCATGTTGTCATGATGTTTTGATTTTGAGTAGTTCTTTCATTGTAAATACTGCAACGAGTTGTGTTATAAAGATCCATGGGAAGTATGTTTTGTTTTCAACAATCTTGTTGGTTATAAGTGTCATTGAACACCGAGGATGGTGTTCCCCCAAGGGGGAGGGTTCTGTAACAACCCTAGTGAAAATTCCATGTAAAAATATATAAATACCACGGATGATGGGACGCATATTCCAAGCGAGATAGTGGGTAAGACATCCTAGGGGTGTTAATTTGGTTGTTTATGGATAAGGAAATTGGCAAAGGCAATGGCTAAGGCATTAAAGAGGCAAAAAGACATTTTTGGCACATTTCTCTATGAAAATAATGGAAAATAGGAGAAAAAGGAAGTGAAAGGTCACAGGTTGCATGTGAGGAGGAAAATGAAGGAAAATAATGGAAATTAGGAGAAAATGAAGGTGAAAGGTCACATGTTGCATGTGAGGAGGAAATTGAAGGAAAATAATGGAAAATGAAGAAAATATAGGCCTCATTAATAAAAAGGCTTTTGAGGATCAGTGGGCAAGACTTGGTCAGTTTAGCTTTGGAGCTCTCTCATTACTCTCTCTCTCTCTCATACTCTTGGACACTTAGAGTTTTATTGGAGCACTTTGGCATTGGAGCAAGAAAGGAAAAGAAGGAAAGAGGAAGCAAAGATCAAGTAGGGAAAGGCAGGATCAAGCAGTTACAACAGGCTTCATTGCAGGTATCAACTTGCATGTGTATTTTCCTTGCTAGATTTGGCATGCATGGGATTGCATGTGTTTCTTTTCTACCATGGCATGGGTTTTTCCAGGTGCAATAGTATTTTCAACCTAACCTTGCCATTTCCTGACAGCTTTGATGAAATGGACTCTCTCATGTATTTTGTTGGGGATGGTCGGATTGGATTCGAAGCTGTGTGGGGTGGATCTCCGAATTGACAAACACATGGTGGTAGTGTTCCTTGAAATGAACTGAGGATGCATGAAACCACTGGCCTAGTAACCCTTTAACCGGACTATGGGTTACGGTAAAGCCAGATTGTGTGCCTCTGTGGGCCTAGGAATCCTTGTCGGTGAATGGCGGGATATACGGTAAAGCCAAGAGGTGGATTTTCTCTCCGTTGGGCCTATTGATTCTGGGATGGAATGCACGGTAAAGCCTGGAGAGTATGTCTCTGTGTAGGGCCTAGTGATCCCTGGATCAGACTACAGATGCACGGTAAATCTTGAGAGACTAAGAGGCACTCAAATTCCTCACATTGTAGGCGGAGAACTCGGTGGCATCCACATTGATTGGTGTTTTTTGATGTGTTCTACGAGTCCCACATTCATTTTTGGAATATGGCATGGGGGTGATTGGTTGAAGAGAGACTTGGCTCAGCCAATCAATGGTCGAGTAGAACGTGGTAGTCCCATCATCAGTCGGTTCATTGCATTTATTAATGAAAAATTCATTCCCTTGATTTTCATGTGCAAATATACTGATATATATATGGATTTTGATGGATGATGTGTTTATTGTATTTCTGTTCCTATTATGTTTTTTATATTCACATTTACCCCAAAGGGTGTTACATTATTGAGGGTCTTACAATATGTCTCTAAAATTATAATGAACCAAACCTTGAAATTTTTACAACATGTACCTTGATATTTCTCCTCAGTATCCTCAAAATTTCACTAGCTAAATCTTCCAAGAAAAAAATTTATAGTGAAATTTCCAAGACGACTTGTTTGAAATTGATTTTAGGACTACCCACAAATATAAAATTCCACATCATATATCTCCAATATTACATTGAACCAAACCCTAAAAGTTTAACCACGTATGCCTTTGATATTTCTCCTTAGTCTCCTAAAAAATTGTTATCTAAATCTTCCCATAGAAAAAGATTTATAGTAAAAATGCCATTATGACTTTTTTGAAGCAACAAAACCCTAGGTTTGTATGCTTCGGTACCAAATATTATGAATCACATACTGAAAATATCATAAGAAACCAAAATAACATACCATGTACACCAATTGTTATAGACATTTTTGGGCACTGCAACCCCAAACATAAATGTCCATAAACCAAAGGCTCCTAAGTCCCTAAAAGTGTTGTTCCAACCCCTAAAAGAACAAGGTCAACTAATTACAGCATCTCCCAGAAGTTCTCCATGAAAAACTACTCAGAACTGGTCAAAACTAGACCATTTCACCTGCTCCATAGGCAAAGTGCGTTGCATCCCACCTGAATACACACAGTAGGTGCGATGCATGTCAAAAAGCCCTTCTATGGGGTGCGATGGGCGAGAAGGGACAAATGGCAGGGTCAATCCACAAGGTGGAGGAGCATGGAATCTTCCAGAAACATCTCCTGTGACACTTGCCTCTCAGAATTCGACCAGGGATGAGTAAGATATCATCAATCTCCAAGTGGAATCAAGAACTATCAGAGAGAAGACACTAATCAAATCTCAAAAGCTGACTCACCTCCCTTGCAGACATCTATATATGGATCCCTCATCCCAGAGATCTAGGGGCTAGAATTTTGTATCTTGTAAGGAAGTGTTGTTGGTTTCTTGGTGCAATATCATAGTGTTGGGTGATCTAAGCTTTTCATGAGGTGAAGAAGGGCTTACTTGCTGAGAGGATGATGCTAGGTCAGAACAATCGGTTGTAATCCTCTTTGCTCTTTCTTGATTATCAATAAAGCTACTCAAGTTTTCCTCCATATTCTTGTATGGTTGATGATTTATGCATTTGTGTGGTCAATGTACATTTGATCCTATATTGTTTATGATAATAGATCTATGTTCTTGGATAGTGTTATGCTGCTTTGATTCTACAGGTACTCTTTGAAGCTGGGTAGACAAGGAAGCGAGTGGCTAAGACCTACCAGAAGAGAGAGGAATCGAGCAAGGAACCAAGCGCAAGACAGAGGTTGGTCTCCTTATTCTTCTCTTATCTATTTCTCATAAAGGAAAATGAAAGTAGTTTTCAGTGTGTTTGTTTCTAAGGTAGCTACCAGCCTTAGTGGGATTAGCAGCTCTGCATAGACACT
Organism: Pinus tabuliformis; assembly: GCA_031772625.1. Lineage (NCBI taxonomy): Eukaryota > Viridiplantae > Streptophyta > Pinopsida > Pinales > Pinaceae > Pinus > Pinus tabuliformis. Next base: position 39,366,121 of record CM062807.1, on the reverse strand, counting down.
GTTCTCGATAACGCCAATGTTAGTGTGGAACACAACTACAATATAAATAAGAGAGATAAGTTACATAATAGCTCCTTAAATAATAGGAGAACCTCTTCCAAATACACTTGTGCATCCAAATCACATGTTCTCAATAATGACCACATGATCTTTATAATATGTCGATTCACACATTACATATGTGGCCTCTTTATTGTTAGAGTGACCCTATGACATACACATTTACACATTACATGTCTATTATTCCCCATCTTTGGCATCATATCATATACATTTAACCACATATATGCCCCCTTTGAGTTCATATCAGAGACTTACCTTCATTATTTTGACTTCATATGCCTCTTTCCCACACGTTCCACCAAACTTGTTCTATTGAGGAAATATATTCTAAGGATTAGGGGTACTTTATGGGGAAAAGGAATAGAATGAAGGGGATAAATGAACCAACAATCTATCCACGTTCTCTACAAAGCACATGTGTGGAGTTCCCAATCCTTTCAAATGTATGAGTTGGGCATGTTTTGTAAGGCCTAACTTACATGAAAAATATGATGCAATTGGTAGTTTAGACAAGTATGATTTGTGTTAATAATTTTTAATAGGAAGAGTTGGGAAAGAAACAACATGGGTTATTTTTCAATCTATTTTTTTTCAAAAAGTTTTTTTAGATTTAATCCTTGAGGAAAGTTAGAATTTGTTTTTATTATTCAAATTCTAATTTCTATCATTATGATGATGACAATATAAAGAATAGTGGGGAAATTGGTCATTTAGATCAGTGTAATTGTGTAATTCTTTTGCTCATAGATTTAAAGGAAGAGATAAAGATTGTTCATATTAACTATATTTTGGGGCATGAATGTCTTACGATGTTTTTCATTACCTTGTCTATCTTATTTTAACACTTTAAGGCCTCAAATCCAATAAGAAATATAGATATTGTTTGCAACATATATGATATAGTTATTTTTCCAATCTTAATTTCTTAAAGATCATCTCCTCAATTTATCTATAAATTATTTGTAGCATTGAAGGATGACGATCCAATCCTAAGGTATGTTGGTTCAAACTACTCTACCAAAAATGTGTTTATTATCAAATACCATCAATAATATTTTATTAGAATAATTTTCCAAGTGTTTAGCAAATATTACTAGCTAATTGAATCGATTTTGGCTAAATATTTAACAAAATGCATGAATTAAAGTGTGCGTGTGTGTAAAAAAAATTATGTTGGGCTAAATATTTGAGTAAATGCATGAACAAGAATGTGTAAAAGAAACAAAAGAATTTTGTCATCAATCGTAAGCCCTTCTATATGTCCATGTATTTTATACATATGCAAAATAATTAGGATGGATCCTTCGATTTAGATATTTACATGTGCATCTTAGCATAGCTACATTCAGATTTTCATAATGGCTTACTATAGGAAGTTGTCATGGAATATTGTTATAAGAGGTCCATGTGATCACTATCAAAAGAACAAGGTTTTATTAATGTTATGATTGGACAAGGGCCACTGGCATAGTGATGTCCCTACCAATTGTTTGAATTGCCTACAAAACACAATTGTTTGTGCTGCCTACAAAACATAATTATTTTCATTGCCTACAAAACTTGAATTAATGTCATGGACAGGGGGTAATGTCTCTTTCAAGGGACACACAAAGTCAAAGAACTGATATCTCAAATCATGAAAGGAGAGAATTGATACACATGAAAGTAGATTAGACAGTTGTACGATATTTCTTGTGAATAATTTGCTTCTCAGTGACAACCCTACAAATTATAAACATAGACCATCAACATTATTGCTAAGAGAACATTAACTGTTGATATGAACAACTTATCATATTGTATGCACACATACTTGGCTCTACACGGACAGTGAACATATATTTATGTTAAATATTTTGAACAACATGCTGATATATTTATGTTTTACTTTTGTTATGATTTATAAATGAACTTTGATATGACATACTCATATGACAAGCAATACTTTGATGTTTTTTAGGATGAATAGTGCAAGTCTCGACTGATCTCAACTAGCTTTCTTCGCTGGTTGGTTTTCAAGAGTGCAAGAGATGCACATATATAATGTAATTTCCAGTTTCATTAATTGAAAGTTACAATTTTTTCTTTGGAAAAAATGCACACGTACATATAGATATCCACCACCAAATATGAAATAGTGAAATTTATTAGAATATTTTGGAGAAATTGTTTGAAAATATTAATATTCAAACAAAGGCTTATATCTGAAAACATAATGATATATATCTTATTCTTTTATTCATCGATGTTGGTGGCGACACATAAAATGAGAAATTTGACATATAACTATTTAAAATAATACAATTTTTAATCTATGAATATTATATCAATATTATAAAACTATGTGATTGCTACTATATCAACTAATCTCCCAACCTTTTCCTTCATAAGCATTCATAATCACAAAATAAAAACTCACTCAAAAAATTAGAATGATGCAAATAAAAAAAGTAGCCAATCACAAATTAACCTCCTCCATTTAGCACTTTCCATGCTCAGAGGCTTTGAAAAAACTTTCCATATTCAAAGGTTCTCTCCATTTAGTTAGTTATGTTTTCTTGGTTCCATATATATCCCTTTAACATTCAACAATTATTTGTCCATGTAACATGGAAGAATAATTGTAAACTTAAATAAAGAAACATGCATTTCATTTGAAAAGTTTTATGGATATAAGACTAATAACTTTTTATTATACTCAATAGAGAAAGTTAAATACACCATTAGCAAATTGAAAAAGTTAAATACTAAGTGGAAAATTTGTGTGAAGAGAGTGATTTAAGTATTTAACATAAAAAGTTTGACTCGTGCAAATTCCTTGTTCAAGGGGATTATGTTCATGGTTGACGCCTGTTGTTAGGATACATGAAGTAGCATATCATAATTGTCATGTGGCATTCCATATTTGTCAGTATATCACACATATGTTAAACATTGTATTGCCATTGATGTCAAAGTTACGGGGAGACCAAGAATGTCAAAGTTAGGGGAGGTATTGTTGGAAATATTGTTTGGATACCTAGTTTTTTTCTTAACACCTAGTTTGGATACCCTATTTTTGGAGGAATTTTTACTCTAAATAATTAATCAAATGAGGGAGTGAGATTATATGGTTGAATATCTTATGCTGAGACATTTCGAATGATATATGGCACTCCCTTTAACTCCATAGGAATGAGGAGATATGAAAGATTATGTCAAACCATCCTAGCCAAAAAGTACACATAGGCACTAGTAGTTTTTACAGGTTAGCCCCATAAGTGAACATAGAAACACTATGACCAAAGGATATATAAGTGCATTTGAATACCATCCAAGCAAGAAGAGGTCTAAGGTATGCAGTAGAAGTGAGGAATAATCTTAGGGTCTTAAAGGTGGAGCAAAAAAGTGATTTGCAAAGTGAAAGAGTCATCTTGGAATTTTCATTGTAACTTCTCTTCTAGGATGTTTCAAACCATGAAACTTGAATGAGATAAAGCGGAGATATTTTGTGCATGTGGTAGAAGCTTCATACTTTGGATCATTGTAATTTCAGAGATACGCTCTGAGGAATTTAGGTTTTATGAATGCTCTTGAAATCTACTTCAAATAGGTGAGCTTGGCATTTTCGTTATAACTTTTCTTTGGAGATGTTTTAGGTAGTGAAACTTGGAGGAGATAGAGGTAATATCTTAATTAACATATAGTAGAAATTTAAGACTTTAGTTTTCTATAATTTTGGAGATATACCCTAAGGAAGTTAGGGTTTTTGAATGCTCCTTAAATTTACTTCAAACAGGTCGTCTTGACATTTTTGCTATAACATTATTTTTAAGATGTTTCACATTGTGAAATATGGAGGACACAAAGAGGAGCCCTCTATGTACATGTAATGGAAATTTTAGGCTTTGTTTCCCTATAATTTCGAAGATATGATCTATGGAAGTTATGTTTCCTAAATTCTCTTAAAATCTGGTTTGGATAGGTATGCATGTCATTTATATTAATTTTCACTCTAAATATCTAGCTCGAATAGGAGCATAAGATATATGCTTAAATATATTATTTTGTGACCTTTCTAATGGTATATGGGACTCCTTACCCCATAAAGATAAGCATATATGAAATACTTTGTCAAGTCGACCTAGCCAAAAAGTACTAGTTAGCCTTCCCAGTTTTATAAATCAACCCCATAAGTGGACGTAAAAACACTATAAATAAAAGATATGAATGATTTTGAAGGCCATCTAAGCAAGAAGAGATCTAAGGTGTGTAACAAAAGTTGGGGTATACTATTGGGGTCTTAAAGGTGGAGAAAAAATGTGACTTGTGGAGTGAATGAGTCATTTGAGCATTTTCTCTACAACTTTTCTTCTGAGATGTTTTAGATTGTGAAACTTGGAGGAGATAGAAGGAAGATCTTCGTGTACTTGTGGTAGAAATTTCAAACTCTCTATTACTACAATTTTAAAGGTATCATCTGAAGAATTTAGGGTTCCTAAATGCTCCTCAAATTTGATTCAAATAGGTAAGCTTGACAAATTTGTTATAACTTTTCTTATGGGGATGTTTCAGACCATGAAACTTGGAGGAGATAGAGGGTAGATATCCAGGCACCTATATTAGAAATATCAAACTTTGTTTTTCTATAATTTCATAGATATGCTTTGAAGAGTTCTTGAATTCTTTTGAAATATACTTCAAACAAGTCAACTTGGTATTTTCGCTATAACTTTCCTTTTTAGATGTTTCAAACTGTGAAATATTCAGGAGATAGAGATGATATATATAGGTACCTATGGTATAAATTCTAGACTATGAAATTTACAGTTCCTGAGTGCTCCTGAAATCTGCTTCAAATAGGTCAATTTGTCATTTTTATCATAACTTGTTTAGTGGGACTTTTCATAATGTGAAAATTTTAGATATCCAAGGAGACAGGCAAAAGCGCCTTGGTAAAAATTTTACAATTAGATTTGCAAAATTGGATATGTGGCATGTTGTACAATTTAGTTCTTGGGAAGTGACCAAAAACACCAAGTTTTGGTTGAATAAAACCTAGTGAAGGCAAAAACAACAATTATACCTAGTGAATGTAGAAGCAATAAGCAGACTTGGTGAAAACGGAAGGAGCAAGCAAATATAGTGAAGGAAGAAGTAAGTAAGAAACCTAGTAAATTTAGAAGCAACAAGCAAACCTCACTGAGGAAAAATAAACAAACATACCTGGTGAAGGTAGAAGCATCTAACAGACCTCATGAAGGCAGAAGTAGCTAGTAGACCCGATGAAGGTAGAAGCAATAAGTAGACCTAGTGAATGCATAAGCAGCGGGAAAAATCAACAAGTAGACTTGGTAAAAGTAGAAGGAATCAACATACTCGGTGAAGGCAAAAGCAACAAGTAGCCTTAGCGGAGATAGAAGTAGCTAACATAAATGGTGAAGGTAAAAGCAACTAACAAACTCGGTGAACGAAGAAGCAACAAGCAAACCTAGTGAAGGAAGAAGCAACTAATAGACCCACTGAAAGAATAAGTAGAAAGAAGACCCATTGATTAGGTTGGTGTCTACAAATATTTGTAGCAATGGGGATTGGTGTTTATTGTAGGTTGGTGCTCACAAATCTTGTAGAGAAGGGTATTGGTGTCTCTTGTAGGTTGGTGCCTAGAAATATAGTAACAAAGAGGACTAGTGCCTCCTATAGGTTGGTGTCTATAGATCTTGCAGAAGAGGGGATTGGTGTCTCCTATATTTTGGTTCCTACAAATCTTGTAGTAGAGGGTATTGGTGTCTCATATATGCTAGTATCTACAAATCCTACAACAAAAGGGAATCATGAATCTTGTAATTTAGTGCCTACCAGTGTTGTAGTATGTGGGATAGGTCTCTCTTGTACATTAGTGCCTACAAAGTTTGTGTCAATAGGTTAGTTCTTACAAATATTTGTCATAAAGATTTTTTTGATTGTATATCTTGTATTCCATATGTGAGATAATTTCTTATGATCCATGAATGTTCAAATAAGTAAGAAATTATCTTATACTAATTCAGCCTCCCCACCCCTTTTAGCATAGGTGTGAAATAAAAAATGTGTTAATGGACATCGACCATGCAACATCACATTACATATTAATATATCACATCGCACAATTGAAAAACTTTCACTCTTTGAATGACGCATAGGTATCAAGCCTAGCCCGTTACTCAAAAAAAGGATCCAAACCTCTAAAGACACACGCATTCAAGGAAGGATTATCAATGTTTCATCTTTTGTTCATAGTTAGGAAGAAAGAATCTAGTTTGACTAGTTAAACAATCCTAAGAGGTAAAATCCCTTAAGTAATGGGTTTCTACTTCCTCTTAGTTCTGCTCTTAATTCCATAATGAAATTATGTGTTAAGATACATATCTATTATTTAATATATTAATCCTATAAACATGACAATTATGATACCAACCATGCATACATTCAATCTAAACTGGAAAATACTCTACATGCAAAAGAACTTACCTTTAGATTGGAGGTATAGCCTTGGAATCTTTACCTACATTTCTTTAACCACTCAAATCAAAGCTTTACATAGTAGAAACATTTAACATATGCTCCATTTAAAAAGCAGAAAATGAAGGCCAATGTGACCACAAATTTTATTCATTCTAGACTGCAATGAACTTATCACAAGTGACAGTCCTGACCTGCATGGCAAGTTTGCAAAGGTCTTTTTTTTGCAATACTGAGGATGGCCTCCTTTGAGAAGGTTGTTGATGCTCCATAAGAAAATCCATTGACTTAAGTTGCCAAGATTTCATTTTTTGCCACCACATATGCATGCCTTCTGGTTCAATCCTAATATGTCGCATTAATGGATCCAGTCGTCTATCTTTGTCCAAATCTCCCCAATATATCATGTTGATTTTATCGAAGGAACTACATACAAATAAAGGTTTATGCTGGGAAATCATAGGGAGGTTTTCTTTTGCAGGCCTAGTGAGATGTTATCATTAGATAAAGGAAAAACTGTACCCAAAATCTTTATACTATCATGGTGTTTCGGATTTGACCTGGCGAGTTAGGAGAAGGAAAATGTAACCAATGAGACATTAGAAGCTACTTGTATTTTATTAACAAGTACATGATTAAGTTTGACAAAAATGATGCCTTTCATGTATGAGTTCACCTTAATCCATTTCATGTTCTCCATATTAACAAGTTTCCTTCATGTGTTAGAGCTAATAGGTGAGTTTGAGTAGCGAATCCTTTGGGTTTTTGTTTTCCCATGCCTAAAACCTATTATTTAGGATGTGTTTTTTGAACATTGGGGGTGTGAGGGCATGGAATGAATTAATGCAACACTAATATTTATGGTTTAAGTTGTTGACCTTACTATGTGGTATTTTATTTAGTTAAAGTCTAAAACCCTAGGAAGTTTTTATTTATTTCTTTAAGGTATGAAATACTTAAGTTTCTTCCCTTTGCTTATTTGTGTGGAAAAAATCCCACAAGCTTCTAAAATATATATGTATATGTTTCATGTTTGTCTATCACCACTATTGCATAGATTATCCAATCTCCTCACCAAGATTAAAATAGATGCTTATCAAGATTTGGTGAAAATCGTCATAGAATGAACAAATGGCAGTATATAGGAAAGTTAAAGATTCAACTATCTATGAGGAGCAACATATGAGATTACTTATGTAGTTGGGCAAGAAGAAACATGGGTATTCTCCTAATAACAAAAACAACAACCTCTTTTAGTAGTAAGATAAGTTTTTCTTGATATAAAGTAAGAAGAAAGTTAAATTCGTTTCATGGATTCCCTTTTATGAAAAAGAAATTTCCAACTTTTGAATATACACATAAGTATAGTATTTTGAAGAAATCTACCTGTTACCATAGAAAAACTGAGTAATTTTATGCATAGATAGAGTAAGAACGTACGTGCTTTGAAAATTTGAGGAATCACATACAAGAGATATAAATAGAGCAATAATAGATGTGCTATGATTTTGTTTCCAGGCAAAGACTATAAGGGCAACTGGTGTGTTGCACCATAATATTGTTGGAAAGACAATTTTCAATTTGTAAAGAGGTACCTAACACACAAGGAAAGAAGTTGTAAGGACTTCAATGAATCAGCCATAATCGAGTTGGTGTCACAAAAAAAGGTAGAGGATCATTTTATGCCATGGAAAAATATAGAGGATCCACTCAAAGAAGGATAGAGGATTTAATTTTTTGGTACATAGTTGTTTGAATCACTTACAATTGAATATCATTAATATGGCTCCTCCAACATGTTGTATGGGAGGACGTGGTTCCCTAACAGGTTTTCTTGCTCCTCCATCCAAGTAATATAAAGGTTGTTTTCGGTTGGTTCCTATGTTTATAGATCATTGGGGAGGTCATTAGCCCATGTTATACTATGTAAGGCAAAATTGTGAAAGCAGTGGAGGTGGTGGCCATAGCCTTGTGTTGTTAAGGCAATGTAATTGAAGCTTGATGTGTTAAGCAATGTTAGCAGAGTCGTGAAGGCAACAGATACTATGGTTGCAGAGTGTTGTGATGTTAGAGTAGTCAACTTGACATGATGTCAAAGAAGTTAATTGTATGTCAGACTCAAACATTGCCCGTAGAAACTATAGTTACCCATAAAAATCTATGCATATCCAAGATGAACACAAACTTAACATATGATGCATAGTGTGAAGCTAAAGCTTACCTTAACATATGGTTCCTTGCCTTAACATAGTGCTTTCCATAACCTTAACATAAACTTTTGAATAGAAAAAATTACATTGGGAGAACCAAAGTTTGCAATAAGACTTCAATCCCACCCTCCAATGAAATTTCAAAGAATATATTGTTATATTAATGAAAGAATTTGTATTCTTTTATGTCAAATATTGGTGAATGGGAAAAATTGCGTAGTTAAACATAAACTAATGTTGAGTCAACAATATATCAATCACTATAGTCTAGCCTCCAACAAGGACTAATAACTAAATGTGAAGGTTAATTAAGCATGTAGAATTTAATTGAACTTTTACATTGATATATCTTGGATGGGTTCAACTCAAGAAGGGAGTTGTCTATGTCTCGTCAACATCGTAGGTTTTAACCCTTTAAAAAATTACCTGCATACGAATTCAAAAACAGAAAATAAACAATGGTAATAACATAAAACATAAAACAAATATACACAAAGATTTTCCCTTGGATCCCAAAATCGAGACTACCAAATTGATTTTTCATTATGTTCCTTTCAATGTTACAATACATATATATACATGTCGAAGCATTCATAAACCCCAATCCATTAACCCTGGATTAGAACATAACCATAGTTCCCTTGACTGGATCTACAAAATACCATGGCCAGAAAATCATCATGCCCAAAACTATGTGTAAAACCCATGCAGAAAACCATAGGTAGGTCCACACACCTAATATAGGCTCCAAAAAAAATTTCCCGAGGCACTGCCCCGAACCCTGTACTGGGGAGATACTGCCCCCCTAAAACCCCCCAACAGGCGGGGGGGGATGCACCCCCCTGTTACTCCCCCCTCCCTTTCCCATGTATGACTAGTCATGGAAAGAATATAACACACACCCAACATTTCCCACTTGTTGTTTTCTTTTCCACACAAGGGGCCAGAGGAGAGCTTAGTCATTAGTCCAACCCTGCAATGACCATTTTTTCTCTACACCAAGAAAACTTCTCAGTGCTCACAGACTTCGTCAATGCATCTAAAACATTCTTCAAGGTGTCCATCTTTACCAACAACACCTTTTCGTCCTCAACCATATCCCTGTTATGAAACCAGCTCACAAAAAGATAGAAAAGAGAGATCAACGCCTTAGAATTCAGCCTCTTCGAGGGGGAAACCTCCTTTACATTACACAAATGAACAATTCTTGTATGATACAAATGAAAAGACCTCCTTTCTATATATAGGAGTCTAAGGGGTCATAACATAATCAGAGCCGACATAACAATAATAATGTAAGGGCACAATAATAACAATAGTGGGCTTCTATGTGGCACAATAGTAACAATATGGGCACTACATGGGTACATCAATATAATAAGTGGGTTGTACTAATAACAATAAGGGGTTACACTAGTAGTATAGGGGCCTAACATGCCCTTCTCCTTCAAAAAGCGTTGTCCTCAACGCTTGAGTCGTTCTTGATGCTTCTGTATAAAATTATTGTCCTCCGATGTGGAATCTTCAGCGGGTAAGTTCTTCCACTTGATGAGATACTCTGAAATTGATCGATTTTGTAGCTGTCGAGTTCTTGTTTTTGTGACTGCTCCAGGTTCCAATATGATTTTTCCTTCCTCTTCAATTTCTGGCAATATTGTTTGAATTTGGATCTTTTGTAACTTTTGAATAAGTGGCCATACTTCTTCGTCCTTCTTCCATTCATCCCTTGTTTCATTTATCCAATCTGGCTAGATAATAGAAATAACACAAAACAATGCTTCCACATCCTCATCCTTGAAGAGTCTTCCCATTCGGTAAGGTCGCCATTTTTTAAGTGCATGTAGTATTGCCAAAATTTCCTTCTCATAAATAGCTTTTTGAAAAAACTTTCCCTTGATTGGACGACTTTCGAAAGCAATGGGTCTTTCATCTTGCATTAAAACAACACTAATTCCATTTCTTGAAGCATCACATTCCACAATAAAGGTTTTTGTGAATTCTGGTGTAGCTAAGACCGGTGCTTGGCACATTGCCTCTTTAAGATGCTCGAAGGCCTTTGTTGCTTTTGGAGTCCATGAAAATGCATATTTATTCAATAATGTTGTTAGAGGTGCTGCTATTCTCCCATAATTCTTAACAAACTTGCGATAATACCCTGTCAACCCAAGAAATCCTTGCAAATGCTTTATCGATGTGGGGATTTTCCATTCCTTAATGGCTTTAATTTTGCTAGGGTCTACCTTAACTCCTTCATGAGATACAATATGACCCAGATATTCCACCTCTTGTACTCCAAAGAAGCATTTGGATCTTTTTGCATATAATTGTTTCTCCTCCAATAATTGTAGCACCCTGTCAACATGTTCAACATGATCCTTCCAAGACTTGCTATAGATTAGTATATCATCAAAAAATACTAACACAAATTTTCTAAGGAATGGTTTGAAAATGGAATTCATCAAACCTTGAAATGTTGAAGGTGCATTGGTAAGGCCAAAAGGCATGACCAAAAATTCATAATGACCCTCATGAGTTCTAAATGTTGTTTTCGGAATGTCTTCAGTATTCATTCTGATTTGATGATATCCTGAATGCAGATCCAACTTGGTGAAGTAAATTGATCCATGCAATTCATCCAGTAATTCATTAATGACTAGAATGGGAAACTTATCTTTAATAGTGAGCTTGTTGAGCTCCCTATAATCCAGACACATGCGCCATGATCCATCCTTCTTGTGCACCAATACTACTGGAGCAGAGAAAGAACTTTGACTCGGTTGAATTATACCAGCCTCTAGCATTTCTGCAACCATACGTTCAATTTCACTCTTTTGGGCATAGGGATATCTGTACGGCTTGATGTTTGGAGGAACACTTCCTGGAATCAGATGAATAGCATGATCATGATCACGAATAGGTGGGAGACCTTTGGGAGTCTCAAATACCTTGGAATGATTGTCCAATACTTTTTGGAGATCTGGAGAAATAGATGATTCCAATGTGGAAACATCTAGCGAACATAATTGTGCAATTACACCTCTTTGTTCCTTTTTTAGAAGCTTTGTCATACCGTTAGAGCTGATTATCTTTCTCGATTTCCCTGCAATACCCCTTAATTCAACTTCCTTTCCTTCCACAGAAAATTTGATGAAAAGTTCTTGAAAATTAAAAGCTATTGTACCCAAGGATTGTAGCCATTGGACTCCTAGTACAACATCAGCGCCTCCCATTGGAATGGAAAGCATTGGGCTAGTCAATACATATTCTCCCATGGATAGCTTGATATTATGGCACTTTCCAGAGCAATTTATTGTTCCTTCATTTGCAACCATCACTTGACACTCTGGTGCTGGATATAAGAAGCAATTCAATTCTTTTGCTACATTACAATGAATAAAATTGTGGGTACTCCCTGAATCAATCAGCACTATTACCTTTTTCTTCTTGATTTGTCCTTCTATCTTAATGGTTTGACGAGTGGTAATTCCTGCTAATGCATTACAAGATATGGTCGGATTCATTTCTTCTTTATCTATGCTTTGTTCCTGGAGTATATCCTCTTCTTTTGACATTTCTTGCTCCTTTTCTTCTTCCTCTTCACAATCTATGTAGAATAATTTCTTCTCAGCACACTTATGACCTTTAGTGTATTTGCTATCACAACTGTAACAAAGCCCTTTTGCTCTTTTTTCTTCCAATTGTTGTGGTGTCAACGTTATAGGTTGTGGAAGACTAGGGGCAACAACACTTCCATCTTTATAGTTGTGAGTGGTATGCTTCCTGGTTGCCATAATTTTGCTTTCCATTTTTCTTGCTAACCTGAATACCTTCTCTAATGAATCAGGTTCCCAAAGGTGAACATCATGTTGGATATTATCCTTTAAAGTCCCTATGAACACATCAATCCTATGCTCCTCTGGAATATTTTTTACCCTTATGTTCAATTTTTGTAACTCCTCAGTGTGCTCCATTATTGAACCCTTTTGTTTGAGACTTATCAATTGGCTAAAAAAAGTGTTACTTTTGGTATCCTCATAATGTGTTGTCAATTCTTCCATAAAAATTGCCCAAGTGATAATTTGTTTACGAGAGCAAATCCATTGATACCATACAAACTGATTTGGTTCCAAATATAAAGTTGCAATACGTACCTTTTGTGTGCTTTGCACATTATTGAGATCGAAAAATTGCTCCATATGTAATATCCATGTTGCGGGATCCTTGCCATCAAACTTCCTCATATCGATTTTTGGAATATGGTGGGTCTTTGATCCAACATTAGAGTCTATGGAATCATGATTAACATTTCTTTTGTTCTCATCATGAGTTTCCTTTACTACCATTTCACCATTAGTGACCATTTCTTGTAGCAACTTATTCATATTTATCTTCAATTCTTCCATCTTATCATCCATGCCATCAATTTTAGCGTCCATGCCATTCATCTTAGCTTCCATGCCATCCATCTTAGCTTCTACGCCTTTCTTTAAACAATCCATCTTAGCTTCTACACCTTTCTTTAAACCATCCATCTTAGCTTCTACATCTTTCCTTAAACCATCCATCTTAGATTCTGTAGCTTTTTGTGCAAGTGACACTTGCACTTGGTCTCGTAATTTTGATATATCATGTTGCATTTCTTCCTCTTCTTCATAAGTCATGCTAGAGCTTTCAGGTTGCTTACTAGGTGTTTGCATTTTCTTCCCTCAGGGCATCAATTACCGATTCAAACTAATTTTTCAAACAAAGCTTATGCAAAAATTAAAAAAAAACTACACACCCTTTTTCACTTTGTAGAAGCTTGATATTGAATCTGATGTATCTCTGCAATTTCGGATCATCCAGTTCTGAAATTGCGACTTGTAGTAGCCCTTTGTGTCCTCTTTCCAATGCCACCAGTCTGATCCAAGTTGGATTCTCCAAGGACAAGTTATGCCAAATCTCCCACAGTGACCTGATTATAGACTAGTTCAGTAGAGCGAAATTGTACGACATGCCACGTGTCCCTGTTTCAACCTTTGGCTCTATAAAATATCTACAAGAAACTAAAATCCGTCCTCTTTCTGTACCTTCTTACGAAATTTCAATCTGATGCTCAAAGAGAAAGTTATGATGATTTTCCCCAGGTCACCTGTTTGGAATGTAATTCAGGAGTCTGCAAAAAGACCAACTTCCTCAGATCATATCTCTGCAAATATAGCGCGAAAAGCTCTGAAATTTGGACCCAAAATTCAGCGCGATGTCTTCTCAAATGGGTTTTTTTTTTAGCTTTTGAAACGTCGCAGAAGAAAGTTATAGCGAAAATTCCATGATGACCTGTTTGGAGCAGCGAAACCCTAGAATCCAAAGCTCTGATACCAAATGTTATGAAACCAGCTCAAAAAAAGATAGAAAAGAGAGATCAACACCTTAGAATTCAGCCTCTTCGAGTGGGCCACCTCCTTTACATTACGCAAATGAAAATTCTTGGATGATACAAATGAAAAGACCTCCTTTCTATATATAGGAGTCTAAGCGGTCATAACATAATCAGAGCCGACATAACAATAATAATGTAAGGGCACAATAATAATAATAGTGGGCTTCTATGTGGCACAATAGTAACAATATGGGCACTACATGGGTACATCAATATAATAAGTGGGTTGTACTAATAACAATAAGGGGTTACACTAGTAGTATAGGGGCCTAACAATCCCTCACAAAGTGATACTGAACATCAATATGCTTTTTCTTTGAATGATAAGTAGGGTTCTTTGCCAAGAAAATTGCACTTTGGTTGTCACAATCTATCCTTATAGCTTGTTGTACTAACCCCATACTTTAACACAATATCTACAACCAAACTGCTTCCTTTCTTGCATGAGTGGTTGCCATGTATTCTGCCTCTGTAGTTGAAAGTGCCACTACAAACTGTCTCTTTCTCATCCAACTGACTACACCTCCAAATAGGTTAAACACATACCCACTTGTAGAACCTCTCGTATCCATATCTCCAGTCCAGTCTGCATAAACAAAGCCATGGATGTCCAAAACTCTGTCCAATCCTGGTCTTGTTAATCAAGGTTGTCATTGATGTCAATATGGCATTGGCCGAGATGGAAAATATTCTTGAGATGCCTGGTTCTAGATGATGATGTCATGACTCTTGTTTGACAAGGATGCCATCAATTAATATGTCAAGTCGCTAATGAAGAAGTCTTAGGAAGTGCCAAGTGCCAAATTCTAATCATGTGCCTTATATGATGATCTAGACCTTAACCCTTGATGACATATGGAGGACTACACTTGATGAATGATCACACTTGACGATGGCACTTGATGAGGTCCTGATAACATGGTTGGAAGACTAGATGATCACGTGGAAGATCTCATTTGATGGTTGGAAGACTACCTTGGAACTTTCCTAATGATGTTGCCTATGACATATCATTGCACCATTATATGATGATACATGATGATACACTCATTGATGGATATTATCTTGATGACATGGATTTCCTACATGATCTTATGGTGATGAAGAAGCCATATTGTCCCAAACATTCCTCATGTTGTCCCAAACTTTTTATGCATAAAATTTAAGGACAGTCACAAAGAAAAATTATTTTTGCCACCTTAGAGGCATCTTTTCTCAATGGGACCTAGACCATCTTAAAGAGGATGTTTTCCTCTTTCTAATGAGCCCTACCAGTGGTTGCTGAGAAAATGAATTTTTAAGTTGAGAAATATATATTTTAATGCAAGCCAACATGAGCCAACTCATGCAACTTGGCCTCTCATTCAAGTGACGTGTCTCCTCACCTTAACGCAAAACCAATATAAATATAAGTCTGTCTCCTCATCTAGTCATCAAATTTTGGTGATCTTTTGTGAGATTGAGCACATAATTCAGACAAGAATTACAGGAGAAAATAAGAGGTCAAGGAGGACATTGGAGTTTACTATTTGGGCAAATTTCTAAGGAATCTCAGGAGGAGTATTGCAGATATATGGAGAGACTACATTACAACGGACTAGTGAATGTGTTTGTGATGCTTGGTTTTTGTGACAAGTGTGTTCATAACTCTGCCTATGGATGATAGTCTTATGTGGAGGGATAAAAACAATTGCAGAAGGCTCATATAAGTGTTTTCTGTGGTGATTTTTGAGATTTGTACTTCTGTTGTCACATAACTCGCACCTAGACAGAGTGTTGACCTGAGGCCAAAAATATGGAGGACAATCATCTATTGAATCTTGAAGCAAGAGAACAGTGGAAAGCTAGCAGTGGAGGAAAGCTTGTTAATAACTTATTGAAGCTAGATTGAAGAAAATTACTGGAGAAACCATTAGCCTATTTTGGACCAGTCTTCAACATAATTAAAGAAGCAGATCCGAACACCTCTTTGAAAAGAGGCACTAGGATTGTTTGGAAACATAATTCAAGTCCTCTTTTGAAGTATACTTATTGCACAAGTGAAGGCAATTTGAAAGAACATTATCAAATTCATTTTAAGAGAAGAATTATTGTACAAAAATTTTGAAGACAATCCTGGAACATATTGAAGGTATTTTGGGCTCATTTGGAAGAGATCTTGAAGACATCCTTGGAGTTGAAGTGTGGAGAAGACTTGTAAACACTCAATTGCATAATTTGAAGAGGTTATTAAAGAAGGGCATTGAGCAGCCTTAGAAGAGAATTTAAGGAACATCTTAAAGATTATTCAAAGAGATATCGTACCAGATCTTGAAGCATTTGGAGGAGCCATTGTGAAGACACCTTGCGGCATCTTGGTTGAAGTGTCTGGGAAGCCATTATTGGGACAACTATTGGAAAATATTTTGTGGAGACTTAAACCTTTCTAGAGCAGACTTGTTGAACAGATTTTCCTTGAAGAAGAGTTTGCAGTAGTCCTTGTACTTGAAGCTATTTTGAAGACCTTGTGTAGAACTTGTGCAATTGAATGAAGGACTTATAAGACACCCTTGGTTCGAGAATTCTTGGGACAACCTTTTGAAGACATCTTATTGAGAAGCCTTATTGAATACCATGATGCATTAGTCATCAAGAGGTGACATTTGAGAAAGCATTTGGGAAAGATGAAGAGCAGTGGTGACACCTTCTCAGAGATCAAGGTTGTCATTAGTGATGTAACATGGAGACCAAAGTGAAGACTAAGCGAAGATTGACAGGGCTTGTTGAAGAAGACATTGGGAGCCGTGAAGTATAACCAAATACATCTTGATGAAGTAAAGTGAGGGTTGGAGCCCTAGAGGATCGGAGTCCTTAAGAAACTAGGTCAGATCCTGAAGCAGATATAGGGTTGGAGCCCTTGAGGTTAGTGCCTCAAAATTGACAAGGTTGGAGCCTTGGAATTCCAAGTTGGTGCTTGGAAAATATAGGTTGGAGTCTGGGATATTGAATATCGGTGTCTTCATCTAGGGTTGGAGCCCTACATATATTATACTTGATTTATTGTAAAGAATAAATTGCGTTGAACCTTGGGTCCGAATTTCAGAGCTTTTCACGCTATATTTGAGGAGATATGATCTGAGGAAGTTGGTATTTTTGCAGACTCCTGAATTACATTCCAAACAGGTGACCTGGGGAAAATCGTCATAACTTTCTTTCTGAGCATCGGATTGAAATTTCGCAAGAAGGTACAGAAAGAGGACGGACTGTAGTTTTCTTGTATATATTTTTTAGAGTCAAAGGTCGAAACAGTGACACGTGGCACTTCATACAAGTTCGCTCTACTGAACTAGTCTACAATCAGGTCACTGCGGGAGATTGTGCATAACTCTTTCTTGGAGAATCCAATTTGGATCAGACTAGTGGCATTGGAAAGAGGACACAAAAGGCTACTACAGGTCACAATTTCAGAACTAGATGATTCGAAATTACAGAGATACATCAGATTCAATATCAGGCTTCTACAAAGTGAAAAAAGGTGTGTAGTTTTTTTTTAAATTTTTGCGTAAGCTTGGTTTGAAGGAATTCAAAGGGCATAGTAAAGCATTATTATCAGTAATTGATGCCCCGAGGAAAGAAAATGCAAACACCTAGTAAGTAACCTGAAAGCTTTGGCATGACTTATGAAGAAGAGGAAGAAATGCAACATGATATAGCAAAATTACGAGACCAAGTGCAACAAGTGTCACTTGCACAAAAAGGAACAGAATCTAAGATGGATGGTTTAAAGAAAGATGTAGAAGCTAAGATGGATGGTTTAAAGAAAGGCGTAGAAGCTAAGATGGACGATTTGAAGATAGATTTAAAGACAAACATGGAAGAATTGAAGAATTTGCTACAAGAAAGGGTCACTAATGGTGAAAGGGTAGTAAAGGAAACTCATGATGAGAACAAAATAAATGTTAATCATGATTCCATAGACTCTAATGTTGGATCAAAGACCCACCATATTCCAAAAATCGATATGAGGAAGTTTGATGGCAAGGATCCCGCAACATGGATATTACAGATGGAGCAATTCTTCGATCTCAATAATGTGCAAAACACACAAAAGGTACGTATGACAACTTTATATTTGGAACCAAATCAGTTTGTATGGTATCAATGGCTTTGCTCTCGTAAACAATTTATCACTTGGGCAATTTTTACGGAAGAATTGATAGCACATTATGAGGATACAAAAAGCAACACTTTTTTTAGCCAATTGATAAGTCTCAAACAAAAGGGTTCAATAATGGAGCACATTGAGGAGTTCCAAAAATTGAACATAAGGGTAAAAGATATTCCAGAGGAGCATAGGATTGATGTGTTCATAGGGTATTTAAAGGATAATATCCAACATGATGTTCGCCTTTGGGAACCTGATTCATTAGAGAAGGTATTCAGGTTAGCAAGAAAAATGGAAAGCAAATTATGGCAACCAGGAAGCATACCACTCACAACTATAAAGACGGAAGTGTTGTTTCCCCTAGTCTTCCACAACCTATAAGGTTGACACCACAACAATTGGAAGAAAAAAGAGCAAAAGGGCTTTGTTACAGTTGTGATAGCAAATACACTAAAGGTCATAAGTGTGCTGAGAAGAAATTATTCTACATAGATTGTGAAGAGGAAGAAGAAAAGAAGCAAGAAAGGTCAAAAGAAGAGGATATACTCCAGGAACAAAGCCTAGATGAAGAACAAATAAATCCGACCATATCTTGTAATGCATTGGTGGGAATTACCACTCCTCAAACCATTAAGATAGAAGGACAAATCAAGAAGAAAAAGGTAATAGTATTGATTGATTCAGGAAGCACCCACAATTTTGTTCATTGTAAGGTAGCAAAAGAATTGAATTGCTTCCTATATCCAGCACCAGAGTGTCAAGTGATGATTGCAAATGGAGGAACAATAAAGTGCTCTGGAAAGTGCCATAATATCAAGCTATCCATGGGAGGATATGTATTGACTAGCCCAATGCTTTCCATTCCAATGGGAGGTGCTGATGTTGTACTAGGAGTCCAATGGCTACAATAGCTTTTAATTTTCAAGAACTTTTCATCAAATTTTCTACGGAAGGAAAGGAAGTTGAATTAAGGGGTATCGCAGGGAAACCAAGAAAGATAATCAGCTCTAATGGTATGACAAAGCTTCTAAAAAAGGAGCAAAGAGGTGTAATTGCACAATTATGTTCGCTAGATGTTTCCACATCGGAATCATCTATTTCTACAGATCTCCAAAAAGTCTTGGACAATCATTCCAAGGTATTTGAGACTCCCAAAGGTCTCCCACCTATGCGTGATCATGATCATGCTATTCATCTGATTCCAGGAAGTGTTCCTCCAAACATCAGGCCGTACAGATATCCCTATGTCCAAAAGAGTGAAATTGAACGTATGGTTGCAAAAATGCTAGAGGCTGGTATAATTCAACCGAGTCAAAGTTCTTTCTCTGCTCCAGTAGTATTGGTGCACAAGAAGGATGGATCATGGCGCATGTGTCCAGATTATAGGGAGCTCAAAAAGCTCACTATTAAAGATAAGTTCCCCATTCATATCATTGATGAATTGCTGGATGAATTGCATGGATCAATTTACTTCACCAAGTTGGATCTTCATTCAGGATATCATCAAATCAGAATGAAGATTGAAGACATTCCGAAAACAGCATTTAGAACTCATGAGGGTCATTATGAATTTTTGGTCATGCCTTTTGGCCTTACCAATGCACCTTCAACATTTCAAGGCTTAATTAATTCAATTTTCAAACCATTCCTTAGAAAATTTGTGTTAGTATTTTTTGATGATATACTAATCTACAGCAAGTCTTGGAAGGATCATGTTGAACATGTTGACAGGGTGCTACAACTATTGGAGGAGAAACAATTATATGCAAAAAGACCCAAATGTTTCTTTGGATTCCAGGAGGTAGAATATCTGGGTCATATTGTATCTCATGAAGGAGTTAAGGTAGACCCTAGCAAAATTAAAGCCATTAAGGAATGGAAAATCCCCACATCCACAAAGCATCTGCGAGGATTTCTCGGGTTGACAGGGTATTATCGCAAGTTTGTTAAGAATTATGGGAGAATAGCAGCACCTCTAACAACATTATTGAAGAAAGATGCATTTTCATGGACTCCAGAAGCAACAAAGGCCTTTGAACATCTTAAAGAGGCAATGTGCCAAGCACCGGTCTTAGCTACACCAGACTTCACAAAAACCTTTATTGTGGAATGTGATGCTTCAGGAAATGGAATTGGTGCTGTTCTAATGCAAGATGAAAGACCCATTGCTTTTGAAAGTCGTCCAATCAAGGGAAATTTTTTAAGCAAAGCTATTTATGAGAAGGAAATGTTGGCAATACTCCATGCACTTAAGAAATGGCGACCCTACCTAATGGGAAGACACTTTAAGGTAAAAATGGATCATGATAGCCTTAAATACTTTTTAGAACAAAGATTATCCTCTGAAGAGCAACAAAAGTGGGTCACAAAGATGTTGGCTTATGACTTTGAAATCATTTACAAAAAAGGGAAGCAAAATGTGGTGGCAGATGCACTCTCAAGAAAGGATGAGGATGTGGAAGCATTGTTGTGCGCCATTTCTATTATCCAACCAGATTGGATAAATGAAGCAAGGGAGGAGTGGAAGAATGATGAAGAAGTGTGGGCACTTATTTGAAAGTTACAACAAGATTCCAGTACGTCTGATACGCTTAGCTGGAAAAATGAAGAAATGTGACTTAGACCATATTGCCAGATGAAAGAGCACCATGATAGGGGGAGCAACATACCTATGGAGAACTTCTATTGATGAAGAAAATATGATGAAAAGAAACAACTTGACAGGAGGAGTACTTGGGCACAATGTTTTTCATTGATGTCAAAGGGGGAGAGAATGTTGGAAGGGCCAGAATATTGCCATCAAGAAAAAGGGGAAGATTGTTAATCAAGGTTGTCATTGATGTCAATATGGCATTGGCCGAGATGGAAAATATTCTTGAGATGCCTGGTTCCAGATGATGATGTCAAGACTCTTATTTGATAAGGATGCCATTAATCAAGCCACTAATGAAGCAGTCTTAAGAAGTGCGAAGTGCCAAATCCCAATCACGTGCCTTATTTAATGATCTAGACCTCAACCCTTGGTCACATATGGATGACTACATTTGATGAATGACCACACTTGATGATGGCATTTGATGAGGTCTTGATAACATGGTTGGAAGACTGGATGATGATGTGGAAGATCTCATTTGATGGTTGGAAGACTACCTTGGAACTTTCCTAATGATGTTTCCTATGACATATCACTGCACCATTATATGATGACACAGGATGATACACTCATTGCTGGATACTATCATGATGACATGGATGTCCTACATGATCTTATGATGATGAAGAAGCCAAACAATGGAGAAGCCATACCATCCCACACATTCCTCATGTTGTCCCAAACATTTTATGCATAAAATTTAAGGACAGTTACAAAGAAAATTTAATTTTGCCACCTTAGAGGCATATTTTCTCAATGGGACCTAGATCATCTTAAAGAGAATTTTTTTCTCTTTCTAATGAGCCCTTACTTGCCCCGAAACTCCTAGTGGTTGCTGAGAAAATGAATTTTTAATTTGAGAAATATATATTTTAATGCAAGCCGACATGAACCGACTCATGCAACTTGGCCTCTCATTCAATTGACGTGTCTCCTCACCTTAACATGAAAACTAGTATAAGTATAAGTTTGTCTCCTCATTCTAGCCATCAGATTTCAGTGATCTTTTTTGAGATTGAGCATAAAATACACACAAGAATTACATGAGAAAATAAGAGGCCAAGGAGGACATTGAAGTTTACTGTTTGGGCAACTTTTTAAGGAAGTCGTTGAGGAATACCTCTGTGGTATTTTTGATCCGTGGAGAGACTAAATTACAGCAGACCAGTGACTGTGTTTGTGAGGTGTTATCACTCCAGGAAACTCTCCTAGGTTGTAGCTCAAAGATGCCTGGTAACATATAATCTTCAATATTGTTCTCAGAACTATTGGAATGGATGATGGTTTGGATCAAGTCAGATAACCATTTCAGCTCTATTCTCACTCAAGACATGCATGAACACCTTCAACAATACAAGGCTTTAGACCACTAATGCTCAATAGTTTATAGATTTAATGGATATATGGAGAATACTGGCTGTACCAACATATTGCATACATAAACACATATGAATGACCAGCTATAGGATGTAAATGAGACTTGCAAATCTAATTTATCAATGCAGAGATAAGATGACAGTTATCTGGCATTAGATACAGCAGAAAACATGAATAGCCTATTCAAGTGCAAGCATAGAACAACAGAGAAAATGGACATTGAACATATAACAACAAAAGAAGCTTATATTGCTAGAATGAAGATGAGAAGCTTGAAGGAACAGAGAAGCAACAATCTCCAGAAGTTGAACCCTTGTTACATTT
Organism: Pinus tabuliformis; assembly: GCA_031772625.1. NCBI lineage: Eukaryota > Viridiplantae > Streptophyta > Pinopsida > Pinales > Pinaceae > Pinus > Pinus tabuliformis. The sequence goes on along the minus strand of CM062807.1, from coordinate 39,343,451 downwards.
TGTTTTTAGCCTTTTATAGGCCTTTTACAATGCTCTTGAGCTCTCAAAGGCTTGGAGTGTCTTAATCTTCCTCTCTGTCTTTTCAACAGTTTAATGCCTTGACTAGGCAAGCGCGAGCTCGAAAATTTCTTCTTCTGATAGCAGAGTAACTGCTTTAGGGTAGTTTGTTGCGCTGTCAGGGAGCTCTCTCATGCCAGAGATGCTCCATGATCACTTGTTGGTTTTGGATAAGCTACGCTGTTGATGCCTCATGACAAATTCTGTTTCGGGCTGTGTTGCGTTGTTGTTGCCCATGATATTTCTGTTTCTTTTGGGCCAGCTGCGCTGTTTGCTCCATGATCTTTGTTGTTGTGGCTGTGTTGTGCTATTACGTTGTGCTGTGCTACTTCTCAGCCTCTTTTCCCCGGCAGTTATTCCCGGCCTCTGTTATCCTTTTAAAATGCTTGATAATGAGCGTTTTCTATTTTACACAGAAAACACTGCAATATTGTAAAATCCCGCCAATACTTGTTCATTTCAGACTTCAAAAGTCCTTAAATGTGGCTTATCCTCCTATTGGGTCCGCCCTTTGGGTAACTATCGCCTATCACAGGTGGCTTGGTCCCTTTATATTTTCCTCGTATCCTAAAATTCGTAAAAAAACTGAAAACACATGAAAATTGGCCTTAGGCGGACCTGAAATAATATAGATTTTGTTCCCGAACCCTTTCGGGTCTGGGACTCATCACTATCGGCGCTGCCTTGTGCTCCCTTTGTATTTCGTTATAGAATGAAAATACATAAAAATGCATTAAAACCGGACTTTGTGCGGATCTCAAATAATATATATTTTTATTCCCGAACCCTTTCAGGTCCTGGACTTATCGCTATCAGCGCTACCTTGTTCCCCTTTGTATTTCATTATATAAAGAAAATACATTGAGAATGCATTAAAATCGGCCTACATGCGGACTTGAAATATTATCAAATATCCTGTATATAACCGTTGAGTCCGATTATCGCATTGCCCATATACTTGTGTATAGGCCCCGCCCCTTGGTGCTGCTCCGCTGCGATATATCGATGCAATCTGATCACAATCGCTTATCGCTCATGCCTAGGGCCCTTTCTTAAATCGCCGATACCTCCGCCGATGTGACCCGCCAATCCGATCATCGGAGATCGCTGATCAGCGATGTCTTGCGCCCCTTCTTTAAGTTGTCCTCTCTGCAGCGCCGATTGTGATTTTCCGCTTAGATCTAGGCCGTTGATCAGCTAGATCTAACGGCTGCTGTTCTTTCAATGTTTAAGCCTACGATTTTGATTTTTTCATGGTTTTCAAGCATTTTTTGCCTCCCAATAGTGTATTTATGCCCTTCGAAGGGCTCTCCTCTTGCGTTGATTTTGACCTTTGGATGATCTTGAGCAAATATTGAAGATTTCAAGAGCATTTTTCGATCCATTGGCATGATTTTAAGCAAATTTGGAGACTTTAAGAGCATATATGGATCTAATTTTGGGCCTTTTGCCAGCGAGGCTAACACTGGATCCTTCTGGGGATGAATGTAGAAATTTTGAATAATATAACACTTATTCACAGAGATTATCCTGATTATACACTATTGCGGAATGTATGGATAATACATAACCTCCTCTATGTTGATCATCAATTTTGTGAAATTAAAAATAATGAAACATCAATCGCCTGCGCACATTAACACAATATGTAATGGGGAAAGCATACAATTGAAAACCCCGCACTATCTGTATATTATAATGATAGAGAACATGTAACAATACATAATACAATACTCCTCACAAGTGCTTAGTACTATCTCCACTGGCTACACACAAACTAGCTCGGATCTGAATCAAGTCACAGGTTCAAATCTCCTCCACTGTTTGCCTGCCTCCACTGCGCTATCCAAATTGAGAATAGTAAATGATCCAAGCTCGTTTTCCTTGGCTTGTACTGCGCAATCCTCATTGGCAATCTCCATCATTGATTGTGCAAATCTCATGCACAACTATAGTCACAACTGATAGTAGTCTCCACCTCTAACACCTGTCTCCACTGAACTGTCCATGCACTGAGTTAACTGATGTATTCTTTAGTTTCTTTATGAGTTAATAATTAGTGAATTAATTAATAATTAATTCACATCACTCATCACTAGTGTATTTGCAGTTAGACTAAATACAACTAGTTCAACCAATTCAAACTGAACACAACTCCATCAACTCCTTAATCAACTCCACCAAACTCAATCACTTGAGTTCTAACTGAAGTCCATCATGCAATAGCTCAACTGACCCATAAGAAAAGTGTATTTCCTTCTGGCAGTTGCATGTGCCACATCTGTAGCTCGAACTGAAGTGCTCCAAGAGGATAAGATAATGTTTATAGTCCAAATATTATTAAGAGCTAATAATATTCGACTGTTCTATATTTAGACTGGCAGTCTAAAAATAGACTCCGCCCATATGTCTAAAAATAGAAGTCCATATATTTTTACCAACATGACCAATCATCTACAAATAGCATCCTGCAACTCATAGACCATGATCCATATGTCTAAAAATAGACTTTGCGCCAAAAATAGCCTGCAGGCCCACTTAGTGAAGGCGACTTCTTTTCACTAAGCTCCATCATCTTGTTGCATTTTTAACAATGAAATCCTCCCTGTGAGGTTTCAAGGATCACAGATTAATGCCTTTCCTGTAAAAACAAAATCAAATATTCCTCCTAGTGTTCCATTGGGCATGGAGTCTATTTTGAAATGAAAATAAAAAATGAAAAAAACATATTTACAATAACAATGCTTTAAAGCCTTAAACGAAATAAAGTTTCAAGAACCACCCATTTAATGGGCTACCAAAAGTATCTCCTCCTTCCAAATTGTGCAGAATGAATGTATTGTTTTTCTGAATTTGAGCGATGACAAGCGGACCTGTCCATAAGGAGTCAAACTTGCCATGATTACCTTTCTTTTCCTTAAATGCATCCCATTTAAGCACCCAATCACCAACTTGGAAATTGTCCACTTTTGCCTTCCTGTCAAAGGTTTCTTTGATTGTATTTTGATGAGCCTTTGACTTCTCAACTAGCTGCTCTCTGATTTGCTATAGTTCAACCAGGTTATTCATTCTTCTTACCATGTCATTCTCTTCATCTTGTTCTTCTTGCAAGAATTTAGCCACAGGGAGAATCAGCTGGATAGGGAAAACAACATCAGCACCATAAACCAATTTAAATGGAGAATTCCCTATGGACTTTTTGATGGTAACTCTGTCAGCCCATAGCGCAAACTTCAACTTGGAATCCCAACTCTTTTTGTTGTCCTCTAACATTTTTTTGATTACCCTTACCATACCCTTGTTAGATGATTCTGTCAGGCCATTGCCTTGAGGATAATATGAGGTAGAATGCACCACTTGAATTCCCATGGATTCAGTCATGTCCACCAATTCTTTTGCCTTGAAAGCTGCTGCATTATCAGTGACTAGTTTGGTTGGGCAACCAAATCTAGTGAAAATATTCTCATTCAAGAACTTTATGACAACTTGATGATTGGCATTCTTAGTGGGTATAGCCTCAATCCACTTGGTGAAATAATCAGTGGCTACTAAGATCCATTTGTGTTGGCCACTAGAATGTGGGTTGATCTCACCTATAAAGTCCAAGCCCCACTGCTGGAAGGGACCATTGACATGTACTGGCTTCAAGGGCAGAGATTTTAGCTGTTGTCTTCTTGCAAACCTCTGACACTTGTCACAAGATTTCACAAAAGAAAACACATCAGAGAACAGAGTAGGCCAATAATACCCAGCCCTCGGGATTTTGTGGGCTGTGGTTTTCCAATAATGATGCCCTCCACAGATGCTAGAATGGAACTGGTGTATGACTTCCACAACTTGTTCTTTATCTAGACATCTCAAGAGGATTCCTGATGGGTCTTTCCAATAAAGAAGATTTTTATTAATGCAGAATTTGGCTGATCTAAGTTTAATGGCCCAGGCTTGACTTGAGCTAAGCCTTGGAGGGACTTCTAGCTTCTACAAGAAATGAACTATGCTGGAATACCATTCACAGGTGGCTAGATTTTCAGCCAGAGACTGATTCTGCTTTTGTTCTTCTACTGCTCCCTCTGTTTGCTCATCATCTGAATTTAGACCCATGCAATTTATGTCTAATAAGCTGCAATTTTCTTCAGCCATAAGTTTAGCTAAGCCCTGGCCTTTGATAAGCTTAGTGGGCTTCACCTCTATGTTAAACTCTATGAATTTTGCAATCCATTTAACTTTCTTTCCATCAATATCTCGCTGAGTTAAGACATCTTTCACTGAGGCTGAAGGTACATATACAACCACTTTGGAATGCTAAATATAAATTTTGAATGCCTTTAAAGATTTTATGAGAGCTTAAGCTTGTTTTTCAATAAGGTCATACCTTAGTTCAACATCCCTTAGAGTTTTGCTGAAAAAGGCCATGGGGTGCTCTATGCCTTCATCATTTTTCTGCAATAGAACTGCTGCAAGTGTATCATAAGAGGCAAAAGAGAAGATACAAAACTCCTTAGTGTAATCTGGGCTGATTAGAGTGGTAGCTTTCATGATAGCTTGCTTGATGGCTTCAAAAGAGCTTCTTGAAGCATCTGTCCATTTTATTTCTGATCCTTTCTTCAACATGGAAGTGATGTGCTTTACTAGCTTTGCAAAGTTTGGAATGAACCTTCTGTTGAAGCCCCGAAAATCGGGTCTACAACAAGGGGGATACCCACCCGGTCCGGACCTTGAAAGCAGCTCCTTTTCCGTTTGGGATGGTGGGTCCGACTGGGGATAATGGGACCAGTTTCCCAATTTGTGTGTGTGTGATGAGAATTGATATTTCCTTTCTAATAATTCCTAAGTAAAATGCTTTTATTCTAAATCTAATTTAACAATATGCAATTGTATTCTAATGAATAGAAATATCTAATTCTAAAACTAACCCGAGATTTAACCTTTCAGTTATAAAAACTAAAATAATTTCTAACAACAATTGGTAATAAAGATCATTCAATTGCTATGAGAAAAGAATTCAATAAAAATGAGCCGTTTCGTATAAAAAGTTAGCCGAAACAATTGTGAGAAACATATCGCATAATAAGTCATCCATACATTAAGCATAAATAGAATAGTCATCACTGTACAGAAGTGCCAAATGATAAATCAAACATTCAAGCATTCATATATAAATAATTGAACATAAATATCACCTTAACACATAAAGAAGAAATCATTAAGAGATAAAAGTACCATTGATAACAAGTTCTACTCATGAGATTTAGCAATAATGATTTATCTCTTCCTAATTAAACATCTACTAAGAGTACAAAAGTGCATTTCAGTAGTAGACATTAAACACAGATTTCAATAGATCTTGTTCCATTCATTCATCAAAACCTCCTTCAAGGGTGTAGAAGTGCATGTTCTGAGGAAACGTTTTTGACAAATTTCAGGACCCCTCTCTAAATGCATGAGAGGGGTTGAAATACTACTAGCTAAATCCTAAAAATAGTCTATTACAAAAATATAGGAGGAGGTTTAAATGACCGTCCTCATCTAAGGCAAAAATAAATCAAAACTAAAACTAAAACTAAAACTGAAACTGAATCTGGAAATTAACTATCAATGTATCTGTTCTTTGTGGTCACAAGCATTCAGCATCGACTTGAGGAGAGTTGGTTGGCCGACCTCCGATTTTAGTTGCCCTGCGAAAACAAAATCGGCAAGTGCTGGCGCTATCTTCTCAGCAAAGTTAGTAAGGCATTTGAGAGTCATGCATTGACTATGCGGTTTAACCAAGTACTGCCAGTAAGAATCCTAATTCGACTTGGTTAACTTCTTGATGGACTCTGCTCTTTCCTCAACCTTTTGTCTCCAGCTTGTCTATAGATGCTAAATCAAATGATCAGAAATTTACATACCACTTAAGGATATCCCTGATAAATACCACTAGTTTTTAGAGCTCGGGTTTTGCCTTTAGCCTTTATCACTTTTTCCTACAATTTTCCGGGCTTACAGGCGACTGAGTGATCAAAGGCTTTCCTTCTCAAGGGGTTTTGCCCAATGATGCGTGATTACGGAAACTGCCTCTGTTTCTCGATTTGGGCTTCCTTGGTGATAGTTTTCGCCTCTTGCGCGTTTTTGTTAGAGGATATATAAACCTTAAATTTTGTGGAGTGAACGACCCAATGAGTTCTTGGCTCTGAGTCTTAAATTGTTTGTCTATTATATCAGCACCATCCAGTACCCATTTGACCATGTCCGTGTATGGAAGAATCTTGGGTCTCGCCGCTATCCGGTGCAAGAATGAACATGCAAGTTCTGTAATCGATGCCTCAGATGACCCGCGTGAGTCTGCAGTTGCTTTAACCTCCATTACTCTGGGATTTTCTTCTTCGAGTAGACTATACATGCCTTCCCAAGTAGTTATGCCGGTGTCTCTGTTACAGGTTGTGTCTGTGTATAAGGGTGTCATTTCTTTGTCTTCATAAATTGGAGCTTTTCCCTTCTTTCCCATTATACTTTGAACATTGCTACGTATACCTTTCTGCTTTCCGCTCCTGCAATTTACAAATAAGGAAAGAGTAATGATAAGAAATAAGGTGACGGGAAAGCTTTTAATGCTGAAATCATATAAAATATACCACCCTACGTGAAATGACCTTTCGATCAGATCCAAACCTTATCTCATTAATGATCATCAACTAACTCATTAAATTAACATTAATGCGCATAACTTGGCATCAGATTACGAAAAAAAACTTTTTGAATGATGAGCCCTGCAGATCTGCGATAAAGCAATTTTGCGATTTGCTTCGCAATATTGCAGATCGCAATATCGCTAATCCGTTGTGTTTAACAATCATCTATCACCACATGTTTCTGCGAGATGCGATTTGTGAGATGCGTTATCGCATATCGCCGGGTTGAGGTATTTTACCTTAAGTGATACTTGAGGCATATGAAAACTGCGACGCGCGATGAGCTTCTTTAGTGTGCGATCTCGCATCACGATTTTGCAATCTTAGTAGTTTGCTTATATGGTGTCATCCATTACCTTTTTGTGATGCGACGCTTTATTATTGAGAGAACGATTTTGTTCGAACTTATCATAAAACTTAAGTCCTTTTGGATTTTTGCAGGTGTTCTCCTAAGTTTATGATAGTAAGATTTATTCAAAAAGGGAATATAAGTGCTAATTTATTTTTTTATTTTTTTAGAGAAGGGTCCCCACTTATTTAGTATTAGTAATAAAACTAAATAAGAAGGGGGGTTGTTGCTGGCCACAACAATTGGCGATTCACTTGGAAGAACCAGTTATCTTTGATTTTCTTTTGAATTTTATAAACTTCCAAAACATAAGGGTTTTTTGGAAAATCAAACTATTATAAAAAAATAAAGTACGTCATGCTTTCAGCTGTTAATGATAGTTTGTTTCTTCTATGTTAACTCTGATTATTTACTTCCTAAAGCTAGTCATTGTATTTACATCAGCCACTAGGTTTATAAAGATAAAAACAAAGTGTCCTCTATAAATCAATTTTAAATATGCTCATTTGTCGTAGGTAGAGCCTCTGCTGCCAGCAAGCGTTTATAGCCTTGACAGGGTTACCTGTTACCCAGCAATGATCCTGTATCCTACTTGGAGAAATATACAATTTTCAAAGGGAAATCCATATCCACACTTATTGCTTTTATTTTCTTTTAATTCTTAAAGAACAATGTCTTGGTTTGGTAGCCAAATTATGACAGTGCCACTCACTTGATTTATAACTTTGCTGAACAAGCTGGCTCGTGATGAGACCCCTTGTCTTTTGATTGCAACAATCTTGAGTCATTGCCCTGTTGTGGTATGCAATTTTGGCAAAGTCAGCAAGCTATAATATCTATGATCATGATAAGTCGGCTTGTGATGAGACCTCTTATTCTTTAAGTTTACAGTGTATCACTGGATTATTCCTTGAAGCTCATAATTCTCTAGGTGGGGAGGAAGTCATTGGTTCCTTAAGAATAGCTCTGGATGACAATGGTAGATTTTTTGGAAAGAGATTTTCTACAGAGAATCTTCGTTTTTTGTTATTGATGCTTTTCATTGGCTGATATAAAACAAATTCCCACTAAAGGTTGCTTTTTATCAAAATTCGCAAGGTTGAAACTAGTATCATTTCTAGGCTTATAGCCTTTGACTGTATCTTTCAATAATAATGACCAATTTTCCAAATCAGTTCTATTTATACAAGCAAAAAACAAAATCTAAAAGAAATACTAGTCTTTTTCGTGAATTCCAAACGTAACCATTTACAACTGGTTTTATTATCAAAATAAAGGAAAAACTAATTTACAAAAAATAGAAGAAGTGATCTTCTATGGAAAGTATTTTTTGAGGATCTGCCCGTTAACAGGTAAAGATTCTCTTTTCCCTGCTAAATCCTGCAACATAAAAGTGGATGGACCTATGATTTCCGCAATTTGGAATGGGCCAAGCCACATTCGTTGGAATTTTGTATGTTTGCCTTTTTCTTCGTGATCCTTATCCCATTTTAAAACTAAATCTCCAATTCGAAAGTCCTTTTTGGATACCATGTTTGAATCAAAAGAAGCCTTTACTAATGCTTGATGATGAGCGTGTGTTATTTTAGCTTGTTCTCGTTGCTCTTCTAGCTTAAGGATTTCAAGTTGTCTTAGCTGTGAGGATGAAGTTGGTGTTTCGTCAATAAATTGAACTAAGGCCAAAGAGGGAATTGGTAGGTGAGTTGGGAGAACCACTTCTTTCCCATAAACTAAATTAAAGGGAGAAGTGCCAATGGAGGCTTTTTGCGTTATTCGGTCTGCCCACAGAGCATACATCAAATATTTGTGCCAATTCTTATGATTTTAATCGATGGTTCGCTTAATGATTCTGATTAAGTTTTTATTCGTTGATTCGGCCAACCTGTTCCCATGTGGGTAATAATTGGCAAAGTATTTAAGCTTAAAACCTCTTTTGAACGCAAATTCAGTCATAGCATTGCCAGAAAAATATGATGCATTATCAAACATTAAAGCAAAGGGTAAGCCAAAGTTGGTGATTATGAACTGATCTATGAAATCAATGATGTGTTCAGCATTAGATGTCTTGAGAGGAACTGCTTCTATCCATTTAGTAAAATAATCTGTAGTTGTAAGGATATACCTATGCTGTTTAGAAGAGTGAGGAATGATCTCACCTATTATATCCAATCCCCATTGATAAAAGGGTTGATCGATATCGATTGGTTGCAAAGGCAACGACGGTTTCTTTTGTCTTCCAACAACAGTTTGACAAACTTGACATTTCCTTACATAGCTATGTGCATCTTTAAATAGTGTAGGCCAATAGTACCCTGCGTGCAAGATTTTATGTGCTGTAGCATCTCCAGCATAATGTCCACCTGCTGGTCCATCATGGAGTTCCTGCAACACTTTTCCAGCTTCAGATTTCTCAAGACATCGAAGGAGAACATAATCATAATTCATCCTAAAAAGTACATCGTTTACGAGTTGATATTGCTTAGCCTTCAATCTTAGGGCTCTTTTCTTTGTATAATCCAGGTTTGAAGGAGCATATCCATTCTTTAGATAAAATATGATATCAGCATATAATGATTCAATATCGTTTAGGCTTACCTCATACATTTGTACTTCTTGATTTGAAGATGGCATTTCAGAAATAAGCGATGCTCCAACCAGCGTTTTGCAAAAGCCTTGACCTTTTACAATATTTGCTGGTTTAATTTCAACGTCGTATTCTTGTAAGGCAGTAACCCAATTTGATCTTTTCTCACCCACGTCTTTCTATACTAAGAGATTTCTTACCGCTGGAAACGATACTATGATTTTTGTATGGGTTTTAAGAAGGAAGGGTCTGAAGTGCTTGATCGCTTTGAAAATAGCATAAGCTTGTTTCTCAACGTCAGAATATTTTAATTCGGCTCCTTGTAGATTTGAACTAAAAAAGGCAATTGGGGCTTCCGCCTTGTCTTGATTTGCTTGAGTGAGTATTGTTAGCCTTGTTGGAAAATGGCCCAAAAAATGGATCCAAATATGCCCCAAAGTCTCCAAATTTGCTTAAAAGCATGCCAATGGAGCCATATATGCTCTTGAAGTCTTCAAAAGCCTCTTAAGGACCATTCAAAGTCAAGACCATTGCATGCCAAGAGCCCTTGGAAGGATACACTATCGGGAGGTGAAAACACTCCAAAACCATGAAAGATAGTCCAAATCATAGCAGCCGTTAGATCTGGCCGATCAACAGCCCAGATCTAAGCGGCAAATTGCAATCGGCATAGGCATGTAGTGGCAATAGGTGCAAGACATCGCTGATTAATGATCGCCGATGATCAGGTCGGCACATCACATCGGCGGATCACAATCGACGAAAACCAAGGGGCGAGGGCAACGGTGATTGACGATTAAATGAAGACCGTTGATTGCGCGCTCAGATCGACGACCCACATCACATCGGCGGATATCACATCAGCGGATCACAGTCGGGGAGGCAAGTCAGAGGTTATCGGTGCAGACAGTATGCAATGAGTGCTCGTGATCGGCGATTCAACATGGATCGTTGATTGCGCGCGTAGATCGATGGCCCACATTGCATCGGCGGATCGCAATTGGGAAAACCAAGGGGCACAACCTTTACATATATATGTGCGCGATGCGATAAGACCTGGACCCGATGGGTTTCAGAAGCAAAATGTATAATCTTTCACATCCGCCAAAGCCCATTTTCAATGCATTTTCAATGTATTTCGTTATATAATGAAATACAAAGGGGAACTCGGTAGCACCGATAGCGATGAAGCTCAGACCCGAAAGGGTTCGGGAATGAAATCTATAATATTTGAAGTCCAGAGGGAGGCCTTTTTCATGTATTTCCCATGTTTTTTTCAAGTATTTCAAGGAACAAAGGGACCATGCCATTTGTGATAGGCGACAACGACCCAAAGGGTGGACCCGATAGATATATATGCCATGTTTAAGGACTTTTGAAGTCTGAAACGTTGAAGGTTTGGAAGGATTTCTCACAGTTGCATCATTTCTTCGTTATAACAAGCAGTCCCCATTTGCATTTAGAAGATATCAAAGGCCCGAAGACCCATTCTATCACATAAACAATGGCCGAGAAATAAATTCCGGGAGACAGAGGCCAAGAAACAATCATGGGCGTCGACAACACAACTCAGCAAACAAACAGAATGATTGTTGGGCATCTCTGGCATGGTAAAGCTCCCAGATAGCGCAACAACTACCCAAAATATCTGAATGCGGTTATTCCTTTGTTAGAAGAGGAAAACCGTTGGGCCATGCCTGCCTATTGGGGGAATCAACCAGTTAAACAAGACAGAGGGATATATTAAGACACCTGAAGCCTCAAAAGGCTCAGGACCATTGTAAACAAGCTATAAATAGCTGAAAACAAGATGTAACACAGGTTCAACTTCTGGAGACTATTGAGACTTTGCTACTCAAGCTTCTCATCTTCATTCTAGCAATATAAGCTTCTTTTACTGTTATATGTTCAATTTCCATTTTCTCTTCTGTTCCAAGCTTGCACTTGAACAGGTTGTTCATGTTTCTTCTGTGTCTAACGCCAGATAATTGTCATCTTATCTTTGCGTTGATAAATTAGATTTGGAAGCTTCTTTTACTTCCTGTAGTTGGCCATTCATATGTGTTTATATATGCGTTTGCTGGTATAGTAGGTATTCTCCATCCATTCATTAAATCTACAAACTATTGAGCATTAGTGGTCTAAAGCCTTGTAAAGTTGAGGGTGTTCATGCATGTCTTGAGTAAAACAGAGTTGAAATGGTTAATCTGGCTTGATCCAAACCATCTTTCATTTCAATAGTTCAGAGAACAATATTGAAGATTATATGTTACTAGGCATCTCCGAGCTGCAACCATAGGAGAGTTTCCTGGAGTGCTAACATTAATTGGCGCCGTTGCTGGGGAGAGGAAACTGAAGCTCAGCTTCCCTGGGAAACGACACAGACCCAACTTTGATGATAGACAAAGTCTGGGCACATTTTTGGTTGTAATCATCTATCTAGAGACTCTACCGGAGGCCGAACCTCTTAGCGACTCCACTTCATAATTCTGGCTCAGTTTGTGATGCATATTCGGAGAAATCCTCAGAAATCGTAAGCTGACCCAGTACCTGACCCGGAAAAGACCATCAAGGAGAAGAAAGTATTGTAGAAAGGAGCTTCGGGTTTAGGTAAACCTAAACAATATTCTATATCTCTTCAACAAGATCCTGCAATAGAACAAATACATGTTGAGAGTACATATTCTAATACTAGCAGTGAAGAAAATCTCTCAGAAATTCATAAAGCTCCTTATTCTTTAGTTTCTCCTTTTGTTGTTAGCCCAAAGGGAACCTCACCTCCTATTCACCATACTCCTTTGGTCTCGTCAATCACTCCTCCGCCTTCTGTCATTCAGACTTCTAGTACTCTTTTAGTCACCATAGTTATGGTAGGTCCGCAAGCACCCACCAAAATGGAAAGAATCATAGCTGCTAGGTATGGACCTCTAATACTGCCCACTCCTTTGAATGCTATGCCCACTGGAGAGTATCAGAAGTATATGCCTAAGTTCACTGGGACTGAAGGTGTCACTGCTGAAGAACACCTTGAGTCATTTTATAGCTATGCTGATAATCTAGATATTGGTGAAGGTGATATGTGGATGAGAGTCTTTGTCCAAATCCTAGATGGGGAGGCTAGAAAATGGTTCAGAGAACAAGCCCCAAGATCTATAGCAGATATCGAAGATTTAGATGATACATTCCTAAAACATTGGGGGGATAAGAAGTATCTCCTCTATTACCACACTGAGTTTGGGAACTTAAAAAGAGAAAATGGTGAACTGCTGTCCGATTTTAATAAGAGATTTAACCGCATGTACATCAAGATATTAGTTGAAGTAAAGCCCACTACTACCTCTGCTAAACTCACCTATGCTAATGCTTTTGATTCTGACTTCTGCCTACTGTTGAGAGAGAGGCGGTGTGCTACTTTGGCTGACATGCAGGATGCAGCCTTGGAAGTAGAATCAAACATCATGGCTGCAGAAAAACTCAAGGGAAATGCTGATAGAAGAAGACAGAGGGGTGAGTCTTCATCCTCCTCTGATCCTAAGATAGATAAAATGACCAAAATGATCGAGTCATTAGCCTTCGAAATTTCCAAATTAAAGGTTGAGCAGCACCCTGGGAAAGGGAGAGTTCCCAATACCTTTGCTCCTAGAAATCCAAATCCATATAGAAGAGCTAATGAACAGTTGCAGATATTGCAAAGAAGCAAAGATGCTAACGAAGACCAAAGGGTCAAGACCCCTTTCCAGAATGTAGTCATGGAGGAAGAGAAGTTTGAAGAAGATGATGAGATCCATTGCCTTGAAGACAAAGGCAATGCTTCCTTTTTGACCGCAGTTGCCTATGAAAAGTCATTATGCAATGACCAGACTAACCAAGAATGGGGTGGGGAAGTTGTTCTACAAGCTGAAGATCAACGTAGATATAATCTGCGGTCGAAGATAAATAATGCTAAGGAAGCTCCAGTTCAAAAAGCTGCTGACCCTGTAGTACAACAAGCTAATAAGCAAAAACAACCGGCAGTTGACCCTATCATCCTCAAAGCTCCAGCTCATGAGGTAAGAGGCCTTGACAAGTCCCCTTCTCCTTTCAGTTTTCAATCAGAAATTCAAAAGCTAAGAATACCTATGCCTCTGATTGAACTAGTGAAAAGTGAGTCCTTCAAAAGATCCATCCTCGAAGCCCTTGAGCCTAAAGCCATCCAAGCCTCCACCGACTGTGTAAATCTACAAGATGACAAGCCAGCTGTCATCCTCAGCCCAATGATTGAAAATGGTGAGGACAGCTCCCCATCATTCTATGTCTCTCTGAACATTCATGATAAAATCCTCCACAACTGCCTTTTGGACACCGGAGCTAGCCATAACTTAATGCCAAAAGTTTTCATGGACAAGTTGGGTCTCGACATCACTAAGCCTTATCATGATTTGTTTTCTTTCGACTCTAGAAAAGTGAAATGTCTAGGATTAATCAAGGACCTAGCCATCACTTTGTCTCAGCTGCCTATGAAAAGCATGATGATGGATATTGTGGTAGCAGATGTACCTCCCAAATTTGGCATGTTACTTTCCAGAGGTTGGATCAAGAGACTAGGTGGATCATTACAAAATGATCTGACCTATGCTATTGTCCCAGTTTTCGGAGGTGAGAGCAAGAGATTATACAGAGAGGCACAGTTGGCTTACATCATCAAAAATGAGAAGAATCCCGCTAATCATCCCATCTACGCTATTGATATTGTTTTTGGAGCATGTATTCTTCATATTGAAGAGTCTCAATTGGCCTCCACGCAACTTAAAAAGCTAGTTTGCCAGATCACACAGGATGGAAACTCGCAGATTTGGGGTATGTTCTTTGATGGGGCTTGCTCCAAAGAAGCTGCAGGGGCAGGTGTAGTCCTCGTGTCCCCAACACAGGAATACATTCATTTGTCGTTCAAATTAGCCTTTCAGGTCACAAACAACATAGCAGAGTATGAAGCTTTGATTCTAGGCTTAAGCGCTGCTAAGGAAATGGGTATCAAAGGCCTGCAAGTGTTTGGGGATGCAGACCTCATCATTCAGCAGGTAAATAAAACATTCCAAGCAAAGCATCCAAGGCTGAAAGAATATAGGGATGAGGTATGGAGGCTTAAAGATTCTTTCAAAGTCTTCAATGTTTCTTATATTCCAAGAATGAAGAACTAGCTTGCCGACTCCTTGTTGTCTCTTCTAGCACGTTTGTTCCCCCTTTGCCTCCTAAATTGACATATGAAGTTTAGGTAAAATACAGACCGTCCCTGCCAGACAATGTCAAGTATTGGAGAGTTTTTGAAGACGATGAGGAAATTAACAGTTTTTTACAAGTCGTTGAGGAATTTGCTGAAATGCACATCAACCAAGAAAATCAAAACGTGGAAGAAGTCGGCCAGTCCAAGCTAAAAAGTGAAATCGGTCGAGAAAGCATCGTCTAGTTGCCCAGTAATCACATACCAAAGGGATTGGTGCCTCTAGAGAAGCTTTTCGATCATAATGACGTGCCCTACAAGCTGGCCAAAATAGAGAATGAGTCCGCCGTTTGTAAACATAATATAGGGAGCCCAGCCCATCCGAAATTCATCAATCTGTCTACTCATTTGTCTCCTACCTAGAATTCCGAGTATTGCTCCCTCATGAAGCAATTCACTGATATTTTTGCCTGGGAATACAATGATCTTAAAACCTATGACCCAGACATTATTCAGCATAGGATCCCACTGGAAAAGAACACCACCCCTTTTAAGCAGAAATTAAGACCTGTCAGCCCTCTCTTACTGCCTTTGATTGAGAAAGAAATCAAGACACTGTTGGATGCCAAAATCATAATTCACCTAAGATATTCGAAGTGGATAGCCAACCTGGTGGTGGTAAGGAAGAAAAATGGAGAAATCAGGCTTTGCGTCGACTTCAGAAATTTGAACAAGTGCTCTAAAAAAGATAATTATCCCCTGCCCAAGATGGAACACTTGCTACAAAGAGTTTCAAGGGCTAGAGTCATGTCTTTCCTAGATGGATTTTCAGGCTACAATCAGATTGTTGTACATCTTGAAGATCAGGAAAATACCGCCTTCACTAATCCTTGGGGCACTTTCATGTACTCCAAGATGCCTTTCGGACTGATGAATGCTGGGGCTACCTTTCAAAGGGCCATGGACATAGCCTTCATGGGAGAGAAGGACAACTTTGTCCTTATTTATCTTGATGACATAACAGTCTTCTCCAGTAGCCACAAAGATCATTTACAACATTTGAAGAAAGTCTTTCTGATGTGCAGATGGTTTGGAATTTCAGTCGACCCAAAGAAGTCACAGTTTGCTCTAGAAGAAGGCAAACTTCTGGGACATATTGTTTATGCTGAAGGTGCGAAGATTGATCCAGCCAGGGTTCAAGCCATTCAGACATTGTCCATCCCAAGGTCAAAATGGGACATCCAATCCTTCCTGGGTAAGATCAACTTTGTAAGGAGGTTCATTCCAAACTTTGCAGAGTTAGTAAAGCACATCACTTCCATGCTAAACAAAGGATCGGAGATAAAATGGACAACCGCTTCAAGAAGCTCTTTTGAAGCCATCAAGCAAGCTATCATGGAGGCTCCCACTCTAATCAGCCTAGATTACACTAAGGGGTTTTGCATCTTCTCTTTTGCCTCTTATGATACACTAGTAGCAGTCTTGTTGCAGAAAAATGATGAAGGCATAGAGCACCCCGTGGCCTTTTTCAGCAAAACTCTAAGGGATGCTGAACTAAGGTATGACCTTATTGAGAAGCAAGCTTATGCTCTCATAAAATCCTTGAAAGCATTCAGGATTTATATTCTGCATTCCAAAGTAATTGCATATGTGCCCTCAGCCTCAGTGAGAGATGTCTTGACTCAGCCAGATATTGATGGAAAGAGGGAAAAATGGATTGCAAAATTCATAGAATTTGACATAGAGGTGAAGCCCACTAAGCTTGTCAAAGGCCAGGGCTTGGCTAAGCTCATGGCCGAAGAAAATTGTAGCTTGTTAGACATAAATTTCATGGGTTTAACTTTAGATGATGAGCAAACAAGGGGAGCATTAGAAGAGCAAAAGTAGAATCAGTCCGTGGCTGAAAATCTAGCCACATGCAAATGGTATGCCAGCATAGTTCATTTCTTGTAGAAGTTGGAAGTTCCTCCAAGGCTTAGTTCAAGTCAAGCTTGTACCACTAGACTCAGATCAGCCAAATTCTACATCGACAAAAATCTGCTTTACTAGAAAGACCCATCAGGAATCCTCTTGAGGTGTCTAGATAAAGAACAATCTGTAGAGGTCATACACCAGTTTCATTCTAGCATCTGTGGTGGGCATCATTATTGGAAAACCACGGCTCACAAGATCTTGAGGGCTGGGTATTATTGGCCTACACTGTTCTCTGATGTGTTTTCTTTTGTAAAAGCTTGTGACAAATGTCAGAGATTTGCAGGAAGACAACAGCTAAAATCTCTGCCCTTAAAGCCAATACATGTCAATGGTCCCTTCCAGCAGTGGGGCTTGGACTTTATAGGTGAGATTAACCCACATTCTAGTGGCCAACACAAATGGATCTTAGTAGCCACTGATTATTTCACCAAGTGGATTGAGGCTATACCCACTAAGAATGCCAATCATCAAGTTGTCATAAAGTTCTTGAATGAGAATATTTTCACTAGATTTGGTTGCCCAACCAAACTAGTCACTGATAATGCAGTAGCTTTTAAGGCAAAAGAATTGATGGACATGGCTGAATCCATGGGCATTAAAGTGGTGCATTCTACCTCATATTATCCTCAAGGCAATGGCCTGGTAGAATCATCTAACAAGAGTTTGGTAAGGATAATCAAAAAATTGTTAGAAGACAACAAAAAGAGCTGGGATTCCAAGTTGAAGTTTGCACTATGGGCTGACAGAGTTTCCATCAAAAATTCCATAGCGAACTCTCCATTTAAACTGGTTTATGGCACTAATGTTGTTTTCCCTATCCAGTTGATCCTCCCTGTAGCTAAGTTATTGCAAGAAGAACAAGAGGAAAAGAATGACTTAGTAAGAAGAATGAATAACCTAGTCAAATTACAGCAGATCAGAGAGCAGCTGGTTGAGAAGTCACAGGTCCATCAGAAGAAAATCAAAGGAACCTTTGACAGGAAGGCAAAAGTGGACAATTTCCAAGTTGGTGATTGGGTGCTCAAATGGGATGCATTGAAGGAAAAGAGAGGTAATCATGGCAAGTTTGACTCCTTATGGACTGGTCCTTTTGTCATCGCTCAAGTTCAGCGCAACAATACATTCATCCTGCACAATTTGGAAGGAGGAGACCCTTTTGGTAGCCCGGTAAATGGGCGGTTCCTGAAACTCTATTTCATTTAAGGCTCGAAAACCTTATTATTGTACATATGTTTTTTTTCTTTCAGTTTTTATGTTATGCTAAAAAGACTCCATGCCCAATGAAACACTAGGGGAAGAATTTAATTTTGTTTTATAGGAAAGGCATTGCTCTGCAGTTCTTGAAACCTCACAGGGAGGCTTTCATCCCTAGAAGGAGCCAGTGTTAGCCTTGTTGGCAAATGGCCCAAAAAATGGATCCAAATATGCCCCAAAGTCTCCAAATTTGCTTAAAAGCATGCCAATGGACCCATATATGCTCTTGAAGTCTTCAAAAGCCTCTTAAGGACCATTCAAAGTCAAGACCATCGCATGCCAAGAGCCCTTGGAAGGGCGGAAATACACTATCGGGAGGCGAAAACACTCCAAAACCATGAAAAACCATGAAAAATAGTCCAAATCACAGCAGCCGTTAGATCTAGCCGATCAACAGCCCAGATCTAAGCAGCAAATCACAATCGGCACAGGTAGGTAGTGGCAATAGGTGCAAGACATCGCCGATCAGCGATCGCCGATGATCGGGTTGGCACATCGCATCGGTGGATCGCAATTGGTGGAAACCAAGGGGCCAGGGCAACGGTGATTAGCGATTAAACGAGGACCGTCGATTGTGCGCTCAGATCGACGACCCACATCGCATCGGTGGATATCACATCGATGGATCGCAATTGGGGAGGCGAGTCAGAGGTTATCGGTGCAGACAGTATGCAATGAGCGATCGCGATTGGCGATTCAACGTGGACCGTCGATTGCGCGCGCAGATCGACGGCCCACATCGCATCGGCAGATCGCAATTGGGAAAACCAAGGGGCACAACCTTTACATGTATATGTGCGTGATGCGATAAGACCCAGACTCGATGGGTTTCAGAAGCAAAATGTATAATCTTTCACGTCTGCCAAAGCCCATTTTCAATGTATTTCGTTATATAATGAAATACAAAGGGGAACTCGGTAGCACCGATAGCGATGAAGCCTGGACCCGAAAGGGTTTGGGAATGAAATCTATAATATTTGAAGTCCAGAGGGAGGCCTTTTTCATGTATTTCCCGTGTTTTTTTCAAGGAACAAAAGGAACAAAGGGAACAAAGGGACCATGCCATTTGCGACAGGCGACAACGACCCAAAGGGTGGACCCGATAGATATATATGCCATGTTTAAGGACTTTTTAAGTCTAAAATGTTGAAGGTTTGGTAGGATTTCTCACAGTTGCATCATTTCTTCGTTATAACAGAAAGCAGTCCCCGTTTGCATTTAGAAGATAACAGAGGCCCGAAGACCCATTCTATCACATAAACAAAGGTCAGGAAATAAATTCCGGGAGACAGAGGCTGAGAAGCAATCATGGGCATCGACAACACAGCTCAACAAACAAACAGAATGATTGTGGGGCATCTCTGGCACGGTAGAGCTCCCAGACAGCACAACAACTACCCAAAATATCTGAATGCGGTTATTCCTTTGTCAGAAGAGGAAAACTGCCGGGCCATGCCTGCCTATTGGGGGAATCAATCAGTTAAACAAGATAGAGGGATAGATTAAGACACTTGAAGCCTCAAAAGGCTCAGGACCATTGTAAACAAGCTATAAATAGCTGAAAACAAGATGTAACACAGGTTCAACTTTTGGAGACTATTGAGACTTTGCTACTCAAGCTTCTCAT
Organism: Pinus tabuliformis; assembly: GCA_031772625.1. Taxonomy (NCBI): domain Eukaryota; kingdom Viridiplantae; phylum Streptophyta; class Pinopsida; order Pinales; family Pinaceae; genus Pinus; species Pinus tabuliformis. The sequence goes on along the minus strand of CM062807.1, from coordinate 39,323,738 downwards.
CTTCATTCTAGCAATATAAGCTTCTTTTACTGTTATATGTTCAATTTCCATTTTCTCTTCTATTCCAAGCTTGCACTTGAACATGTTGTTCATGTTTCTTTTGTGTCTAACGCCAGATAACTGTCATCTTATCTCTGCGTTGATAAATTAGATTTGCAAGCTTCTTTTACTTCCTGTAGTTGGCCATTCATATGTGTTTATATATGCGTCTACTGGTATAGTAGGTATTCTCCATCCATTCATTAAATCTACAAACTATTGAGCATTAGTGGTCTAAAGCCTTGTAAAGCTGAGGGTGTTCATGCATGTCTTGAGTAAAAACAGAGTTGAAATGGTTAATCTGGCTTGATCCAAACCATCTTTCATTTCAATAGTTTAGAGAACAATATTGAAGATTATATGTTACCAGGCATCTCCGAGCTGCAACCATAGGAGAGTTTCCTGGAGTGCTAACAAGTATCGCAACATATGATCTATCAGAGGCAAATGTATACAAAATGAAAGGATCGGAAAAATTTGGAGTTGCTAAGGATGGGGCATTTACAATCGCTTTCTTAATCAGATTGAATGCTTCATATTCCTCTTGGCCCCAATTGAAGAGTGAATTCTTTTTAATCATTGCTTGTAAGGGAGATACAATCCTTGAGAAGTCTAGAACAAATCTCTTAACAAAATTAATCTGGCCAAGGAAGGATTGCATGGCTTTCTTGTTGTGAGGCAAGACTATTTCAGAAATCTCCTTAATTCTATCGGGATCAATATGGATTCTAGATTTTGACACTATAAATCCAACAAGTTTTCCTTCACTTAATGCAAAAAATGACTTTTTTAGATTAAGTGAAATCCCATACCTTTGGCAACATTGGAAGATCTGCTTTAAGTCTCTAAGATTATTACCACGTTTTTTAGAATATACAGTTATATCATCCAAGTAAATTACTACTGATTTGTTTACTAATCCCTTAAATGCGATGTCCATGGCCCTTTGAAATGTGGCGCTAGCGTTGATGAGACCAAAAGGCATCTTTTGATATGCGTAAGTACCCCATTTGGTTCTGAACGTGGTCTTCAGTTGATCGTCAGGATGGACCAAAACTTGGTTGTAGCCAGAGAAACCATCTAAAAAGGACATTAATTCTGATCCTGCAACTGCTTGCAATATTTGCTCCATGGGAGGCAGGGGAAAGTTATCCTTTTGGTAGGCTTTGTTAAGGTTTCAAAAGTCAATACAAATTCTAATGTCTCTGTTTTTCTTTCTGACGGGAACCAAGTTGGAAACCCATCTAGAATGTCGAACGGGAAAAATAATTTTGGCTTTCAATAATTTGTTGAGCTCAGACTTAATCTGGCTTTCCAGATTAGGATGGATCTTCCTCAGCTTTTGCTGGACAGGTTTTTCATCGGTTATCATTGGGATAGTATGCTGAATGATAGAAGTGTCGTAAGTCTTAAGGTCATCGTAGTTCCAAGCAAAGACACTTTTGTATTGTTTCAAGAGACGAACATAAGCTAATCTTTCTTCAGGGGCTAGGCCAAGACCTAGGTTGATATTCTGCGGCTTGGTATCAGTTCCTAGATTTACTAATTCATAGTTCAGAGTTGAACTCTGAAGTTTTGAATTGGTAGATCTCTTGAATCGGTCTTTCAAATCATATAGGTCTTCCAACTTGACTACTGATTTTGGCATAGCATTATTAGTGCTTTCTTGTTGCAACTGTTTGTCATGTTGGTCCTCATCAATTATCTGATTAGTGTAAGATCCCTCTGATGTGAGGAAGCTTACAATATCAAGATCATCGTTGAAAATTCTCTAGTTTGTAACATTATCAGGAATCGAGGGTCTAAAGATCAATTTGATTGAGAATCTGTCTGGGCTATAGTCTTATGAGGGAATGAGCTTGGAAGCTACGTTTGCCAAGAGGTCAGCACTAGCATTTTGGAGTCTGGGAATTGGTGAAATATTGAATGCTATAAAATGTTCAGTCAGATCTTTCACTAAAGATTGATAATGCTTCAAATGACTTGATAGACAATGTATAATATTTCATACTTGTTTAATAACAATTTTAGAATCTTCGAAAACTTGTAGATACTTGATATCTAATATGATTTCCTTGTATAATACTTGGACTAAAGCCTCATACTTTGCAGTGTTATTGGTGCAATCAAACTCGAGTCTACAAGTTAGCATAGTTTTGTTTCACTCTGGACTAACTAATACGCAACCTGCTCCTGCTCCATCGTTAGACTTAGAACCATCAAAAAATAACTTCCAAAATAAAGATTTATTTACAGGACTATCTATAAAATTAACACATTTAGAACTATCTGTTTGAGAAAAGTTTTCTACTTGAGACAAAACAGAATGTTCTAAGTAAGGCGAAGTATGAGCATTAAAATTTCCTAAGAAAGAGTCAACAGAATAGTTGCCAATTATATTGTTGCTGTATGCTGTAGGTTCATTTTCTCCTTCCAATTCCATCACTATGTATTTTTTATGTCTTTCTCGCTCAACCTTTATCTGATTTGGTTTACCATTGTAAGGGAGCCACATATGTGACCAATCGGTTGCAAAGTATCCATGAAGCTTTTCAGACCAATCCCTACTAAGAATTAAGCCATAAAATTCTAGAATGTCTGCAACTAAAATATCAATGACTTGACATACCTTTGGATTAGATGACAGCCTTATGGTAACCTGATTTAGTTCACCGATCACTTCAACCTGCGACTGGTCCAGCTGAACTATGCGTACTACAGATTTTTGAGGTTGAACGTTTAACTTTGCACATATTGATTTAGGTAAGATATTAGATGAAGCTCCTGAATCTACCAAACAATTATGCAAGTTTTTGTTGAAAACTTCATAAGTAAGAAGAAATGGGGGAGTATGAGATCTTGACCTTCCTCCAATTAAAGCAATATCATTTGGATCAACTTTATTAGTCACATTAGTTGGAGGTCTTCCCATCTCATGAGAAGCTTGCGAGATTACAGCAGCAGGCAGAGGTGCAACATGTATTGCGTGTAACTCTTTCAAAAGTAGCTTTTGTTGATGTTTTAATTTGCTCAATTCATGAAAAGTAATGTTAGCCCTAGTCTTCTTCATGTCTTCAATGATATTATACTCCATCTCATCAGAAACAATCAATGTTTTAGATGGAGTTGGTGAATCGGATTGGACTGGGCTTGTTTGAGTCGCTTTGGGTGATGATTTCTTACCTGCGACTTTATCTTTAGATATCGAGCTTGCGCTCTTCTGTTTAGGAGTAGGTTGTGGAGGATCGAGTTGATTTCTACTTCTGGTATTGACTGGTGATGCCTCTTGATCCTCTTCGTCTAGGAGGATGAAGTCCCACATTCCCTATACTTCTACAACTTCTTCTTCATCAGTAGGTTCCTCGTTAGAAACTTCCTCTTCTTCTTCTTCTGATTCTGCATTTGTGATAGCATTGGGAGGCTTTGAATCAGTTGAAGGATTTTTTCTATAAGGCTTGTAAGGCTTTTTAGAAGAAGTCTCTGCTACTTGTTTCTTAATGTCAACCATTTCGTTAGACATGGTTTTCAAAACTTTCTGCAATCCTTCTAAATCAAATGGGTCTTTTGATTGTTTTTTCTTGGGATCTTCTCTAAAAGTGACCTTCTTAGATTTTCGTTCATCGACAGTGTTTTTCTTTTCTAAGGCTATGATACGTTTTTCTACCACTATTGCTTCCTTCATATTATCAGCCAAAGTTGTTTTGGCAGCCCTATCAACGAAGATCGCTATGTTTGATGGTAGAGCAGATATGTACCATTCACTTCGAACTTCTTCGCTAGGCTTGGAAGTGGTAGGAATTTTATTCAAAAGTTTATTGAAACGCGAGTTAAAATCTTTGATAGGTTCCCTTGATTCAGTCTTAAGATTCGACAGATCATTGATCAATGTTGCAGTAGACCTATCATCACCGAACTTAGTCAAGAATTGCTCTTGGAAAATATCCCAACTAGTGATAGATCCTGATGGTAATGAAAAATACCAGGATCCAACTGCTCCTTGCAAAGTGTAAGGGAAGAGCCGGACAACAACATCTTCATTAGTAACTCCATTTAGATTTACAAATAACATAAAGTTGTTTATGTGTTCTTCTGCTAGCATGCCTGCTTCAGGATTAAACTTAGGCAGCCATTTTTCAGGATGGGCCGGTATTTGACTCAAGGGCGCAGGCATTAAGACTGCCCCTGGGTTATTCCATGGGGTTTGGGCCATCATTGAACTATTAATAGAGGAAATGACAGAAGATGTTCCTTGCAGTTGGGAAGATGAGGATATTACAATTTGAGATGATTGAGAAGCAGATGTTGAAGTTCTAGTAGTCTGGTGGACAACAATTTGAAGTGGAGGGGTGGATGGTTGACTTCACAGTGGAGAGGTCAAGATGGATGATGATGATGAAATAGTCTCACTATCAGATCCTTTATGTGACTTCCTTGCTTTTTTCCTTTTAGGTAGAGGTAATTCAGTTGGTTCGATACCAAACTTTTCACTCTGCAATCTGGTAAGAGGATGAGAAGGATTATATTGCGAAGTCACACTACCTTGAGATATTTCAGATTTTTGGGGTGATATAGAAAATCCTTAAAGTTTATAGATCAAAGATTCAACTTCAGGAGGTTTAATATTAGATTTCTCTGAAATGTTCGGGTTTGTGGCAGTGGTTGTTATTTTATTGACTTCTCGCTCAAGATTTAAAGATTCCAAGTGCGATGGAGAAGCCTGGGGAGATGTTGAGGGCAATTTACTCTCAGAATGGTATTTAGATTTAGATTTACCAGCCATTCATAGTTCAGGCCCTCCTTCTAGCGCCAAATATGTTGAAGCCCCGAAAATTGGGTCTACAACAAGGGGGACACCCCCCCGGTCCGGACCTTGAAAGCAACTCCTTTTCCGTTTGGGATGGTGGGTCCGAATGGGGATAATGGGACTAGTTTCCCAATTTGTGTGTGTGTGATGAGAATTGATATTTCCTTTCTAATAATTCCTAAGTAAAATTATTTTATTCTAAATCTAATTTAACAATATGCAGTTGTATTCTAATGAATAGAAATATCTAATTCTAAAACTAACCTGGGATTTAACCTTTCAGTTATGCAATCTAAAATAATTTCTAACAGTAATTGGTAATAAAGATCATTCAATTGCTATGAGAAAAGAATTCAATAAAAATGAACCGATTCGTATAAAAAGTTAGCTGAAACAATTGTGAGAAACATATCACATAATAAGTCATTCATACATTAAGCATAAACAGAATAGTTGTCACCGTCCAGAAGTGCCAAATGGACATTGAACATATAACAACAAAAGAAGGTTATATTTCTAGAATGAAGATGAGAAGCTTGAAGGAACAAAGAAGCAACAATCTCTAGAAGTTGAACCCTTGTTACATTTTGCTTTTAGCCTTTTATAGGCCCTTTACAATGCTCCTGAGCTCTCAAAGACTCAGAGTGTCTTAATCTTCCTCTCTGTCTTTTCAACAGCTTGATGCTTTGACTAAGCAAGCGTGGGCTCGAAAATTTCTTCTTCTGACAGCAGAGTAACTGCTTTAGGGTAGTTTGTTGTGCTGCCTTGGAGCTCTCTCATGCCAGAGATGCTCCATGATCACTTGTTGGTTTTGGATAGGCTGCGTTGTTGATGCCTCATGACAGATTCTATTTCGGGTTGTGTTATGCTATTGCTGCCCATGATATTTCTGTTTCTTTTGGGCCAGCTATGCTGTCTGCTCCATGATCTCTATTGTTGTGGCTGTGTTGTGCTATTGTGTTGCGTTGTGCTGCTTCTCGGCCTCTGTTCCTCGGCAGTTATTCTCGGCCTTTGTTTTCCTTTTAAAATGCTTGATAATGAGCGTTTTCTGTTTTACACAGAAAACACTGCAATATTGTAAAATCCCGCCAATACCTGTTCCTTTCAGACTTCAAAAGTCCTTAAATGTGGCTTATCTTCCTATCAGGTCCGCCCTTTGGGTCGCTGTCGCCTATCGTGGGTGGCCTGGTCCCTTTATATTTTCCTCGTATCTTGAAATTCGTAAAAACACTGAAAATGCATGAAAATTGGCCTTAGGCGGACCTGAAATAATATAGATTTCGTTCCTGAACCCTTTCGGGTCCGGGACTCATCGCTATCGGCGCTGCCCTGTGCTCCCTTTGTATTTCGTTATATAACGAAAATACATAAAAATGCATTAAAACCAGACTTTGTGCGGATCTCAAATAATATATATTTTCATTCCCGAACCCTTTCGGGTTCGGGACTTATCGCTATCGGCGTTGCCCTATTCCCCCTTGTATTTCGTTATATAACGAAAATACATTGAGAATACATTAAAAATGGCCTCCCCGTGGACCTAAAATATTATCAAATATCCTGTATATAACCGTCGGGTCCGATTATCGCATCGCCCATATACTTGTGCATAGGCCTCGCCCCTTGGTGCTGCTCCGCTACAATATAGCGATGCGATGCGATCGCAATTGCTTATCGCTTATGCCCAGGGCCCCTTCTTAAATCGTTGATACCTCCGCCGATGCGACCCGCCGATCCGATCATCGGAGATCGTTGATCGGCAGTGTCTTGCGCCCCTTCTTTAAGTCATCCTCTCTGCAGCGCCGATTGCGATTTGCTGCTTAGATCTGGGCCGTTGATTGACCAGATCTAACGACTGCTGTTCTTTCAATGTTTAAGCCTATGATTTTGGTTTTTTCATGGTTTTCAAACGTTTTTTGCCTCCCGATAGTGTATTTCTGCCCTTCTAAGGGCTCTCCTCTTGTCCTGATTTTGACCTTTGGATGATCTTGAGCAAATCTTGAAGATTTCAAGAGCATTTTTGGATCCATTGGCATGATTTTAAGCAAATTTGGAGATTTTAAGAGCATATATGGATCCAATTTTGGGCCTTTTGCCAGCGAGGCTAACATGAGGTGTTATCACCTGGATTGAACCTCAGGCTGAATGAAGGCAATGCCAGGGTAACCACAAACCACGCTTAGCCAAGTAGCTAACCCTACTAGGTCAGGAGAGGGCTCTCTCTGTAATTATCTCAACCAAAACAATTAGATTAGGTAAAGGATATTAGGCTAGGAATAGTAGCATGAAGTTTTGATTGGATTTTGAAGGGGTTTTGCTGGATCAGGAGGAGCTGAACAGTTTAGGTTTAGGGAATTAGGTTAGAATTGTAGGGTGTTCAATAGGGCAAGGTAGGCATAAGGTTTAACACTCTAGGGCTTGATGGGTGAGGTGTTTTAAGACTGGTGAGAGGCTAGGAAGAGCATGTGATTACCATGGATCCTTCCCAAACTGTAGAAAACATGAAATGGTGAATATTTTCCCAAAGCAGAGCACTAATATAATGAATTCTGCCTATCAACTTGAAAGCATTCACTTAGAAGCAATGAAATGATTAATGAAGTACACAAAACACTTTAACATATGATCATAAAAGAAGAAACTGTACTAAAACTCCATACCACATGGATCCCATAAAAATAGCTGCAATTCTTATTAATATCCTACTAAATTGCTACAAAATGATGTACAATCAAAGTCTGAGCATCCAGCTAAGTCCAACGCTTTACAATGAGAAAGAAGAAGAAGATATAGGCTTTGTTTCAACCTCCTCCCATCCTCAGGGGTCGAATCCCTAAGATGAGGAGCTAATATAACCAACACTGAACAAGAAACAAGAATATAGGCATCTTAATAACTTGCCTCTAAAAGTGAAAAACTGATTCATTTGAGCTCAAATTGACTTCTAATGTAATGAATCTACCCTCTACTACTAGTTATCCATCATATTTACATGCCAAGTCATCATTAACAATGGTAAATCATCCTCCATTAGATAAAATCCATGAACACAGTAAAAAAATGGAAAAATAGCCATCATCTGCAAAATCTGCCCTATGCGCAGCACCACTGGCCCAACGCACAACGCCACTTTCAAGTACCTTTTGGAGGCCTTCTCGGCATCCAAATTGAGCTAATGATAGCTCATTAGAAAGGTCTTCAAGTCTACTTTCCCAAACACCTAGAATTTTTGCATTTGAAGCTCATTTGACTCCTCAAAACTTGATTCTCCCAAGATTTCTTCTGTGTGTCCAAAAAGTGGCAGAAAGGTCATTTTTAGGGTGTTTTTTGACCTGTTGGTGGACCGTTTCTACCCCCAAAACTTAGAAAATCCATAGGGTGCATGTCCTCATCGCTTTGAATCCAAAAATGCAAACCATTTGTGCATTGGGTGCGCCTAGGAAAAGTGCAGCGCCATCGAGTTTTTTGTGTGTGTAAAATTTCAAAATTTGCTAATGACAAAAATTCTTCCAAATTTGCCCAAAATTGGTGACAAGCACCATAATCAAGTATCCTGATGAGCCAAGGAAGCTTCAACAAGCAACCTAAGCCTATCCTCCTCCTTTCTGCCTTTTAGAGCTCACCTTAGCCTAGCATTCATCTTCTTGACCCTCATATTGCAAATTTTGTTTCAGGTCCTGTAATGGTAGGCCATGTGCCTGATCATCTGGTTGTCTCTATTGGCCTTCTGCAATAGCTTCTCAAGGTGAAAATTGACTCTCTCAAGACAAGTCTCTCTATCATCTTCAATCTCCTTCTCAATAGGAGTCAAAGTGACCTGTGCCTCTTTGTCACTTTGTCGTTTTACCTTGAGAAGTTCCAGCTCCATGAGGGCCTGCTTGTCACTCAACTGCTTTTTCTCTTGTTCCAAATATGTGATGACATACTTGGCCCTCTCCAAATTGTCCATTAGTGCTTGGACTTGAGCCTCCTTTTCCTGTATGATGATGTCCTTTATTGTGTCTTCATCCTGAGCCTCTAAGTTAATTATTTCCACGCCATGATGAGTATAACGCTACTCCGGATCATCATGCTCTGTCAAGTCAAAGTCTCTTTCCTCCTCATCATCAAAACTCTCCTCTGACATCTTTTCCTTCCCTTTATGCAGCTGCTGCACCTGTACCTATTGTGTTGATGAAGAAGGAAAAGCCCCTTCCACATCCTGTGGAGCAAGCATTTTCTTATGGGTTGATGAAGAAGGCAAGGTCCCTTCCACATCTCGTGGAGAAAACACTTGCCTATAGACTTCAAACAATCTCCTTGTGCCCCTCTGATATGTCATGTAAGTCCCTGGCACCTCAGTAGTTCTAGTCTCTTTGGCCTCCTCATCTGTTTTCACCTGAGCATTGCTAAGAGGGCCCCCTACTTCTTGAGACACTAGTGGAGGAATTTGAGGACCCCCGAAGATGTCATGAGTAATAAATGTCTCCCAAGAGATGTTGAGGAGGCTAAGGTGATGAAGCACAATCATCTTGATCAGGGAGTAATGATAGAGACTACTCATCTGCTGAGGGTATGGCTTCTTCTGGACAAAATGAGCCATCTTTTCAATATTCCTGAACAAGAAATAAAGGAGGTTTAACATCTTCACCCTGGTAAAATGCATGAGAAGCCTGATGTGATAGGTGTACAGCCTGGAAAATCTGCCCTCACAAGTGAAATATTTCATGATTATTTTCATCATGGGGACATACTTGTCTTCAAGAAATCTGAAAGGAAAAGTCTTTTCACCTCATTTCTGTACGAGGTTTAATATAAGGCTCGTAATAGTGTTCATCCAGGTCCTGGGCCTTATACCACTTCTCCCCTACATTTGGAATCCTGGTTGCATCTGCAATGATGGAGAGTGAGACTATGAATGTTACCCTAGCAAGAGTCACCTTGTTGTCCTGAAGATGGGCTACAAAAAGTCTGGTGAGCTTAGTCTGAAATAAGTGACAACCAACTGAGAGGCCTGCAATTCTCCGAGGTTTGATGGATCTTCTCTGATAATTCTGCCTCCCTTGTGTGCTTTTCTCTGATGCCTAGCTCTATTTGCTGAGGTGCCACTGCCTGCGTTTTCCTCCTCCTCATAGTCTCAATCCTCTCTATCCATGTTTGTAAGGCTTGAGGTTGTATGAAGGGAATGAGTGAGAGTGATTTAGGAATGAGGGGATGGGAGATGAGCTTATGGGCTAGAAAATGAATGAGGGAGTAGGAATCATAAAAATGGGAGGGAGGGCTTGGTTTGTTTGAGATTTTGCTTTTTGGGAAGAGGGATAAAGGGATGTGGATGTTATGGAATAGGGATAAAGGGATATAGGGATAGGGAAAGAGTTTAGAGTTGTAGTGATCGGTGATATAAGGAATAATTGGGGTTTAGGGTTTAGGCATAACCAAGGGAGAATTTTAGGGTTTCACACTTGCCATGGGGAATGATGTTTAAAAGTTTGAAATGCAAACCAAAACTGCAGTATGGGAGGTCAACTTACTTGCATTGAAGGGAAAAGAGAGCAATTTTGAAGTTTGTTGAAGTTTTGAGGCCTTTTTGGCTCTTCTACTCAACGCGCAGCGTCACCACACAGACGTGCAACGCCTCCTCTAGAAGCGCAACACAGTGTAAAATTACACTGGGAAATTCTCCAGACGTGCAATGCCACTCTCTCAACGTGCATCGCTGACCCTCCTGCCTGAAACGCATAGTGCCAGTTTGCCTACACGCAACTCCACTCCACCACTGCTCCAAACGCGCAGCGCCACCCTCCAGAAGCGCAACGCCACTTCTCCTTTGCCCAAAACTCACTCAACCTTTGCTCTTCTCCTCACTTTTTGACTCCTTGCTTACCAAATGAGAATGATAAACTTGAAAATGAAATGTGAGGCCTTATATAGGAGTAAATTTTGATTTTTCACTTGAAAAACCCACTTTCTAATGTTTCTTGACCTTTCTCAAAACTCTGTTTTTAATGCATTTTCTTCTTTGTTTCTTTTCAGGTTGATAATACTCAACTTGAATTGATTTTTGCAGTGTTTCTTTGTCTTGCAGCAGGGAGAGATGCTTTAGTGCAACCGGGATCATTTATTACATAAAGTGACTTAAAATTATATATGAAATACAAATTAACTCAAAATACTTTGTTTTTACCTCAAAAACATGTTTTTGAGGTGAAAATTACATTAGTTTAAAAGATAATTATATAGTGACTATGAACTACAAGCCATCATGCTTGACTTATTTATCATCCTCATACCCTTGCTGCCCTTTATTTACAATTTTAAATCAGGTTCTTGACCTTGGAAATGAAACCCTAATACCTAATGAAAACATGCCCTATGACCTAATGAAAACATGATTGCAAATTGACCATGAAACCATAACTGAAGACAACCTAAAGAAGGGTCAACAAGTATACTCTATGAGGGAGAAATTGGATTTTCTGAAGAGAAGACAACCATCAGTGGATCAGTTTGACATGACCTAATGAAATGATGTAAAAATTTCAGTATGGGACCCCTAAAATGAAAATGCAAAGAGCAAATTTGATCCCTGATGGAAGTATGTAGATACTGACACTAACATTGGCCTTATTGGGGATGGCATCTCCTTGGAGGTGTCAAGAACACCGTAGACCAAGTGCCTCATCCATTGGACAATACGGTCAAACAAACAAAAAAAGTGAAAATGACTCAATACAAACTGAAAACTGACTCACAACCGACTCTAAACTCGACTATAAACCAAATCAACGAAACTTGACACTAATAATGCAAACTTTATAGCCTTCACTTTGGGCCCCAAGCTTAGATGACAGTGTACTTGAAACCTTGCAAGGAAAAGAAAACTGGTATATACAATGAAGGTGAAGTAACTTTAGGGAACAACCTCAAAAGTAGTAGTGCTTCAGGAGCCTACCATTCACTGGCCCTCCTGAACATTTCTGACCATCCATTTCCTTTAACAAAAATGCATTTTATCCTCAATAAGTTGAGATTTTATATGGTCCTTTCCATAAATTGTCAAACTTACCATGCTTTCCCTTTTCCTCATTTCGTGCATCCCACCGCAGCACTACATCTTCCAGCTGAAACTTTTCTGCTTTGGTTTTGTGGTCATAAATTTTCTTTATCTTCTCTTGCAACCGAAAAGTGTTTTGGGAAACCTCTTCCCTTATTTGCTGAAGGTGAATCATTTGATTAATTCTGCGCTGAATATCATCCTCTTCGCTGCCAGCTTCCTGTAATAATCTCATGACCAGGACTGCAAGTGATGTAGGAAATACTGTATCAGTACCATAAACCAAATAAAAAGGTGACATACCTATTGATTTATTGTTGCTCACTCTGTCGGCCCACAAGGCATTAACAAGCTTTCAATGCCAATTCTTCTTGTTTGCCTCCAACATTTTCTTGATAATGTTCACCAAGGATTTATTTGACGACTCAGCCAATCCATTGCCCTGCAGGTAGTATGCCGTGGAATGACCCAATGTAATATTGTACTTGTTGCAAAACTTGACCATTTTCTTGGACTTAAATGTTGTTGCATTATCTGTTATAATCTTGTGAGGGCAACCAAAATGAGACAAGATATTAGATTCTAAAAATTGGATAATTACTGTGTCCGTGGCTTGCCTTGTCGGAATGGCCTCAATCCACTTGGTGAAGTAATCAGTAGCTGTCAAAATCCATCTGTGTTGTGCTGATGATGTGGGATGGATTTCCCCTATGAAATCAAGTCCCCATTGCTGGAAAGGTGCATTTACTTCAACTGGCTTCAAAGGAAGAGGAAGCAACTTCCTTTTTCCTTGAAAAACTTGGCATTCATGGCAGCCCATCACTGTCTTATATAAATTTGAAAACAAAGTTGGCCAATAATATCCTGCTCTCAACACTTTGTTAGCTGTTGTTTTCCAAAACAAATGACCACCACAATCACCTCTATGAAAATCATTCATTACCTACTGAGCTTCATCTTCAACCAAACAATTAAGAAGAACTCCTCCCGGATCTTTCCAATAGAGAGCACTATTTAAAATGCAGAATTTTGCAGACTTTAGTTTTAGTGACCTACCTTTACTTCTCGAAATTCTAGGAGGTGGCGAAAGATGCTAAAGAACATAAACTATATCAGAATACCAAGGTGATTTGAGAAACATTTATGATACTTGAATGAGTGAGCCACCATCTTCATCCTCTGACATTGCTACAATAAGATTTATGTCTAGAGCATGCAGATTTGATTCAACCATCAGTTTTGCCAAGCCTTGTCCTTTGATGAGTTTGGTAGGTTTAATCTCAAGATTATATTCCAACATTGTTGCTATCCACTTACCTCTTCTTCCCTCTGGATCAGTTTGCATGAGAACATCCTTGACTGCTACATTAGGAACATAGGCTATAGTATGTGAATATAGAATGTATACTCTGAAATCTTTCAATGTTTTTATAAGAGCCAGTGCTTGTTTTTCAATGATATTGTAACGCAAGGCAGCATCTCGAATAGTCCTACTGAAAAAATCAATGGGTTGCTCCACCTGATCGCTCTTTTTCATCAACACCGCAACCATGGTGTGCTCGGATGTAAATGAAAATATAATAAAATCATGAGTATAATCAGGACTAATCAAGACTGGGGCTGTGGTCAAAGCAAACTTTACCAAGTTGAACGATTTCATGGCATCCTCGGTCCATTTTACAGTGTTGTCCTTCTTCAACATATTAGTTATTTCACGTAAATTCTCAGCCAAATGTGGTATAAATCTGCGTCAGAAATTTATCTTACCATTGTAAGCCTGAATCTCCTTTTTGTTGCATAGAAAGTCTATATGCTGGATTGCCTCCACCCTTGAAAGATCAATGCGAATACCATCTTTAGAAATTATATAACCAAGGAGTTTACCCTTGTCCATGGCAAAAAGACTCTTTTTCGGGTTTAGAGAAATCCTGAACTTCCTACATTTCTGAAAGACAATCCTTAAGTGGTGCAAATGCTCATCATCAGAACCAGAAAATACCGTCGGATCATCTAAATAAATTACCAAGAAAACATCCTTCTCATTAGCAAAAGCTATGTCCATCGTCCACTGAAAAGTGGCTCCGGCATTCTTCAATCCAAATGGCATTTTGGCATACTGAAAAGTTCCCCAAGGTGTTGTGAATGTAGTTTTGTCTTGGTCTTTTTCATGTGCCAAGATCTGATTATAACCTGAGTAACCATCTAGTAGTGACATCCGTGATGCTCCAACTACTCTTTGCAGAATATCATTCATCTTAGGAAGAGGGTAATTATCCTTTAAGGATACTTTGTTGAGGTTCCAGAAATCTATGCACAACCTTATCTCTTCGGTCTTCTTTCGTACCAGGACCAAATTTGAAATCCAATCAGAAAATCTAATTGGAACAATGATGCCAGCTTTAAACAATCTATTTACCTCTTTCTCGATGGATGGAAGCAACTTTGGATTGATTCTTCTCAACTTCTGTCTAAAAGGTTTTTGATCTGGCTTGATAGGAATAATATGCTGAATGATATCCTTGTCACACACTTTCAAATCTGAATAATCCCATGCAAAAACATCAGAAAATTCAGAAAGTAATCTAACATACTTAGCCTTTACTACGAGAGACAATGCTTTTGATTACTTTACAAGCTTGGGATGGTCAGCTGTTCCAAGATTTACATTTTCAACTCCTTTGTCTGTAGGAACCAAGCTCGTTTTTCTTGCCACATCATCCTGATCAAAAAGCTCCTCTAAGGTATGAAACCTCTAGGAATGATATTATCCTTCAGCTGTAAAACCTCCATCTGATTTACCTCAATATCTTGTTCCTCAGAATCACAAACATCATCAATAGAAGCATTCTTAAACTTTCCTTCATTCTGCAAAAAGGCATTAATTTCATTATCATCCTAAAACACTTGCCAATACCTCAAATTATCAGGAACAACAGGCCTATGTTTGACATGAATTTCAAATTTGTTGTTAGAATTCATTGGAATCTTCAAATTGTTGGCCGTAGTGGCGAGTGAAGCTGCAATGATGTTCTGAGTCCGGGGTATTACTGTCAAGGTATATTCAGGAAACATCCTCAAAATATCCAGAACTGCATTTCTGTAGGCTCTCATCCGTGGATTTTTTGCTTGATATTCTCCTTTTACTTGTTTAATCATCAACTTTGAATCACCATAAAGAAAAATCCTTTTCGCATCGAGCTTCTTCAAAATTTTAAGACCTATAATCAAAGCCTCATACTCCGCTTCATTATTAGAGCAATCAAAAGCTAACTTGTAGGAACATACTCTAACATTACTTGGGACTTTGGCAGGCTAGAAAGCAGGGCTACGAATCCAAATTCCAATACCAGCACCATCCTTACCCATAGCGCCATCGAAGTCCATGCTCCAAAGGCCGGCTTCATCTTCTAGATGCTGAAATTTTGTTTCTTTCTCAACCTTACCTTTGCTGATTACTTCATTTTTCTGCTCTTCACTGACCTTTTGCTGTTGTGTAGGCTACTCATAAGAACTTGCTATTTTTTCTTTTTTCTTCGTTAGGAACTGCTCTAAAATTCTCAGAAATTTCTGGCACATCATTTACTTCTACAAGCTAAATATCTACATCATTCAATCCACTATCAGAGTACAAAACAAAGGACTCTAAATCAATATGTACAACATTTATCAGATGATTCACAGGCTTCTCTTTACTAGTGATCATATACTTCATTTTCTTTTCCCGGTACAACTTCCTCAATTGACCAAAAATAGGGATGGTAGCATAAGAGAAGTCAAGTTGTAAAGTGCCTTTGAGTTTAGCACCCCACGATCTATATAAGAGGATACCAAATCGAGGCGGTATATCAGCAATTACCACATCCATCAAGACATTTTTGGGTGGGATTTGATCTAAAGAAACCACCAAATCTTTGATGAGACCAATGCAACGAACTCTACCAGAGTCAAAGGAGTACAAATCATGATACTTCTCGGTGATATCCAGGCCCAACTTCTCCATAATGGATTTAGGCATCAAATTGTGGGAAGCTTCGGAATCTAACATATCATTATAGAGAATATACTCATGCAATCTAAGACTCAGATAAAAGGGAGGGACTTCGCTATCTTCAGGCTGACCTTCTATGGCTGGACCAAAAATGAGTTCAGGATGATCATCCTCGACATTCACCATGTTTGACAAAGGATCTATTTGCAATATTCTAGATACATGGTGTTTATAATTGCTATTCTTAACAAGCTCAGTCAAAGGAATGGACACTTTTAATTTAGCAATTTCACTTTCTAAATTAAAGGATGAAACTTTTTCTACCTCTTTGACACCAATGTCCTTCTTATCTGCTTGCTCTTTCGTTGCACTATCTTTTTGCTGATTGTTCTTCTCGTTTGCAGTGATACTTGTTGATGGTACCTTGCTGGGATTCAGATTAGCAAGCTCTTTCCCTTTCTTCTGAGTGTTTGAGGAATTTGAAGATCTTTTCTTTTCTGAATGGGATTGACCGGTACATCTCTGCTCCTTAAAGAGTATTGCCTTTGCTGTGCAGTCAAAGAATTCATATAACCACGCTGATAATCATCAGATTCAGCCTCCAAAACCACATCATTTGCTAAGATGTAATCTTCATCCCTTTGAATGTCTGGAACTTTTGCATATTCTTCATCTTCGGTCATAAATATAGGCATACCATCAGTAGTGAAAAAGTGATTTGTTTCAATTACTAGATCTTCGTCATCTTCTTCTTCCATTCCTTGAACATAATTATGTTGTAAGGGAGTTCTGATTTGCTATTGTTGTGCTGGTTGCTCTGGTGCTTTTTGTTCTCTCTTCTTGATTTGGAATTGGGGCTGCTGCTGTCCTCTAAAATTTGGATTCCGGATTGGTGGTTCAGGTCTATCTGTGATGGTTAACCGGTCAACCATCCTCTCCACTATTTGAATCAATGTATCCATCTTTACAACTGAAGTAGATGCTTCTCCTTTTATGGTCACTCTTTTTGATGCTCTTTTGGCTAGCAAGTTTGCTTCTACACTCACAACATTCTTTTGCATGTCTTCTAGTGTGGTAGGATCACATTCCCGCAAATGATATGCCATATCAGCATCGAAACTGTCTAGAAACTTGAGCAAATCCAATCCCTTCGGTGGTTTAATGTTGGCAGGAATAACATTGTATACTGCATTAAACCTCACACAATAGTCTTGCACACTCTCGCCAACATTTCTTTTGATGTTCTCATACTCGGACAAAATCTAAAGTGGATTCTTCTTCACCTCCCACCGATCCAGGAATTGCCTATGGAGGATTGGTAAAGTGGTGATAGAAGTTGCGGGTAAAGCTCTGAACCATTTTCGAACTTCACCTCCAAATCTTTGTACAAACAATCTCATCGTCACATCTTCAATCTCTACTTCATGGAGGTCAAAGAAATCATTCATTTTATCAACATGTTGCTGAGCTGTAATGGTTTGAGTGGCATCAAAGAAAGGTATTTTGGTTTGATAATCAGCGGGCATGGCACCAAGATTCTGAGGTAAAACAAGGGGTGCATACTGGGCAACCATAACTCGAGGTGGATTTAAAGCAAGGATTGGGCTACTAGGAGTTGATGCAGTAGTTGATGGAGAACTGGGAGTAATAGGTGATTGATGGGGAATGGTAGGTTGATAGGGAAGTGAAGGTATAAATGGAGGTGGGGAATGAACTTCAGAGGTTGAAGGGAATAATGATGAACTAAGGGTAGTGGACACCGGTTCAGAAAGCTCAGGGATCTTAGCAGTAGTGAGGGATGATTGAGGGGAATTTAGAATATACTCATCAATTGACCGATTTTCCTTTTGGACTTCGAGATCTGCAATAAACTCTGGATCTAAAAATATATCGTCAAGTGCACTTTTAGACCTGGTTCTAAATAGGGAAAGATCAAATGACAAATCAAATGGGAGGTCTTCTAAAAACAACCACTCATCAGGGCAAGAATCTACTTTTATTGAAGGTGTTGGACTGACTGAACTTTCTTGTCTTTTGAGTCTTCTTGAAATTAGATTGGGATTATCCACTATTGGGGCAGGGTTTGGATCTAGATTGGCCCTAGTGTACTTTCTCGAAGCCAGTGTGCTCAAATTTCGAAGTTTTATATATTGCTTTACAACTTTCCAATTCAGCCTAGTAAATTCTAAAAATTATCATCCATAAGCTTAAGAATTCAAATGAAAGATACTACAAGGTGATTAGTCTTTCATCCCCAGTAAGGTTGCCACAATGTTATCACCTAGATTAAACCTCAGGCTGAAGGAAGGCAATGTCAGGGTAACCACAAACCACACTTACCCAAGTAGCTAGCCCTACTAGGCCGAGAGAGGGCTCTCTCCATAAGGATCTCAACCAAGATCATTGGATCAAGTAAAGGATATTAGGCTAGGTATAGAAGCACAAAGTTTTGATTGGATTTTGAAGGGGTTTTGCTAGATCAGGAGGAGCTGGACAGTTTAGGTCTAGGGAATTAGGTCAGAATTGTAGGGTGTTCAATAGGGCAAGGTAAGCATAAGGTTTAGCAGTCTAGGGCTTGATGGGTGAGGTGTTTTAAGACCGGTGAGAGGCTAGGAAGAGCATGTGATTACTATGGATCCTTCCCAAACTGCAGAAAACATGAAATGGTGAATATTTTCCCAAAGCAGAGCACTGGTATAATGAATTCTGCCTGTCAACTTGAAAGCATTCACTTAAAAGCAATGGAATGATTAATGAAGTATACAAAACACATTAACATATGATCACAAAAGAAGAAACTGTACTAAAATTCCATACCACATGGACCCCATAAAAATAGCTGCAATTCTTATTAATCTCCTGCTAAACTGCTACAAAATGATGTACAATCAAAGTCTGAGCATCCAGCTGAGTCCAGCCCTCTACAATGAGAAAGAAGAAGAAGATATAGGCTTTGTTTCAACCTCATCCCATCCTCAGGGGTTGAATCCCTAAGATGAGGAGCTAATCTAACCAACACTGAACAAGAAACAAGAATATAGGCATCTTAACAACTTGCCTCTAAAAGTGAAAAACTGATTCATTTGAGCTCAAATTGACTTCTAATGTATTGAATCTACCCTCTACTAGTATTTATCCACCATATTTACACTCCAAGTCATCATTTAAAATGGTAAATCATCCTCCATGAGAGAAAATCCATGAACACAGTAAAAAAATGGAAAAATAGCCATCCTGTGAAAAATTTGCCCTACGCGCAGTGCCACTGGCCCAACGCACAGCACCACTTTCAAGTCCCTTTTGGAGGCCTTCCTGGCATCCAAATTTAGCTCATGATAGCTCATTGGAAAGGTATTCAAGTCTAATTTCCAAAATCCTATAATTTCTGCAGTTGAAGCTCATTTGACCCCTCAAAACTTGATTCTCCCAAGACTGCTTCTGTGTGTCCAAAAAGTGGCAGAAAGGTCATTTTTAGGGTGTTTTTTGACCTTTTGGTGGACCAGTTCTGCCACAAAACTTAGAAAATCCATAGAGTGCATGTCCTCATTGCTCTAAATCCAAAAATGCAAACCATGTGTGCATTGGGTGCCCCTAGGAAAATCACAGCGCCACCGGCAGTTTTTCTATGTGTAAAATTTCAAAATTTGCTAATGACAAAAATTCTTCCAAATTTGCCCAAAATTGGTGAGAAGCACCATCATCAAGTATCCTGATGAGCCAAGGAAGCTTTAGCAAGCAACCTAAGCCTATCCTCCTCATTTTTTCCTTTTAGAGCCTGCCTTAGCCTAGCATTCATCTTCTTGACCCTCATATTGCAAATTTTGTTTCGGGTCCTGTAATGGTAGGCCATGTGCCTGATCATCTGATTATCTCTATTGGCCTTCTGCGACAGCTTCTCAAGGTGCAAATTGACTCTCTCAATCCATGTCTCTCTATCATCTTCAATCTCCTTCTCAATAGGAGTCAAAATGACCTGTGCCTCTTTGTCACTTTGTCGTTTTACCTTGAGAAGTTCCAGCTCCATGAAGACCTGCTTGTCACTCAATTGCTTGTTCTCTTGTTCCAAATATGTGATGACATACTTGGCCCTCTCCAAATTTTCCATCAATGCTTGGACTTGAGCCTCCTTTTCCTGTATGATGATGTCCTTTATTGTGTCTTCATCCTGAGCCTCTAAGTCAATTATTTCCATGCCATGATGAGTATAACGCTACTCCGGCTCATCATGCTCTGTCAAGTCAAAGTCTCTTTCCTTCTCATCATCAAAACTCTCCTCCAACATCTTTTCCTTTCCTTTGTGTAGCTGTTGCACCTGTACCTGTTGTGTTGATGAAGAAGGCAAAGCCCCTTCCACATCTTGTGGAGCAAGAATTTGCCTATGGGTTGATGAAGAAGGAAAGGTCCCTTCCACATCGCGTGGAGAAAACACTTGCCTATCAGCTACAAACAATCTCCTTGTGCCCCTCTGATATGTCATGTAAGTCTCAGAAACCTTAGTAGTTCTAGTCTCTTTGGCCTCCTCATCTGTTTTCACCTGAGCATTGCTAAGAGGTCCCCCTACTTCTTGAGACAGTGGTGGAGGAATTTGAGGACCCCCGAAGATGTCATGAGCAATAAATGTCTCCCATGAGATGTTGAGGAGGCTAAGGTGATGAAGCACAATCATCTTGATCAGGGAGTAATGATAGAGACTGCTCATCTGCCGAGGGTATGGCTTCTTCTGAACAAAATGAGCCATCTTTTCAATATTCTTGAACAAGAAATAAAGGAGGTTTAACATCTTCACCCTGGTAAAATGCATGAGAAGCAAGATGTGATAGGTGTACAACTTGGAAAATCTGCCCTCACAAGTGAAATATTTCATGATGATTTTCATCATGGGGACATACTTGTCTTCAAGAAATCTGAAAGGAAAAATTATTTTCACCTCATTTCTGTATGGGGTTTGATATAAGGCTCATAATAGTGTTCATCGAGGTCCTGGGCCTTATACCACTTCTCCCCTACGTTTGGAATCTTGGTTACATCTGCAATGATGGAGGGTGAGACTATGATTGTTACCCAGCAAGGGTCACCTTGTTGTCCTGAAGATGGGCTACAAAAAGTCTAGTGAGCTCAGGGTGATGTTGAACTCTCTCTACCTGCTCATAGAATTCATAATAGCCAAGATATCTGAAACAAGTAACAACCAACTGAGAGGCCTCCAATTCTTTGAGTTTTGATGGCTCTTCTTCTCTGATAATTCTGCCTCCCTTGTGTGGTTTTCTCTGATGCCTAGCTCTATTTGTTGAGGTGTCACTGCTTGTGTTTTCCTCCTTCTCATAGTCTCGGTCCTCTCAGTCCATGTTTGCAAGGCTTGAGGTTGTATGAAGGGAATGAGTGAGAGTGATTTAGGAATGAGGGGATTGGAGATGACCTTATGGGATAGAAAATGAATGAGGGAGTAGGAATCATAAAAATGGGGGGGAGGGCTTGGTTTGTTTGAGATTTTTCTTTTTTGGAAGAGGGATAAAGGGATATGGATGTTATGGAATAGGGATAAAGGGATATAGGGATAGGGAAAGAGTTTAGAGTTGTAGTGATTGGTGATATAAGGAATAATTGGGGTTTAGGGTTTAGGCATAACCAAGGGAGAACTTTAGGGTTTCACACTTGCCATGGGGAATGATGTTTAAAAGTTTGAAATGCAAACCAAAAATGCAATAATGGAGGTCAACTTACTTGCATTGAAGGGAAGAGAGAGCAATTTTGAAGTTTGTTGAAGTTTTGAGTCCTTTCTGGCCCTTCTGCTCAACGCGCAATGCCACCACACAGATGCATAGTGCCACCTCTAGAAGCGCAACACAGCGTAAAATTACACTGGGAAATTATCCAGACGCGCAGCGCCGGGCCTAGATGCGCAGCGCCGACCCTCTTGCCTGAAACGCGCAGCGCCAGTCTGCCTATGCGCACCACCACTCCACCACTGCTCCAAACGCGTAGCGCCACCCTCCAGAAGCGTAGTGCCACTTCTACTTTGCCCAAAACTCACTCAAACTTTGCTCTTCTCCTCACTTTTTGACTCCTTGCTTACCAAATGAGAATGATAAACTTGAAAATGAAATGTGAGGCCTTGTATAGGAGTAAATTTTGATTTTTCACTTGAAAAACCCACTTTCTAATGTTTCTTGACCTTTCTCAAAACTCTGTTTTTAATGCCTTTTCTTCTTTATTTCTTTTCAGGTGGATAATGCTTAACTTAAATTGATTTTTGCAGTGTTTCTTTGTCTTGCAGCAAGGAGAGATGCTTTGGTGCAGCTGGGATCATTTATTACATAAAGTGACTTAAAATTATATATGAAATACAAATTAACTCAAAATACTCTGTTTTCACCTCAAAAACATGTTTTTGAGGTGAAAATTACATTTGTTTAAAAGATAATTATATAGTGACTATGACCTACAAGCCATCCTGCTTGACATATTTATCATCCTCATACCCTTGCTGCCATTTATTTACAATTTTAAATCAGGTTCTTGACCTTGGAAATGAAACCCTAAGACCTAATGAAAACATGCCCTATGACCAAATGAAAACATGATTGCAAATTGACCATGAAACCATAATTGAAGACAACCTGAAGAAGGGTCAGTAAGTATACTCTATGGAGGAAAAATTGAATTTTCTGAAGAGAAGACAACCATCAGTGGATCAATTTGACATGACCTAATGAAATGACGTAAAAATTTCAGTATGGGACCCCTAAAATGAAAAATGCAAAGAGTAAATTTGATCCTTGATGGAAGTATGCAGATACTGACACTAACATGAGGCTTGGTTTTTGTGACAAGTGTGTTGGTAACTCTTCCTGTGGATGCCAATCTTTTGTGGAGGGTTCAAAATAGTTGCAAAATGCTCATACAAGTGTTTTTTGAGGTGATTTTTGAGATCTATACTTCTGTTTTCACAAAACTTGCACCTATACAAAGTGCTGACTTGAGGCCAGAACTATGGAGGACACTCATCCATTGAATCCTGAAGCAAGAGGACAGTGGAAAGCTACCAATGGAGGAAATCTTGTTAAGAACTTACCGAAGATAGATTTAAGATAATTAATGGAGTAGTCATTAGCCTCTTTTGGAGCAGTCTTCAACATAATTAAAGAAGTAGATTTGAACACCTCTTTGAAGACAAGCACTAGGATTGTTTGGAAACATAATTTGGGTCCTGTTTTGAAGTATACCTATTACGCAAGTGAAGGCACTTTGAAAGAACAATATCGAATTCATTTTAAGAGAAGACTTATTGTACAAAACTTTTGAAGACAATCCTAGAATAGATTGAAGGTATTTTTGGGCTCATTTGGAAGACATCTTGAAGACATCCTTGGAGCTGAAGTGTGGAGAAGACTTGGAAACACTTGGTTGCAGAATTTGAAGAGGCTATTAAAGAAGGGCATTGAGCAACGTTAGAAGAGAATTTAAGGAACATCTTAAAGACTATTCAAAGAGATATTGTACCAGATATTGAAGCATTTGGAGGAACCGTTGTGAAGACACCTTTAGGCATCTTGGTTGAAGTGTCTTGGAAGCTATTATTGGGACAAATCTTAGAAAATCTTTTGTGGAGACTTAAACCTTGCTAGAGAAAACTTGTTGAACAAATTTGAAGCCTTGAAGAAGAGTTTGCAGTAGTCCTTGTACTTGAAGCTATTTTGACGACCTTGTGCAGAACTTGTACAATTGATTGAAGGACTTATAAGGCATGCTTGGTTGGAGAATACTTAGAACAATCTTTTGAAGACATCTTGTTCAAAAACCTTGTTGAATACCATGATGCATTATTCATCATAAGGTGTCCTTGGAGAAAGCATTTGGGTAAGATGAAGAGCAACGGTGACACTTTCTAAGAGATCAAGGTTGTCATTGGTTATGTAACGTGGAGACCAAAGTGAAGACTAAGTGAAGATTGACAGGGCTTGTTGAAGAAGACATTGGGGGTTGTGAAGTATAACCAAATACATCTTGACGAAGTAAAGTGAGGGTTGGAGCCTCGAAAAGACAAGGTTGGTGCCTTGGAAGATAGGGTTGGAGCCCTAGAGGATCAGAGTCCTCAAGAAACTAGGTCGAAGCCTTAACCAGATATAGGGTTGGAGCCCTTGAGGTTGGTGCCTCAAAATTGACAAGGTTGGAGCCTTGGAAGTCCAAGTCAATGCTTGGAAAATATAGGTTGGAGCCTAGGAGATTGAAGATCAGTGCCTTCATCTAGGGTTGGAACCCTACATATATTGTACTTGATTTATTGTAAAGAATAAATTAATAAAATAATTTATTCTTATTGTTCATTTTGTGTTCTCAATATAAGTGATATAACTTGGAAAAGTAACAATTGAAAATAAATATTGATACACCCCCATCTCAGTATTTCCAACACTTCCTTGGTAGCACAAACCATAATTACTCGTGCCATGCAAATACCTAAAAACCTGCTTCACTATTGTTCAATACTTCTTCCCTGGTTTTGACATAAAATTGGTCAATACTCCCACTGCATGTGTAATGTCTGTTCTAGTAAAAACCATTGCATACATCAAGCTACCAACTACACTTACGTATGGAACACGAGACATGTCCTCTTACTCTTCTTGTATCTTTGGACACTGTTCAGCAGATAAATTTACACCTACAGGAATATGAACCTTCACCGGTTTACTATCCTGCATATTAAACCTCTGCAATATTGTCTCGACATACTTCCTATGTTTTAACTAAAGCTTCCTCTTTGCCCGATTTTGTTTAATTTCCATGCCCAAAATATAATTTGCAGCACCAAGATCCTTCATATCGAATTTGAAGGATAATTGGGTCTTCAAATCCTAGATAATTTCTTTGTTATTTCCAATCAGGAACATATCATCCACATACAAGACCAAATAAATAACACGATCACCAATTAATTTAAAATACACACAGTGATATGCTTTTCTTCTAGTGAAGCCAAATCCCCATATATATGTATCAAACTTTTGATACCACATCCTTGGTGACTTTTTTAACCCATACAAAGTCTTTTTTAACTTGCATATCAGTTCTTTCTTACCCTCACCACAAAGCCTTCAGGTTGCTTCAAGAAGATCTCTTATTACAGATCCCTGTGAAGAAATGATGTCTTCACATCCTTCTATTCTACCTAAAAATCAAAAGCAACAGTAATAGATAAAAGTAATCTAATAGAAGCTACCTTGGCATCAAGAGAAAAAATATCACCAAATTCAATTCCCGACACCTGGGAATAACCTTTTGCTACCAACCGAGCTTTTTATTTCTCCACCTTTCCTTCTGCATTCATCTTCTTCTTAAACACCCATTTTCTTCCAATGGGTTTCCTTCCAGCTGACAACTCCACTAGATCCCAAGCCTCATTTTTGTCCGCCATTTCATCAGTCATGGCCTCTTTTGAGAGTTTTCCATCCTCTGAATCTACTGCCTCCTTGATTGTTCTAGGATCATCATCAGTAATAGATAAAGAAAATTTTGAACAGAAAGCAAATGGGTTGTACCTTTCTGGTTGCCTTCTTTCTCGAACTGATCTTCTCACAGTTGGAATTTGTGGCTCTTCATATTCTGATTCCTGTTTTGCTGTAGAGTCTAATTATTCGTCCTTTAGCTCAAAATATATCTTGTCAGGTTCCTTTGGTAGGATTTCATGTTTAATAACATCTTTCACCTCTCTAAACACCACATCTCGGTTGTACACAAACTTCCTTGTTTTTGGGTTACAAAGCTTATAACCTTTTAAACCATCCTTATACCCAATAAATATGCACCTTTCAGATTTACTATCCAACTTGGTTCTTTTTTCCTTTGGAACATGTACATATGCATGACAACCAAATACCCTTAGATGTGAAAGAGAGGGTTTCTTATCAGTCCATACCTCATGTGGAGTCTTATCCTCCAATGCTGATGAAGGTGATATATTAACTAGGTAACATGCAGTCTCCATCACCTCTGCCCATAATTCCTATCCTAACCTGACACCATTGAGCATGCTTCGTGCCTTTTCCATCAGTGTCCTGTTCATTCTTTCTGTAACTCCGTTTTGCTGAGGTGTGTATGGAGTAGTATTCTTCCATGCTATACCACACTTCTTACAAAACTCTACAAATTCCTTCTTGCTGAATTCTCTACCATTATTTATTCTCAACACCTTTATCTTCTTCTCTGTTTGGTTTTCCACCAGAGCCTTAAATTCTTTAAACCTGTCAAAGACTTCAAATTTCTTCCTGAGGAAATATATCCATGTATTCCTTGAGAAGTCATCTATAAATGATACATAGTACATAGAATTACCCAGCGATGGAACCGACACAGGTCCAAACACCTCACTGTGCACAAGCTCTAATATCCCTTTAGCCTTCTTAGCACCAGAGGGGAAAGTCACCTGATTCTGCTTCACATATACACAATGTTCATAGAAATTGAAATCCAGAGAGAAATTAGACATACCTTCTACCATGCTATTACCATGAAGTATTCAAAGGCCCTTCTCTCCAATATGTCCAAGCCTTTGATGCCATAACATGGTCTTTTATCTAGAGACCATTAGAATTTTTGCTCCACTTTCAGGAACCACAAAATTGTTGTACCCATCAATATAAGTGCTACCTAGAAGCTTGTATAGAGTTCCAATCCGAACTCCTCGCATCAATACTAATGCTCCCCAAACCATCTTGCAGTTATCTTTCTTGAACACTATTTTTACACCTGCATCATCCATCTTGCTTACAAAAATCAGATTTCTGGACAGTGCAAGAATATGCTGAACACCCTAAAATGTTCTAATCCTTCCACCTTGTAACTTCAACTTGACTTTTCCACTTACAACGATTCTAGCCTTCCTATCATCTCCTAAGAAGACATCACCACCATCATATTTCTCATACTCTCAGAACCACTCCCTATGGGGAGTGAAGTGAAAGGATGCACTTGAGTCAATCAACCATGCCTCACGATCTACATGTGTATTTTAATAAGAAGCCAAGTACACATCCCCACCTTCATCTGAGGTGGTTTTTGCCTCTGCAGAGGGAGCATCATCAGATCCCTTTCCTTTCTCAAGAGATTTATATCTACAGTCCTTTTTGAAGTGCCCTTCCTTTCCACATTTCCAGTACACCTTTACAAGTTTTCCTAGAGATTTAGATCTCCCACTCGAGGAATTATTTTTGTTTCTATTATGGGACCGTCCTCATATAGACAAGGCATCTCCATTTTGGCCCTCCATATTTTTCCGTCTCATCTCCTCCGACAACAAGGATGAGACTATTTCATCAAACTTTAAGGTAGTTGTATTGCTACCTATTGCAATAACCAGACTATCCCACGAATGTGGTAGAGAACACGACAAACTGATACACTTATCTTCATCTAAAATTTTAATATCAATAGATAACAACTGACTTACCACAATATTAAAGGAGTTCAAATTCTCTGTCACCAAGTCTCCATCTGTCATCCTCAGGTTATACAACTTTTTCCGTAGGAACAATTTGTTCACTAGAGACTTAGATTGGTACAAAGTCCCTAACTTGTCCCACAAAGCCTTCATCGTAGCTTTCCCTTGTACATTCAATAATATTGAATCTGAGATACACAACCATATTGTGTTTTTTTCTTTCCGATCCAACTTTGCCCAGTCTTCATCTGACATTATCATTGGTTTAGTACCCGGATCTATCGTGATCCACTAATATTTATCCACCAACAGATCCTCCATCTTGAGATTCCACAACTCAAAAATCTGACCATTAAATTTCTCGATCTATCTTTCCACTGCTCACCATATTCTTTCATTGCAAGAATCGATTCCACAGATCTCCCACTTAATAGGGTCTACCACAGACCTGAGCAAAACCCCTTAGTAGCAAAGTTGTCCCTTTGAAGCCGAAACAACTCTGATACCAAATGTAGGTTTTAACCCTATACAAAAATTACCTGCATACGAATTCTAAAAACAAAAAATAAACAATGGCGAGAACATAAAACATAAAATAGATATACACAGATATTTTCCCCTAGATTCCAAAACTGGGACTACTAGATTGATTTTTCATTATGTTCCTTTCAATGTTACAATACATATATAGACATGTTGAAGCATTCATAAACCCTAATCCATTAACCCTGGATTAGAACATAACCTTAGTTCCCTTGACCGGATCTACAAAATACCATGGGAAAAAAACCATCATGCCCAAAACTATGTGCAAAACCCATGCACAAAACCATAGGTAGGATAGCCCACCTAATATAGGGTCCAAAAAAAAAATCCCCATGACACTGCATCGGACCCCATACAGGGGGGCTACCGCCCCCTTGAAACCCCCGTATTACCCACTTGTGCGTGCGACTAGTCATGGAAAGAATATAACACACACCAAACAAACATAGTTGTAAATAAAAACCCCATAGTGGATTCTATGTTGAAGTATTCATAGGCAATAACCATCTATTTTGTTATGTTGTGAAAGGAAATCCTTGAATGCATGGTATTTACTCATTATAATGTATTAAAGTAATTTAACTCGGTGGAATGGGTATGTCTTTGTTAAATATTTTAGTTATATGCTTATGTTGTTGTCATTTAGGGCTAAGGCCATTTGTTTTGGCTACTAAACTTGGGATTAGATCCATAAGTACTATATGAATGCTTGAGAAACGAAATTTTGTAAATAATATGATGTTATAAAATATGTAGCTTTGGAAAAGATCTCATGAGATTGACTAAAATTCAAGGGAATCGTTAGAGGTACTTGTATATGAAGTATATTGAGAGTTGGTGAAATGAAGGCCATCAAGAACTTTTCTTTAAAGATGCAAAGTTCAATACACAAAGTTGTAAAGGACATAATTGAAATAACATGTTCCACTCACTAACTAATAAATTTGATGATGGACAATAATTTGTTAAATTTCTCGACATGAGTGATAAATATTGACCACACAAATCTAGCAGAGAAGAAAAGTGAATGAGGATAGCTTGAAGTTTCCACAATGGTACAACTAGGTTTTTGTTGTAGTACATTAAGTTTTTTTTGAATTTATGAGGATAATATCACATATTGCTGGAAAACCTAGTTCTTGGGCTTGGTCCCACTTCAAAAGACTCCTTATTGGAGGATTAAATCTTTGTCACTCAAGAACACATGCATACTTAATCTTCTAGCTCTAATAACCACAACATATATATTTTGGGGTCATGTCTTCATGACACGAAGGATGAGGGTTCTCTCTTCCCACGATCCTTTAACACTGTATTACAAAATGTAACAAGCTTGGGATCTTCAATTACAATGATCTACTCACTATCTGTGACCTCTCTCTCGTAATGAAAATAATAATGTGGAAAGTTGTCATTCCAACATTTATTCATTTTGACAAACTTTAACAGGTGATTTGACCTCACATGTGAGTGCACCATATTTATTGCTCTCAGCTTGGCGAGTTGTATTTATCATCTATAGTCTAAGTTCAGAAGAGTTGTGGGGTATTGATACCATATCAATATCCTTACATTGGATTCATAAGTGAAGGAAGCCCATTTTGTCTCAAGGGAACAATATTTCACTAATGGTTGGAAAGTATATTCATATTGAGTTGGTTTGAGGCTTCCTTCACAAAACCTTGGTTAGTAAGTTTTTCATCAAATAATCAAAATTATCCATTTATGTTCTTGGATACAATAGAATTTGGTGCCTATTCTAGGTTATAGCCACATTAGTCATTACTTGTTAAGGGGGTGGTACAAATTCATTTTCATAGTGAAGAGGATGCCAAAAATATGATGTCTCGGAGGTGGTTCTTAGATCATAGCATATTAGACCTTAATCCTTAACATTCTCTTTTTGATGTGAGGTTGAATATGGACTTGAGCATTCATATTTCGGTCAAGTTTCCAAATATTCCATTGGAGATGTGGAAGGGGGATATGTTTAAAGATATTTGCAAATCCATTAGTTCGCATATTTTGGAATATTTCAATTTTTTGGAAAACCTTGTCCAATTGGTGGCACAAATTCTTGTTGAAATTAACAATAGGCAAGGCTTATTTGAATACCTTCAAATTGTTCATGGTAATTTATCATACACTAAGATATTAGACTATGTGGATGTTCCTTTATGTTGTTACAAATGCCATGTTATAGGCCATGCGATGGAGAAGTGACCTCATCCTCTCAATACTCATTATTGGGAGGAGAAAATCCCAGTGATGTAGGAATTCATAAGGTGGTCATTGAGGGTAATAAGATGTCTTTGGGTGAACTAATATTGGGATTTCTCTAGGAATGATTTGGTGAAATATGTGGTTCCTCGTATTGTTCCTATTATTGTAAGTGGGTCACAACCAGGTGATGGGGGAAGCATTTCACTTGTGGAAAATTGTGCTTAGCTCAGTTTTGGACTTATTATTTGTGATATGTCAATGCACATTGCTCTGGATATGATGGAGGTGGAGTGGTTCAAGCTTTCACAAAAGGACCTTTTCAAGGACTTTGAGGTTTTTTCAACTTGATGGGACAAGCCTAAAAGATTTAAGAAGCTACTACTAGTTCTACAGTGGTATTGAGTAAGAATACCTCTCCTTTTAGTTCATTTCATCCTTTCTCTTACAATTGTGTGGATTATCTTATTTCATTCTCTCTTTCCCCTAAAAAATAAGTCAAGTGGTTTCTTTTTGATAAAATCCTTTCAACTCCTTTTTTGATTTGTCTATAAAGCCAGGGCCTTCCCTTCCCTAAGCACCTACTATCCATGTCCCTTTCCCATCTAATTCTTTTCCTTCTAGTGGGAGGGAGCCCTACCTACCTAGACCTTATACATATTCTCATTTGGTAGGGGGATTTAGATTAAATAATCATTTGTGTAGGGTCCCTTTTAAGTCTAGATGTCAAATCAACATTTTACATAATGAAAGATATGGCTTCAAGAGAAATTAATTAGGGGCACGAACACCTCTTGTGTAGGGTTCCCAAGACAAAGAAAACCGCCTTGAGAGTCCCCCATGAAAATTATGTCTATGAATGTCATTGGGTTATGAGGGAGACCCAAAGTCTAACATGGTTTTTCTCCAAGAGATGATGGGGATTTTCAACCCCATAATTAAGATGTTATGTAAAAATTTCAAGGGATGGAAATTTCTGGGAATGGATTCATTTGGGGCTTCAAAGGATTTAATTTCGAGATATCAAAACTTGTTGACCCTGTTACGTTCTTTTGAGTTCCTTATGGGTTGGTTTTGGTTATTCATAGTAAAGAATTGGATATGGACTTTCACATTTTGGACATTTATGGGACATATGATGACAAGGAGATCTTTTGGAATAGAACATGTTCACTTAGATGCCTATAGGATGAGAATATTATCATGGGGGCTGACCTTAATCTTGCAATAAGTTGATTAGAAATTTGGGGACTTCATGGTCAGGAGGACAATTTGTTATATATCTATATATATATATATATCTATATATATATGGACTTTGGTTATTCATAGTAAAGAATTGGATATGGACTTTCACATTTTGGACATTTATGGGACATATGATGACAAGGAGATCTTTTGGAATAGAACATGTTCACTTAGATGCCTATAGGATGAGAATATTATCATGGGGGCTGACCTTAATCTTGCAATAAGTTGATTAGAAATTTGGGGACTTCATGGTCAGGAGGACAATTTGTTATATATCTATCTATATATATATATCTATATATATATATATCACTATAAACTGACTCGATGGGTTGACTTGGAGCATATCAAAATTGTTCCACTTGGACCAATAAGAGGGTTGTGGGAGTAGCGATATCTAAATGGTTGGATTGATTTTTAACTCAACAAGAATTACTTCCTTATGTTGATTGGACAGGTAAGATTTGAAATTTTAACCACTTCTCTATGTTTTTGGAGTTTGGTAAAGTGGATCAAAAGCTGGCATCCCTTCTAAATATAATTCCCATTGGGGAGAGGATGACAATTTTAAAACAATGGTTTTGGATACTTGGGTTCCATACTATCTGGATTCAAAAGTTCATAAGTGCTCATAGTTTTACGAAAACCTAAAAGTCTTCAAAGAGAAGGTAGTAGAGTGGGCCAAAAATAAAAGGAAATTGAGGAATTCTCAAATTAGAGCAATTGAAAGTGAGTTGGATTACTTTGACTTTGAGAACGGTTTATCTTATGGAAGAGTGACTCAATTGCATCTTTTGGAGAAGTAACAAATGAAGCTCCTTTTGGAAAAAGAAAGGGAGTGGAGATTGAATAGTTGAGCCCTATGGTCAAGAGCAGGTGATCAAAACACAAAGTTCATGCATAACTATTCCAACCATAGGGGAAGAACTACAATACCATTTGAGATTTGACTAATTGACTTGGAAATAAATCCACGGGATTTAAGGATTTGTCTTTATTGTGAATCAAACATTTTGAGAACCTTTTTGGAACCTTTCTTCATGAAGACACAAGTTCAATTCTTAGGGTGTTAAGAACTTTCCTAGGTTTGTAGAGGATGAAGAAAAATATGAGATATTTAAGCCAATGATATCAAAGGAATTACTTGGAATTATAAAATCACTCCAAAAGGACAAGAGTCTTGGCTTGGGTGGATGGAAGAAAACAATTTTCATGGGCTTTTTTGATATTATGGGGAATGATCTTTTGTGGGTGGTGGAACAAATTCAACTCACAAGGAGAATGACTACCAACATCAATTTCAAATTCCTAACACTTATTCCTAAAATTTACCATCTCAAAATTTTTAATGACTTCCATCCTATTTCATTATGTAATTGCATCTACAATATTGTGGCAAAAATCATTGTTGTAAGGCTAAAGCTTCTACTCACAAAGGTGATAATGAATGAGTAGTTTGGGCTTCTTAGAGGTAGGTTTATCCATGAAGTTGTTGGGTCAACCCAAGAATGGGTGCATTTGATTAAAACTATTGGTAATTATTTAGTTGGTTTGAAACCAGATCTATCAAAATCTTATGACAAAGTTACATGGGCATTATTGAAATTCCTTCCAATTCATGTTGGGATTGACCTTGTCTAGTTAATTAGATCATGGGATGCAATATGTCTTCTTCTTATTCAACTCTAATTATTGGTGTAATATTTTTTTTAAAAAAATCCTCTAGAGGAACTCGTCAAGGTTTTCCATTCTTTCCATATCTATTTGTGCTTATTGTAGAAGGGCTAAGTCGAATTCTCATTAAAGCAAAACAATTCCACCAAATTCAGGGGATTTCGATGGGTCAATATATCAATTTTATGCACTTACTATTTTTGGTTTATGAGCTTTTATTTTGTTGTTGTGATGTGGAAGAAGGAAACATGCTCAAATTGAATATTAATACCTTTTGTAACACTATGAGGATGTTGGTAATCTCAAAAAAATCTACCATATACTTCCCTAATGGCACAAAGGGAACTAAATTGTAGATGATGGATCTTTTTGGGTACTAGTCTCATACTCTTGAAGAAGGATTCAATTACTTAGGTTTCATCATCAAGCCAAACAACTATGGCATTGTTGATGGGAAATGGTTACAATCTAAAGTGGAGAGTTGGATTCACTTATGATGTAATCATTGTTTATCCTGTGTGGGTTGTATTTTCCCAATAAATTTTCCGTTGGAGGCAATTCCAGTATAATGGCACCTTTTAGCACACATACCTAAAAACATAATGAATCATATTTGGAAGATTACATTCGA